>OX421889.1:23111832-25511832 GCA_949128085.1 Cetonia aurata | reverse complement strand
GACTCGTACGGCATGGTCAACAACAATATTCTATAATAATAAAACATCTAAATCCTTTTTTATATTTCTGTGGGAGATAATTCAAAATTTCCGTTTCCCTGTGTGACGAAAGCGGTAGGATAAACTTAAAATATGACTTCATTATTTATCATCTCGAAAATGTAATCCTGGACTGCCTATCTCATATTTTCATATCTTCGCTGCCGAGTATATTTACCAATTATGTAAATCAAATATGGTCCTTCATAAACAAACAGAGTTCGTGAATTATGTAGAAAAAAGAACTGAAAATTAATCAATCTTCGTTTCAACCTTTCAAAGTAAATTCCTGCCGATAAAAGTAAATTCTACGTGATACCTACCAAGAAATTCTAAATTTACAACCTGGAGAGCTTTCCTCGTTAGATAACGATGCTTGAAGTACAAGAAAATGTACGGAAATACTTCAATTAAATAAAAATATCAAAAGGGATCCACGAGATTATGGAGTCAGTGATTCAGTAAAATTCTTTCATATATTTTTCTTTATAAATTCCAGATTTCTTTTCCTCCATTTATATTATTAAAATCAGAATCCTGCTCCATCTTATCCTCATCCAGACAGATACAAAAAACTACTAGGGAGGTAAGGACATTGCTTCCCATTTCGCAAACGAGATCCACCCTCGTCGTTGCCAGCAACATACGCTGTCATATTTAGTTCGTCCGTCTCTGTCTTCGCGCGAAAGTACGTGCGGATTATAGACGTTTGTTGCTCGTACCATTTCCGCCCTCGTAAAACGCGGAAATAAATGAATTTCTTCCTCCCTCGACGATAGCGCCATCTACTCACCGCGAGCCAATTTCTCAAAATGACGGCGTTACAATGGCAAGTCGAAATATTTGTGTCAAGGGCGATGATTTCGTGTCACCCGGTTTGTTTCCCCAACGATAGGGGTGGAACACGTGGGGTTAGAGGGTGTTATCGGCTTTCGATCGCTGACGGAGGCAATAGGGCTCCGAATCGTACGTGACGCGATGTTATTCTGTACGGATTTGACTCGGGAATACGAGCCGCTGTTAGCTATCCTCTGCTGACGGTAAACGCATCGTGTCGATGAAATCGCAGTTTGTTTGCTGAGGGCGCTGTTTTTCTGTTGTTTCCACAGATTGACTGACAATTGGTAATTGTAAACCGGAAGAAGATTAACGGGGTAATTCTAAGACAAATTCTAACTTCAAATCCATTGGGAACTTTTTGCTTCGTTTTGGATTTAAGTATTAATGATGGTTTAACATAAGTAAACAGATAGCTCACCGTACTAGAATTGGCCGATTCTTGCGGGTTGTAGAAATAACAGGCTGCGATATTACGATTTTATCAAACATAGATAGCTGCGGGGAGCGCGCTGTACGGTCGGGGACGTCGGAGTGTGGAAGGAGTACCGGCTCGCTAGTTGTGTTTATTTAAAAAATATGCTTTTTTGCCGCACAGCTGTTATTTACTTAGAATAGAAAATTGAATAGAATTCATACCTTCTTGAATGTGAATTGCTTACGCTCTTATTTAGAATATGAATATTTTGAATTTATTCGTATGTGTCTCATAAGAATATATACAGGGTTTCCACGGTAGCTGTTCGTTAGAAGTTTTTGAGGTTAGAAAAAACCTGGAACTCTGCATTTTTGGAATCCGGGGCTATTCAAGATTCTCTTTCATTTTAAAATATTTTCAGGATCTTACCACTTCCGGTTACACCGGAAGTCGCCATAAACTTTCTTATTTTAAATGGAACACCCTGTATATTATTTCATTTTTAAATTCCTGAGAAAATTTTATGATGAGTTCTAATAGGTTTCGCTATACCTATTTTCAACTGCTACTTCACATTCACCGTGCGTATAAAACAAATTTAGCAGATCATTATTCGAATATTCTTCAATATTCTCCATTATTAACTGTATTTCATAGAATTAGCAAAATAGAATTGTACTACTTTGACATCAAATCAACAACTGTCAAGTCACTTGTTCTATTCCTCTTATAATCAATGCTTACTGGATATGTAGTTTCATTAGATTTTAGTAAAAAGTATGGAATAACAAGAAAACCGTTGTAAATAGGTATAGGGAAAGTCATAGCGAATCGATGCAGAATTAAATTCTGCATCTGATCATCCAATAATATACAGGATGTTCCATTTGAAAAAGAGAACTTTTTCAACTTTGAAGATTTTGTAATTGGTCATGCAGTTTTGGACACCCTGTATGCGACAAATCAATTGTCAATGTGGATTTCGAAAGTGTCATTCTTGTGCTTCCATCTACCCTAGAAGTGTTTATTACATGTCGAAAATGGGCAAAATATACTGTGTTGCAAATAACGCTACATCTTTCAAAATTTTCAAAAAAATCAAGATATTTAAGTAGCAGTCGAAAATAGGTATAGGGAAACCTATTAGAACTCATCATAAAATTTTCTCAGGAATTTAAAAATGAAATAATATACAGGGTGTTTGATTTAAAATAAGAAAGTTTATGGCGACTTCCGGTATAACCGTAAGTGGTAAGACTCTGAAAATATTTTAAAATGAAAGAGAATCTTGAATAGCCCCGGATTCCAAAAATTCAGAGTTCCAGGTTTTTTCTAACCTCGGAAACTTCCAACGAATGGCTACCGTGGAAAACCCTGTATACGGTTGTTATAATATATTGGAAGGAATCAAAGTTTATAGCCAGTAGTATATGTAAATAATACAAAAATTCGTGAAATTTCGGGCTTTATTTTCAATATATGTGACTTCACATTATCAATTATTCATCAAAATGAATGAATCAATATGATGAAAACAATTAACAATTACGTTAAACCTGATAAACTACATTAAGAAAAAAATGATTTTATGGTTAGATTTTTTAAATGTAGTTTGTCATGTTTAATGTAATTGTTAATTGTTTTCATCATACATGTCTGAAGAAGACTATATTAAGTAGTCGAAACGTAACAAGAATTTAATAAATAATGTGAAGTGACATATATTGAAAATAAAGCCTGAAATTCCACGAACTATTGTATTAGTGTTATAATATATGACGTTTTTTTTTTCTTAATAATAACGAAAATAATGAATAGTGATAATTGTACTGCATGTAGTCGAAACGTTATAAATCCGATTTTAAGTCAAATTATCATTTTTTATTATACCCAAGTAACATCAAATCTTTTTAAAATAAGTATCATATTTACAGGGTCACGCACGATATACGGCACGGAAAATTGCGGCCAAAACATGTGACGTTCAAAAGTTTCGCTTTTGGGATATATGGTTACATAATAATAAATCTGTAAAAACTTAAAAATAGTCGTTTTTTGCACCATTTGACGTTTTTTAAATTCAAATTCAAATTTTATTATTCATGTAGATATTTACAATGTGTATGAATCGTCATTAATGTGTAAATTAAATGTATAAATAAATTATAATAAATATTATGATAATCACAGAGAGGCCATTGTCAAATAAATTACGACAATACAAAAACAAATAAGATCATATAGCAACATGGATATATAAACCAAAAATAATGTAATCAGTTAACTACTTAAAACTCACTTAAATTGTAAATCACTTTTCCTACTAAATATGATTTTAAATTTCTTTTAAATTGATTTATACTTGAACTTTCTGTGATAACTGATGGTAAGTGATTGAGTAACTTGGGACCCATCCAATCAAGCGAATTTTTAGAAATATTTAAATTAACAGAGGGAACGCGATAAGTATCACCATTCCTGGTATGATACTGATGAACTCCATTGTTCTTTTGAAATTTACTTTTGTTAGTGAAAGCATATACGCATACTTCAAAAATGTATAAACTCGTTAGTGTTAATATATTGAATTCATGGAATAAATTCCTACATGTGTGAGTACTGTTTACATTAGCTATAATTCTCAATATGCGTTTTTGAACAATGAAAATACTTTTGGCCGCAGCCGAGTTTCCCCAAAAGCATACACAGTATCGCAGTCTACTCTCAACCAAAGCATAATAAATGGATACTAACTGATCTCTAGTTAAAATATATTTTAAATTCCGGAAAAGATACATCAGAGAATTCAGTTTTGCAAGAAGTTGTTCACAATGTTTTTTCCATGTTCTGATCTAGGTGCAATCCTAGAAATTTACTATTCTCCACCTGTGATATCTCTTCCGTCCCACCATACAAACCCAGATCTGGAACCCGCCGCTGATGGCAATGAAATGTTATAAATTGTGTTTTTTCTGTATTAAGAATAAGATTATGGTCATTCAACCAAGAATTGATCCTGCGGAGAAAAGCATTACATTTATTTTCTAAAATGTCACTATACCTGTCTGATATCAATACTGAGGCATCATCTGCATACAAAGTTATATGGGTTTTTCCCTCCAAAATAATATTGTCTAAGTCATTAATATATAATAGAAAAAGAATTGGACCCAACACAGAGCCTTGAGGTACTCCCAAGTTGTTTATTAAGCATTCAGAATTTACAGGGCGAATATATCCTTCTAAATTAAAATTTAAGGCTACATACTGCGACCGGTCACCCAGAAAAGAAGCAACCCACCGCGAAGCCAACCCTCTAACGCCAATGTCGCATAACTTCCCCATCAAAATATCATGACTGACGCAGTCAAATAAGAGGTCTACTGTATCTAGTTGCTTAGTTTTTAGAAATGTCAGATAATTCATTTATTTTTGTTCTAAATACATATTTTGCTTCTGTTTTATGTTAGCGTTGATATGTTATTACCATTATTGTTGTTTCAGCCGATTGGATATTCTTCATTATTATTCTTATATTTGTAAATTATCTGACATTTCTCACTACTATATAGGCAACTAGATAGGTTTCATCTCTGATAGAGCGGCACGATCAAGCGGCGGGGTGTGTGAGAAAAAGTTAGTAAATTAAATTACTCTGATCGGGGATGTTACGTAATTGCTTCTTTGTCAATTATGTATCAACCAGCATTTAAAGCACTCTTAGTTTGCTAATATAATTGGCTTTGTAGCACGCAATAATGAAGATAGCAAAGTGAGAATATATTGATAAAGGCTGTAGGTATTTATTTTAGCAATTAATAATAAAAATTTTGTTGAGAGTTGAGTTCTCGCCCAAGACCTGGAATTTGACCAGACCTACATAGGTTAAACAGCAGTCACCAAAATTTGCCATAACTGTGCTGACCCCGCTTACGGGCTTACGGGGAACATTGGCGTTAGACCTCGATTTGTCAATTCCGCAACCTTTGGGTCTCTGTACCTCCGCTCGAGTACGTTCAGCTGGCTTTATTAGTTCCTGGGGCGCTAATATCTCACTTTATCGTTCCAGCATTATCTACTGCGAGGGTTTATTGCGGTATAATTTATTTCAGGGTAGAAAGTCGGCGTCCGGTCCGCTAACAAAGGATTCGGTGCTTGTAACTGTCCGCCAGCGATAATTTGGGGTTGGATAATTGAATCTTGGAACGGACCTGTAGGGCTCGTCTGGTAAAACTTGTATCTCTAATAATAAGCGAGAAGTCGATTAGTGCGGCTAGGAGAAGCTTAACGCACGTCTGTCCAGCGACCGTGGTGAAAGAAAGAGGGTTGCAGACAGTTAAAAATGGGGATTATATATGCGAATACTTGAGAAAGAAGAACAAAGCTGTGATTGGAACAAAGCTAATCATAGTTTATTCTGTTTATTCAAGAATTCAGAATCGAATGACTGGATGAAATATTCATGTTAACCATAGTTTACTCCCTGGTGATAATTAAAGGTAAGATAAGATAAAATAAATTTTATTTTCCTGTAATAACAGATATTACAAACAGAACGTAGGAAAAAAGAAAAAAAAATGCAGAAAAACTACTAAGGGCCGGTTTTACAATCGCAGAATAAGGAAGGAATAGCCTTATTCTGGGGATAAACTGTTCCGTGCCGTTTTATAAGTGCAGAATAAGAGAGGGGTTGGATAAGTTAAAGGATAAAGCTCGCATATGTTAACCGCTCCAGAAAGATCTAGACAAGTTTATTCCTACGGTATTCTTTGCTACGATTGGTCAATATTTAAACCGCGCTAACCTAAAAATTTCAAAGAATTCACGTAAACATTGGTAAACATTCGTATATATGCCATTGTGTACTTTTTGTGCAAAATGGATAATATTGACGTAAATCTATTTGAATCTAGCGATGATGAAGGCAATGTATTAGATAAGGAGCGTATGAGGCGTCCTAAAAGATTCCGTACCAGGTATCTATATTGAATATTAATACTGTACCATAATGAAACTATATTATTGAAACACGCAACACCTACTTACATATTATTATGTACATTTTTAGAACTAACTACTTCGACGATTTGAATGAAACAGAATTTTTTAATCGATTTCGGCTTAGGAAAAACACATGTCGAGAATTACTACACAACATCGAAGATGACATAAAATCAAGCACAGATAGAAACAGTGTCTTACTACCAGTGACAAAATTATTGCTAACACTTAGGTTTTATGCTACTGGGTCGATGTTAATTGTTGCTGGTGATTTTATGGGAGTTAGCAAAGCTCTGCATGTGTTGCTGTCAAAATTGTTACTCAAGCTATAGCACGTTTGAGTAACAGATTAATAAAATTTCCGACTACAGCAGATGAACGAGAACAACAGAAAATAGGTTTTTATAATGTTGTTCGTTTCCCAAATGTTATAGGGGCTATTGATTGCACACATGTCCATATCCAATCTCCAGGAGGCATTGATGCGGAAGAATATAGAAACAGAAAAGGCTACTTCTCCTGGAATGTACAAGTAGTTTGTGATCATAAATTAAAGGTGCAAGATATTGTGGCACGGTGGCCTGGTAGATCACATGACCAAACCATTTTCGATAACAGTAGATTAAAAGCACGATTTGAAAATAACGAGTTCGGCGATTCTCAACTTTTGGGAGATAGTGGTTATGGTATAACCAACTATTTAATGACACCTCTACTTCACCCAAATACGCCAGCTGAGCAGCTTTACAATGAAACGCATATTAGAACTCGAAATGCGGTAGAACGTACATTTGGTGTGTGGAAATATATTTTTGTACCAAATTTATCAGCATATCCGTCTCTTCCACAGTAAAATTGGAGGACCTCATCCTTTTCTCAATTTTAAAACTTTCCATTATGATTAAGTGTAATAATTATAAAAATAAAAGACAAAATCGTTACACGTGATAATGCGCTAACAAGCTAAACGCTAAACGGGTTAGATTTCGCGGCAAAATGTCGCTTTCTACGCATGTGCATTTGTCTCTTGCACTACCAACATGACAACTTTCAGAGTTATTCCATGGATAGTTATTCCGCGGTAAAAATAGTTGGTAAAACACTTATTTTTTTATACCTGGAATAAACGTTATCCCAGGAATAACTTATACTTACCTTTATACCATGATTGTAAAACCGGCCCTAAATGAAGATATGCAAAAAGGCAGGATATAAATATTTTTTTTTTTTTTTTATGAAAGTGTAATGTACTTCAGTACTATACATACATAACAGAACATTTAACAAGATTTGATATAGCTCCACCAAGCAAAGAAATTGCTTATCGGTGGACAGAAATAGTCAAAGTGTGCAACAACACACAGGTTAAGTGCGAAGAAAATAATAACAAACACAGTTTTAATAGTTAGTTTGTAATAAATATAAGCGCAAGCTTCTTTTTAGCATAGATACCGAAGTTAAGGATCGTAACTCCACTGGTAAGTTGTTATATAATTTAGGCATTACGACATTTATACAAGCACGACCGTATTTATTGTTCCAATTTGGCACGCACAAATCACCCGCTCTCATTGACCTTGTAGATAAATCATGGACCACTCTGGGAAAATTCTGTAGTTGAAAGTAATGCTCCAATATCACTCTGTACTTATAAAGAATCTCTACAGATAAAATTCCAAGAGTTCGAGACAAATCCGCACTCGAAGCCCTGCTACCCGAAATATTTCGTAAGGTAAGTCTTTGCACCGAACACAATCTGTCAAGTAAATATTTAGAAGTAGTCCCATAAATAGTAATGCCGTAGGTAAACAGAGACTGAACCAACGAATAATAAATGGTATACATGGTATATCGCGGTAGGAATTCTGATAAATAGAAGAAGCGGTGACCCAAGAGCCTAATTCGGGCACATAACGTTGAAACATGCTTTGTCCATAAAAAACCGGAGTCCATATGGAGGCCCAAATAGCAAAATTCCTCTACTCGTTCCAATCCAACAATGCACGCGCAGTTACCGCTCCGAAAGCCCCCAGCGTGAAGGCAGTGGTGCTCATGATATATCAACGTAGGTATGTTCTTCTGTTTCATGTGTGGAGACCTTATATACATAAGTTTTGTTTTTTTATGATTCAAGATGAGCCTCTTGTTGTGTGCCCACACTTGAAAGTTGTTGAAAAGGTGCTGGAGGTGTTCAAATGCAGCGTCGGCAGTGTCAGCCGCCACGACGATCGCCACATCATCCGCGTATAGATAAAACTGACAATTTCGCAAATGAGCTTCAATGTCGTTAATATACAACGCAAACAGGAGTGGTCCCAATATGCTACCCTGCGGAACTCCCTGCTCTAGGGCAATCAAATCCGAATTGGTTAGGTTTAAAGTTATTTTGAATTTCCGATGAGAGAGATAATGTCTGAACCAGTTATTTAAGTTGCCACGGATGCCACAATTCGCAAGAGTGTCTAATAATATTTTATAATTTATAGTATCGAAAGCCTTAGAGAAATCTATAAAAAGACACATTATATGCATGTAGTCGTTCAATTTCGAATTTACATAGTTAGCGAAATTTTGCAAAAGTTTTGTTGTGCCTTTATTTCTTCTATAAGCATATTGTCTATCATCCAAGATTTTATACTTCTCAATATAATTAATTAGACTGTTCGATATATACCTTTCCATAATTTTATTAATTGATGGTAAAATGGAGATAGGTCTGTAATTAGATACAATTTGTCTATTGCCATAAATTAATGTCTTTAATGAACTTATGAAAATGTAAATGTAAATAATGTTTTTTTTTTTTTTTTTTTTTTTCGTTTTTTTTTGACGGGGGAAAATGCTTAGATGCACCATCAAGCGGGCAAAAGGCGCACTCGCTCGGTGTGTGGGACTTCCACCCACTAAAAACCCCCCTTTCGGACATAGCTCCACTCCGGTACCGTTTTGCACATATCTTCGGAGTGGTGTCCCGTATTTAACGATTCGTCTCGCTTTTCTTGGCTTTAAGCACTCCCTCGATGAATGTAGAGATCCCTCGCCAGGTTTCGGGGCTCTCCATAATCTTTTGGATGATATTCTCGGGCGACAACTCTCCCAGCTCATTCTCCAAAACGTCTCTCTCCGGCCCCCACCTCGTACACTCAAAAAAGGTGTGGTGGGCATCGTATTTATCGGAATCACGATACGGACACTGGGCACTATCCACTTTCCTCATTTTGAACAAGTAATCGTGGAAGTACCCATGTCCGGACAGGAACTGGGTGAGATAGTATCCTGTCTCACCGTGCTTTCTGTCTATCCAGATTGACAGGTCTTTTATCAATCTGGCGGTCCATCTTCCTGTCGTGGCGGTCTCCCATCTCTCCTGCCACAGCCAAATGGTGAGTCTTCTTTCGTCTGGGGCCGGATTTGTTCCCGTTTGCCTCAACTCCCATTTCCTCTTCCGTTCTTTGGCCAGCAGGTCAATAGGCACAACTCCTGCTATCACCAGGATGGCTGCCTCGGAAACGGTTCTATAGGAGCTGGCGATTCGCAGAGCTCCTCTCCGCTGGACTGCCGCCATTTTTTTCCTGTATTTCTCTTTGTCGAGGGCATCTGCCCAAATCTCACAGCCGTAAAGAAGAATGGATTCCGAGACCGACATTAGCAGCCTTCGTTTGCTTGCGGATGGTCCGCCGACGTTAGCCATAAGACGGCTAAGGGACGCCACCCTCTGGGCCGCTTTGTTGGCAGCAAAACAGATGTGGTCCCAGAATGTCATCCTGTTATTTAAATAAATCCCAAGGTATTTGATGGCCTTACACGTAATTACCTCCTCCGTGTTGATCCTCATTGGGATTTCTAGAGGAATCCTACGTTCCGTGAGGAAGGCAATTTCCGTCTTCTGCGTCGCTAACTGCAGGCCTTGCTCGTCCATCCAAATGTAAATAATAATAATAATAATAATAATAATAATCATTGATGTTCACAGTGTTCATTGACGAAATAATTAAAATATGCACATCCAAGTCGAAAAAATTTCACGTAGGATATAAACACCTGAGAAGAATAGATATCTCGGAAGGGGCCTTCGCAGATGACGTGCTGATCATAGCAGAGAATGAGAGAAACCTAGAAATATGGAACAATACTACGCAGGAATATGGAATGAAAGTGAACAAAAACAAAACTAAAGTGATGGTAATTGGAAAAACGGAGAAAATAGTGAATATACAAATTAACGGTGAAAAAATAGAGCAGGTGAAACACTTTAGGTACCTGGGGGTAGAAATAGATGAAGAAGGTGGACAAGATACTGAAATAAATAGTAGAATACAAAATACCCTTAAACTCTATTATCTGATGAACACAGCTTTCATAAACAAAAAAGAAATATCCAAAAAGACAAAAATAAACGTGTTCAAAACCATATTTCGACCAATACTTACCTTCGGATGCGAATCATGGGTAATGACCAGAAAACAGAAGAGCAAAATACAGGCGATCGAAATGAAGTATCTTAGAAGAGCAAGAGGTGTTACAAAGAAAGATAAAATACGTAATGTAACTATAAGAGAAGACCTAGAAATAGAAGCGACCCTGGAATATATCGAGAGAAGACAATTGAGCTGGTGGGGACACTTGCAGCGAATGAAAGACACGAGACCAGTGAAACAAGTATGGGAATCCAAGGTACAAAAAAA
Organism: Cetonia aurata; assembly: GCA_949128085.1. Lineage (NCBI taxonomy): Eukaryota > Metazoa > Arthropoda > Insecta > Coleoptera > Scarabaeidae > Cetonia > Cetonia aurata. Next base: position 25,500,852 of record OX421889.1, on the reverse strand, counting down.
GAAAAAAAGAGGAAGACCAAGACAAACATGGGATGGAGTAATCGGAGAGATATTGCAGAAGAGGGGGATGACATGGAAGGAAGCAAAAGCGCTGGCGAAGGATAAAAAGAAGTGGGCAGAATTTGTATATAAATAGTTTTATTGAATAAGAATACAATGTAAATAATGTGAAATGTGACACACCCTACACCTATTGGTAAATGGGGATTTGATGATATATATATATAATAATAATAATAATAATAATAATAATAATAATAATAATAATAATAATAAATTTAGATATTTAACAGAAATATTACACTAAAGAAGTAAATTTTGAAATATTATAGTATGCCTCACTTAATAATAATTGTTTTACCTGGCGCTTAAAGTATTGATTGGCATCGAAATCTAAGAGGTAAATTATTGTAAAATTGTATGGCTTGATTGCGCACAGAAAGTTGAGTTGACTTAACACGTACGCCCAGGTATTTCTGAATTTATACTTACATTACATTAATAATCATTTATTGAGGTACAAATACATACATGAATATAATAGCTACATATACTTATATATACCGCCTCAATCTCTGCAAAGTAAACGGCGGGGAAGTACATATACTCTCACCGTCTCCCACTCTACCTAACAGCGAGGTATGCCGCTGTAGTACGATAATAGCACGTGTAGACTGATGAGTGATCAGTATTATTAGTCAGATCAAGTAAATTGGTTGTCTAAGTTTTAAATACATATTTTTGCGCAAAATGCCGCGTTATACTGTGGAGGAGAGAGCTGAGATGATGCGGTGGTATCACGCTGGCAATTTTTTTTCAAAGGGTATGCTACGTATTTGCAACTAAATACCCCCCAACAGGCCTATTCCAAATAAAGCCACAATTTTTAAATTAAAAATAAAACCGACAATACCGGTTCGGTCGAAAATTTAAAAACATCGTTTCCAACTCGTCGAATTTCTAATAATACGTCCGTTTTAGTATGTGCTGCAGTTGAAATAAATTCGAATTTGTCATCTCACACTATTTCCAATGATTTAGACATATCCCGTTCTTCTGTTCAGCGAATACTCAAAGCAAATGGGTATCACAATTTTAAATATTCTAAACACCAACAATTATTTCACGGCGACGCATTTAAGCGTATGGTATTTTGTGAAAAGTTAAGTGATTTAATTAACCGAGATGCTAATTTGGTTAACAATATTATCTTTACCGATAAATCTTCTTTTCCTTTGGTTAGAAGTCACAATTTATCTGTGACAACATACTGGGCCAAGCAAAACGAGCACAGATATTTAAGTTCATCTAGTCAGCAACAGCAAAAAGTAAATGTTTGGGCAGGTTTGTTAAACAACCATATTATTAAGCCTTTTTTATCAATGGCAATTTGAACGCAAATGCATATTTAGAATTACTGAACACCCACATTCTACCTACTGTACAGCAACTTCCCGACATAAATATGCAAAACATCTACTTTCAGCAAGATAGTTGCCCTGCACATAATGCAGTGGCTGTCCGAAACTATTTAAGTGAACAGTTTCCTAACCGGTGGATCGGAACTTATTCTGAATATATCAAATGGCCGCCACGTTCACCAGATTTATCTCCCCTCGATTTCTTTTACTGGGGTTATTTAAAAGAATTTATGGCAATGAAGACGTTGTACCAGTTAATGTAGAGTAGTTGCGCAATAAAATTCTTCAAACGTCAAACAATATTAGCCCAGAAAAGTTGGAGAAAGTTAGAATGAATTTCTACAACACATTACGATATTGTTTAGCCAAGGATGGGGGCATATTTGAACCTTTCGTTTGAAGATTCAATGATTTTTAAAAAATTAACGTTTATTTCATCTTATTAATAAGGCTTATTTTAGTTTTATATTTTTTAAATTTATTTACCCAGAATTACTTTTTATTTGTCCTTCATTAAATTTACTATTTCTTTTTGAGGGTTTTGCCCTAAATTCATTAGAATGTCTTTGATTTCCCTGTCATGAACAAATCCTAATTTTATATTTCTTTATTTATTACTATTACGAATAGAATACTAACCGAGCTGGTGTTAAAGTTTATTTAATTTATTATTAAGAGTTACTTTTAAGTTTTCATTTTTTAAAATTATTTACTCAGAATTAAGTTTAATTTTTCCTTCGTTAAATTTATTATTTCTTTATGAGGGTTTTTTTCTTCGTTCATTAGAATTACTTTAATTTTCTTGTCATGAGCAAAGACTATTTTTAAGTACATAATAGATACTATAAATTACTGTTTTACGCTTTCATTACACCTTTTGAGTTTATAAGTACGTGTGTCCAAAGCAATACATATTGCAATTTATTCATTTTCATAATAAAAATGCAATACGTTTCAGGGTCACTAAAAATTAACACATCTCTGCGTGTAGATTGAAAATTAGGAGTAGTTATTCTGTGACACAGTGTATATATCAGATGAATGTTAAAAAATAAAATTATATACACCAAACTTTTTGAACCACCCGCATCCCATTACAAGTCATCCTAGCCTGACAGGCTCCAATCCCGTCCCATCCCACAACCGTTACTTCCCTTATTTTTCCTTTCACGTCAGCTACAGGAAATACCTCCTCTTCCTTTACGATATGCATACACAAACACGCCACGAAAGACTTTGATGACACGCCGAAAGTTCTGCTTCTTTGTACGAGGACGAAGTTTATTGAAAAACTTCACTCCTGTAGACCACGCGGCTCTTCAAGCAGCCGCTACGAGATCGAGCTACTAAGAGAATACTTTACGGTCGGAGTTTGCAGAAGAAAGGCGCAAATTGTTCGAGTGCTTCTCTTTCTATTTAACCGCAAACTTGGGCTCGGCGGAGTTTTTCTTAGGGGTTTCGCGGCCATGCTAATAAAAGCATCTAATATTCTGGAGATGAGGAAAAAGTTGCTGGTGGGTGGTGCGGTTCGTCTTCAAAGGACGCTTGACAATAAGTTTAAACGTCGCGGATGAAATAGTTGGAGTTCTTCCGGTTGAATGTGAAAAGCCCGCAGAAGAATTTTAAACGGAATTTTAATTTTCTAAATAATAGAGCAATAAAACTTCCATAGAATAGAATTATTATCATTAATATAATATTAAAATTTTCACTGAAGTATTTTTAATAAATCTTTGACGATATGGCAAATTTACCAAAGGAAGGGAAGGTTCCAAACACGCACGAATGCGAAATTTCCCCAATTGTATTTATCAAAGAGACTAAATTCTGTCCCTTCTTCCCCGGAATAGTCGCAAATGTGGAACCTCACACGAATAATGCAACAGATCCGGACGAATTGCTTTGAACTGCTTGAAGTGGTGTTCTCAATCAGCTTTTGGGTGAGGTTGAAAATCCACTACCCGGATGTAATCCTGCTTAAGGTTTTGAGTAAAGGAAATGAATGCCAGCATGGACCGTATTAACAGTAGTTTAATATTTGAAACGCTTCTAAGGATATGAAATCACATGTCTTTCTGCCATTTCAAGTTATTTTGTGATTAGTACGTAAAGTAATGACAACTATATGTATAATCTTTTGACTCAGTTTTTAACCACAAAAAATTGACACTTTTTGTATAATAAAAAAATTATAGTTGAAATTACTACTACAATATTGTACTTGGCAAATTGTTGCTATGATTTTTTTTATTATTGTGGGAACTGTCTGATGATGAGTCTGAGTTTTCGTACTAACCATTCCAATGTTCTGGTATCCTGTGCTAATTTATCCCTATGGACTTGCCGGAATATATAATATTTGGGAAATCTTGGGGATATCCCCAAAGCTAATCCATTGGCTTTATGTGATGGTAGTACGTCCAACCATAATCCATGGAGCGATAGCATGGAGGCAGAAAGCGCTGCAAGTCAGAGCCATCAAGCGCCACATACTCCTATCTGTTTGGTCAACAACCTGCTGGAATCGGTCACGTCCGACAGGATGCTGGGAATGCCATCGGCCATAATGTGTACTTGACCAATGATCGATACATATTTCACTACATCCTTTCCAAACAAAAAGGAGGTCGTGCCAGCCTTTTCAAAAATATTTGAAAATGCATTACAATCTCGGTTAATGAGTCATCTAATTAAAAACAATTTAATTTCAAAAAATCAACATGGTTTTATAAAAAAAAAAAGATCTACTAGTACGGGATTGGCTGATTTAATGGATTACACTCTAAATAACTTGAATGCTGACAGGGAGGTAGCTTGTATTGCATGTGATCTTTTGCGAGCTTTTGACTTAGTTAACCATAATATATTATTAGAGAAATTATCTGCTTATGGTGTACGAGGCACTGCACTTAGTATTTTTTAATGTTACTTGTATCAGCGAAAACAATTTACTGAAATTAAACATAGAAATAATAATGGTAATGTGGAACGATATAGATCTGAAACAATAGACAATTCTATTGGAGTCCCACAAGGATCAATCTTGGGTCCACTACTATTTGTTGTTTTTATAAATGGCTTGCCGCAATACTTGTCTGGTAGTGTTATGATGTACGCGGATGATACTGTAATTTCAATTTCTGCGGAAACCCGGGAGGAGTTATTAGAAAAGGCCCGTCTCGTATTGGATGAAATGATGGTGTGGTGTCGAGAAAATAAACTAATTCTAAACATTGAAAAATCTAAATTAATTCTTTTTGGGAAAAACAGTTCGCAGCTAGAGTTAAAAATTCAAAATATTGTATTCACTTCGGTATTGGAGTTAAACTTGTTAGGGTAATTATAGATAAAGACTTGAAATGGGATATTCATATTAACTCAGTTATTTCTAAATTAAACAAGTCTTTATATGCTTTAAGAAAAATGAAATCAAATAATTGCGATATTAGTACATTAAAAACAATATATTTTGCATATTTTAACTCACACTTGACATATGGTTTATTATTTTGGGGGGTCAATTCAAATACAACATTAATACTTAAGATACAGAAAAAAGCTCTTCGTATTATTTACAATCTGCAAAGGAGAGATTTCTGCAGAGATTATTTCATTGAGCTGGGTGTCCCAACACTTTATAATCTTTATATACATGCTGCTGCCTGCTACGTTCGGAATAACATAAATAAATTTCAACTGAATTCGACAACACAGTCCTACAACACGCGACGGTCAGATTTTGTTCGTTGTGATATTTCTAGGTCAAATAAATTCTGCGCATCTTATATTCGACACAGTATTCGAATTTTACAATGCTCTACCTGATGCTCTGAAACTCTGCGCTCATGCAAGGTTTAATAGACAATTGAAATTACCCTTAAAAACCAAAAACTATTACTCATTCGCAGAATATTTCATACAAGAATGATGGATTTGGCTCTGGATGGTGGTTTATGTAGGTATTCTATTCATAAATTTATTTAAATTATTTTATATATATTTATTATTATTATTATCTTAACTTACAATTTATTTACATCATCAACATTATTATTATTATTATTAATACTTTTATTATTATACACTCCGCCAAAAAAGTATCGCATAAACTAAAAAAGGGCATTTATGAACCAAGATATTTTTATACGTTCACAAAAAGTTTGCCTCGTGTATGTGAACTATAAAAACACTAACAAAATAATGGAACTTAGCGTTTTTACTTTTTTTTTTCTAAAAGAACACATTTAGAAAAATGCATATGTGTAAGGTTTGTTCAGTTGTTTATTGAAAGTCTTCCTATACGGACAAATTTTAAAGTGCGAAGTCAGAGTTCTGTACCAACGCTTTTAAAACTAAAACGAGCAATTTAACTTCAGAACAAGTGGCTGCTATAGTTGCTTTAATCGAAGATGGACGATCTCAAGCATACGTTGCTAATTTGATGAACATCAATCAGTCAAGTGTTTCTAGAGCCGTAGCCAGATATAGCGTAATAATAACTCATGGCCGGCCGATGCCCCCTGTAATTGGCGAAAGCTGTTGGGGGATGTAAAGGCATGAATTATTATTATTATTATTATATAGGGAAACAGGCATTTACAGTAGAAGACCTGTACCAGGTCGTCCAAGATGTTCTACTCGCCAAGATGACCGCTATTTACTACTACAAGCATTACGTCGAAGACATGTAACTGCGAGACAATTGCAGAACGACTTGGCTAGAGTCAGAAATACTCGTGTGAGTACTCAAACTATTCGGAATAGGTTATGACAGAGTGGATTAAGAGCTAGAGTAGCTGTAACAGCCCCTCGTCTCACTAGGAACCACCGAGTGGCTCGCTTAAGGTTTGCCAGAGAACACGTAAATTGGAACATTAATGACTGGGCCAATATACTCTTCACAGATGAGTCAAGATTTGGTCTTTACACCTCAGATAGGCGTATCTCAGTGTACAGACGAGACGGTGAGCGCTATTCGCAGTGTAATATCAGACCTAGACCTAATTTCGCTGGTGGCTCTATTATGGTTTGGGGAGGCATCTGTTTAACAGGTCGTACAGAGTTAGTACCAGTAGACAGAGGTACACTGACTGCCCACAGGTATATAACGGACATTTTAGAAGAACATGTAGTACCATATGCGCCAATTATAGGAAACGAATTCATGTTAATGCACGATAATGCACGACCGCATGTTGCAATAATCGTCCAGGAATACCTTAACGATGTTGGTATTCCAGTTTTAGATTGGCCTGCGGTAAGTCCGGACATGAACCCTATCGAGCACGTGTGGGACCTCCTTCACAGACGGATACGAACCCAAAATGTTGCCCCAGCGGACCTGCATGGACTAGCAAATGCTCTCCGTGACGAGTGGGAGAATTTGGATCAGGCTTATATACGGAGGTTAATCGAATCTCTGCCAAACCGTATGCGAGCGGTCATAAGAGCCAGAGGTGGCAATACTCAGTATTAAAAGCTACTGTTATGACATTTTTCTTTCCAAAATTATAATTTCTTGTTTTAATAAAAATCTCAAGTATGAGTTCTTGTTTTTATTTGGCCTGTATTTTATTTAAACAATCATAGAAATTATATCTTAGAGCGCATTAAAGTATATTTACAACTTTATGCTACAAACAAAGATTATGCGATACTTTTATGATTCAAAACTAAATTATGCGATACTTTTTTGGCGGAGTGTATATCTGTTATGCTACACCACAGGTAAAGCAATATATGTATCTATCTATCAGAGATGAATGGAGATGTAACGACAAAATACTGACGCGGGCAGACACCTGCTGGTTTACGGACGGTTCGAAAACAAAGCAGGGTGTTGGAGCAGGAATATTCTGTCGACATCCAAGAGGCTGATCTGGAGACCTCATTTAAAAGTTTCTGAGTTACCTGAAGGGGCTGAGCTTGTTGGATGAACTTTAAGGATAACATCCGCCCTAGCGGTCGCGGTGGACTCAACTCATGCTCAATGCAATATTGCGCATACCTTTGGTTGAAAGGCAGTGAAATTCTCTCTTAGTAGAATCTGGAAGCCAGATCAAAACCATATCGATCGGTTGAATGGTTTGCGTGCTCGTCTTTTACCCTAAAGGCGCTGGTTTGATTCTCATCCGAGGCGGTGATTTTTAATTGTGAAAAGAAAAATCAGAACAGCCTTCTTCTTGGAAATGGCACATAAAAAATACCTTACAGAGGTTGAAACTCCTTCAGGCCTTTTCTTTTTTCAAAATTTCATTAGTAATTAGTATTGTAATGCGCATGAATGCCCAAAAATGATGCATGTTATTAGAGAGATATGTAATTTCTAAACAAATGAATACGAAAACGAATAGAAAAAGAACTAACGTTTATACCACGATATCTACAAAACCGCGATACTACCTGCAACTTCATTTATTATCAAACATAGAGATTCTGAATGGGAGAACGAAATACTCCCTTTCACGAACACAAGGTAGTAGATTTGCGATTTCATCATTCACATGAATCACCCATTCAAATGCACTCGAGCGATAAGTACCAATAAGAGACGGTAAACCGAGTAAACGCTACGTTAGGTCACCGTGCTCAAGCAGGCAGAGTCGTTAGGGAATGAAATAGCGAGGCGATAAGGCGAATATCCACCTTACATTATGGCGAGGATGCCGAATTAATGTCGATCTAGCTTTTCGATTAAACGCCGAATTTACTCCACCAGGATATTTTTAAATCCTCGTAACTTTCGGTACAAGACTGCAGTTCCTCGTTACTGTTTATATGGTCTGGTATTACTTTATTATTCTCATAAGAATAGCGCAACGAGGAATTTTTTGTCGCAAAAATATTTCAATAAAATAAACTTGTTGTATGATACAACCTCACGGTGATCGTTAGTTTTTGCAAAACTCTCCACCTGATTTTTTCCAAAATTCCTGTTATTATCTTCTGTGATGTCAGCATGCAGTATATTGAGCCTCCAGCAAGTTTTTGAGGTATGATCTTGTAAGAAAGTTTCCAGCTTTGACCAATTAGCAAGAATAGCTAAATTTTTTTTAGATGTGCTTTTATAATACTGATAGTAGGTTTTGTAGCACTGTTACACTTTGCATTGAACCGAAAATGACATTGATTTCAATAATTCATTTCGCTTTTTTAATCATAGACAACATCAGCGATATAAACGTTATTTTGAAGGCAAAATTTAAATTCATTCTCTTTACTTTTAATCTGGCAATTGCAATTACGACTTTAGAAAAACCGTTACGTCACTTAGCGGTGCTTTTTCGCGCGGGAGTATGCAACTTACGCGCCACGGGATTTAAACTTGCTTATTTTAAATTCATTCATTTACGCGCCAACTCTTAGACGCGTCGTCTTTATGATCCTTTGTGCATCACTGGACGCTGCTATTGGTTCATCCTTTTTTTGTACCTACTTACCGAGCCTTTAAAAGGGCTGTGCACGTTAAACGCACCCTCTGTCTCTCTGTTCTTCGGTTCGCGTTCAGTTGATTTGCCGTGTGACGTACTCGTCTTGACTCGAAAACACAGATGCCATGTGCTCCCCGCAGCTTCCGAAACCCCATTGTTTCAAGCTAGAGCTCAGTACACTCTGTTCTCTTCAGTTAATTCCGCCGTCGCAACGATCCTTTTTAACTCGAAACACCGAAAACCACGGAACAGCAGCATACCCAAAAAGCGTCGAACTCAGCTTCACGCTACAGCTAAGTACTACTATTCAAAACGTATCAATCGCTCTCTTTTATTGTATTTCATTACTGTTGCTATTTATACTTTTAACTTGTAATTGCCAGTAACTTTGCTCTCGCACTAGCAGTCATTTACATATTTACTTATAGAAACGGATTAATTGCGTCACCACTTTTAAATTAATCTCAGGAATTCGGCTACCTCGTGCTATTCCTTCTTTTTGCCTTAATTTTAATATAAGAATATAGCAAGCACGTGTTGTTCTTTTTACATTGATCTTAACCTCAAAAATCAGCAACCACGTGGCCAGTTTTTTTTCTTTTTTCTTTTTTTTTTATTACAATAAAGTTATCGTTACGTTTTGGATCTTTCTTTGTTTTATTAATCATTACAGCGACTCCAAGCGTCATACTCGTGTGTACCGCTTTTTTTACCAAGTTACATCAGGTGTAGCACACACTGCGTCCGCACCCCACGCACGCCTGACCGTAACAATTTGCGCCCAACACGTGGGGGCATTCCGTAACAATTGGCGCCCAACACGTGGGGCAATTTCGTAACAGCACCTTATGTCGAACGAATGTCGTGACAACAATTTTTCTTTATATCGATCGGTAGTTGCCATTTTCATTTAAACAAAACCATTAACCGACATCTACACTAACTTACCGACAATGGTTATACGAAGAATATCGGAGAATGAGGTGTGGAAAGATCTGAAAAAGATGTAGGACTGTGGTACCTCTGGATATGACCAACTAGCTTTTTTATCCGGGACTGTGCCCCCATTTCCTCTGGACCTCTGTGCAAAATTTTAAATCTTTGTTTCCTCGTCCACCTGAAAACGTGCTTACAGTTGTCTAATCAATAAGAAGGGTAATATTGTGATATCGGTAATTATATGCCAATAGGTATTTTGACTAACTTTACGAAAGTTTTCGAGTAGATTATATATGAGGCCATATATAACCACATCAAACCTTTCCTATCACCATGTCATAACGGTTTTGTTCACCATCACTACTCTCGCAACCTTAGCTCAAGGCTTGTTTGAATCTTTGGATAACGGTAGACAAGTTGATGTAATCTATACAGACTTTTTCCGAGCTTTTGACAGCATTGATCACGATATCTTGCTGAACAAGATGAGTTTCTTTGGATTTAGCAACCTGTTATTGAAATTTATGAATTTATATCTAAATGAGAAAGAAAAGGTGTTTCACTATAACGGATACACATCGACAACTTATACTTCAGCATCTGGTGTATCCCAAGGATTCAATCTTCAAAACTAATGTATGATTGTTAACTTTATGTAGCGTGTTTCAAATCTCAAATACTGTATAGTACGTAAATGTTTTCAATTCCTTTTACGAAATTTGTGATATTCCTGAAAAGGACTGATGCAGGTGGAACAGGACAAAATATATGTTTTATAAAATGTGTCTGAAATGCCCACCGTCACTCGGCAATGAAAGTTATTACGTACGCTCGTAAAATTTAACATTTCCTTCCTCGCGAATGCGTTGAGCTGCTACGAAAACATGGTTTCGCAGATCTTCGGCATTTTCTATGTCAGGGCGAAGATCATACCCTAAACTTTTCATGTATCCCCACAGAAAAAAGTCTAGTGGATTTAAATCGGGGCTACGGGCTGGCCACGGAATGCGACTTCCACGTCCAATTCAATGTGGGAGTCTCCGGTTCAAAAATTGTCGAACAACCCTACTACTATGCGCGGGTGCTCCTCGTGCATGCACCATAATTGGAGGTGTGTCGCTAATGGTATGTCGTCCAAATATTCAGGCAATTCATTTTGGAGAAACAGTAAATAAAATTCAGTATTTAACCGTGCGGGGAGTACATGTGGTCCATGTAGTTGATCGCTTACTAGCCCTGGCCAAACATTGACGGATATTCTAACTTGAGAGGAGTCTTGGTTAGTATCATGGGGGTGTTCATAGGCCCAGTAGTGAATGTTGTGATAATTTAAGATACCACCATTGGTAACTGTACATTTGTTCGTAAATAGGATTACTGACGCAAGATCCGGCTGACGAACTTCTCGGCGTTCTCACTCACCACTCACAGAAGGGAAGTCGGCGGGGATAATCTAAGTCTGTAAATCGTTGCACGCATTGAATATGATACGGATGCAGTAAATTCCTTTTTAACCCTAGAACACTTACGCGTGTTGAGCAATCACTAACACTTACATGCGGTGTACCGCTACCCCAGCATTTTCTTTTGGTTTAAACAATCTTATATAATAACAATAAATAAAAAGCCATAAAATATAATATATGTATGTTTTATTTATTGCATTCAATACAAATTTCTAACTTATGAATAGCACAAATAGGTTTATGACACATATTACATGTGCTCTTCGTTTTACGATCTGAAGCACGAGGGCATAAACCACAGCGGGCTTGTTTCGCCAATTTTGGAGGTGGAACGTTTTCTTCTTCATTTTCAGGTATGCCAGGAATGGTTCTAATGGATTTTTTTAAATCGCGAGATATGGGTTTACGTAATCTATCCTCCATGTGGGGTTTTATTAGTTGTATCCCTAAATTGAAAAGAAATTTCCTACGTTTGTACGTTCTAAGAGTAATATTATTTGCACTTGTATATAATATGAGTGCATTAACCCCTGCTTGGTCAAGCATCCCATAAAAATATCGCAGTGGCCATCTTCGAGTTTTACGTGCTGTGGAATATGTGTGGACCATCTGATCGAAGGTATCAACGCCACCCTTTGTTTGGTTATAAAAGTTTATAATTTCTGGCTTACCGTTTTCACTCACTGAGTTTGAATAGTGCATCGTTGATAATAGGAATACTGATTTACCCTTCTTGGGTGAGAAAGAAACTATTGTTTTTTTCTTTATCGAAGGCAAATTCGCTGGACATTACCGCTTTTTTTCTGTTTGGGAGGAATGTTGGTGGTATTTCTCTTTTGTTTTTTCGCAAAGTCCCCACAATTGTTAGTTGCTTATTTAGCATAATCTCTGCCAACGGTATTGATGTGAACCAATTATCCATCGTGATGTTTCGATTCGTAACTAAAATGGGCTCCGTCAATTTTTTCACATAGTATGTTGGAACTGGATCTCCGATTGGTCTATCTTCTTTGCCAATATAAGGTATTGCTGTAAACATATAATACGTACTTGCATCACACATGGTCATTATTTTGATGCCGTATTTATCGGGTTTTGATGCTATATACACTCGAAAAGGACAATTTCCTCGAAATCCTAACAATTGTTCATCTATAGTAGGTACACAATTCTGTCGGACTATAAGAATTTGTGCAATTGAAAATAAATGCATTTCACAGTTCCCTAATAGGCGAAAATTTGTCATTGCGATCTCTTGTCTCTCTATTATCAAATCGAATGCAGGTAACTAAAAACTCAAATCGGTCTTTAGACATGATCGATCTATAAATATCTGGTCCATAAACAGACCGCATTTCGTTAACATTTAGGTGTCCGTCTTTCCGGTAGCCAGAAATATATAGCAATCCAATAAGTGCACACAGTTCTACAAAATTGGTTGACCCTACATACCTACAGTCTGCAGTATACTTTTTTTTTCTTTGCTCAAGCTCTATATTGGTATACGTGACGATATCGTTAATCATATCATCAGTAAATAATATTTTCCAAGCTTGTAGCTCTGTGCTAACTGATTTTCCAAGTCCTTTCGGGCCAAAATCGTTTACCACTAAATTTCTTCGAGGTGTTCGTGTTCGATTTGCAGGTTCTTTTGACCACGCGTGTCCATTTTTTCCTTTCAGAACCGGTCCTCTTGGTGGACTAGGTTGTTCCTCTTCTTCCCCGCTGGAAATGTCGTATGTTATTTCTTCTTGAATCTCCACATCATCATCAAATCCATTCTCATTCTCATCAGAGCCAAATTCATCAGCTTCATTATACCAGCGCAATGCGGTTTCCTCGAAATCTGGGTCCAGGAGTCTCACAGTTTGCTTTCGAGCCATTACCTGTGTTAGAAAATTATATAAATATTATCTACTATATACAAACGAGGGCAATACAGCTACACTATCGTCGTTGCTCGCTAAAAAAGCAGGCTTATTATATGGAATCACTGATATACTGAAATGAGCAGCGAAAACTGACATCCCATACCATTTTTTCAGTAAGTTATTAGTTTATACAGATGTACAAACATGTACAAGAAAATAGCCGAGTTTCAAACTTGCACTTCGGAAATTTGAGTGCTTGTAAAAAATGGTAATAGATGCCAGCTTACCGTTGCTGATCTAATTTTTGCCTTTTGGCGAGAAAACACTGTATTTTTCGAAGATTTGGATTCTAGTTCCAGTACAGTTGGAAAATGCCAACGTAGCTATCGAAATCATATCTGCGGCTAAGATCGTGGTACGTCGCTTGGCACCCTCCAATATGAAAAACCATTATAACAGGTTGTAAAAATGTCTAGCAACACGATTCCACCTTTAGCTGCAGTTTTCATATATCACTTGGCATATCCCACTAAATGCAAAACAGAAGATACCGTAAAACGTTTCAGTATGGAATCGCACATAATTTCCGTACATACTGATAAGAAACATACACGGATAGTAGATAACTGCAGTCCCTTCATATAATATAAAATATACCTACTCTACAAGCTATAATTACTATTAATATACTTACATGGATTTATACACTACCCCGCAGCTTCAATATCTCAGTAACTAAAATCTTTACAACACATGGGCCTTGTCACTGTATAGGTCCTAACCTCAGATAAAAGTAGGAGGAAGTTGAACACTGCAAACTTAAACATAAAAAAATGGCGGCAATTTAAAATTTTTGCTGGGGTGTGCTACACCCCCGTAAGGGTTCTAGGGTTAAAATTTGATGCACTGTAGCTTGGCACACATTTACTTCCCGCGCGAGGGTTGTTGTACTTATACTAGCATCTGCTTCTACGATACTTAAAATTTCCTCTTCGGCTTGTAGCACTCCGCGTGATCTTTGAGGCCCACGACATTCTAAAAGTGGAATTACTGATCCTGTCTCTCGAAGTCGATACACGGCTCTTACAAATGTTTCTGGCGAAGGATGACGTCGACGCGGGAAACATTATACGTACAGATCTGTTTGCGTTAATTGCAATCAATCGCCTAGTAGCACTTGACGAGCCTTGGTAGGGCGAAACGCGTGCCTGCTAATAGCGATTGATTGCGTACTTGTCATGGTTTAATCAATTTAGTGGCTTGCGTCGACTTACAGTAAAATAGTAGTCCTGAATCAGAATATATTTGCATGTTTAAATCGAGAATTTAGCAAATTCTTCGCAAAAGTTTTCACATCTTATAAACTCTTATTCAGATATTTGGTGAAGAGAATAAAGAATTAAATAAAGACAGTCTCCATCATTTGTCTCTTATTTTTAATTAATCGAATCCATTACACAACGTTATTATTAGTTTGTTGGTTACGAGTACCTGTTACTCTACTCTTTTTTTTTTGGCAAAAACAGTACTTAATAAAAATTAGTATTAAAAAAACCATTTCATAGTTACCCTCATAATTACGACATTGGAACTAGTTCACTATGGCACAACATTCTTTCTAGGAATCCACCTGGGATGTGCTCACGTCTGGACTAATTGAAAAGTTCCTTTTTCTTACAAAATAACAAACGAGAGCCGAAAGCAATGGAACGAGAAGACACATACTGAACTACACCTATCGAATTCCACGCTTTTCACAGATTCAGACTTGTTCAAAGTAACACCCGGTTTCTATTTAATCCCGTGTGCGGACAGTTCCTATCGAAGATAAAATTTTCCGGAAACGAAGATCGAGTGAAGGGAAAATAAGACTAGAACGAAGTTACCGTGCGGGGAAATAGAAGAAGATGGATAATACTTACCGGATACGAGACCAAACAAAAGACGAACGACTGCGAATGGAGTTTCCGGGAATGATCTGTCGGTTTACCGCTTTGTTTCTACGTAGAAAGTTAGTCTTGAATCGCCTAGATGGTGGTAAAGTTGTGGGAATTCGCGAATTGAAATTAATAGAATGTTGTGGGGAATGAAGTATGTGGTGCCTCAAATGTTTGTTAAAAAAAGGTGTACTAAAGAAGTTCTCAGGGGAAATGTAGCATGTACATCTATCTGTACAGGAAAGTTTGTAAATTGCTTATGAACTTTTCGTAGCTCCATTTATAACTAGTCAGGGATGATACCGAGCCCGAAAATTCATAAAATCATGAAATATAAATATGTTCATTAAACGTAAGATAAGTCATTCGTGGAGACTAAAAATAGATAATTCTGATAGTAAAGGCCATAGTAAATAGAAATATACAGGCTATCCAAGATAAAAGTCCTAAGCACTGGGGATTTCGTAAGAGAAAGAACGACACTTAAATTAAAAAAAGTTGCAGAATTATGTGGACAACAAAATAGTGTTAAAAAATCCACAATATCTTTAATAGTGTTGAGACATTCAGAAACAAAGCGAAAATTTGGAAATTCTTAATTCTTGTCTATAGGACGGTTGTTTGACATAATGGAAAATGGAAAATACCTTCCTAAGACAACTACACTCCGCCAAAAAAGTATCGCATAAACTAAGAAAGGGCATTTATGAACCAAGATATTTTTATACGTTCACAAAAAGTTTGCCTCGTGTATGTGAACTATAAAAACACTAACAAAATAATGGAACTTAGCGTTTTTACTTTTTTTTTTTCTAAAAAAACACATTTAGAAAAATGCATATGTGTAAGGTTTGTTCAGTTGTTTATTGAAAGTCTTCCTATACGGACAAATTTTAAAGTGCGAAGTCAGAGTTCTGTACCAACGCTTTTAAAACTAAAATGAGCAATTTAACTTCAGAACAAGTGGCTGCTATAGTTGCTTTAATCGAAGATGGACGATCTCAAGCATACGTTGCTAATTTGATGAACATCAATCAGTCAAGTGTTTCTAGAGCCGTAGCCAGATATAGGGAAACAGGCATTTACAGTAGAAGACCTGTACCAGGTCGTCCAAGATGTTCTACTCGCCAAGATGACCGCTATTTACTACTACAAGCATTACGTCGAAGACATGTAACTGCGAGACAATTGCAGAACGACTTGGCTAGAATCAGAAATACTCGTGTGAGTACTCAAACTATTCGGAATAGGTTACGACAGAGTGGATTAAGAGCTAGAGTAGCTGTAACAGCCCCTCGTCTCACTAGGAACCACCGAATGGCTCGCTTAAGGTTTGCCAGAGAACATGTAAATTGGAACATTAATGACTGGGCCAATATACTCTTCACAGATGAGTCAAGATTTGGTCTTTACACCTCAGATAGGCGTATCTCAGTGTACAGACGAGACGGTGAGCACTATTCGCAGTGTAATATCAGACCTAGACCTAATTTCGCTGGTGGCTCTATTATGGTTTGGGGAGGCATCTGTTTAACAGGTCGTACAGAGTTAGTACCAGTAGACAGAGGTACACTGACTGCCCACAGGTATATAACGGAAATTTTAGAAGAACATGTAGTACCATATGCGCCAATTATAGGAAACGAATTCATGTTAATGCACGATAATGCACGTCCGCATGTTGCAATAATCGTCCAGGAATACCTTAACGATGTTGGTATTCCAGTTTTAGATTGGCCTGCGGTAAGTCCGGACATGAACCCTATCGAGCACGTGTGGGACCTCCTTCACAGACGGATACGAACCCAAAATGTTGCCCCAGCGGACCTGCATGGACTAGCAAATGCTCTCCGTGACGAGTGGGAGAATTTGGATCAGGCTTATATACGGAGGTTAATCGAATCTCTGCCAAACCGTATGCGAGCGGTCATAAGAGCCAGAAGTGGCAATACTCAGTATTAAAAGCTACTGTTATGACATTTTTCTTTCCAAAATTATAATTTCTTGTTTTAATAAAAATCTCAAGTATGAGTTCTTGTTTTTATTTGGCCTGTATTTTATTTAAACAATCATAGAAATTATATCTTAGAGCGCATTCAAGTATATTTACAACTTTATGCTACAAGCAAAGATTATGCGATACTTTTATGATTCAAAACTAAATTATGCGATACTTTTTTGGCGGAGTGTATTTACTCTTTATCACATGCTCGTACAAAAAATACGATATCGCGTTTGCTTTTGGGACCATCTTCAATTTTTTTTTAAATGCGCATTGATGCCCAAAATAGCTTCCATATTGCAATGTAAATCTAACTCTTTTAAAATAAATATGAAAATGTATCTCATACCGGTCGTTAATGGATTCGTATTGAACAATACTAGATTTTTGCAACTTACCGTGTTGTAATTAACTTTCAAATTTGCCGCCTTAATTCGGTAGCTTTTACTTATGTTGGTCACTTGAGAATCAGCTTTAAATTAAACTATAAGAGGGTTGGTACTGACCAAATTTACTGCCAGATTATTGTTTAAGTGTGTAAGTTTGTGATTCCTAATAAGCGGTGTATCGGATTACAGAGCAAAGGAAACAAAATAAATAGGTATATTAAATAATCTATTAAAAAAATAAAGAATGGCAAATCAACAGGTAAACAGATAAAGTAATCTTGTTTTAATGTTTTTAAAATTACCTAACCTATAATTATGCAAAAATGGATGTCCATTTCTTATCTTAATTAAGGATTATATATTTAAAAAATATATATTAAATCGGTTAACCGTTCCAGGATTGATCTGGAACTTGAATAGATTTAAAAAACAACAGTTCTTAAATGGATTATAACTACTTAGAACTTATAACAATCTTATAGCTGGCTTAAATCGTGTCTACAATTATAAGGATCTCTCAATTAAATCTAATTGGGGAAGTAATGTTTTTATAGTGTCTCTCGTTCACTGTTTTATGCTTTTTGAATTTTAACTTATTTTTGGTATTTGGTTCTCGTAAGAAACGTCACAAGCTTATCAAAAAATATATTTCTACGATGACGTATTTGTAGATATCTTGTCCGAAAGTCGTTTCCGGTTGCTTCTTTCTTGAGGTTCTATATTAAGTCTCTGAAGCAAATCTCGAAAACTGAGCCATTTTCGCCGCTCCTGGATCGCCTGGTATTGAAAATTTCGGATATTTCCTCCAAGTACGTTAACTCTGCTTTATTTTCTATGCTTTCCACTAATTTCATTTTATAATTTTATTCGGCACTATTTAATGTTTGTTGACTATTAACCTTTGGATTAAATTTCAGTATTTGACTTTTTATTTTCTCCTTAATTTTTTCAATGTTGTGCAACTTTTGGTTCCTCTTTAAATTTTGCGTGTCTTTTCTACCCAAGCTAATTTTTCTCTCCTTCAATTTTTCTAAATAACTTTTCTTTATTTTTGCATAGGCCTCATTGAAGATGCAAATCACGTCGATTGCACTGTTCCGAATTAGCGTCCAGAAAAACGCCAATCGTTGCTGAATTCATATCAGCAGATCGGTCACTTTCGAATTATAACCTAACACATTTCAATTGTTTTTTTCCGCTTAATTAAGTTCTTAGACACTAACATATGATAACTAGCTTTGAAAACACATTAAATCATAATAAAATTCTTACTTTATAACAATTTAAAACTGAAATTTCTTTTACAGATGCCATTAATTTTCCGTTTTTGTTCTTCCGCCGCCAGATGACTCTGGCTTGACGAGTCAAATTTTTAAAAAATGTTAAATCAAGTAACTAAATATGATTTGTAACGGAAATAAACTCAAATTCACTCTTAAAATAAAATTAATATCTAAATATTTTGTATTTTCCTCGTTTGTTCTATGTTCTGAGTTTGTAATGTTTGAAATGTTTTTATATCACAATATGTACAGGTGACGTTTCTCTTTTTTGTGATTGTTACAAGTGAGTTACAAGTGAAAAACTTGTTTCTATTTTCACGGTAGGCTGTGTTTGAGAGCAAAACCTTACGAAACAACTCAATAGCACCCGCGGCCAGAAAGAAAACCGGCTCTGCTCGATTGGGTTCTTTTGATGGGCGGAGCCGGTGTATTTGGCTCCGCTCGGTCTACGCATCACCCAACAAGTCAGTTAGTTAGCCAAGCGAAGGAAGGCGGGAATCGCAAGACTGTTGCTCGGACTCTGGACTCTATTTACAAAACGGCGCTTTAAACAGCATTTCCTCCACCTTATTTCATTGCGATTTCCGCGGACATGGACATTGCTTGTGGGAGAACACATGAAACAATATATATAAACGCACTAGATGAAACTATATACAATGCCTCGCAAAATTAAACAACAATTCGGTAAATTAGAAATTAATTGCGAAAGAAGATCTAATTTACTTTAAAATTATATGTTTCAAAATGAAAATAAAATGTCACTTAATTTCTAATTACATACAACATATTTTCCATAAAATTGTAATATTTTCGAAAATATTGGAATTAATTTTAACGTTATTGGTAGTATTTGAAGATACTTATACAAGAAATACGCAGATAATATCAAAATATTTGTCCGATTTGAAAAGTTGTTTGAATTTCGATAAATGTGCCACGACATATTTAACACTCTGCATATATATTTACGTCACATCAGCTTGAAGCATATATAAAGTGTCAGCCCCCAAATTGATAACAAAAGAATAATGCGCAACACTATAACCGTGTTTAGGATAAAACTTAAAATGTCAAAAACTGCAATTTTGACAAAATTTGCAATATAGTCAAAACTGATTGTCGGAAATTCACTTAACCATAGTAATCCATTTAAAATGAAAAAAGTTGATCAATTTTACGAAAAATACATATACTATATATATATAAGAAGGCATTTCCAGGCCATCAAGGCCTATAGCCATGTAATTTTCTTCCATCTATTCCTGTCTTTTGCCTTCTCCCTCCAGTTCTGTATCCTTCTTTTTTTGATGTCTTCCATCTTCTCCTTGGCCTACCTCTCCTCCTAGTACCTCCTGGCAACTTCCATGGAATTTCTTTGACGGGTCTTGAAATGTCCATCCGGACGAGATGTCCTAACCACTGCAGGCGTCTGGATTTTATGACTTCCATTACTGTGGGGTCTTGATATAGATGGTATATTTCTCTATTGTTGCGTCTTTCCCATCCTTCTTCGGTTTTTTTACCTCCATAAATTCTTCGTAGAATCTTCCTCTCCCATACTTCTAATTTGCTCTGCAGCTTCTGGGTTAAGGTCCAAGACTCACAGCCATACAAAAGGGTTGGTCTTATTACTGTTTTATACAGTCTCTTCTTTATATTGCGTGAGAGATCTTTCGATTTAAGGACTGAGTGTAGTGATCCGGCACACTTGCTTCCTTTTGCCAGACGTAGGTCTACTTCCACTTCCTCTTGGCATCTGTTATCTATTAGTGTTCCTAAATATATATAGGTGTTTGTTTCTTTATATTCCACGGTCCTGTCTTGCATTTCCACCTTTAGGTCTTCTAGCGCCTCGCTTGAGTCCTTGTGTTTTATTCTCATATATTGGCTCCTTTTTCATTGATCTTCAGTCCCATGTTTTCTGCTGCCATTACTAGACATGCGGTTATTCGTTGCAGCTCTTTCCGGCTTCTGGCTATCAGCACTACATCGTCTGCGTACGCGAGGCACTGGTGGCTTCTATTTAGTAACGTTCCATGTCTATTTATACCACTACTTCTTACTACTGCCTCCAGCGCCAAGTTGAAGAGGAGCGATGACAACGGATCGCCTTGCCTGAGTCCTTTATTCACTTTGAATTCTTCGGTTTCCTCTCCATCCACCCTGATACTACTGATTGTCTGCTGCAATGTCATTCTCACTAACCGTATTAGTTTGCTTGGGATTCCGAATTTTCTTAGTACTGCCAACAGTTTCGTTCTGTCCACCGTATCATATGCTGCTTTAAAATCAATGAACAGAATATGCGCTGCAATTTCGTACTCGTAGCATGTTGTTAGTATCTGTTTCAGCATGAAAATTTGCTCCATTGTCGATCTTCCTCCGCGGAACCCGCACTGATATTCTCCAATGATTTCTTCTGATTTCGTCTCTAACTTTATCTTTATGATGGTCGCCAGAACCTTATATGCTGTTTCTAATCGCTATACCTCTGTAATTCTTGCATTCTGAAACATCTCCTTTTTTGTGAATGGGTACAATTATTGCCTTCTCCCATGATGTTGGCATCTTCTCTGTTGTCCATATGTCTTGGATCAGCGCTACAATTTCCGACATTAACACATTTCCCCCATATTTTATGTTTTCCGCCGTTATCTGTGTGTGTCCCGGACTCTTATTGTTTTTCATTTTGAGAATTACCTCTTCGATTTCGTTTTGTCAGGTTTTTCCGTATCTAGCTCTTCGTCGTCTTTCTTTTCTTGTTCCTTGTCTTGTTCCTCCTGTCTCCCAGAACTTCCTGTCTCTGCATTTAATAAGTCGTCAAAGTGTTCCTTCCATCTTGCCATCTTTTCCTTCTTTCCACCTACTAAGTTGCCTTTTTTGTCTCGAATATACACATTCCTTGGCTGATACTTGGTTTTTATATCTTTAACTTCCTTGTATAACTTTTTTTCTAAAATTTTCTTCTATTTGCTATACTTTCATTTCTTGAGATTGCCTTTTTTTACTTCTGCAGATATTTTTTGCCAGTTTCCTTTGTTCCTGATATAGTCTCATATCCTCTTCCTTGTTTGTTTGTAAGTATCTTTCCCTTAGCTTCCTCTTCTTCGTAATTTGCTCTATACATTCGTTGTCTAGCCATTCTTTTTTTTTCTGACACGTTTTTCTTGGTAGATTCCTTTCCGTTACTGTTTTTATAATATTTTCTATAGTAACCCACTTTTCCTCTATGTTAGTTTCGCCTCCAGATGTTGAATATCTTTCTAGGTGTGTTTGTAAGTTTGCCTGATATCTTCTCTACGTTTCCTCTTGCTGTAGCGCTTCCATATTATAATACGTTTTTTTCTCGTTACGGAGTTCATAATTTTTTCTGGTACTACTTAATCTTATATTGGCCACTACTAGAAAATGGTCCGAATCTGCATCTGCCCCTCGGAAAGTTCTAACATTTGTGACTAGCTTTGCATCCTTGCTTTCAATTAAAATATGGTCTATCTGGTTGCTTTCTTTTGTCCCTGGGATTATCCATGTTCCTTTATATACTATATACGTACAGAAAATTTTATTTTTCTATATTTGGTAGTTTTCCTAATAAATTCCGGCGACACACTAATGGCGGTATTATCCTATTGTGTTTCACCAACCTCTATAAATCCTCATATTTCGAAAATTTCCTTTTAACATCATTTTCTCCATATTTACGTAAACATTTACGCACAAACAGACGCTAACAAAACGAAAAAACGAAATAAACAAACGCGAGGCAATGATTCGTCTTTCCGTCCCGTATTTTTGCACATCCCTTCGTCCTAAAAGCGAGCAGTGATCTGCGAAAATGGAACAGAAAATAAAAAAAGAGATCGTTTGATGTCGTACAGCGACAACTCCCGGGATCGCTACAAGACACCCTTTGACCCTTTTGCCTTGTCATCCGAACCTGTTTCTGATACTCATCCTCTCTCTTTCCCGTCCACACCCAGCGTCTCTGCGACGGTAATTCCAACAAAAGACAAGAGTCTAAACAAAAGATAAACGACACTGCGCCCGTATCGCTGACTGACTGGAGCGGGGAAAAGGGAAAAGCGAAAGCCATTCGCGAAGGAGATTGGTTGACGCGGGAGTTAACGTTGATTAATCTCGAAGCAGGCGACAACGCCTAAATGAAATGTATTCGGCGTCGTTGCGCTTATGTTTGCCAACGTTCGACGCCTTCCCCTGTTTTTGCAGCAGGTGAAAGTTGTATGTGTAAGTCGTAAAAGTACCGTCGGAAACCCGTTTACTCAGATGAAATACCATATAACCTTAGTGGAAATTACGGTAATATGTTCCAGCGTCGAACGTTGGCCGTGCAATTGAGATAAGCATCGGTTCGAAGGACGTGAAAATGCTACGGAAAGCTTAATGTGTATTGGAGTCCAAAAGAAATTGTACAAACTGACTACCAAGAAAGTAGGCCACACAGAAAAGGTAGATATGAGTCTGAAGGTAATTGACTTGTGCATTGTGATTCTTAAAGGGAAATCTCCAGTATCTTTATTACAATCTTAATAGCGATAGGTTATCCTCTGAAGCTGAAACTTTGGAGTTTGCAGAAAAAGAGTCTGGACGGAGAACTGTCTATTTAAATTAAGTAAGTCCCAACAAAGGCTAGAACTTTGATTATAGAACTATATTTTATTTTGGAAACTATGTTTTCTACAAAAGTCTGTGATGATTATTCCGAAAAAAATAAGTCAAAGCTAAACTCACCGCTTATTTGGTGGTAGTTATCGTAAATACAACCAAATAATATGTCAGGGATAGCATACATGCATGTACCATTACTTTTGGAAAATATTACACATATACAGGGCTGTTCACGCTGTGCGGCACGGAATATTGCGACCAAAATACATGACATTCAAAAAGATTGAATTTTGGGATATATGGGGTATATTTTGAATAGTTTTTAACATGAATGCGGCGAAAACTAACTACATGTATTTCCATTCAACACGTAGCTCGATAACTACTACTAGTAGTGTAACATACAGCGGCATACGTTTAAAACGACAAAGTTCAGTTAAACTCTTGGGCATCACTCTCGACGAGAATTTAAGTTGGAAATTGCACTGTGAGAGTCTCATAAAAAAAATCAATACATGTTGTTATCAAATAAGAAATTTAAAATATATCTTCAATATAAGACATCTTTTACAATTTTATTACAGCGAAGTCTATTCCAGAATTGCTTATGGTGTAGTGTTTTGGGGTTCGTCGGAGTTGTCACACGATGTTTTTATCGCCCAGAAAAGAGTCATCCGATGTATGGTCGGCATCGGAAATTTGGAAACTTGCCGTCCGCACTTCAGAAAGCTATTTATTTTGCCTTTGCCCAGTGTATATATCATGGAGTTACTCTGTTATATATATGTTAATCAACAAACCTTTGTGAAATGCTCTGATATCCATGAGCATAATACTAGGGCGAGGAACAAGTATAGAGAACCTTTTAATCGGTTAGAGATGACCAGGCGTGCTCCTACTTCAATGGGAGTTAGATTATTCAATTTGCTTCCTCAGGCTGTCAGAGTTATACCAACTATAAAACAGTTCAGGCGTGCGTTGAGAACGTTTTTGCTTGAGCACTGCATTTACTCCGTCGATGAATTTGTTGACTTAGTATCTAATTTTAATGTGTAAGTTTCTGTGTTGTAGATTGTAGGTATTATTTTTTAAATTGACAATGTATTTTCAGTATTAATGCTGACACATACATAAAGCTCTATCTATCTATCTATCTATCATTATTTTCATATTATACAGGCTGTTCCAAAACCCTTAAAAGTATCAAAGTTATGTTTTGCTAAGTTGAACCTTCTGTATATTATTGCATTTTTGGATTCTCTGATCAAAAGTGATTTATAAAATCTAAAGGTTCTCTAAATAGTTGGAATTTTGTGAGAATCTAACCTAATGTTCATGTTTCAAATACTTAAGAAGTGTTTAAGTTATGTAAGCGAAATTCACAGTGAAATGTAACAATAGACCCAATTTTATAATCCAATTTAAGGGTCCTGGGGTGGCATGTGGATAATAAATTGAGTTGGTCAGCCCATATTGAAGAAACGGCGAAGAAACTGTCAGCTGTCAGTATTAGAAGAATTAAACAGATCGCTACTCACGAAGCAGCACGACTGACATACTATGCAAACTTCAACAGCATCGCTACTTATGGACTGCAGTTCTGGAGAATGGCGGCAGAGACCGGCCGCATCTTCAAACTTCAAAAAAGGGCATTAAGAATATTATGCGGTCTGGAAATAAGACAATCCTGCAAACAAGCATTTATTCAGGAGAAAATACTAACTCTACCGTGTATGTATATACTTACCTTCGTTAAATGCATACACAGAGATAAAGATAATCTTAGTAAAAACGGCGAAACACACACCTATCACACTAGGGCTAGAAATGACCTCCAGATATCATGCCATAGACTGCAGGCAACACAAAGAACCTCCGACTTCTGGGGTATTAAAATATATAATAAATTACCCGAAAGGTTAAAGTGTCTCCCAATAGAAACAATGTGTAGAGTAGTAAAACGGACTTTAACAACGAATGCCTTTTACTCGGTTGAAGAGTTCCTAAACTGTGATATTATATTTGAATAAGTATCTTGTTTGTCTCCCATGTGTTTTTTTTTTAGTTTGTCATTTGTTATATACCTTTATCTATTTGTTCTACATACCTTACATGTTTTTATTAATTGTGATATTTATATATATATATATATATATATATATATATATATATATTTAACCTACCGACAATGGGACGTCCACATATTGTCTCAAGTGCATTGGATGTGGCGTCCACCAGCATGTCGCGTCCGTATACGGACGCCACAAAACTGTTCCATGCTAATATGATAGCATTGACCGCTTACATCTCGTAAAACAAATATCAGTTGGACGTCCTTTTGATGGTCAGATCAAAGTTATTCGTATAAATTAGTTCGGGCAAACACCATACCGCGGCGCTGCGGAATTTACCTACTATACGTCTGATATACGGATTGTACCATTCTTCCGAGTATTCGACGTCCGACCTTAAAAAAAATATTTCACTGTTTCGCGTAAACAACGTCCTGTATCTGTGGCAACCTCGCATGTTTAATCGCAGCCAATCATTCGCCGTTGTGCTGTTACTAGGTAGTTGTATTCATTTCTGACTTGTGCTACTTGTACACTAGCCGATCCGTAAGGAAAATTCACAGTTCGCAAAATGCTTAATTTGTGATTGTGCTGGTCTTGGAGAAAAATAATTTAAAAAATATTTTATTTAAAAGAATAATTGTTTTAACAAAACACCGGGAATTGGTAAACATAATTTGAATTATAATCATAAAAATTTTGGATTCATAAATTACATATATAAAAAAAAAAGTAAAACCATCTTAATTCAAATTCAATTAAACGGGAATATGGAAAATTGTCTTATTGGAATACTTTATGAAAAATCGTTGATTAAAGGACCTATTTTATAATAAGAAACTATAACAAAAATCCAAAAGAACACATAGTGCCAAATCTCACAAAGTTTGCGCACGCTACTAACTACTTGCTGTTCTGAATTTGATTGGTTTGACATTTTTTAAGTAGTTTACATGTAAATTTTAATCTCCGGATAACGTAAATAAGATACTTGGATTCTATTTCTATTCTATCTTTTGAATTGAGGGCTTAATTAGTAAAATTATAATATTAACAATGCCGTTATACACCCTCTCGTGGTCTATTACAAAAATCACAACAGGCTCAAGGCAAAAGCAATGAAAGAGAAATAAATACTGACAGAACGGACTTTACGTTGTTGCGTGTATATTTTAACTACATTAACCTTTTGAAAACAACAATAATTTTTTAGGATACTTAAAACATAAACAGCAACTAGAGAAATAAATATTGGATTAAGCTGTGCTACAAGTACAGGTGCCCAGATGTCGTTTTTGTACTAGTAGATTCGTTAAATTTAAAATAAAACACGTGGAACATAATCAGTTTCGCGCCATTTTAGTCTAATTAGATCTGGTTTGTTACACGTTTAATTGTGCTGCCAGTATAGTATAATTCTAGTGTTTTTATTGAAAAAATCAAAGCTAAAGATTAAATTAGCGATGCAAACAAGAACAAGAAAATTATTAAGCCTCAGTCTCGAAGAGCCGCTTATTTTTTTACCAAAATGGGAAACAACTAACGGCTCAAATGTAGATGAACAAAACCAAACAATCAATGTTAAAGCTCTTTACTAGTAATTATGAAGTATTTATGGGCTTATACGGTAGAAATCCTCTAAAAGTCATTTAGGTCGTAACTTTTTTCCTATTCTGAGATTTGAGTGTATTTGAATTACAATATTGATATTAAAAGCGTTTTATACGTGACCCTAAAACTTTTAGAATAATCGCGTAGCACATTTTTACATGATGCCATCGATATTCTTACAAAGTATAGATACAATTTATTCAAATAGGAAAAGGTAGTTTTCCATCATAAAGAAAAATAATTCAGTTTTCGACGATCACGAGCTGAATTTTTTTTTAGTTTTTTAGTTTAGTTACACAACTCCATCTTTTAGTTTCTATAGGTTCACTCCTATAATTTATAAAGTTTGCGTTGTGGATATAGTTAAACATAACAATAACATACATATTTCATATACTTAGCAGATAAATTAATAAAATTTACTTCTAAAATTCTTTATCACACAGTAAATTTGTTAACTCACGAAATTAAATGGTTATATTAACTGGATTATTAGAAATTTAACAAATAACAACCCCTTTGGCGTTTTCCCAACAGAGATATGCCACAAAGAAAAAAACCAATAAAAATTTAATGTTTTAACCTTACTTTTACTCACTACATATATATAAACAAACAGAACAGAAAAACTATTTATTTACTTTGAAGTACATAAAAACGTTATTAATTCATGGAATCTTGTTTTACGACTAATACAATATCATGCACTGCGCAAGAAGACCTTTGATTAGGTCACGCCCACCTCACTTAGGCGCGAATCTTTCGAATTCAAAAATGTCTGTTATAATGTTTTTTTTTTTTCATTATGATGTTCCACTTGCATCGTCTAGATAAAAAATTATAAATTTTGGTGATTGTGGGTACCAAAACGTGTACTTCGCAAATAAAAAACAAAAATTAAAAAAATGGAGAGAGTGGTCGACGGAGACTGAATTATTTTGCTTTTTTTTTTTTTGGTAGCTACTAAAGAAACTGCATATTTTCTTTTTTATGTTCCGATTGGACAACCCAATCGTGAGATAAAGATTTGGAAAGAAAAAATGGTTTTCATTTGTTTTACTCGAAGGCCGTTCAATATTAAAAGCTGAAAATTTGGCTGTGGACCATTTGTAAGGGGGTCAAATATACCTATGTCCCAATTGCAGTTGTTGAGAGGAATCTTTCAGTATTTGTAGGCTTGATAAATAAAACGATTTTTTTTTGGTGGAGATATGTATATGCGTTTTCATAATTATTGAGTTCTGGTTGTTACATAATTGTACATACGTTTCGACATATTTATGTCTTCTTCAGTAGGTGTACAATTTATTAAGATTTAAATTTTCATGTTTAATCAGTGCAAAAGCATATTATCAATTTAAATTTTATTAAAGGTATTCAATGAGCATCAAATTTGTAAAAACAAACCCGGGAAAGAAAGGACCAATAACACATTAAAATTTAAAGTAATAATGACACGATGCTCCATCACAGAAAACTATGTTTATGTCCCAATTTTCAGTTAGAAATCCCCTAGGACCGGCAATCCATACTTAAACCGACTACGGCCTTTAATATTGCGATGTATCTAGAACGAATTTAATTTTTTTTATGATAAATCTTTCACAACACGGGGAGGCGTTAGATCCAAATCCAAACTATTAATTTCTTGTATAGACGGAGAGGAAAATTGATGTTTTAATGACTGAATTACTTATTTTACGACACTGGGAAGGGGCGGATTAAATATTTTATAAATAATTAGGTGAGAAGACTGAGGTTCTCAAAGAGTCACAATTTCTTTCTATTTTCTTCATTACATATGTTAATGATAAAATTAGAAAACGTTGTATGTAAGAAATATTACCTAAACATTTTTCGGTTTTGCCGAAAATGACTTCGATTTTCGATTTTTAAGTGGGACTACCTGTATATTTTTCGATATTTTGATTCGGAATAACATTTTGAGTACAACTGCACCAAATTTGATATTTCTTGACATAAAGGGAATTTTTTTTTTCATCGAGAGTGCTTTGGTGTTCTTAAAATGCTCAGGTGTTACTGCATGAACATGATAAGAATGAAGTTTTTCGTTTTTACTGTATACATACATAGTTTTTTCCGCGCATGTGTACGTCCAAAATTTAGTTTTCATGTTTTAATTTAATTTTTTGAAATGGGCACAGGGTGGCTCACTACATCATCACGAAAGGACATTGGAGTACCTTCATTTTGATACTATACAAATAGCGACAGATGACAGGTAGCAAACACTTTATAAGTACTGATTAGTAGGTATAAGCTGTCTTACGAATCTAAAAAATTGCAATACTAGTAATAATACATAATAATATCAATATTTCTTTATTACAAAACGTTGAATCAAAACAAAAAAGAAATTACTATACCGAGAAATAAACACATATTTGCAAAAAAGATTTTAATGCTAAGGCTATTAAATTTGTTCAAAATAGCCGCCACCTTGATTTTCACAAAGTTGTACTTTCTACTCACTTTTCTAAGCTGGTCTCGAATCATTCTGTTAATGGCCATTCTCACTTTGTTTTCTAAATCTTGGCGATTAGCTGACGGGGTTGCGTATACTTCGTGCTTGATGGTGCCCCAGGCAAAAAAGTCTAAGGGAGTTAGATCCGGTGACCTGTGATATATTTTAATTGGGCTTAAAGAAAATAAGTGGTATTCCGATTTGTTTACCTAACAGGCCATCTAACAGGTCCATTTGTCCCTATACATTTTTCAAAAAACCTATCGTCTAAATACTGCCTCTCTATTAGAGAGTTGTGAGCTGGCGCACCATTCTGTTGGAAATATAGGCCAGCACGTTCAACTAATGGCATTTCATCCAAAAGTTGTCAATTTCGTAATTTAAGTATCTCTCTCCGGTAAGAGAGCCGTCAAAAATTATTGGACCTACAATTCTTTCGCCAATTATACCTGACGACCAGCAATTAAATCCAAAACATTCTTGAAAATTACCTACTTCCATTAAATGTAAATTTTATTGGGCAGTACCTTCTGTTTTTCCTATTAAATATGCCTGCATTCGTAAATCATACCTACATATTATGATATCATTGTGTATTGCATTATTTTGCGTTTTCACAAAAAATACTTAATAAACATTTGATCGGCATATTAATGTAAGGTATCAAAATGAAGGTACAATGCTCTTTCGTGATGATCTAATGAGCCACCCTGTTCCCATTTGAAAAAATTAAATTAAATCATAAAAACTAAATTTGGACGTAGAAATGCGCGTAAAAAAGTGTGTATACAGTAAAAATGAAAAACTTTGATCTTATCATGTTTATGCACTAACACCTGAGTATTTTAAGAACTCCAAAGCACTCTCGATGAAAAGAAAATAAAATTAAAAAAAGAATTCTTTTTATGTCAAGAAATATCAAATTTGGTACAGTCGTTCCCAAAATGTTATCCCGAATCAAAATATCGAAAATCAAAGTCAAAAATTTATTGCCTATGTCAAAAAATGTACTTAATTCCCAAATTTCGTTTCTCTATCTTAAATACTTCAGAGATTATAGGGGCGAGCCACCTCCCAGAACCACCCGGCATATGGCAACATAGCGGAGTTCCTTGTAACGGGATCGTAAAAGCAAGTATATTGCGTGGTTGCCATAAAACGGTAAAACATACCCATGTATATCATGGACGTCGCATCAGCGTAATCCTGAAAGGACGCCAGATTGATTTTATAATGGGGAATTAACTATGAGCACGAAAGGAAAATATTGAAGTCTATAGCACTATGTATTGACAAACCTTATTACAATTCCATTATTAAACTTCAATATATATTACGTTATAAGGTGGACGCAATAAACGCGGTTGGGTGAAAGGACGTCACAATAACTGAAGGATGTATATATATATATTTGGGCACTTTACCTGTATATATATATATATAGGTAAGATTAGTGGATCTAAAGCCGCTCACGACACTGGCTTGTCCTGTTTATATGTATATGTGCATGCTATTTTATCCTACATTTTACCATCATTGTATCTCTGACTTTTATTGTAATTTTTATTACATTAAATAAATATACTATTCTATTCTATTCTATAATAAACTTGCCATGTTATACAGGGTGTGCAAAAAATAAAACTATTAGAATATTAACTTTAAGTGGCTATAACTTGATTAATTTAAATAGAACGCCGTATTTTTTAATTCACCAGCAAATGCGCTTTTCAATTACCTATCGAATGGTATTTATATCTTAAGCTTTTAGTCTTCACGTTTTTACAGGATACGCCAAATACTCGTCTTTTGCATCATTTAGTGTTTTTTAAATAAAAGTTCTAATGTATCTAGTTTCCTATCGCATTTAGAATTGTCAGATAATTTACAATTGTAAGAATAACAATGAAGAATACCTTTACAAGTTTTTATAAACTTAGAATGTAATAATTTATACTGTAATAGGATATAACAGCAATAACGGTAATAACATATCTACCAACGATAACATAAACCAGGAACAAAATATGTCTTTAGAACACATGTTCGAAATGTCGACTGTCCGCATTTCCAGGAACTTATATATTCTTTTTTGAAAACCACTGCTAACTTTGCACAACATTTGCGGGGCTACAGTTTCAAAAGCGTATCTTATGCGTATTTCCATATTGTGTGGTGTTGTTGGAGGACAATCTTTTTTATGTTATGGGGATACATAGAAATCTGGTGGATTTAAATTCGGGGATCTGGGTGGCAAATTTTGAAATCCATTTCTTCCAATCCACGATGTTTTTGAAGAATTTTTGAAATACTTGCTTGACTAATATTAGTATTTTTGGATATTTGATTTTGATTAATGATTTTCCATAACTGAACCAATCACAGTAAAAACATTTTGTTTATCTTCAGTGATAAATTGTTTAAAGTGATTTACTAACACTTCCACTTTTCTTAAACTGGATTATATGTTTCCCAAAAGCGGCTGATTTAGGACGATTTCTTTCAGGAAACCTTTGAGCATAAACTTGAGAAGCCAATAAACAATTTTGATGACATTCTCCAAGCAGAAAAATCATATCACTACGCTCTTCTTTTGCGGGCTTTGCAAACTAAAGTGACAGGTTTAATGAATTATTTGACATTTCTAAATACGATAGGCAACTAGATACATTAGAACTTTTATTTAAAAAAAACTAAATGGCGCAAAAACGATCATTTGGCGTATTCTGTAAAAATGCGAAGATTTAAAGTATAAGATATACACACCATTCGATAGATAATTAAAAAGTGCATTTGATCGTAAGTTAAAAAACATGGCGTTCTATTTAAATTAATCAAGTTATAGCCACTTAAAGTTCTTATTTGATTAGTTTTAATCTTTGTACAGCCTGTATAACATGGCAAGTTTATTATAATTAGGTTATAAAATATGGTATATTCTTATAATTCACTGTAAATTTCGCTGAGATAACAAATTTTAAGGTATATACAAAATTTAAATTATTTTAAAAACGCTAATATTTATTATATATGCTTATTTTGATCAGAGAATCCAAAAATGCAATAACATGCAGACAGTTGCATTTAAGAAAACACAACTTTGATACTTGTTGAGCTTTTGGAACAACCTGTGTAATATGAAAATAATTTTAAAAAGTATCCATAATAGACCGCCATATATCTCTAAAGTGAAACCGTTTGAATGTCACGTATTTTAGCCACAATATTCCGTGCCGTATAGCGTGAATAACCCTGTATATGCAGGGGAGCAGTATAAAAAAGGCATGAATATAAAAATAGAATGATATCCAGGATGTTCCATTTAGAATAGTGGTATGATCAAAATTATTGTTAGGTTGTTCGGAATCGAAAAGAGATGAAAAGTAGTGTATCTCATCCCAGGATTTTAATCTCGTAGCAGCATAGAGTCGAAAACAGAGATAATAATTCTATTTCGGTTTAATTGCAACTGCACTGAAAGCTCAGCTTCCTCCATTAAAAGCAATAACGAAAGCCACCGAAAAATTATTGAAATAAACATCAATGGTTGAAGCTATTTCTGATACGATACTCCCAATATAGATGGCTCCAGCGGCACTGTATAGTCGTTTATTTTTGTCCGGGCCCGAAAAGCACATGCACTATATCGATCCAATGATAATATCATTAATTCCGGATGCATACCCATCGCGTCGTAAATTCCGGGGCCTTCAACAGATGTCGCCATCGTAGCCCGATTACCAGTGAACCAAAACGCAACCGTACTCCGGAAAAAAAGGAGAATACCGACCGAAATGCAGAGAAATATTGGCGTGGAAAAAATCCTGCTAATTACCCCCACTCTTCTTTTTAATTAACCTTCTGCGAATCGTCGCATTTTTCATTACTATACAGGGATGGGCTTCTGTGTTGGGGACGTACTGGAGGCCAATTAGTGAAATTCGCCGCCGGAAATGGTGAAAGAAGAGGACTGATTATCTGTGTACAGTCGGGAACATCTAGAATGACGGCAGATTATAATATAACCCAATAAAAGTTTAAAAACTGATTCGAAAATATACTTTTTCGTAGTTAAATATATGCTGATTATCTATTGGTTTTCTACGCTATGTTGATATCGTTTTAATTTATTTACTATATATATTTAATTCGACCAATTTTAATTATATTAATGATCGAATATACTTTGATCAATATTGCATTCCTACTCTTATCACATATCACCTTAATTATCGTCTCCATCATCTCTATGCACCTAACCTGTTTCTAAGAGGAGACATTTTGGTTCTTTATGATTGTACATCTCGGGCAGTGACAACCACGCGAGACTGAGCATAACCTGTACACTAATCTCCGAGATACGAAAAAGGGACGCGTTATAATTGAGTGACGAGAGAAACAACAGGAAAAAAAAATTATACTACTTGTAATTAAAGATATTCTATTTTTTGCTTTCATCACGGTCTGTTAATTTAAATTTTGTCGTCCGTGTGTTTTTATTCACTTGGGTAATGACGAAATGGCATCTCTTTTAATTCTTTCTTTTTTTAGAATGATGAAATAGTCTGATTAATTAAATATGTTTGTTTTAACAACAGAAAATTTTGAGAATTGTGAATTGAAATAAGATTTTTGAATGATAATTCTTCATTAATCAAATCAAATGTGATATTTTCTATTACAGCAGTTGTGGAACTGATCGCTTAAAGTGTTGCCTGGTTGTCAGAGGAAACAACGATGTTTTTACCTAACTTGGTCCATCGTTCTACTTCTCTAACAGTGATGAATTGCAGCAACCTTAGCTTGGAACACTGTCGCTGAAGCTTATCGAACGGGCCTTTTGAGTTTTCTTCTATATAACAGTGTGGTCAATGAAGTGTGCAACAAATGGGAATGTTCTTTATTAGTCTTAGACAGTCTTAAAGTTAATTAGCTTAGAGGGCAGACCAAGTAATATGAAAATTGTTTAAGAGTAAAGTACACTTATTTCGAAGAATACAGCATAAACAATGAATGAAACATTTAAAAAATAAATATAGTACAACGGTTAACTAATTTTAATAACATTTTGCTGTATTTATCGAAATGAGGGTAGTTTACTCTTAAACTATTCTCACATATCTTTGTCTGCCCTGTAAGCTAATTGACCAACATTTGGCAATATATCTTTCTCTCTCTTCATTGCCATAAATTCTTTTAAATAACCCTAGGAAAAGAAATCCAGGGGAGATAAATCTGGTGAACGTGGCGGCCATTTGGTATTTTCAGAATGAGTTCCCATCCTCCGATTAGGAAACTGTTCACTTAAATAGTTTCGGACAGCCACTGCATTATGTGCAGAGCAACGATCTTGCTGAAAGTAGATGTTTTGCATATTTATGTCGGGAAGTTGCTGTACAGTAGGTAGAATGTGGATGTTCAGTAATTCTAAATATGCATTTGCGTTCAAATTGCCATTGATAAAAAAAGGCCCAATAATATGGTTGTTTAACAAACCTGCCTAAACATTTACTTTTTGCTGTTGCTGACTAGATGAACTTAAATATCTGTGCTCGTTTTGCTTGGCCCAGTATGTTGTCACAGATAAATTGTGACTTCTAACCAAAGGAAAAGAAGATTCATCGGTAAAGATAATATTGTTTACCAAATTAGCATCTCGGTTAATTAAATCACTTAACTTTCCACAAAATACCATAGGCTTACATGCGTCGCCGTTAAATAATTGTTGGTGTTAAGAATATTTAAAATTGTGATACCCATTTGCTTTGAGTATTCGCTGAACGGAAGAACGGGATATGCCAGCGTGATACCACCGCATCATCTCAGCTCTCTCCTCCACAGTATAACGCGGCATTTTGCTCAAAAATATGTATTTAAAACTTAGACAACCAACTAACTCGAACTGACTAATAATACTGATCACTGATCAGTCTACACGTGCTATTATTGTATTACAGCGCCACTCCTCGCTGTTAGGTAGAGTGGGAGACGGTGGGCGTATATGTACTTCCCCGCCGTTTACTTTGCAAAGATGCAGGCGGTATACAATTAGTTTTACTGCCGTGTGTATACCAGTTCGAGTCTGCTCATACTGGAGCGTCTTTCTCTTTAATTCTTAATTGAAGAAAACAATAGCATTACTGTTTTAGACATTAAACAAACAAAACACAAAAAAACCATAAATTAGTACTATATACAGCGATGCGTTTGTTCCTAATTTTAATGGTGAATAACATATTTGTAAAAATATCACAAAATGTTATAAAATATCACTGTAATTAGTCTTACTTGTGCATTGTGTATTGCACCAGGTTATTTTCCAAATGCATATAAGTAAGTAAAACGTTGAATCACGAATTACCACTAACAATGAAACAGCTCTCATATTGATTAGCGCTTTTACTGCTGCTCTTCATTTATTTTAAATCTTGCTTCCATCCAAAATTTTAATACTACTAAAAATAACAGCGGCGCTGCCATGTGTATGTAATCATGTACTTAGTTTTACATGGTATTTTTAATAAGCCCCATTTAAAATAGCAATATTAAATATTAATCTATTCACTTGTATAATTATACACTATTATATTGTGAAAAGTTGGGACAACAAAATAAATGTTTCCGAAAAATGTTGTAATGTAATTGACAAACGCTCCCTAATTTGGTTTATTACAAAATTAATAAAATAGAATAATCAGCTGTGAATGAGGCGATATATGAGAGCGAATTATCGAGAAACATGCTATTAAACGATACCACCAATATAAATTCAGCAGAAGGTACGAAAATATGGTAAAAGATAAATTTATACAAGTTAGAAAAGATATCAAGAAAAACTTATTGACCATAAGAGCCGGTACTACCAAAAATAAGCGGAACATACTATAGTACTCTAAACTGAAATTAAATTTGTTGAACCACTTTATATTTTTTGAATTTAGATTTAAATATACTGCCGAATTTATTAACTGCGTACTATTCTTAGTGTTTATTCTTCATTCCATACCTCCCTTAACCCTTCATCTTCATCAGCCAGGCAATTCTCCTTTCACCCACTCTACACTTCACTATCGTCAACAGGATGACCTCCGAGCTAACAGCACAACAGTCCAAGACTTCACCCAAGTATTAATATCTAGTTAACGCCTTTCGCTTGAAGTAGTCCCCGGTCGCGAAGTGAAGAGCCATCGTCTTGACAGCAGGACACGCTCGGGGCTCTCATAAGGGCGACCCGGAGTGTTCTGTTTGATAGCGTCCTCTAGGGAAAACGTTCTCCAGACTATTGCACGATATTGAGCTGTTAGAGCGCGGTGCTGTTCTATTGGTGCGTCTCGTAAACATTGTCTGGAAGCGAGTTGACAGTTGCGAATGACTGAGGACATCCTTAGCGATGTCTTTAATTGTTGTAGATTGCCCGTGCCGGAGGGTGGTAGGTGAGTATGTTTCAGTGAAATGGTGCGTGAAATGTTAAGTGTTACTGGGTGGTATTTAACGCCTATAGGGGGCTGGATGTAGGGAGGTGATTATAGGGGTAGCGTTGGTAAAGATTTTGCGTGGGAGATACTCCTGTGAATAGTTTGGTAATGTTTATAGTGGGTGTTCATTGAAAAACGTCATCAAGTTCCTTGTGATTATTTGAAATAATAAGTGAAGTCATAACTTAGGCCTTGTATTTGTCAGAATAATTTCGTCTTGACAAGTAAAGTAATCTGCTTTAGCATTTCAACTGTGTTTATTTCTTTAATTTTATCACATAATAATAATAATAATAAGCTTTATTGTCCAACAGAAATAATATCCATTTACAGGACAAATATAAACATACAGTAGTACAATGCTTAAGCATAAAAGAAAGGAAAATAAATACTAAGCAAAAACTAGAAAATCGCAAATACGTGATACCAAAGTTAAAATTTATAAGTAGAATATAAAGAGGACTAGGAAATGGAAAACAAAAAAAGAAGAAAGCAATGATGAAATGAAGAGGAATTTAGGTAGAAGAGGTAAGGTGGAAAGGGTCGGAGTAAAGTTTATTGACATTCCTGCACATGTCAGAAATCGGAGCTTTGGCAAAAACATTAGTTCTCGCTGTTGGTATGGAAAATGTACCCGAAAGGCTTTGCAAGATCTAACTAAAAAACCGTATGTCTGAGATGCTGATTTACAAATAGCTGATATATGTTCAGAGAATAGAAGTTGATTGTTAAAAAAGACACCCAGATCTTTAAAGTGTTTATGGCGAGAGATATGAGTATTATCCACAGTGTAAGAGTAAGTAACTTGGTTTCTGTTTGTTGTGTAAGAAACAACGGCACATTTGCTCACATTCAGCTGAATGATATTCTCCATGCACCATTTACAAATAACAAGCAGGTCACGTTGAAGAGATTCGCAGTCATCAATAAATGTGATCTTAGAAAAGATTTTGAGATCGTCTGCGTATGCCAGGATTCGACATTTGAGGCTTGACAGAAGGTCGTTAATATAGACGTTGAATAGCAGCGGCCCGAGCTTGGATCCTTGAGGTGCTCCAGAAGAGGCAGTAAATACACTAGAGTGAAAGCCGTTGTAGGTGACGTAACAGGAGCGATTATCAAGGAACGAAGCTATCAGGTCCGTAACAATAGGCGAGAAACCAAAGGCGTTTAATTTTTCGCTATGAGGATGTTGTGATCTATGCTGTCGAACGCCTTGGCGAAATCAGTATACAGTACGTCCACCTGCTCTTGTGAGTTGATGCTAGTGCTTCGAAGCCGTCAAGAAAGCATTAATTGACAGACGGGTAGAGGGCGCGACGTCCAGATGGCTGTCGCAGCTGCTTTCTACCAGATCAGTGGAAAGCATGGAGGTGGGAAGCAAAACCATCTCGATCAGCACGACCAGAGGATGTCCACTAGAGGGAGTTACTTCCCTACTTATGTGGAGCCTGACAGCAGATGAACTTCTATGGAGGCTGACTAATCTAGGCATGCCATGTCAAGGGTATGCTGATGATATAGTCATATTTGCAAGAGGAAAGTTTGGGAATACCCTCTGTGACATAGTTCAAAGAGGACTCAGCACTACGAAAACGTGGTGCCAATCAGTGGGCCTCAACATCAACGCCACTAAGACTACCTTAATAGCATTCACAAGGAAAAGAGAACCCAGCCTCAAGACCATAAATATAAATGGGCAAGACATAGACTGGAAGAAGGAGGTGAAATATCTAGGACTCATCCTGGATAATAAACTTCTGTGAAATAAGCATGAGCTTGAAGTAACTAACAAGGCAAAGAAGGCTCTAATGGTTTGTAGAAACTTTGCAGGCAACAGCTGGGGTTGCAACCCAAAAATACTGCTCTGGATGTACACAGCAATTGTGAGACCAATGATCACTTATGGGGCAGTGGCTTGGAGCAAGAGAACATACTGGCCATTACGAGAGCTAATCTTTCTAAAGTGCAAAGATTAGCATGTGTATGCATAACTGTGGCAATGAGAAAATCAGGAGATTATCATAATATCTGATAGTTCAGCAGCCATTAGGGCGCTGAGGTCAAACATAATCAGCTCCAAAATGGTTTGCGAGTGTCTACAAAAACTAAACGAGCAAGGCAAAAAGAACAAGGTAATCCTATTGTGGGTTCCGGGACACACAGGAGTGGAAGGAAACGAAGTAACGGTTAATCTCGCTAAGAGAGGGGCTAGAACACCTTCTGTAGGGCCAGAACCTTTTTGCGGGATAAGTAGCAGCATAATACTGGAGAAACTGAAAAATGAAGTAGAGCAGAGAAAATCCAAATACTGTGAGAATCTCCAGGGAATGAGGCAAGCTAAAACTCTTCTGGGAACCTATAACTAGAAGAGATATGCAGAATGCATCAACCTGAGTAAAAATAATATTCGCATATTGACAGGGATCCTTACAGGCCATTGGAAACTGAACGGACATCTAAGCAGGCTTGGAATAGCGAAGGAAGCCGAATGTAGATTTTGTGGGGAACAGGACGAAACGTCCATCCATCTACTCACAAACTGCGCTGCACTGTGCAACTCAAGGGCGCAGCACCTGGGAGCATGTGAAATCGAAGAGGGAGAGCTACCTAATCTGGGGCCTTCGGACATTATGCACTTTTTAAAAGGAGTCATACTGGACGGCCAGCTCTAAATACAGCGAGAAGAGGGGACACAATAGATCTTTCAGGTCGCAGTGTACTATCACTCTAATATCACACATACATACATGCTAGTGCTTATGTACTGCGTAATTTCGGCGAGGTTGGTTAATGTGGACCTGCCAGGCATAAAACCATGTTTATTTATTTTTTATTTATTTATTAGTATATATTCTTATACCTGTGGTGTCGAATACTACAGACATACAGACAACATACAACATATATGTAACAATTGGAAGACGATAATAATGATAAATGATACACAAGTAAAAGTAATTTCGTAAAATTCTCCTTTTATCTCTTGAACTTCAGCACACCTTTTCTTGGATTCACACTTGGTGGTCTTGCTGTTCTTTTACTTTGCGCAAACGGGTTCGCAATATCTCGTTTCTTCTTACCATCTTCCGTTGTACTGTCTTCATTCTCTATTTTAAGGGAGTTTTCATGCATTCTTTACGTGCGTTTATTTATTGAGATACCCTTGTATATTGTGTACGCAGTTGTTATTTTATCACGCTAGTATTGCAGGACGCCCGCTTAGATAGCTCGGAAATGATTCCCGCTTTCGTATTTGTTTTTGTTGCGTTATTTTTGCTGTTGGCGGTCAATATTCTGTTTATTTTCCATTACGCATATCTTTTTATTTTGTGAAGGGAAATTAATTTTTCCAGTCTTATTATTGAATCCTTTTTCTTATCTCTATTTTAGTAAACTTACTTGTTAATTAACCGCTCATGGTTGCCCAAGATTTGAACGAAGTCACGGAGCACTTTAAACACATGTGTTCAATCCAACACCGCTGCAACACTCTTCTATTCCCACGAATATAAAAACAATAGCCTTCGGAAGTCCATGCATTTATTCTGCTAAACCCTGTATGTAGTGAACTGTAATTTGCGCTTTTTAGGTATTATAGCAAAAAGTGCACTAATATATTTGGTTGGTACAATTTTAAAATGAGTCACCGAAAGAAAATGATATCAAGTAATATTAATCTAAAGCAATATCACAGAGAACTAAAATATTTCGGTATACAAACAATACGCTCTTCGTTATTCACGACACCCACGCTTAACGAGTTCTAAAAACAACTTTCCGCTGTTGAGTCCTTGTCCCCAATAACCTAAAATACCACAACTCCCGACTACAACCGAGTAAATCGCCCCATATAAGCAGGGCAGCGTAAAAGTTCTAGCTGAAACGACAAATTGCGATATGCTTCCACATTCCACCGCCATACATAACGAATTATGAAACGTAATAGGTACGTGTGACGCGGAAAGCTAGCCGTGCACTTTATTATTCGAATGCAGAGAGGATAGCGTGGCTCATGATCATTACATTTTTCGCTCTGGCTGCTCACTGCAAAATTTATACATTCATTACAACGCGCGTGAGAAGTGCAACGCTTACGGGATAAAGGGCGCCACCCGTACGACCCCACGGCTCGAAGTCGCTGCAGTCACGGAGTGGGCAGAACAAAAGGAACGACAGAATTAAAAGCGGAATATGAAGAAAATTGCATACATAAACTAGAAAGTTTACGATTTAAAGCTGAACGAAGTCCATCCTATTCCGTTCTGCTTTTGGGGCTGTAGGATAGAACCACGTTGTAGTCAGCTGGCGGGAAAGAGTGGATATCGGAAGAAATGAGCTAAATTGCATCTGCAGAAGCTCCCTATGTAATTGCCGAAGTCATTTTAAGGCGCAAAACGGTCGAAATCTAGTTCCTTGGAGCAGTAGATTAATGAAAGTATTCGGAGCATGGCAGTTTGGGTTAAATTATTTCCTCTAGGTTAGTATAATTATCATTTATAGTCTTCTGGAAATGAGAATAATAAAACAATCATGATATTTATAGAAGTCCATAATTTAATTGACGTATGCCTGCTAATACAACAAATGAATCTCGATTTTGATGCATATCAATAGATTCTAGGAATTGAATTGTCTGTTTGTCTAAAAAATCATTGCCAAAAGGAAAATATGCTGTCCATTCTGTTTAAAATTTGATATCTGGTGGTTGAACGATTTGCAATTTAGCCTTTCATCCGAACAGCGTGGATTCTATCCCAAGGGTACTGCTTGGTTTTTAATTATGCATAAGGGCCAGGGAATGCGGCTACTCTTCGAAGAGGAAGTAAAATCATAGGCTAGTATCAATATATCGTAAAAAAATCCCTACCAGATGTTGCAACACTTCCGGTTATGCCAAAGTTTCTGCAGGAATGACACAATACATTAAGAGATAAAAGCGTGAAGGTATATCGCGTGACAATGGGAAGTGGATAACTTTATTATTATTTCAGATAAAAATTTTGGACGGCTTATAGTCAAAGTCAAAGATCTAGACTTTGACTCCACTTTGACCCATTCCAGTTACTTCCACTTTGACCCGACTTTTGATTTTTAAATGGAACATTCTATTTTTCTACACTTTTCGAATCGGCGTGTTTTTCTACGCATGATAAAGTCATCTGCGAATTTTTTATTTTAAAAAAGGTCGGTGGTTTTTATTCAAAACAGGGCCTTAAATAATTTAAAATTACGTTTATGGATGGTACAGTTGAAATTGAGGTAAAATAAAATAAAACTGTTGCCGGATGAATCGTTGGACTTGATAATTTAAAACATCATCAATAAAATTTTACGATTTGGAGCTGATCCCGATAAAACACGTCTGCCTTCTTCGGTGGTCTGAGGAAGAATGGCCAGTATCTCGTTTGAAATATAACAGATATTCTCAAGTGAAACCACATTCCATTATTTTACCAACCTAACAACAATGAGACGCTCCGAACAATGCCCTAGTTACTAACGTCAAAAAGACAATAATATGGACCGGAATACATGCACGTACGAACACCTACCTTCGATACGAAAGCAAGTACTAAAACTTAAAATTCAAGATCATTGATTTCGAGATTTACAAAAAATGAAGGTACAACCGGCACACAATGAGAGTTACCGACCTGACGCTAGCATTTACCGTACGTTTTCAACAGTGTTAGTATTATTCTGGTATTGTCGCAGAGGCTCTCTCACAAAGGCCGCACTTTTTGCCTCAAGCGAAATATCTGTATTGGCGCTGCTAACAATATTAAAAGGCATCCAGTAATTGGGTTTTGGAACCTTTGGTGTAACAATAACTATCACACTGACAAAAGTCAATGCTAGGTTTTTCCACTATCACCAAACAACAATGCACAATCTCTCGACGCGCGTTTCGCTAACCAAGTTAGCATCATCAGGAGATGATTAATACTATTAATCATCTCCTGAGTTAGTAGTTATATTATTATCCATAGTTATATTAAAAGGCATCCAAAAGCAGTACGCTATTAGTAGCGTGAACGCCTCTAGCCGGTATGTTTTGTTACAAGCGATCCGATCGTAGACCGCGAATAGGCGCCGGAGTATTTTTAGGGGGCGTAGATCGTCTGGTACTAGGGGAATCCCCGTTCGTCGATAAAAGCGGGAAAACGCGTAAACCTTTTCCGAAATTTCGATTTTTCACGATTTTTGGTAAAGGACCGACAATGCCCAAGGCCGATCCCCGCGCCCCCGCGAGAAGGGTCCGATTATGTGATCAGCAGCTAGTCGTGCATCGAACATCAAAACATTGAAACCTTGAACGACGACGAATTTAGTGTGGAATAAGCACAAAGGGGATCGAAGAAATGGTAAAACATTAGCATTATAATTAATGTAATAACCATCATTCGGAAGACGTCGGTTACCAAGTATGTAAATGATCGATAGTTGACGGAAATCTAAAGCAGATAAGAATTTTGTGTTTTCTTCGATTGTTTTAGTATTACAACAGAAAATAATGATGATACAGTATGTGTAATTTCTAATTAAGAAAAATGAATATACAGGATCACAATTTCACGTTTAATTATTATAATATATACAGTATGTGTAATTTTTAATTAAGAAAAATGAATATACAGTAAACATAAGAGCGATTATTGAATTACATAGGTATAAATATTCAGTAATTAGCATAACGAACGCAACATCAGCGAAATTTTTAATATTAAAATTTGCTAAATAGTTTTCGAGGGAGTGATTCAATATGGTATAGATACTGATAAATGTAATAACTGAAAAGGATATTATGCCACATGTGACCAATGACCAGGCGGCAAATTTAAAAACTGTTATATGAACGACAGGTTATATGACCTAAGGTTTAATTTGATATCCAACAAAATTATTTGAAAAAGTTACTTAGAATTAAAGTTTGATATGCTTATTAAAAGTAAAAAAACAAAAATTTATATACCTATTCTAACCCTGCTCTTTAAACATACATATTTTATTTTGTTTTTTTTTTTTTTATTTTAGTAGCTTAACTGAACTAAAACATCCAAAAATGTTTCAACCTAAACCAAATTCCAAAATTTTATTTAGTTAAGCTAAGCTTTAAAAAAAGGAAGAAAAAATTATATACAGGCTGTCTCAGCGAGACCGTTCATCAGAAGTTTATGGGGTTGAAAATTCAAAATTATATATAATCGATTACCTATGTTCTCTTTAATTAAAATATTTTTAGATTTCTAGCGCTTCCGGTTATATCGGAAGTCGCCAATTACTTTGTTATTTTTAATTGAACACTTTGTATATTTTTACATATTTGGATTTACTTATTTTTAGGGTTTATAAATTTTGCTTTGCTTTGCAATTTGATTCGGCGGTTTTGTAAGTATTCGATTTCTAAGAAATTTGCTACAGCAGATATTCATTCAAAAAATCAGAGCTATGTTGGTTTAATTTTCAAATAAACACAAACTTTGACAGTTAGCGTAGGCAATTCAGCCTACACGCTTGTACAAGGACTAGGTTATGCAACTCAGTTATTTGCCAGTGACTTTTTAAATAAGTAACATTTTTAAACACTTCAATATTACAAAATTATAAACCTAGTAAAGTACTCGCCAAATCGGATGGATCTTGCGCAAATACCAAATATCGTTCTGAATAGAGATAGTGTACTGATATGAGAGAGAAGCGATATCATAAGACC
This sequence comes from Cetonia aurata, assembly GCA_949128085.1. Taxonomy (NCBI): domain Eukaryota; kingdom Metazoa; phylum Arthropoda; class Insecta; order Coleoptera; family Scarabaeidae; genus Cetonia; species Cetonia aurata. The sequence continues at coordinate 25,456,125 of OX421889.1, read as the reverse complement.
GTCTAATAAACATAGTGTTCCGCCATCTTGTTTATTTGCATTCTGCATTACGTTATTAGGTATTTACTTCTGTCGCACGGTTTTTCCTTTATTTACTACTGTCTAATCATCAGGTGGTAGATCAGTAGCTAGCATCGCACGTTTTGTTTTGTTACTCATTGTTGCACGTAAATTTGTTTAATACAGACGTGTGTTAACAAAAAATATTCAGTTTTTCTCGTACGGCGAGCGACAGTTCGCTTTAATGAGTGCAATAATCCCGAGGGTTATAACACCTGCAAATACTTTAAATTCATAGATCCTTAAATTCTGCCTTGCATAAGTTAGATAACGAATTGGTCAATATATAACTAAATAGCTTTTAGTGTTGCTATTTTATCATTTTACAACCAATTTTGGATGAAAAAGTAAAAACTCTAACCTATAAGTAAATTGTAAACAAACTGACGCGTCAGGTCAAACATAAATTAAGGCTAATTCACCATATGATAAAGGTTGTGTGGTAATTAATATGATGAAAAATAATAAGAAAATTATATATTATCGTATGTACAAATAATAAATGATTCCTGTCGAACATTTAAAAACAAAAGGTTGTCCTTTTATTAAACATTATTTAGCATAATTCTTAACATGTGAATTTGCCTTTACTGTGCTATATTTATTTGACGAATAGTAGTTTGTGACGTAAGCACTTTCGCGCAGCTTGGCCCCATCCGATTTGGCGAGAGCTCTAATAATAATTAATAAATAATTTAAATAAATGACACAGCAGTATAGATTGTTTATGTTACCGCTTCGATAGTGAAGTCACTCTATAGAATTATTAGATTTTAGCATTAAGATTAGCGCTCTTTCGTCTTCTTCTTCTTTTTTGTTTTCAAAAAGCGAGAGAAATTAGATTAACGGGTATCTAACTTATAAAACAACCGTTAATAGCCTAAAGAGTAAAACATAATGGCAATCCCACGTGAATTATTCTCACTTTGTCAACACTATCAAGAATCGCTGAAAACAAAAACTATTAAAGCCACTAACTTAGCCCCTAAATCGCTTATAATCACCCCAGAATCTAACAGGTGCGAACAGTAATAACCCATCAACGTAAATCAAACGAAACGAACAACGCCTAGAGGCGGCACTACTCTTTCCTTCATCCCCCACCCCTGATCTAGCGGTAGATTACAACACTAGCGAATAACTTCGTCATCGTCTAAACGACGGTCTACCTCAAGCACTGAAAAAATATTTATTAAAGATAAGGGATAGTGTGTTAGACGTGGGGTGAGGTGCAGGATTGGGTTTCGCTACGTCGCTAGTATTATGTATTGACAGTCGATGGCCGTATTCAACGCCAACAGATGGCGCAGGCGATTGCCCCAGATGGCCTGGCGAAATGGCTGCCGCTAATGCTGTCTGAGGGTGAGAGATGAAAAACGGCTGCGTATATTAGATATTGTGGAGATGGGGGTGGTGCTTTTAGGGCCGCAAAATTTTGTGTTTTTTTTTCAGAATGTTTGGAGGATATGGTGCATTGGTTTCGTTCGCAGACGATTTGGAATTAAGATAATGTACGGTAAATTGGGACTATTTTTTACATTTAAGTGAAGTGAAAATTATGGAAAAACAATGACTTAGGCGTGCCGCTTCCATGACCTCTATGAACCTCTATTACAGTTATAAAATTTAAAAAAGAGTTACAGTTGCCCGATAAAGAGTTCTAGAGTTTTCAATCGACTTTAAGTAAATCAAAACGCTATTTCTAAAACCTGGGACTTACATGCGCCAGAACTTTTTCATTTCCACTTGGATTACTTCGATCCATAAGAAGAATTTATAGAACTTGTAGGGGATCTATCTCTGTCTATCTGTAAGAAAACTGACTGGCTTGTTTATTTGTTTATAAAAAGTAGTTTCTTTTTAATTATTCTCAGAGTTTTACGTAACCGTCTTACGAGTTCTATCGATAACAAGTAACACTCAAACGACAAGATAAAGGATTAAACAGTTCTAGCGGATTTGTGCATTAATGTAAAGTGAGATATGTTAAACGTTAATAACACGATCGCAAAAGAAATAAAAACTCTTCAAATAAATAATCAAAGAAATGCATTTCATCAACTCATAATATGAGTTATCCATAAGGACATCGAATAATATGATTACTACTTCCTTTAATAAATTTATTTGTTTAGTATTAATTGCTTTTAATTTTTTGATTTTTTAAACATATTGTAATATAAAAACATATCACACATAAAAATTAACACATACACAGTAAAAGATTTTAGTCAATTTACCAGGATTCCTGCTAAAAATTCCAATAACATTTGGGGGAAAATCACAAAAAAATGGGTAATTTTTTTTTAACAAAATTATCTATACTTTTGGAAATTTCCGACATATCGACCAGTATTTTTCAATTTTAGGTAAAAGTGCTACGTGGAAAAGTAATTTTACTAAAATGTATATGCTTTCACAGGGATTCTTAATAAATTACTTCGTGATTTTATCCACAGTTAGGAAATTTACTCAGGAAACCAAATACTTACAATGCGCGTATGTTCAATTTTATGGGTTCAATGTGTAGATAGATAGCACAGAGCACGCACGGGAGTGGCAGGGGTCGTTCTTTTTTTTATCTGTAGGCATATTTAGAAAAGTGACTAATTTAAAATAAGTCTAGTAGTTAAATAATACATTCTAACTACTGATGGTGACTTACAGCAGCATCTTCATAATTTACAAACGTTGAAAGATAGGTTTATGCACACACAATATACCTAATTGTGTTCCAAAAAAAAAAAACACATTAATATGCCTCGACAGGGTATATAAAATATATTTCTAGTTTGTGTATTACCGTAATGTTAAAGTAAATGGTTATAGATATTGTTTATTGCAGTCATATTGCTACGCTGAAGTAGAGGTTAAGAATGTATTATTCAACTTGTCTATTTATACTTAGAATATTATCTTATACCTGTCTATGTATTTGTTTTTATGGTTAAGAAAGCGTTTAGGTATAGCAACTAAACAAGCACATAACTATTATACGCTTAGTATAACATTAATGATTTCTTCTACCAATTTTCGAACGCACAATATATATAATACAGTTAGCCTTTTTCATACTTTATTTTTTATATTCTCTTCAAATAGGTAATTTGAAAATCTACATTTTACACACATTACACATTGCACACTAAGATACTAATTGATATCTATAGGCATTCATTTTTCATCAATGCTTACGATCTTGTAAGTATATCAATAATGAAAGAAGATTATTTGTTTGTTAGAGTTCCTCCAACGCAACATCATGAAGACGCATCCTGATGCCGACACCAAAACCAGCTTTTTTCACACTCGAAAAAGAAAGCTATAAGTTTAATGAAACAGTGGTGTACCATCTAAATGTATTATTGTTATTATTATTAATATAAGCACTGTTTTTAATATTAATTTGTTAGATTACCTGTAATATATATTTATAATGGGATTACAGTGTCTATGTTAATCCTATTCCTTGGTTGAAATCAGATACTTACTCGATTTTACCCGCGGAAAGGTATGTTTTTTATCAGCATTTCCGTAGTACTGGAATTTGCAAAGAGGAAAGTAAGTGATGGATTTACAAATATTTTCACATTTAGGACAAACAGAATTTGTAATACCTATACGAAGTGTAACGTTAACGGAAAACTTGTAAAAGAAATTCTATATGTTATAAAGAAATGATCTTGGCAAACTATTTTCATAGGTATGGATCTTCCTACTTATAAATTCCAGTAGTATCGGAAAAATACCTACACGTAGTAAACTTCATCGGTAAATTACAAATTTTAGGGATATTCCTAGACAAGATTCCTTTATGTATGTTTAGGAATTTTCCTAAATACGTAGTAAAGCTCCATAGGAAATTTCCATGCTAAACGAGTTTTACTAGGGACCTTTTTTTATCGTAAGAAATTTACCCACACTGAGAGAAATAGATAGTACTCTTTAACATAAATATAGTATACTTTAATATATTTTATAGCTCCTATAGGGACAATCATATTTTATATTACCGGTGACAATATCTGTATAGTAAATATCTGTGAATACTTTTTATTAACTCGTATGGTAAAGTGTATTATATTTGTATTATTAATTTGAGCATACATGTTAGTAAATGTGAAAAAAATGTCTAGTAGCGCTGACTATATTTGATAATAACTGTTAACAATGAAAACTATAATAAATATAGTTTAATAATTTTTAATTATAATTAATTAATATAATTTGATTAGCCGGTGACAGCCGGGCGAATTGCCGTCGTATCGGACAGGATTGCGGGAATCAGACCGGCCCGTGTACTGTAGAGTACTACCGGTATTGAAGCGCCTCGTAATTCTCGTCTGTGGGCGATTATCCACAGTACTTTTTACACGACGTTAACCATGTATACGCATCATATAGATATTACGCAGCCACATTTACCGATCACAATTTACATTGAGTACGAATTTCAAAGATTATGAAACAAGCGTAGCGCCATCTTTACGACAAAAGCTGTAGTATCACATATTTATGTAGCTAAACCAATTATGAGTATTATGATATTCCTACTATATAGATATAAAACTATACAGCATTCATTTCATTCCATCTCATTATTAATGCCGTTTTCAATAATCAAAGTAAGGTGACTGTTGCAAGCACCTAACCTAACCTAAATAAACACAACACAGTAAATTTGCTACACCTGTTATTATAACTGTCTTCACTACATTATATGCAATTTATTATATTCACTTGTTGTAAAATATTGTAAAACATTTCACTATATTTTGTAGAAGATTGTCACACAATATTTTTAAACAATTTTATTGCTTGTTTTGTAACCGTGATATAGGAAAATGCAACGCCGTTGTTCTAAAATTTTGCACAATAGTAGGAATTCTTACTACAATTTCCGTCAAACAGTGAAGGGTAACATGGATTACAACATGGATTTTTCTCTGTGCAGACACAAACATGCACCGACACGAATACGTACACCTGTATCACACGTACATAACACGTGTGAGTGGCAATACAGCTTATTGGTCGATTTCTTCGGTAAAGATCGACAATGAATAGAGCAAGGTGTGGGAAGAGCGTTACGAACATTTATGTTAGAAATTGAATATGCATCGAATACCTGGTAACATCCAGATTTTACCTCTTACTATAAGCATGGTAACATCTGGTTATTTTACTCTTAATACCCCACATATTGTCGTTTTGACAATAATTATGTTACTAATTAACATAAAGAGATTTACTATCTAATTTCTACAATCCATTTTTCTTAGTGCAGTAAATTTCATTTTATTTAGTATTTTTCACACACTAGTAGTAATTTTCTTGGTGTATTTTTACATCAAAGTAGTTTTACTCGCACAAGTAAAATACCTGTACGGTTTCGGGGTAATATAATTGCCCCGAAACCGTACAGGAATTTTACCAAATCTATGTTAGAGTGTATAAACACAGAATTTAGAATACAAACAAGGATAATGCAAAAAAAAATCAAAGAGTAAAATTTGAGAAATAACTCGCATAGAAGTGAAAGAGCCTAAAGATGCAGTATTCAGGAGTAGCAGGAATGTCAAAATTTAAAGGGATCCGAGAGATCCAGAGGAACCGAAAAATATCGGATGCAGGTTCCGGAAAAAGCAGTCAGAGCTCGCCGAAACAGACAAAAGGCCGGTATCGTAAATACTTTATTAAACTTGTGACATTTTCGTGCGTTAACTAGAACAATAGATAACACATTTAATATCATAATTTAAGAACAATCATCGGAAAGAAACTTTAAAATTACTGACCAAAACCATTTAAAACTAAAGGTTAATGCATAAAGATCGTTTGTAGATTAGACATGTTTATATAATAATAATAATAATTCATGCCTTTACATCCCCCAACAGCTTTCGCCAATTACAGGGGGCATCGGCCGGCCATGAGTTATTATATCCAGTTATGTATAGTGTAATGTTCTAATGTATCCATAATCCATTACTATTCAAGTTTAGTTCAGCCTAGAACGGTTAACCCTATTAATACAATATTCTTCATTTATAATTAAGTATATGAGAATAATTCAAGGTTAGGTAATTTAAGGAATTTCGTAAAAGGATTAGTTTTTCCGTTTTACCTGTTAACGATTGGCCGTTTTGTTTACACGTTTGTAAGTCCGATTCTACTTATTTTAATATATTATTTAGTTTACTTGATTATTTTGCGTTTCCCTTTCAATATAATCCGATACACCGTGCATTATAATCACAAATTGACCCACATCACAACTATATCGGCGGTAAACTATTTGGTTGTTATCAACCAGTGTTTAGTTTAATATCAAATTGATTTACAATTTGATCAACTTAAGGAAAAGTTCCCAAATCAAGGAGGCAAATTCAAAAATTGACTACATCACGGTATGTAGCAATGTGGAGTATTGGTCAAATCGAACCTCATCAAACCACAGACCTGATAGACTGCCAATGAACCGTATGCGCATCGCTACGGCGCACGATCAAAAGACTAAAGGACACCTTGGAACACAGGCGTCATTATATACGTCATGTTTCATGTAGCGTCATGCTTACGTTAGTTTTCTTTAGGAAGTATTTGCGTTAAGTTTTTTGCGAGTTGACAAGTGTTACTGATGTTACCTAACTTTGCAGTTTGATTGTTTTATTTACTTTCTTTGCTTTATTCTTTCTCGGACTGTTTCGAATATTATATATTATTCAACCGATATTTTTGTTTTACGTGTAAGGCTGTGGTGTAAGTATGCATATTATAGCATTAAGAATTGGGCTTATATGACAATTAATCCAAGTAGTTTTTTCTAAAGAAAAGTGATGCCATCGTGTCATGTAAAATCTTGCAAAAGCAATAGTTACAAAGATGACGGAGAACTAACTTTTCATATGTAAGTTGCAGAATAATGCCATAGCTTAAAAATATTCTGAAATTATGATAATGCTTAGTGTCTCTATGTGAAATAATTTTTTGTGGAATGCCCAAACATTGTTGCGTGGATTACTGTTACAGGGGGTACCATAAATCCCTGGAAAAATAAGGGTACATATGTTTGTCCACTACATTTCCTCGAAAAGGATTTTGATAGAACGGGACAGATTGTGCGAATAAAGAGGGAGTTATACCAACGTTGAATTCGGACAAAGAAAGTCTAAAAAAGTATATTTTTATTTAGAATCACTTGATATTCCCGAAAACAAAGGGTAGAGGTAAATAAATGATGTATAACATATATATTTCTTTAAATTTTCTTCACCTTTCTTACGTAAATTAATCTGCCCATCAAAGGAGGTATGATATATTTGCCAGTTCATCGAAAAACAAATTCGGAAAGTAATGGTCTTGACAGGAAACAAGATTCCACAAGAAGAAGACTTCCTAACGACTTTTGTTTATTTACTATCAAGTCATGTTCCCCAAAACATTTTTTCTAGTTTATCCCATCATTTGTCAGATATGTCACTTCTGGAAAAAACTCATGTTTCTATTTTAAGTAAAACCATAATATCGTCTTATAGCAAAATTAGATTTCATAATTTAGTGAAGAAGTTTACAGAAAAAATACAAGGAAAATCAATAAGGAAGGAATTAAGTAAACTAATATTATTTAATCATCAATAAATTATACAACAACTACTGCAGTATATTATTTACTCCTAAAGACAACATACAATGTTCTATTGTTACAAGTCGTGAAGATCTCATGAAACTTGTAATAGATTTTTCCTACGTATTGTTCTATGACGTTGAAAGAAATTTTTTCTTTTCTCTTTTATTAAACCTGAGAACGAATGATGTATATGTTACCAGTTAATCGTAAGTGTAGAAACTGTCTATAGTTCTAAGTTGTCCATACAACTTTAATAAAAAAAAACCATGCAATATAAAATACCCAGGATAAAATCTGACATATGCTACTAATTATCACTACAAATTGCAAGTGCTATTAAAATTTATTGATATCCTTAACCTTATTTATTTGAATATCCGCCATGGTATTGACGTCGTTGATGACGTTTGTGTTCCAATATGGCGCATTTCAATTGATGGCAGTTTTGAGTTCAATATCAGCACTCTATCATATCTATGCATCAAGCGACCCTGAGATACAATAAAATAAAAAGCGTGGGAGGTGTTTTTTATTACAATATGTTATTTGGCAAAATTTCCGTATGGGCGGTAGTTTACATATAAGGCACGCTTTGAATTAAAACTTTCATTCCAATTTTCTTGACAATCTAAAATATATGTATTTTCATTATCTTTCCAAATCAAATCAACGATAGTTTCGCCGAATTCACATAACAGTAAACACAGAATACAACATAATAGACAGCCAGCCATTAATCTTTATACTAAACAATTCGGTTTATTGCAGAGACGGACAAAAAAGATTTAGTCCGGGGCATATATAAAAAGAAATCCCTATTGATGTTTCCTCGGCCGTAAAGCAAAAAACCCGAGAGATACGAGGCCATTACGATCCTATAAAAATTGACGTCCCTTTTCCCTCGTTATACCATCCCCAAATGTCAATTATTCTCTCGCTTCTCGTATAAATCCCTCGTTATTCGTTAACAATTAACAAATCGTAAAATCCGAAATCGCGACGCCATTCGATCCGGGCTTTATGCATAATTGAGTGCCGGGATTTAATCAAAACGTTACCCGTGAGTGATCCCGTTCCGTTTTCATTACATAAATCACGAGGATTTTATTCGCAATATAGAATAGGCGGCGAACAGGATCCTCGATCTCTTCTATTATTAATAGATCCACCTTAAGGTCACATACAAGGCCGTCTTACATCGTGGGCTATGTATCTCTGGTCTTGTTTATAATTCAGGGTTATTTCGCTCTATATATCTCCTTCAAATGTGTACCTTGTTGAAAAACTATGTTGTAGGGGAGAACACAAGAGAAGGAGATATGTATGTATCGGTGTGTATGTTCTCAGAAAACAGGACGATGTTCGTGTCTCTGTGTTCCTATTACTATTGTCGCCTATTGTTATAGTGCACCACGGGACAGATTCTCAAAATCGCCGGGGATTACAGGGATACCTGATCATTTATTTGCATACTGGAGGCAAATTAGTTGATTTTTATTAATCTGCATTTGTCATGGTTTTATTATTATTTTACAAAAACAATTACCAAATGTGCACTTTTCGATTCAGTGTGTACACTTTTCAGAAAATTTTAGGTGCGTCCCTGCAAATTCAACGGTTATACCACGCATGTGCGTCTCCCGCTCATTCTTCTTACTGCAGTAGGTATTCCCCTACATTCAGTCATTCGTCATAGCCACTCATAGCTCACAACGAATACTGGCGCGAGCGCAGCGGTTGCTTTGCTATTCAATCTACACACAGAAATGTGCTAATTTTTAGTGACCGTGAAACGTATTGTATTTTTACTATGAAAATGAATAAATTGCAATACGTATTGCTTTGGACAAACGTACTTATAAACCCAAAATGTGTAATGAAAGCGTAAAACAGTAATTTATAGTATCGTTTATGTACTTAAAAATAGTCTTTGCTCATGACCAGAAAATTATAGTAATTCTAATGAACGAAGAACAAAACCTTCATAAATAAATAATAAATTTAACGAAGGAAAAATAAAACTTAATTCTGAGTAAATAATTTTAAAAAATGAAAACTTAAATGTAACTCTTAATAATAACTTAAATAAACTTATAAACACCAGCTCGGTTACTATCCTATTCGTAATAGTAATAAATAAAGAAATATAAAATTAGGGATTGTTCATGACAGGGAAATCAAAGACATTCTAATGAATTTAGGGAAAAACCCTCAAAAAGAAATAGTAACTCTAATGAAGGACAAATGAAAATTAATTCTAGGTAAATAAATTTAAAAAATAGAAAACTAAAATAAGCCTTAATAATAATATGAAATAAACGTTAATTTTTTAAAAATCAATGAATCTTCAAACAAAAGGTTCAAATATGTCCCATCCTTGGCTAAACAATATCCTAATGTGTTGTAGAAATTCATTCTAACATTCTCCAACATTTCTGGGCTAATGTTGTCTGACGTTTAAACAATTTTATTTCGCAACTTCTATACATTAACTGGTCTAACATCTTCATTGCCATAAATTATTTCTTTTAAATAACCCCAGTAAAAGAAATCGAGGAGAGATAAATCTGGTGAACGTGGCGGCCATTTGATATTTTCACCGATCCGCCGGTTAGGAAACTGTTCACTTAAATAGTTTCGGACAGCCACTGCATTATGTGCAGGGCAACCATCTTGCTGAAAGTAGATTTTTTGCATATTTATGTTGCTGTACAGTAGGTAGAATGTGGATGCTCAGTAATTCTGAATATGCATTTGCGTTCACATTGCCATTGATAAAAGAAGGCCCAATAATATGGTTGTTTAACAAACCTGCCCAAACATTTACTTTTTGCTGTTGCTGACTAGATGAACTTAAATATCTGTGCTCGTTTTGCTTGGCCCAGTATGTTGTCACAGATAAATTGTGACTTCTAACCAAAGGAAAAGAAGATTCATCGGTAAAGATGATATTGTTTACCAAATTAGCATCTCGGTTAATTAACTCATTTAACTTTTCACAAAATACCATACGCTTAAATGCGTCGCCGTGAAATAATTGTTGGTGTTTAGAATATTTAAAATTGTGATACCCTTTTGCTTTGAGTATTCGCTGAACGGAAGAACGGGATATGTCTAAATCATTGGAAATAGTGCCAGATGACATATTCGAATTTATTTCAAGTGCAGCACATACTCAAACGGACGTATTATCAGAAATTCTCCGAGTTGCAAGTTTTTAAATTTTCGTGCGAACCGGTATTGTTGGTTTTATTTTTTAATTTAAAAATTGTAGCTTTATTTGGAATAGGCCTGTTGGGGTATTTAGCTGCAAACACGTCGCATACTCTTTGAAAAGAATTGCCAGCGTGATACCACCGCATCATCTCAGCTCTCTCCTCCACAGTGTAACGCGGCATTTTGCGCAAAAATATGTATTTAAAACTTAGACAACCAACTTACCTGAACTGACTAGTAATACTGATCACTGATCAGTCTACACGTGCTATTATCGTACTACAGCGCCACACCTCGCTGTTATGTAAAGTGGGAGACGGTGGGAGTATATGTATTCCCCGCCGTTTACTTTGCAGTGAATCATGCTGTATAAGAATATTTTAACTAAGTTAAAAGAGATACGGTATAGGTACTAGCTTGAAAAGAAACTTCGTTACATATAATCCACTATTTGATCATATTTCATTCTACATTCGATTGTCAAATCCAAACAAATCCTTCTGCGAGGACAAATCAAAATAACACACCCACAACAATTTCCAAGAGACGGCACAGACAATATTCCGCATTTTATATTATGAAAACGCGCCCTCCACCCTCCCCATGCATTCGAGATCCCGCTAAACTCAATTATATCGCGAAGCGAGCTTTCCATAGGAGACAAACCGAAAAGATAGAAAGAAAAATGCGAACGAAATAATAGATCATTGAATCCGGGAGTCGAGAAATGAGACGGGCAGATAGCAGCGCCAGTGGTGGGGTGACAGTAGATGAGAGTTGAGCGAACGCAGCGGAAACCGCAAGGCAAATTACGATAAATCTACTTATATATACGAATACGCCGCCCGCGTTCATTCTTGTCTAACTGCGATGGCCTCCGCTAGATGGGTCGCTGCGTCTGGCGTGTCTTTTCAACCCACGGCTTCGGGCGCACCATACGCGTAGAGATAAGACAAAAATGTCACGCTGAAAGCTCCGGTATTATCCGCGTTGAATCGCGGGGACTCGCTTCGGGGGTGGTTTGTGCGAACAAAAGGCAGACCTAATGGAAAACTGAATAAAAATAGGAGAAAAGCGATGTGGGAAGGATGTGAAAATATGACGAACGGTGCTGTGTCTCTATGACGCTATGGGCTTTCTGCTGCTGTGTTTCTGGCGAGAAAACGTTTTCTATATATATCTTGGATTTTAATCTGAGTTTATGAATTCGCGATAATATATGTATAAGAATTTAATTTTATATACTGATTGAATTTGCATCACGTCTTATAAGTTAGATATTTTTTAAAAGTTTGACAAGCAACAGTAATTGTTAGCAGACTCGTGTCTGGTTTTGTCCATTCGTAGAAAAGTGGTGACGATGGTCAAGAACATACTTTAGAGAGGTAAGCATGTACCTCCTGTCAGTATTTCAGTTTTAATAATATTATTTAATAATAATAATATCCAATAATACGACAAAAAACAAAATAATACAAAATATATAATACAATGTGTATCAAAAAGAACTTCATCTAGTTGCCTATGAATGTAGCCTATAAATTATGGTTTGCCGCTTTCTCGAAATGCGGATATAGATTCAATGGGATAAAGGTTATCCAAGTGTCACTGTCAAAATTTATCATCGAGCGATATGGTAATGAACGGAAAACTAGTACAATTAGATTATTAATTTATTTAATAAGATAATCAAACAACTAAGGTAAATAACTTTGTAAAAATTTTAATTAATTATAATTTATAACAAATGTTCAAAGTGGTCACCATTCTGTTGAATGCATTGTGGCAATACGACGTTTCATGTTGTTAAAAATATTCTGCAATACATTTGGTGTGATTTCATTACATTTAATTGCAATTGTATTCATCAGGTCATTTAAGTTATTAATTCTGGTTTTATATACTTCATTTTTTAGCATTCCGAAAATAGAAAAATCTAACGGAGTAAGGTCTGGTGATCTTGCTGGCCAAACACCTCTGCTTATAATTCGATGAGGGAAGTAATATTCTAAGAACTCTAAATTTTCGCGAGTTGTATGTGCAGTCGCCCCATCTTGCTGGAAGTAACCCCCATTGAGTTCGTCCTGTTGCAATTGATTTAAAAATGGTGTTAATAACTGCTCTCGGTATCGTTGGCCATTAATGGTATTGTGAAAAAATATTGGTCCGACTATTCTACGACGAGATACAGCTAACCATACTCCAACTTTAACAGGATGTAAAGGAACTTCGATGCGATTGTTTGGATTGTTTACAGACCATGTTCTGTAATTTTGTTTATTTACATACCCGCTTAAATGAAACCATGCTTCGTCAGTAAAAAAACTGAGATCAAGAATTTCGTCGTTATTTAAATTTTCTTGAAAGAAGTTGCAATAATTAACTCTAGTAACGTGATCTCTAGGTAAGATCTGTTGAACAACCGAAACGACGCTTTAAAATTCTATGAACGGTACTAGAAGATACGTTTGTTTGAGCTGATAAACGACGAACTGAGGTCTGTGGGTTTTCTTCAACAAGGTTTTCTACGTTTTCAACAATATTTTGCTGTGTCCGTGGTCTACCAGAACTTTTGCCTTTCAATACAGATCCCCTAGCCCAAAATTTCTCCACGACTAGACGAATGTGATGATGTAAAGCGATATTATCCACAACTCTATTAGGAAACTGCAAGTAAAACTGTCGCTTACATTCTCCGTAAGAATATTGCCATTCCCCATTAAGAAATTGTGCACTTCGAAAATATGCTTCAATAATAAAAATATTTTCTTGCAATGTTTACATTATTGTATTGTTTAAGAAAAAAACTTATTTGTCAGGAAAAAATTATATTGCTGTCACACAATGACAAATGTCAAAACGACACTAGATAAATAGTTTTTATATAAATAAAAGGTAAGTGGCTTATAATAATTTGGAAGTATTAGTTACTCAGCACCTACTGAGATGAAGATCTTTTTGAAACACATTGTACATAGATACATACACACATCAAAATATGTCATCCCGAAAGTGAATTGCTATGATTTAATTCATTAAAGAAAATGTCATCATAGTGAACATTCGCTGCTCGGCACATTGATACCATTGGGGAACCCTGTAGCATATTGGTCCTACAAAATGGTAAAAAGAAGGTGGGACAGGTACGGGAGGAGGATCTAGGAACATGGAAAGATAAAGATGAGAGAAGGTAAGGGCAGTCAATCCAACCATGGGTCAGCTTCCATACAAATTTAGCTCCATGCACTTCACGCCGATGATTTAGTGAAGAAAAGTTATGGTTCTGCAGCAAGGTACTGTAGTTGAAACCGCGCTCTGGGTAAACACCTGTTGTTTTGAAGGATAGGAACTTCAGAAATCGACGTTGCACTTTTTCCATTGACAATTGTAAGTAAACATACTGAGGAGACCAGACCTGCGATGCGTATTCTAGTTTACTGACAACAAAAGTAATGTGAAGTAGTTTCAACAGTGCGTAGTTGTGGAAATACTTGCAAGAGCGCATAACGAAACCTAATGCTCTGGAGGCGGAGGTACGAAGTTGGGATATGTGAAATGAAAAGCTCATGCGCTGGTCAAAGTAAACGCCAAGATCTTTGATTGTGTCTACCTTACTTAAATTTTGGCCACCAATCAAATAGAAGGATTTAATATAATTTGACTTTCTAGTGTAGGACATATACAGACATTTTCTGAAGTTTAATTTTAACGCATTGGTGGAACACCATTCACTGATGATGTCCATATCTCGTTGTAAATGCGAAACATCATCCCAAGATTTAATAGAATAATAGATTTTTATGTCATCTGCATAAGCGAGCACTGGACAACTTAAAGATGAGAGCAAATCATTAATATACAGTATAAATAACAACGGACCCAAGTTCGAGCCTTGAGGGACACCTGATAACGGTGAAAAAGTAATAGATTTGTAACCATTGTAGTAAACATAATTGAATCTGTGGTTCAAGTAAGATTGAAGTAAACGAAGAAGCGATGGGCTAAAACCGTAAGCAGACAATTTATGAAGCAATATCCCGTGGTCGATAGTGTCAAAAGCAGAACTTAGGTCGGTGTAAATGGCATCAACTTGCCCCTGGCGATCAAGCTCAGTGCAAATGTATTGAGAAATAGATACTAGGTTGGTAACAGTCGATCTTCCACCAAAGAATCCGTGTTGGTACGGTGACACCAAAGCTTGATTAGGCTGGGAATGGTGATCAAGCGAGAATGATGTGCTGGTGTGATACATTGAGGAAAACTTATTTGCAAAAGCATCCACAACATGTTGGGGAGACGTCAATTCAACTCCATTATAGCAAAGCTTATTTGGAATACGAGTTGAACATTTCCTAGCATTAATAAATTTGAAAATTTCGTTTGGATTAGTAAAAATCGACTGTTCCACCTTGCTCATGTAGGCCTTGTAAGCAAGGGATATGTCAGTTTTGCAGACAGAGCGTAACTTTTTAATTCCTTGTAGAAGTAAACATTATTTGTATCTTTCCAGCGACGTCTATATGAGGCCTTTAACTTTAAGTAAGAAATAATGGTAGCTGCGAACCACGGAGGATCAAATAAAGTATACAGAACATTGTAAAATTCCTCAAGCGCATCGTTGCCATCATGTAATTCCTCCAGAAATGACCAATTTGTGTGAAGGATGTCGGAGTATAGCTGGCAAAAGTTTCCTTGTCAATATGTGGTTCAAATTTTTGTTGATTGTGTTTCTGTATGTATTATTTTTTCGGAAACGAATTCATTAAAGGACTGTGTAAAGATATCATGAAAAACGTTAAAGGCATCTTGTGCTGACCCTCCAAGAAGAGGGTTCCAAGGCATTTCCTCCATTTGCGTATGGAATAAACAAATATTATTCATTCATACTTCTTACTTTTATTAATTCAAACTTTGTTTCAGGTGCAGTGTAGAGCAAGCTAAAAGATACAACCTAAGTGAAATACGAAACACGTAAAAAAATGATGCTCTTTTCCACCAAATAATTCTTTTTCTGGAAATCGGCTAGATGTATAGTCTCTGTTCAACATTAATAGCGAAAATATGACAACAACTGAACTGATCAAACAAATAAAATCGAATCGACACTAAAAAAGCTTTATCTAGTTTCTCTTGTACCTCCTGAAATTTCCTTATAACGTTTAGATAATTCTGTTATAATTATGCGGTACATATCGCACAGCAAATATATAATTCAATGCGAGCTTATCTCTGACACTTTGGGCCAACCGTAATTTCTAAATTTCCTTACCTCTCTCGCGCCATTAACCAATTAAGTAATGTACCGCCCAAGGATACCGCCAGGCAGCATTACTAGGTACTGATATCTTAGCTAACGGGCTATGTATTTTGTTTCAGTGGAAACTGGGGTCAGGATCTTCAATTTCCAACGCAGTTTATTATCTCTGATCGTCGGTTTTGTTAATTTAAATCTTCGATAAGGCTCGTCACACTGAACATTTTCTCTCGGGTGAAGGGAAAATGGTGGAAAGTTGATAGTTGGTACCCTTCCTCATATAGCTTACTTAGTATCTACATCTTCACACACTATAAATAATTTTCAGCTAGATACAAATGGGTATTATAACATATTCAAAAGAAAAATACTAGCTTTGTTCATAGCAAAAATGGCATGCGCAATACAGTTTTGGTATTCGTAGAACTCAAATTATCAGTATGTAATAAATAATTTGCTGCGCATAGAAACAAACGGATTAAACTAGTTGGAAAGCATCAGAATAATTTCTGATTTTTCGTGAAATTTTCGCCTGTGGACGTATACATTTGCCCTCCATTGTGTCTAGGAACATCGACGGGGTGTGTTGCATTTTAAAAATAGTTATTTTCCAATGTTATATTATTTTACTTTGTCGGTATCCTGCATACACATTTTAATCCGCTCACCATTCCTTGTGGTATTCGTTTTTATACTTTTAAAACAGTTTATATAAATAATTTTCCTAGATCTATTAAATTTTTATGCATGTTCACGTTTCTGAGACGCCGGTTTTTTACGCACTCAAAAAAGTATTGCAACTGTATTAAAATCTTACAGAAATACGACAAATTATTAAGATTCTTTATTAAAATACTGTTTATAACGTATTTAAATTAAGAGTTTTATTTTGAACTCACCTTAATTTGATTATTCGCATAAAATATAGGTGTCTAATACATCTGAGCATATCTGTATTTGTAGATTTATTTCTAAAAAAAGATATTTTTTATACTTTTTATTTAAATTTACCTATATTTAAAAGGAAAATTAAAAATTGTTAATGCGAGCTTAATTATTGAAATATATATAAATATATATGGGGGGGAGACGATTTCGATCAAGGAATTCGGTCTTCCAGCAATGGAGAAATTAGTAAATGAAACTCATTTATTAATACTCAATATTTCGGAAGTGTTTATTTCCTTCTTCAGGAGAATTACTACAATTGAAAAGCAATCAGCAAAATAAATTAACAAACAAAAGTTTAAAAAACTTACATGAGAGATCAAATTGTCGGCAAGAACGACGCACATGGGTGGAAAAATTTATTATTATATTACAAGTTAAAAACTAAAAAAAAAAGTGTAAAATATAAAAAGGTTGCAAAAAATTGAAGTAAAAGTCGTAAACAAATTGAGGAAAAACTGATGCGGTCAAAATAAATAAAATTAATAAAATATTAACAGATTAAAATTCGGAACCGAAATGTATAACACAGAAGGACGAACACAACTGAAGTTGTCAGAAGTAGCAACAATTGGCCAGCGCATCACGGGAAAACTCATAAAGGTACAGTGATGTGAAAAGCAATTGGAACATGTCAAGAATGTATGTTATCTTATCTTATCTTATCTAAAATGTTGGAGTAAATAATGCTGAGATGTTTAGTATCAGTTTTATAGTTAATGTTATTTTTTTTCCGATTGAATGTACATCATTTCAAGTAAAAGGCGGCAATTATATCTGTTCTCATTAATTAATATTTTTGTATTTTCGAAGTCAAAGGGGTGATTCAGCTTTGTCAATTCTGTTAATAACTGGTACTGGTTGACGGGGACTGGCGAAGGTATAAAGAATAGTTGACTTTATACAACAAAGAGATAAGGAAGGCTAAAAGGCAAAACTTTAAGAACTTTTGCGAAAACATCACTTCCACTCCGGTTGCAGCAAGGCTTCACAGGGCAATGGCAAAAGGTGGAACACGACCGGTGATGGCCTTAAGAAAGCTAGATGGTAGCTACACGGAAAGGGAAAGCGAGCGGGCTACCCTGCTAAATCACAAAAAAAAACACAACGAACGATGAAATACTTTTTCTAAGCTCCAAAAATCAGCACAAGGCTTATGCCAAAAGCAGCGGTAGGGGTAGAAATGGTTACTTTTTGTCGGTGATCGACCGTCGATCTGGCGTCGGAGATGAGAAAAACTTGCGCGGGAGAACTGCAGCGTCCTTATATAGCCTCGGTATGACAACAAACGATAACGTGACGTGGAACCCCCAATTAGAGGGTGCGTGGCAACTGAATGCGAGCGAGTCATTGGTTGACGAATGAGAGACTGATACTCGGAAGTATGCGCAGATGCCATTTTTAGAATCGAAAATAATACCATATGACAACTATACACTGGGATAAAAAAGAATCGGTAGAAATACGAAATTACGTTTTTGAAGTGTAACAGTTTTTAGATTTTGTTCTTTTGTTAATAATTGATATACTTATTGTTAAAGTGATACGATTTGGTGTTATTTCGTGTCTACTTAAGACTTAAGATTTTTGTCATATTCGTGTCTTTTTATCCTGTTTTCTAAATGTCGTTTTCGTTCCAATGCAACTTTCTACATCTCAAATAATAATTCGTACAAAATAAGTTACCTCCAATAATTTGACCGCGCAAATTACCGAACCTAACAAAGTAAACGACCTCCTAGGGCAATTGAGTCGCACGTAAACCGCACCAATTCTTTTTATTAAAATTAGGGGATTATTCAGATCCCCTAATTCGACTAAGCTCCCACTGAGCACAAGGGGCGGTTCTTCAAACCGCAGGAAAACGTGTTTCGACACCGTACGACAAGATCCCGACAAGGCGGTCGTCTGAAGACCGGGGTGTGTGAGGTTTGCAGACGACATTCTCGGTACCTCCTCGTCCTCAACGCTCGCGGTTTACTTCCTTAATTAAAGGAGACGTGCGTTAATTAATTAGAAGCTCGGGGCAAAGCGACAAAAGAGACCTAAGGTGGATAGAGGGCCCATATCTAAGCTAACGCGGTCAGACACACTATGCAATGGGTTGATTCATTTCCTGGTTGTCGCCAGAGGTGTTAGTTTCCTTTTGAAGTGCGGAGAATAAGCGCAAGAAAATACTCCCTCTATGCTGATATCTCTTTCTGCTAAAAGGAGAAATGCTTAGGTTTTGGCTTTTCTTGTCGATGCGAATAGGTACATGTTATCTGGGAAATCTTTGAAAGCATGAAAAGAAGTAATGTTTTTTTTAAGAGGAAGATCCTTTCAACGAATGAATAGAAATTCATAATTATAAATATAAACAAAGAACAAAATTTAAAAACACGTAATATACTAGAAATAATTCAAATATATAAACATAAAAATGCAGTCAATGATAAAACCGATATACAATATTTCACAAAATTATATAATTTACTTTTATAACTAAATACAATATTCTTAAAGAACTATTTAATTACAAAATTCAAAAATAAATAATCAAAACATCTTATTTTAAAACGCAATCTTTAATTAAAACATAATAATATTTTCAAAATCATAGAAAACAAACAATTTGTCATTTATTAAACAAAAACATCTTATTTATCACACTTTTTACATTTATTTATAACTTGAAAAAGCTTTTAATAAAGCGAAACGTCGTTATAGTCATTCATGCTTTTATTATTAAAGACCTAAAAACCAAGAAATAGAGAAATGAAATATATACATGGTCAAGATTCAAAGATTTAAAAATTAATATCCTTCTGGTTGAAAAGTAAGGTTTATACGTCAAACTGACAGAAGAAATTATAATATATTTTACACTTTAATATCCTTTGGCGAAAGAAAACACCATAGTGCGTTATAAATGGATAACAATATTCAGGTGAACTTCAAGAAAATGAAAAACATTCTAGGAATACAAATATATGAAGATTTCCAAATATTATCAAAATTATATGAAAAATATGCAGCTTTGAAGAACAGAAGAATATTTCTACTTACGTGCAAGACTGAAAACATCTTTCCAAAGTTCCTTAATTTTAATCTTAAGCGTATCATATGTAATAACAGTTTCTTAAAGGACAAAATCAAAAAAACCGTAAGTACTTTCAAATTTAAATTATTAAATGTTTTAATTAAAGATTGCACACAACAAATAAATTACATTTCAAATAGAATATCTGACATTATAAACAAAATTGACAGTTTGACAAGCAACACATACAAACACACATTTTTAGAATATCTAAATTTTAAATATGAAGAACGTTTTAAAACCATTAAACTCAAACATCAAAAGAAAATAAAACTACTAAAATACAAACCAACAACTCAAAACACCAAAACTATACAAAACAATAATTGGGTAACCAATATTTCAAATACAATAATACCCTGATAATGTTATTAATACCCTGTCATTAGGACCAAATTTTGCTTTAGATTATAACACAAACGAAATTCCTGTTAATAATATAATAGCTAATATTGAATCTTCAATTTCTGAATTACCAAATGAAAATAAAAACAATATAAGAACAAAAATTACAAACACAATACCTATATAATTTTAAAAATAAAAAACATCACATACACAAAGAAAATAAAACATTAAAACAAGAATTTGAACAAACAAAAAAATTTATTAAAAACAATCCACAAATTATAATATTAAAACCAGATAAAAGCAACAGCACAGTAATAATGAATACAATAGATTATGATACCAAAATTAACGAATTATTAAGTGATAATACAACTTATAAAGAAATTAAAAGTAATCCAACCAATATTTATCAAAAACAAAATAATGAATTAATAAAAAACTGGGAATTACTTAAATTTATTACCAAAAACGAATCCAAATCATTACAAATTCACAATGCACAAGCTCCAAAATTGTATGGTTTACCAAAATTACATAAAAATAATATACCTTTAAGACCAATAATTTCTTATGTACAAAGTCCTTTTTATAAACTATCAAAATTTTTAGCAAATTGCCTTAAAAATATCGCGTTCAAAAATGATTACTATATAAAGGATTCCTGGCAATTCAAAGAATTTATAGACAACATTAAATTAAAACCAAATTTCAAAATGATATCATTAGATGTAGTATCGCTATACACAAATACACCATTAGACCTAGCAAAACAAATTATACATACAAAATGGCAATTAATTGAAAATTTTACAAATATACCTATCACAGAATTCATTAATGCAATGGAATTAACACTAACACAAACTTTTTTCCAGTACAAAAATAAATTTTATAAACAAATTTTTGGATGTGCAATGGGGTCACCAATTTCTAGTATCATTGCACAAATTGTTTTAGAATATATAGAAGAAAAAATTTTAAATAAAATAAATTTCGAAATAATTTTCTTCAAAAGATATGTAGATGATTGCATAACCGCGTTAGAAGAAAAAAATATACCAATTTTACTTAACAATTTTAATTCCTTTCATCCAAGATTAAAATTTACAATTGAAATCGAAGAAAACAATAGCATTACCTTTTTAGACCTCAAACTCATCAACAATGATAATAAAATTTTAACTCAATGGTATACTAAACCAACATGGTCTGGACGTTATCTAAATTTTAAGTCTTCACAACCTTTATCTCAAAAAGTTAGTGTTATTATTAGTTTAGCTGACAGAGCAATAAAATTAACAAGTCCAGTTTTTCGATCAGATATTATTAACAAAGCAAAAAATATTCTAGAACAAAATAATTATCCAAATTCTCTTATAAACAAAATATTCAAACAAAGAATTTTTCTTTTTTATAATAAATCAACAAAAAATATAAATAATAGTCAAACAATTAAAAAATTTATAAAAATTCCTTATGTTAAACATTTATCCGAAAAAATAAATCAAATTTTCAAACCATATAATTACAAAATTGCCTATCAAAACACAAACAAACTACAAAACCAAATCTATTCAAAATTAAAATCAAAAATTGAAAAAAGTAAAACATCACACATAGTTTATAAAATAGACTGTCAAAACTGTAGTGGTGTATATATAGGTGAAACTATGCAATATTTGGAAAATAGAATAAAAGGACACAAATATAATAAAAATCTTACAGCTTTAAAAAAAAACATGAAATAACTGAAAATCATACCTTTGATTTCAACAACGTAACAATTTTAAACAAAGAACAAAATTTAAAAACACGTAATATACTAGAAATAATTCAAATATATAAACATAAAAATGCAGTCAATGATAAAACCGATATACAATATTTCACAAAATTATATAATTTACTTTTATAACTAAATACAATATTTTAAAGAACTATTTAATTACAAAATCCAAAAATAAATAATCAAAACATCTTTAATTAAAACATAATAATATTTTCAAAATCATAGAAAACAAACAATTTGTCATTTATTAAACAAAAACATCTTATTTATCACACTTTTTACATTTATTTATAACTTGAAAAAGCTTTTAATAAAGCGAAACGTCGTTATAGTCATTCATGCTTTTATTATTAAAGACCTAAAAACCAAGAAATAGAGAAATGAAATATATACATGGTCAAGATTCAAAGATTTAAAAAATAAATGGTATTATCACTGTACAAATCAATTCAACGTTATTTTATGTAACAAGTAAAGGAAAAAATGTTCAATATATATAATATATAAATTTTTACATATACAGGGTGTAGCATCTAAGACACCTCGGACCATAACTCCACTATCATTCAAGATATCGGGATATGGTGTTAGGCAGGAATTAATAAAAAGGAGTATACGGGTGTACTGACGATTTCAAACCACACGTGTGTACGACGGTTAGTGGAGGGTGGTGCGGTTTAGCCGGTCCTCTGAGTTGGGACGTAATCCGTCATCAAACGACTCTTTAATTGGCTGGGTGAACGCTCCGGAGTTTACTATTATCAATCATATAAATCTAACGGTTGCATCCGCCTATCGAATGTATGGTTTTATATGCAGAAATTGTCGCGATTTTGAGGATGTAAGGTGTTTGCTGCTTCTCTACTACGCATTTGTTAGATCAAAGTTAGAATACGCATCGCTGATCTGGTATCCAATCTATCAGATACATATTAATAACCTTGAAGCAGTTCAAAGAAGGTTTTTAAAATACTTAATGTACAAAATAGATGGTGTTTATCCCGATAGAGGATTGGATGACAACGTTATGCTATCAGGATTTAACTTTGTGTCCCTACAAAAAACGCGGATTATATTAAATATTCAATTTCTATTTGGTTTGTTGAATAATAATTAGGATAACTCCTGGCTTTTAAGTAAAATTAATTTCTTTGTCCCAAGAATTGAAACACGGTATCAATGTATGTTTTACTGTATTGGAAATAGAACTAATGCCTTAGTTAAGTCTCCAGTAGCCACTATGTGTAGCAACTACAATGATATTTCGCACTTATGTGATATACATAATATTATTATATAATATAGGATGTTTGTTTAATTTATAGCTCTGTAATCGCTAGCATTAAATTTTCTTTTTGTTACATATTTTTCCTGTATTTGGGCATACGCCTGTAGGAAATAAAAATGTATTTTTATATTATATTATTATTATTATAAAGTAGTGAACAAAGGATACTCGCCTGCGGCACACCAGAAACAATTGGAAGAGGACTGAACAAATGACCATCATATGAGATCTGCTGCTTTCTATCAGCAATATAAGAATGTAAGAACTTCACTGAATTATGACTAAAACCAATAAAATTAAGAATAGTAAACAACAGGGTATGGTTGATGGAATCAAAAGCCTTCGAGTAGTCTAACAACATAAATACAGTTACCTGATTAAAATCAATACTATGCAGCAGATCATCAACAACATGAGCCATTGCAGTTCAGCAGATATACCTATTGTGACCGGAATCCTGATTGCTCGCTAGGCAAAGTATCCCAGGTATTCAAGAAATTAGATATTTGTGCTTTTTCCAGAATTTCAGACAACACAAGAAGTATGGATATGGGTCGCAGGGCAGTATAGTGAGACGGAGTAGCTACTTTGAGAAGGGAAAGGGAAGGTTCGGAAGCAACGATTAACAATATGCGTAATCACGGGGAACATATGTGTAGGATCAACATTATCCGCCGACATAAAATTGAAGAAATTATTATTGATTTCATTACCATAAGTGAGATGAGCAAGTAAGCTCATATTCTTGTTTTTATTGTAAAAGTTTAACGAATTTAAATTGCTCCATAATAACTCAGCATATCGCAAGGAGGAAATATACTGCAAGTAAGCAAGTTTCTCGCGTCGAATGGCAGAGGTAGTAAAATTACGCAATTGTTTATAGTAATTAAAGGAACCACTTGTTTTCTTTCTTCTCCCAACCTTTAACGCTTTACTTCTAAGCTCCATCATTTTTTTTTTTATTTATCGATGTTTGTGTTTATGTCAATAGAATGAAAGAAAATAAACAAACAACGCTATAAGTAACATAGCGAAAATAATAATAATTCCACTAAGCAAATAAATTGCTTGTCGGTGGAAAGTCGTGCTGTTCAAAGTGTGCACGATAAGCAGGTATGTAACAAAGTAGAATACAAAAGGTAAAAACTTTGTGAATAATTAGTCGTTATCTATTAAGTATTTTTTTAACTGTCGTTTTAGAGCGGATAGAGTAGTGATTCGACGCAATTGAACTGGCAAACTATTATATAACTGAGGCACCACCACACTCAAACAACGGCTACCATATTTATTGTTCCATCTCGGTATGTGTCACACCAGCCTCGACAGATCTTGTCTGATGATTTTGAACCAAAACTGGAAACTTATGCAAGTGGAAATAATGGCAAATCATCACACGGTAGTAATAGAGGTTTGTAAAACTGAGGATTCCACGTTGCTTACACCAATTGACCCCAGACGGTTTTATATGCGTCATGTTTTTAAGTATAAGTCTTTGTACCGAGCACAGTTTGTTAAGTAAAGACGGAGAAGCACTTCCATAAATAGTTATACCGTAGGATGCAACAGATTCCACCAAGGAATAGTAAATGGTGTACATAGTTCGTAGTGGTATGAATGGCGAGAGATAATAGAACCGGTGTCCAAGTTGGCGATGTCTCGCACACAGCCAGGTAATGTGCTGCGTCCATAGAAAGTTGGAGTCTATCACAATTCCCAGATACCGAGTTTCTTTCACACGACTAAGTTTCACTGTGCAGTTGCAAGTACCTTGAAGAAAAGCAACGCCGTGTAGGCATCTGTGATCATGAAAAATAATTTCCGGGTAATTTTCAGCCATGGGAAGCTGGGGTGACCTCAAATGCATCACCTTGGTCTTGCTATAATTTATTATCAGCTTTTTGTTGTGTGACCAAATTTGTAAATCCTGCAGGAGCCTTTGCATTTGACCGAAAGCTTCATCAACAGTATTGAAAGCAACCATCACAGCTACATCATCTGCATATATGTAGTATTCATTTCCACCCAAACAGTCAGCAATATCGTTTATATAAAGCGAGAAAAACAGTGGTCCGAGGATACAACCTTGCGGCACTCCATAAGTCAGATATTGTCAGTCATCAAGAGAGTCGCCTGCTTTTTAAAAGTAACAGTCTTAAAATAAATCAAAGTCAAATAAAGTTAGAATATAATTATTAAAAAGATCCAGTTTTTGATTAATATTGATAGTGCTATAAATATGATGCCAAGGAATAGACTATAAATCACGCGTAAACGAGTGAATTGTCGAAGCAAGTAAAATACCTAAAAGTTCGTGTTCGAGGAGAAAGTGGCACAGTAGTAGCCTCTAATTGCTAATATCAATTCAAAATTTACATGTAAACATCCAGGCACGATTCACATATGTGCTTCCGGCAAGATGGGCCCCATTTCTCGCAACAAGTTAAAAAATCAGTATGAATGCCGTTGGATTGTCAGAGGAGGACCAATTCTTTGGTCTGTCAGGCCGTCCGACCTAACAAAAATAGATATTTTTATGGGGGTATGTAAAGAAATCGTTTATAGGAAACCTCCAACCCCTGAACAAAACACACGTCAAAGAATGACAGGTCGTCTCAAAGATTAACTTCGATTCTAAATCGACACAGTAGCTGATTCCTTTTTGTTCTGTTTTTTTTTTTTTTCTAAAATTTGCTTTACTTTTTCCAATCATTATTTCTCTGCGTGTAAGCAAAATGTCAGTGTGAAATGCCGTCCAACAAATAGCCGATTTTAACGCCATTCGGAAGCGACAAATCGACACACAACCAATACCATACAATTTTGTTACCCGTGTCGGCGGTTAACCGACATATTCGATCGGTTTTTGTGTTTTTTTCCCGCGGGTTTTTCTTTTATTTTATTTATCGCTATTTCCTGCGTTTTCGAATGTGCCGCGCAGTATTTCACTACACGTTGTTGCCGATTTCCATCAGTGACGGTTAGCGCTATATCCGAAGCGTAGAACTATACGAAAAAAAAAAAAAATAATAGGATTGCACATCAACAACGACAGGAATATCCACAACGAACTATTTCGCCTGCTGTAAAAGAAAATAGGAACAGTACGGGCGAATAGCCACAGTACCGGTTTTGTACTGGAGCGATATGCTGGTTGGCTATTCGTGGGCGCCCACTGGACGCTAAAAACTAACCGCATTAGCTTGGCGTAATGTCTCTTTTAATTAGAACTTATGTCGCTCTGCACATACGGGCGGTTGTTGACGGTTAGCTAGGATGTGGATCTTCCCTGTTTTGAACCAAGTATTGTGGTTTATTTTACTATTTTGTACTCGCTACATTCAAACAGCGAGAGATGTATGAGCAATTTTACTAATGTGAACGCGTTGAACTGTATCCTAGGGAACTGGAATGGTATTTTACTCCCGAAAATGTGAAGCAGAGCTCCAGATATGCAACCTTGACTACGTACGTATCTCTATTTCTTTGTAACACATTGCGATATACCTCATGAAAATAAGTGTCAAATAACCCTTCAAATTGACATAAATCTAAAGTCGTAATCCAAATTGCTACGAAACTTGTAGATAAATCTTTTAAATTTTAATTAAATTTTATCAAGTAAACAACTGTTTTTATTCTACTAAACACCACTCAGCGTCATCTATTATACTCTCATTAATTCCAAAGATATGCTGGATCTCAAATAATAGAGGGCATGAAAAGTAAATTTATTCCCACCACAGGGTTTTAAGTACACCACAAACGAATAGTATGTTATATTCAGTTACACTCGGGACGGGGAAGGATATTGTCACTCTGTTTGACCACTGATTACTATATCAATAAAGCTTATAACACTTAAGTATCTTTAATGTGACCGTTGTAGTTATTAGTTAGTGATGTTCTTGTAATACGTTGAACAAAAAGAAAACAAAAATATAGTGTAATTTATTTATTTAGAGTTAAATAAATATGATGAACAAAGAAATGAATCTTCTAAAGATTCCCTCAGGGTAATTAAGTTCTTTACTATCTTACGATAATAAAGTTTCTATAATCTTAATCCAAACTAAAAACTCGTATTTCTCGTTTTTAATATCATAAATACAATTCAAATCTCCCGCCAAATTCCCGTCATAAACCAAGTATTACTAAATCGAATGCCAACTTAAACTGCTCGTGAAATTAATTCACAGAATCAAATACAACCTCACATAACCAATTTCACTAGATTTATAGTTATCATTCTAACAATATAACCTTAAATCCCTTTGTACGTTATAAGCAGATTATAAGTACAAAAGATGGTAAAATCCCTTACATCAGGTACGAAAACTGCTCTAGTTTAATCCAAATAATAATTCCATATTCAAAACCATCATTCCAGCTTCCAAATGGTGTTCCTACGATCTCAAAGCAAACTGCCTCGAATGTTGTTCTTCGAAACCCAAAGATTAGACGAAAGGCCACCCCAAATCTCGAAATAACTGGATTCCCATCATCTTAGCACTATACACGTAATACTCTCATTCTTGTAAGTAAATTTGAAAACTTCATGGACTTAAATTGTGATAGATATTACAAAATTCTAGATAAATATACATAAAGCAACCACACTCAGGAAAAATCGAAAAAGAAGTCCCCCACATTTGTTTTCAACAAACTCAATATATCCTAGACAAAAGGACCCCGGCAACGATCATAGAAATCGTTTCCGACGATACGACAGCATAAAAATCCCTCGTCGAACATTAGTGGTGGAGGTGATTTAAGGTGTATAAAGTAAAAAGTAAAGGATTAAGGATGGTGCCTCGAGGTACGTCTGTCTGTTGCCGCGATAGTGGTTGATATTCCATCAATGACGAGTACCTGATGTGTTATATTTCTTAAATAGAATTCTACAAAGTGTAATGCAGCTTTGTTTATACCAGCACAGCCCAATATATAGAGAAGAGATGACAAAAGCATTTCCCCTATTAGTCTCAAGGATAATATCATCGACAATATTTGTGAGCATCGTGATGCAACTGTGACTCGTACGAAATCCCGATTGAAAGTTTGGCAAGACATTCGATTTCTCGGTAAATTTCACAAATTGCGCTGTGCTACTTTTCTCCAAAAATTTTCCCATGACCGGCAATATACTAATTGGACGTAAATCTTTATAGTCTTCAACAATGTTTGTTTTCGATATGGGTGCACACATAAAAAAAAATTTTAATTCAAAGAAATTTTACTTGAGATAAGAATATCATTGTTTCATATATACGCAAATAAATATATTCTTGGATCAAAAATAATATTTATTTAATTTTCAAGAAAAGAATGTCTTACTACAAGAAAATCGTTCATTGAATCAAATCATAACACAATATCAATAAGAATTCCAATCTCAGCCTAAGTAAATAGATATTCTTAGTAAAAGAATATTTATAATTTTAAATAAATTTTTGATTGAAGAGATCGACTTTGTTTGGTAAAAGAAGGCATTTTACTTGAACGAAATGTTTGTTATTTTGAAAGAAGATTGTGTATTTATTCACAAGGAGCCAGTTTTATTTTTTCCTAAAATGTGTTTTTTTATAAGAAAACCTACCACAAGCGTCATGATCATCATCCTCTGGTTGATGCCTCTCCGGTGATATATATATGAACGGAAATATTACGATGGGAAAATAAACAGTGCCTCCGATGTCGTTATACTGGCGCCCTACTGGTGCTTTAGTATGATACTAACTATAAGTTGACTCTCCAAAATGTTCTTCCGTTTCTTTACTTTCAATAGTTTAAATTTCTTTAAGAAAAGAGCCAAACGATGTTTATTGTCGCAAAATGTCACGTGTCTTTTAATATATAGATGTACAAAAGCGGATTCGATTTAAATACTTTTATACAGCAAACAAAATTACTGCTTGGATTATCTTATCTATATCACTACCCTTACAACATCCTTCATATTTGAGTAAAACTAAAAAAATAATTTTGAACATTTATTTTTTCTTTTTTTGTAAATCTAACAATATTATTATACATATTAATCTATACTTGCACTCGAAATGTAAAAATGATATATACGCCTGCAAACAATACTTGCGGTTAGTGGCGGTCTCTTGTTGCTTCTTCATTAATATTTCCACATCTCCGGGTATCTAAGAGGTATATGTACTTTTTTTTACAGCGAATTCAATAAATTATCAATAGTAATATGACAAGAAAGTGAGAATAAATTGAAAATTATTTGCCAGAACACAATTATAATGAAATTAAAAGTTTTTATTGGTTTTTAGAAACGTCAAAAAATAATCACACAAACATGATTATTTAATAATTCAGCTTATATATAGCCAGCAAACATTCGATAACTTTCTAGGTGCATACTAATTTTTTAAAGGTTTGTTGTACAAGAAAAAAGTACCAAGATTACTCGAATCAGAGAAATGATCATATTAGATCTAGAAAATATATGCATTGTCAGATGCCAATAAAACTTAAGAAAAAAAGGCCACTCGCGGAGAAATTCAGTAACAGTTTTTGCTTTATCATTTCTTCGTAAACGGTATGTTTGCGTCCATTTTTCCACGACCTCATCCCATGGCTCTCATCTTTCTCTCAACCAAATTTTAGATCTCTGCAATTGTTCATCCTCTGCAACGTCTAAAATACATTGAATTTAGAAAAAAAAATTAAATTTTATGGCCAAGTGTATATTTCCTAAAAAAGAACCTCTCTCAAACATGGTACAAACAAGCACAATATTTTAAGAGCAAGTAGTAACCTAACCTATCTTATTCTATAAGAAAGATGTCCACTGTATAATATAGATTTAAATTAATATCCTAAGAAATCACTGTGTATTGTTTTGTTAAAACATTAATACGGTTAAAAAATGCATTTTTAGAAACTGTCCCAATCATATTTTCACAAGCAATTCAATTAAATCAGTTAGCTACAGATTTAATTATATATCAGCCACATATCAATACGTATACTATAAAGTATGTTTGTTGTATAGTATGTAATAAATAAGGACATTATGAATTACTTACCGATTTCCAGTAATTACACAATACCCTTCGATGCACGCTACGCTAAAAACTATTGCATTATTGGTAATCGTTCGTTTGTCACGTAGCCACGCTCACCCTACCATGAAAATTGCATCATCATTTTTAAAACGATTTTCAGCTTAAAATAAGTATACAAAGGGTTTGCTTCAAATATTTAAATCCTTAAGCAAAGAATATACTTTCTTAATTCAAGTATCTGCACCACTCTTTCATTGTCGCTTTTATTTCTTACATAGAGAAATCTGTTTCTTGGGGAAAATATAATTTTCTTAAAACAAGCTTTACAAGCAAGAATATCATTTATTATAGCTAAGTAAAATATTTTTTTCTATACAAGTATAATTTCTTATTTCAAATACAGATATATTTGAAAGAAGTATAACGTTTTAAAGAAATATATTTACTTGACACAAGAAATCTATTTTATGTGTGTGTTATTAAAGCGGACTACCAGATGGCAGGATAAAGTAATAGAATTTAAATCAATAAATGAATGGCATATTTAAGATTGGAAATGAAACCGTTTAACTAGTCAATTTTGAAGATATACGCTGCAACGGAAAACGCCGAAGAAGAAGATAAAGATAACTTTTATGATACAGTTGAAATGGAATATGATAAAATAGCGAAAGAAGATACATTAATAATCCTAGGAGACTGCAACGCGCAAATAGGAAAGGAGGAATACTTGAGGAATATAGCAGGTAAACACACAATACATATAGGAAAACGAATAACAACGGCGTAATATTGTTGGATCTGGCAGTAAGAACGAACATGGTAATATGTAGTACCATTTACTAACACCCAACATGGCATAAAGTTACTTGGATGGCACCGAATTAAAAAACGTATACGCAAATAGATCATGTCCTAATATAAAAAAGAAGGAAAACGAAGATAAAGGACGTCAGATCATATAGGGGCGCCTACGCTGACACAGACTAGTCACAACGATGATAAAAAGATATTAAAAAATTGGAGAACCCCAAAATAAAGAAAAAATATGGATAACGTATAAACGTACTGTTAGAAAGACAAAGTATGAACACGCACACCACACAAGAAGAATGGGAAGAAATAACAAATAGTATAAACACTGCGGTAAAAGAAGTAATAGGTACAATGAAAAAGAATAATAAAAATTAGTTCAACGCTGACGGTCAGACAGTAACCAAACGAAAAACGGAAGCCAAACCAGAATGGATAAATAGCAAAAAAGGAGAAGACAAGGAAGCATATGAAAATGCAGGAAAGGAGCCAAAAAATGATAAGAGGAAATGGTTAGAGAATAAAGTAAAGGAAATAGAAGGAGAAAACTACAATCGAAACACAAAATTATTCTATAAAAAGATCAATGAAGAAAGTAAAACGTATAAAGATAAAACGGTAGGCATCAAACACAAGGACGGAAAGTTAGTAAGAAATGATGAGCAGTGCAAGGCAGTCTGGAAACAACACTTTAGAGAACTATTATATGACCCAGATAACAATATGAAAATATTAGAAATTAAAAATGAAATGAATGGGTCAGATCAGAAATTAATGACATAGAAGATATTCCAACAAGAGAGGAGGTAAAGGAAATTATTAACAAGAGTCGAAATGGTAAAGCCTCGGGAAAAGACAACATCAATATAGAATTTATTAAATATGGAGGTGGAGTACTACAAGAGAGACTATATCAACTAATTAAAAAACTATGAACAGAAGAGAATATATATAATAGTAAGGGTTCACAAGAAAGGTGATCAACATATAAGTACTTATTATATGGGCTTATCGTTATTAAATACAGCGTACAAAATACTATCTACGTTAGTAGATAATACAAGAGAACTAGTAGGATAATATCAATGCGGTTTTATAAAAGGTCGATCAACAACAGATGCCATACACACACTTAAACAAATCATAAAAAAAGCACATGCATATAAAATAGAAATGGAACTTTTATTCGTTGAATTTAAACAAGCATGCGATACCCTTATAGGAAAAGAACTTATGACGGCATTAAATAAATTAGGAATAAAACTCAAACTACGAAAACTAATGCAAATACGTTGTTAAATACAAGACGCAAAAGGGAGAGACTGAAGAATTTGGAATAAATAAAGGAGTAAGGCAGGGTGACTCACTGTCGACAACATTATTTAAGTTGACATTGGAGTATGTATTACGAAAGATAGATAAAGAAACAATAAGAATAAGGGCAGGACAGATAGTGGCGTATGCTGACGACATTGTAATTATTTCAAAAAAGTGTAAGGTAAGCAAAAAAATACTAGAGGAAATAGTCAGGGATGGTAACAAACTGAGGCTGAAAATAAATTAGGAAAAAACAAATGAGACTAAGTGGGAAACAGGAACATAGGTGTGACACAATTAAAATCGGAAACTATACATTTGAAGCGCTAAACACATTTAAATACTTAGGAGTACTCATAACAAGCCATGGCAGCAAGGATGCAGATATAAAGAAAGAATAATGAAAATGAATAAAACCTACCTAAGCAAATAAAAGATTATTAAAAAGTAAAATATTGTGGAGAAAAACAAAAATGGGAATTTATAAAACAATACTACAACCAGCAATCCTGTATGCAGCAGAAACAATGACAATGACAAAGAAGCAAGAGAAATATCTGAGAATACAAGAACCGAAAATATTAGCAACAATACTAGGCGCGATAAAAACCGACAATAATGAATATAGGCGCAGAACAAATTATGAGATAGCAAAAGAGTTGGAAGACATAGACGTCGTACGGAAAATAAAACAGCAAAGAGCAAGATGGTTGGGTCATGTCTGGAGAGCTGAAAATAAGACTACAATCTATAATATACTGGAATGGCAACCGGGAGGACGAAAAATACGTGGCAGACCAAGAGCTACATGGTTGCAGGAGGTGAAGGCCGATCTAGGTAAAGCTGACGTGTACAGATGGCAAGACAAGACCAGAGACAGGAAAACATGGAGGGACATAGCGAGACGATATAGCCAGAAGAGAATGGGGATTGATCTACCCCGCAGTTTCAGATCTAAAAACTTTTGGAAGCGGTGATACCCCTTTTGGGGTGACTAGCCACTATATATATGTATAGTCCTTTAAATACGGAAGGCATTATCTTAACATAGGAAGACTAATATGATCTATTCCAACAGCGTTTGGTTTAATTTTATTAATAGAACTATAGAAATCGATTAGTTTCAATCGCCGTAATTTGAAAGAATCAAAAGTCTTAGCCTTGTAAAAATTAGCATTATCTCAACCTTGGTAGTAGACAGATAAAAGGTTGTCACAAATGCGTGACAGATTCGAATAATCGAATAAGAAGTAATTAAGAAAATTAAGTAAGACAGCGCCCCCTGGCAGGGATGCAATTAATGATGAAATGTGGGTCCCTACTAGAGATTTATTGCATAATTTTCAGAATTTTAAAATTTTTGTTAGTTTCAGCCTCATTCTTCGCTGAACACCTTGTATAGAAGTGCAGCGTAGCAATATTCGCAGTAGTTTATCAAATATCGCATTCGCTAAACAATTGTCGATTGTTTTATTCGCGACAAAACCGAACACCGTACTCACCAGACAGCACCCTAAAACTCACCTAAAGCAACACCAGGCGGACAGCTAAACTACTAGTACTATAGGAGCAGATCTGGGTTCCCACCGTTTCTTATTTCCAATCGGAACATGGACTATCGCAATCTGCTAATGCTTAATTTATGTACAAAGTTAAAAGCTGCCTCGCAGACGGTTTAGTCGCAGACGGCCGTGGTCTATGTTGCGGCTTCATGCTCGCAGTGGTATGAAGCGGTGGGAAACAACAGTTGACGACGCGACATATAATTCGTCGGTACGAGAAGTTAACGCTAGATGGCTTCTAGCAATGGAAATAAAAGAAGGGTGAGGCAGGGTCATAAACATTAAAACGGGCTTCTGGATATTCTCGAATGATGGAGCAAGGAAAGGGTTATTATACGTCAATGGCTGACGCAGTAACGTCGTATATCTTTCTCTGGTAGAAAGTAGAAGTGTTAGTGTTTTATGAGGCTTAGGTGTATCTCATAAACGTAGTTGGTAATGGTTCTGTTTTCGACGATTAACGAGTGTTTATTCTATTCTGCCATGTTTCAGTAATATAGAGAATATGAGCTGTTATTAAAGTTAAGATGAATGGTAATAAAAATAACAATATAAGACGGTTGTATGAGAAGGCACGCAGCCGGAAAAGATTGAGAGCGTAATAAAGGTGCACAATATACAATCATACTACTAAAACTGAAATTATCTTGTATAATCAAAATTTGAAAAGTTGTTTACGTGTCATTTTACAGGACATAAATACGGATATTTACTACGAATATGCAAGAATAAACTTTCAATATTCCCTGTTATCTTTTCATCCTGCGCACTTTTTACAAAAAACTAATAGTAATTGTTTTGTTAAAGACTGCACTTAAATATTTGCAAAGCCGTTACATTATCTGTTTAACTTATGCATACACAGCAATACTTTTGCCGATGTTTGGAAAATTGCTAGAATAACCCCTGCACATAAAGAAGATAGCACTACGCTGATGATGAAAAATGCTTATACAGATGCATCTATTCACAGGTCAGTTCTGTCATTTCTCTCAACCAACATGGATTTGTGAATAATCGCTCAACAGTCACAAACTTAGCAGTCTTTATGCAATATCTGAGAAAGAATGTAGACAAAAACATTCAAGTTGACGTCATATACACAGACTTGTCTAAAGCCTTCGATAAGATCGACCACCAAATATTGTTTCATAAACTTGATATAATTGGATTTACTCCATCTCTAGTTAATCTTATCAAATCCTATATCACGGGGAGAAAGCATTACATCCATTATCGAGGACACACATTGCATTGTTTCTTTCCCACTTCTGGCGTTCCACAGGGAACCAATCTAGGTCCATTATTACTTCTACTTTTTATTAACGACCTACCGTTGCAACTAGAGTGTCAAAACTTACTATACGCTGACGATGTCAAGCTGTTTTCCACCGTTGATTCACTAGATGACTGTAATTTACTTCAACAACAACTTAACATTCTTCTCACTTGGTGTAATAATAACAAATTAACATTGAATGTGTCAAAGTGTCAGGTAGTAAGTTTCTCCAGAAGACAAATTATCCTCCATGGCAATTATCATTTAGACAACATTCCTTTACAACATGTCAACTCTATTAAAGATTTAGGAGTCATCTTTGATTCAAAACTCACTTTCTGGAATCATATAAACAATCTTATACAATCTGCTCTCAAGGTTTTAGGATTTGTATTAAGAACAACGCGGTCCTTTAGCTCCTTAGATGCTATTCTCCCGATTTACTTCGCCTATGTCAGATCAAAGCTTGAGTACGCTTCGATTATATGGTCGCCTTTATATATTAACAAAACACGGTGTCTCGAGTTAGCACAGAGGAGGTTTCTGAAATATCTTTTTTTACAAGCAATTTAATGTGCATCGTGAGCGTGGCGTTAACAATGCTGACCTTTTGGACCTGTACCGGGTTGATTCGCTGGCGTTGCGTCGCAGTCAAGCGGGTGTCAGACTCCTCATTCATTCATTTATAAAGTTAGGGTGGACACCTTTAGTCCAGGCACTTCAGCTAGGTGCTCATTGTACCGTCCCTATTAAATCTCTTACTCCACTCGAGCAGCTTGGTGCTCTCTATAAAGCCCAGTATCTTGCCCAGTGGGAACTTGAGTACCTTCGAGGGCCCCAATAGATCCTTCCCGAAATGTTTCTGCCGGAGTGCTTTTAACTCCTCACATGTGCAGATTACATGTAAACTCGTTTCCTCCTGTAGCTCACATCTTCTGCACCACGGTTCGCTTACTCGGCCTGTGTTGCAAAGATGCTTCTTCAGGGGATAGTGTCCAGTTACCAGCCCAGTAATGGTTTTAACTTCTTTATTGCTGCGTCTAAGTAGGTTATCAGAGAACTTGGCATCCTCATCCCCTATTAGCGCTTTGGCTTGGAGTTGACCTTCAGTCGTCCTCCACTTGTATGTGCTTGCATTATCCAGCCAGGTCCAGATCTCCCTTTTAGCAGAATCCTTAGTAATCCCACATACGGGCTCTGGACATATGAAGTGACTTCTGGAGCCCTCCTTGGCTAGTTCGTCAGCTATTTCTTGTTTCAGCAGAATCCTTAGTAATCCCACATACGGGCTCTGGACATATGAAGTGACTTTTGGAGCCCTCCTTGGCTAGTTCGTCAGCTATTATGTTGCCTTTTATATCCTCATGTCCCGGCATCCAAATCAACGACACCGTGTGATCCTGTGCCAGTGAATTGAGGGATTGTTTGCAGTCTCTAACTAGTTTTGACCTAGTTACAGGGTTCGAGATTGCGCTGATAGCAGCCTGGCTATCAGTCAATATACTTATTTTCCTCCTCATGCAGCCTCCCTTTGCAATCATTTCTGCATAGGCTGCAAGGACGAATACCTCTGTCTGGAAAACCGTTGCATGCTTCGCCAGGCTTATGGATACCCTTTGATGAGGGCTCAGTCCGCAAATACCGGCTCCTGTGCCCTAGCTGGATTTGGATCCGTCCGTAAACCAGTCATTGAGAACATTAGTGACCCTACGTGCCTGGTCTCTGCTCGGTATAGAGATTTTCAGCTTTTCAGTGACGATAATTTCGGGTGCCATACTGTCCGTCGGCATTTGAAGCAATGGTCCGTCCAGTATCGTACTCGTAGTATCAGTGTGCCCTCCAACCTTAATGTTGGGATGCCACAAATTGTTGGTTTTCAGTCTAAGGATCGCATTCATTGCCTCCGCTTTCACATAAAGCTCCAGCGGGGGGAGGCCCACGATGGCCTCCAAAGAAGCGGTCACTGTGCTGTTGTTTGCACCAGTGATTCCCAGCAATGCCTGCCTCTGGACAGCGGTTAGCAGCTTCGCTGCGGAGGACACTTCTGTCCCTTTTCCACCAGACTAATGCCCCATACATCATCGCCGGCCTCACCACAGCTGTGTATAGCTAATGGATCACCCTCGGCTTCAGTCCCCAGGTTTCGCCCACAACTCTCCTGCAGCGCCAGAACAGTTGGGTAGCCCTGGTCGTTGTTTTAACTAGGTGATTGTTCCATTTCAGTTTCGCATCGAGGGTTACACCCAGATACTTTACTTCTTTGGTTAATTGTAGCTCCTGCCCAAACAGTCTAATGCCGCCAAGGTTTGAGTTTGAGTTTCCTCATGTTGGTGAAAGCAACCAACTTTGTTTTATGTGGATTAACTGAGAGTCCTTGTGAGAGACACCATTCTTCCACACTTCGCAGTACATTACGCATGATGCCTGCCAATACGTCCGGGAACTTCGCCCTAGCCACTATGACAACGTCATCAGCGTATCCCTGCGTCCATATTCCATTGTCGTTTAACGACCTGATGAGATCACCCACGACTAAGCTCCACAGCAGTGGTGATAGTACTCCCCCTTGAGGGCACCCTCTACTTGTCCTCATGGCGATGTCTTTATCTAGCATTTGGGCATAGACCACTCTGCTTTTTAGCATGCAGTCAACCCATCTGATGGTCGTTTGGTTAATATTCCGGTCCACTAGGGATCGGTTATTGTGGGCGTTGGTGTAAGACTCCTATACAATCTGCTTCACAATTGCGTTCACGCACTTCAACTTTGTGGTGCCTAGACCTAATACTAGAGCTAGTAGAACGTTCTATTGCGCGCGTGCTAGGACTAACCAAATGCTACCGCACCCATATATAGTATTTGTTCGTACTACAATACGATTCTTTCTGATGAGTGTGATATTCATCATACCAGTTTGCCAGTCTTGCTACATAAATGCACCAGCACATTCCTTTATTAAAGTATGTATACATGTTTAGTTTAATTATTAATATTTTTCTTTTCTTTTTTTTTTCTTTATCCAACTCTAGACCCTTATAAATATAATTTTGTCCTGTTATTAGATGTAGATCTGTTGGGCAATAAATAAATAAATAAATAAATAAGCTGGTGTTTTACCTATTAAATTGATTGTAATGGAATTTGTAAATAACAATTTTTTTCAGTGAGATATTAAATATGAATCCAATAGAGAATTTTTAGTAGCAAATTTGTAAGTCAAATCTTGTTTCCAGTTTGTCTTCAAGGTGTTCGATCAAAGAAAATATTCAATATTTCGTATACTTAATTTGTCCACCACTTCCGAGACGCCGGCATCTTTAAAATTAACGTCAGCATCGTTACCGCCACCATCTTGTCTTTGGCACCCCTTTCTTGTTCCTACCCCATCCTCACCTGCTCTACTTTGTCTCACCGCCCAGCCTTCTCTAAAGATATTAATGCCGTTTGTCTTCTAAATTATTTTCAAAGCCGTCGGGACCGAGTTCTCCGCGTTGCAGGCGGAAAATTATTCGAAGGGTTTCGCCCAAAGAACACCCAGGCGGGTCACCAACCCACCCCTTTCGAAGGAGGAGGAGGAGGTGTCCGACGTTTCAGCGTTATAAATTGCTCCGTGTTCGCCCTGGATTGTTTATTGACCAGATTCGGTATTGATCTCCAACGCTCCCGTTTCGTGCGGATGTTTTTAACTTCGTTAGTGAGGTATTTTTAACACTATTAAGGAGCTTTGAACGTGTAAGACGATAAGATACAAGTAGGGTAGTAGTTTTTGGAGTTGTAAGGAAGTTTAATTGACGTTTATTGCATTGCACATGTAATGTATTTATATATATAATATATTGCTACGAAACTTGTAGATAATTCTTTTAAAATTCAATCAAATTTATAAAGTAAACAACTGTTTTTATTTTACTAAACTACATCTCAGAGTCATCTGTTATATTCTCATTAACTCCAAAGATATGCCAGATCTCAAATGATAGAGGGCATGAAAAGTAAATTTGTCCCCTCCACAGGGTTTCAAGTACACCGCAAACGAATAGTATTATTATATTCAGTTACACTTGGGACGTGGCAGGATATTGTTGCTCCACCTAACCACTGTTTATTATATCACTATAGCTTATAACATTTAAGTATCTTTAATGTGACTGTAGTAGTTATTAGTTAGTGATGTTCTTGTAGTTTATTGTATAAAAAAATATAGTGTAATTACTTATTTAAAATTAAATAAATTTGTTTAACAAAGAAATGAATCATCTGAAGATCTTCTCAGGGTAAGTAAGTTCTTTACTACATTAGACACATGATAATAAGATTTCTATAATCTTAATTCAGACTAAAAACTCGTATTTCTCGTTTTTAATATCATAAATAGAATTCAAATCTCCCGTTGAGTTCCTGTCATAAACCATGTATTACTAAATCAAATGCCAACTTAAACTGCTCGTGAAATTAACCCACAGAATCGAATACAACCTCACATAACCAATTTTACTAGATTTACAGTTATCATTCAAACAAATATAACCTAAAATTCCCTTATGCATTATATGCCGGTTATAAGTTCAAAAGATAATAAAATCGCTTACTTCAGGTACGAAAACTGCTCTAGTGTAATCCAAATAATAATTCCATATTGAAAACAATCATTGCAGCTTCCAAGCAGTATTCCAACGATCTCACAGCAAACTGCCTCGAATGTTGTTCTTCAAAACCCCAGGATTAGACGAAAGGCCACCCCAAATCTCGAAATAACTAGATTCCCATCATGTTAGCACTATACACGTAATACTCTCATTCTTGTAAGTAAATTTGTGGATTTAAATAGTGATAGATATTAACAAATTCTAGATGAAGATCCGAAAAGCAACCACACTCAGGAAAAACCGAAAAAGAAGTCGCCCACATTTGTTTTCAACAAACTCAATATCTCCAAGACAAAAGGACCCCAGGAGCATTACACGGTAGAACAACGCGTCCTGTTTGTCAAATATTATTATGAAAATGGTGAAAGTTTAATTGCCACTATTCGGAAAGTGCGCCCAATGTTCGGTCGAAATAATGTGCCTAATTCATCTACTGTGAAAAGAATAATCGTAAAATTCGAAAGTACTGGTTCGGTTAGTGATGTGAAACACACGATACGAGCTCGTAGAGGTCGTTCAGAACAAAACATCACGGCAGTTCGCGAGAGTCTGATTGAAAGGCCAGAGACGTCAAATCGCCATCGGGCACAAGAATTTGATATTTCAACAGACACTCTTCAGCGAATTCTCACTAAAGATTTACAGCTGCATGCCTATAAAATCCTACTGACTCAACAACTTCTGCCAGTAGACCATGAACAGCGAAGAGAATTCACCAATTGGATCCTTGAGCAACCTGCTGATTTTGCAAACAAAATCATTTGCAGTGATGAGGCTTCGTCAATAGGCACAACTGTCGCATTTGGAGCTCAGAAAATCGACGAATGATTCATCAGAAAGCAATGCATCCACAACGAGTCTCACTGTATGGTGTGCATTATGGTCTGGAGGAATAATTGGACCGTTTTTCTTCTAAAACGAAGATGGTAATGCAGTAACGGTAAATGACGAACGTTATCGTGCTATGATAGCACAGTTTCTTGTGCCTCATTTGGAAGCTATTGATCTTGACGACATGTGGTTTCAGCAGGACGGTGCCACATGTCATACCGCCCGTGAAACATTGACGATCTTGCACGAGTTTGCTCCTGGTCGTGTCATTTCCCGATTTGGTGACCAGAATTGGCCTCCACGCTCTTGCGATTTAACACCTTCAGACTTCTGGCTGTGGGGTTATCTGAAATCACAGGTTTATGCCAATAAGCCTGCAACCATCGAAGCATTGAAAGCCGAAATTAGACGCTGTATCAATGAAATACCACCACATGTATTCAATAACGTTATTGAAAATTTCGTCAAAAGGGTACGCAAATGCCAGCAAAGCCGTGGCCGCCATTTACAAGATATTTTGTTTCATACATAATTCCAAATGTATATTTTCTAAATCAATAAATATTTCAATACTTTGCTACAGAAAACCATGTTTTATTGAACACTGAAATCTTGCGCTCTTATTGAAACACTCTTTATAATTTCAGGTCGTCGGCGAAAAGCAGCTTTCCACAACCGATGGCACTACAAAGATCGTTGATGTAGATTAAAAATAATAGTGGTCCCAAGTTACTGCCCTGCGGCACACCTGAAGTAGGAGAGAATTTCTTAGAGGCATGACCACGATAAGTGACAAACTGCAGCCTGTCGCACAAATAAGACCGCATAAAGGAAGTCATGGATGGAGAGAACCCAATAACCTCAAGCTTCTGTAATAGAATGTCGTGATCTATTCGGTCAAAAGCTTTGGTAAAATCCGTGTACACCACGTCAATTTGTCCGTTGTCATCAACGGATTCCGAAAGCATTTGCGACATAATAGTTAAATTAGTAACTTTCGATCTCCTATTAATGAAGCCATGCTGATCCTCAGACAAGTGGCATCGCACACGTGGAAAAATATTCGCATAGAGACAGATTTCGAACACTTTTGCAAAATTATTGACATTCGCTACGGGTCTATAGTTTTCTAACCGCCCTTTGTCGCCCTTCTTATGAACAGGAGGGATTCTAGTGGTTTTCCAACAATCTGGAAAGGTATTGGTCTTTAATGACAGGTTGAAAAGGTAGGTTAATGGCTTTACGAAGAGATAAGCGCAATCTTTGATTAAAAAGCTTGGTATGTTATCATTACTCATTGTGAATTTATCTTTTTCAGCGCTGATAATACATCTGACTCCTGCAGTACTGGCTTTCCTATTAAGTTTCTGTCTATTGGAGGCAGTACTTGCTTGCCTGAGGACGAAGAAGCACCGTATGTAGACTTGAAGAAATCCTGAAACGCTTGGACGATGGTTGCTGGTGTAGTGTACGATTTGTTGTTAATGTCGGTAAGGGTATCAGGAATTCCTGATCCTGCCTTCTTGGAAGAGATAAAGTTCCAGAATTCTTTTGGATTTTCCTTCAACTGCGACTGTATTTTAGCTAGATAATTATTGTACAGTGTAGAAGACTTTGTTCTAACTTTATTACGTAAATGCTTGTACAATTGGAGGTCATTGGGATTTTTATGTGGAATAACTAAATACTCTTTCCATTATGAAGGATAATATGATGTGACAAGAAAAATGAATAATATTTAGTTTGTGCAATAAACATTTAAATGATACCGTGTACATAGAAAAATTGATGCTCCAAGATTTTAATATTATATGAAGCTGTATCTGTAGAGGAAATAGGAAGGAAAGAGAACTGTCCCTAACCAAACTGAACATACGAGATCATGGATATTCTTCATGTAGATCACCTACTTGCTGATTTCTATTGATAACCTCAACTCATGTCGCCATATCCCATCTTTCATCGTTGATTCTAGCTTAAATCCTAACCTCTTAAGCACATACTACACACACAGCTTCATTCTACGTCCTCTTGTTAAGTTCTTGCCATTCGTAAAGGGTGCAACAATCCAGAAATAATATAACGCCCCCATTGAGCGCGACGGAAGTGGTCTACTGTCACGTCTACCGAGTGTCGTCGACTAAAACCACTTGTCTGAATTTATGTCGCCTTTGTCGAGCGAGCACTTGCCACGACGACCTCGCTGGAGTCAGCTAGTCGTCTGAGAGCGACGCAAGTGCCTGGCCTAGAGATCCTGCGAAATATGAAGGCGTCTGGTAACCTAAGAAAAAGTTGTTCAGGATAATCAAAAGTCGATTCTACACAGGATTATTACGGTGCAAAAATTTTTATTAGGAATTGTTTACAAATATGAATTTATGAGTGCATTAAGCAGCCCTAAGCTAATTAGTAGCTTTAATCAGCATTTCATTAAAAAACTCTCTCTTTCCGTTATGTCTGAAGCTCGCAAGAACAACTCCTATACAGGGTGTAGCACCTAAGACACCGTATTCCAGTGGCGTATCAAACTAATGTTTTTTTTAAATGGAACACCCTATACTTTATAGCAGATTTGGAAAGCTCTCGATGAGTACTTTCTTCTTATGTAACATGGTATACCCCTAACTTTAGCGGTTTCGCTGTTATAACATTTTTTCCTCACAGTCGGAGTTCATT
This sequence comes from Cetonia aurata, assembly GCA_949128085.1. Taxonomy (NCBI): domain Eukaryota; kingdom Metazoa; phylum Arthropoda; class Insecta; order Coleoptera; family Scarabaeidae; genus Cetonia; species Cetonia aurata. Next base: position 25,412,355 of record OX421889.1, on the reverse strand, counting down.
GTTTGATTTTTTTTTTGGCAAGAACTAAATTTTACCGGCGCTTATATATATAGTGGCGATAACACCCCCGAAGGGGCAGATCCATTGTTCGGGGTGGATCAATCCCCATTTCTCTATCATATGCCTTCGCTCACTTGTCTCCACAACTTCCTGTCCCCAACCTTCCTTTTCCAATTTCTGACGCCGGCCCTGTCGAGATCTTCCATCACTTCTCCAAAGCATCTCGACCTGGGTCGTCCTCTCCTTCTTCTACCGCTAGGCTCCCATATTAGCATTTCCTTTATTATTGCTCCATCTGCTCTCCACACATGTCCAAGCCACTTGACTCTTTGCTGTTTTATTTTCTTTATAATGTCCAGCCCAATTTCTTCATTTACTTCATAATTCTCTTCTGTATTCATTTTCAGCAACTTTTATAGGTCCTAATATAGCTCTTAATATCTTCCTTTCCAATATTCTTAAGTCCTCCTCATCTTTCTTTGTCATGGTTAACGTTTCAGCTGCGTACATTATCACGGGTCTTATTATGGTTTTATATATCTTTATTTTTGAACTTCTCGTGAGGTATTTATTTTTTAACAATTTCTTATTAGCATGAACTGCTTTATTACCGGCCATAATTTTTTCTTTCATTTCGGTCTTCCTACTTCCATCACAAGATACCATGATTCCTAAATACTTCTATTTTTCAGTCTGTTGAAATTTGTTTTATGTAATCTTCCCGGCTCGCTTTATTGCCTATCTTCATTATTTTTGTTTTATTTTCGTTTATATATAAACCTATTTTTTTCCTTCATTTGTTATCTCCTCTAACATCTGTATCAATATCGCTCTTGTTTTCGCTATGATTACCATATCGTCGGCATATGCTATGATTTGTCCTGGTTTCGTCTTGAGTGTCCCCTTGTTTATTCTTCTGCTTATGAAATCCAGCGCTGCCGATAACGAATCTCCTTGTTTCACTCCCTTATTGGTCTCAAATTCTTCTGTTTCCCCTTTTGCTGTTTTTATTGTCATTCTGGTGGATCCTATCGTCATCATCATGAGCCGTCTCAATCTAGCTGGGACTCCAAGTTCTCTCATTGCTTGCATAAGTTTTTCTCTATTGATAGAGTCGAATGCCTGTCGAAAATCTATAAAAAGCATCTCAAGCTCCATCATATGTTCGTGTGCCTTTTCCATTATCTGTTTCAAACTATGTATTGCGTCCGCTGTTCCTTTACCGCGTATAAAACCACATTGGTATTGCCCTATGGTGTTCTGTGTTGTTGTTGCGAGCCTTCTTTCAATTATTTTAGACAGTATTTTATATACAGTATTCAGCAATCTGATTCCTCTGTAATTTACGCATTCCTATTGATCTCCTTTTTTATAAATCGTAACTACCTGCCCCGCTTTTCCCAATCTTTCGGCATACGTTCCTCGTGCCATATCTTTAAAATTAATGTGTGTATATACTCAACCATTTAATCATTTCATTGTTGATTCCGTCTTTGCCCGGCGTTATTCCGTTCTTCATATACATCACTATTTCTTTCACCTCGTCTATTCTAGGTTCATGTATTTCGATTCCGTCTTCTTCTTTTGCACTTGATATCACTCGATTTTGTTGATCATCCACTAATAATTCTTTGAAATATTGCACCCATACCTCTTTATATTCTTTTTCATTTTCAATTATTTTACCTTCCCTATTTTTTATACCACTGAGCTTATGTTTATATATTTTATTTCGTTCTCTTATCTTCTGGTAAAATTTTCTTGTGTTCCTGTTTTTACTTTCTATTTCTATGTCTTTTATCCTTTGTTCTGTCCATTCCCTCTTACTATTTCGTAACATCTTCTTACATTCTTTTCTTAACTTTTGATATTGTTCGTGATCCTCTTTTCTGTTCGATCTTATCCATTTGATTCTTGCCTGCGCTTTTTTTATTGTGATGTTACGGCCATGATTCATTATACCAGCTCTTTGCCGTATCCATTTTCCTTTTCTCATAAAATTTTTCAGCTGTCTGCATTATGCATGTTTTTATATGTTTCTAACTTCCTTCCACATCATCTTCATCGATCTTACACATTCTTAGTTGTATGTCAAGACCTTCTTTATATTCTAAAATATTGATAACAAAAAACTTCCAGTGTCCATTTTTTGCGACTTCAGTAAAGCCTTTGATTGCGTTCAACATTCAATCCTCATTGAAAAGCTATATGAGTATGGTATTAGGGGCAATACTGCAAGCTGGATTACCTCTTACTTACACGGTCGCATGCAATATGTTACAATCACATATAAGAGGGAATTTGCAATTAATAGATACAAATCCTCTTCCATCCCTATACTCTAGGGTATAGCGCAGGGATCAGTTCTCGGACCTTTGCTGTTTAATCTATATACCAATGACATTTACAACATCGTATCCAACTTTTCAATATACAGGGTGTTTTGAAACATCGTTTAAAGATTTTAAGGGCATGTAGTACGATCGAAAATAAGGTTAAAAGTCATAATAAACATATGTCCACAAATTAACTGTTTACGAGATAACAGCGACTTTATCGCAAATGCAGAATAAGTTTGCTTTAGCGGTTTTTATTAAGATGTTATTGTATTTTAACATAAAATAGATTATAACTAAAGAAGATGTTCAAAATGACGTCCTTCCATTTCGACACAGGATTTACATCTGCTTTCAAAGGAAGCGCGCACTCTTTCAAAAAACAAGGGTTTTTCTCGTATTATCTGGCAACAGTGTTCTATTCGTTGGCGCAACTCTGGAAGATCGTTTACCGGTGTTGAGTACACTAAACTTTTCAAATAACCCCAGATACTAAAGTCCAACGGGTTTAGATCGGGAGATCTTGGAGGCCAAGCAATGGGACCTGCTCGCCCTATTCATCTCCCAGGAAATTCATTGTTAAGATGTTCCCTAACAGCACGCGTAGAGTGCGGTGGAGCTCCATCTTGCATAAACCAGAGGTTCAGTCTTAGATTTATAGGTAAATCTTACAAAAGTTCAGGGAAACTATTTTCCAAGAACTCGAGGTATGCAGAACCTGTTAAGCGTTGTGGCAAAACAATCGGTCCTAACAAACGTTCCCCTATCATGCCTAACCAGATGTTTAGAGAGAAACGTTGCTGGTGCCGAGCTTCAACGGTAGCATGAGGATTCTCGTCACACCAAACGTGATTGTTGTGGAAATTAAATATTCCATTTTTAGTAAACCCAGCTTCATCAGTGAAAAGGATGTTATCAGCGAAATCTGGCCGATCAGCAGCTGTTCGCAAAAACCAATCACAGAAAGCCCTTCTCGCTTGATAATCCGGAGCAGTAAGGGCTTGTACCCGTTGGATATGATAGGGGTATAGGAGTTGCTCATGAAGAGTTCTCCAAACAAGATTGCTGCTTACACCCACTTGAGCCGAAATTCCTCTAACACTAATTTCGGGATTTTCATCAATAATATTCAAAATTCGATCTTCTATCTGTGGAGTACATGCAAGGCAGTTGGCGATCAGGAAACGTTTCAGCATAGAAGCGACGTGCTTGTAAAGAATTCCCATTAGCACGACCGTATATGAACACCATATCACTCATTTCAGCATTAGAATACGCAACCATTGTAATTGCTACAAATTGCACAAAACGTCAAATTAAACTGTCATAAAACAATAGCTGATAAGCACCTTTTTACTGGGATATGTTATATCCATGTACTACTAGGAACACTCGCTGTTATCTCGTAAACGGTTGATTTGTGAACATATGTTTATTATGACTTAACCATATTTTCGATCGTACTACATGCCCTTAAAATCTTTAAACGATGTTTCAAAACACCCTGTATATTTCTTCTTGTCTATTCTTCCTTGACCTGCCCATCGTATCTCTTGTAATGCCGCAATCCCTATGTTATATCTTTGCAGTTCGTAGTATATTTCCTGCATTTTGCCGGCGGCCAACATCGTTTTGACGTTCCATGTAGCAATTTTAAAAATGTTTCTGTCTTTTTTGTTCCTTCCGCGTATACCCGTTAATTGTTTTTTTCTTGCTTTAACTTCTGTTTTCTTATTTAAACCGGTCCGGTTTCCTTTTTCATAGCCTTTGTCGTTTCCCTACACATCACTCATCGTCTCTTTCTTATCATTTAAGTTTCTATAGCGATCATTTCGTTTTTTGAGCGCCTATCATCGTTTCGCTTCACAAGCCTTGCTTCTAATTTGTCCCATTTCCATTCTTCCGTTCCAATGTATAATTTTTTGTATCCAATTTTAATTTCATTTCCTTTCGCTTTTTCTTCATAGGCTCTAATTCTAATTTGTGTAAAATAACATTTTTTCCTCACAGTCGGAGTTCATTGTTTGAAATTTTTTTGGTAAGAACTAAATTGTACCGGCACTTAGGTTTCGAATAAAATCCAATAATGGATGGATACAACCTATGTATGTATAAAGAATGGTGGAATAACACACCAGGATAAAGAGACGCCAAACAGTTCTTAAAACAACAAAGACTTGATTTCACGAAGTTAAGTAAAAACAGGGAAGGCTGATAACATAGCTGCTAGCCGGTCACTGTAGATTAAATAGGCGTTTGTATACCTTATGCTAGTTCCAAATTATGATAAATGAACAGAAAACCGTAATCTACATTCTATGTTAGTGCGATAGCCTAGCCAGGATCAGGTTTGTACCGCTTTTGTCGGAGAACCCAACTGCAGATAACTAGGTAAGGAAGCTGCTCACAAAGATGACAAGCCTATTCAGAATGACAAAATTAGAGGGCGTCTTCTAGAATAGATGAGGATTACAAAAGACTTGAGGGCTCCCTTCAAGTTTCGTGGGCATTCCCAGACTAGTTTTGGGGCTATCTAATATAGGATATTAGTGCCCTTAGAACCGTTTGATTATAATTAATCAACTGATCCTTGGGTTGCTTTTGCATGTTTGTATTGAATACTTCCGTTTTATTTTAATATATGGTGGTATATTTTCTTAGCGCCATTCTCTAAAAGTTTAGCGTTCCTTCATATGCATCAGCACCAGAAAAGTTTTTCTAGTTTTCTTATCACCACAATCCACGGCAACCTTGTCAGCTTCGTTTCAGGTAAACTATTTCTATTCACAGTACAACAATATGTTACTAGGAAAAGTTACTTAGAGCAGGTCATACAAATTTCTAGAATGACCGACTTATTTTGATAATTATGATATGACAAATAAAACGTGCCGATGATTTAGAGAATTTGCATTCCGTCATAAATTTTTATTCTTAACAAACATTTCTTAGTAACATTTTGGCATACTGTGAATGAAAAACGTACTTTACTTAAAGCTACAATGGCTTTTACTCAGCTGTAAAGACACATTGGATTTAAAAAAAATCTAAAACAAACGATAAGTAAGTTGCAAGCCAAGTAGCACTCATTTCCCAAATATTAAATTGCAATTCAAAGAAATTTTGTTCATCATACCTATTGTGATATACATTTTCGAATTTACGGCGCAATATGGCTAGATTTTTGCATAATTTAAAGAATAACTGGCAACTCCACCATCAAGTAGTTTAAAAGATGTTCGGGATTTAATATTAAAAACCTGATGCGGTACAAATTTTCTAGAAATTTTTGCGGTTAGCCATACCTACTATAAGAAAACTACACCAAAACTAAATAAACAACAATACATTACTAATATCGTTTTCAACTTTACTCTTATTATTACTTTCCACCTAACTTTGTTTCCTGCAGTAAACCGGGTTGTCGACAATATTTTATTCCTGCAAGTATGTACTTACGCTAGCTGGAAGAACAGTTACGCCGCTAGCGATGGCAATTTCCAATTCCGCCTCCCACCAGCGACTAGAATGGCCAGACTGCAGAAATTCCGTAGATGCCGTGGACAATCTTAAGGCAATATAAAGTTTATGCGACCGTATTGCATTTTCAATAAGGCCCTCTGGGGGGGCGAAGAGGAGGCTACCGCTGCCGCGTGCCCGAGACAGAAACAAATGAAATTTCGATCAACGTGACCCGCGCAATACTGCCAACATAAATCGTGGTGGTCCTGCATTATTCATAACGGCCCTGGGTCGACCAGCGAGTGAATCGAATTGTCCGAAGGCCGGGGATGGCAAAGAGGGAGAGGCTGTTTGGTCGGGTGAGGGCGCCCTCTGTCGGCCGGTAAATAAGTGCAGCAAAAGCCTATGGTGGTCATTTAATTGGCATAATGATAATTTAACTTTAGTCTTTTTTTATAGTACATGAGTGAGCCATAAATTTTAGATTTTGAATTATTTTCTGAGAGTAAAAAGCTATCTTTGTTTATCGTGATTTTGTACTAACCAGAGAGTAAATAATAAATATTATAGATAGATAGATGGATAGATAGATTTATTGCGTGCGGGAATTCGGTCTTCCAGCAATGGAGAAATTAGTAAATGGAACTCATTTATTAATACTCAATATTTCGGAAATGTTTATTTCCTTCTTCAGGAGAATTACTACAATTGAAAAGCAATCAGCAAAATAAATTAACAAACAAAAGTTTAAAAACTTATATGAGAGATCAAAATGTCGGCAAGAACGACGCACATGGGTGGAAAATTCATTATTTATAAAATTTTCCACCCTTACTTACGTCAAAACTGAATTCCTAAATAAATACCTTTTTGATTTAACAATGTAAAATTTTCAAGACCTTCCAAAGTTGAAATTAATGAACGATTGATTGAATCAAAGCATGAGGATCAGCTCTTATAAATATTTACACCAACCTAATCTAATTTGTTAAAAAAAAATGATTTTCTCGAAGGAAACAAATAGTTTGTTGCCCATATAAAAACATACCACTTGGTGAACTTAATTAATATTTTCCTGAGGGAACAAATTAAGGATTACAACTATATTGTATAAAATATTAAATATTATTAAACATCCGGTATACAATGTATTTCAATATTTCCGTAATGTATTTTCTTTGTTAAAACATGGATGTAAGAGCCTTTTATATATACAGCTTTTCTATTTCCGACGTTAAGCGCAAAAAATATAGTGCACCCCACGTTGGGCGCCAACAAATGTAGTGCATCCTACGTTGGGCCCAAATTATTTCGTGTATTTAGTATTTAATAAATAAATAAGTCTTTTTAATTTTTTGAACTCTGATTCGATTGTCTCCATATATCCCAGTGCTTCGATTTTTTTCTTCTTATCTAAAGTTTGCGCAAATTTCATCTAACTTTTTTATTCCGTATATTATAAAATATTACTAAATATCCCATGTAAAATACAGTTCCAAACTTTAGTTATGTATCCCCACGTTGGGCGTAAAACAAGCAGTGCACCACATGTTGGACGCCAGCATTTTTCCCCCTGTACTATTTCAAAATTCGATCGTTCAATAGACCTGTTGATTATATCAAATGCATGACGTATAATCTTTGACGATGGGCTAGAAAAGGAATTGGTGTAGATGGGAAAAAAGTTGGATTTTGTAAATCTGATGTTTCGATCGCCAGTAGGATATCCCCGATAAGGACTAGCGCTTGCCAAGTTCATTTTACAAACTCCAACAGACGATGGACACAGTTCAATCAACACCAACTCACATTATGAATATTATATCCACACAAAACTTCGACTCTAAACGATATATGCATTATTTAAACTCTCTACGAGATGCACACTCCGGCTTAAACACTACACACTCCACTGTAGGTACTTGTCTACTTTAAACCACTACTAAACGAATACCGTTATAATTTTATTTATTCTAGTCTCGAGTACGGATTCACACCACCCTTGCTTCAACTCCGCCGAGTTGCCTATCTGCTAATTAATTTCTATACCGCTCGGAGCGCGTTTATTCGTTTAAATTCCCACGTTTCTCGCCTGCATAAGTTTACGTGCCGAGTTTTACCCTCATGCACTAACAACACGTGAAGTTCTCCTTTTTACCAAATGAAACTCGGCTTCCCGTATACGTGCCGGTATGTGAACGCGGAGGTATGCTTAAAACATTCAGGTCCGTTTTATATAAAACCGCCTACCGTAATTTTGTACCGGAATAGAACGCCCGGCTTTAATATTTCCTTTGATATCCAACATTCGTAACGAATTTTCCATTCGGAATAGCAGTGAAGGCGCAACTATTTTCGGAGATATGTTAGAGCGGATTTGAGTGGTCGAGTTAGCGTTGGGCATACATAGCTATTTAACGTGATTAGACCTAAGTTGAATGAAAGGTAGCGGCTAGAAGTTATCGCTCTCTCTAGTATCATACAAAAAAAGTTATAAACTACTACCGTACCGTAATAACTAAGTCCGTACGTTTGTATGTATTATAAAAAATGTCTGTCGATCAAGAAGTCCAACTAAATGTTAATAATTTCTTGCGCACCACTTACATGTTCATTGTTATTTACTTACTGTAACAAATGCGTTTATTTTTATTTTTCTGTACTCATTCCTCTCAATTTGTTTAATATACGCCGACTAGTTAAATTGAACGCACTTATCAAAAGAAAAAGTTAACGAGCTATACAAAATATCTAAGGTGAGTGCATTTAGGACGAATTTTAGCTTTTACTACGGCCATAAATAAATATAACCCAATGGTAAATTTCGTTATGAATCTGTGTAAATGCAACGTACTTTAACATCTCTCTTATGATTGTAATTTTTAATTTGAAATGATTAAAACAAATAAATAAGAAAAATAGCAATGGATTTGTCCCGATTCGAACCAACGTTCTATGGAGTACGCCTTTGCTTTACCACGCGACCATTACTAGCTTGCAAATTTATTTGGTGTTCCAATGTACTTTAGCCAAACTGTCAACCATTTCGGACTTTTTTTTTGTTGTTTTTATAGGAGCCAGAGTCTCCGGTAACACTGTTGGCTAACCACTTGGCTTTTTGTATTATATCTCCCATTTACTTTACCCATCGAATTATGCCAACCAATCCAATGTCCTGGTACCCTGTACCAACATATACAGGTCCCTGGCTGGTCGACCGAAATAATCCCCTGGGTTCATGTTTGGCTTGGCTAAAAATTGCCTGTCTTTTTGCGTTCAGAGCCTCGCATTCATCTGAGATGTAGTATGCGGTCTGTATCATTCGATTACACAGTCTGAATTGGGTATCTCCGGTGTGGATCCCCATTTTCTGTAGTTGTGTCCTTTCTGTGCACAATGTCCTGCTATGAAACCGTCATCTGTTTTTGATTAACATTTTCGAAGATGTGATATAGAAAATCATAAAGGGCATCACTTGTTGACATTGCAGGCCTAAATCCGTACTGGTGGGTGGAAAGCAAACCCTCAACCTCCAAAAATCTCCTAATTCTCAAATCAACAACCTTCTCAAACACCTTCGATAGGTTCGAGAGAACAGAGACAGGTCTGTAGTCCGACAACTCGAAGCCATCACCACCCTTATGTATTGGTGTAATTCTTGCGAGCTCTAAACACGATGGAAAGATAGCATTTTGAAGTGAAAGATTAATTAAGTCAACGAGTAAATCTAAAGCCAGGGGTGGTAGTAGTATATTCGAATGGATCTATGCATTTGCTTAACCCTGTATAACCAGCATGACTATAGGGATTATTAATCTTTTTGGCGAGAAGCTGTGCCTATATCTCTCCACAAAATGAGTATTTTTTAGGAGTAAGTGCATCCTAAGTTATCTTAAAGCCCATTAGGAACTCACGTTGAGCCAAATCTTTGTCCTACTCAACATAAAGACTTCGGAAAGAAATAGAGAGTCTCAATTGACCAAAGGAAGATTAGAAACTGTGTCATTATTTTATCTCCTACCGCCAACAGCGTATGAGTTCCCGCTTAATTTACCACGATCTCATCGGAATAACACTGATAGAACCTACCCTTATTCGAGCTAACGTTAATTAAAAGTATCTCGCAGAACGCCATACGATACCACCTGTAAATAACTTCGTGTTACTTAAGACAGCGACGGCAGGTAAGCGGTTTACAAGGCTAACCAGTTTGAATATCGACTAATTAATGAATTAATTAACAACCTTAATTAAAGTGAACAAGTCCTCCAAGTTTGCTTTATACGTATAAACAAGGATCCCCTTAGCTGTTCATACGGCACTCCTGAGGATTTCGAAATAATCAAAAGGATCCTCTTCAAGGCGGGCGCAAAGTACAGCTTCTGTTCTTTTTTTTATCATTTGTGAAATGATATTTCCTAAGCTGAATATTTTGTAATTAGCGTCGGTTGACAGATGACAGCGCTGTCTCTGGATATTTTAGATGGAACATCCTTCAGCTTTTGGCGCGCTCCTAAAACTGAAAATCAATTCTTTCGACTGGAAGACGCTAATTATAACTTTTAATCGCATTTAGAGTTTCGCAAAAGGAACAGTTAGCATGCCGTTTACATTTTGTAAATATTGACGAAGATCTGGCTGATAGTTGAACCAGTTAATAATAGGTGAAATATGACAAGTATTTGAAAGAGGGTTGATGGTAACATAACTGCAAGTGAATCCTTAAATAAAACGTGTATTTGAATCGAAGTTCTAATGAAACGTTTTGGCGCACCTACGATTTTACTATTTGGCGCAATTATTTTCAACTTTAATTCAGAAGAACATATTATTCAATCCTAAAGGCGAAGAGTGACTGCACTCTTGCCGCATGAAACTTCTTTAGTGCAAATTCAAAAAAAGTTGCCAAGATATTGAATTTAGCAACGAAATCGATGAAAACATACCATTAACTCAGTTAGCTACCAGAAAAACAAAAATTTCAGCGGGAAACCATCAACGAATTTGATGCAAAATTACCTACGGCCTACTTTTTCCACGTTCACATCAGCATCACAAGCAATGTAAAGACCGAACATGGACCCAATTTCTTGTTGTGGAATATTTTTTGTTACTGACATTCCTAAGAACAATTCATTTTGGCCTGGTATCTAAAATATGTGATCGTCTCGGGGAAGTATTTGACTGGTCGAGTTCGCTGTCATAACCTCAATTTTCAGAGTGTCGCGAACGATTTTAAGAAGAAAAGTAGAAAACATGGCAGGTGCAAATATTGTCAACTTATGGTTCACTTCAAATAAAGGCACATGTGTTCTATGTGTTGATCAACAAATAACAGAATTGTTGTAGATAATAATAATAATAATAATAATAATAAAAAATAATAATAATAATAATAGTGGTTTATTGGCCAGATTAATTAAATGCAATGAGATAATATACATGATAAAAAACAAAATGTGACGTCAAATAACAGTAATGGTGGTATTTTTTATAACTTCTATTGCATATTTTTTGTTAATTAATGTTGAAATTGTTTGCAGACATTTCAAATGTGAATATCTATCGCGTAATAACATCATACATAAAAATTAATATGTTTTTCAGAAAAAACTCGGGAACCATATCTGCTACAATTGACTTAATATAAAATGAAGAATGAAACAGAGAAAAACAAGGCGGTAGTAGTACTTTTTCTATATATGAAAAAAGCGCTTGACACTATCTCCAAAATGAAAGTAGTCGAAAAAATTGATGCTCTGGGAATAAAGAACGCAAATAGAAATAAAATAGTCAATAAAATAGAAAAATCTACAAGCAGAATATGGAATCCCCCAAGGATGGAATATACCACCGATATTGTACATAGCCTATACAAATTACATTTTTAATTTGAAGATTCGCGGAGAAATATATGCGTACGCAGATGATGTATGCATCGTTTGCTCAAGCAAGAACGACGAACAGTTGCAGCAACACATTATAGAAGATGTGGAAAAAATAGAAGATTGGTGATATAATAATCTAATAACGATCAATGAGAACAAAATAGAGTACATGGTATTTACAAAAAAAAAAAAACATATAAACCCACTTTTAACATCAAGATTAAAACACAAACCATACCTCAAACCTGCCAAATAAAATATCTAGGATTAACCATACAAAATAACCTAAAATGGGATACCCACGTAAAAAATTTGATAAAAAGAAACACCATGATTATAGCAGGAATGCAGAAAATTAAAGACATAGTACCAGAATATCTGAAGAAGTCTGTATATCACAGCACATTTACGTCCCATATTAGCTATCTAATAAACATATGGAGCCATACAACTAAACAAAATTTAAATAAACTACAAAGACAGCAGAACAAGATACTAAAGACACTGTATAACATGGACAATTTACCAGAAGACGCAAGAACTAAATTTGCAACAATTAATAGCATTCAGAAATCTCCTTACAATACACAAAATCGACAACAATTTAATGGAAACTGATTGCAAATTCACACCTACAGAAATACACACACACAAAACACGAAGACATTCACAACTAAGGACAGAAAAAAACACAAGTTGCAAATAAGAAAAATTTCCAACACCTGATGCGATCAAAACATACAATAAACTACCAAAAACAGAAAAAACACTAAAACACGTTAAATTTAAAAGCAAGATAAGGATGAAGGTATACCGGCAGTACAACATGTAGGAAGGACCAAACGACCACACCAACGACGCCTTCGATACCGTTAGTCCGAGAAGAGAGCACCATTTCGTACGCTCGGATGAAGAATGAAGGCGGAAAAACAATGCATGGTAACGCTAGCTATACGTGTTGCAATTTTTGTGTATGTGCATACATTTTGCAAACTGTATAGTTTGTGTTTGTTTAAATAAATAATTGTTCGAAAAAAATGCATTCGTTTACCTTATATAACAACCACAGATCAGAAAATATGGCTTTAGAAAGTGTATCACTTATAACAGATGCAGTTTTTTATGAGATTATAAGGCCTACCAATGCTATCAACTACATTATTTAGTATTTTTTACTGCAAAGACTGGAACTGAATAATAAAATTGAGGATAAAATCACAACTAAAAAAATAAATAATGGAAAGAAATAATAGAAAGTGCAGGTTTCCGTTTAGGGGAAGCTGGAACAGAACGATGTCGTAAAAAATTGCAAATTTTCAATGCAGATACTTTGCTCATTTACGGTATGTAGAAGGTATTGGCAATGAAAAAGAAGACCCACCACCGTACTATCAAGAGATGCTTGCCATATTGGGGATTAAAGCAAAGGCAACACTTGTATATACTATCAGCAGCACTGAAGAAGCTAGTAGTACCAATACAATTGATACTGAACTAAGTGATAATTCTATTTTATGTTTCTATTTTAACTTTTGGGGTTACTAAAGATAATTTATAAAAGTGAAGAGTAATTTCAAATACTTTGCAGGAATGCTTCGATAACTTCTACCGGAAATAGTTCTCTTTTTATTCCTAATACCCTAAAATGCGTCTCGACAACTTCCGAGTAGCGTACATTTAAGGTTATATCTTCACATAGCGGCGCCTCCCAAGATTTAAATTCGGCAATTTAGAATTTTAAATTTCGAAAAAATTACCCACGATGAATATTCTACCGACGCTATAACGGATCCCCGTGAATTTTTAACGAACTTATTAACATATCCGGATTGAGTTTTAAATTTTAATCCTCGACTATGGCGAAAGTATTCTTTCACGAGAAAAAAAAAACCGTTTAAAATGTGCAAAATTGAGGTAGTTGCTGTAATTTCTGTGTATTTGTCACCTTTTGAAATAAAATTTCGCCCATCTCATAGATTTTGTGTTTACAAGTTCATCAATTAAGATTTCCTTTTAATTTAAATATATTGGGTTCATCGTTTAGAGACACTTTTACATAATTATGATTATCTTTCTTTGGCGGGAAACATGCTTTATGCACATCAGACCTGGATCAATGGTCTGGTAGTGTGGGACTCCGATAACTGGTTACCCACTAAAAATCCTCCTATCACTCCCAATAAATAACACGTTGCCAGAAGCGCCTAGGCTAGATGCCTAGGCCAGTGATTATATATAAGTAGATATACCAACACCTACTTTATCATAATAGTACTTTAAGGTGTCACCAGATGTCGCTTATATCTACAAATCTAAATTTTAGCATTTATGAAAACCGTACTCTAGCGGAGAGTGGCACATTTATTCAATTTATAATTTGTTTGTGTGTATATCTAAGGCAAACAACGCAAAACTGACGTACAAATCTCACCTTGAACAAGTGTCGAACAAAGCCACAAAGGCATTTTGGGCCTGCAGAGGAATGTTTGGTAAAACGTGGGGGCTAAAACCGGCAATGGTGCACTGGCTGTACACGAAGGTCATTGTACCCTCCATAACCTATGCCTCGTTAGTCTGGTGGCATAAGGCTAGTCTGGGCTACGCGGTAAACGCGCTCAGCAAGGTCCAAAGGATTGCCTGTTTAGGTATCACGGGAGCCATGTCCTCGACGCCGACTGCGGCCATGGAGACCATTCTTGGGCTTCCTCCGCTTCAGTTGGTGTTGCGGTCAGAAGCTACCCTGGCAGCTTACAGAGTAAAATGTAGCGGGCGTAAAGGTTTCTCTGGTAAAACTGGAGACCATACCAGCATTTTCAACTACATCGAACAGACAGTACCTCTGTCCACTAGGGCGGACAAGATTCCGCCTGTCTTCAGCTTCACTAGGAAATACTCCGTAGACATTTCCAACAGTGAGGTCTCCAAAGCATACATTCACAGACCGAGGCGATGTTCTCATCGCTGGTTTGTGGATGCCTCGAAGACGCCGAACGGCACAGGCATTGGGATCTGGAGAGATGGAGAACCGAATGGCGAAGCCATCAGCTTAGGGGGCTCTACTTCCATCTTCCATGCTGAAGTTATAGCTATCCAGACCTGTGCAGAGAGCATCTTAAACTGCCCGCATGGGAATGGATCGGTCGAAATTTTTTCCGACAGCCAAGCTGCCCTCAGAGCACTACAGGCTGTCAAATTTGCTTCCGAAGTGGTACTGAGGTGCCATAGGAAGCTTGAAGAATTGGCGGAGCATCACAGCATTACGCTGAGATGGGTGCCTAGTCACTCTGGGATTAGAGGCAACGAAACTGCTGACAAAGTAGCTAGAGGCGCCAGTGGTCTACCGTTCACTGGTCCAGAACCGTTGTGCGGGAGTTCCTATGGCGGTATCAAAGCCTTTGTCAGATCTCAACTCGCTGCTAGTCACCGCTCCTATTGGAATGGACTAGTCGGCGTGAGACACTGTAAAATCCTCGGTTTTTATCCGGGCGACGAAAGACTCCACAAGGCAGTCTCTACGAGCAGGGCCAGACTGAGACTTCTCACGGGAGTCCTAACCGGCCACTGTTCATTAAATAAGCATTTGCACCGAATGGGGCGAGTGGACTCTCCCCTGTGTAGAAACTGTGGGAGAGCAGAAGAAACTCCTGTGCACCTCCTTGCCGACTGCCCGGCAGTGGACAGGGAGAGACGGAACTGTCTAGGGGTCGCTCGATTGGACGAACCCAGTATAAGAAAATTAACTCTCGACCAACTTGCGGACCTGTTTGTTCGAGTACAACCAGGTCGAGAGGGTTAAGACATCATGGGGGCACAATAGGTCTTAAGGCCGAGCTGCCTCACGGGGTTAAACCTGCCCATGAAAGCAAAAAAAAAAAAAAGGCAAACAAAATCAAATGTATGTAGGTGTCATTAAATGAATTATCTGACATATCTCAATACCATAGGCAACTAGATTCATTAGACTATTACTTAAAAAACGTCAACTGGTACAAAAAAAAAAACGATTATTTGGAGTATTGTGTAAAAACGCGAAGACTTAAAGCTTAAGCTATAAATAAAAAAGCCCATTTGCTGGTAACTTAAAAAATATGGCGTTCTATTTAAATTAATCAAGTTATAGCCATTTAAAGTTCTTATTTGATTAGTTTCAATTTTTGTACACGCTGTATAATATGACAAGTTTATTATAATTGAGTTATAAAATATGTATGTTATAGGTTTAGCCTGTAACACGTAGGCGCAACAGAGTTTCCACAGAACAGAGGCTATGTGCTAGTACATTCTCGCATCTTTTGCTGCTTCTTGCATGCCATACACCAGACAATCATGCACATGTGCATGAATAATAACGTGTTTTAGTTGGGTAGTATACCCATTGCGTTAGTACGAAATAAGGCAACAAGTATAACAAAAAAGTTTTAATTACGAATTATATTTTTTCCGTTTGCAAATTTATTTTTCTGTATAATTTCCATGTTTATGCAGCCTAAATCGGTACTACGTCATAATCATCTTACTATTTAAAAACATGAAAAATTTTATAACATACAATTTCATATAATAAAACAAAACGGTGTAGTTATCGAACACATTGACAGTACTGGATAATACAATACTGTGCCACAGATTATATGATAAACGTAGGTAATTATATACTTATATTTTTTTTATTTCAAACGACAAAAAACCTGCGGCGTAGTATTATATTATTCAGTAGTGTGAACGCTTGTCGGTACCCTTGAAGTTTGTCTCACAATTTTTTTCGCGCATGAGCCGAAGCACATTAGCGCGCCCCAATTTTATTTCAAAGAATATTTTCCCAAATATTTTATAATTGATGTAATATGTAACATATATATAACATGTATATACCGAGACAAAATTATAAAAAATGAAAACGAAAGCACTTATAACGTAGCATATGATGCGGTACACAGATAAAAATACGGAGTTGGATTTAACACCGTTTCAACACTTTTCCGGTGTTCCCTCGCGACCATCCGTTCAAGGAGCCTCCATTTAAGAGTTAAATATTTTACACCTCAACGGAAGAAACGTGGAGGCAATTTCATCCTAGAAACTGTGAATTTCCTCCAATAAGGAGGATGTTTCTCCTCTTACGAAGGTAAAACACACCGCTGGGAGGTTAATGGGAGCTACTGAAATCCATATCAGAGGTAACTACCTCCTTAATAGATGAGATTACCACCGCCAAGGAGAGATTCTAATTCCATTTGAGAGTACATTCCCTCCTTGACCAGACGAAAATGCCTCCGTTACGGAAACTATTGTTCCATGACGGTGCTATTGAAATCCATATCGGAGGTAACTTTTTCCGAAATAGAAGAAATTACCTCTTTTAGCCAGCGTTTCTAATTCCATATCAGGATTAATTGATTTCATAGCGAAGTTACTGGAAACCAAAACGAAGTCAATTTTTTTCATAATAGTAATTTCCCCAGTATGGGGAAGCGCCACGTAATTCTCGTCTGTGCGCGATTGCAGTCACAGTACCTTTTATACGATATCAACCATGTGTAAACATCATATAGATATTACATAGTCACAATTACCGATCACAATTTACATTGAGTAAGAAGTACAAAGATTATGAAACAAGCGTAGCGCCATCTTTACGACAAAATCTATAGTATCATATTTATGTAGCTAAACGAATTATCAGTATTATGATATTCCTACTATATAGATATAAAACTATACAGCATTCATTTCATTTCATCTCATTATTAATGCGGTTTCCAGTTATGTATAATAATCAAAGTAAGGTGACTGTTGCTAGCACCTAATCAAATAAACACAACACCTTTTGATATTCTGATACTTTATGCGTAAATATATATTATATTTCTTGTCTGCGGTTTCCGTTCATACACGATGTGTATCTGTACATACAGAACTATACGTGTTATGGCTAAACAATAAAAGGAAGGGTTTCTGCTATTTGACGCCATTTTCAAGTGGCTCCCTCATACAACGTTTACGCATGTGTTCATCGACGACCATTAACCGAACTCCACTTTGGACAAACAAAATTCCCGAAAGGATTATTTTTCTCCTGTTCGGTGTAAAACTGATGGAAATAAATACGCAACTAAAACTATGTATTGTATTCAAAAAAATAACTCCGATAAAAACGGAATATTACATGAATCGGATACATTTAACAGCGTTTAGTAGTTGAAATAAGAATAACCCTGATATGGAGAGAATATAATATGCAATGAATACATTTAACTGCGTTTGGGAGTTAGATATACAAATATCCGTAGCGGAAATAATAAGAAGGATGTTTTCTCCGTGTTGAAGTTAAAATATCACGGAGGACATTGTGAGCCTCCGTTTCGGTGGGGATTTTGTCCGAAAGGGATAAAATGCCCACCGTTTTGTAGATATACAGCTCTTTTCTCTACATAAAGCCTTCCGATTCGGAGACTCTGTATTTCACTCCGCTATATTTTTACCTGTGTAGGCAAACCATCAGCATGAAATCTTAAATTAGCAAGACAAGAAAAAGTATAAAATATGAAAGTGTTGAAATTCGTTAAAATAAGCTTATGAAATTGAAATTTATTATTTTCTGCTAGACAACATTTCTTTACAAATCACGAATGTTGCAGCATGAAATGTATGGACAGTTTGGCTGCCTTTTCTCACAGTTTCACAATTTGAATATTTTATATCATACCCGCAATATGTAGGTGCAATAGACAGCGCTATCTATTGTTTAGAAGAGTAACAATGTTCGAGTTATTGAAAATTGGTTCAAATATTAGATATAGTATTTATATTTTGGGCATAGGAACAGTGGCGGCTTGAAGCGCCGTGGTCCAAACCTCAAATTTGAGCGTTGCCATTGGG
The DNA here is from genome assembly GCA_949128085.1 of Cetonia aurata. Classification (NCBI taxonomy): domain Eukaryota; kingdom Metazoa; phylum Arthropoda; class Insecta; order Coleoptera; family Scarabaeidae; genus Cetonia; species Cetonia aurata. The sequence goes on along the minus strand of OX421889.1, from coordinate 25,393,790 downwards.
GCTTATGGACATGGTTTATCTACTTATATATATATATAATGACTGGCCTAGGCGCTTCTTTGCATCAGTCTGCGGCAGTGGGTGTCTAAGCCTAAACACATTATATGGGTCCATTCCTCTGTCTATCGAACTCCTCAGATTCTTTCCTGCTCATGGTGTTGTCGATGTGGCCATGAATCAACCGTCACTCTTCTCTGGACGAAATCATGCACAGGGCTAAGTTATCAGGTATCAGTGCGCCAATTTTTGCCTGCACCATCCGTCTCAGATTGCCCCAACAAGAACACTGGCAGATGGTGTGCCCGGCGGTATCGATTTTTTCGCAGTACATGCATGCATCAGTAGTGTCCTTTCCAAAGCGTTTCGAGTAGGATCTGAATGCGCCGTACGCCATGGGGGCTTGCGTCAGGTAATACCCGCATTCGGTCCAGCTTTTAATATCACTAATCAGCCGTTTAGTCCATTGCACTTTAACTTCCTCTTTGTCCCAGCGTTCCTGCCAGATCGTGTAGAACAACTCCCTGGTCTCAATGCGCCGAGCTCTCGCATCACCTCTAACGGATGACATAGCATTCCTGTAATGTGCTAACAGATCTATGGGGACAGTGCTAGTTACAACCTGCAATGCAACTGACGACACAGTCCTATAAGCAGATGCCACCCGTACTAGCATATTTCTCTGTGCTCTCACTAGTAAATAATTATGCTTCTGAATCTTTATAGCATCAATACAAATAGATGCCTGGTAGAGAAGTATGTTGTGAAGCGCTCCACATAGCATCGCTCTCTTTCTACTTCTTGGCCCACCTACATTTAGTAGAATCCTGCTGATCGGCCCTGACAGTTACCTCCCGGATGTGCTGCCTAAAGTTACCCTTCTCATCGATTGTAATGGCCATATATTTAATGGCATTTCTGGGAATAGTTAACGCACCATTCAGCTTGAAAATAACATGATCCCAACTTCTAGCACCCTTAACAATCACTGCCTCAGTTTCCCCACTCGCCAGGGTCAGTTCGTTCTCCTTCATCCACTCGCGTATCTGCTTGAGGCATTTATTACCATTCCTCATGAGAACATTTTCATTTCGTCCTTCAACTATGAGTCGATAAACTCAGCACCCCATTATAAAGCACGTTCCAAAGCGTCGGACCAAGGATCGATCCTTGCGGCACGCCAGAACCACATTTCAGCAGCATGCCTTTATTAAATTCTATTTTCCGGTTCCTCAAGCAACGCGTTATGAAATTAACAAGATAACCAGAAATGTTTTTTTTTACGTAGCTGTTTAATTATAAGCCTGTGACTGGTCGAATTGAAAGCATTCCTGACATCGATCATCATTAGAGCACACCATCTGATATCACATACCCGTATCGTCTCTACAACCGCTTTCAAGGCCTGAATAGTAGACTTCCGCTTTCGAAAACCATACTGATGATCGTGAAGGTTCTCACCATTTATTTTTTAATATGCTATGTGTATGCAATTCCTTTTTTTTTTATTTATATAACAAATAAATATTGTTATTATTTCATGGGAGATAATCATTCCCTGTTCTTCATTTAATCAGTATTATGCAATCGCAATCCCTTTAAACTTATCCCAGATTGTTGCACACAATAACCTACGGGGTAATAAGCTGTAAATATGTCGCCTTTTAGTGGCATCAGCAACCGGTAAACTACTTGTAGTTATGCCCAGATTGTTTCAGCAGTTTCGACCCCGTTTCCAAAACGAAAATTCCGTCCCGAAACACCGCAGTTGTAAATCACCTGCCGGAGCGCTCCGGCGGTTTTCCCTCGTCTCGAGTGGCTCTTCTTCGATATTAATTAGCAATTAATTAACGGGAATCCATTAGGAAAACTTATCGATGAAGACGTCCCGCTCAAAAGCGCCCTCTCGTGTCTGCCAAGTTCGCGCCCTCTTCCGCATATAAATTAACCAATTTCGCCACACTCCGGCGTGAAAATAAACTGCGAACGGAAGATGGGAATCGGTGCCGGAGACGTGGCGTAATGTGTCTGTCTGCTGGTTGATGTTCTTTGTTTTGGGAGGCGTGTAAATTGAATTAATTTCATGCCCGTATCGTGATTCGATTCCGGATGGATACCCTTTACGTCTTACGCGCGCCAGAGGATTCGATTGTATTTCGCTAATTATAGCGTAAATCGTAGGATACGCACGCACCAGTTCTTTAACCTTCGGTATAAATGAAGAGAGAATAGGTGAGATTGTCGCACAACTGAAATTAATTAGTTTGCACGTTGTAAAAGGAGTGAAGCAGAATTGAGACGATCATTAATTATAGCATTGTATGGCACAAGGAAGGTAACATTTTTCTTTTACCTGTCTTCTTTTTAATGCTCACTTAATTGTCTAGTCTCCCATGTTCTGTGATGATGCATATTGTATCTATTGCCAGAATTATCCTTATACAATTTTCTGAACATTTACAGTGACTTGGAAGTGAAAATTCTCAGATTATGATACCCCATAAATAATAATAATAAATTGTCTTTATTGTTGCAGTGCCAATTACAGAAAAAAAGAAAAAAAAATGCAAAATAAAATAAAACAAGTTTCAAAAGTAAAGAACACTCCAAACAATCTTAGGGCGAGATTCAGTTAGTAACTGTTTTAAGTAACCCCATATACACAGAAAAATGAAATTAAATAAAACAAGAATGCCTATTTGTAACCTAACTCTAAAAAAATTCTGCATGTGTTTAATAGCATTTTCTACGAAATATGAAAAATAAGCATAAAATACTTGCATTTATCTCATAGATGAGTGGCGACGCGATGGATGATTTCCATGGAAACTACGAAATTCTATCAGATTGTTTATTGCTTATATCGGCTAAAAATAGTCAAAACTGAATGAAATAAATTATTAATGAGAATAATAACAGCAAAAAGAAAATATCCAACTAAAATTTTAATTATAAATGTTCGAAATGTCTACCATCACTGGCCACACACAAATTGAGTCTGTTACTTGTGGATAATACACTTGCTTCTACCTCGGCAATGGAAATATTTCTAACGGCTTCTCGAATTTTTTGTTTCATATTATCCGGGCTTGTTGGGCGGTCTTTATATACTATATCTTTAAGTCTACCCCATGAATAAAAATCAATTACTGTGAGATCGGGGAACCTTGGCGGCCAAGCAAAAATCCTACCCCAGTCTATCCATTTATTTGGGAACCGGTTATTTAAAAATTCCTGGACACTTCGCGCATAATGCGCCGGGCAACCATCCTGCTGAATCCACATATCCATTCTTGTCTCCAGGGGAATATCTTCCAACAATAGAGGCAATTCATTTTCCAAAAAATGTAAATAAGTCACACCATTTAAACGCTATTCAAAAAAGTTAGGACCAATAATTTTTCCCCAAAAATTCGCACCAAACATTAACATTCCAACGATTTTGAAATTGAACTTCGCGGAACCAGTGAGGATTGCTTTCTGACCAATAGCGCATGCTGTGTGTATTGACTTTCCCCGCATTGGAAAAAAGTTGCTTCGTCAGTCCTTAACATCTGTGATAAAAAAATTTGGTGGTTGAGTGAAAACTCAACATCCCTAATAGCCAGTGGCAATAGTCCAATCGATGGTCGAAATCGCCATCCATTAATTCTCTTGATGTAAGATGATGTGGTAAGGATGAAACTTACTATAACGATAGTAACAGACTCAATTTGTGTGTGGCCAGTGATGGTAGACATTTCGAACATTTATAATTAAAATTTTAGTTGAATATTTTCTTTTTGCTGTTGTTGTTCTCGTTTATAATCTATTTCATTTAGTTTTGACTATTTTTAGCCGATATATTAAATAATATATTAATTAATAAAACACTCCAGAAAGGTACTTACCCGGATTACTTAAAAACAACAATAATAATACCCATACATAAGAAAAATGATGTAAGTAAACCCGAAAATTACAGACCTATCTCTTTGCTATCGACAATAAATAAGATTCTCGAAAAAAGCATTCACCAACAAATAATGAAACATGTACAAGAAAATAGTATCATAAATTACAGTCAATACGCGTTTCAGCCAAAATCAAGTACAATGTCAGCGGCATGCGACCTAACAAACACTATCCAAAATGAACTAGGTCAAAGAAAAACAGTAATAGTTATATATATTGATATGAAGAAGGCATTCGATACTGTGTCAAAAGAGAAATTAATTGAAAAACTCCAATATTACGGATTTGAGGGAAAACAATTAAACTTAATAAAAACTTATATCACCAACAGAAAACAAAGGACAAAAGTAAATAACACTATGAGTGAACCTATGACTGCAGAATACGGAATACCACAAGGGGGAAATCTGCCACCAATTCTCTACATATTATACGTAAATGATCTATTCGAGCAACCATTCCATGGAAAACTATACGCTTATGCAGACGACACCTGTATACTTTATTCCGGACACTGTACAAAAACAATGGAAACAAAAATTAAAGAAGATATCAAAATTTTGGAGGAATGGTGTTTTAATAATTTACTAACTATAAATGAAACAAAAACTGAATATATGATATATAGTAAAAAAAAGGAAAAGCAAGAAATAAATATACAAATAAACAATCAGAAATTAAAGGAAGTGAATGAAACAACATATTTAGGATTACAATTACAAAATACCATGAAATGGGATAGACATATACAGAAACTAATTGAACAAAATGCAAGAACAATTGCGGCTTTAAATAAAATTAAATATATAATACCTACTTCCCTTAAAAAACCACTATACCACGCCCTATTCGCTGCAAAAAATAGCTACCTAATAAACATTTCGGGAAACACGACAACAAAAAATCTATCCAAAATACAACGACAACAAAACAAAGCTCTAAAAATAATATACAAGTTAAACTATAGAACTCCAACAACACATGTTTATGAAAAAACAAAAGAACTAAACATACAAGGAATAATAACCCTCAATAACATATTATTTCTACACAAAATTAGAAATAAGGAAATTAAAACTAACATAAAATTACAAATGAATAGAGAAATACATGACTACAAAACTCGCAGAGTATCGCACTTGAGATCCGAAATATATAAACACCACAACTACAGTCAAACACTAAATACAACAACAATAAAAATGTACAACAAATTACCGAAAAACATAAAAGAATTACCGTACCACAAATTTAAAAGTGAAATAAAACAGATTCTGAGGAAGAAAAACTAATAGTTAAAACCTAAACCACGACTTGAAGAAAGAAGGAGGCCCTCAACACCGTTAGCCCGAGACAGTAGTTCCCGAGGCGAGGATGAGGGATGGAGGAGCAGCAACGCTACAGATATATACATACACAACATACATTATGTATATGTGTATCTATTGTATTGTTGTTCGTTTATTGTAAATAAATAAAATAAATAAATAAAATATAAGCAATAAACAATCTGACAAAATTTCGTAGTTTCCATGCAAACCATCTGTCGCGTCGCCTACTTGCAAGGCAGCAGTTAATTTTTGTTACAAATTTCATTCTTTTGTTTGGAGATAAATCAAGAACGGATAGAGATATTAAGATGCGGTTTTCACTGAAATTTCAGCAATTTAATTTAGCTTGCGAAACTGGTAATTGGTGGTTACAAATGGTTACATTCGATTTTTTCTTGAAATTCACGGAAATATGTAATCACTCCAGAAAGCCCCCTCTAGTTTAGCTATTTTAAACTAAATGCTAGAACGACAATTTTTCCAGAAAAAACCCATTAGATAAATAACTCCATCGAACGAGCCCAAACATTTTCAGATTGGTTGAACGGTTCAGGAGATATTAAAATTTACATATTGAACAATTGATTGGCTTTCCCGCTCCTTATTATGGCAGATACGAAACAAAGTCATTAAACAAAATAATGGGACATCAACTCAGCTTTCGAGCGATCCATTTAAAACTATAGCTCAACCTGCAATTTGCTAAGATAATACTCATTTTATGACTATCACACTGACAAATGTCAATGCTAGGTTTTCCACTATCACCAAACAACATTATTATTTGTTGATTGGTGATAGTGGAAAACCTAGCATTGACATTTCTCAGTGTGATAGTTATTGTTATACCAAAGGTTCCAAAACCCAATTACTGGACTCATTTTATGATTGAACATAGCAGGTACGCCCCCTAGCGGTGAAATTTCGAACATTAAAATAATTTTCAGATACTTCTGGTGGCCACATAGTTATGTATTTTTTTGTCCCGAAGCTCTAAGCATAGCAGTTTCCGAGATACAGCCGGTCGCCACCCTTAGTGAATCACCCGGTACAAGTATGGTGGGATCTTAAAAGCTAAGTATCTTAGGATATAACGTTAGGGTCTATAATTCTCTACGATATTTCATATTTATATGGTCGTACATTCTAATGCCGTGAATATACATCCGGCCCAAATTAATAGTATAAATTATTATAAATATTCGGGTGTATTTGGTGAAGAATTAGAAATTTTTACGGATGGGTCGAAGGGTGAGGGTGGTACAGGGGCTGCTTTTGTTGTTTTCGAACGGGGTGTTGAAAAATATAATAAAAAATTTAAACTCGCGGATCATTGTACGAATTATCAGGCGGAGGAGTTAGTTGCAATTTATCAGGCCGTACGTTATATTAGGTTTGAGAGGGATTTTTGTCGAGATGCGTCTATCATTACCGATAGTCTATCGGTATTACAAGCTTTACAAAATTTAAAAAATCCAACTAAACTATTATTAGATACGTGGGATATGTTACGCGAAGGCGGCATCAAAATTTTTTGGACTAAAGCTCATGTAGGCACTATCGGTAATGAAAGGGCAGATCAATTAGCAAAAGAGGCGGTTTTAGGTGCGGATAATGTTGTTTTACAATATAAATTATTTTCAGTAAATGCAATTAAAACTGCTATCAAAATTAACCTTGATAATATTTGGCAAGGGAGGTGGGATTCCACATTAAATGGGAGGTGGACCCACAAATTCATAAATAATGTTAGGGAATTTAGGGTGATGGGTATGCGATTATCGTATCAGGCTATCGAATTAGTTACGGGTCACGGTAATTTTAAGTCGTATTTATGTAGAATTGGGCGGGTTAATGATTCGAACTGTCTTTGTGGGGTGGAGGATACGGCGGGGCATGTTTTGTTTGATTGTCCACTTACTAGTGAGTGGCGACCGCGTACGGAAATTAGCGCGATTACCAGGGGGTTAAATTGGCCGCGACGTGAATTAGATATTAGGGGTAATGAGTCGATAGAGTGGTGGGAATTTTTTAGTAATGCGGCTAGAGAACTAAGTAGATTGCGGCACGATAATTAGGAATAGAAGGTAGGGGGTTAGATATAGCAAATTATTTAATCGTAGTGATTACTAGATTTTAATCCTTAGTATTAAATTAGTTGATTTAAATTATTCTTAATTTTAAAAATAGAAACTGCTGTTGTTTTGTTTTGTTCACAGTTTCTATAATTTGGAGTACCAGTTTTATTTAGGAAGCGGCCTTCAGATCTAGGAAGCACGAGAGCGTCACCTAGAGATTTCACAACTTCGAAGATGAAGAGTTGTGGAGGGCCCTTGTTAAATTTTGTTTATTTGTTTGCTGGCTATCAACAATAAGGCTTGGGGTTGTTTTCCCAATGCCACTCTCAGAATGGGGTTTTCGTGGTTTTCCTCATTCCTAGGCGAATGCTGAGAGTTAACAATATAAGTCGCTCCACGGGCGCAAATTTCATAATAACGTCTGATAGCCAGCTATTTTAAAAGTACTTTTTTGGAAATTTAATAAATTTATTTTATTTGTTAAATAATTAGGAGGAATAATTAGTTAGAATAGGGAAATTTGAAATGTTATGGAAATAATTAAATACTTAGAACAGGTAACCCAGTGTAGTACCTTTTAGGTGGAGCACTGGGTTTTAGGATGATTTGTAATATTTAACTTTTCTTAAATAAAGTGCCGTGAATATACCTCAGACACACGTTCTGTAGCTTCTGAATTCTATAAGCTGTTTCCTTATCTATGCATGGATGGTACGCATGAGTCGCATAATCTCTTTTTAATAGACTTATTTAATGCTTTTTCAAAGGGATAAAGTTTGTTCAGAGCCACGTAGGATGATTGTATACACCCTGAAATATGTTCTCAAAAACGAAGCGTATTCTCCATCACCAAGCCCAGGTTCCTAGCACCATCGACAATAGGTAAGTTAACATGATTCATTGTAATTTTGATTAAATTTCCCAGCATATTGCGCTGCTGATTATTTCCAAAGACCGAAACCTGGGATTTAACAGGATTAATTCTCAGAGCGTATGCAGAGGAGACCTGATGCAGGCTATTTATATCTGCATTAATTTTATCGACCACTGCAGCCCTCTTTGAGGCATTGAAAGAGCGTTATGGAATCTATTAGGTTACCCAAAAGATAAATCATAAGGAAAGATCGGGCATTTACCAAATAGGATGTTGGAATTGCAATCAAGTTTATCTTGAACAGACGAAACGTGCGATAGGAAGCAGATTTAAGGAGCGCATAGGGCATTATGGCTATGAGTGGCTTGAATCATCCAGTATTGCACAACACATAAATAACACTGGACATAAAATTAACATTGAGAACCTTGAACTATTGAAAAATGCAACTTTATCGAGAGAATTAGATGCTTACAAAACCATGTATATGAGGATAGATGTTAACAATTTATTGAATCGGGAATATGCCCCTCTGCCAGTGGCGGCATGTGACGTTTTGTTCAAGAGAGGCTACTGTAGCCTAAGTAACCCTTCTCGGTCAATAAATTATATTTTTACAGTTATTATTGTAGCATTGTAAGTGTAGAATAAAAATTGAAAAAAAATAGATTAAAATAAAATATAGATTATTGTCTAGCAAGAACCACGTAGAGCTGAGAGTGAAATCTTGCATGGATAGGAAAATGGATGAGGTGATAGGTAAAAAGGTAATAAAAACGTAAAAATAAACTCTTGATATACGTAATAATAAACCAAAAATAAACTCTAAAAACAATAACAATTAAATTTGCAAAGAAAATTGTAGAATCTTTGTTTATATTACAAGCTTTACTCAAAACTAAATTTAAGGCATGAGCATGACAATGTACAAAAAGCGCTTAAGATGCAATTTCGCCTGTATGTTTAAACAACTAAAAGAACTTCTTACCAACCAGTGGACAATATGTTGGCAAATTCTAATTTCATTCATTTTATCCATTTTGTATGCGTAACCTAACAAAACTCACCCAACGCTTCTTAAGTTATTAGTACTGGGTGTCGCATGGGCAGTTGCGTAGCAACGTTTTACGGCCGATAACGCACGATAACATGCCCATCGGGTAGGATTTCACCGCGGCGGCAAGCTTACAGCCATACGTATTCGCCGTATAAAGTGCACGTGCACTTACGGAGACGCATTGCTTTCAGCCATGGCATTAATCATTGGCGCGGAGCCAAATCTGTGGCTAGCCTCCTCGCTTGCTATTATTAGTGCGTACAGTAAAATTTCGCGCATTATTGGAAATTTGTTTGCATTTTTAAATTAAGTAATGAATAAATATACTATTGATTATATTTTTCTTTGCAAAATTGCTTTATTTTAGTATATAACCGATGCTTAAACATTATTTTAATATATAATAAAGGCAACTTATTTTATTAAAAATAATAGGGGAGGCTTAGCCTCCATAGCGTCCCCTGACGAGCCGCCACTGCCCTCTGCACCATGAAGATGACCTATTCGACAAATTTTTTTTCGTTAATCAACATTAATTTTTAAACAAGTTATTACCATTTCGATCAATGTCCGCTTTTTATCGCCTTTCAATCCACTGCGTGGCGGATAGATTCGCGCGATCTGGCAATCCTTATTGTGTACGGTCCATGGGGATAACGAAAATATCACAATCATTTTCTTGATTTATTCGATCTTCGGTTAAAAATGGGAATTCTCGAATTATTATATGATATTAGGAAGCAATGTTGTAATGGCGTAATTTACGAAATTAGTTTTGACTGCACCTGCTAGGATTTCAAAGGTATTTAATTATAATTGCATATTCATTTGTTTCTTTCTCAGCACATACGTTTCTAAATGCTTTCGTAAGCATTCCTTCAAAACCATATTTAATTAAAAGCAATTCGCATCCAACAAAACCACCGTTGGGTGGCAACTTTACCCCACTCGACTTTCCACCCACATTCAACGCGGAAATAAACTAGCAAAGAGCAGTGCAATTCTCTCTCGCCACGTGACCACGCCCTATATGCGTATAGCGCTTTTTAGTATGCGTGCGGCGCCATCTGCCGTCTTTCACTGGAAATTAATTTTCCGAAGGCCGGCTTTTGCACGAGTTCTTTCTTTCTTCACTGAAAGACTTGCGAATCCTCTTAAGAAGACTGCGAGTGAAAGAATTGGGCGGATAAATGATGTGATTTAAAATGAATGAGACTAGGTCTTAGCCGGCGAATATTGTATTATTTATTATTTAGACGTACTCAAAGTCAAATCCAGGATGCTTTCGGGATAAATCTCGCCGAGGAAATCTGAATGGAATTATATTCGGGAAACAATGCCGCTCGGTGAAAAGAGTTGAGCTGACGAGGCGAGGCAAATATTTATCGTCAAACTTTCCGTCGGTGGCGCAATTCCCGGGAATAATCCCCGTTCGCTTGCGATGCCGGCAATATTCCGGATTATAACGCCCGCCTAATGCGGACGCGTTGGACGCCGGAAGTACGTGCCGGGCATCCTGACGATATCGAGGGCAGCGCACCGCGATATACTAATAATTTTTGGGCGGGTGCCAATAGTTTTCCCGGATTAGTACGGCGATGTATTGATAGGAGAAAGATTTTCATCGGAAAATTGTTCCGTTGCTGTATTGAAATGGGGGATTATTTAGAGTGGGGAGATTGAAAAGTATTAAAAACCCAAAGTAACATTCATTACGTCCTTCAGATTTTTCGATTCAATATTTAAACGAAAACAAACTTGGCAAAACGACTTGAAAAAACTGTAATAATAATAAACTTTATCTTACAATATTATTCAACACCCTTTACAGGACAAATACACTCCGCCAAAAAAGTATCGCATTATTTAGTTTTGAATCATAAAAGTATCGCATAATCTTTGTTTGTAGCATAAAGTTGTAAATATACTTTAATGCGCTCTAAGATATAATTTCTATGATTGTTTAAATAAAATACAGGCCAAATAAAAACAAGAACTCATACTTGAGATTTTTATTAAAACAAGAAATTATAATTTTGGAAAGAAAAATGTCATAACAGTAGCTTTTAATACTGAGTATTGCCACCTCTGGCTCTTATGACCGCTCGCATACGGTTTGGCAGAGATTCGATTAACCTCCGTATATAAGCCTGATCCAAATTCTCCCACTCGTCACGGAGAGCATTTGCTAGTCCATGCAGGTCCGCTGGGGCAACATTTTGGGTTCGTATCCGTCTGTGAAGAAGGTCCCACACGTGCTCGATAGGGTTCATGTCCGGACTTACCGCAGGCCAATCTAAAACTGGAATACCAACATCGTTAAGGTATTCCTGGACGATTATTGCAACATGCGGTCGTGCATTATCGTGCATTAACATGAATTCGTTTCCTATAATTGGCGCATATGGTACTACATGTTCTTCTAAAATGTCCGTTATATACCTGTGGGCAGTCAGTGTACCTCTGTCTACTGGTACTAACTCTGTACGACCTGTTAAACAGATGCCTCCCCAAACCATAATAGAGCCACCAGCGAAATTAGGTCTAGGTCTGATATTACACTGCGAATAGCGCTCACCGTCTCGTCTGTACACTGAGATACGCCTATCTGAGGTGTAAAGACCAAATCTTGACTCATCTGTGAAGAGTATATTGGCCCAGTCATTAATGTTCCAATTTACATGTTCTCTGGCAAACCTTAAGCGAGCCACTCGGTGGTTCCTAGTGAGACGAGGGGCTGTTACAGCTACTCTAGCTCTTAATCCACTCTGTCGTAACTTATTCCGAATAGTTTGAGTACTCACACGAGTATTTCTGACTCTAGCCAAGTCGTTCTGCAATTGTCTCGCAGTTACATGTCTTCGACGTATTGCTTGTAGTAGTAAATAGCGGTCATCTTGGCGAGTAGAACATCTTGAACGACCTGGTACAGGTCTTCTACTGTAAATGCCTGTTTCCCTATATCTGGCTACGGCTCTAGAAACACTTGACTGATTGATGTTCATCAAATTAGCAACGTATGCTTGAGATCGTCCATCTTCGATTAAAGCAACTATAGCAGCCACTTGTTCTGAAGTTAAATTGCTCATTTTAGTTTTAAAAGCGTTGGTACAGAACTCTGACTTCGCACTTTAAAATTTGTCCGTATAGGAAGACTTTCAATAAACAACTGAACAAACCTTACACATATGCATTTTTCTAAATGTGTTCTTTTAGAAAAAAAAAGTAAAAACGCTAAGTTCCATTATTTTGTTAGTGTTTTTATAGTTCACATACATGAGGCAAACTTTTTGTGAACGTATAAAAATATCTTGGTTCATAAATGCCCTTTTTTAGTTTATGCGATACTTTTTTGGCGGAGTGTACATAATCTAAAAGTGCAGTGCACAAATCATAAGATAAAGTTAATCAAGTGGTTCATTTTATACGTGTATTATACCGGGTGTGCCATTAGTGTGTCGGCGGAATGTAGCACGAAAACTACGAAAGATACGAAAGTTATATTTTCTGTATGTATACACGCTGATTCATTTTCGATCCTCACCATTGGGATCTCGCTTATTATGGAAGACAGACGATAGGTTTAAATTTTGCAAAGTTGCTAAATTTTGTGGTTATTATGATCCCGAAAACAAATGAGTCTTAAAACAAATGACAAAATGAGAAATTTCATTTTCTTATTTTGCCTCTAGCACTTTTATTTGGCATTGCAGAGTAAAACTAAAGACACTTTCAAAAGGCCACTTTTAATATTCTATGTAATGGTGTACTTCAAATGTTTACACGACGTTTCTTTTTTTTCGTGGTCATCATCAACTTTCTTATTTCTTATGGGTGCCATATTGGATTTTAACACCGTTAGAAAGAGTATTTTTTTTCTGATTTTAACCATATGTAACATGTTTACAAAAGTTTTTGATATTATGCTTTAACTAACGAAGAATTCAATTTAAGATTAAATAAGGTAGCCATGAAATTTCGAACTGATAACTTATCGTTGCATTGGTAATAGAAAAATGTCGTACACCAACGAAGAGAATCGAGATATGTTATGTATTTTTTATTCATAGAATCGAAATGTAGCAATAACTAGTACACGACATTTTGCCAAGATTTTTGAAATTGTGTTGTATAGGAAAATGTATGTAAAAAAAAAAAAGTAATGTATTCGCGTTTGTACGAATACTTTCAACGTTTTTCTTTATTTTCACCATGTCAGTTTGGCTACCTAAAAACGAAATCTATAAATGATGCTTTATATCACGTTGTTCAAAATATTTATAATAAACTTGATAATAAATTCAGAGTTGCTACCTTAATGTTCGATTTATCTAAAGCATTTGACTCGATGAATCACAAAATCCTATTAAAAAAACTTGAACATTACGGAATTAGAGGGCCGTGCTTGGAATGGATCGAGTCATATCTGAAGGATCGCTCCCAGAGTGTGGCCATCAGTCGGAACGATAGAATAGTGTTTTCGCAGAAAACAATAAGTAATACCGGTGTACCACAAGGGTCAGTGCTAGGTCCCCTACTAGTTTTGATATTTGTTAATGATCTTCATCATAATTTTAATAAAAGTGAGGTCTGTCAATTTGCCGATGATACTTCAACTGTTTTTTCAGCGGAAGTATTATCTGAACTATCTTCAAAAGGTACTGACTGTGCCAATTCAATGCGAAGGTGGACGCAACAAAACTGTTTAATATTGAATGTTGAGAAAACAAACTTGATTGTTTACGACTGTCACAAACGGAGCGATTCTTCACTACTTCTGCGTATGAATGGACTGTCGGTGCCGGAATGTGCTACTACAAAATTTCTGGGATGCGTGCTGGATAAGACCTTATCATGGGCTGAACAGATAGATTACATTTGTGGGTCGGTCGCATCATCTATATTTGCCATTCGGGTACTTAAATCTAATGTGACAACCGAGGTAGTTATTACTTATTATAAATCATGCATCGAATCACGGCTGAGATATGGGATAATGGTATGGGGTAGATCAATAAAGTTTAAAAGATTGTTTACTCTTCAAAAAAAGGCTCTGCGCGCTATTTTTAACCTGAGTAGCAGGGAATCATGTAGGGAACACTTCAGGGGTAATGGTATTCTGCCGTTGGCTTGTTTGTATATATATGAATGTGCTGTATATACACACAGAAATTTAACTCATTTTGCTGCAAATAGCCATTTCAATTCGGCATACGCAACGCGAGGTATCGGTAACCTTAGTATACCATCACATAGAACGGCACAGTTTGAGCGGTCCCCCCTTTATAACAATATAAAAATTTATAATAATCTACCACCGGACTTGAGGCTCACGCACAGCACCCTAACTTTTAAAAAAAGTTAAAAAAGTATCTAATAGATAAGTGCTATTACAGCATAAATGAATTCTATGTGAATTAGTAATTTGTGTAGTTTTATTATTATATTATGTTTGATTTTATTGTATCGAATGTATGTACATGACAAGGCACATATTTGCTTTTGCAAATCCGCATGCCAAATAAATTATTATTATTATTATCCATTGATCAAAAATCAAATATCACCATTTCAGCATGGCTTTATAGAGAAACGATCAACTGTTTCTAATTTAATGGTATTGACTCAGGAAATTTCACAAGTGCTAGATGGTTGAGGTCAAATCGACGTTTTATATATTGATTCTGCTAAGGCATTCGACCGGGTAGATCATGGATTACTCCCCCACAAACTGGAACGTATGGGCTTTGGCACCTCGCTTATAAATCTTCTTTCATCTTACCTCCATAATAGACCTCAACACGTAACCTTCAACGGTTTCAGCTCCAGGCCTTACATCGCTACTTCAGGTGTGCCACAGGGCTCCAATATTGGACCACTTTTATTTATTATTTTTATCAATGATTTAGCTTTTAGCTGAACGCATTAGCGCCAACTTCCTTCTGTTTGCTGATGATTTAAAAATATATCGGTCTATATCTATTTTAAATGATTGCGAGTTTCTTCAGTCGGATCTTGTTAGTGTAAATCGGTGGTGTGATGAAAATAATCTGCCTTTGAATATAGGTAAGCGTAAAGTTATCAGTTTTTGTAGAAGGTCATTGGTTACGACGTATAACTACCACATTGGCAATACTCCTATTCAACGTGTCAATTTGGTTAGAGATCTTGGAGTACTTTTTGATGCTAAATTAACTTTCTCGAATCATGTTGATGAAGTTACTCAGATAGCTAGGAGAATGTTAGGTTTTATCCTTAGAAATTGCAGATTCTTTTCCAATATACTATCCCTGAAAATCGTTTACTACTCCCTGGTACGCTCACGCTTGGAATATGCCTGCCTAATATGGTATCCTTATAAAAGGCAACTGGAACTTGTGCAGAGAATATTTGTGAAATATTTGTGGTTTCGAACTGATCATATTTATCCCTCTAGAAACTTTGACCACGCCGTCCTTCTCCCACGTTTTGATGTTCCGTCACTTTCTTTTCGTAGAGTTTCTGCCTCCCTTACTTATCTTTTTAATGTTTTGCACAATAATGTGGATTGTCCGTCGATCTTACAACAACTTAATTTCATTGTCCCGCGAATCCTTACCCGACCTACTGTCACTTTTTATTTACCTTTTCCTCATACTAATATTCTATGCACATCCCCTATTTACGTTATGTGTGACAATTACGACAGGATTACTAACCAGGTTGGTATCTTCAATAGCACGCATCCTGGTTTGAAAATTGCGGTAGGTGAATGTTTGAATCGATTTACATTATAAATTATTTTTGTATTCGGCGCAGTTTTTTGTTATCCCCCCCCCCCCCCCCTAATTATATACTAAATTATATATTAAATTTGAGTTACCTATGGTTAGTTAAGTGGATTTTTCTTGATTTCATTCTAAATTGTTTTTGTATTTAGCAGTTCCTTTTATTTTTCCCCTAAGTTATGTATTAAATTTAAGTTTCTCTGCTTAGTTAAGTGGATTTTTCTTAATTTCTTTTTGTATTTTTTTTCTGCATTGATTATATTGATCACTCATAATTTTATATAATTGTATTGCTCTGTAATTGCATTAGTAATCTGTTGGGCAATAAATTGATGTTATTATTATTATTATAAAAAACAGCGTGATGATTTGCCACAGATGAGCCGTTCAACATTGTACAAAGTGAAATTACTAAACTTCAGGTTAGTGCCGATGTTCTAATTAATATGCAACAAATTTTGATTATAGGTACACAAATTTATATTCTACGTACTTTGATATGTTAGAATAAATATGATTATTGTTGCAGGTACATGAAGAGAGATAGAAAAAGTGTTGTGATAGAACATGATGATATAGTCGGGTGGAGAAGAAAGTTTTTGATGACAATAAAGGATTATCCTCGTTAAAATCGGCCAATTTATCATTTGGACGAAACATGGCTGAACGAAGGTCATACCAAACAAAAAGTTGCAGATGACTTTAGTGCTAAAATAACCATTCTAAACTACTGCACTGTATAAATTGTTACGTTGGCACATACTTCACAAACAGAACACTCCAGCTCACAAAGCTCGATATGGGGTATTTCCTATTTTTAGGCTGATCCAAATAAAATTTAACGCAGTTACTAAAATGAAACTAATCGGAAAACCGGACAATTAACATCGATATTGCAACTGCTAGCGACAGCAGAGTGGCGATAACCGGATTACAGTAGTATACATATACAGTATCTGTTCACAACATACCGGTAATGCGGTCGTTCTCACGAAAACGGCCAATAATTGATAATATTTCGTCCTGTATGTCGCACACAATAATTTTCTCGTAACTCACACAGATAATTATCATTGGCTACCCTTGCAATGTTTACAGTGCGTATATATGTTTGGTGTATACGACAACGTGTATATTTGATTTTAATTAACCCATAATAATGGGAACACGTAGTTTAGACTAACGCGACTATATAATTCAATTATTTCTATTATGTTTACGGACGGTCGGGCTTTTGTAATTAATAGGGTATCTAGAGGCTGACCATTAGCTGCTATGTGTGAATGTGTAGTTAAAATATATAGGGTGTAGATTTAAATGTGTAGGTACAACATATAACATAAATGGAGATGTATGACGATAAGTATTTGGAAGAAGTATTACGTTGATATACCTTTCACTCCTGGTGACAGTGGACAGAACTGTTTGTTAGGATCTAGAATTTATAAGCAAAGATACAAAGACATTCACGTCGCAGATATTCTTCAAGAAGAGCTTTCGAACGCATAAAAACTGGGTTTATAAGTGAAGGAACAATTAAATATGTGCCACATTGTAACGATGACGACGACGTCTGTTCAGTTTGTTGCTTTCCGGGTGTCTCTGGTTCGGTGCTGATGGTATTTACGGCTTATTCTTTAAAGCCTTGCTTATGGGCTTCCGATTACCTACTTGCCTTTAAAATGCTCATTACTTATGCGTCACTCCTTGTAAGTTGAAAGGGGAGATTCACACTAAATTCGTTTGGTAGCGCTGATCGTTAGTTGTCAAACGGTAAATTACAACCTCGTGCCGATATGAATGGTATTGCGTAATATATACGTCGTTACAATAAAGTGTAAACCCTAAAATGGTAGCAACGAGTCGAAGAAGGTTCAGGGTTCTACGCAACGAAACAGTGAAAGTGCATCATAAATCAAACGTTTATTTCTATATAACAAGTGTAAAAGACATGATATACTATATATACAGCAAAAAAAGATAAGTAAACAAAACATGTACACTCGCAAGCCTACATAAATATGTGAAGTGGTGAACTTTAAAACATTTACGGGGCTTCGGTAACGTTTTTGAAAACTGAACGCGGAATCTAATAGCTATGTTTCGGTTCATAACGTAACGCGACAATCTATGTCGGTCAATAAACGGTGCTAAATTCGGCGGTACGGTAATCATTGCAATTAACACTCTGGGAGCGCCAGAAACAATGCCGGTGCAACAGCCAGAGCCGAGAAAAATCGGTAAAATATCTGCGCTATCCCAGTGGGTTTTGCCAGCCGGGAAATAGGAAGCTCGATGGGTATCAGAAGCTATGCCGACACGCCAATCGGAGCGGACTGGGAGGGACTCGGGGACCGGACTGGACTCGACTGCTTGTCTCGAATCCAGTCCGGCATGGCTTAAATACACTTGCGGTTCCCCATACGCGGTCGCGATGGTGGAAGCCGGGCTTGCGTGAATCGGGCACCGTCGGTGGGGACGACGTTCGCACTGTAAACAATATTAACTAAATAAAAGCTCAAAACAAAATAACACGCGGCAGCAATGCTACCGCTCATGGGAAAATCAATCAAAATAAAAGGAATTAACGATTAATTCAAAATAAAACTCAAAACTTGATACTGAAATATATGTTTGTGTGAGCGGTTCTGACCAAGGTGCTCGTAAGAATTAAAAGAGTTAAAACGTGTTTTTAATCCAGAATTTATTTCTATAAAGTAGGTGCAACGGGAATTGTACAACGGCAAAAAATAGGTGAGTGACAGAAATAAACAACTATATACAGTTGAAAATGTAACCAAATTATTTGCCGTATGTCGCAGCCCTTTTAAATTTAGTCGCCAAATGTTAATTACCCAATTTAGATAGACAATATAATAAAACAAGCAAAATCTATATACCGGATAAAGTCAAACATATGCGGACGGTTTTAAAGGACAAGTTGGTCGTGTCGTGCTAGAGGACTTTAGTGGTACCGAGAACACATAGTACCACACAGTGCCAGTAGCTTTGCTGACACCTAACTCACAGTTCGAGACCGTCTGCGTCGTGCCAGTAGCTATGCCGGCACCGAACTCACAGAGCAGGAATATTCGTGAAGCGACCGAGGTCACTCCTCGAATACTGCCAAACGTGCGGTTTATATATGCTGTGGCGGTCCCCCGCGCGGCCACGATGGTAAAAATGTAAACAAGAATAAATGAAAATAAAAAGCTTAATTAAACAAAATATAATGCGGCAGTGACGCTACCGAACGATGGGAAAATTGATTAAATAAAGCAAAATTAGTTATCAGCTTGAAATCAATACTAAAATGGATTTTCCCACAAAGCGGCAGATTACACTGTGTAACAGAAACAACCGCAACACCGGAAAATGTGAAAGAGAGGATCAGAGCTGCTTTTCTACGGGTAACCCTAGATATGCTTATGAGAGTAAGATGCTCATTCAGACAAGGGGTAAATATGTGTCTAAATAACAAAGGCAGCCATGTTGAAGAATGGCTGTAATATTACCTTTACAAATAGTAACTCCAATGTTAGTGGAAATTCAGGTTTTCTTTATATACTTCTCAGTTTATTTAAAATTCGACGTTTCGACAGTATTTCCTTTCGTCATCAGTTGAAATTTCTGCAAAGGATATAATTATATTCCACACTTTATAATCAAAATAGTCGAGTGATAAAAAACATACCTTATTGTCAATTATGAAAATTGTTAACAGAAGTGACAATCTGTTGAAAACTTGATCAAAAGCAAATAAATAACAGTAAATTTGAGTGTAGAACTCTAACAATTACCAGCATGTCAATGGAAGAGATAGAAGCTATCTTGAAACAGTTTAAGAATTTCTTTACGTCTGGTCCTGAGGGCATACCAAGCTTTTTAATTAAAGATTGCGCCTGTGTTTTTGCGAAACCGTTGCATACTATCTTCAATCAAATTCTAAAACATTCGACGTTTCCAAAGCTCTGGAAAATGGCACATATTTGTCCGGTATTGAAGAAGGGTAATAAATCTGAATTATCGCATTACCGACCAATTTCACTTCTGTCCAACTTCTCCAAGGTCTTTGAACAGATACTATGTAAACAACTTTATCCTATGATCAGTGGGCACACATCTACCCTTCGGCACGGATTCGTGCGACATCGGTCAATAATATCTAATTTGGCATGTTTCACCCAATTTGTGTCTGAGGTAATTGATGGCGGTGGTCAGGTCCACGCAGTATTTGGATTTCCAGAGAGCTTTTAATCAAATCGATCATTATATTCTTCTCGGAAAATTGCGTTCTTTTGGCTTCTCTGATCTTTTACTTTTTTTACTTAGCTCTTACTTGATGGACAGAAGATTTTGCGTGATTTTTCGCAATAATACAGGGTGCGGCAGGGAAACTTGCTGATTTGAATTGGACGCCAATGAGCGAGGCGTGGTCAGAAAGGGGTGGGGAGGGTCTCATCAGAAAGAGGGGGTTTTGAAGTTTTGTTACCCCAAATGACATTTGTCATCATGCGTTGGACAAAGGAACAGCGTGCGTTCGCCGTCGAGGCCTATTTTTCCAACGGTCATTCGGTGGTCGCCACCCAACCTGCCTTCCGAACTCGGTTCGATATTCATCCCGCGGGTCCCGTTCCTAGCTGGCAATCGCTTGTTTCGTGGGTGAACACATTTAGGGAAAGTGGGAGTGTTGAAAAAAAAGGCCCAGGAGGTCAACGGACATCCAGAACTCCAGAAAACGTCGAAAGGGTAAGGGAGTCGTTTTTGCGCTCTCCCCGGCTTGTTCTGCGCGTAAACACGCTGCTGCTCTGGGGATTTCTGATCGCACAGTGAGACGAATTCTTCAGAAGGAACTCCAGTTTCATCCCTACAAACTGGCTGTGGTCCAAAAGTTGAGTGAACGCGATTTCGCTTCTCGCCAAACTGCATGTGAAGCGCTCAGTAACTTGCCAGACGACGCTCTCGTGTTTTTTAGTGATGAGGCCCACTTTCACATTTCCGGCTGTGTTAACAAACAAAACATGGAGTAATGTCAATCCTCGCGAACTTCATGACATTCCACTTCATTGTGAACGTGTTACTGTGTGGTGTGCATTGTCGAGAGTTGCAATAATAGGGCCTCATTTTTTCGAGGAAGATGAACGCGCTGTTACTGTGAATGCAGTTCGCTACAGAGAAATGATTAAGACATTTTTTCTTCCACAACTTGAGGAAATGGATCTTAGGGACGTATGGTTCCAACAGGACGGAGCCACGGCGCACACAGCGAGAACTTCGATGGAGCTTTTGAGGGAACACTTTCACGAGCGCCTGATATCCTTGAGGGGTGACGTACCGTGGCCGCCGCGCTCCCCCGATTTGGCACCTTGCGATTTTTTTTAATCACATTAATGAATTAATAAGTAAATGTTTTAAACTATATGGATTCATTTATCGTAATTGTAGAAACTTCCGAAATTTAACTGCTTTAAAAACTTTGTTTTACGCTTTAGTTAGATCTCGTTTGGAATACGCCGCATTAATATGGTGTCCTATCTATTTAACTCATATCAACTCCATCGAATCTGTTCAGCGTAGATTTTTAAAATTTCTTTACTTTATATATGAAGGATCATATTCACCTAGAGGTTATGACTATTCACTGCTCTTGTCTCCATTTAATTTCTCTTCTCTTTATACTAGGAGAATGATGCAGATAATAAAGTTTCTCTTTTCTTTGCTTTATAACCGCCTTGATTGCGCGCAGTTGCTTCATAAATTAAATTTCCTAGTCGCTAGACTTAATTCTACATCACCTTCTACGTTTTACTGTGATTTTTCGCGTACCAATCTCCTTCTCCGATCGCAGGTGCATCTTATGTGCTCAACTTTTAACCTCATTTCGGACACATGCGACATTAATGCTGATTCTTTATACATATACCATTATAAATTTTGTATAGTTGATGAAAGTTTTTGATTGGTTGGAATTGGTATTAATAATTAAATGTTCTGTCCAATCATTTATTTTAAAAATTCTGTGTCTACCGGTTTCGGCCTATTGCCAGAAGAAAGAAGTGTGTCCAGAAGATGGCAATAGGCCGAAACCGGTAGACACAGAATTTTTAAAATAAATGATTGGACAGAACATTTAATTATTAATAATAAATTTTGGTGGTTCTTAGTGGCTTTTAGTGGCAACCTCTATATATAAGATATAGTTTTTTGTTTCTTTGGCATTAATCATTTCTTCTGTGTTCTTCTTGTCTTATTTTATTTTTTCGATGTATTCATTTAATTTTAATTTAATTTTCTATTTACTTACAAGTCTTTTTGCTTTAGGGCTTTTTCTATTTTGATTTACCTTATTTTGTATTACCTATTTAGTTCATTTTTTGTTGTCGTGCTTTATTATTTTCTTTCCTGTAATTGGGTGTAGTAACCTGTTGGAAATATATATATATATATATAGGTAAGATTAGTGGATATAAAGCCGCTCACGACACTGGCTTGTCCTGTTTATTTTAATTCTGTGATTTACTGTTATAATAACAGAATACGGGTTTTAATAATAAATAAATACTATTTGTATTTTAGGTTACGTTTCGGAATTTTTATTATTCCTTCATCAGACACTTAACTATTAAACTTTAAAATTTTGTCATATACATATATATGTCAATTTGATTGATTTTTGAAATCAATCAAATTGACATGTATATACAGTATACATGTATATAACAGTAAATCACAGAATTATATATATATATATATTATTATTATTATATTATTATTATTATTATTATTAAAAAAATCAAAACAACAGATTTAGAGAACACTTAAAATTTAGAAGGAAATTAAATGATCAGTGGCTTAAACAATTAACGAATCATAAATCTTTGAAAGATTTGCCATATCCGTTTTATCGTTAACACTATTTTTCTCTTTTATGATAAAACATCATCTCTAAGATGCGCCTGGAATAATAATTATGTTCTTTAGTTAATATTTTTGTGTAATCAAATTTGTGTTTAAAATTTTATTCATGTTTTTTAAGGCAGGAAGATTATTAGACGGTTTATTTCCTTGTATTCTGTTTTTCAAATATTGTTTCTTTTGACCTACATATACGCTACGCTATTACAATTACCACATAGGATACTCTAAGCTACCTGTGTTTTTACTTTTATTATTTGTATATGTGAGATTCATATTATGCGGTTTTAAAATGTTATTTAGTTTTTCCACTAAAGAATTGACATATGGTATTGAATAATATTTATGTTATTTAACTTGTCTTTATTAGAAAGTGCAGTTTGACTATGTTTGTTGTACCGGGTGATTCAGTAAGGGTGGCGACCGGCTCTATCTCGGAAACTGCTATGCCTAGAGCTTCGGGACAAAAAAATACATAACCAATGTGGCCACCAGAAATATCTGAAAATTATTTTAATGTTCGAAATTTTACCGCTAGGGGGCGTATCTGCTATGTTCAATCATAAAACCAGTATTATCTCAGAAAATTGCAGGTTGAGCTATAGTTTTGAATGAACCGTTCGAAAGCTGAGTTGATGTCCCATTATTTTGTTTAATGACTTTTTTTCATATCTGCTATAATAAGGAGCGGGGAAGCCAATCAATTGTTCAATATGTAAATTTTAATATCTCCTGAACCATTCAACCAATCTGAAAATTAACCGTGCTATATAATTACCAGTGTCGCAAGCTAAATTAATTTGTTGAAATTTCAGTGAAAACCGCATCTTAATATCTCTATCCGTTCTCGGTTTATCGCCAAAAGAATGCAATTTGTAACAAAAATCAACTGCGGCCATGAAAGTAGGCGACGCGACGGATGGTTTCCAACGGAAACTACGAAACTATCAGATTGTTTATTGCTTATATCAGCTAAATAGTCAAAACTGAATGGAATAAATTATTAACGAGAATAATAACAGCAAAAAGAAAATATCTAACCAAAAATTTTAATTATAAATGTTCGGAAGGTCTACCATCACTGGCCACCCACAAATTGAGTCTGTTACTATCGTTATCGTAAGTTTCATCCTTACCATGTCACCTTACATGAAGAATTAAAGGATGGCGATTTTGACCATGCAGCATGCGCTATTGGTCAGAAAGCAATCCTCACTGGTTACGTGAGGTTCAATTTCAAAATCGTTGGCGTGTTAATGTTTGGTGTGAATTTTTGGGAGAAATTATTGGTCCTTACTTTTTTGAACAGCGTTTAAATGGTGTGGCTATTTTTTGGAAAATGTATTGCCTTTATTGTTCGAACATAGTTCCCTGGAGACAAGAATGGGTATGTGGATTCAGCAGGATGGTTGCCCGGCGCATTATGCGCGAAGTGTCCAGGAATTTTTAAATAACCGGTTCCCAAATGAATGGATAGACTGGGGTAGCATTTTTTCTTGGCCGCCGATGTCCCTCGATCTCACAGTAATTAATTTTTATTCATGGAGTAGACTTAAAGATATAGTATATAAAGACCGCCCAACAACATCTGATAATATGAATCAAAGAATTCGAGAAGCCGTCAGAAATATTTCCATTGCCGAGGTAGAAGCGAGTGTATTATCCACAAGTAACAGACTCAATTTGTGGGTGGCCAGTGATGGTAGACATTCCGAACATTTATAATTAAACTTTTTGGTTAGATATTTTCTTTTTGCTGTTATTATTCTCGTTAATAATTTATTCCATTCAGTTTTGACTATTTTTAGCTGATATAAGCAATAAACAATCTGATAGTTTCGTAGTTTCCATGGAAACCATTCGTCGCGTCGCCTACTTTCATGGCAGCAGTTGATTTTTGTTACAAATTTCATTCTTTTGACGATAAATCGAGAACGGATAGAGATATTAAGATGCGGTTTTCACTGAAATTTCAACTATTTAATTTAGCTTGCGACACTGTTAATTATATAGCACGGTTACATTTAATTTTTTCTTGAAATTCACCAAAATATGTTATCACTACAGAAAACACCCTGTAGTTTACCTATTTCAAACTAAATGCTAGAACGACAATTTTTCTAGAAAAAACCCATGAAATGCTCAATCGAACGAGCCCAAAAATTTTCAGATTGGTTGAATGGTTCAGGAGATATTAAAATTTACATATTGAACAATTGATTGGCTTCCCCGCTCCTTATTATGGCAGATATGAAAAAAAGTCATTAAACAAAATAATGGGACATCAACTCAGCTTTCGAACGGTTCATTCAAAACTATAGCTCAACCTGCAATTTTCTGAGATAATACTGGTTTTATGATTGAACATAGCAGATACGCCCCCTAGCGGTAAAATTTCGAACATTAAAATAATTTTCAGATATTTCTGGTGGCCACATTGGTTATGTATTTTTTTGTCCCGAAGCTCTAGGCATAGCAGTTTCCGAGATACAGCCGGTCGCCACCCTTACTGAATCACCCGGTACAATCTGTGTAATCTTTGTTTAATAATTTTGTTAATAAATTGCAGAGGGTACTGGTTTTGTGTAAGTGTTTTTTTAATTTTTGATAATGCAACGTGTGATATATTTGTACTCTCTGTTTCTGTCAGCGTACAAATGATGCTTACTGATAGGTATTAAACGAGGCCATTCATGCGACAACCTTTAATAATAATATTGCACTGCGAAAATGATTAGGAATAAAGCCAAGAGAACAGCACTCTGATAAAGGAGCGTCCCTAATACTTCTTTCAGGAACGCTATGTGTAAGCGTATATGATGAAAGGCGCTAGTCAACTAAATGAATTGCATCCAATATACCAGCAGCACGTTGAGCCCCGAAAATTCTACCCGCCAGACAGACGCAACGAATATCCCGATGCTAAATAAAAAATGTCTCCACTTTCGTCCAACGACCAGGGTAAGCGGGGAGGGAATCGGCATGATCCAGCAGAAGGTCGCGAGCTTTTTATTAGAGCAGGTTATCATCCGTCCGTTGGAATGAGGGGCGTCACTGAGAGGATGAATGCGTCTACAGCCGAGATTGGATCCATTTGCCCGCGAGGGAAGGCCATATTTCATACGCATTTATTGCTAAACAAGGCGTTTAAATGATGTTGGCGACATTTCTCTTTCGGAACCGTAAAGGCTTTATTCCTCATTATATTCAGATGATGGTTATGTGCGTTCGGATGCTCTACAGAACGTATACAATGTTTTTTTCTTCTTTTATTCGGAGCAGATATGAAAATAACTTTGTTGAAGATGGGGAAATAAAACGCAGAAATTTATTTTCCACTTTAGTGTTTTGTTGCTTAAATGAAAGTAAAAAATCAATTGACTAATTAGGTAATTGTTATATTAACAATATCTTTAATAAAGCAAATGCGTAAAGAAAACTAAGCTATTTTGATGATTAATTATTAATAATTGCTCAAAATTAAGTAAATAATTTATCAAATAAATTATTAATTAAATTACTTACATTACTGCTCCATCTGCCGTGAAAGTGCGCAAATACTAACAAAACTTTAACGTGAGTAGCTTAGATGGCATAGTGAATTCTGCAATCAAGGAAGTGAAGGATGATATTGTTGATATTTTAGCATATTTTATAAATTTATCTTTCACTAGTGGAATTTTTCCAACTGTGCTGAACACATCTATTATTGTGCCTATACATAAAAAGGTGACACAAAATGTATGTCCAACTATAAACCTATAGGGTTAACTTAGGTTATTTGCAAAATCTGAATTCTTTTATAAAAAAATGTGACATCATTTCCCACAGCCAACATGGTTTCGCGAAAGAAAAATCGACGTCCACAGCACTAATTGAGTATTACAATAAAATATTACAACATATAGAAAAACGTGCAGCACCTTTTGGGATTTTTTGTGACTTACAGAAGGCCTTTGATTGTGTTCAGCATAATAAGTTACTGGATAAATTGTATGCGTATGGTATTAGAGGTAATGTTTACGAATGGCTTTCTTCGTATTTTAAAAAAATAGAGTACAGTTTCTAAAAATCACGTTTCTTAGCCAAGATCTCTATAACAAGGAGAACACCATCTTCAGTTGCGAGTCATAGAGTCGGACTCCCAACTGAAGATGGTGTTCTCTGCCTGATGTTTTAAAATGAAGTAGGAATGAAAAAAGATTCAAAGGTTGCCTTAAGAATAAATTGCATCAAAATTGTATATATTCCGCAGACAAATTCGTTGGCTTGCTTAGTAATTAAACTGCTTTTATATTATATTGTATTTTTTGTATTTTGTGTTTGTATTATACAGCCATAATCCCTGCAAAGTCAACGGTTATACCACGCATGTGCGTCTCCCGCTCATTCTTCTGACTGCAATAGGTATTCCCCTACATTCAGTCATTCGTCATAGCCACTCGAATACCCGTAACAACGAATACTGGGGCGAGCGCAGCGGTTTTTTTGCTATTCGATCTACACGCAGAAATGTGTTAATTTTTAGTGACCGTGAAACGTATTGCATTTTTATTATGAAATTGAATAAATTGCAATACATATTGCTTTGGACACACGTACTTATAAACTCAAAAGGTGTAATGAAAGCGTGAAACAGTAATTTATAGTATCTATTATGTACTAAAAATAGTCTTTGGTCATGACAAGAAAATTAAAGTAATTCTAATGTACGAAGAACAAAACCCTCATAAAGAAATAATAAATTTAACGAAGGAATTTAATTCTGAGTAAATAAATTTCAAAAATAGAAAACTAAAATAAGCCTTAATAATAAGATGAAATAAGCGTTAATTTTTTAACAATCATTGAATCTTCAAACAAAAGGTTCAAATATGCCCCCATCCTTGGCTAAACAATATCCTAATGTCTTGTAGAAATTTATTCTAACATTCTCCAACATTTCTGGGTTAATGTTGTTTGAGGTTTGAACAATTTTATTCCGCAACTACTCTACATTAACTGGTCTAACGTCTTCATTGCCATAAATTATTTCTTTTAAATAATCCCAGTAAAAGAAATCGAGGGTAGATAACTCTGGTGAACGTGGCGGCCATTTGATATTTTCAGAATGAATTTCGATCCACCAGTTAGGAAACTGTTCACTTAAATAGTTTCGGTCAGCCACTGCATTATGTGCAGGGCAACCATCTTGCTGGAAGTAGATATTTTGCATATTTATGTCGGGAAGTTGCTGTACAGTAGTTAGAATGTGGGTGTTCAGTAATTGTAAATATGCATTTGCGTTCAAATTGCCATTGATAAAAAAACGGCCCAATAATATGGTTGTTTAACAAACCTGCCCAAACATTTACTTTTTGCTGTTGCTGACTAGATGAACTTAAATATCTGTGCTCGTTTTGCTTGGCCCAGTATGTTGTCACAGATGAATTGTGAATTCTAATCAAAGGAAAAGAAGATTCATCGGTAAAGATGATATTTTTTACCAAATTAGCATCTCGGTTAATTAAATCACTTAACTTTTCACAAAATACCATACGCGTAAATGCGTCACCGTGAAATAATTGTTGGTGTTTAGAATATTTAAAATTGTGATACCCATTTGTTTTGAGTATTCGCTGAACGGAAGAACGGGATATGTCTAAATCATTGGAAATCGTGCCAGATGATATATTCGAATTTATTTCAACTGCAGCACATACTAAAACGGACGTATTATTAGAAATTCTGCGAGTTGGAATTCATGTTTATAAATGTTCGACCAAACCGGTATTGTCGGTTTTATTGTTTAATTTAAACATTGTCGCTTTATTTGGAATAGGCCTGTTGGGGGGTATTTAGCTGCAAACACGTCGCATACCCTTTGAAAAGAATTGCCAGCGTGATACCACCGCATCATCTCAGCTCTCTCCTCCACAGTTTAACGCGGCATTTTGCGCAAAAATATGTATTTAAAACTTAGACAACCAACTTACTTGAACTGACTAATAATACTGATCCCTGATCAGTCTACAAGTGCTATTATCGTACTACAGCGCCACACCTCGCTGTTAGTGTGAGACGGTGGGAGTATATGTACTTCCCCGCCGTTTACTTTGCAGAGATTGAGGCTGTATATAAATTTGGACATGCTTAAACACACTAATATTTTAGCAGACAAGGCCAGAAAAGCTGGTTGGCTCGAGCTAAATACTTCCCTTTTGCAGGAAAACATATACCGAACCGTACGATTATTCTATAAGTGACAGAATTTTAGATCGTGTTTGTGCGCCCTAGAGGATTTGAAAATAGTGTTTCATATATTTGTTGACCATAACCTAGGTCAACAAGTATAAATACATCTTCATTAAGCATCAATGAACACAATTCTTAAATTCACACGGCACTGTTTTCATTAATAAAACGTCGACCAAATGCTTTTCTATAAGAAGACACACAAAAAAAAATAATAATTAGTTTAGATTTCAGCAATTCTAATTGCCTGAATGTAGCCTACCAGTTTCCCCAAATTTGAGGACCGAACGCATAAAACATGTTAAAAGGAGATTTCGCTGCATACACTAGGGGAATTATTATATCGGACGCCACTGGCTAAGCACTACGGTAACTGGGAGTAGGAGATTAAGGAGCTGGAGTAAGACGGTAGGAGCTGACTTGTTGGAAGTTCTTAGTTTTTCTCAGCGTTTAAGCTTACCGCAGATGGATAAGAAACAAGAAGGGGAAAACTTCAAAGATCGCATCGACAGTTTCGCCGCGTTGCGATGTTAGAAAAGTTTGCCGCAACTTTATTCTTTGATAATGGAATCGAACTAGAAGAAAAACTACTTCAAATTGGTTTTGTTGGAGAAGCTGTTACTCCACGCATTTCCAAAATATTTCTATCGGTTTCTCTAACGTTATGTGTTTAAGTTTATTCATGAGGACCTGTACAGGGTAGTTTTAGTGTTTAAGGTAGAAATATCGTCCATAAATTAGAGATAGAGAAAAATTAAAACGTAGCAACCTTTGGAAAACAACAACCATTTTCGTAGTTGTAATTTTACGTCTGTCACAAATTAATCTTTATTATATAAATTATTGTTTGTTTGAAAATGCATCATTTTACAAATATACCGCAATAAGACCCACTGTTAAAATACCTTTAATAATAATAATAATAACTAATTACTAATAATAACTAATTACTTCTTGTCACTACTGGCATTCGAAGACTAGTTGACATGTTTATGCGTTGCCGTGTAAGTATCCCTGGTTGCCGGCTACTATGTGCTATTGGTTCAGGTGACTGACCAATTACTTCTGGCATATGTTGTTCCTGTAGTGGATGAAAGACGACTATTTGGTTTGTAACAGATGTACTCTTTTATGCAGGTAGGCTTTCGAATATACTGATGTTGCAAGGCACTCTTCCAAGTGTTACACTTTGCATTGAACCGAAAATGACATTGATTTCAATAATTCATTTCGCTTTCTTAATCATAGACAACATCAGCGATATAAACGTTATTTTGAAGGCAAATTTAAATTCATTCTCTTTACTTTTAATCTGGCAATTGCAATTACGACTTTAGAAAAACCGTTACGTCACTTAGCGGTTCCTTTTCGCGCGGGAGTACTTAACTTACGCGCCACGGAATTTAAACTTGCTTATTTTAAATTCATTCATTTACGCGCCAACCTCTTGGACGCGTCGTCTTTTATGGTCCTTTGTGCTTCACTGGACGCTGCTATTGGTTCATCCTTTTTTTTGTACCTACTTACCGAGCCTTTAAAAGGGCTGTGCACGTTAAACGCACCCTCTGTCTCTCTGTTCTTCGGTTCGCGTTCAGTTGATTTGCCGTGTGACGTACTCGTCTTGACTCGAAAACACAGATGCCACGTGCTCCCCACAGCTGCCGAAACCCCATTGTTTCAAGCTAGAGCTCAGTAACTCTGTTCTCTTCAGTTAATTCCGCCGTCGCAACGACCCTTTTTGACTCGAAACACCGAAAACCACGGAACAGCAGCATACCCAAAAAGCGTCGGACTCAGCTTCACGCTACAGCTAAGTACTACTATTCAAAACGTATCAATCGCTCTCTTTTATTTTATTTCATTACTGTTGCTATTTATACTTTTAACTTGTAATTGCCAGTAACTTTGCTCTCGCACTAGCAGTCATTCATATTTACTTATAGAAACGGATTAATTGCATCACTTTTAAATTAACCACGTGCTATTCCTTTTTTTGTCTTAATTTTGATATCAGAATACAGCAAACACGTGTTGCTTTCTTTTACATTGATCTTAACCTCAAAAATCAGCAACCACGTGGCCAGTTTTTTTCTTTTTTCTTTTTTTTTTATTATTACAATAAAGTTATCGTTACGTTTTGGATCTTTCTTTGTTTTATTAATCATTACAGCGACTCCAAGCGTCATACTCGTGTGTACCGCTTCTCTTACCAATTTACATCAGGTGTAGCACACACTGCGTTCGCACCCCACGCACGCCTGAGCGTATCACAAGCGACAGGTAAATGTAGCGCATCATCTCGTTTATTTAGGCATTCTGGCCGTTTTTCAATTTCAATTACGTCCCTAAGAGTTCTTGGTTTTAAATTTTCAATATTAGCAATTGTCTTCGTTCCATCGAAATTAATCTTATGGCCAGGTAATAACGAATGTTGTGCTAGGGAAGAAGTTAAACGCTTTCTGTTTTACCGCGATTTTATGTTCTTCTCTGCGTACATTTATCCTCCTGTTAGTTTGTCCAATGTAAGAAGATGAGCACGCACCGCAAGGAATTTCATATACGCCTTGATTCTCTAGAGGAATACTTTCTTTAGGTGATTTTAGCACTTGGCCAATTTTTTCTCCAGAGGTAAATACTGCTTGAATGCCGTGTCTTTTTAATATTCTACCAATTACGTCAATTGTTCCCTTTACGTAAGGAATTATAACTTTGCCTACATATTCTGTTCTTTCTCTTGATTTGTTTTTCTTATTTAGGACTCGTGTTATGAATTTGTTATTAAATCCATTTGAAATTAAAGCGTCTCTCATGTTTTTTACTTCTAAATTTCTGTGTTCTTCATCGGTAAGTTTCATTGATCTCGATACTAATGTGTTTATGACAGCTTGGAGTTGCGCTGGATGGTGATGTGATTTAGCATTTAGGTATCTGTTTGTGTGTGTCGGTTTTCGATATACTGTATATCCTAAAGTACCATCATGTTTTTTCTTGACTAGTATATCTAGAAAAGAAAGCTGACCATTTTGTTCTTTTTCCATTGTTAATTTCATTTTTGGATGTATGTTATTTAAATGGGCCAAGAACTTTTGTAGTTTTTCTTCTCCATGGGGCAAAATTACAAAAGTATCATCTACATACCTTAACCACAGCTTCGGCTTTTTTGAGTTGTTTGTAAAGCGACTACCTCGAAATTTTCCATAAATAAATTTGCTAAAGCAGGAGAAAGCGGTGAGCCCATTGGAGCACCTTCAACTTGTTTATGGCGCCGACCTTTATATATATAAGTATTTTTGAAACAGTGGTTCGCTAGATTAATGATATATTCTGGCGGTTTGTATTTTTCTTGTATAAAAGAGATTGCTTCTTTTACCGGAACTTGTGTAAATAATGATACAACGTCAAAACTCACTAAAATATCTTTATCTTCAAGGCGACGTTGCTTGATTAAATCAATAAAATGCAAAGAGTTCCTTACGTATGATCCTGCTTGTTCTACATACGGTTGTAATTGTGAAGCGAGGTATTTGGCTAGCGCTTGAGTGGGTGATCCTATCGAACTAACTATTGGACGGAGTGGAACATCTTGTTTGTGAATCTTTGGTAGTGCATATAGTTTTGGGCATCTAGAAGACTTTTCTCTGGGTATTATTCGATTCTGTATTTCTGGATCAATTGGAGTTGCTTTAATTTTATTTTTTGTGGTTTTCTCTAGGTAACTTGTTGGGTCTGTGGATAGTGCATTAGCATATATACGCTTTGAGCGTAAATTACAAATGTCGTCGAGTGACACTGAAGAGCTGTAGGTACAGCGAAACATGCATGTCTGTCAATAACGACATTGGTATAAATTTTTCTGAATTTTATCAATTAATAAGGCGTTTAACGCTAATTTCGCGGCTTCAGTCAATATGATTTCAAATTTGTGTTCGGATCTTGAATGTAATCAAAGAACAAGAAAAAGATGTGAGCTTCTTAGACCTAATGTGAGGATCAAGAACATGCATTTAATATTTGTGGCAATGAAGAAAAGTCAATGTCTATGCTTCTATCTGATTTGTGGTTGTTATAGTGACATATTCTAAAAACAGGTAACTTCTGCAGTATATTAGTTCTAGGAGTTGGGCATTAGAAGATTGTGTGCGCACGCGTAGGGAACTGTGGGACAAGGAACGAAATGTGAGCCAGCAGTTGAGATGCGTCTATGTCAGAGTGTAGCAGATGGTAGAGTAGCTTCATGTCCGCTTTCTTTCGTCGAGTTTCCAACGATTGAAAGTAAAAAGTTTCCAATAATAATCCATGGTCGAAACCTTGAGGTGGATATATGCCGTATCGTCTAAAGTATAGATATTTTGGAAACTTTCTTTGTATTCCTTCCAGCATATCTGAATAAACTCTGTACCATATGACTGACGCATATTCGCGTTTGGAACGTACATACGCACAATAAATAGGTATAATGGACGATACAGAAAAATGACGCACATTTCTTATCAAAAATCCTAACGTTTTGGCGGCAGCAGCAGTAATGGTAGTGGTATGAGATGAAAAGGTTAATTTGCCGTCAAAGGTTACACCTAGGTCCTTTAATGTGTTACACCGTGGGATATCTTCGCACTGGTAAGTGTAAGTGAACGCAACCGGATTAGTTTTCCGAATATATGTCAAGACATTGCAGTTTGAGATGTTAATTTCTAGGTGGTTATCAGAACATCAAGCAGCTAGTTTATTGATTTGACGCTGCAGATAATAGCAATCCTCAAGGGTTTTAATCTCATAATATATCTTCAATTCATCCGCAAATAACAAACGTGGGCAGTCTATTGATGCAGAGATATCCTTGATAAATAGCAGGAACAGGAGGGGTCCTAGGTTGCTTCGCTGTGGAACTCCCGACGTTGGTGAAAACAAGGCAGAGCGATGGCCACCAAGAATCACGCACCGTTTCCGATCATGTAGGTATGTGCGGGGTAAAGCAATCAAAGCTGGTGAGAACCCTAAGATATCTAGGTTGGCTAGCGGCAGTTCATGATTTATGCGATCGAAGGTTTTACATATGTCTGTATAAATTACATCGACCTATCCACCATCATCTAATGACTTCCAACAACTGAGGATTCTTCAATTTTCTGCACAGTTCTAAAAGGAGAGCTCATACATGAGTTAGTTGCATCCGGTTGCGATGTAGGAGTCAGGTATACGGACTGAAAGAAAGTCTGGAAAGGATTTTTAATTTTTTTAATGGTGTTTCGAATATCAAGTTCAGAAATACTGGGTAAAGGCAAGTGTATCAATGTTGCCACACATGTGATCTGGTTTACGTAAATGTCCCTTTTCTAAATTAATAGATGGTTAGAATTTTCGAGGATCAACTTCGATCCTGCTTTCAGTGTTACGTATGTAGTTGAAATAACTAATTTTGATATTATGCTTAAAAATTTGTCATTTACGAAGCGTCCTATATAATGTATTACTATTCAATTTTACATATTAAAGCACATGTGCTGCTAGAAATTTATGCCATTTGCTCAAATTCTTTACTCGTAGAAATATT
Source organism: Cetonia aurata (assembly GCA_949128085.1). NCBI lineage: Eukaryota > Metazoa > Arthropoda > Insecta > Coleoptera > Scarabaeidae > Cetonia > Cetonia aurata. The sequence continues at coordinate 25,359,032 of OX421889.1, read as the reverse complement.
CAGTAACCACCATTTGGACTAAAATACAGACAAAAATTAATAACTTTCCTACACATCCGCGTATTTCAGAACTCTACAATCACCGTATTTGCTTTTACGAAGTTTTTGGGAGTAACTTTGTCCAGAGGCCAAACGACGCAAACAGTATGTGGTCACTGCTAATGGAAGCGCTTGGTTAATGTAAAGTCCATTTGCTCTGGCCACATATTATGCACAACGTCTCTGCATAACATCGGTTTGGATCCGCGCCCAAGTTAATGATTTCGTACTCGGAGATATGAAAAACATCCGGTTATTCGTGCAGCGTGACAGTTCTATGGCTACGCGGTTTTCTTTTTTGTTTTTTGCAAAGTGAATATAGTGGATAGAAAAGAACAAAGGTACTAAAAATATATACAAATCAACGTTGTAAATCTGATTACTAATGTTGCATTAATGTGTAGGTACTATTGCTCATGTAATACTTTAAAATATTTAGTTAACCAAATATCCCATAAACATTTTCGATGAAATTGACAAATTTTTATAACTGACAGTTTTATTTTCTTTAGTAGGGTACTGTTATAGGTAGTCGAAGTAAACAATGAGCAAGATTTTTATCGGATTTCAGGTATTCTACCTCATATACATAATTTGATAATATCATAGCCCATCTATGTAAACGATTCGCGGAAAATTGAGGTATTCCTTTTTTTGGTGAAAAAATGTGCGATAGGGGTTTATGATCTGTATCTAAAATAAATTTGTTCCTATACAAATACTGATTGAATTTGTTTAAGCCAAAAATTATAGCTAGTACCTCTTTTTTTATTTGGGAAAGTTGCATTTCACTTTTGCTTAGCGTTCGCGATGCGTAAGCAATAGGTCCCATAACATTTTCCTCGAAAATTTGATACATTACTGCACCTATTCCAACGTTGAAAGCCTCCACTAATAATTTAATAGGTAAATTGGTTTGAGAAGGTTAATTTTTCTTTAATATAATTGAAAGCCTTATCACACTGTTCTGTCCATTTCCAAATAAATATTATAGCTAGTTACGAAAGGCTTTGGCTATATCCTCATTCAGATTTTTGACTTAAGCATGTTTCAGCAAAACATACTTTAGCTGTGGCAGTCATGCCATGAGACAGGGTGCATAATGCAATGAACTTTTATAAAAATATGATGTGATTTGATGTGATGTGATCTAGATTTACCAATCAACCCCCTGTGCTTACCGCAAATTTGAGGGTTTTCTTTGATCATTTCGAGAGGTATTGTCTCCTATTCGTAAAGTAGCAGCCCTTGTGATGTCAGACCTTTGAAATGGCAGGGTATGTGCTCCGCAGCCTCAGTTTCGATTTTGCAAACCCGACGCATAACAGCCTTGGCTTTACCCATCTTTTGTGTTATCTCAGAAGAAAATATCCAGTAGCTTCCTGGATCCCTTTCTTGAGTATAAACATCTATGACCAATATTTGTTCCTGAAAGATGGTTGGGGTTTGCGTTACAGCGGAAATTTGTCCGTTAATTATTGGCATCCTACCACTTGTTTCATCTTGGAACAAGATGTGTACCAAATCAAGGATCCTCTTTCAAATTTTGGCCCCCCTAAGCCCGATTCTCCTTTATAAAAAATATGCTTTTAATTGACTACTGTCCGAACTGAACAACTTGTTAATTTCGGTCTCTTAAAATAACATATTACTTTGAATAAGCGGATGATATATAGATAGATCAATAGAGTTTTATTGTATATGTCAGTTTAAAAGAGACTGAAAATACATAGTCAGATCATAATCTACATAATACCTACACAATAACTCAGTAAAGTATGTACACCATAAATAATACAATAAACAATAATATACCACTATACGAAATTGAATTTATAAATTCCTCAACGGAATAAATGCAGCGTTGTCGAAGGAAAGCCTTAACTTTACGTTTGAATACCTTCTCAGTAGTTAGACATTTCAAATGATCAGGTAGCAAGTTAAACAGTTTAATTCCCATTGATGTGGGGGCACGCCTCGTCATTTCCAACTTATTTAGAGGTTCTCTGTAATTATCTTTCGCTCTCGTATTATGGCCATGAATGTCTGAGCATTTAATAAAGCCTAATTGATTTATATATACAAAACAGAGCAAATCCAGTATATATATTTACTTGGCAAAGGTAAAAGGCCTCTAGAAGGGCGGTCGACAAGATTCATAGCATTTAATATTCACTAGGCAGCGTATAACACTTTTTTGAGCGATGAACACATTACGCGACAACTCCGACGATCCCCAGAAAACTATGCCATAGGCCATTCGCGAATAAATTTCACTGTAATAAAACTGAATTAAATGTTTTAGATTTAGAATATATTTTAAATATCCAATTTGGTAGCAGAAGGTATTAACTCTCTTCATGAGACTCTCACAATGTGGCCTCCGACTCAAGTTTTCATCCAGTGTCACTCCCAGAAATTTAACGGTGGCCTGACAATCTAAGCGTGTATCACTGAACATCACATTATTATCAGTCGTTACTCTGTATCGTGAAGAATGAAAGTACACATAATTAATTTTGGGCACATTAACCGCCAAATTGTTAAAGTTAAACCACTGAGCTAACTGGCATTTGCTTCAGCCTGGACCTCCAACGGATTTTTTCCGATAACAATGGCAAAGGTGTCGTCTGCGTACAGATACAAAGAGTGCTCAATAATAACAGAATAATGTCATTACTAAAAAGTAAAAACAAGATCGGCCCCAACACCGATCCTTGTGGGACTCCAACACTGACTGGCAAGCATGCAGAAAAAACTTTGTCCATAGAGTTTATAGTATTAAAAGAGACTGTAACAAATTGAATCCTGCCTGTGAGGTATGAAGTAAACCACTGTGATACGACGCCACGAATGCCATAATTAGTCAACTTATCTATAAGGCGTTCATGATTGACACAGCCAAACGCCCGAGCAAGATCGCAAAAAATACCTTGTGGTAATAAGCCGTTATCCAAAGTTTGTACTACTCTGTTGATGAAGTTATTGTAAAATGATGTTCCGTAAAACCAAGCTGCCTATCAGTGTTCATGTTATTTCTTTGTAAGTGACTTCAGAACCTGTCCAGCATCGCATATTCGAACAACTTAGAGAAACAAGAAGTCTGGGATATTGGGCGATAGTTCAACATATTCTGTGGAGAGTCCTTCTTGTAAATTGGAAGTACACATGCTGTTTTAAGCGCTCTAAGGAAACTACCCTTCTCAAAAGATAGGTTAATGAGCTGCGCCAATGGACTAACGAGAAATGGAGCAACGTATCACAACAAACTACTGGGTACATTATTAGACCCAGAGCAAATTTCATTCTTTAATCTATTTATTACTTATATAAGCTCATCCTTACTAAAAGGATAAGCACACATGCTATTACAGACTCTCTTTTGTGCAAAATTAGGAGGTAGTGCTCCTGTAATACTAGATGCTTTCTATCAATACAAAAAATTTATTTTAGCCGCAGAAGTTTCGATTCAAGCAGATAAAATATGTCCATATTTGACAAATATCCAAACGTGAACTGGATTGAAACAAATGCACCAAATTTTCAAAAGACCAACAACAATAGGCAACATCCACCGCATATAGAACGTCACCAACACGCTAGCTTCAATATGAGGAAAAATTCATCCGGTAAATAGCCGGATATTTTTCAACCTGCAATCTCTGCGTCAGACACGGAAACACTAAAAACCTCAATTGTTCGCCACCCACGTGAATATGGATCACCTCCGGTGTCATTCCTATTCGTCTATTATCCATCAAAATTTAAACGAAGCGTGTGAACGGTGAAAAACCGCGCGTGGCTACACGTCAAATATCTAGGTCGTATCGGCCATTCCTGACAGAACGATGGTCTCGTTTGCGGTTGTTTATAGGCCGCAAACCGCGGTCACATTGTTCGACGACGAAAAATTTCCGCGCCAGCACAAACCTGTAGTCCGGACGGCGTGGTGGGTCCGGTGATTCCGGGTGTTTCCGTGACTTATATGGGAGATCGTCGTCCGATATTTGCGTGAAATTCGTTTAGGAGCGAATTGGCGCAGTCAGTAGGATATGGCTTTGTATGTATATGCAAATTTCTTTAAAAAATGTACTAAAAAATACGTTTCAATTTAGTTTAGCACGTGTTCCTAAAAAAAAAATTGGATTTACCTTAGTTCTAGATCTTTTCAAATGCAACCGTTAATAATGCTGCATCTTTTGCTTTATTTGCAGATGCACAGAGAGAGCAAATACTACAGAACAGGTTGATATCAGATTAATGGCAGTCTTTTATAAGATTTCAAGAACATGTTAATATTTATTTTCAACTGACCAGCGCTTAGGGATAACCACACTTGTCCAAATACTACTTTCTTAGGGAATGTGCTTAAAAAAAACATCTTTGGACAAGTGAGGTTCTCAAGAGAAAGAAACAGATTTAATTTTCAATAAACATCAAGTCGGTTGATTTAATTTGGACCTTTAAGAGTAATTCAGTTGTATTATTATTTTTTTTTTGAATTATGGTCAAGGTGGTTTAATATATAAAAATATTTTCATATCTATGTATTTTTTTCTTAATTGCTACGATCGTTTCATTGTTCGTTTAATTACTTTTTTCTCCTTACTGATTTCATAAGCATAAACCCCTTGTTCGTGAATGGCTATTATATAATACACCTCATCAACTGAAAACACCTCCATAATCTCCAGATATTAACCCCATAGAACATCTGTGGCAGGAGTTGAATGTACGAAATCCCTTACCACAAAATTAGATAACAAATCTAAATACGTATTTCGGCAACTAAGTTGCCATCTTCAGTAGAGAACAAGTGAAGAGCAGTGTTAAACTTAGTGTTTTCGGCTAAGGTAAACCTAAAACACTAGTGTAGTAGTGTTATTCCACTAGTGATTTGGTGAAGAGCATATCTTCCAAGGTTTACCTTAGCCGAAAACACTAAGTTTAACACTGCTCTTCACTTGTTCTCTACTGAAGATGGCAACTTAGTTGCCGAAATACGTATTTAGATTTGTTATCTAATTTTGTGGTAAGGGATTTCTCACCTTTTCTTTTGGGATTTTTGTTATAGTTTTCAAGCCACAGTTTCCACCCATCACAGGATTGAAGGTACGGGTCAAGAAACATAAAATTGTTGATAAAAATGACTTAGAAAGGGTTCTATCTGAAGAATAGCAAAAAATTGGTCCAAATGTATGCTGTAGCCTGATCGAATCGACGCCGATACCGTTACCAGCAATTATTACGGCGGATGGTTATCCCACAAAATATTAAATGTAGTCAAAATGTATTCAATTTATTACATATACAGCTGCATGAATACTTTTTTCCCATCTAATTTAGGTATCTCTATAGAATTTTATTTAGTTTTTGTAAATTGTTATTTATTTTCTCATTAAATTATTCATTATCTTGGAGTCTATTAAATTTACTAGCTTTAATGTATTATAAACTTACAAAACAATACTAAGCGAAAAGATATTTAGCCATTATGTTTAAATTGCTTACTGTGTGAATACTAACTGTATATGTGTATATTAACTTTGCAAGATACATTTTAGTGCACTTCCACTTAGCGGACACCCCTCTGTAACGGACAAATCAGTCTGCCCCGTGAATGTCCGTTGTAGAGAGGTTCCACTGTATCTAAGCAAAATGTAAATAAATACACATCGTTTGAAAATGTCAACCATAGATGTTGGAAGAAACGTCGGGTGATATTTTAAATTTAAATATTAACGAAAATTCGATACGGCAACGTCCAACAACCGCTACAATGTTAACTGAAGACCCTGAAAATTTGGAGACAATATTGTTGCTAAGTAAAGATGCGTACAAAATTTAAATCAATCTAAATTCAGTAAAAATATGAATTTGGAGATACCAGTCAAAAGAAACATGTCCAAATTCATTTCAAAGTTAGAAAGATTTTATACTTTTTCAAACCAACCAGAAAATGGAATTTAAAAAAATCGTATAAAATTATTTAATTTAGAATATTTTTTTATTCCATATTTGAAAAAAAAAAAATAAATTTGTAGAAGAATGAGCTCTCCTGCTGATAAAGCTTGTAGAAGCATAATAAATTATTTTAAAAACGCATAGATTAAAGTATTATTTAAATAAACTGCTTGCTATAAATTTTGATTACTTCCAATATATTATCACAACCATAAAATATATTCTTATGAGACACATGTCAATAAATTCAATAAATACATTACGCGCACTGCAAGTCAATCTGAACAGTCTATAGAAAATATTTACATTCTAAATAAGAGCGTAAGCAATTCACATTCAAGGAGGTATAAATTCTATTCAATTTGCTATTCTAGGTAAATAACAGCTGTGCGGCAAGAAAGCATATTTCTTAAATAAAAACAAATAGCGAGTCAGTACTCCTTCCACACTCAGCCGTCCGGTCTCCGACCGTACACCTTGCTCCCCGCCATTATCTATGTTTCATAAAATCGAAATATTGCAGCCTTTTATTTATGCAACCCGCTTGGTTTGGCCAATTCTGCTTCAGTGAGCTATCTGTTTACTTATCTGTGATTTAAGTGTATGAAACAAACGAGACAAACATCCTAACAAATAGAACAGCTACGTGACATATCTTCCAATGAAATTTACCTCCTATTCAAATGAATATTGTTTCTCGTTCCTTTTTTTTTCAAAAATTTTCCGTTTTCCGTTATAGATCGTCGCCGGCGTATAACTGGTACGACGTAGTGACTTAACTTCCACGTTTGCGTCAGATAATCCACTTCTTAAAACAACAAATCAATTTCATTTCCCTATTTATATAATTTATGTGTTATATATCCTTTCTTTTATTAGAAGTACATTTTTTCTCTTTTAGTGTAATTAATATTACTTTCGAAGAATGGAATATGCATAAGGTAAACGATAAAATCTTTTAATCAGTGTCGTTCCAGTAACTACTTCATTTGAATTATTTTTGTACATCTGTGTGTAACAATTTATCATTTATTCTTGCAATTTCATCGCCGACATAACAAAATTACCACACGAATCCTTGCAAGCGTATAAATCCACGGAGAGTGCATACAATCCACTCGCCGCACTCTAATATAAAACCATCAATCAAAACACGTCGCTACCTGTAATAACTACAATGACAAAACAATCCCTTCCCCGGGATTGTAGTGTGCGCGGATTTATGTCACAGACATCGGCAAGAATAATACATTTTATCCCTAAAATATATGAGCACCTCGTCGGGAACTGATTAACGACGGTTCGATAAATCATTTTTTGTACCCGGATTTCTGTGTCGAGGTCCCGGGGAACCGTCGGCAGCGGAAGCAGCGCTAATTCCGCGAATTTGCATCGGCAAACCGCGCATCTATTGTTTTTCGCGCCGGTGCTGTCCTAGTCGAAGAGAAATTCCTGTATTCCGCAGTTATTATTGCGAACGGGTGTACCAACGACTGCATATTAAACGCTAGAGTGGTATGCGCGGAATGCGAAACACATACTGCTATAAAAGAATTCGTTTGCATTTTATGAAGTAGGTGCAGGGTAATTTAGTTTTGATATTGAATGCAGGAGATTGCTATTTTTTAGTTGGCGAGTTTCTTTTTTTTGTGATTGGTGGTTTGAACAATTTATTTCATACCCTTGCACTCTTTTTATAGTTATTTTTGTTTCTTAACTACATATTTCATTTTCTTTACTTGCTTTTTTTCTATCAAGTCTAATCTATCAATAATAATAATAATAATATATATTTATCCAAAGACCGTAAGTACAACATTAATAGAAGCACAGTTGGTATAGGATAGGTTTGAGTTGCATTAATAAAGTAAAAGAATAGACAATGAATAGTATGATATACTTATTATACTCAGTCACCCTCGGGACGCGGGAGGATAACGTCACTCCGGTGAAACACTGATTATTATATTAATATAGCTTATAACATTTAAGTATCTTTAATGTGACTGTAGTAGTTATTAGTTAGTGATGTTCTGGTAATACATTGAATAAAAGAAACAACAATATAGTGTAATTTATTTATTTAGAGTTAAATAAATCTAATGAGCAAAGAAATAAATCTTCTAAAGATTCCTTCAGGGTAAGTAAGTTCTTTACTATCTTAGATACACAATAATAAAATTTCTAGAATCTTAATCCAAACTAAAAACTCGTATCTCTCGTTTTTAATATCATAAATAAAATTCAAATTTCCGTCATGAAATCAAGTATAACTAGATCAATGCCAACTTAAACTGCTCGTGAAATTAATCCACATAATCAAATACAACCTGACATAATCATTTCACTAGATTTACAGTTATCATCCAAACAAATATAACCTAAAATTCCCTTATGCATTATATCATAATATCATTTATTGACAACTACAATCGAAATAAAACTGTCAAAAAGACTATATCACCCTTAGGTGTTCTTCCTATAGCCTCGGTCTTCGGGTTGATCTTCACCCTTCCAAGCTAATCAATATCAAATCGGGTATATTGGGGTACGAATCGCCACCATTGCTTTTGCGAAAAATTTAGACTTTGGACGATTATCGCTTACTGATAATTTTGATGTTGCTTCTGTCAGATCACATGGTTATAGGTTCAAAAGATAATAAAATCGCTTACTTCAGGTACGAAAAGTGCCCTAGTATAATCCAAAATAATAATTCCATATTCAAAACAATCATTTCAGCTTCCAAATGGTGTTCCAAAGATCTCACAGCAAACTGCCTCGAATGTTGTTCTTCAACACCCCATGTTTAGACGATCGGCCACCCCAAATCTCGAAATCACCGGATTCCGATTATCTTAGCACTGTACACCTAATACTCACATTCTTGTAAGCAAATTTGAAAACTGTATGGACTTAAATTGTGATAGATATTACACGAAAAGCAACCACACTCAGAAAGAAACGAAAGAGAAGTCCCCTCAAATTTGTTTTCAACAAACACAATATTTCCTAGACAAAAGGACCCCGACAACGATCATAGAAATCGTTTCAAACGATACGACAGCATAAAAATCCTTCGTCGAACATTAATCGAAAGACATACACATGCCCTAAAATCCATGGTTACAAGCCTTAATTGAATTAGATATGAAATAAGTAAGTTCTTAGTTTAAATTATTACATACGTTGACAAAAATAAATAAATAGTTAAAAATACATTTACATAAACAATTTTATAGTCCATATTATGATTCTGTGGGTTTTGTTTAGCATGATACACCGGAAATAAAATAGCAATTGTATTTACTAGGTTTGTTTGCCGTAGTTGATAGGTATTTCTGATACCTGACGCTTCGCCAGCAACTGTGGCTGGCATTCTAAAAGGCTTGAACAAGTTACGACTGTCGATTGTCGGCTGGCACGTCGCTTTCTACTGCCTGGATGGTGTGGACAGGGTGCTGAGATTGATCGCATCACATGGCCAATGGCTGCCAGACGTGTACTGTCAGCATTTTCGATTGTGTTGCACGCCGCGGTTACAACAGGAATCCCTACCCTGCTTAATTTAGTCTCCCTTCTTTTTTATGGAAATTGTTCGGGTTTTCAAACATTTTGATCTTTTCCTGTGGAGTCTTGGACGATAATGTGTTGTTGTAGCCAGAACATCCGTATTCTCTAGAGATTGGTTGTATGCATAAGATCCGCATCTTTGGTATGAATCTTACGTGGGAGTCAGATGGTGCGAAGCCCAACTGATAAAAGTTTTTGCATTTCGTACCGACCTGCTCATATCGGCTTTTTATTGTAATAACAAGTTTTCCTCGGCATGCATTATCGCAAATTCGTAGAGGTTATAAGAGGTATGAGAACATTTTTTGTTCTAACATCTGCTGTCAGTAACTTTTTCCCAGTATATTATTATTATTGTGTCACAAAGCGGTTTACAAAATGATGCCAAGTCTGGTTCTCTTATTGAGAATACTTTCTGTATTATATCCTAGTCAATATGCCGTTCTTTAAAAGTGGGAAACCAGGAAGCTGATAAATGCGTTGGTTAACTTTAGATAAAGTCGGCTATTGTGAAAACACGTTCATTATAATAGACTATTGTAACTTCATGCCGGTATTTGCAAAAGTTGAATTATGAACTGAAGTAATATTTTATATATGAATACATCAGAGGAAGTATGTCATTCGTTTGTAACATGCCGGCAAGGCAGACGTTTTAGCAAAATAATATGCATGTCAAATAGAAAACCACAACAAAAATGAGATTTCCGTGCCAGCAACACGCAGCCACCGAATTTCATTAACGTTGATTTATCGGCTGTCGAATTTCAAATATTTGTAATATACTGCTTTGATCGCGACATTTTAACTCAGTTTGTTTATAATATTTTTTTTTAATCATGGAATATTATTTGATTGCTTTGAGAGTATACAAAATTAAAAAAAAACAGGAGAATAAACAAAGCAAACGTTAAATTAATTACTAAAGGAAGACAATTCGAGGATACATAGTCCAATTTCTGTAAGTATATTAATTTTTTTAAAGGAACCTCTGCATGATTGATTAATTTTTAAATGTAGTATAATACGTAATAACATTTTTTAGTAGACGAATACGCGGCTAATGTTGGAAGTGCCACCCCAAAAAATAATGCCGTACTTAATCCTAGAATAACAGCAACCAGTGTAGACTATGCGTAACGCCTGCTCACTAACTAAATATTTCATTTGCCGCGTAGCAAAACACAACCTACTGTATTGCACAGCTTGTTGATGTGATCTTTCCATTTTAAATTATTTTACAATTTTTAAACTCTACGATCTATGTAAGATGGGATTTGCTAAACGAGTAGAGGAAACTAAAACGTTGGTTTTATCGTGATTAGTTTTTAAGTCGCTGGCGTGTTCTTCAATGTTTTTAATATAAATACTTCCTATATCGCGAATTTCTCCGATAGATTTGCTCTTTAATAAAATTGCAGTATAACTCAAAAATTACACTCTGCACAAAATATAGCCGCATTAGCGGGTATCTTTCCCAAGAAAGAAAGTAATTTTCAATGTAAAAGTGTGAAACGCCAATCTGAACATTCTCTCACAAGATCACGGCCAGAATAGAGCGAAAATTTGCCGCGGGAACGCGTAGACAGCGACACTCCAAATATAGTAGAGAAAAATAGGGAAGAAAAAATCTGCACGTAACAATACAACTGATGATGTTAAGTCAAACGCTCGCGTACGACCACAATTTAAATTTCTAACACCTTGGTTGGGCAGGCCGTTTTGCCACCCATTCCCACTATTATTTCCCTATAAACGCTTTATCGTACTTTAGTGTCTTTAGGTGTATACACATATTTATTAGCTAGAAGTTTTTACTATTCAACGCAAGAGTTTCATCCTAAAACAATATAACGATTTTTAACAACTCCATGTTTCACCGTTGCTGGCTCAAGTATGCAACTTAGGAGATGCATACCATAAGAGTTTAGAATACAATAACTAATAAACTCCGGACCGTTCACCCAGTCAATTAAATAGTCGTTTGATGACGGATTACGTCCCAAAACAGCGGACCGGCTAAACCCAACCACCCTCCACTAACCCTCGTACACATCTGTGGTTTGGGATCGTCGGTACAGCCTGTATATATCCTTTTTCTTAATTCCTGCCCCTCACTTGTAAAAAGAGTCGTTGATTTGATAACGGATTACCACCCACCTCAGAAGACCCGCTAAACCCCTCCCACTTGTATAATGACTAGCAGTCGTGGGTTGTCACCCTGTATATTCATTTTTCTTAATTACAAATTACACATACTGTATCATCATTATTTTCCGTTGTAACACTAAAACGATCGGAGAAAACGCAAAATTCTCATCTGCTTTAGATATCCGTCAACTATCGATAATTTACATACTTGGTAACCGACGTCTTCCGAATAATGGTTATTACATTCATTATAATGTTAATTAATAATGTTTTATCATTTCTTCGATCCCCTTTGTGCTTATTGGACACCAAATTCGTTGTCGTTCAAGGTTTCGATGTTTCGATGTTCGGTGCACGACTACCTGCTGATCACCGGCAATATTACATAAGCTGACCCTTCTCGCCGGCGCGAAAAATTTCGGAAAAGGTTTACGCGTTTTTTCGATTTCAACGACGAACGACACCACGACTATTCAGGTACGACGAACGCTTCGCGTCCCCTAAAAATAATTCTCCTTTTAACAGAGTCGCCTTCCTAGATCCGTGCAACAACTTTTTCGAGAGGCGTCCACGCATCTTATGACGCACCGCATTTGGATGCACATTAGTAGATATAGAATTTCTGCGTTCTCATCGCGTCCGCGAATATTCGTGTCCGTATAATCAAAGGCGCTGAAATGGGACACTTAAACAATTAGGCGCGGAATTGGCTAGAGTTGATTCTAGTGAATTGCAGGCGCGGAAACGGAAAGCGTGGAAGTGGAAAGACACGAACATTTTATGGCAACTCTTTTTCTTTCTGAGGGAATTTGGGACACCCGGTATAACAGCTATCAGTAGTCGAGTTATTTTTTCACATGGTATTCCAAATTTTAATAAACTGATCTAGTAGATCCCTTCGATGAAATGTAATTTCATTCAACTTTCTAGGAATAAGAATATGGTGAACTTTCGGCAACAGCTGGATAAGCTTGCTTTAAACTTGTTGAAATTATAAAAGGTTTTGGTGTTATTGTTTATATGTAATTGTATCTTGGTTGGTCTCAGATTGAGTAGGTTGTTGAGACATCTTTCCGAATCTTGCGATTCATTTGTCGAACAATGGGGATCGGCGTTAAGTCTGGGTGGAAATTAAAAGTTGAATTTGCGTTAGCATTACTATTTCTATTTTATTATTTAATCTATATAATAGTTTTCATTATTCACGTTCTTTTTTTTAACAAGAACATTGATGGTGTACCAATCATCCGTCAGTGACTTATTTCATGATTAATATACATACATGCCTATGCGAGTTTACCGCAGCGTAGACGCAGAAGGTTTCCCTTCCGGCAGCAGCTAAAAGTGAATTTTTACCTAGCGAATAAAGTTTCCGGGCCGAGGAAATAAAGTTTTACGCTCTGAAAACGCCAGGCGAAATTGCAACGGCGTACATTTGCAATGATAATATGCCGTAGTCACGCTGCGGCGAAGCGACCCCGGGCTAGCTGAGCGTTAATTTTGGGGCGCTGAAAGGTAAACCATGGGTAAACCGTTCCCAGCACGAAAGCTAGAATATTCGTTTTGCTGGCATTCGCTGCGATGTGAACCGCTAAATTAGTAATTTGAGAGAAAATGTATGTAGGCAGTAAATAAACTTAGGGATGAACTTTTGAAGAAAGCTATCAGGGCTGTATGAGAAATGATACCTATAGGTGCATTTCTACGAGTAGAAAAATGTAGAAGAGAAATCTATTAGTCAGTGTTACTAATAATAATAAATCATAATAGATACGTTTATTGTCAATCTAGCAGCTTGATGACTGTGGAACCATAAAAAAGTCATCATCCTATCGGAAGATGCCACAATTTTTGCAAATGGCGGTAAATGTCAGTTCTCGTTTGACATTTGTGAAGTAGACCGATACAAAATACACGTCAATAAGACATGAATTGCTATACACGAGATGCTGTCAGGTCTGGGCAGCCCCGGAGCAGCCGTTCTGATGAGAATATCGCGGCTGTGGCTGAAGATGTCGCAGAAGACCCCGGAGTATCGACTAGACGACCTGCGAGACAATTGGGCATCAATCGGCGGTGTTAAAGAGAATTTTGGTGAACGACTTGAACATGTTCGCTTACAAAGTGCAAACAGCGCATCAGCTGCTAGCCGTTGACCGCCAAGCGCGTGTAATCTACGCTCAAGTCATCCTGAATCATTACCACCAGGAAGACAACTTTTCGTCGAAAATCATCATGAGCGAAGAGGCCCATTTCCATCTCTGTGGATACGTGAATAACCAGAATTATCGCTTCTGGGGCGCCAAAAATCCGCGTATAACACACGAAGGGCCAACACCCGCTCAAAGTTACTGTATGGTGTGGTGTTTACGCTGGAGGCGTCATCGGGCCTTATTTTTTCTTCTGGGAACGGCGAGCGCTACGGAGCCATGCTCAACGACTTTCTCCTTCATCAACTAAACGAATTTGGACTGGAGAACATGTGGTTCCAACAGGATGGAGCAACGGCGCATACGGCACGAGCCACAACCGAAATTCTGAGAGCTGCATTTCCGGGTCGCCTGATTTCTCGTTTTGGTGATTTGCACTGGCCGGCAAGATCGCCCGATTAAATCGTTCTAGACTTCCTTTTGTGGGGTTTCTTGAAGTCACGAGTCTATGTCAACAAGCTTCAGACTCTTGAATCACTCGAAGAGAATATTCGCCAGGAATGCAGGAATCTACGGTCAGAAGTTCTGGCAAGAGTGATGGAAAATGCCATAAATCGGGCCCATTTAGTCATTAATTCTGGCGGCGGCCACCTGGCCGATATCATTTTCTTTACTTAATGAAAAAAAAAAAAAACAATTCAAATAAACACAATCCAAAAGCAAAACTAAAGTTTTTCATTTATTAAAAAACATACAGTCAAAGAATATCGGGTGACAACTTTTGCGCCACCTTGTAGTAACGTATAAATAAATATTAAATCAAGCAACCTTTCTACGGTCTTCAAGTGCTCGCATTTCAAACCCAACAGCAAGTTACGGATATGGAGTTCCACGTGACGGATAGCTGCCATAATTTTTAAGGTGTAGATATTTGAGGAAACGCTTCTGAACTGCTTCTAACTTATTCGAGTGCTTGCCATAAAGCAGATTCCACACTACTGAATAATATTTGCTAAAGCCAGTATAAATCACATCGACCTGAGTACGGTTATCAAGATTTTCGCTGATGAACTGTGAATTTCCACAAGGTTGGAAATGATAGATCTCTTAGGAATAAAACCATGTTGGTTGGGTGAGATATACGGTTTGACACAGCTGTACAATTTGTCATATAGTAAACGTTCCAAGGGATATATGGGTAATAATATGGGTAATGGTCCCAAGACAGACCCTACTAGCCTAGATCAATGCTGTATTTCGACGACCGTTCGTTCTCCAACTTAACAACCATTTTCCGATATTGCAAGAAAGACAACAACCAATCCAATAAGAGTCCTCTAAATCCCAATGAGTAAAGCTTCCGCGATAAAATCTCCCCATCCACGCAGTCAAAAGCACGCGTTAGGTCGACAAAGATACCAACCACGTACTCGTTTGAATCCAAGCCTTCATAGATAAAATTAGGACATTGAAAAAGTGTTGTTTCTGTTAACTTTTGTTTTGTAAAACCGTGCTGGTTGCGGTGCAATATGTTATGCTTTTCAAGAAAATCAATAGCTTGGTTACGGACGATTCTCTCCACAACTTTAGAAAAAAGAGCTGAAGACCGATACTGGTCTACAATTTTCTATATTAGTTGGATCGTGTCTCTTATGTATCGGTATGACTTTAAATTACATGGAAACTTTGCTCCCACAAATAATCTATTTACTATACAAACAAGAGCATCGGCAATCTCGGTACCCACCAGCTTCAACAATTACTAATCACATCGAATCTGCAAGATTTTTTATTCTTTAAACTATGTAAGCAATCACGTCAAAACAACAAACATGTCCAAACAAGAAGGATTAATTGGATTACGGTTAATTTCTTTGGTTAAAGTAAACAATAAGAGATTATGCAAATGTTCTCTTCAAAAGTGGAGAGCGATCATTGGGTCATTTATCTGAGATCTTTCATAGATAGCATATTTTGTGAAAATCATTTTAATAATAAATATCCGACTAATACAGCTAACGGAAAGCATTTAGATGTTTGAAATTAATATTTACTTTGTATGAAATGATGGTATAATCAGTTATTATTAATTTTAATGAAATATATTAATCGTTATCCTATTACCATCGAATGAAATTAACCGAAATGCATTTATTTGTGATTAATTTATTTGCTGACACATTTAATTAAATACTTGTAGGCAGTCTGTGTAAATTTAACGAATTTTTGCACCTTGATTATCATTCTAATATTTAACTTCAAACGATTAAAACAAAAAAAAATGCAAAAATAGAAAAAAAGTATCGGCTCCGTCGAGACTCCAACCATTGTCCTACCGCACACTCTATCTCGTATTCGAGTGTATTTAAGTGAAACTATTAACCACTGTAAACTTCAATAAATCGTAAAAAATAAACGCTTGGCCACCTATGGTAGTTATTGGCCTATAATTCTTCATGACAGAGCGATCGCCTTTTTTAGAATTGGACTAATTCTGCATATCTTCCAAGAGCCTGGAAACGTTGCAGTACGTAAAGCGAGGTAAAATAAAACAACAAGAGGTTCGCAAAGAATTGGCGCAGTCACGGACTAAGAAGGAACGAAGGCCATCGTGTCCACAAGTAAAGGTAGATTTAAGTTTTTTAATGGCACATAAAACTTCATCCGATGCAAGATAACCTATAGTATTATCCTATATGTATCTACTTTTCATTTTTAAACTTAGCATTGCCTATTTCCCCGAGAAAAATAAATCAGTCGATCTTGACACTGCAATTATTGCTTTAAAATAAGTCATTTCTGTTAGGACGTACAAAATTCCATTTTTAAATTAACTGTTGCCGTTACCCTGCCTGAACACAGTTCACTAGGAAATGTGTGAGGGAGCAGCTAACTTCTAGACAATGTAATTGTGTGGCAATAAAAAAAACATGCGATAACCACTGCACTTGCATTCTACAAAGATGTTTAATGAATTTAATGGTTAGGACAAGATTTTCCATTTACCGATGCGTAAGATAAACGCTGCAACGAGTTAAAGAATTCATTAGCACTGCCGCAGAAGAATAATGAGTATGCTCTTTTCCTGTCCTAGAAAACGGAAGTCATCTGGCCGAAATTCCGCAGTGTGCAACTTTAGTAGCAAACGAATCAAAGAGTTGCGCTACGCGGTATGTTAATACAAAATTTACACATGAACAATCATGCTTTCATACAACATAGTGCAGATACAAGATTTTAAAACAACATTCCTATATATTTGAGAGGTTTACAAACCAGTCAAATTTAATTTGCAACGTTATTCAGACAATAAAACAAAGAAGAGCGACCCAATGGCTTCCGCACCTCGCTAGCATCCTCAAAATTAATAATAAACTTTCAGCGCCCTCTAACGTCGCTCGTAACACGTTCCAGCCTGTCCCACCTTCAATAATTAAAAACTTAAATTAGATTCTGTCGGCCAAGCCGGCCCTAGTAAGCCTGAATTTTTAATTTAACCTTTCCTCTGCCCGCTCCAGTAGTTGGTGCACCTATCGTTCAATGTTTTACAGCAAGAGGTTGTCCGTGTATGCGCAAGTCACCAACTAGCGTGAGTATCTTCGTCTCCATAGCGCGTCCAGTTGCTTATTAATATTGCAAAGCTCGACAGACGTTTGCCAAGTTTTCTGTTATAACTGTAGTACAGGGTTTTACTGACTGTTCTTTCTGGCAATCAATGCAGAGAGTACAGAACGGAACGCTTCCGCAATTGTAAAATCTTGCTTTAGGAATTCTGCAGTGTCATCTTGTTCTGGTCGTTGGGAATGGTTTAAATAAATTTTTAATACGCAAGATTGGGAGCATTGTTGGGCATGTTAGTGTTTAGTGCTGATTTTAAAATATTAATAAGGTTTTGTCTTTATGATCGAGTGTTGGATAGTCCGTTTGTGGACTTTATGTTTGTTTAAAAAAAAAAGTGATAAAAAGTCAATTTGTGGAAGTATTTTATGCGGTAGAAATACACATATTTCTTTATATGATCAATTCTATTACATATATGTATATGCAGATGATATCACTTATGTCATATGATGACAAAACTATTAGTTATAGTGATTTTTGTTTCGAATAATTAACCGATAAGACGGATATTCCCAAACAACTTTTAAAAACTTTGATAAAACACTTCCACCTGGTTATGTCATCATCTCTCTTGATGTTGTGTCTCTTTCTACTAAAATTTCTTTAGACCTCGTGATTGACATCATAACTAGGGAAAGGAAAAGATTCTCTTGTGTTACTGAAACAGATATTGACACAATTTATACACTCCGCCAAAAAAGTATCGCATAAACTAAAAAAGGGCATTTATGAACCAAGATATTTTTATACGTTCACAAAAAGTTTGCCTCGTGTATGTGAACTATAAAAACACTAACAAAATAATGGAACTTAGCGTTTTTACTTTTTTTTTTCTAAAAGAACACATTTAGAAAAATGCATATGTGTAAGGTTTGTTCAGTTGTTTATTGAAAGTCTTCCTATACGGACAAATTTTAAAGTGCGAAGTCAGAGTTCTGTACCAACGCTTTTAAAACTAAAATGAGCAATTTAACTTCAGAACAAGTGGCTGCTATAGTTGCTTTAATCGAAGATGGACGATCTCAAGCATACGTTGCTAATTTGATGAACATCAATCAGTCAAGTGTTTCTAGAGCCGTAGCCAGATATAGGGAAACAGGCATTTACAGTAGAAGACCTGTACCAGATCGTCCAAGATGTTCTACTCGCCAAGATGACCCCTATTTACTACTACAAGCATTACGTCGAAGACATGTAACTGCGAGACAATTGCAGAACGACTTGGCTAGAGTCAGAAATACTCGTGTGAGTACTCAAACTATTCGGAATAGGTTACGACAGAGTGGATTAAGAGCTAGAGTAGCTGTAACAGCCCCTCGTCTCACTAGGAACCACCGAGTGGCTCGCTTAAGGTTTGCCAGAGAACATGTAAATTGGAACATTAATGACTGGGCCAATATACTCTTCACAGATGAGTCAAGATTTGGTCTTTACACCTCAGATAGGCGTATCTCAGTGTACAGACGAGACGGTGAGCGCTATTCGCAGTGTAATATCAGACCTAGACCTAATTTCGCTGGTGGCTCTATTATGGTTTGGGGAGGCATCTGTTTAACAGGTCGTACAGAGTTAGTACCAGTAGACAGAGGTACACTGACTGCCCACAGGTATATAACGGAAATTTTAGAAGAACATGTAGTACCATATGCGCCAATTATAAGAAACGAATTCATGTTAATGCACGATAATGCACGACCGCATGTTGCAATAATCGTCCAGGAATACCTTAACGATGTTGGTATTCCAGTTTTAGATTGGCCTGCGGTAAGTCCGGACATGAACCCTATCGAGCACGTGTGGGACCTCCTTCACAGACGGATACGAACCCAAAATGTTGCCCCAGCGGACCTGCATGGACTAGAAAATGCTCTCCGTGACGAGTGGGAGAATTTGGATCAGGCTTATATACGGAGGTTAATCGAATCTCTGCCAAACCGTATGCGAGCGGTCATAAGAGCCAGAGGTGGCAATACTCAGTATTAAAAGCTACTGTTATGACATTTTTCTTTCCAAAATTATAATTTCTTGTTTTAATAAAAATCTCAAGTATGAGTTCTTGTTTTTATTTGGCCTGTATTTTATTTAAACAATCATAGAAATGATATCTTAGAGCGCATTAAAGTATATTTACAACTTTATGCTACAAACAAAGATTATGCGATACTTTTATGATTCAAAACTAAATTATGCGATACTTTTTTGGCGGAGTGTATTTAAGTCTGCAGTGTTCAGTTTTAATGAAGGCTATTATCGTCAAACCTTTGGTGCTTGTATGGGAAGTCTTCTTAGTACCTTTCGGGCATAAATTGTGGTGGATGCACTAATAAATTGTGTTCCCAAATTAGAATTTAATGTCCTTTTTCTATTTAAATATGTTGACCTCATTATCACGTCGGTACCTTACACCTCCACTGATACTACATATAACTGAAGTGTTTAATACCTTCGACAATAACTTGTTGCAGTTTAATATCGAAAAGGAAAATAACAACAATCATTCAGTACCTTTCCTTGACACCCTTGTGGCCAGGCAACCTAATCAACAAATAATTTTTGATTGGTTATACCAAACCCACATTTTCTGGCAGATAACTAAAGTTTTTTTTCAACCATTCGATAAGTTTCTAATATAAATTTATTAACAATAAAATGGTTTACATTTATTAATTTTCTAACGGTCCCAAGTTCATAACTTTCAGCACCATTTTCAGCACCAAAATAGCTGCGTTCTGCATCTCCAAATATGTTTTTCGGTAGTCCTCGTTGTCTGAGTTTTTCGTGTAATATGATGGGGATTTCTCCAGTCGGTCCCATTATAATTGGTATTATGTATACCTCTGAGACTTTCCATATTTATTTTATTTCATCTGCTAGAAGGGTATATTTTTCCAATATTTTTGTTTTATGTTACTAGCAGACGGTATTGCTATATATATAATGCAACACATTTTCGTATTTTTATCTAGGAAAAGTCTATCTCATCTATTATGTTGAACCCGGTTATGAACGATTTTGCAACTGCATCATGTCTGTTTTTGTATTCGTTTGCTGCCATTACGGGACATGCATTCATTATATGTTCTATAGTTTCTCATTTACTATTACATATTCTGCAGTTGTTATTATTTGCCTTCTCGTAATGTATTTCTGATAGTTTCTTGTTGCTACCACTTGATTTTGAATTGCTGTTACAAAACTTTCTGTTTCAGGAAATAACATACCTTACCTTATTTTTTTATGTAATCTTCTTAGGTCTTCTTAAGGAACCATCTTCCCCGCTTTCCCTTGGTAGGTAGAATCTTTTTTTACTATCTCGTGGGTGATCTATCTTTGGTGCATTCCGTTCGTATTATCCTGTTCACATTTTCCATGTCAGTTTTTGTCCAATTAATTATGCCAAAGCTGTAGCTAATGGCTGGTACTGCATATGTGTTGATAGCTTTTGTGAGATTTTTGCCCGTTAATTGTGTCTTTAGTAACTGTTTCAATCTAGCTCTGAATATGTCTGTTAACTTCGTCTTCATTTTTTGTAGCTCTATCCCTATGGCTTGTATTACTCCAAGATATTTGTAGGACTCGTTTTCGTTCATTGCCTCAATTATTCTTCCGTCTATTTTTTCTCCTATTGTGTGACTTTCATGTTTTTCCAACTTTGCTTTCACCATGCTGTTAGTTTTACATTAATATGTTTGTTGTTTGTTTTAAAAATGTTTGTGTACTGTTCCCAATTTAGTGTCCTAATTATTTTTTTGTTCAATAATGTGGACAAGTGGTTTAGTGATATACAGAATCATAGAGAACTTAATGAGTCCCTTCGCAGATGTCAACGATGTTACCTATGTTGTACAATTACGCTGTAATATTTGTAGGTTTTATTATTATTATTATTATTATTATTAATGGCCTCGGCTTTCACCATTAGCCACGTACATGGATTAAAAAACCCTTAACCACCCGAATGAACATCAGGGCTGACATGGACAATATTCACACCCGGGGCCGATCGGGTGACTAACATTGTAGGTTTTATTTTCCTTCTGGATTAAGTTTTGTTATTCTTGATGCAAGGAGTGCCTCATTTGTTTATTATTTATAATTTATCGTTGTTTTCTGTTCTACTGCATTCTTATCATTCACCACTCTTCTGTTTACATTAGTTTTTTATTCACAACAAATGTCTTTATTTTATTTACTTGCCTCTGTTCAGTTGGTATTTTTATTTGTTTTGGCTTACCTCAAACAATTTTGTAACTTGCGATGTGTACTTTACTTTACTTTATTTTTCGGATTAATCCACCGACAAGCAATTATTTGCTTGGTGGAATTTTTGAAACAATATTGAAATTTTCATGTAATTGCGTCATCTATTCCTTCATGTAATACCATGGATTATAGATTCCATCTTTTCGGTTTTTTTCATAAGTATTTTAGTTATTTCTAAATTTATGTCATTAATCTATAATTAAATAGTTAATTTGATGTAAAAAATAGCTTGCATTGATTTCTAGGCATTAATATTTTTTCTAAATACAAAATACAACCTAGAAAAATAAATAAAATCAATAAAAGTTAACTTTACAAAAAAACATTGTTACAAATATTGTTAAATTGTACTTATTATGAAATACAATTAAAAATTCCAATTCCAAAAGAAATTATTATTATCTATGAAGATCAACAACATTAGGCTATGAAAAATATAATCACAAAGATAACACTTTGCTAAATAAGAACGTAAGTAAAATCAACAATGCTTTAAGCAATAATGGTTATCCGAAAGGTTTGCTTAGGAAGGTTGTCTACAACTTTCTCGCCAATGCGGGAGACAAAAACAACTTGAATGTGTCCACACGATTTATTACACCCTCTTTAGAGGTCTCGTTTAGTTTTGCTAATCCGTTAAAGAAACATTTCCCTGCTAATCCAGTTATTAAACATAATAATTTTCGAAGAGCCGATTATCCTACATTGTACCGGGTGATTCAGTAAGGGTGGCGACCGGCTGTTTCTCGGAAACTGCTATGCCTAGAGCTTCGGGACAAAAAAATACATAACTAATGTGGCCACCAGAAATATCCAAAAATTATTTTAATGTTCGAAATTTTACCGCTAGGGGGCGTATCTGCTATGTTCAATCATAAAATCAGTATTATCTCAGAAAATTGCAGGCTGAGCTATAGTTTTGAATGGACCGTTCGAAAGCTGAGTTGATGTCCCATGATTTTGTTTAATGATTTTTTTTCATATCTGCCATAATAAGGAGCGGGGAAGCCAATCAATTGTTCAATATGTAAATTTTAATATCTCCTGAACCATTCAACCAATCTGAAAATTTTTGGGCTCGTTCGATTGAGCATTTCATGGGTTTTTTCTAGCAAAATTGTGTTCTAGCATTTAGTTTGAAATAGGTAAACTACAGGGTGTTTTCTGTAGTGATAACATATTTTGGTGAATTTCAAGAAAAAATTAAATGTAACCGTGCTATATAATTACCATTGCCGCAAGCTAAATTAAATTGTTGAAATTTCAGTGAAAACCGCATCTTAATATCTCTATCCGTTCTCGATTTATCGCCAAAAGAATGAAATTTGTAACAAAAATCAACTGCGGCCATGAAAGTAGGCGACGCGACGGATGGTTTCCATGGAAACTACGAAACTATCAGATTGTTTATTGCTTATATCAGCTAAAAATAGTCAAAACTGAATGGAATAAATTATTAACGAGAATAATACAAGCAAAACGAAAATATCTAACCAAAAATTTTAATTATAAATGTTCGGAATGTCTACCATTACTGGCCACCCACACTGGCCACTTGTGGATAATACACTCGCTTCTACCTCGTCAATGGAAATATTTTTGACGGCTTCTCGAATTCTTTGTTTCATATTAGCAGGTGTTGTTGGGCGGTCTTTATATACTATATCTTTAAGTCTACTCCATGAATAAAAATCAATTACTGTGAGATCGAGGGACATCGGCGGCCAAGAAAAAATGCTACCCCAGTCTATCCATTCATTTGGGAACCGGTTATTTAAAAATTCCTGGACACTTTGCGCATAATGCGCCGGGCAACCAGCCTGCTGAATCCACATACCCATTCTTGTCTCCAGGGAACTATCTTCGAACAATAAAGGCAATACATTTTCCAAAAAATAGCCACACCATTTAAACGCTGTTCAAAAAAGTAAGGACCAATAATTTTCCCCCAAAAATTCACACCAAACATTAACACGCCAACGATTTTGAAATTGAACTTCGCGTAACCAGTGAGGACTGCTTTCTGACCAATAGCGCATGCTGCATGGTCAAAATCGCCATCCTTTAATTCTTGATGTAAGATGACATGGTAAGGAACAAAATTACGATAACGATAGTAACAGACTCAATTTGTGTGTGGCCAGTGACGGGAGACATTAACTAAAACTTTAATTATAAATTTTCTTTTTGCTGTTATTAATCTCGTTAATAATTTATTCCATTTTAGTTTGGACTATTTTTAACTGATATAAGCAATAAACAATCTGATAATTTCGTAGTTTCCATGGAAACCATCCGTCGCGTCGCCTACTTTCATGGCCGCAGTTGATTTTTGTTGCAAATTTCATTCTTTTGGCGATAAATCGAGAACGGATAGAGATATTAAAATGCGGTTTTCACTGAAATTTCAACAATTTAATTTAGCTTGCGACACTGGTAATTATATAGCACGGTTACATTTAATTTTTTCTTGAAATTCACCAAAATGTGTTATCACTACAGAAAACACCCTGTAGTTTACCTATTTCAAACTAAATGCTAGAACACAATTTTGCTAGAAAAAACCCATGAAATGCTCAATCGAACGAGCCCAAAAATTTTCAGATAGATTGAATTGTTCAGGAGATATTAACATTTTCATATTGAACAATTGATTGGCTTCCCCGCTCCTTATTATGGCAGATATGAAAAAAATTCATTAAACAAAATAATAGGGCACCAACTCAGCTTTCGAACGGTCCATTGAAAACTATAGTTCAACCTGCAATTTTCTGAGATAATACTGATTTTATGATTGAACATATCAGATACGCCCCCTAGCGGTAAAATTTCGAACATTAAAATAATTTTCGGATATTTCTGGTGGCTACATTAGTTATGTATTTTTTTGTCCCGAAGCTCTAGGCATAGTAGTTTCCGAGATACAGCCGGTCGCCACCCTTACTGAATCACCCGGTACAACTCCCTGCGTGGAGTTCGTTGGTCAGTTTTAGAGACTTGGACGCATGTAGATGAAGCACGCGATTTATTTTATAATTTATTGTATAGTATTTTAGACAATCATGTACAGGAATAAAAGATGTATTTACCCTCATTGATGTAGAAAACACATAATAGGTATTATTAAACAAAAGTTTAAATGTTTTGAAAGATAACGAATGTCACATAAGTTTTGGGAAAATTTTCGTCGGCGTAAAAATAACTGTAAATAACTTGCAATCTAGTAACCATGATAAACATATGTTCATTAATACTCAAACTTGTTATGATATTTCATAGATGTCAAATAATTTGTCCAATTATGTCGTACAAACTTGAAATACGGAAAATCATTTACAGCCTGGTTGGACATGTACCCAAGCAAGAAATTGTAAACATATTTTGGAATCAAAATATTTCAAAGACAACCATTTACAGAACAATTGCAGAATGTGAACAAGGTATACCATGCCTCAATTTACCAAAAAGCGGACGTCCCGGAATGTTGACCGAAAATCGCGCCAACCGAATCTGTGAAAGTGCAAAAGACCGCGTTGGAACGTCATGCCGAAAGTTATCCAGAAGATTTACTGTTTCTCATGAAACTGTAAGAAGGGTATTGAAAAAAAAGGCCTAAAGTTTCGTAAAAGACGTAAATGTTCCCGTTATACAGAGGACCAGTTACGAAGAATTCCAATGTGTTGTCGTAGATTACGCCGAACTCATTTTGCAAACAATAAAGTGATCATCATGGACGATAAAAAATATTTTACGTTCTCTCACTCAGAAATGAAAGGCAATGATGGTTTTTATACCGATAATATAGAAAATTGTGCAGATAATGTTAAATACAAAACCAAAAAAAGATTTGAAGATAAAATTCTAGTTTGGTGTGCCATATCGGAGAGAGGAGTTTCACGACCTTATGTTGGGTTTGTGAGGGGTGAGGCAGTTAATGCCAACATTTATACCGAAAGATGCCTCCCGAAGTTGCTACAGTTTATTACTACGACTCATCCACGTGAAGAAATAATGTTTTGGCCGGACTTAGCAAGTTGCCATTATGCAAGAACGACTAGAACATGGTTAGAAGCTCACAACATACCCTTTGTGCCAAGAGCAGACAATCCGCCAAATGTGCCACAAGCTCAACCCATCGAAGATTTTTGGGGACTATTGACCAGAAAAGTATATGATAATGGGTGGGAAGCTCAAAATGAAGCTCAACTAAGGCGAATAATATATCAAAAGATAAGAGAAATTGATATAAACATCGTCCAAAACATGATGGGACAAGTTAGACAAAAACTGCATGCCATTGAGGACCATGGCCCTTTGTCATTATTTTAATTATAGTTTTAATTAATTTAAATATAAGGTAAAATGTTGGTAAAGTGGTCATTTGAATAAATTACGTTACACTTACTTTAAAGGATTTAATTATTTTTCCCAAAATTTATGTGACATACGTTACAAGCGCTCCCATCTTTTGTCCAATCTTAATTTGTTTAAATATTTCCGTCAGAGTACAAAAACCAAAATATGCAACTCGGATATGATAATTATCTGCACACTATGGAGATGTCAATTGTTAATGATAGTTCAAGCTTCTGAATGCCAGAAGAAACAAAAGTGGAATACCTGGTAGAATGTGTTGTAATGTTGTTGATCTGGATGATTATTAGTTTACAACTAATGCTAAAAAATAATAAAATCTAACTGAAGATACAAAGTTAAACAGGCAATAAATTTCAAGCCTTCTTTTTTAGTTCACACTAATCTATTTACAAGAATTCTTCATCAAACTGAACTTTTCAAACAACCTCAGCTCACCTAGCACTTGTCTATAGTAAAGTTTTTATTTAATAATTTCCAGGAGAGTAAGTTCTCCACGGATACCCGCTAAAATTCCTTCGTATAATTAGTTAAAACTAATTAAACTGCACAGTTTATCAAAACTCCGGTTTTTATTCCACAATTTCATTTGAAAATCAACTTTTAATCCTTAATTCTGCATCTAGCGCAAGTAGCGACCACTTAATCGCCGACTAGCCACTTTCTTTCATTTTTTTTTTCTACCCCTGGAGCACTCGTACTAACTCAATTAACGTCGGCGTTCTTTTTCCAATTTGTGGGGTAGGTCTTTTTTTCTTTGGCTTAGCCTCTAAAGGCTTCATTTCTCGCAGTAGTTTTTCTTCGAGATCGACTTCCCAGGAATGCCCGCTCGCGTATTGGAATTTAGAACGCAAACTTAATTGAAAATAAACAAGAGGGATGAAGCTTCGATTCTCCCATCATGAGAGGTTTGGGGATTGCTATTAATTAGCGTAAGATTGCGAAATTGTCAACTCCAGAGATGATCGAAGACGTTTTGTGTGCTCGCGTTCCTTTTTCTAATTTTTTTCGTATATCTAGATATAAAAGGTTTGGGAATACTGCTTTCCATTTACACAGAAACTTAAATATTTGGTTTATTATTTGGTTTAAACCAAATATTTAAGTTTCTGTGATACTTTGATTATCCCTTTACAAACTTTCAAGCTCACCAGCTGTAAATCTTATATTCTTATGAAACTTTGTCAGCTTACGAACTTCAAAGACAATTGCGGCGGAAGTTCAACTTTAAGGGTCGTGATCTGGCTTTCAAATTCCTCCCAAATTTGGCTTATCGAAAATAACTTTTAAACGGTGAGTGATAGAAGAAAAAGTTTCAATATCGGACCTGCACCGTTTCAGCAGGCCTTTCTGTTGGTATAACTATTTATATACTGGGTGTTGCAATAGACGGGGTATTTTGTACTGATTCCATCAAATTTTAGAAATCGGTTATAATTGCTCCTTTTACCATCAAATAGTGTATGCAAAGGTGATTTAGATAATTACACTGGTTATCCACAAAATTATGAATTTTGGCATATCTTATTCCAATACCAATCGCTTGCTTATTAACATACACATCAATTTCTTAACATGTAGGGTAAAACAGGGACAGACGACGCACCTTTTATGAAAAAAATGATAGAAACATACATATATACTGATTTGATGAACCAAACTTAGTGAAACGTTAATCGGGCAACGAATATATTTATTATATGACCGTACAGAATAATGTTATTTCTAAAGCTCTTCTCAAAAATAAAGAGAAAGTAAAACTCTGCATTTGGCAATCTCTCCCTAACCGCATGGGTGAGATGACGCACAAGCTACGGGAGAGATGGAGTTTTATGTCAAATTGGACACAAGAAACAAAACACTAAATTGTTGGAATATCTGTTACATACATATATTACCCATACTAGTTACAGCTTATTTTCCGCAGACTTGAAGATTGTACAATTATCGTGAAGCCATTTCTTGTATTTTACACATTGAATCCAGTCTACCACCGATTGCGTCTCCTCATAATGTTCGACACAGCCCACACACACACATTTTCATCACTTGAGTCATGAACCGGGTAGTCATCATCACTCTCTAATGATGATGATGAAGGTTGTTGTTGAATTATTCGTCGTTTTACAGATTTAGTATTTACGATGGTACTTAAAGAAGCTTTCTTTTAAGAGAATGGTTGTAATTTGCGACTTTTTTTTTGTTGCCACTGTTTCCTTTTCCTTATTCTTTTCCGCCTTTGCTACGAATGGTTCTTTCCTCTTATTCTTTCTCGTCTTTACTGTGAGTGGTTCTTTCTTCTTAGCCTTTCCCGTCTTTGCTTCGAGTGATTCTTTCTTTTTACGCTTTTCCTTCTCTTCGGCAATATAACTATCTGCGGTTAAATTCCATTGCATTAAATTGCAGATTGCTTTCTTGTTTTAGGATTATTGCTAATTTTTATGACTGGAATCGGACAAATATTGTCCAACCTTTTTCTAGGTGTCCAATCAGAAGCAGATGGTGTAGTTGTTGGAGGTGGAGATTGATTTCCTTCATTCATTTCAACTACACTATTACTTGTTCCTTCCTGATGATTTTTTATGGCATGGATGGGTACATCAGGAAGGGCACAACAAAGATATGCATGTTCAGGAATCTCAGAGGACAAATGCGAAAACCAGAAGGCCCATTTTCAGAAGTGGCTGCACGAGTCCAGGCATTAGCAAGGGGATTACCGAAATGGTGACGTTCAATACTTTTATTTGGATTTGCTTTAACAAACTTATCACAAGCATTTTTGAAGTACGCTTTCAACAATTTAAAAAACCAGCGGTCAAGCGGTTGCAAAAAATGGGTGGTATGGCTTGGTAAGCACAGTAACATGATAGAATGCTCAGCTGCTGTCGCTAGCATTTGGTATGAATTCATATGCGACCCATGCCCATCAAGAATTAAAAGGCATTTCCCAGCATCTTCTTATAACTGTCCCAGGCGGCATATTTTCTTCCCAAACCTGCTGCTTATTCACTCCCTTAAAAATGCAGTAAGGCAGCAAAAAAGTTCCTTCTGCCTTGCAGCAAACTACTATTGTTAATGTTTCACCTCTTTTTTGTGCTTTTAACGCATGTATATCTTTAGTTCCTTTGATAGCGATAACTTTTCCGGGTTCGTTATTTAATTGAACGCCACTCTCGTCCATATTAAAAATATTTAGTGGCTTGTTTAATAAGTCGTTCTCTGTTAGTAGCGCCGTTACTAGTTTAAAATACTTTTCCACTTCATCATTCATTATTCATACCTTCAGCTCTGGCTAAAGACACACCTTCAGATTTGCGAACAGACAACCTCGGATTGCAAACAAAAAATTGTTAATATAATAAAAAGAAATACAAACGATTGATTATAAAATTGAAATAAACAGTATATGATGATTTTTTTTACTGTGTAGGGTGACTCGACCAGAGAATGAACAGTACCTAGTGAATGAACAGAACAGGCATTTTGTTTAAATATTAAGGTTATTTTAGGACTGCTGAAATTCGTATTTTGCTGGAAGTTTTCTCGCGACTGCGCTTTAGAACGTTCATTCGCTAGAATATTTTTCGTATACTTTGAAACTGCTCAGTAATTCACTGAGTGTAAAGCAATTGTGTAGTGCTGTTGTGGCGGCCATTTTATCTAAGGTAAGTCAGACCACATAACTAGTTTTAAAACTGTTTATATCGTATAAAGCACTAAAAATAATAAAGTTTCTTTACTAGAATTATAGTTAATTTGATTATGAAGCTAATTCCATAAGAAGTAATCTATTTAGTATGCTCATTTTCATAAAATACCACGTGTTTTATAACTAGCAGCCTAACCTATTCTAAATCCAGTGAATGATCAGGCTGTTCATTCACTGGATTTGGCGCGTTTCTTAAAAATATGCCAAAATCATTCTTAAGACGTGCTACATTGAAGTGAAATTTGTCGGAGTATGTAATATTACCGTGGAACGTGGAAATCCAATAAATGAACAATAAAAACCAGCGTTCATTCACTGGTGTTCATTTACTAGATTTACCATATAATCTCTCATTTCTAAAAAATTGTTAGAGATATTATTACAAAACAAGTAAAAATATTATATACAAATGATATTAATGTAAATTAAGTTACTATCTGATAATTTTTTTTAGATGGCTCGCCCATATATACGATTCAAATATTCCGAAAGCGATTTGGATAAAGCGATTCACGACATAAACAATGGATACCTAAGCTTAAATAAAGCATCATTGAAATACTCAATTCCAAAGTCTACGTTACATAACAAAATCACGGCAAAAGTACCAAACGCAAGAAAAATGGGACCAGCGCCAACGTTGACCCAAGCTGAAGAAGAAAGATTAGAAAATTGGATTTTGGCAAAGGCTAAATTGGGATTTCCCATGCATGCCGACGAAGTCAAAGATGCAGTGCAGAAAATTTTGAAGGAGATTAATAGACCCAATAAATTTGAAGACGACAGGCCGGGTGCCAAGTGGCTACAGCTATTTTTAAATAGGCATCCAAATATTTCAAAAAGAAATACGGAAATCATATCTAAAAGCCGTGCTGCCGTTACAGAAGCTGGTATACGTGGATGGTTTTCTGACCTGAAGGAATACTTAGAAGACGAAAATTTACTTAATACTATGATGAACGATCCAGCACGGATTTTCAACGCTGATGAAACTGGCATGAGAACATGCATGAAGTCAGGGAAGGTTTTGGCACCGGCAAAAAAATTTAAAAACTTATACGAAATTGCCTCTGGAAACGAGAAGGAATCCATAACTGTCTTATGTAATTATGCTGCTGTGGGTATTGCCGCTCCCCCAATGATCGTTTTTCCTTATAAAAGAATTCCTAAGCAATTAGCACTCTCTGTTCCACCTGGATGGGGTATAGGAAGATCAGATTCGGGATGGATGACGGCAGCTACTTTCTACGAATATATTGCAAACATATTTTATCCGTGGTTACTAGAACGCAAAATTGAATTACCTATTATTCTCTTCATAGACGGTCATAAGTCTCACTACAATCTAGACCTCTACGAATTTTGCATAGAAAAGAAAATTATTCTGTATTGTCTGTATCCCAACTCTACCCATATCCTTCAGCCCTGCGACGTAAGTATTTTTCGTCCCCTGAAAACGCAATGGAAGGAGTCTTGTCGACGCCACAAGCAAAAAACACACACGATGATAACACGTTATAACTTTTGCACGTTATTTAAAGAAGCATTTGATAATGCTTGCCAACGCAATACGATCGTAAATGGTTTTAGAAGTTGTGGTCTCTATCCACTGAATGAAAATGCCGTAGATTATTCTAAATGTATATCTACAAGACGTAGCGACATCTTTCAAACCCCTGGAGTGTCTAATATAACAACTGATGATTACAAGTCCTGCTTGAAGGTTTTAGATCAGTTTTTGACGAAAGATAAAGTTGCAGGATTTGAAAAAATGTTGTATGAAGAAGAAGCAAACTATACGAAACACAGCGTTTATGATTTTTTGAAGCACTGCAGACTTAATGTAGCCGACCAAAACAATATCGAACATTCGGCTATCGTACATGAGACAGACATTGAACATTTTACTGATTCATTTTTAAGCGATCTTCCTATCGAAATAAATGGTATGTTGTACGCACCTATTCACGAATGTGACAACTTAATTTCTGAGCTGGAAACTACCACTGACAATTTAGAGACCATACTAAATAATAATTTCACTGATAGCTGCTTGTACGAAACAAAAGAATCCGAAACACCAACAATTAAATTTGGTAGTGAAATAATGAGACAAGTGTCCACTCAAAATAAAATGGACTGCCAAATACTTTTTGATTTAATCCTTGAAAATGTCTTTAATATTGTAGGACGTATAAATTCTATATGTGAAACATCAGTGATAAATAATAAGGAAAACAATAATAAAAGTAAAGAAAAAGAGAAGGGGATACATGTTATCTCCAATATTTTAATAGGGACAAAAAAAAATGATACAAAATCTGAGGACATCTGGAAACAGCATTTGCACTGGCCCGAACCAGAAGAATACAAAAAAAGCTCTAGTCGTTCCCGTACGTTAATGCCGTATGCAATTACTTCCGATAAATGGATCGAGTTTCATAATGAGCAACAGAGAAAAAAAGATGAAAAAGAGAATAATATAAGAAAGAAAAAACTAGAAAAAGAAGAAAAGAAGGAACAAATTAAGGAAAAGAAAGAGAGACTGGCAACGGTAAAAAAACAACAAAAAAGAAAAAGTTTTCAGAAGAAAGAACACGAGGAGCCATTAGAGTCATTAGACGAAAGTAAGGATGCTATTATGAAGAGAAAATTAGAGAAAGGTGAAGAGAAACAAAACGTAAAGCGGAAGAGAGAAGAAAGTAATAAAGAAAATGAGAAAGAGCAACAAGAACTAAGGAAACATATTGAACAACGTAGAAGAATAAGTTTTCAAAAGAATGAAAATAAGGTGTTAGCGGATGAAACAATCATTGTAGGAAACTACGTAATTGTGAAGTACCAGAATAGGAATTACCCGGGTATTGTAAAAAACATTGAAGATGAACACTACGAAGTAAGTGTAATGGAAAAAGTGAAGAAACTGTGGAAGTGGCCAGATATCCCCGATCAAATTTGGTACACCAAAAGTCAAATTGTTAAGAAAATTTCAGAACCTACCCCAGATGTAATATCCGGGTTGGGTTCTAAAATTTAACTTTTATTAATAATTGTATTTATTGTAGGTAGTTTCGTAAATGTTACGTTTTATTTCTTTTATTATCCGAAAATAAATATTATGTTCATTCACTGGTTTTTCTTTGTTCATCAACTGGGCACTCATGTTCATTTATTGGTGATTTGGTATTTTTGTCAAAACTAATTAAAAAATAGGTATTAGAATTAACTTTTTCTAATTTTTTCTGGGTGTTTAGAAATTTAAAATAATAGGGCTTACTAACCGTATTAAAAAATTCCAACTCACTATAACCATAGTAACTGTAACATATATTCAAATTGGAAACACGTCTTATTTGTTCATTCACTGGTCGATTGACCCTATTTTATCTTATTACCTGCACCATTTTGTTCAGCATGCGCTAAAGTTGAATTATTTTCATTTCTAATTAAATAATACACACTGGCGTACCAATATAACAGCTCCCCTATTTCATTCCGCAAATTTAATGAAATCCACCGCGAGCTTTAAATTATAAAAATCGCTCTCAAAGCATAACACAGCCCGGCGGACCAATAAGCTTCTATTTCTCGCTTTCCGAGCGATCGTTAAAGACTTCGTCGAACGCAAACGGCGAAGTTATGAGGACGTGCCGTCCGGGCCGGGATTAATAAAGCCGAATCGGTCGCAAAGGGGCGCTTGATAATAGGCGGCCAACTCTCGGGGGTTTGCCAAAGCGGAAGTCGGACAAAATTCGCGGGTCACTTAATCCGGAACGCTTTTGCATTAGGCCAGCTTCGATCTGGCTAAAACTAATCTCGTTTCGCATTAACAAGAAAATATAGTGATTGGGTATCTACCGTTCGACTGTTGGGTATATAGAGAAACACGAATGTATTGAGACTAATGCAATCGTTAGTTCCCAGAGGGAGATTTAACAAGTTATTCTTAGTTAAACGGTTTTCCTATATTATTTTATGTTATACCTATTCAAGTAGCAAAGTGGTAATAGTATAAAAAAAGTCCCTATGATAAACGTTTAATATACACTCCGCCAAAAAAGTATCGCATAATTTAGTTTTGAATCATAAAAGTATCGCATAATCTTTGTTTGTAGCATAAAGTTGTAAATATACTTTAATGCGCTCTAAGATATAATTTCTATGATTGTTTAAATAAAATACAGGCCAAATAAAAACAAGAACTCATACTTGAGATTTTTATTAAAACAAGAAATTATAATTTTGGAAAGAAAAATGTCATAACAGTAGCTTTTAATACTGAGTATTGCCACCTCTGGCTCTTATGACCGCTCGCATACGCTTTGGCAGAGATTCGATTAACCTCCGTATATAAGCCTGATCCAAATTCTCCCACTCGTCACGGAGAGCATTTTCTAGTCCATGCAGGTCCGCTGGGGCAACATTTTGGGTTCGTATCCGTCTGTGAAGGAGATCCCACACGTGCTCGATAGGGTTCATGTCCGGACTTACCGCAGGCCAATCTAAAACTGGAATACCAACATCGTTAAGGTATTCCTGGACGATTATTGCAACATGCGGTCGTGCATTATCGTGCATTAACATGAATTCGTTTCCTATAATTGGCGCATATGGTACTACATGTTCTTCTAAAATGTCCGTTATATACCTGTGGGCAGTCAGTATACCTCTGTCTACTGGTACTAACTCTGTACGACCTGTTAAACAGATGCCTCCCCAAACCATAATAGAGCCACCAGCGAAATTAGGTCTAGGTCTGATATTACACTGCGAATAGCGCTCACCGTCTCGTCTGTACACTGAGATACACCTATCTGAGGTGTAAAGACCAAATCTTGACTCATCTGTGAAGAGTATATTGGCCCAGTCATTAATGTTCCAATTTACATGTTCTCTGGCAAACCTTAAGCGAGCCACTCGGTGGTTCCTAGTGAGACGAGGGGCTGTTACAGCTACTCTAGCTCTTAATCCACTCTGTCGTAACCTATTCCGAATAGTTTGAGTACTCACACGAGTATTTCTGACTCTAGCCAAGTCGTTCTGCAATTGTCTCGCAGTTACATGTCTTCGACCTAATGCTTGTAGTAGTAAATAGCGGTCATCTTGGCGAGTAGAACATCTTGGACGACCTGGTACAGGTCTTCTACTGTAAATGCCTGTTTCCCTATATCTGGCTACGGCTCTAGAAACACTTGACTGATTGATGTTCATCAAATTAGCAACGTATGCTTGAGATCGTCCATCTTCGATTAAAGCAACTATAGCAGCCACTTGTTCTGAAGTTAAATTGCTCATTTTAGTTTTAAAAGCGTTGGTACAGAACTCTGACTTCGCACTTTAAAATTTGTCCGTATAGGAAGACTTTCAATAAACAACTGAGCAAACCTTACACATATGCATTTTTCTGAATGTGTTCTTTTAGGAAAAAAATAAAGTAAAAACGCTAAGTTCCATTATTTTGTTAGTGTTTTTATAGTTCACATACACGAGGCAAACTTTTTGTGAACGTATAAAAATATCTTGGTTCATAAATGCCCTCTTTTAGTTTATGCGATACTTTTTTGGCGGAGTGTACTAACAAGAGAACATTCGGCAATTGACACACTGTGATTTCGATGAAAATGTACACTGCCCTCCAGATATAATGTCCCCGTATTGAATTAACCAAATATCGATATTATCTTTTGAACACCAAGGCCGAATACTTCGAGTCAACTGGGATTCCAAGTAGATAAAGAATAGATAAGGATATTATCACTGTCCAGAAACGACGTATCCCGTATCAGGTGTGATTCACCCGCATTAGCAATGCACAGTCGATCAGCTTACATAATTGTTATAGCGAGCTCGTATTGATGAAGATCGTTTTTTTACGAAATATTTTTTTTTCTATTTGGCTGTTGCAATAAAGCTAAAACACACGACGACGCAGTGCTGAAATGAATATTACCGCACACTGTGCTGTAATGAGATATTAACGCACTAGTGAGACTCTTGTCGGAACGTAATATAGGCGATTAATGTGTAAATTAGAAAAAATACTGTAAAAAACGTGTGCCACAATGACTTGTAAACGGCATTGTGACACTTGTGTTTTAAAATACTATTATTTCTTTATGTTTTCTTAGTGGTAGAAGCCTACACATACCCAAAATCTTTTTTAAAAGAATCCAGTGTATTATGTAAACTTTCTACAGGTGTCCTTTAATAAGGACGATGGGCAAATACACGATAACTATTGTATATGTGCAAACAAATGTTTTACTTACGACAAAAATATACACAAAGAAAAACTAATAAATGTAAGGATATTGCAAAGTAACAAGTAAAGTGTTCACGGCATATCATGAGAAACAAAACAGTCAATATGTAGCGCACACGTTGCATTTAACACATATTGTTGAAACTTTTTTATGGCAGTGACGACATCGGGTTTGCTTCCCTTGAGAAGCGACTTACTAATGAGCGTATCGCGATCTAATATTCTCTAATTGTGACGGACGTGTTCTTTGCTTAGATGTTTGTTTAGCATGTCTCTGTCAAATACTTTTTGCAACATTTCGCCTGAATGTAAGTTGATCTGCAGCTGTTAAATACACACCAGTACCATTTTTGCCTCTTATTCCTATACGATAGAGACTAATGTTTTGATCGCCTCTGTGTATCTACACCTCCCATATGTGCATTATACGTAGAAAATAAAGCTGGTTGAGAGATATAAATCTTGGTTTTTTTGTTTGTTTTGGAGTAACGTGCCATTTTCTTGACAGGTAAGACATTTTCAGCATTTGAAGCAATACTTACGATGTTCTTATCATTCCAGTTTGGAAAAACTATCTGTTCATCAAGTGTATATTGGTATTCCTGCTTCTTTTTCATCATTTTCTTACTGGTCATTCCAGTAGGGCCAATTCTGTTCTCACGAATTGTCCCGGTTCTTCTGATGCCAAGTATTGCTAGTTCATCCAATAACGAAATAGTGGTGAAGAAATTGTCGAAAAATAAATGATAGGGAAATTTTCTTTGTGAAAGTAGAACTTCCGCATATTCTAAAACTATGGATAGACCTAATTCCAATTGTTTATATTCGTCTCTTATTTTACTGGTGAATCTTTGATATGGTTCGAACTATGCCGTGTATCTATCTCTTCTCAATAGCGCCAGAATTTAAACCCGCACCTAATCGGTTTGCACTTTATAAATTGTTTGCACGGGTGCCTACCGAAATAGGGCACAATAGCTTCATCGCTGTGATACTCCGAGTGTGGTTCATCGTCCACAAACTTTTCAGATATCATGGTGAATAGCGGTCCTATTTTTGCAAATTTGTCTGACTGATTCATTGTGGCGTTTCATTGTCAAAACAATGAAAATTTGCTATAATATACTCGAACCGATTTCGAGAAATAGCATTGGGCACTAATGAATCATGAGCATCTGGGTTATTTCCCCAATACATCTGTCTATGAGGTAAACAATTATACCCGCTTAAAATCAACACACCAAGAAAAATTTCTATTTCTTCTGGAGTAATGTTACCCTGTCTGTTACTTTGTGTTGCGTATAAATTGCTGTATTGAATAAACATTGTTATCACGTTCTGATCTATGAAAGTTTTGTACAACTCTAAAGGAGAACGTTGCTTGGCCCGCAATGAACAATGTTTTATTTTTTCATTGTGGGCCATTCTATTTCTTCTATCTTTTTATATGCCTTTTGCCCATGGTATTTTTTCTTTTGAAGTATTTTTGACTTTTTTATCATAGCCAAAGGTATATTGAATTCAGGGTCACTATCTTCGCTTTCATTTTCTATTTTATCGCTTTGTTCATTTATATCTTCATAATTACAATCTTCCTTTTTTTTAATGTATGAGAGTTATACGGTTTTAAACTCCTTATGTTAGCGAAGATATTTGCTAATTTGTCAATTTAGATTTACAAATATGTTCAGATCCGAACACAAATTTGAAAACATATTGACTGAAGCCGCGAAATTAGCGTTTAACGCCATATTAATTGATGAAATTCAGAAAAATGTATACAAAATGTCGTTATTGACAGACATGCATGTTTCGCTGTCACCTACAGCTCATCAGTGTCACTCGACGACATTTGTAATTTACGCTCAAAGCGTATATATGCTAATGCACCCTTGATATATACGCTTTGAGCGTAAATTACAAATGTCGTCGAGTGACACTGATGAGCTGTAGGTGACAGCGAAACATGCATGTCTGTCAATAACGACATTTTGTATACATTTTCTGAATTTCATTAATTAATATGGCGTTAAACGCTAATTTCGCGGCTTCAGTCAATATGTTTTCAAATTTGTGTTCGGATCTGAACATATTTGTAAATCTAAATTGACAAATTAGCAAATATCTTCGCTAAAATAAGGAGTTTAAAATCGTATAACTCTCATACATTAGTATCAAGGGTGCATTAGCATATATACGCTTTGAGCGTAAATTACAAACGTCGTCGAGTAACACTGATGAGCTGTAGGTGACAGCGAAACATGCATGTCTGTCAATAACGACATTTTGTATACATTTTTCTGAATTCCTTTTTTTTGTTGTACTTACAAAACTGTTTTGTTAGTACAACCAAATCAGTTTAACTAATGCCTGTGCTTGAATCAAACGTAATTTTTTGTTGCTCTGAAATACAGTAATTTGACCAGTTGTATTCTTACAAGTAAAACTACTCCACATAACATTTACAAAAAACTATGATATTTCGAATAGTTTTAAATAAAAATAAAACTATATTCTTTTGCACTATCTATACACGTAAACAGATAAATTATACACATATAGTTATATGGAAAAGGTAAAATTATGTGCAATATCATAATTTCCAGCAAAATTTTGGGAGCAGTTATACCTGAACTCAAATTCCTGTATTATGAAGAAAAAAAAATTCTTTCAAACCAGACACAAGTAGGATCACTATTTCCATTATAAATCAGCGGTTCTGGCCATATAGGATGGTTTGTTCCGTATTGCAAAAAGAACAGTTATCTTTCCTTCCAAGTGCATTGGCAATTGACGCAAGATTTTAGACTAAAAGAAGATTGTTGCATGTTTAAAATCACAAAAGAAGCACTCAGTTGTTCTTACTATTTTTGTTGTTTGTTTTAACAGCTCCAGTCTTATTCAGAACATGATATTTTGTACAATTCTACACGAACTCCATATTCGTGTAACAAAAAATAAAAAAATGCATGACTTGTTATTGTTCAATTTCATTTTATAACTTGTCCCTTACTATAATATAAACAAATGATTACTTATCTTTAAACACAGGGATAATATCATCCAACTGCCACTCTTTTAATAGCGATTAGTTCGCGATAGTTTCATCTGCCATAACCGAGACGTACCATTTAATTTGCTAACAACTCACTAGACGGTGCACGCTGAAACATCTAATCTAATGAGAAACAAATAAAACTAATAGCATTTTCGGCTTACTGCACTTTTATGCACTGATTGTATTTCCATCTTATTTTAATACATAATATTAGGGAGCTAGATATACTCCACGCGTGTAGTGCAATAAGTCGAAAACGCTATAAAATGTGTATTTTTAGATGCATTTGCACGTGTTGCATAACACGTGGGTAGTATAGCCAATAGAATTCGAGCAATTCAAGGATATGTTAGTGGTAGATATAATAAATCCACAGAGTTAATGTAAACATAAGTGCTTTGTAAAATAGACTATTCTTCTTGTTTATATTGAATTTGTGTTTTGTTAAAGGACGCATCTGATTTGTTTAATTTCTTGTTTAACGTTTTCAGCTTGTTAATTCAAAAAAAAAAAATGTTAACAAAAATTTTTAGTTCATGCAATGCTCTATTTTTGTTGGTATAACAAAATTTTCGGTAAATTCAACAAGCGTGATCGTAACAAAGCGATTTTTGTTAATTCAACGCATCTTCTTCTCTCAGTGTACTGTTCATTAAGTTGCAACGTGCACTACCAATTTATTAGCAGCTTCCATCATTATTAAATTTCTTTTTTTTTTTTTAGAAATATGAATTCTGTTATATAGAAGACTGCGTAGCATCAACAGATCATTTATACCTAATATTCAGGGCTATTGTTACATATTTTCTATTCAATAAGAGTATGTATCGAAAACTTAAGACGGTATACAAAATTTCTCTTATCTATGAAGCCATCTGTAAACTATCTGCGATTTGTGGTTACGCGTGCCGCGTCAAGTTGTTTTTTTATTTTTATAAATTCGATTTTTTGTCAGCAAAATTGTACATATCACTGCCAATCTGCAATTATTGTCAAGTGATGAAACGTATTGTTGTCCAAATGCAGTTGGGTTTTTCAAATTCTATTTGGGCAATAGCAGAATAAAAATATATTAATTTTTAATTGCCTACTTAATCCGATAATGTATTTCCTCTGTACCTTTAATATTTTAGCTGCGTAATGAAATCCCGGCCTCATTGCTAGTTATTATATCAGGCTGCCTGGCTTTAATAAAATTTTACGTTACCAGTGCGTTTACAACTTTGATGTCTCATTAAAATTCCACGGCCCTCGAGCCTATATTGGGTTAAAAATCTCGATTATTCCAACATAAAGCCCGACCCATAACAACCGACCGTAACTACCCGACTTTGATTGCCCCTATAACTAAATTAATGTCGCAAACGTTTGTTAGATATAGGCCTCCCTCGTTAACGTTATCGTGCTAATGACATTCAAATTTATGTAATCATCCCTCTGGTTATTGGCCCACTTTTACGACGGATTTAGAAGTAAAATTCTGCGAATTTTTCAGGCAAAATAATAATGACGTACACCTGCACTACATCATTTACCCAGACGCGATTTAGAAGCATCAGCATAAGTACCCCAGCTACGGATGGAATTGAGTAGAGAGAGGATTATAAATGCAACGCAAACTGACACTGCTCCAACTGGGCTCTCATAGCTAAATTCTGAAACGTTGAATGTTGGGACAGGACCGCTTTTAAACGGGTCATTAATCATCGTTACGGATATGTTCTTCGTATATTGAATACGGAAAATTTAGCGGAAACTGTAATTTAATACGCTCTCAAACTCTGGAGGATTTTCGTTCGTATTTGTTTTTGAATTATTTGCATACGGTTATTTGCTGCGGAATTTTTTTCGTTAGAATGCTTGAATTAGTATTCTGCAAACTCGTTCTTCTTTCTAGTCCGGTTAACTGTTTACCGGTAAACTTAACACAATTTTCTTTCTAAATATGTGCAGTCCCCTTAACTTGTAGAGTATTTCATGGTCGAAATGCAAAAGAAAATTATTGCTTTAAAAATTTCTATAAGGATTCCTGTTGAAAATTCCAGTAACATTTGTGGGGAAATCACCAAAAATTGAGTAATTTTATGTTTTTTAACAAAATTACCTATACTTTTGGATATTTTCGACATATCGACCAGTATTTTTAAATTTTAGGTAAACGTGCTACGTGAAAACGTAATATTACTGAAATTTACATGCTTTCCCAGGGATTCTTATTAAACTAGTTCGTGATTTTATCCACAGTTAGGAAATATACATAGGAAACCAAATATGTACTTACAATATGCGCATGTTCAATTTGTAGATAGATAGCACATAGCAGGAACGGAAGTGGTAGGGGTCGTTCTTCTTTTTTTATCTGTAGGCATACTTAGGTAATTGACTGATTTAAAATAAGTCTAGTAGTTAAATAATGCATTTTTGCTACTGGGGGTGACCTACAGCTGTATTTTCATAATTTACAAACGTTGGAACATAGGTTTGTGCACACACAAACACACAATATACCTAATTGTGTTCCAAAAAGCACGTTAATATGCCTCGACAGGGTATATAAAATGTATTTGTAGTTTGTGTATTACCGTAATGTTAAAGTAAATGGTTATAGATATTGCTTATTGCAGTCATATTGCTACGCTGAAGTAGAGGTTATGAATGTATTATTCAACTTGTCTATTTATACTTAGAATATTATCTTAGACCTATCTATGCATTTGTTTTTATGGTTAAGAAAGCGTTTAGGTATAGCAACTAAACAAACACATAACTATTATACGCTTAGTATAACATTAATGATTTCTTCTACCAATTTCAAATGCACAATATATACTATATATATACCGGGTGTCCAGCCTAAGATGCAATGGTCCGTAGCCGATTTATTATTTATATTTTTGAAAAAATGTTTCAAATAAATGTTGCCTCGAATCATATTCTACACATGTTAAAATTAGTGTCAGAAATGGCGGACTTCCGGTTGTACCGGAAGTAACTACTAACTTTATTATTTTAAATGGAACAGCCTATATATTAATGCACTTTTGTTTTCCTTGTTAAATTTAAATAACAATACGTTAGGGATAGATTGGGGCGAAGTTGTACCGTTTCCGAATTACATGACATTTTTCAAAAAAAAATGACATTTGCAGTGTCTTCGGTGTTTAGAAATACCTCAGGAAATACGAAAGTTAGAAAGATGCGGTTTCGGTTTTCGCTTAACCATGAAACAACACACGTCTTTTATTTTAAAATTGTTGCGTTTAAATTACAGCGTTATTAAATAGGGATCTGTAATTTTCGAACTCTAAAATCATGGATAACTTGATTTTTTTAAATTGAACGGTATAGCAATTTTTACAAACATGGATGTAAAATTTAATTTTCTTTCGATTTTAAATGGGTATTATTGTGTCTATCTCCAATGGTTTTGGAGATATTAGAAAGTGGCCAACAGAACACAATAGGACCATTTGAAACAAACAAAATTATCTAAAAGATACTAGATGTTTAAAGCGGCATCTTTAACGTCAACGTAAACTTGACAAACAAACTAGGTATCTAACCGTTATTAGTGTTCCAAGTGTCAGAACTGACATTCAGAGTACTGTTTGGTAACTTAATAATTAAAGATGTCGCTTACACGAGAAGAATTAGTAGATATGGTTTTCGTTCTCGGTGAATGTTACAGAAACGCTTTGTTAGCGTCAAGAGTTTACGCACAGTATTACCCATGTAGAAAGCATCCAGATAGGAGGGCATTTCAGTCGCTACTGGGTAGATTTGTAAGTACTGGATCCGTAGCACGTACAAAACGGAACCGCAATAACTCCGTACTTACGGATGAAAATCAGTTCAAAGCTGCGATTTCTTCTCATGGGGTTTCATTAAAAATAAGTTTTATGAAACGTGACTTCCAGCATTCCATGAGCCCGATATCAGAGCATTCGTTGGCCATTGTATACAGGATTTCGAAAACCTGTCGAATATATATGGCTTTAAAGCATCTAATGACACCTTGGTCAAGGGGCTGAAGCAATGCGGTCGCGTTAGGTGGTAAAAAAATCACTTCAACATTTTTATTTTCTGTGCCTAGCGACACAGGATGCCCAGGAGCATTGTCTAGTATCAGCAGCACTTTAAATGGTAATTCTTCCTTTTCCAAATATCTTTCCACTTCCGCAATAAAGCATTGATGAAACCATTGTGTAAATAGAGCAGTCGTAACCCACGCCTTTCGATTTGATTGCCAAAACACAGGCAGGCAAGCTTTATCTTTGTATTTAAGAGCACGTGGATTCTGTGATCGGTAAACACGTCCAGGTTTAATCATATGACCAGCTGCATTTGTACAAAATATCAAGGTAAGTCTATCCTTAATTGTTTTAAAGCCTAATGCACTCTTTGCAGTCTTATGAATATAAGTCCCTTGAGGCATTTGTTTACACATAAGACCAGTCTCATTGCAGTTAAAAACTTGCTTAGGATGATAATTCTTTTCTGCAATAATTTGTTTAAATTTTTCTGGAAACAGGGCAGCAGCTACATGATCACCCGACGCAGATTCCCTTGTCATTTTTATATTTTTTTAGATTAAACCGAGTTTTAAA
This sequence comes from Cetonia aurata, assembly GCA_949128085.1. NCBI lineage: Eukaryota > Metazoa > Arthropoda > Insecta > Coleoptera > Scarabaeidae > Cetonia > Cetonia aurata. Next base: position 25,315,261 of record OX421889.1, on the reverse strand, counting down.
TCTATGCAGGCACCCCCTACTTGCTGTGAATGATTTTCCTTCCTCTTCAGTATAATCTTGGGTCTGCATGTCTTCATATAAAACCAACGCCTTTTGTTGTAGCACTTTGCCATCGATAGGAATATGTTTTCTTGTCATATCTTCCACCCATAAAATTAAGGCATTTTCTACCTTAAGTAACAATGTATTACGTACTGTGGTTGCAACTTTTGCAGTTTGGGGTGCACTAGAAAAACTAGCTCGAATCTTATCTTTGTTTTTTAACACTTCCCTTATCGAAGATTCGTTTTTATTGTATATTTTAGCAACAGTTGCAATAGATTTTTTTCTATTTCAATCATATTAATGATTTTTATTTTTTCACTAATAGTGAGCATCTCACGTTTTCTTTTGGTTTAGAAGCCATTTTAAAATGATTTTCAAATTTACTTGCTTTATTTAAAAACTATTGCTGCCACTGTCTTGTCCGACAATTCGAATAGTACTAAACTCATAGTTAACAGGAGCGTTTATATGTACAAGTAAAAGCGAGTGGCACCTTAAGCACGTTCCAACTTGTTTAACTTATCATAAGAGAGCGCCGAATTCAGGGGATGACTCATATATACGACGATATATCGACAAATGCTCCTATAACTTTTAATAAGGCTCGAATGTCTTTATTTGTTTCTGTATTTATTGATATAACGCGTTTTCTGCTCATCATAGGTAAATCGCGGATGACTGAAACCGCGGATACGGAGTCAGTGGATAACGGGGTACTACTGTATAGGAAATAATGAAGATCACGATTGATTTTTTGATGTTTGCGCTTACGTTTTGTTATTTTTACTAATATTTCAACTACAATATTAGAATAATTTATAAATGGTTTCTTAAATGTATTTCAAATAAGCTACGCATTTAGTTTTTATTATATTGTTTTTCAATAAAGCAATATAAACCGCGATTTATATTTTTTATTTTATTGCTGCCCCAGTGCAATATGACCATATGTGTATAGCAATAATTCATTTGAAACATATTAGTGCAATATGGCTACATTTAACAAAATTCACAGTTTGGCTAAAATTGTATTTTAGGAATTTGACGCAATCGACAGAGTCTACGATTTGGCTCCCACATCGGTAACCGTTGGTAATTATGACACCAATCGTGGTAAATTCCTATATCTTCAAATTCCTTTATTTTTACTAAAAAAAAAAAAGGGGTTTCAAAACGCTAGTTGCAAACAATAGCATAAGTGTAAGACACTAAAGCACTCGTTCATTACATATCTCGTTTTTATAACTATAGTTCGTGCTTTAGAACGTGCTTATATGATTTTTAATAGGCGTGGCCACAACGACTTATATAATCTCTTCATAAATATGCATGTTGTCGTGTAATGAGAATAGACTGCACACCGTGCAATTAGTCTTTAGTAAACTTCCAAGCACGCGCATTATAATTCTGTAGGTGCTATTATAAAGTTCTCTCTCCTCTGTATAAATTCCGCCATATAATTTGCTAATTTTACATCGCTTTAAACATTCATTTATGCATTTTCGTACCATTTTAATCAGAAACACTTCCTAAACATAATATTACCATTGTGTCGGGGCTTTCAAATTTGTTTTCCGTAATTCGTTAACGTTACCAGCAATAAAACGTATTTAGAGATATTATATATCTTTCTCTTCATAGGATGACGTGATATTTGTAACGAGTACCGACTCAGACAATGAATCTCGAATAAGCAAAGGCGAATTTATTACTTGCGCTGGCTGCGATGCTAAGAAATTAAATTAGGATTAATGAAGCTAGATTTGAAATTAAATTGTATTATTATTGCATGAGTTTAATGTTAGTTTATACCCTTGATGTAAATGATTTCAATTTGGAAGCGTTAAATATTCAATGAGAAATGCATAATTAATTGAGAGAACTGAATATTTATGCGGAGACATGCAAAAGCTCTAGCCTTATTACCGCTGTTATATTTCTGCAAAGTATGAACCCCAAAAAATCGTAGTTTACCATAATAAACTCAAATACTTAAGTAAATTGTTGTAAGATATGTTTTCTTTTCCCTTAACCAAGACTCGTCCGACTTATGGTCCCCGAAAAGCAATGCAGCCGACAGGCTCACTGTATTACACACATAAAAATTTTACGGAGTTAAATTAAACGGAGTTGTAGCTTTCCTGATAACTTAAATTGTCACTATAAATTTGTGAAAATAACATTGAAAAGAAATATTTTACCCTTTTCGGAAATGTTTCTAACTACACTTCATGTAGTTAGAAATTTCCAACTCCAAAAAGCAGAAATATAATATCTTTCGACGGTGTTACTCTTTGCTTAACATCAGACTCGGATAATAATAACACCAACCTGAAAAAAGTTTATGCAAGGTAAAATTGAGGGGTGTTCGGTACTTTCAGTGCTATGAGGTGGGGTGGGATCGCAGCTGCCGCAAGCGCCTAGTATTTGTCTGTAGCAATCAGTGTTGGTATTTACATACGTGACGTACTAGGTAACAATGGAAAATACATTATTTGTGAGGGTGAAATACCAAAACTTGATAAAGTGGATAAAGATAACAGACGTAAACATATGTAGATGTTAATGCTATTAACAAAACAGGTAAGTGTTCTCTAGCTGTTATAGTATCTTTATGGTATTAGGAAATATGCTGCACATATGCATGCCTAGGAGCAGGATTTATGCGTCGCGTACAACGCAAAACGCCTAGTGCATTGCGTCGTTCACCCAATTCGACAAAATAGTTGGTGTCGCGCGCCAACTATTTAGTTGGGCTGACTGGACGGTATACTACTCTAAGCGTTTTGTGTTGTATGCAACGCATAAAACTTGCTCTTAAGCTGGGTTTTCCTACGAGCTGCAGCAACATGCAAAAGCACAAAGAAATTGAGATTGTTTGTGGCGCAAAGGTTTAATTTCAGAATTAATAATTGCTTATTAGTTAGCTTAGTAATTTGTAGTGTATGTTTCTTGTAGTTGCTGATAAAGTTTGCATACCTGATGATAAAATTTTTCTATATTTTTATGAAGCTTGTTACTTTTAGTCCATTTTATATGGTTTAGTCAACGTGGCGTTACATTAGTTGTGAAATTAGAGGGAGGAGAAGTTGCCAATTTTATGCCATTAACTATTTTTTTCTAATCGGATGTTACAATAAAGCTAAAACAAACGACGACGCAGTGCTGAAATGGTTATTACAGTACACTGTGCTGTAATGAGATATTACCGCACTGGTGAGACGCTTACCGGAATGTAATATGGGCTATTAATGTGCAAATTAGAAAAAACACTGTAAAAAACTCGTGTCACAATCACTTTGTAATGCTCCTTCATTGAATCACTCGCCGCCCCGCGGCTCGTTATTATATTATTATATACTTGTACTCGCATTACATAAACGTCATTGTGACACTTGTGTTTTAAAATACTATTACCATACATCTATACAGGGTGTTTTGAAACATCGTTTGAAGATTTTAAGGGCATGTAGTACGATCGAAAATAAGGTTAAAAGTCATAATAAACATATGTTCACAAATCAACCGTTTACGAGATAACAGCGAGTGTTCCTAGTAGTACATGGATATAACATATCCCAGTAAACAGGTGCTTATCAGCTATTGTTTTATGACAGTTTAATTTGACGTATTGTGCAATTTGTAGCAATTACAATGGTTGCGTATTCTAATGCTGAAATGAGCGATATGGCGTTCATGTACGGTCGTGCTAATGGGAATTCTTTACAAGCACGTCGCTTCTATGCTGAAACGTTTCCTGATCGCCAACTGCCTTCGCATGTGATGTTTCAGACGGTGTTTCAACGACTAAGAGAAACTGGTTCGTTTGAGAAGCGGTCTTCTGATACTGGACGGCAGAGATCAGCATGTACTCCACAGATAGAAGATCGAATTTTGAATATTATTGATGAAAATCCCGAAACTAGTGTTAGAAGAATTCTGACTCAAGTGGGTGTAAGCAGAAATCTTGTTTGGAGAACTCTTCATGAGCAACTCCTATACCCCTACCATATCCAACGGGTACAAGCCCTTACTGCTCCGGATTATCAAGCGAGAAGGGCTTTCTGTGAGTGGCTTTTGCGAACAGCTGCTGATCGGCCAGATTTCGCTGATAACATCCTTTTCACTGATGAAGCTGGTTTTACTAAAAATGGAATACTTAATTTCCACAACAATCACGTTTGGTGTGACGAGAATCCTCATGCTACCGTTGAAGCTCGGCACCAGCAACGTTTCTCTCTAAACATCTGGTTAGGCATGATAGGGGAACGGTTGTTAGGACCGATTGTTTTGCCACAACGCTTAACAGGTCCTGCATCCCTCGAGTTCTTGGAAAATACTTTACCTGAACTTTTGGAAGATTTACCTATAAATCTAAGACTGAACCTCTGGTTTATGCAAGATGGAGCTCCACCGCACTTTACGCGTGCTGTTAGGGAACATCTTAACAATGAATTTCCTGGGAGATGGATAGGGCGAGCAGGTCCCATTGCTTGGCCTCCAAGGTCTCCCGATCTAAACCTGTTGGACTTTAGTATCTGGGGTTATTTGAAAAGTTTAGTGTACGCAACACCGGTAAACGATCTTCCAGAGTTGCGCCAACGAATAGAACACTGTTGCCAGATAAAACGAGAAAACCCATTGTTTTTTGAAAGCAGATGTAGATCTTGTGTCGAAATGGAAGGACGTCATTTTGAACATCTTCTTTAGTTATAATCTATTTTATGTTAAAATACAATAACATCTTAATAAAAACCGCTAAAGCAAACTTATTCTGCATTTGCGATAAAATCGCGGTTATCTCGTAAACAGTTAATTTGTGGACATATGTTTATTATGACTTTTAACCTTATTTTCGATCGTACTATATGCCCTTAAAATCTTTAAACGATGTTTTAAAACACCGTGTATGTATATAAACTAAAATTTGTTTTGCATTTTAAGTACATATTGAAATACATGTTTATATCTTTAGTCTTTCCCATTTTAAGCATTTTTTTTTTCAGTTTATAAAATCAATTTTTTATTAATCTTTTTCGATTACATCAAATAGTGATCCTCACTCCATAAAACAGTAGTATGAATTCCGTAGCGGAATCTAGTTAACACCGAAGCCGAGTACATTTAACTCCGTAACCTAACACTGTGACGCTGTTGACGCAGCACCGCAACTGGGTTCATCTAGCTGCGACACGGAGTTCACGTTACACCGTAACGGAGTGCTTGTAACTCCACGAAGGAATTTATCCAACTCTGTAACGGAGTTCTGCTAACACAAAATAAGGGTATCTTAACTCTGCAACAGAGTAACGATCACACCGCCTCGGGTTAAAGCCAACTCCAAGATCAAATAATTTCAACTCCATTAGGATATCAACCAACTCCGCACAGAAGAAATTTTACACCGTAAAGTGAAACTTTCGCTACGTAAAACTGTAATTTAACTCCGAAGCACGGATATTAGTATTAAATTATATAACTCCGTCACGTTTAACTACTTGTGCATTTGGTCGCGAGGGAACACCAGAGAAATCGGTGTTGAATCCAACACCGTATTTCTCTGTGTGTATGTCCGTATTTCTTATAACCTACTCAAAAATGGTGGTTCCCTCTACTAATTTGTACAGGTCTTTCATTGAGCAGATACGGTAGATAGATAGATAGATTTATTCGTCCAATAAAAATACAAAGAAGTATAATGGAGATGTCCAGAAGTATAAACATATTACAAATAAAAATACTGACAACATAATAAATTCATGTTAAAAAATAGTTCAATTTAGACAACACAATGTTAAGTATTATTGCACTCCTATTCAAAAGTACCCAGAAAATTATCAAGAGAGTAAATACAATTTTCAAGTTAATGATTGCCTAAAACAAAGAATCTTTTTACTGTTTTTAATTCTTTGAAAGCACCGGGGAAATTAGAGATATTTTGTAATGTTTAATCTATTCAGGGACAACCTGCAGTTGATTTTATTTCTTGTATTGTATGAATGAACATTAGAATTTGCCTATCAGGATTGTTGTAAACGTATACTAAAGTTTCAAGAATATACGCACTAGGTAGAGGCAATATTCGAAATTTTCTGAAATAGGGTGTACGTTTGTTGATATTGACAATGCTCGCCATGCAGCGAAACATCATGCGCATAAGGCGACGGACCCCAAAAAATAATACCATATGACGTTCTGGAGAAAACCTGTCCATAATAAAACGTCACTTAGCTTTTGTGATCCAACACCGCTCCCAGACTACGAATTTGGTAACAAGATGTATTTGTGCAGTGAGTACCATTACCGTCAATGGCTATACCAACTTAGTGTTTCATCCAAAACAACACCAAGTAAATTAATGGAATTTTGACGCGTCAATGGTACCCCATTAAAATTGATATTTAAGTTCTCGTTAGATTGAGAAGGATGAAAGAAAATATGTTTTGGAAGCGTTAATGTAATTTCGTCGTGGAGAGCGTTTGCTCGATCGCGAACTTTTGCCGGATCAGTTCCAGAAACCACAGCACTAGTGTCGTCAGCCTATAAAAACAAAGCGAAGTCAATAAATTCCACGATATCGTTAATAAATAGTACTGGGCCCAGAACCGAACCTTGGTGCACGCCTAAACACGTTGGCAGAGTAGATGAATAGAAATGATTTCTGCTATTTTTCGTTTGCAAGGATATTTTGACGTATTCTGTACGGTCGGATAAAAACGATCGAAACCAATCCATTAGCAAGTTTTAGCACAAGTATTAGACACACAGATACGAATACAAAAATAGTAGCAGCAACATTGATTACCGCACGCCATGAAAAGAAGTATTGCGCGCATCTTCGTGTTCGAGATGATCTTCGGACACGAATCCTTCCTTCTACAACTACTTTAAATAGTATCCTGAGTGTAAAATAACAGTTTTAACAGTAGTATTCACATTGGGATGTAAATGTGCAGAAAAAATTTATCCAGTTACATCGACATTTGTAAATTTACAGTTCGTACTAAAGAAATGCGGCGAGCCTACTTTGAAACCGACAAAACTGTCTGTAAAATATTGCAGTCATTTCATTGTATTACAGTATTCTTTTTTTGTATACGTTGGGTTGAGAGTTTGGCTTGCGCGCCCTAGGAAGCGCACATCTAAACTCGTTCCTTCCTTACAATTAGTGGACAATTGGGGGTAAAGCAGAAACTCTAACCCGTTTCTAGTGCTATTCCCCTGTCATTCATTTTGGTGGAATGGTAATTCCTACATTAGACTATGAGCCCTACCACAGTGACGTTTTTTTTTTTCAGAAAATACGTACAAATTACAAAAAAAAAGTAGGTAAAAGCATAGGTACATAAAAATTGTATACTTACTATATCGACTAGACTTACAAAAAATGTCATATAAACGCTTTTTGAATCCATTACCTAATTTCCTTCCTAAAAATTTTATAGCACGGTGGAAGAATTACCTTTTCCAACGCACATTCTTTTTTCCGTTGCGTGACACAATGATAAACGACCCATAAATTTTCGCTTAAAAAATTAAAGCAGACCCTAATCCTTGTTGTCCGCGGAGACACATTGGTACATACCTACATATATTTCGATCAGTGCCGTTTGGGAACGCCACGGTACATACAAGAAGAAGCACTTCGGAGTCATAAATTATGCAATCGTGTGGAATAGGTAATGATGTGAATTGTCCAGTACGACTAGGGTTGAATGGAAGCGGTAGAAAGAGCTGGAGCGATACAAACTTCGCTCTGAGGTAATGTCATGTATGTACTTGTCACAGAAACAATTTCTAATTTAATTACTTGCCGGGAAATCGGCTCGAAAGGTGAAAGAGTGAGATTGGACTGAGAATCTTGGTTAGAGCAGTTAAAAGGATGGGTGACGGTTTGTTAATAAAAACAACCTCTGAACTTTGAAATAATTTTTTAGAAATGCGTTGGAGTAGTTGCAATAATGCTTGTGCTCCGATTTTTACACAGTTTTCTTATGTTCATATTATTTGGATGCGATTTTTTTTATTGGGACTTGGCTGCTTCCTAGCGTTGACAACTTCGAATATTTTCCGAATGCTACACTATATTTTGAAAGAAATAGAAATCCCGATCTGGTTGGACGAAATACGGATACAGATCTTCTATTAGCTACATCCTCGAACGAATGAAGCTGATCCTTACAATTTTCCTGCTAGATTCTCCCAGTATTTGAATTTTCTCTGCTCTACTTCATTTTTCAGTTTCTCCAGTATTATGGTGCTACTTATCCCGCAAAAAGGTTCTGGCCCTACAAAAGGTGTTCTATCCCCTCTCTTAGCAAGATTATCCGTTATTTCGTTTCCTTCCACTCCTGTGTGTCCCGGAACCCACAATAGGGTTACCTTGTTCTTTTTGCCTAGCTCGTTTAGTTTTTGTAGATACTCCCAGCTTTTCATAGCTTCTGTCAATGTTGACCTGGACACATCTTTCAATAGCGTGTATTTCCGCCTGGAAGATGCTTGGGTACATCCCCAAGCTTTCGAAATATTTGGTTCTAGGCCCATATATCCCTATTCTATAGAAATGGTATCTCTATCCCATTCGCTCTTGGTGCTAAGCTTTGTGGTAAATTCTTTCACAAAGTTGAACTTCCTTGGCATGTCGTCTCGGGGCATGTCCCAGATTTGGTCACCTGCAGGAGGCTGAGGCCTATGCCTAGCCATTCCTTCCCTGATCATCCTACGTGTAATCCTTTTAGCTATGCTCTCCACAAAAATGTGAAGAGGGGTAAGATTTAGTACCACTTCAATAGCTGCTGTTCGGTAGGTTCTGATTGCGCCAGTTATGCATACACACGCTAATCCTTGCACTTTAGAGAGATTAGCTCTCGCAATGCCCAGATTAGTTCTCTTGCTCCAAGCCACTGCTCCATAAGTGATCATTGGTCTCACGAGTGCTGTGTACATCCAGAGCAGTATTTTTGGGTTGCAACCCCAGTTGTTGCCTGCAAAGTTTCTACAAACCATTAGGGCCTTCTTTGCCTTGTTAGTTACTTCAAGCTCGTGCTTATTCCACAGAAGTTTATTATCCAGGATGAGTCCTAGATATTTCATCTCCTTCTTCCAGTCTATGTCTTGCCCATCTATATTTATGGTCTTGAGGCTGGGTTCTCTTTTCCTTGTGAAACGCTATTAAGGTAGTCTTAGTGGCGTTGATGTTGAGGCGCACTGATTGGCACCACCTTTTCGTAGTGTTGATTCCTGTTTGAACTATGTCACACAGGGTATTCTCAAACTTTCCTCTTGCAAATATGACTATATCATCAGCATACCCTTGACATGGTATGCCTAGATTAGTCAGCCTCCATAGAAGTTCATCCACTGTCAGGCTCCACATAACTGGGGAAGTAACTCTCCCTTGTGGACATCCTCTGGTCGTGCTGATCGAGATGGTTTTGCTTCCCACCTCAATTTCCACTGATCTGGTAGAAAGCAGCTGCGACAGCCATCTGGACGTCGCGCCGTCTACCCCTCTTTCAATTAGTGCTTTCTTGACGGCCTCGTACGGAGTGTTGTCAAAAGTGCCCTCTATATCTAGAAAGGCGCACACTACAGTTTCTTTATTCGTCAGTGCATCCTGGATTTTATCTGTCAGCTCCACTAATGCAATTTCAGTGGATTTGCCCATTTGATAGGCGTGCTGACAGGGGTGCAAAGGCACCCGCTCCAGGATATCTGTCCTGATGTAATTATCTACCGCCTTTTCCACTGTTTTCAGAACGAATGATGTTAGGCTTAGCTTTACAAGTATAAGGTTTAATTATAACATTTCCAGCAACATTTAAAACAACATTATGCACTAACACCAAAATTTGAACTCCACTCAAAATAATACCTCAACCACCTCATTTTACTATTTCTAGCTTTATCACTTAGACACAAGAAACGCTTTCTATGCATGTGTACGCCTCACTGTAATGCCCAGGTTATCATAATTCGATTTTCGACGCAACAAAAGCGTGAACTGAGTCCCAAGAGTAGCTCGAAGCCAGCCTCTTCCTTGTGCCCCATGCGCTTCCCTTCCTGATAGGTATCGGTGGAATATCTCTATCTCTACTGACTGAATTTACGCATATAAGTATGTACGAGGCGAAGCGCAAAACAGATATATATATACATAACGCAGCAGAATATTTCGTTACATTTTCTTTTCATCTCACTCCTGGGCGAGAATTTTTATTGTCCCTATTTTTATATTTATAAGAGCGAGTGAGCAGCATAGAATCGGATGGAGCTTGCAATTCAGCGAGAAAGGGGAGTGTTAGGTAGTCAATGGGAATAGGAATAATCGTATCGGAGTTTTTATGGGTCCAAGCGGGACGGTTAACTGCTATATTATGGTGCGGTTATAACGGGATTCCAGGTTTTATTTTTTCGAATTCAAACTTAAGTCCGTCCCTGTAATAAACGCGAGATAAAGTGCCGAGCAACTTAAATAAAACTAGCCTTTAGCGTCCCTTATCTTGGGCCATTTGATTTCCATACGTAAATGGGTTTCGCCGAACAAATTGGCGCAGCCAGTAGGATAACTTCCATAATACAATTACGGATTTTAATTTAAGCGGTGGTAATATCTGGTATAATACTGTGTTTCTGTTATATTAACATGCAAAGTGAATGTTATTAAGCGGTACGTGTACAATAATTAGGCAAATGAGCAACTTAAACTCATTGTCACCTTTATATAGCAGTGTAGGTCAGAATATCTTGAAAGCTATCTTATTATAAAACATTTAGTATTTGAATATTGCTTTGTAAACAGATTTAGTAGTGATACGTGTTATAAATTATAAGTGAAAACTAATAAAAAAAATAACAATAATAGTAATAATAGTTATTAATTGCTCCGTAATGTGAAGAGCAAAATGGAATAATAATACCAATAATGGGAGATACAACAAGTAAGAATTAATTAAACAAATTTAGATTATCTTATTAATTAACTAAATATAAAATCTGAAGAAAATTGAAAAAAGAAATTGAATTGATGAACCTAGAAAAGTATTTAAGTATATTAACAAATATTTATATAAATGGAGCTACCAACAATTGTAATTTATAACAAACAACATAAGTAACTTTAGTAACTTTGATAATATCATCTTTTTCTTGCAATGATGTTGTTCGCTGATGTTTTTGAAGAGACGTGTCCTGTTGATTTTAATTTTATTTTTATGACTTCTTACTTTTTAAGATTTGAACATGTTTTCTTGTTAATTAAATATCGGTTTTACTCCCAACTTTGCCCTCGTTTTTAAGTAGCCACATATCTTCAAAAATCACTTTGTTATCTTATTCATAATTATTATATGGGCAACTATAAACAATTTGTAAATTGTAAACAACTGTCATCAACAAACAAATGCTTACGTATATATGGTTATATGGTACAGTAGTACCCCAATATCCGCGGGGGTTTGGTTCTGTGCTCTTCCGCGGATACTGAAGACCGCGGATAGTAGCGAACGCTTTATTTCCGAATACAATATGAAATATGAAGCAAAGTTAAAACAATGAAACAAGAAAAAATAAGTTATATAATATTTATTTAAAATAAATAAATAAATATTCTTGTGCTGTGGCACAAATAGAATTTAAGTTTAATAAATATATAAGTTCATATAGTACATATTTACATACACAAGAAGAAAATATACAACAAGAAATACTTTATCATCGTGAGCTACATATTCATTCATCTTTTCCAAGTCCAAGTTAGCAGTCGATTGTTTACTTAGATCCGAAGCAAACGATGTTGATGGCTGTGCATTATCGATAGTTTTGTCGACTTTTTCAAAGAACATTGTTATTGGTAGTTATCGTTTTCGTCTTTTCATTTCAATAAACAAATCCTCCAAAGGTTTCAAGGCGTCTGTTACAGTGCGAGTAATTTTTATACTGCGTTCCATTATTGGATCATATTCTACTATCTGTTATTTTAATTTTTGAGCAGTTCGAAATATCGCTTAAAATTTTTCAAGCGTCCATGCTGGCGGTTCTTGTTGACCCTCATCCTCATCGTCACTCGCTTCTGAAGAAGATTTCACAAGGTCTACCAATTCCTCGTTGGTGAATACTTGATCCTCTTCGTTTATGTAATCACTGAGTTCCTCTTTGGTTATATCGTTAAATCCTTCTCGCTATGTTAAATATCGTTGTTAGATGTGAATTAATATCATGTGTGTCTTCAGAACTAAGAACGATGTCATTCCACAGATTTTTCCAACATGCTATTATCGTTTCTGACTTTAATTCCTCCATCGCTCCTTTGATAAATAGAATTGCGTCAGCAATTGTAAATGACTTCCAGCATTCCATGAGCCCGATATCAGAGCATTCGTTAGCCATTGTATACAGCATTTCGAAAACCTGTCGAATATATATGGCTTTAAATCATCTAATGACACCTTGATCAAGGGGCTGAAGCAATGAGGTCGTGTTAGGTGGTAAAAAAACCACTTCAACATTTTTATTTTCTGTGCCTAGTGACACAGGATGCCCAGGAGCATTGTCTAGTATCAGCAGCACTTTAAATGGTAATTCTTCCTTTTCCAAATATCTTTCCACTTCCGCAATAAAGCATTGGTGAAACCATTGGGCAAATAGAACAGCCCTAACCCACGCCTTTCGATTTGATTGCCTAAACACAGGCAGGCAAGCTTTATCTTGGTATTTAAGACCACGTGGATTCTGTGATCGGTAAACAAGTCCAGGTTTAATCATATGGCCAGCTGCATTTGTACAAAATATCAAGGTAAGTCTATCTTTAATTGTTTTAAAGCCTGATGCACTCTTTGCAGTCTTATGAATATAGTCCGTTGAGGCATTTTTTTTCCACATAAGACCAGTCTCATCGCAGTTAAAAACTTGCTTAGGATGATAATTCTTTTCTGCAATAATTTGTTTAAATTTTTCTGGAAACAGGGCAGCAGCTACATGATCAGCCGACGCAGATTCCCCTGTCATTTTTATATTTTTTAGATTAAACCGAGCTTTAAATCTATGCAGCCACCTCCTACTTGCTGTGAATGATTCTCCGTCCTCATGAGGATAATCTTGGGTCTGCATACCTTCATATAAAACCAACGCCTTTTGTTGTAGCACTTTGCCATCGATAGGAATATGTTTTCTTGTCATATCTTCCACCTATAAATTTAAGGCATTTTCTACCTTAAGTAACACTTTATTACGTATTGTGGTTGCAACTTTTGCAGTTTGGGGTGCACTAGAAAAACTAGCTCGAATCTTATCTTTGTTTTTTAACACTTCTCATATCGAAGATTCGTTTTTATTGTATATTTTAGCAACAGTTGCAATAGATTTTTTTTTCTATTTCAATCATATTAATGATTTTTATTTTTTCACTAATAGTGAGCATTTCACGTTTTCTTTTTGGTTTAGAAGCCATTTTAAAATGATGTTCTAATTCACTTGCTTTATTTAAAAACTATTGCTAGCACTGTCTTGTCCGACAATTCGAATAGTACTAAACTCATAGTTAACAGGAGCGTTTATATGTACAAGTAAAAGCGAGTAGCACCTTAAGCACCTTCCAACTTGTTTAACTTATCATAAGAGAGCGCCGAATTCAGGGGATGACTCATATATACGATGATATATCGACAAATGCTCCTATAACTTTTAATAAGGCTCGAATGTCTTTATTTGTTTCTGTATTTATTGATATAACGCGTTTTCTGCTCATCATAGGTAAATCGCGGATGACTGAAACCGCGGATACGGAGTCAGCGGATAACGGGGTACTACTGTACTTTGACAATATTTTAAATTCATTGCTATTTTGTAGTCCAAACTTTCAAAATAAATTTAAAACTAAATTTAAAACGTTTAAGAATTATTCATTACTTTTTTTTTTAAAAAGTAGCCTGATTCTTGATGTCTAAATTGGTGTAGTTTTTGAAAGTATTTTAAAAATGATTATTTTATAATGAATTTTCGATAGGTAACTTTAATGGTACCAAAATAACTTTGTTGTATTTAGTCAGCGTTTTTAGGTGTTCTAGGTAGTCCCAAGCTGGTTTCCAATCTGATAGGATGCCAGCGCCTTTAAGGCCACTTGACTGGAGATATGAATCAGCTGACCTTTGGGTTATTTTTCCGACACCCTATTTATGACTCAGGATTTCACCATATACTAGCTTCAGAACCTGTGATTATTTTCGATTCACCTGCCTACCAGATTTGGTTTCGAAACCCCGGTTTATGTTTTGCTATCCAGTCATCCCAATCCACGGCAACCTTAAAGGATTTATTGAAGGATGATTCTTGACAATCATCGTATCACTACCCATTTCAAAGATAGAGTTTGTGATTTCGGTCGTTATTCTAGCATGGCCCGAACTATTCTGGCTTCTCCAGTTTACCCTATACTTCCGCTTAGCTTCCGTATGCTTCCATTCTTGTATCCCCATTAATATAAATATTCAAGCGGAGTAGAACTAGCATGTTGGTGAGCTTTTTACAACTCCATTGTTGCTGTGGAATTAAATTCAATACGTGGGCCAATATATATTTATAAATAAACAATTTTACTTATAGTGATAAATGTTTGCCAATTCGAATCAGAAACTCTTTTTCGACATTTTGTTCATAATATATTTTGCACGTACTGGGAATAGTAAATGTTTATCTAAAGTAACTTCTAAGTATTTTATCTTTTCTACCCTTTCTAAATTTCTATTGCCAATGTTTATCCTAACGCTAGTTATGTGCGAAAATAGGCGTATTAATGTTAATAAATCAAAATACATGGTTCTAGCTAGCAAGTTGAACAATATAGAGTTCAACTTGCTAGCTATAACTATGTATATTTTGATTTAACATCAATACGCTTATTTTCACACATCTATTAATATTAAATTAAACAGTAAGGGACCTAACATTGTTACTTGTGGAACCCCATTATTTTTATTTAAACTATCGGAAACTTCTGTTATATTTCATTTTTTGTGTTCCATTATTTAAATATGAATCAAACCAATTCTTCTTTAAAAGCCCTATCAAAATTTAAGGCCTCAGCTATAACAAAATTTCTCTCATCCATTTCTTGCAACTACTAATGACATCTATCCACTATAATTAATAATTTTCTAAATCTTGATTGGTTATGATAAAGCATATTGTTGTAATCATAAAAATGTTATCTGTTGGTCTTTTGCGCACAGTTCCAACACTTTTTCATAACTGGCCACAGTATTAATAGGCCTGAATTCCTCACATACTTTGGCCCGTTTCAATTTAGGTTTCGGAATAATGTATGTTTTCCAATTTTCCGGAAATTTTTCTGTACGTAGTGAAATATTAACTACATTAAGAATTCTATTTGCACTTATCTGAGAAGCATCCTTCAAAAGTTTGATCGTTAGTCCATCACCAGCTTTGCCTTCAATATTTTTCAAAGTGCTAATTATAGCATTGACGCTATTCAAAATTGTGTTCCAAAATTTTAAAAATTTGCTCTAGATTCTTCCTTCAATGAACATAGTTATTGCTTGAAGTAATAAGGAAGTTATTACAATATGAACAAGCAAGCAAATTTCTGAGTACATTGAAACTAACTGTTAAGATTTTACATTGGAACAATCGGATTTCCGCATGAATGTAGATTCCAGCGGAATTCCCTAAATAAGAACAGGTATAGTGGATGATTATCAGGATATACGTATACCAGACCCAACCCACTTGACGCCAACGCAATAAATAACGACTTGCACATTATCTAATAACACACTCCCGATTCAAAATTAAATCTGTAATTTAGCATTCCAATTCCGAGATTTCTCGGGAGTGCTGTTTCGGTGGGCGGTCCTCAGGCCTCTGGTGTACGTCATAAAAGCGTAACATCCGCTTCCGGGCGGTTTCTCCCGAGAGAGAGGCGAAAAACTACTCCGATCTCGTGCTGGATTCACAGTGAACCGAGTTGGGTCCATAATAGTTGGGTCGATAGAAGCGGTTGGACTCTTCTTTTGAATATATGTTAAAATGGAACGACTGACGCGGTTGAATGTGAGGAAATCGGTAGGAAAAAGTCGGAAAATCGTACACGAAATGCGATTTGGAGGTGAGTTAACAATAGAGCTTACCTTATAGTAGGTTTTGTCGCGATGCAGTGGTTTGAGATGTAATCTGAAATAAGAATAGACGATCGTTAGCAAATAGACAAGGAAACTTATAGCTGGTTGGTAAATATATTAGTTTAGAGTTGTTCTAACTAAAGTAGAGGTACTTTTTATTTAGTTTATAATTTATAAAGTTTAGAAGATATGTAAGCATAGTTTATAAGAAGTAGTAGCTTATTTTATACCTGCTTATTAATTTAATATTTTCTTTAAGCATTTATTGCTTATTATTTACAGCGCTTTTGCTGCTAGTAAGATCCTCCTAATACTTAATAAAATTATACTTATGAATGGTTAGCCGTGTATTGCAACATAATTATGTTCATATTGACCAAGCGCTCTTCAGTTGACAATCAAAAGGAACTCGGCTAATTGAGCAACATTTTTTATTTCCAATCTGTTCCATTATTTTTTCCAGCGACGTGTCGGCCTTTCTCAAGCTACAAGCCCAATTTTAAAGCAAATCCATGATGAAAACATAAAACATAAAAGCATTATAGGAGATTATTATTTCAAAAACCAGAATATGAAAAGTTTTTAAATTACTTCAAATCAAATATTTTTTTTTAGCTACAATATCCGAAAATGCTACACTCATTCGAGGACAGAAAGCGCCACTATACCGAATCGAACTATCGATGCGTCATTTCCGTGACTTTACCGTAGTCTTCTGTAAAGATTCTAAAGTTTCCCTGGCTTCGTTTGAAAATAGCTGTGAAACAATCCTTCATTCAAATATGAGTGATCTATATTGTGAACACTACAAATGCAAGTAAATTAATTTTACTATGTGGTAACAATGTAGTATTCGAAAAAGTATTGTACACACTACGGCTGGAGAGTGGCTCTATCGAACTCGTTTGGTTGCTTGCTTCGGCTCAGCCTTGGCGCGCAGTCTCAAAACTCGTTCGATAAAGCTCCACTTTTCAACCTTGATACACAAATAACTATTAACTGACAAAATTCAAAAAGTTGTTCAAGAATTTAAAACTACTGGGCATTATGCGATTAGAAATTGACACGATGCATTGCAAAAGACGTCAATTAACTAAATCCATCATTTTATTTCTGCAATGCTAGTAGACACCCCAAGTCTGAATGCGTAATGCAGATCTAAGAATTTGCAGCCACTTCCCAAATATCTGAAAAAATAAACCCTAATTAAGATAATATAATGTATAAAGTGACTTATATTTCTTTATTTACAGGACAAAACCTACAAAACAAATGTAAGAATATAAGAAGCTGTTTTGCTAGAGAACAACGAAGATTCACTTCTGAAGAAGATCACGACAAGATGATCGAAACGTCAAGTAATTTAAACTTTCTACACGGCAGAGAACCCGAGAACCGAAGAGCAGCCAGCAACGACGGCCGTGAAAGCCTAAAGACTACTTTAACGAAGATTAAAAACTTCTAAAAGCGGCTGCTGGTGTCATGACTATCAATCTCTGCGAGTGAAGTGTAAAGTTCAATATTTTACATATAAAGTACAATAGTAATATATAAAGATGGGAAAGTGAGGAGTTTGAGTGCAGGAAAAGATTGTCTGCAGTCATCTCTAGGATCCAGACCCACCAACACCTGTATATACTAGATATACTAGATATTAGAGCCCAGACGCGACTGTAAATAAGCATAATAAGTTGCCAGCAAAATATTCATGGAAACGGAATTTTCCAAATTGCGAAGCAAGAATATGTAGCTAAGCTGTAATACCCTCAACATGAGTTCTACACAATAATCGTGCATCTAGGAAAATTACTGGTGTTACCTGGTCTCTCTCGTCACCGCAACCCAAGGTAAAGAACACTGACCGCGTCCACCGCTCGTTCAAAACGAGTCCATTGACCAGGCATCAATCCTTTATCAACCTTCCTATGCAAGTTCTTAATATTAGAGTCTCTAGCCACCAAATTCGTGTCGTCAGCACACAAAACAAAATCAACATTGGGATCACAAGTGGAGTTTTATCAATAAAAATAAAAAAAAGGCAAAGATCCCAAGACTGAACCTTGCGGTGTACCAATACTAACTCTCCGAAAATTCACAGCAACACACTGCACCCTGTTGGTAATATAAGTATCAATCAAGGACACAGCTTGATGAGAAAAGTGACAAAACTTAAATTTATTCAAGATTGTGAGGGGTCTCCTGTCTCCTTTACAATCTAAGATTTTTGTAAAGCATCCGAATATATGAAAGCTCTAAGGCATAAATTCAATCATTTCGTTAAGGGTACTATTATTATATGACAATTATAGTCTTAATTAGTTGCGAATTTAAGGAACAGGTGCAGGGGTATTCGGGCCAGGAACCAAATACTCAGAGCCAATGGGAATATACCCCAGTATCTTCCAAGCGGAGGTAACTGCGATTGGAAGATGTGTTCAATTGAACCTAGATAGGAACTATCGGAAGCAGAACATTGTGATTTTCTCCGATAGCCAAGCAGCCATAATGGCACTGAGCTCTAATACCATCAGTTCGAAATTAGTCTGGGAATGTCTTGGCAGACTAAACAATCTAGGCAAAGAAAACAAAGTTGCGCTATGCTGGGTACCAGGACACACTGGAATCAGCGGCAACGAGGTAGCTAATCTACTAGCGAGAAGGGCCGCCACAACTTCGTTTGTGGGACCAGAACCGTTCTGCGGCATAGGGATGAGCACCTACAAAAAAGAACTCAAAGACAGGGAAGAGACGCTCAGAGCTTCCCTCTGGGAAAATCTCCCTGGTCTGAGACACTCCAAGATATTCCTTGGGAATTACAGTAAGGAAAGAGCAAAGACCCTGCTAGAACTAAGCAGAAACAGACTACGCATCCTTGCAGGTTTTCTGACAGGGCATTGTCATCTGGGGGAACACATGACAAGGATAGGTCTGAAAGAGAATAGTGATTGCAGGTTTTGTGGAGCGGAAGGTGAAAGTCCGGAACACCTAATATCCGACTGCACTGCCATCACAGAAACTCGTACCAACTATTTTGGCAAAGACGTCATAGACGAGGGAGAAATACCCTCCTTGAAACCATCACAGCTACTGCAATTTATTAAAGTTCTTAGACTGGATGGGGAGCTGTAAGTGCGGGCAAACCCTAGCAGCTTACAGCTGATGTAGGGGGGCACAATAGATCGATAGGTCGCGGTGTAATGTTACCCTAATTAGATCTAATCTAATCTAATCTGCGAATTTAAACGAATTATTATGGCCAAGAATTATATCTGACTTCGCTAAAAGCAATTTCGTTAAAAAATAAGTGGCTCTGGATATCCCATAACAACAAAAAAAAAAAGGTTCTACATTGTTGGCGATTTATTAATGGATATGCCTAGTTAATCTGCGCGGATTAACGATAATATATGTTTAAAATAGAGAAAATACAGCATCCGCTGCAAGTTAATAAAGTCGAAATTACAATAATTATTAACCAAAGCTATTACGTGGGACAAATGCTTATAAAACCAATTTTCCTTTATCCTTTCACTACAATGTTTGTTTTAACGACATCCAGTCCTGTCAGACAGGGAAGTACTAAAAGATTCACAGCAAAAATGTTCTCTTCATCCCTGTTCGATTCACTCACAACCGAACAACACTCCCGGCTTACATCCCCACGCGTATAATCGATAAAGGTCATTCATTGACCTGTAATGCGTGAGCTACATCTTGGACGGAGCGCACCGGAATCTCCTAGATCCCTTTTCCTCCACCCCTCGCCCAACGAATTCCGGTCACGGAGCCAGCCGGGACATTTTCATCCCGGAACGTTGTTGCTCGCTTCCGTCGATCTGAAACCGATGCTGCAACAATGCTGATTCGTAGAACGTGTAACGGAAGGCATGTGATACATATTTTGAAATATCGACTGTACGAAGTAACGTGCACGAGGCAAGTTGAGAGACGATATATCACTTTGGGGAGACGAGAATTTATTTTTTAATATTTCCGGAAGACATGCGTCAGTTGCAGGAAAAGCGAGTAAGTCGTTCCGGCAGGGAATGGAATGGAAAAGCGACGGTTTGTCGTCATATAAATTAAAAGTAAATGTCGGACATGAGGTGGAAGTGAATTGTGAATTGCGTAAAATTTGTTAACGTTGACGAGGGATTATTAAGTTCCTAGTGGAAGTAAATAATATCTTTACTTCAAACCATATTGACATGTCGATCATGTCAACCTACGGTCCCCTCGATTAACGATCTATCAAAAAAATCTAATTTGAACGCTTGGAATGCCGAAAACCTTTTATGAGTCTATGATTAACAACATCTTCAGTGCCCTCCCTGACTTATCACTACAATGCTTTTCTCTCTTCGTCGCATTGAGACACAACTTATTCGGAATCTCAATTTGACTCGGATTTTGCGTTTTACCCTTAAATGGGTTTTTGAAATCATCTTGTTTGTTTATCTTTGAATCATTAGTTTGATATTGCCTCTTTTTATGATGTTCAATATTTCTGCGTATTGCTAGTGCTTTCTTTAATTCGCCCTTCTTACAAAGGAACACCGGCAACTGTCAAATTCCGGTTTCCATAAAACAGACTACGCAATGAAAGCACATAGAAGCATTACGCAACTTTTCTTCTGCCGAAACACCTTATACACAATCATGTTTGCTTGCTTCTCTTTTTTGTGTATTATTTCTAGACGTTCACAATCAAGTTTTTAGCGATTACAGCGCAATCTGTTACGAATCGAAAAAAAAAAAAACGTTTAAAACAAAAACTACATAGGTACATGATGGTGTAGAATCCGAATCTGCAAGACAAAATGGGGGTTCCCTTATAAGATTTCAAAGTTGTCCCCCCTCCCACTCTAGGGGGATGAGGTGGGGGATCGCGTTCGACACCATTCAGTAAGCCTCCAACATTATAACAAATCTTATTAAGAGCTTGTATTGATTTGATGCAGTGTTTTAGAGATATTCCGTTGTCTCAAGATAAAAAACTCACCTAGTATATATTGTAAATAAATAAATAAATAAATAAATAAATAAATAAATAAATAAATGTTTATTAACCCAGCAGCCAAGTCCATTTACAAGGTTATATATATATAAAAGAAACAAAAAGAATTGGTAGTGAACGTAAGATTAAATTCAAAGTATAAAGTAACAACAACAGAACCATAAATAAACAGAAAATAAAGAAACATATCATACAATACCTAATCAAAACTAAAATAACTCATTAACGGATCTAACAAATGTGGCATGATTTTGGTTGAATATATCCAAATCACAATTCCATTATAAATGTGAACGAACATAATTGTTAGAATTAGATCTTCTATTTATAAATGTAATTGAGTTAACTCTAGGAATATAAAAATTTATCCTTTCTAAAAACATAGAATCATCAATTACGCGATGAATGAGCTTATGCAAATACAAAAGTGAGATCACCTTCCTTCTATTGCTTAGTGAAGTAAAATGAAATTCGGTTAAGAGAGATTCACATGAAACAGAAAAGTCAGGATAAATTCTATATTTTTTTAAAATACAGATATCTTAAAAATCGTTTTTGTAATGACTCTAATAAATAAATGTACTTGTGATATACAGGGTGTGGCATTTATCTGTGTACGAGCTATTGTGGCTAACCTGTCCATTTAAGTAAAATATGTTTTAGATAAAAGTGATTCAGGATCAAATACTTTACACCGCAAAATTATTTTTATATATACAGGGTGACCAGTTTAGCCTACGCGTTATACAACTTTGTTATGTTAAATGGAACAACCTATATATCATTGCATTTTTGGATTCCACGATGCAAAATAAAGTAGATTTAATTTATATACCCTACACCACCGAACAGCTTCGGAGTTATTCGACTTTTTAGAAAAAAAAAATGCATTTGCTTGGGTCACTTGGAAAATCAATACCATCGTTACTTATAACAATTTTACGATTATCTTGTAGTATCGTCGTGACAATATTTGAAAGTGTATAACCAATTAATAATTTCTTTGTGATGTTATACAGGGTGCTGTTAAAGTGACAATAAAGCTAGGCATCTTTAAATAGACGAATCTCATTTTTTTTTTAAATGGAACACCTTGTATATTTTTGTGTCATATAATACAGAATTAAGTCCTCTTTCAATCGCATGGAACATTTCCTATAGCTAAAGTTAATACTTTTTGAGTAATTTTGAATAATGTGATATTTATTTAAAAAATGGTTATTATATGCTTACTGTAAAAAAATATTTTTTTTCTTTCATTAATTCAAGAATTGGAATCTCTAATTGTAGAAATTAAAATAAAAAACAAAACGATAAAGATAATTTAATAACAATAGAATTATAATCAAATTATAAGGATGCAGATAAATAACAATAAAAATTATAAAAGAACTTCAAAATGACCGCCTTCATTATGTATGCACGTCGTTAAACGTTGGGCGAATGAATTTCTAACGTTCAGAAGCATATTATGGCCAATTTCTTTAAAAGCTCTAGAAATCCTGCCTCTCATATCTTCTGGTGTAGTTGGTATCTCCTAATATACTTTACTTTTGATGTACCCCCATACAAAGAAATCCATGGGGGTCAAATCAGGAGATCGTGCTGGCAATGCAATAGGTCCTCCCCTACCTACCCATTTACTGCCATACATTTCATTTAAAGTTTCTCTTACTGCATGGTGGTTGTGGCTGGGCGCACCGTCGTGTTGGAACCACATACTTAGTCTATTTTGCAATGGCACATCTTCTAGCAGGCCTCCTAATTCGTTCACAAGAAAGTGCCTATATCTCTGACCGTTTAAATGTTGTTCAAAAAAGTACGGTCCGATAACACTGGTACCAATGATACCGCCCCAAACATTAAGTGACCATCTGTTTTGGCGACGAGTTTCACGAATAATGTGAGGATTTACATCTGAGTAATAATGAAACTTATGTCTGTTTACGCATCCATTATTATGAAACTGGGCTTCATCTGTCCACAACACATTACTCAAAAAATCCGTATCTTCGTTCATTATTACTGTGATTCTGCGACAAAACTCTAACCTTCTATTCAAATCTGCTGGCAACAGTTCTTGGTGGAGTTGAACTTTATAAGGGTGAGACTTATTTTTCTTAAGCATTCTTCTTAATGACGTCGTACTGATGACTAAATTATTGCTAATTGTTCGCAAGCTAATATGAGGATCTTCTACAATAATTTGCAAAACCATTAATGCGTTTTCTTCGGTAGTCACAGTTTTTGAACGTCTATGAGATCCTTACTTAACAGAACCATCATTTACAAACCTGGACATCAAACGTTCAAAAACTTCCGTTCGAGGATGTCTGCGATTTGGATATCTGTGTACATAAATTCTACTTACCAGTAAGCAATTGCGCCCACTCTCCCCTAGGATAAAGGCAATATCTATGAGCTCTTCCTTCGAGTAGTTCATATTTAATTTGACAAAAGTAAATCATAAAAAATAACAAGCAACAGATAACAAAGAATATGTAACATAAACCAAGAAACAAGTAACAAGCAACAATAATAAAATTAGAAAATTCACACTGTCGTCAAAATGCAGAAAAATTGGTACATGTACATAAAATTTGACAGTTAGCTAGATACCCTTAGTTCATTTATTATCGCAAAACATGGACTACTATAGTTTCATTTTGATACCTATTTAGACATATGATTATAAATGCTTATCATGTAGGTAGATAAATAAAATTGTACCTAGTATAAACCAACGATGGATAAAATATACGGATGTTTACTCTAAAAATTAATATAAAAGATATCAAAATCATCTTTACAGCACATGATTTGGCCATAAATGTTTTTTTCGTAGAATATCGATCAATTACTATTTTTCTTGCACTAACTAGCACATTATTTCAAATTACTCAAAAAGTATTAACTTTAGCTATAGGAAATGTTACATGCGATTGAGAGAGGACCTAATTCTGTATTATATGGCACAAAAATATACAAGGTGGTTCCATTTAAAAAAAATGAGATTCGTCTATTTAAAGATGTATATATAAAAATAATTTTGCGGTGTAGAGTATTTGATCCTGAATCACTTTTATCTAAAACATATTTTACTTAAATGGACAGGTTAGCCGCAATAGCTCGTCCACAGATAAATGCCACACCCGTATAGGTGACCAAACAACGCAGCAATAATTTAATCTACTTTGAATATAATAATTATAAAGTAATATTATGGTGTGTAAGTTGTAAAAATCTCTAGTCCTACGAACAATAAAACCTAGGAGTTTACAACAATTTTTAAAAATATCAGGAATATGGTCGTTGAATGATAATTTTACATCAAAGAGTACTCCTAAATCCTTAAGTGTGGTACATCTATCAATTATAATACCCTTTATTGCGTAGTTATATTTAATGTTAGAGTTTCTCTTAGTATAAGTAAAAATTTGAGCTATTTTTTTCACACCATGCTGACAAATTGTTAATATCTTGTAGAGTTATGCAATCATTGATATCATTAACAGTGCGAACAATTTTAAGATCATCAGCATACAGTAAGCAAGAAGAAGAAAAAATCTCAGATATATCATTAATAAAAATAACAAACATCAACGGACCTAGATTCGATCCTTGCCCAACGCTACTCACAGCAACAAAGTCCCAAGATCTAACACCGTCACACTCAAAAATTGGTAAAATAAGATGAAAATAATTGAATCACATTGTCATGAAATCCGTACATTTGAAGTTTTCTTAGCACTATGTTATGATGAATACGATCCAAAGCCTTGCAAAAGTCTGTACACAAAGCTTCCGAAACTGCTTGGGTAAAGTTACACAAATTTGTAGTAACAGATCTTGCCTTCATAAGGCCATGCTGGTTCCTGTGTATTAATGGATTGACGTGTTTGTAAATATACATATGCACAACTAATGGACTCGAAGATTTTGGCGAAATTGGATATAAGAGAGAT
The DNA here is from genome assembly GCA_949128085.1 of Cetonia aurata. Classification (NCBI taxonomy): domain Eukaryota; kingdom Metazoa; phylum Arthropoda; class Insecta; order Coleoptera; family Scarabaeidae; genus Cetonia; species Cetonia aurata. The sequence continues at coordinate 25,290,101 of OX421889.1, read as the reverse complement.
GGGCCGGTAATTCTGGATTACATTTCTTGCACCAGATTTAAACACAGGTGTTATTCTTGTCTTCTTCCATTCATCAGGAAACACTTTCTGCTATATTATTGTATTATAGATTAACTTCAGCGGCTTTATGAGACAACCTATACAGTCCTTTACCAAGAAGGATGGGATAGCATCAGGACTCATTGTCAAAGAATTTTTTAAGTTTTTAGCAGCACTGTAAATATCCACTTCGGAAATGTTGTTTAAGTTAAAAGTACTGGATATGGCAGTGTCAAAACCATCACTCGAAAATTTGCCGGAACCTCCATCTGACACATCTTCGTATACTGATTGTGAGCTAAAATGGTCGGCAAAGCCATTAACGATATCGTTTGGTTTAGATAAATTCTCCATGTTGTGAAGCATATGACCAGGGATTCTCGTCTGCTGTTTCTTGTTCACAAAAGCACTGTAAATATCCACTTCGGAAATGTTGTTAAAGTTAAAAGTACTGGATATGGCAGTGTCAAAACCATCACTCGAAAATTTGCCGGAACCTCCATCTGACACATCTTCGTATACTGATTGTGAGCTAAAATGGTCGGCAAAGCCATTAACGATATCGTTTGGTTTAGATAAATTCTCCATGTTGTGAAGCATATGACCAGGGATTCTCGTCTGCTGTTTCTTGTTCACAAAAGACCAAAACTTTTTTGGATAAGACTTAATTCCACTTTCAACATTGTTAACGTAATTGATGTAAGAAGTTTTGATATTAGTTTTGATCGTAGGGCGAAGCACATTAACACGATTAAATAAAAGGCTTACAGTGTACACCCACGGATACCCAAAATGTCCGGTCTAAGTCCCAGTGTGAGCGCAACGTTCCATACATCCGACTTGCACGTGGCGTTTAGACTACGCATTAGACCGGACATTTTGGGTGTCCGTGAGTGTACAAGGACTTATTACTAATGTATAATCTTTTATCCCACACTACTGTGCATTGTAGTCTTTATTCATGTCTTAGGTTATATAATAATAATTTTATTCTTTACTGACATTAATACAACTGTTAATTATCTACACCTAACTCCAATCAACCTGCATATCCTGTAATCTACAACCATAAACCAGCTTATTACCCCGATGCATCCCGACCCTCTACATCTCGGATTAGCAAACCAATATCTCTCGCTTAATTAGCCGTGACGCAACAGTGACAGATCTGTTGAACTAGTTGAAGGACACGCAGGAGTGTCCTGTTGTTGTCACAGGTTCCGACACTCGATGCCGTCTTTACCGGCCGTGTAATTACGGTAAACAGCGCCAATTGTCCGTTAGCTGGCGCCGGCTTACAAGAAGTTTACGTTGAGGATTAGGTTCCGTTGATTGGGCGAAATTTGCGATAATTACCTGTACACCGTGTAACGACCGGTCTCCACGTATCTAATCCGTTTCGGAACGTCTCATTGTGCGCCCTGGAAATGTCAATGTCTGAGACATTCAGGAGTGGAGATTGCGAGTTAGAAACTGTGTTAGGGCATCGTATTTGGGGATTTAGTATTGAAATTTATGCAAGGGTTCTAACGTTCGACTTGTTTGCTTATCCGTGCGTTTAGTTCTAGTGTAAATATGCATGCATGTTGACCATATTTAGTAATGTACTCAATTTGTGCTCGAAAGTGCCCATAGCAGAGAAGTTGTGGGGTAGTTTTGATTCTTTTCATTCTAGGTATATGTTTTTTGAATCTGAGATTTATAAAATTTCGCGACGTAACATTAAAAATTGAAAAAAGGCAGTTTTTAGCTTGTAACTCGGAAGCTATTCACTTTTCGTAAATAACCTTCCTATCCAAAATAAGAGTAGATAAAGATTTCTATAAATTAATATAATATAACTTTCTTTCTCAGACGAACCGTTCGGGTATAAGCCCTAGTTAGAAATTGGTATATTTGGGCAATCTCCACAACAACACAGTTTTCTATGTTAAAACTGCAATTTATTATAAAGGCTGTCAATTGGTGAATTCTTTCCAGTTCTCTGCACATACCTTATTCAGATCATTGTGTAAAGGTACAGGTCATTCTTTTAAAAAATACGTAACCTTCAAGATGTGCAAGAAGAATACAAAGCTGTGCTTTAACTGTTGGCGGAACGTGTCTCCACTACCAAGCTTTGAATTGCCCATTTTGAAATGGTCCCTTTGATTAAGCACTTCATTAAAGGACTAACACGAAGCAACTAAGGTCTACACCTACAAACCTGGAGTAATATGGCGATTGAAGAAACTCTAATAAAGTAAATCTAGACAAGTGGTGGCCTCACCCATGTGAACTAACTGCAGGCGTTGTGAGAAGATGGACAGATGGGATGACAGCACTGCAAATACGCATGCTGTTCTGCTGGGCGAGTGTATCAGATATACTATGTGATATACCATCTACACTATTTTCTACCCCAGCCTAACTATTATTACAAAATGCTATCAACAGCTTCAACTTTTCAATTTGAAACAAATCAATGAAGCCTTCATTCCGTACTACTGCGGGGTGAAGGGAACGTATCGGTCTACATGCGTAATTAACTCCAAGCGAAGCCAGTGTCCGATTCACTTTGCTCATTTCTTAATAAAGCGTCGCGTGATATCGAGGGTGCGGTCCTAGTTTTACAGCGGTTAATAAGTTTTGATCACGGTCAGTAATTTTATAAAAAAATGGAATATTATACGGCCGCGGAAAAACTATTTATAGTAAAACAATTTTACTTAGGTAATTCAGCAGAAATTACACGCGAATTATTTGCAGTAAATTATCTTGAAGAATCAATTCCTAGCGCAACTACTATTCGTCCGACGTTTTGAAGCAACATTTAGATTAATAAATGACGAAAACAAAAATATTCAAAAGAAAGATGTCAGTGATATCGAAATTCAAGTTTGTGCATTAGCGGAATTAAATCCTACTATGACCTCTAGACAAACTGCTGGCGAATGTAATATTAGTGCAACAACTGTTTTAAACCTTTTACATAAGATTAAATATCGGTCATCAAAATTAGCGCATCTCAAGAACTTTAGATTGTTACCGTCGCATGCATTTAGAATTATTGCAAACTAATATTATTCCTGCTGTATGGGAGCGACTTGATATTAATGATGACATTTGGTTCCAACAGGACGTTTGAAGACAGAATTTTTATTCAGTTTAGAATGTTTAATATTACTTTATTTTTCATGAGGCTATGATTTTATGCATTTTCTGACTGAAATCTAAGTTGCATTATCTGATGATTTAACAGAAAAATAGTTATGTAAAGAACGAATTATTACTACACACCGTTATTGTGTATTTTTAGTTATTCAATGGCTGTTATTTTATTTTTTTATTTACCGTCCGATGGAATTTGCTAAATCAATGATTAATAAATATTCGAACTTGAATACTTTTTCAATAATATGCTATTCACCGATGATTAGGTACTTCATTTACTATTGTTAGGATTGTTAAAATTTATGTCAATATCCAAATAAAACATTCGATCATTGACTTTTAAAACTCCTTTTTATTTTCTTCTTCTTTTGGTATCGTTTATGAGCTCTGTCACTGAAATTTATAGTTTACATATTCTGATGCTTCAATATAAAAATAAATATGAATAAAAACAAATCAATGGCAGTTTATTGCGCTTTTTACTTATCAAATGAGTATTGTCTGATTATTTCCCTTTTCTTTAATGCAAATGTAATATTGGATTTAATATTAATTTGACCAACTTCTTAAATCATCTTTACAATAGCTCATTCAGATAAGTGGTTATTAATTTGTTGTTCATGTACACCAATAAAGTTGGTGGTATTACGAATTAGTTGTTTGTGGTTGTGTGTTTTTTTTTTGTTCTTAGAAAATTATTGTACGACATTCTGAGCTAGCTTACAAATACAATCTACACTCTATTATTTAGTTGTGCCTGTATAAAATGTTGCATACTAATTAGGCACGAAATATCACGGTGTTTACAGGGCATACGCCAGGAGGTTTGGTAGAGATGATACCGACGAATATGCGTACTGTGGCGCTAACGACACGGTTCAGCACACAGTCTTTGTATGCCCAAGGTGGAGCCAGATACGTATTGCTGTGGTCTGGCACGCCGGGTTTTTGTAAATTCAGTTTTGTTTTGTTCATTCGGTTAAGCGTTTGTCAATGTTGCGAGAAATTTCAAATTGTTTTATTTTCAAATAAGATTTAGTTAATGTTTTGGATTGTTTAATTTGTTTATTTTATTGTTCAGTTGTTTATATTAATTTCAGTCAGGTGTACATTTTGCGTTGCATCGCACGCATATGAGATTTTTATACTTATACGATTGTTTAACATTGTGAGAGCAGTTCCTTGATCGATACGAAAGTAAGAAGATATATATAGTTGTATTTCATTGCTGACATTTTGATTTCAAGTTTTGAATTCACGTTTCTGATTTTATTTCGTTCATCACGGAACTCATTTAATAATAATTGATATTGTATTTTTGTGTACACAATTTAGATATAAGATCTGTTATTATTTTTACGTGCAGGAAGATATTTTAAGTTTAACGAGTTAATTTTTTTGTTCGTTGTTAATTTTTCTGATTTGCAATTATTTATTAATCACCTCGGGTTGGGTGAATAAAAGCATTGTGCTTGCTTTTATTTTTCATTTATATAAATTACTTGAATTTTCCACGTTTAATTTAGTTGTTTTAATATTGAGACCACGTGGATTGAATTAAAAAAAAAATTATTATCTTCTTGAACTTTTTGTTTTCTGTTGCTTTGTAAAAGGATTTTGAATTGTCCTTTTGTAATTTAAAATCAAATGCAGTTTTGATTTAGACCAGGACCTTTTTGTCCAAGGTTTTTTTTTCTGCAAAGTTTGTAATTAATTATTTTTTCTTTTTTTTTTTAAAAATATAAAATTATTGAATTTTTATGTCATTCAAAATACTGTTCTTTTATTTTTAATTAAACCTTTTAAAATTTTTTTTGAGTATAAAAGATAGTCAGATTTCTTTCACCCACATTTTACTTTTCATGATAGTAACCCTGAGTTTAATTGTTCTTTTGCGCCTTATAAAAATTGTTATCATTTGAGCTAGCTAATTTAATTTTTCATTTTTAATTTCATTTGGCATTTTTGTTGGTACATTCAGTACACAGCAGTATGTTGACCCATACGGAAAGATTTACGCCCAGAGACCACGACCTCAGAAATGCTAAGATCGGAGAAAAGGTGGAAAACAATACATCTGAAGCTTATGGACATTATGAAAAATAAAGAGCTGGAGGAAAGAGAAAGGCAGATTGGGGGCAGTGTTGGTGAGAGATGGCAACAAGAAGAAAGATCTCGACAGTTGGTGCACAGTAATATCGCTGACATACTGACGTTATGTCTGACGACGGTCTCGGAATACCAGAGAAGGTAGAGGAAAGGCTTTAGTAAGAGTAGCACCCGACACCCCCGAGGTACTTTAAATCCTTGGGACCAAACGGTTTCCTATCACAAAAAAATATTAAATTATATAGTGCATTATAAGAAACTTAAGCTAACTTACATAATATACGTCGGCAGTTGGTGGTGGACCGACACACTATGGCACTGACTGTGACCGATGGCACAAAACGGTCTAAATGGTCCCAGCCATTTAGACCGTAGTGATTGTTGATCGGGACACAGAAACAACAACAGCAAATTCCGTAACACGTATAGGTTTTCTAATCGATCGGCTCAACTTCAGAAAATATTCCAACCAAAAGATATGATTGATTATAATGACTTTCTATACCAATAAGTCGCCCACAAAATGCTATGCTAACAAGCAAATTAAGGCGTAGAAGTGTTGTGTTGTTTCGGCCATCAAATCGATGGATTCATGAAATTTGTGTGCCTAGTGTTTTCGCATGTAGCACGCACCTTCGCAAAACGATAACCGCCGCTAGCGGCGACGTGAGCATCTTAGGTCAATGAAATGTTAGTTTGATAAAATACGCAAATGATTGATAATGACACTTTGAAAATATGCGGAACAACTACAAATCTATTGAATTGAACAAATGATATGATTCTCCGTAAGAAAAGAAATTCCAAACAAGTCTAGAATAAAGACGTAAAAAAGTTTTTGACATATTTTATTCGTATGTTCTGTTCGCTGAATTAGGGAATGAATTGAGTTCTTTTATTTCATTTACTAAAGCATGGCATCTATTAATGCCTATACATTCTGCGACAGCGCTACAAAAATGTGAACATCAGAGACCTGCGCGGGGCTCCTTTGTCATAAATCCTTTTGTGAGGCAATCTCTCCAATCCTCAGAAAGCAGAACCAGCACCACTGTGTAGGGATCCTTCATCTATTTAATCTAATAATATCTGGCTTAGACCGTTAGTTTTTGCAATCCCTAGAAAAGTCCGCCCATTTTGGCAAGCAAATTTCATAAATCCTCCATCCCCGAACAGGTTTAACCCTCTTTTAGTTGTCCGAACTAGCTCCCTCATCCCCCCCCCCCTCCGCTTGGCGAACAACTAAAACAGCAACCGCATACATTGCCATCCATGTATATGAATACTGTATCCGTATGTGTAACGCTGCTGAACCTATCCTATGTAAGTGTGTTGGATAACAGAGCGCTGGGGGTACAAGTTTCATATTATAATGCGACCCCCTTCCGTGCCTGTTGTTAATCCACGTGGAATTATTGCAGTAAGTGCCGGATTAGTAGGATTACGCTGCGCTGTGCGCCATAAACGGGACAGAATAACGAGTTTTATCGGTGTAGGGTAAGTGGCGACTCCTACTACATCGGTTTTGTAAGTGATGTCCATTTTGGGGATAGTACGGGGCTATGCGGTACAGTTTTGTGATAGTAATAAGGGCGCTGTGCAGATATTACAGATTATACTGTCGTGTATATAATTACAAAGTCGCCTGGGACGGCTACATACAATTTAGTTTCGTCAGCTAAACCGTATCGGATTTAGTTTTATAATTCCATTGGGACTTGATTACTTTTGTAACTTCTATAAACCTAATATTCAAACTTAATAATACTATACAGAAAGAGGAGTAAGAAATACTAAGAAAATGAAGTTTGAGAAAAGTTGGTAAGTAATAATAATCGAAGTAATGAATAGACAATGATATCGTTAACATTAGCTACACTCTAACGAAGATTTGGTAAAATTCCTGTACGGTTTCGTAGCCATTATATTACCCCGAAACTGTACAGGTATTTTACTTGTGCGAGTAAAACTACTTTGATACACTACATGTAGATATTTTTCCGATACTACTGAAGTTTATAAGTAAGAAAATCCATACTTATGAAAATAGTTTGCCAAGATCATTTCTTTATAACATATAGAATTTCTTTCACAAGTTTTCCGTTAATGTTACACTTCATATATAGGGTTCTCCAATAAGAGGTGTTATTTTGATATTCAAAGAAAAATGCCGTTTTTTAATATAAATGTTCGGATGTTTATTTCATTATAAAGAGGAACGTATGCCGTTAATAGTGGAAAATAACATCAGACAAATGACCACCACGACCACGCCTACAGGACCATATCCTTTTCATGAAATTTTCCATAACCAAATCGCAAAGTGGCTGCCCTATGTTCTCGATAGCCTCACGAATTCCATCTTTGAGGTCTTGAATCGACGCTGGGCTGTTGGCGTAGACCTTCTCTTTCACGTGGCCCCAAAGGAAGAAGTCGCAAGGTGTTAAATCACAAGATCTCGGTGGCCAATTGTGATCACCTCTTCGAGAGATAACACGGTCCGGAAACTTTTCCCGTAAAAGATCAATGGTATCGTTGCTTGTGTGGCACGTAGCGCCGTCTTGTTGAATGTAAACGTTGTCCAGATCAATACCATCCAATTCCGGCCATAAAAAATCATTAATCATCTCTCGATAGCGCAATCCAGTCACCATAACTGTTGCTCCAGCCTCATTTTCGAAAAAGTAAGGTCCAATGACTCCGCCGAACCATAAACCGCACCAAACACTCACACGTTGAGGATAGAGAGGTTTTTCAACAATAACTCTTGGGTTTTCCGAGCCCCAGATGCGACAATTTTGCTTGTTGACGAAGCCACCGAGGTGGAAATGGGCCTCATCACTAAAGATGATTTTTCGACGGAATTCCGGATCATTTTCATGCATTTCAACGACCCAATCAGCAAAGACACGACGTTGTTGATGATCGGCCGGCTTGAGTTCTTATGTTAACTGAACTTTATAAGCCTTAAGACCCAAATCTTTTTGCAAAATACGGTGTAATGACGTTTGTGGAATGCGTAATTCCAAAGAACGACGAGGAATGGACAAACCTGGGTTTTCTTCAACACTTTCGGCTACAGCAGCAATATTCTCGGCTGTTCTTGAGCGACCTGCACGGGTTTTATTCTTCACATCACTAAGTTGTCCCGACAGCTCGAATTTTTCCACCAATTTCTGTATTGCGGTCCGACAAGGTGCTTCACGACGACCCAAAAATGTTCGAGTTTTACGAACCGTCTCTGCCAAATTTTCACCATTTGTATAGTGAATTTTAATAATTTCAATGCGTTGTTGAAGCGTGTATCGTTCCATTTTTATTAATGGCGTAGTTTCTACTTGTCAAATGTTAAAAAATGACAGCTTCAAAAGTGACATCTACCGAAATAGCGGGCTATTCAAAATAACACCTCTTATTGGAGAACCCTTTATTACAAATTTTGTTTGTGCTAAATGTGAAAATATTTGTAAATCCATCACTTACTTTCCTATTTGCAAATTCCTGTACTACGGAAATGCTGATCAAAAAGACATACCTTTCCACGAGTAAAATCGAGTAAGCATCTGATTTCAACCAAGGAATAGGATTACTTTAACATTATGGTAATACACAAACTACAAATATATTTTATATACCCCGTCAAGGCATATTAACGTGTTTTTTTTTAATACAATTAGGTATATTGTGTGTTTGTGTGTGCACAAACCTATGTTTCAGCGTTTGTAAATTATATGAAAATGTAGCTGTAGGTCAATCTCAGTAGTAAGAATGTATTATTTAACTACTAGACTGATTTTAAATTAGTCGCTTACCTAAATATGCCTACAGATAAAAAGAAGAACGGCCCCTGCCGCTTCCGTGCGTGCTATATGCTGTTATAACATTCAGTTTGTGTAGTGCATTAGTGTAATTATTAGTAATAGTTCTAGTTGTTAGTATTATATTAAGGATTTGTTGTGCGCGGACCACACGCATTTTTATTATATTTTAGTTGTTCTATTTCTGTGTTTACCTTCAACGTTTATTGAACTGTCCCTTCATTTCATTTTACGACTCTTCTCAAATTTTAACGTTACTGTCTTTTACCATTACGTGTTCAGTCCCAAATTCATTGTATTACCCAAAACCTTTTTGCTGTTTATATTAGTTAGATCGTACACAATTGTAACCACCTTACTTTGACATTCACCGACAATTCTATACTTCAATATATATATTTCTGTTTATAACTTTAACACCCTCCAATCGCATAGATCCGACTGTCTTGTTTACCAAAACGCGACAGCGAAGGACCACCCGTTGCATTCGATTCTATGAAATTTGCCGACCTAAAGGTCATATAAGGATGCCCCTTCAGGGAAACAAGTCAGAATCATCCTGTTGTCAGAACACTTCGTGTATCTCCGCTGTTATACGTGTTAGACAAGTGATTGCAAATTGTCCTAAGTAAAATCACTCTTTTTTGTATTTTGTGTAATAAACATAGTTAGAACAAGTGAGTGTTTTATTTAAACCCGGACAAATCGGTTGTGGACGAGCGGAACCATAACAATGCTATCTACAAATTGAACCCATAAAATTGAACATGCGCGCATTGTAAGTATTTCGTTTCCTAAGTAAATTTCCTAACTCTGGATAAAATCACAAAGTAATTTAATAAGAATCCATTGGAAAGCATATAAATTTTAGTAAAATTACGTTTTCACGTAACACTTTTACCTAAAATTGAAAAATACTGGTCGATATGTTGGAAATTTCCAAAAGTATAGGTAATTTTGTTAAAAAACATAAAACCACCCAATTTTTTGTGATTTCCCCTCAAGTGTTACTGGAATTTTTAGCAGGAACCCTGGTAAATTTGCTAAAATTTTTAGTGGGGAACCTTCGGCATAGAACTACTGTGCATGAGGTGACTCGCGCAAATGATGCATTCCACCATATCACCTCGGCTTACCTCATGCATGCGCTTATTTTGTATCGCTTTCATTATTACGCTGATTCACCAGCATTGCAACGCTGAGGATTTAATTTATTTATTGTGTTTTAAATTATGTTTCGTGTGGTCGTATTGCCATAAACATAGCTCAAAATGCTACATTACCGTTCACCAGGGAGATGAAAGTGCAGTATTCGGTACCAGAAAGCTGTAACGTTTTTATTTGCAGGTGATGTAAAGTACTTTTTCTAATTGGATGTTGAAATAAAGCTAAAACAAAAGAGGACGCAGTGCTGATATGAATATTACCGCACACTGTGCTGTAATGAGATATTAACGCACTAGCGGGACTCTTGCCGGAACGTAATATAGGCGATTAATGTGCAAATTAGAAAAAATACTGTAAAAATGTGCCACAATGACTTATAAACTTGTACTCGCATAAATGTCATTGTGACACTTGTGTTTTCAAATACCATAGTATCCTATTTGATAAAACGATAACCTGGAATTTGCATTGGAAAAGATCAGGTGCTCATCAGACAAAGCTATCTTTATGTACCTTCCGAAGCATATGTGACAATTCTTGTAGACTATTCTCAACATAAATCTGTCAGCTGAATATGATGGTAGCATGGTGACAAAAGGCGCAACAAGCGAAAGCTATAGCAAAACTTTCATGTTAAATATTCATGCAAAGGATCGCAAATATGTCAATTGCAAGAGCAATATCTTCTTTTCCGTCAACAGCCGCGCTCGTAGCTGCTTCTAAGCGGTTTGGAAACTGTTGACAATTCGTCTCGAACATAGTAACGCTACATCAATAACATGTTATGAAGCGGTCGTCTTTTTATTTAGCGGAAGCAATTCTGATATGTATTCTATTCATACTCTCAAAGCAACCAATAATATTGGTGGCAGTTTTGGATCTCGCAGCTTGCAAATTTTTGAGAAACAGAAGGAGTTATTAACTGCACTTCGTCTTAGACATGGAGCCAATTACTCGCCATATACATAGTGCTTGTACGGCGAACAAGTTGCTGGAAACTATAACTGGCATAATAAGAATGCCGTCGCACATGATGTGTATTCGATCCACGACTGGTGCGTTCTTTATTTCCTGCTTTTAGATCATATCATTTCCAAGATCATAAAATGCAGTAAGTTATCGGAGAACAAAGTTTGAAACAAAGATGTGGCACTTGCTTCTATATTGTGATCCAATGGTGCTTTGGGGCAAAGTAATGTATAAGCAAAAGTTGTCATTGAGAATAACAGGTCAAGAAATATATGATTCATCTATTTTCAAGTCAATTATTGCTATAATTTTAGTGCTTCTTGCTCTAGAAAATAAACTGCTGCCTTCACTTCACTTTTGTAGAACCACAAAATTTGTCTTTGGTAAATAAATACCTGCCATGATAATAACAGTACACATTACCATACCACATCCTGTATGAATGCGAGGCTCTGGACGCACAAAGATAGGCAGTTTTAGCAAGCAAAATATGAACCCAGAGGATTACTCCGAACGGCCAACCAGAGACCTATACAGATTAGTACAGCGTATTAGAATGTCTGGCATGATACAGTGGGCAAAAGAAATGGGGAGATTAAATACAAAAACCCAAGAGGCTGCAGTGTAAATCTATGCTTATATGAGGGATTCCAAATTAAAATGGCGTATATTAACTTACACAGATTTCAACAAAGATATAACCTTAAAATATTTAGAGAAGCTTAGAAGTATCATATCCTCAAAACATACATCTCTGATTTTGTGATCTAAACGTAAGCGTGGTTTCAAGCAGCACATCTTTGTATTCAAGTTTGCGAGGCATGTCATCTGCATAAGCAACAATGAGAAAGTCTTTTCGAAGAAGTGAATCTAGATATAAATCGCAAACAACAAGGGACCCAAATTTCATCAATGGGAACGCCAGAAATTGTTAGAGCTATATCCATTAAATGTAAAATAGCATCTTATCTGTTTTAGTTATGATCTAATTACATGGGGTGTAGTTAGAAACGTCTCCGAAAAGTGTTAAACAATTATAAGTCAGCCGATGCTGAGCTGAAAAATGGTGAGTGCAGTGTTTACACTAACACAAGCAGTTGAATCGCCATGAACAAATTAATCTGCAGGTACTCTTCTATATATTCAAAATTATTATTAATTATTAATAATCCTGTTAATTCACAAGCAGATAAATAAGTGAGACCTCAAGTTTGTTTAGCAGATTGCACAAATACAAATCGCCATCAGAATCAATAGGAAAATACTCTCTCTTAATTGCCAAGACATACAGGCCGTTTTCAAAGTTTAATTTCGTTGTAAACAGTCCATTAAACCAAAATCCCCATATTCTTCGATACCGTACTTTCCATTGTCTCCCAAATTTCCCCCTCAAGGCAACTCCTCGCATCTCCAAACATTCCCCTTTCCTCCACTAAATCGCACAGATTTAGGCTGTGATCCCGCCAGAAGTACACGCATTATCAACCTTTAACAGGCATCCTTTCTCCGTTCCGCTTCGAATCTCATATCTCGCGATGTGTGCCACCCCCACCTCCGCTCCCTGCCAACTTTCGCTTTAATATCCCCTTTGCCCCGCCACCGCGGATTACGACTACGCAATATCGCACCGTAGCGGGCCTTAATGTTACCGCGAACCCTTTATATTTTCTTGTAATTAAAAGATTACAAACTGAGAACTTGCCATTTAAGCCCGCGGAATATGTTCCCGTAAAGCACGACGTGTTATAAGGCGGATAGAGAGAGAGAGAGATAGAGACAGAATGAGAGGGTGATGTCCCCTCCCGCTCGCAAACGACACATGAGCGCGAAACATCTAAGAAGACGCTGAAAATCCTGCAAATTGTTTGCACGCAGGGAGATCGGGTGTTGATACCGTCTGTGAAGAAGAATCTGCTTCGATGCGGTTGGTGTTTGCGTGTGTATCAGGGCGTATCGGATGGGAAAGATAGGCATTAGTCAGGATGTGAGGGTATTTGAGAGGGTGTGTGATCGCATACAAGCATATATTGACTTAAAAACAGATAGCAAATATGTGATTTACATGTTTACGATGTAAATATTTGGTTCTAATGTGCTGGGAATTACTTTAGGAAGCTTAAATAAGAACATAGGATGGCTTATTTCTTCGGGTGTTTCGACTAGATTGTAATCTTCCACTTCTTAAACAATAGCCGACACCCAGATGAAGTATCTTTGATGATTAGCCAGAAGAAATTCGGGGTAAATGGTGGTTCAAGTTTTTATATATGGATGGATGGACGAATTTCAAAGAGTAGGCAAACACTGAGAATACGGACCACATAAAAAATATGAAATTAAAATAAAATTTCATATAAAACACATATTTAGTAAAGATGTAAATGAAAGAAGTGCAACGCCATCTACCCGTGAAGGTAAAATATCTGATAGCCTCCACATCAGAAATAGCAAAGCTATTACGCAGTAGTGAAGCACAACCATCGCCCACCGGAGTGCACCACACACATTAAATAATAAATTAAATAAACAATAGGGAAGGGCGATGCCTGTGCCTACACTCCTCCACTGCTTGGTAGCTTTGCTATTCTGATGTACACGCAGTGGAGGAGTGTAAGCACAGCCATCGCCCTTCCCTTTTGTTTATTTAATTTTATTATTTAATGTGTGTGGTGCACTCCGGTGGGCGATGGTTGTGCTTCACTACTGCGTAATAGCTTTGCTATTTCTGATGTGGAGGCTACCAGATATCCTACCTTCACGGGTGGATGGCGTTGCATTTTTGTCATTTATATCTTTATGTCAGCAGTACATTTAGCTGCCTGGTGTGTCGAGTGTTGTTAATTGTGCCTTGCCTTGCTGATGAGAATTAATAAGTTCGAAACAATACTGTCCTGTCTGGCGTGACACATTCGGCAATCACTCCAACCTTCTCTTTGGTTTCTATATCTGATAGATACCTTATTTGTGATACATATTTAACTGAAGAAAACTGAAAAATGCACTTTCAGAAGTTAAATAATTGCGGAAAAAGTTAATCAAAACGAAAAACCCTGATTGGTTGGTATTAACCAACAGGGGACGTTAAAATCAACTGCTTATTAAAATACACAAAATGTGCCAAATTTTATCTGTTTTGACATAAATCACAAATATGATCCTTACGGGCTCAGTTACCACTTCACATTTGTTTTTCTTTTTTGTTGCAATTATTAGAAATTCCTTTGGTATTTGTTTCAGCAACTAAATTTCGCTTAACTTTCTCTTTTTTCCAATTTGCGTTTTTATTCTTTTTCTTTTGCGTTTTCTTTTGACTCAAGTTCTTCTTGATTAAGAGAAGTGACAATCTTTTTGTCTTGGTTTGGAATGTTTTTTCTCTTGGGAGATTCCAAATTTTTCGTAGAGCAGTAAATCTGAATACCAAGAATATAGTCTTGTGTTTTCTTCTTTTCTTTAAAAGTTTTAGATGTTGCTTTCCCGTATAGCCGAGGTTGAGGACTATTGCAAATTTGTGGATGCATGGATTTTTGGGGCAGTAGTTTAGTTTCTTTACCTCCATTTGTTTTTCCTCAACGACGTCTTCAATTCTTCCTCATTTATGACGTAAGAATTTAGTAGAAAAATCCTGTGATTTCAAAGCGTTTCACTGCTTTTTCTATCGCAGCTGTTCTGTTGTATGCCGGTTTGAATATTTCTGCAATGTCAGTTTGTTGGATTTTCTGATAGTCTCTAGATTTCCTGAAGTCTTCAATTGCCCATAAAAGCAAACATCTAGAAGCTACCAACGGTATAGCGTGTGCCATGGTTACCTATAACCAATAAGACCACCCAAGCATTCTTTGATACTTTATAAACTGCATTAGCGGGTCGGTTTTTGGTTAGCGCATACTGCATCTTTCCCCTACCAAAAATAAGCATTGGGCGCACAAATCACAGTTGTTAGCTTTTCTCTTTCGCCACTTGTAATAGCTCCCACTTGTTTCTCATCTTTAGCTGCTGATATGCAAGATATATGAGATTCCAGTCTCATCTAGATTATAAATTCTGTTTGAACAAAATTTACATTGTTGGAAAGTATATTCAAGTTTGGAGAAAAAAGTGTTGTTCTCTTCTGCATTAAACGCAGTAATGCGGTTTATTGATATAGCCTCAGGTTTACGAGGAACAATTCTAGGATTTCGTCTAAGTAACTCATAATGCCAATCCAGGCCACATATACATAAGTTATATAAGTACAACAACATAAAATTAAAATATTTAGCAACTGATAAAGATAGCCTAACACTCTCGAAACGTTTTGCATTTCTATAAATTAAGTCATTTTATTTGTAAGCCATAATTCCAAATAAATAAACCACTGCAAGGATATTTTATTTACTGTCATTTTGAATGGGATAGGTAATTATGAAAAGTGAGTAGTTTCCGAGATAAAAGCAAGAAAATCGACAAAATTCGAGAATTCTTTAGCTTTCTTGCATTTTTTCAATGTTGCGTCACGAAATTTTGTTTGAACCATAAGATTCGGATTTAGCACATCAAGAAACATATAGAATGAACAAAAATCAACACTACTCCACAATTTTTACTTATAATTTATTCATAATACCCAAATTACCGACAGATGTCAGTGTCAGGGTGCCGGACACACCGAGCCACCTAGGCAGAAGTTTTTATTGAAATGGTCACCCATCCAACAACTTGTTATGCATATTGCTGTTTGACGCACAAAACTGACAATGATGCAACGTACCATTAAGCCGTACTGCCGGCATTTTACTTATAATAACTAATAAAATAAAATACGGGAGTATGTGTTAAAAAATAATTTTGAGTTACATCTCACCCTGAACTTAAGTAATCTTTACTTAAAATGTATTTCGATTAAATGATTGAGTATGCGTGATTGAAATTGCACACGCTGTATATACTACTAATGCTCTCATGTTGTCTTTAAAATATGTTTCTCTCAGGGGAAAACATACAAGAAAAACATTTCCGTTTTTTCTACAAACCCACTTATCACACATACGCATAAACACTAGTTCCTATGGTAAGGGTAGTCTGTCAACATAAACATCAATTTCCTCCGTCGGTAACACAGAAAACGGTCGAGGGAATATTTTTTCACTCTATATCACCCTATCAGAGTAAAGACCCTGATGTATAACCTACACCATCGTATTGGCTCCATCATCTCCCGGAAATACTCTGCCGCAATACCTTGGTAATCGATATCCACTCACCCGTACTCCATAATACCTTTCTGCACGGGGAATTCTCTCTGCTACAGACAAGCTTGAAAAATTGATTCGCCGAAAATATCAGTACACAAACAATTAATTCTTTGGCGTTTTGACTAAACCAAAAAAAAAAAAAAAAGATAAGCATACTGAATGTACACTGCCCAACAGAGGATAAGGGCAAAGAGATCAGGGAACAATTTTATGAAGAAATTGAGGAAGTATACAATAGAACACCAAGATACGATATTAAAATAGTAATGGGAGACTTTAATGCCAAAGTCAGCAGAAAGGAGGTATATAAGCCAATCATCGGGAACCACAGCAAACATGAAGAGTGTAACGATAGTGGGAAGATGCTAATAGATTTTGCTACGGGAAAAAATTTACGGATAGCAACAAAGTATTTTCAACACAAGGATGTACATAAAGGAACATGGATTGCACCCAATGGAAAAACTACAAACCAAAAAGACCATATAGTAGTAGAAGCAAAACACCTAAGATGTATAAAAGACTCAAGAAGTTATCGAGGGGCGGATGCAGATAGTGATCACATACTTGTCAGAGCCAAGTAAAGAAGAATTGAGAGAAATCATTAAATTATTTAAAAATGGGAAAACACCTGGAGAAAATGGACTAACAGCGGAGATGTTGCAGAAAGGAGGACATCAACTAGAAGAGGAATTATTTAAAATAATAGTGGAAGTTTGGACAGAAGAGATCATGCCGAATAGATGGAACGAAGCATTGATTTGCCCAATATTTAAAAAAGAAGATCCATTAGAATGTGAGAATTATCGGGGAATAGCACACTTAGATATTGCTTATAAGATACTGGCAGCTGCTATAAAAAATAGGCTAGAAGCAAAGTTAGGAGAATACCAATGTGGATTTCGGAAAGGCAGATCAGTGACTGACCAAATGTTTATATTGAAACAAATCATGGACAACAGTATAGATCAAAAGTTACCATTGCATATGCTCTTCATAGACTTTCAGCAAGCATATGATAAAATAAAAAAACCAAAGGTATATGAAGCATTGAAGGAGCTAGGTATCCAGGAAAAACTAGTAAGGCTGGTGGAAATGACGCTCAGGGAAACAGATTACAAGATGCAGGTGAACGGACATATATCGGAGAGTTGGAGGGTTAGAAGCGGATTAAGACAAGGAGACCCGTTGTCAACATTGCTGTTCAACGTAACACTGGATAAATTATTAGAGACAGTGGAGTAGGAACCGGTCGAAATATATTCAACCAAGAGGTACAAATTATGGCATAACCAGATGATTTGGTAATTTTAACCAGAAACAAAGGAAAATTAAGGGATGTAATAAAAATAATAGAGGAAAGAGCAAAAGAGCAGGGATTGAAGATAAATGAGAAGAAGACGAAAGGGTTAGGAGGTTAGGAGAAACCCAAAATCCACAAAATGCATCGCTAGAATTTATGGCAGAGAACGGGAAACAATACAAATGTGAAGAAGTTGGACAATTTAACTATCTGGGAGTAACTATAACCAATAAAGGAGAGGAAAGAACGGAAGGATATCAAAAGGAATGCGATGTTTGGCAGGGGTCGGAAGAATGTTTAGATCAAAGTGCGTAACGGGGAAAGTAAAATTAAACATCTATAAAACAATCGTCAGGTCAGTTGTGATGTATGGCAGTAAGCTATGGGAGATTAACCAAAAAGAGGCGGAAGCAGTGGCAGTATGGGAGAGGAGGGTGTTAAGGAAAATATATGGAGGGGTGAGAGAGAATAACCAGTGAAGACGCAGAACCAATGAAGAACTCATGCAAATATATGGACAACCCTCGATTGTTAAGGTGAGGTTACCAGACTCGAGGCCAACAAAACAGGTTCTAGAGGGAGGGATATCGGAAAGAAGATCGAGAGGAAGACCAAGAACGAAATGGCTCGAAGCGGTGGAAATGGATCTGATGGAAGTGGGAGTCAGAGTTTGGAAGAGACTGATATGGAATAAACCAGAATGGAGAAGAATTTGTAACAAAGCCATGGGCACAAGATGCCTGCAGAGCTGAATATATATATACTTATCTATACAGGGCTTTGGTGAGTTGATCCAAATAATCCTTTGGGTTCACTTCATGACTTGCCAAAAATTGCTTTTGTATTTATACGACCAAAGTCTCGCGTTCATGCAATATGTGGTATGCAGTTTCTGTCATCCCATCACACAGTCCTCAGAGTGTATCTCCAGTTTTTATTCCAATTTTTTGCAGGTATTCCTTCAGTGCACAATGTTCTGTTAGGAAACCTGCTACTTGCCAAGATGATTCTTGGTATTTCCTCAGTCTTCGTCCTTGATGATTCTTTAATGAAGAAGGTTTTCCATAAATTCGCCTGGTTGCACTATTCTAGTGTTGTTTGCATTTTTCTACCTACCTGCCTTTTGCTGTGTTTTTTAATACTCTAGGGGATATTTCTGAGCCTATATATAAAACCGATGCTTCCTTGCTAACTCAATGACTTTGCATTTCATTCGATACTTGAATGTTTGAAAACTCACCGCAAAGCAACTTTATTGCGATCTATCGGGCTATTCACTTTGCAAATGCCTTGCCAAACCAGTCCTGGTTCACTAATGCCCTAAGTATTTGGCTGTCTGTTGCAATACAGATGATCTTGTATTTAAAAGTTTTTTTATTTATTTTTATCATCCAATGCAATATTACGCATGCCACTGTTTGAAAGGCAATAGCATATTTTTCCAGTGGAATGGCGATCATTATATTACTTTCCTCAATATAAATTCTAGTTTCAGTCCCGCTCTCAGTATTTGTCTCGTACGTAAACCGTAAATTTCTGTTAAGAAGATATGCACGCGGAAATAATGTGGTCTGATCTTATTCTCAAAAAATTATCCTTCATAGGATAGACAATATTGTATTACATATCTGAGATATCCCATTCTTGCATTCCTTATTATCACCGACCGCAGAGAAGGTCTGGGGGATGTTCTATTACTACTGCTGGAGTAGTCTTCATTGGTTGTATATCCCACAGTTATAGCCGTTTGCTGCAGCATTTTAATCCACCATACCAGCGATGCATAAGTGATTATGGATCTGGCCACCGTGATGTAATGCCATTCATAAGATGGAAAAAGAATCCATGTAGAATCATTTCTCAGTTCATACCTTCAAGATATCTACAACTAGTTTTATAGTTTTGTTTACACGTAATTCGATTTTCCTTTTCTACTCTATCATAGTGGTTGTTTCACTCGTCTCGCAGGCTTTATATCTATATTTCTGCCGCCGCTGTGACGCGATTTCCGATAACAGGTATTCTGGCACGATCTCGTGAAAAATATGCCATCTACTTGCTTTTTCAATAAACACCGATGCCGGTTACGGTTTATGGATCCCGAGATCTGAATTCCGTCCAATTCTATCCCAGTGAATAAAGTAATAACACACTCTCGCGATAGCAAATAAGAAAATGGGATATCGGGGAAAATACCCACATTCCTTGACAAATGTTTACCTGGGATATAGTAATTTGATAAAGGTTGGTATTTAATAATACTCAATCCTGTAAATGTATTTAATATGATGTTTTCTTTTGTATAATCTACCATACAAGATCAAAGGCAGGTGTATTTATAGCTAGCGTTAAAATCAGCTAGCGTGAAAGGACAGAGTGTATTCTGACATCAAAGTAAGAAGTTTAAGTGTAAAGTTTATGCAGATAAGTAAAGATATAGTGCAAAATTACTTTTTCTATTAGTACTGTGTCCAGTTTGATATTTTTTAGTTGGATCTTTCGATAATGCAATATATGTATTTTGATCTTTCATTTTTTTCCATCACTACAGGTTTGTTAGTTCTATCTGGTTTGGGTACTATTAGATGTGGGTTTTTTTTGCAAAAATGTTTTAGTGGGCTTAATGTTATGTTGCAAAAGGTATTGTTGAAATTTGTTGAATCAACACACATAAAAATTTGAAGTTAGTTCTAACACCGGATGGACGCCAGCGAACACCGAAACAGTGTTTCCTGGCGTCCACCCGTTTTTTGTGTTAAAAAGGAGCGGTCCCGGACGCTGTACCACCGGTATTTATACTGAACTGCGCATATAATCGCATCGAGCTACTTAACATGATTTTTAATAAATCCTTTGCTGCGGGTACGTTTCCTTCTCAATAGAAAAAGCTTACATAATCCCTATTATTTAAGTCGGGTAATGCGGCCCTCGCTGAAAACTATAGACATATTGCTACGAAACTTGTAGATAATTCTTTATAATTTTTATTAAATTTTTAAACTGAGCCAACACTGTTTTTATTCTCCTTTCATACAGTCAGCGTCATCTATTATATCCTCTATATGCCCATTAACTCAACAGATATGCTACACCCCATATGTAAGATGGAATTAACAATAGACAATTACCCTAAATTTACCCCACCACAGAGTTTTGGATACACCGCAAACCAATCGGATGATATATTTTCAGTCGACCTCGGTACGTGCTGGGCTCATGTCACACCACTGAGCCACCGATTATTATATTTATATAGCTGATATACACTTAATATCTTTATTGTGACTGTACTAGTTATTCATTAGTGATGTTCTACTACATTGAATAAAAGAGACGTTATTTAAGTATAGTTTATTTATTTCGAGTTAAATAAATATGATGAACAAAGAAATGAATCTTCTAAAGATTCTCTCAGGGTAAGTAAGTTCTTTACTATCTTAGTTACACAAAAATAAGATTTCTAGAATCTTAATCCAAACTAAAAAGGCATATTTCTCGTTTGAGTATCATAAATAGAATTCAAATCTCCCGCTAAATTCCCGTCATAAAAGCAAGTATTATCAAATCAATGCCAACATAAAAAGCTCGTGAAATTTACCCACAGAATCAAATAACAACCTCGCAATACCAAATTCACTAGATTCACTGTTATCATACGATAATATAACCTAACATTCCCTTTACAGCTTTGACGCCAGTTACAGATTCAACAGATGATAAAATCGCTTACTTCAAGTACGAACACTGCTCTAGTATAATCCAAATAATAATTCAAACTCTAAAACAATCATTTCAGCTTCCAAATGGTGTTCCAACGATCTCACAGCAAACAGGCTCGAACAAAACTCTTCAACTGCCCCAGGATTAAATGTACGCCACCCCAAATCTCGAAATCACTGGATTTCCATCATGTTGGCACTACACACGCAATACTCTCATTCTTGTAAGTAAATTCGAAAAGTAATGGACTTATATTGTGATAGAAATTTAAAAATTCTAGATAACTATACGAAAAGCAACACACTCGGAAAAAACCGAAAAAGAAGTCCTTCACATTTGTTTTCAACAACTTAATATCTCCTAGGCCAAAAGGACCCCAGCAACGATGATAGATATCGTTTCCAACGATACGACACCATAAGAAACCCTCGTCGAACATTTATCGACGGAACACAAATGCCCTAAAATTGGTTGCATGCCTTTTTTTGAATTAGATACGAAATAAGTAAGTTTTTAGTTAGAATTTTAACATACGTTGACAAAATAAAGAAATAGTTTAAAATACATTTGTTTAGCATGGTATATCAAAGCAATATATATTCATAGGGCGATGGATAGGCGTATTCATGTGGTCGCGGTATACACCGACTTCAGTAAAGCCTTTGATAAGGTCAATCATACGATAATACTCTCTAAGATATCCGCGGTCGGTATTCATGGCGACCTCCTGCGTTGGTTGACGTCAAACATCTCAAATAGGTCACGGGCCGTGACAATAAACGAATATACCTCCCGATTCATTGGCATAAATCTGGGGTTCCCCAAGGATCGCACTTGGGTCCACTACTTTTTAATATATACATGTGTGATATAGCAATAAAGGATCTTTTAAGGATTTTTCTCATTTATTTTGTATGTTGTACAACGTTTTACCCTACACCGCCTGGAGCCCTATGCTTATTCTTTTTTTATTGGAAATAAAGTTATTGTTATTTCATATACTTCGTGATTGTGTCCTTCCCTTTTGGTGAAGAGATTATTTTTTTTTTCCTGAAGATTTTCCGCGCGCTCCAGTGTGTTGAAGCATATTACTCTTGGTTCCCACGTCCAACAAAGGTCATAAAGGAGGCTGTGTACTGTAGTGGGTGGCGCCCTCCAGTCAGTTTGCAATCACTTGCCGGGAGTGGTAAGCGCCACTTTAGTTTATCTGACCTGAATGACCATCTTCGACTGAGTATAGCGGCCACAGTCATCCTACGTTTTCCACCTTCAATCTTCTGCGTACTAGAGGATTCGCAAGTCTCAGATACAGGTAAGTCCACGCTGAAAAATTGGGACATTTTCCCACCTTTCTTGACCCCCCTGTATTCTTATATTCTCATATCTCCATTGACTGGAGGTAGTAAATTTCATCCTCAATTTTAATGTTTTTAATTTCAAAATAATTTGAATATTAAAACAACTATTGATTTACAGATTCTTTTATAATAATTATTGGACAATTTTTGAAAAAACTAACGTTGTTGACATTGGCGAAACGTCAAATAAAGATTTAATTTCTACATTTAGAATTTATTATTACAAATGCCGTTGAACCTAGGTATATTAAAGGATTAATCTCAATAATTGCAAATTGATGACCATAATTAAAAATGATAAAAATAGTAATCTTTTTTTTATTTGTTGACACTTAAAAATAAAGTCGAATTAGGGTACTACAGCGCGGGATCCATAAAATTTCGCTACGTTGTTCATTGCGATGCGAAATTTCAAATCAAACGTCAAATTTAAATGCAACTGCTAGTGCTAGGAATCCATTAAATAAAACATTCTGAATCTTAATTTAAGAAAAAAATATTAATTCAAAATTGATAATTACAAACATGAAAAATTAGTACAAAAAGCTCGTTCCATAAAAGCGTTGTGTCGAACGAAGCCAAGTTTGGAAAATGAGACAAACGCACACCTGCCCAACAGCATATTTAATATCACACCCCTTCATTTGCAAGATAAGAGGATGGCAAGCCTCATTGTTTACAAGTTAAAGTCGACACACAACTTTAAAAACGCATTCCGATCTCAAATCAGAGGTGGTGCTGATCCTGAAGAGCGAAAGGCCGAGTATCATGAACCAGGTGAATAACATGAGCAAAGTCTTGGAGATTTTTGATTCGTAATAAACTGTATAATGAACTGAAAGAGCGAGGTGACCTACATCCCAATCAGTTTGGCTTTCAAAAGGGCAAGTCGGTGGTGATTAAGACCATCAGGGAGTATGATGGCAGGTGGTGTGTTTTGGTTACTATAGACGTGAAAAAATCCGTTAACTTAGCAAACCATAGACTGGTTATAGAGGAATTGAGAGACGTACTTCTAGGTATCTAGTTAACTGTATATCTAGCCTTTTAAGAAATAGGAAGATTTTGTTGGAAGGTGGGGATCTATTGGACACCGATACAGAGGTTCCGGAGGGTTCTGTTCTGGGCCCTCTCCTGTGGAACGTGCTCTATGACCCGGTCTTGAGTCTTGACCTTACGGTCGTTGCCTTAATCTAGCCTTAGTTATTATAGCAGACAACGCAACCACTTTGATGAGTAACACTAACGATTGCTTAAAGCAGATCAGAGGATGCATCAGAAGGCACGGCCTGGAGCTAGCACCGCAGAAGACTGAGACAGTCTTGGTAAGAGGAGGTAGATCAATAGCAAACGTCGCTTTTAAACTGGAGGAAGTTATGATAATACCAAGTAGAAAAATCAGATACCTGGGCTTAATTATCGATGAAGGAACTTCCTTTAGACCACATTTACAGACCACATGTCTTACTAGGATTTGGCCCAATATTGGTGGCCCTAACAGCCGCAGACGTGCAGTGTCGAGTGCATTTTATTATATGGATCGCCTATGTGGATTGGGGCATTGAGAAATTTAAAGCACAGAAGTCTGCTATAGAGAGCGCACAGGAACATGTTATTGCGAGTGGCTTCTGCGTTCAGGACCGCGTCTGCTGCTGCGCTGCGGGTGATCACCGGAGAGGTACCTATAGACCTCTTAGCTCAGAAGATAGTCGATTTGTATGCTGGCAGATAAAAGAACCACAAAATTGCAAGGGAACACACTTTAGCAAAATAGCTTAGGTGGGTACTAAATGAGAGTAAAGGACTGTGGTGCCCAGGATTGAGCCATGGATCCATTGTGATTTCAGACAGATTATCCTCTATCTCAATTTCAGGCAGAGCATGGAGTTTTTAGGGTTTATGTAGCAAGATTTGGTAAGGATTCTACTGATTCGATTGTGTAAGGTGGAATGAGATTCGAATAAGAACGCTTTTGTCAAAAAACATTCAGGTTAATTGGTGAATCTATAGTAGATCACTCCAGTCGCAGTAAGCAGAGACTTCTGTGCATCAAGCAGCCTGTCATAATACAGCCTGTCACAATACACAATATAATTAATTGGCCCACACCAATGAACCAAATTCAAAGCGAAAAGCTGTAAGGGGAATTTCCAAAGCAAATTCTATATAAAGTCGCCCGAGATCTTTCTTGTTAATAAACTTTATGCATGCTGATATCCGCCCTTGTTCCTTTCCCGCCGGGAAATGTGACTCCACCGGGAGTTGCCTCTTTAAGAACGTTTCAAATCGGGAAAGGTGGGATGAGGTGGGCGAATTCGTGCCGCGGAGGGTGGCGCCCTCCCAGATGCGTCGCTTTAATATATTAGAACTTCCCTACCACCACGTTTCAAATTTAACTCCAATATATTCCATTTAACTTGAAGAAGTCGACAGGAATTTCTTTTCCTTTCTACGGAAACGACATGCATAATTTATTTTCCGTGTTTTTGCGTTGTATATCGGATTGGGGTTCGTACGCGTGCGCGTTTGTTTACTTGTATGGTGGCAGAATTGAAAGAATTAAGAGGAAATATAAGTGCACAGCTCTTATAATAATGTAAACGTTTTGACTTTTAAAAATCATTTTTTTATGTGGCAATACAAGTATCGTAGCCTAATTATCGTAGAGGTGTGAATGATTTAAATAATCGCCTGGGTGGTATGGTGGCAATATATTAATTTTGTTTGGCCTTTTAGATTGCATTTTTATCGCCTTTCTATTTAAGTTTTATATATACGATGTCATAATTCTACAGTCGATAAATAAAATTACATTTACAGATACGCAATATCATATAATCAAGTTGATTTCCCATTTAAGCATACACTGCTCATTTAAGTTTAGCCAGTAATGTAATGAAAGTTTACAAAATCAAAAAATGAGAGCCAGCAACTATTAACAAAATAAATTTATTATTCTAAAGGATAATAACTATCAAAATTAAATTAAACTTTTAGTTTGTGCTATTCATTAATCATTGTAACTCGTAGCATCTTCCCGACCAACTTTTGCAATGTATCGCCTGTGTTCAGCACGTGTCACAGCAACTCAATGGACTTCAGATCGAGACTTTAAGGTGTGAAATTTTCACTTTATGTAGATACCTGGTACTATTAGTTGCGTAAATTGTTTAAGTCCCAATAAAATGCGTTAAGAGAAAATGCGACGAGTTGAATAAAACAAAATTTCTACGTAAACATAAGAATTAAAAATCTACCCACGGTTAGGCATGGACAGATTCTAAAAATTATTTTTAAATATGATCCTTTGGTGGCAACTACAAAAGTTAAAGGCCCAAGCCGAAAAGGTAGGGGCACCGTTACCGCATACCGCCAATTGTGTTATCATTTGCTATGATGGTCCGCTCCGCTGCGGATTATGATGGCACTCCATTTTCAAGTGTAAGAATGCGATAACAATACTATGTTGCTATTGCAGTTGCACTCACAATCTGCTCAGATATTGAATTTTTGCCTGCGGTCGTCAGAAATATAGGGAAAGTACAAAGAGCTGAATAAAACAAAATTTCTACGTAAACATAAGAATTATAAATCTACCCACGATTGGGCATGGACACGTTCTAAAAATTATTTTTAAATATAATCCTTTGGTGGCAACTACAAAAGTTAAAGACGCAAGCCGAAAAGGTAGCGGCACCGTTACCGCATATCGCCAATGGTATTATCTTTTGCTATGACAGTCCGCTCCGCCGCGGATTATGATGGCACTTCACTTTCAAGTACACTCCGCCAAAAAAGTATCGCATAATTTAGTTTTGAATCATAAAAGTATCGCATAATCTTTGTTTGTAGCATAAAGTTGTAAATATACTTTAATGCGCTCTAAGATATAATTTCTATGATTGTTTAAATAAAATACAGGCCAAATAAAAACAAGAACTCATACTTGAGATTTTTATTAAAACAAGAAATTATAATTTTGGAAAGAAAAATGTCATAACAGTAGCTTTTAATACTGAGTATTGCCACCTCTGGCTCTTATGACCGCTCGCATACGGTTTGGCAGAGATTCGATTAACCTCCGTATATAAGCCTGATCCAAATTCTCCCACTCGTCACGGAGAGCATTTTCTAGTCCATGCAGGTCCGCTGGGGCAACATTTTGGGTTCGTATCCGTCTGTGAAGGAGGTCCCACACGTGCTCGATAGGGTTCATGTCCGGACTTACCGCAGGCCAATCTAAAACTGGAATACCAACATCGTTAAGGTATTCCTGGACGATTATTGCAACATGCGGTCGTGCATTATCGTGCATTAACATGAATTCGTTTCCTATAATTGGCGCATATGGTACTACATGTTCTTCTAAAATTTCCGTTATATACCTGTGGGTACCTCTGTCTACTGGTATACTAACTCTGTACGACCTGTTAAACAGATGCCTCCCCAAACCATAATAGAGCCACCAGCGAAATTAGGTCTAGGTCTGATATTACACTGCGAATAGCGCTCACCGTCTCGTCTGTACACTGAGATACGCCTATCTGAGGTGTAAAGACCAAATCTTGACTCATCTGTGAAGAGTATATTGGCCCAGTCATTAATGTTCCAATTTACATGTTCTCTGGCAAACCTTAAGCGGGCCACTCGGTGGTTCCTAGTGAGACGAGGGGCTGTTACAGCTACTCTAGCTCTTAATCCACTCTGTCGTAACCTATTCCGAATAGTTTGAGTACTCACACGAGTATTTCTGACTCTAGCCAAGTCGTTCTGCAATTGTCTCGCAGTTACATGTCTTCGACGTAATGCTTGTAGTAGTAAATAGCGGTCATCTTGGCGAGTAGAACATCTTGGACGACCTGGTACAGGTCTTCTACTGTAAATGCCTGTTTCCCTATATCTGGCTACGGCTCTAGAAACACTTGACTGATTGATGTTCATCAAATTAGCAACGTATGCTTGAGATCGTCAATCTTCGATTAAAGCAACTATAGCAGCCACTTGTTCTGAAGTTAAATTGCTCATTTTAGGTTTAAAAGCGTTGGTACAGAACTCTGATTTCGCACTTTAAAATTTGTCCGTATAGGAAGACTTTCAATAAACAACTGAACAAACCTTACACATATGCATTTTTGTAAATGTGTTCTTTTAGAAAAGAAAAAGTAAAAACGCTAAGTTCCATTATTTTGTTAGTGTTTTTATAGTTCACATACACGAGGCAAACTTTTTGTGAACGTATAAAAATATCTTGGTTCATAAATGCCCTTTTTTAGTTTATGCGATACTTTTTTGGCGGAGTGTATAAGAATGCGATAACAATACTAAGTTGCTATAGCAGTTGCACTCACAATCAGCTCAGATATTGAATTTTTGCTCGCAGTCGTCAGAAATATAGGGAATCTAATGTGTCGGACGTAGATATTTGGGTAGATAAAGTGTGATAAAGATGCAGCAAGCCATACTTTCGCCAGTACAATATCACAGTAGAATATCGCGTATATTCTTTTCTTGCCTCAACAGACGTAAAGCATATTCCCTTTCTTTTTTCTTTAGTTTCGCGTATCAAGCACTCGCGGGTGTTTAGATGGTATACCACTTTCGTCGTATTATGCAACATGTCATCTAGTAGCACTGATGAGCTTTGGTAAGATCAACGCGCGTTTGCTGATAATGACTAATTTTAAGTAATAATTTCATTTTTTATTATTCTGATAGTGAGAAATTAATTGTTTGTCAATTATTTGATTTTTATGCTATATCTGTATTATTACACAAAACGAAGCGATTGTATATGTTATTCGAGTATATAGTAACTATATTTGTTGGAAAAAGCGTGGGTTCCCCTTCCCCAAAGCGTAACATATCATCAGTAAAGTATTTACTTTAATTTTTGGTTTACTTGGAGGACGTCTAGGATTGTTAAAAAAAACTACAGATATTCACCACCGACAACTACTACGGCATACTACGAACCCAAAGGAATATATCACATGGGTAACAAAAAAGATTTTTTCTTTTGTTTTCTTCTAAACAGTTATTTACTCGAAAACTATAACATTACATAGTTAAAACTTTCCAAGGTTCAGTATTATATACCGGGAGAAAAGTTGCTAGTTGTGAATTGCATTCTGAGCGACTGGCAATGGGATGGACTTTAGCTGTGGACAAATTTGTTAACGTTCGACGAAGCATCATAGCTCGGTCAAGGTAAAACTAGGAAGATATTCGTTTCCTCGTCAGAGCTCACCCTTATATCGCTATTGATGGTATGAACAACAAATTACTAACCAATTATCTAAGTGACCTATTGTCAACACGATTTACGAAGTTTGTAAAACTAATATTAAATCCAATATTGAGGCCTGCGGAGCTGAATATATATATTACATTTGCATTAGTGAAAAGGGAAATAATAAAACAATACTCATTTGCTAACTAAAAAGGGCAATAAACTGCCATGTGTAGCATTGATTTGTTTTTATTCATACTTCTTCTTATATCCAAGCATCAGAAAATGTAAACTATACATTTCAGTGACAGAGCTCATAAACAATATCAAAAGACAAAAAAAAAATTAACGAAATCTATGGAAGAGCCCTTGGAGAATACTAAGGAGTTAATTCGGTGGGATACCTGTCTAATATTATCGAATAACGTTTAACGTATTTTCAGTTGTAGATTGATTAACAAAAATATCTGCATATGGCGATTGAAGCCATCTCACATAGGATAATCCCTTTAAAGATGAAAGGTTCTTCCTCATTGTGTGTTGATCCTTAAAACTATTATGCGATAAAGTATACCTCAAACCGGAAGAGAAAAATTCAAGTCATAAAGCTAGGTATCCCACGTTATCACCTTCTGACACCGTCTAAATTATGACCCACCTCGTTCCAAGTTATTTCAGGGCACGTTCTTTCCGCAAAATAGGATTCTTCAGGTGTCACGGAGACTGCTATCGCGTAAAACTCTACGATATATAACTATAGGTATATAAAACCCGTTTGTATACAATCTTTTTTTCGCACCGCAGCGCAGTAAGGAAAGTACCCCTCACAAGCTAGAAAAATATAGCTGAAAAATAAGGGCAAAGTTCGAACACAGCGTGTCTGAGTTATCCTCTCGCGATTCAGCGAGTGGTGGATATTCATCACGACGCAATGGCCATCCCAAGTTATTCCCTTGGAGTTGATATCACGCTCAAGACTGGCCCTTTGTCATTTTTCAAGTTGGCCCGAGAGGGCGGTTGTGCATATATTTCCTGGGAAAATGCTAGTAGTAGGTGTGTATCAATTTTGCGTTGCGTAGAAAGATGGGGATGTTTTATGTTTGGAGAAAGTGTGTTTTGGAATATTTCTTTTGTGTGTCAGTTATATATTACCTGCAGTAACAAAGAAATAGGTTAGACGGTCGGTTTAAGTTGAAATTTATATTTTGCATTAAATATAATCGCTTCTGAAGGATGGAAGAATATGAGAGTCTTGGATTAGTGATATTGTGTATGTAATCCAAATACTCGAAGCGTTGGCATTGAAAACGCAATAGGTACATATATTCAACACATCTTGTCACACAACTTTCATTGTCTTGAATGAATATTTCAATAGCGTACCATCATTATCAGTAAAACTGAACTGGGCGACATCCAAACGTACCACCAGGCAAATTCATGGAAACCTGCGTTAAGGGATCATGAAAATAAAGACTGAAGACCTAAGTAGAAATTAGAAGGTCTTCCAACATTGGAGATGGCCACTGCAGACTGTGTAATACGACGACAGAGACCGCATACCACCACTTCTGTGAACAAGAGATTAGATTAGTAGCGTGGACGCCTCTAACCGGTATGTTTTGATACAAGGGATCCGATCGTAGACCGCAAACAGGCGCCGGAGTATTTTTAGGGGTCGTAGATGGTCGGTCGTCTGGTACTAGGGGTATTCCCGTTCGTCGTTAAAGGCGGGAAAACGCGTAAACTTTTTCCGAAATTTAGATTTTTCACGATTTTCGGTAACGGACCAACAGTGCCCAAGGCCGATCCCCGCGCGTCGGCGAGAAGGGTCGGATTATGTAATATTACCGGTGATCAGCAGGTAGTCGTGCACCGAACATCAAAATATCGAAACCTTGAATGACAACGAATTTATTATGAAATAAGTACAAAAGGGATCGAAGAAATGGTAAAACATTATTAATTAACATTGTAATTAAAGTAATAACCATTATTCGGAAGGCGTCGGTTACCAAGTAAGTAAATTATCGATAGTTGACGGATATCTCAAGCGGATAAGAATTTTGTGTTTTCTCGATTGTTTTAGTGTTACAACGGCAAATTATGATGATGATGATGTGTAATTTCTAATTATGAAAAATGAATATACAGGGTGACAATTTCACGTTTAATTATTACAATATATACAGTATGTGTAATTTTTAATTAAGAAAAATTAATATACACGGTGTACCGACAATCCCAAACCAATCACAGGTGTAGACAGGAGTTAGCGGAGAGTGGTGAGGTATAGTTGGTTTGGTGAGGTGGGTTGTAATGGGGATCGAACCAACGGCTGCGAGTCTTTCTACAAGTGAGAAGCAGGAATTAAGAAAAAGGAATATATAGGGTGTACCGACGATGCCAAACCACAGGTGTGTACGAGGGTTAGTGGAGGGTGGTGCGCTTTAGCCGGTCCGCTGTTTGGGACGTAATCCGTCTTCAAACGACTATTTAATTGGCTGGGTGAACGGTCCAGACTTTACTAGTTTGCATGCTAAAACTGAACTTAGAGAATAATAACATTCATATGGCTAGGTTACGAAGGTGTCGCAAACGTACCTAACCAGCATTGCAGTTTATACAGGGTTAGTAAAAAGTCCCGGAGCGGTCGAATAACTTTGTTATTTGAAAATTATGATTTCTGAAATTTGGTATGGGGGTATAGTTAATATAAATGCATTTTATGCAATACAGTTAATATTTTTTTCACTTCCGGTTTAATCGGCAATACGTCCAACTTTTTTTTTTTAATGGAACGCCCAGATTTTTTTAACACTTTTGAATGCAAAATAAAAAACTACGTTCAGGAAGTATTAAGATGTTTATTTTTATTCACAAGAAAACAGTTAAAAAATTAAAAAGTGTCCTAATACAGAAAAATCAAGGTACCTTTGAAAAAAGTTGTTGTTTAGTGTTTGCATTCTTTTTGCCGTCACATTTGACAATTTTAAAAGCGTTTTAACTTTTGCATCGCTATAAATTTACTTATTTTAAACATTGACACATTTGAAAATGGCAGAAAAACTTACTGAATCAGAACGAATTGAGATATTAATGATGCGTGGGTACGGTGATCGTCAACGTTCTTTTGAAGAGGTTCGTATTTTGTTTAATACTGTTTATCCGGATCGTCACATTACTAAAAGTACGGTATGCCGAACAATTCAAAAGTTTGAAGTCTTTCGTCAAGTGAAGGATTTACCTAGAAGGGGACGTCCATTAACAGCAACAGATGAAGAAACTAATTTGAATGTGTTACCTACAGTGGAAGAAAATCATCACGTGTCCACAACAGAATTAGGTCAAATTCATGAGATCTCTCAAAAATCTGCTCATACGATTCTTAAATCAACAAGAATGAAAGCCTATAAAATGTATCCCGTGCATGAGTTAACTGAAGATGATCCAGATCGTAGACTACAATTTTGCGAAACAATGACGGAATTGATCGAGCAGCAGCCTAATGTTTTAGATCACATCATTTTTTCAGATGAGGCAACGTTTTGTCTCAACGGCACTGTGAACAGACATAATTGTCGCTACTGGTCAATTGAAAATCCGCATTGGATTGAAAAAGTCCATACACAGCGTCCTCAAAAGGTGAATGTCTGGGCTGGTCTTGTTGGAAACAACATCATAGGACCATTTTTTATAATAGGAAATTTAACTGGCAACGTCTACTTAAATTTATTGCGAAATGAGGTTGTTCCAGCACTTGCGGCCCAAATGCAAACATAGGTGATCACCCTAATGCACATTTTTGGTTTCAACAAGATGGAGCTCCCTCCCTTTTTGCCCATAATGTCCGCGATTATTTGAATGAAATTTTTCCGGGACGTTGGATCGGACGTAGAGGAGTAATCGAATGGCCAGCACGTTCGCCAGATCTCTCGCCATTAGATTTTTTCTTTTGGGGTCACATGAAATGTCAAGTGTACAAAAATCGTCCCCATAATCTTGAACAATTGGAAGAGAGAATAGTTCAAGAAGCCAATCGCATCACTCCAGAACAAATACAAAATTCAATAAGAAATTTTACTGACCGTTTACATTTTTGTCAAATTGTAAATGGAGAGCATTTTGAACAATTATTGTAATCGCAACCTGAATAGACAGATATCTTGATTTTTCTGTATTAGGACACTTTTTTAATTTTTTAACTGGTTTCTTGTGAATAAAAATAAACATCTTAATACTTCCTGAACGAATTTTTTTATTTTGCATTCAAAAGTGTTAAAAAAATCTGGGCGTTCCATTTAAAAAAAAAAAGTTGGACGTATTGCCGATTAAACCGGAAGTGAAAAGAATATTAACTGTATTGCATAAAATGCATTTATATTAACTATACCCCCATACCAAATTTCAGAAATCATAATTTTCAAATAACAAAGTTATTCGACCGTTCCGGGACTTTTTACTAACCCTGTATATATTCATATATGGCCCAAATTTATGCATATTTCCTGAAAAATCCATACATTATATGCGCATATATTTCAGTTTTCCTTTGCATAATCCGGCGTTTGTTCATAACTATTAATGCAGAGAAACTGATTCTCTGATTTCTACCATCCATTTTTTGAGTGTTACACACACACTTTTTATTTAATCTTAATGTTCTAAAGAAAAGTATTTTTACATTTCGTGCAGATTTGTTTATATCATCCAATTGTGAAGTTATTAAACCAATCAGAAATTCTAGACTTACATAATGAAAATCCATCCAGCAGCAAGAAAATTAATTTGTTTTATTATTACCAATTCAGATTCAAACAACATAATAAAATGCCAAGCACGTCCCATTGATACGAAGTTTTAATATTACTTGAAATCTATTCACGAAATGATTAAAATCCGTTATTAAAAAGGAGGTCGGAATAAAATTAATTTGAACATCAAAGACTCTTTACAAATAAACATCCATATACTTTCAAATCGATTTAATTTACAGAGTTTGTATGTAGGTGGAATCTCTAATATTGTCGGTATATATGCATACATATTTTTGATGAAACATTTTCTCTTTCATGAAAAGGTCACAAGGCCAATTTACTACATAAAGAAAAACACACACTCTTTATAAATTTGTACCCTGACTATGTATCAAATATCATGTAAGAAGATTTAAAATTAAAAAAGTTTTAGGGTGGGTTGTTTGACTGATATTTTGATATCAATTGTCTTGCTTTCATTTTGAGTAGAGGTAACAAAATCCCTATTTCCTTTACGTTTTAACTCCTGCATTTTGCTTTGCAGATTTCCACAGCACGTCTTATATATATCTTGGGTAACTAAATTATGCAAGAAATCCTCATATTAATTTTTCTTTTATTGCGATAATTAATTCATTTGTTGTTATAGTTTTGTAACAATAAATTTATTACAGCTGTTATTTGCAGACATTTTGTCAATTATAACCGATCAGTCGACGTTTTTATGTTGAGTACATAATTTGCACAGATTTTATATACCGCCTCAATCTCTGCAAAGTAAACGGCGGGGAAGTACATATACTCCCACTCACGGTATGCCTACAGATAGCCTTAGGGTAGTTAAAACTAAATAATTTTAGAGAATTAGATAGTTACGAAAGTATTTATATACTTAAAAACAAATGTAAATTAATGAATTCCGACAAAGGACCAATACCCGAGTCCAGCTTATACGAATTATTGTTAACTTAATTGCTAGTTCGTCAGGTTCCATTAGATTTAGATAGTATATAAGCCTTGTTGTTTGTAAAGGATGTCAGTGTTATTCCACTAGTGATTTAGTGAAGAGCATATCTTCCAAAGTTTACCTTAGCCGAAAACACTACGTTTAACACTGCTCTTCACTTGTTTTCTACTGAAGATGGCAACTTAGTTGCCGAAATACGTATTTAGATTTGTATCTTTTAATTTTTGTGGTAAGGGATTTTTTCATTTTTTCTTTTGGATTTTTGAACGAGGTACTGGTCATTCTTCTTCAAATCACCAAACAGATCAGAAGTGCCTCTGTCGTTCCAAATTTAATAACGAATTTTAAAGTTTCAAGAATTTCGTTTTGAATAGCCATTCCAACTTTTGTCCTGAAACATTCCGATATTTATTTTCAGTTCATTCGATCCAGCCAGAAGGTCTTTCCACGTGTAATCCTGTTTTCCTGAAATCCTAGGATGATCCTGACCTGATATTAGAAACTAGGTATTTATTCTTCCACAAAAAATTTTATGTTATTTAAAAATTATAATGTTCTCTTGTATTTACGTGAGTTACATGTGAGTGTGTTGGAATTATAACTTTTTCTCGCTCTATTGAATTTTGAATGAAATGGTTTACCACCCTATTATCTAGTCTGATATGGTTTATTTTAGTAATTCTTCTCAATGTTTTTTTAAAGGTACCTATTTTCTCGACACTTGTAAAAATATTCCCTGGGAATTTAAAATTTTGATTTGACGAATTTTTAAATTTATGAATTTTAAAGATTAATTACCAGATCTAATGTTTGTTTTTTACTGTTTATTAGAGTAAGTGAACCCACCTTTTTTAATGACTTTATGTCCCTGCGAATTCTTAGACATTTTGTAATAAATAACCGTTTTTTATTGGAAAAATCACTCCTTTATTTAGTAAATTTGTTTAACAAGTTACGTCGGTGACAGACACATAATTTTTTTTTAATGATAACTCAAATCAGGTGTAACATTTTAGCAGTAGAGGTGCAAAAAAATCTACTTGCAAATCACGATGGGGGCTATAGATTAGGATTAGGATTGGGGTGGCCTATCGACCTATTTCACCGCGACCTTTTCAGATCTATTGTGATCCCCTATGGGGGCTATAAATGTGCTCTTATGTTTCAATTCAATTGGTGGATGACGCCTAACATTTTCCCGTATTAGGGAGCCAGGAAAATTTTAATCGGTGCGTCTATTGTTTCACCAAATAGTAGGACACTGTGACGAAAACTGCGGCTCTCTATCTTTGTCAATAATTGGGATACTTTGCCCAAGTGCCTAAAATGAGACAGTTTGTATATATATTGCCGCCTAGTAATGCAATATAAAGAGAAGAAATGCGGATAAGTGTTTTTTGCACGTGACTACAAATCAAACGATATATAATGCTACGAAACTTGTAGATACTTCTTTATAATTCTATTAAATTTTTCTATAGTAATTCAACACTGTTTTATTAACATTTCATAAAGTTACCTTGTTCTTTTTGCCTAGCTCGTTTAGTTTTTGTAGACACTCCCAAACCATTTTGGAGCTGATTATGTTTGACCTCAGCGCCCTAATGGCTGCTTGACTATCAGATATTATAATAATCTCCTGCTTTTCATAGCTTCTGTCAATGTTGACCTGGACACATCTTTCAATGGCGTGTATTTCCGCCTGGAAGATACTTGGGTACATCCCCAAGCTTTCGAAATATTTGGTTCTAGGCCCATATATCCCTATTCCAGTTCCCTCTGCCGTTTTGGAGCCATCTGTATACCATTTAATGGCGTTTCTATTGAGTTTCGAAATGGTATCTCTATCCCATTCACTCTTAGTGCTAAGCTTTGTGGTAAAATCTTTCACAAAGTTGAACTTCCTTGGCATGTCATCTCGGGGCATGTCCCAGATTTGGTCACCTGTAAGAGGCTGAGGCCTATGCCTAGCCGTTCCTTCCCTGATCATCCTACGTGTGGTCCTTTTAGCTATGCTCTCCACAAAAATGTGAAGAGGAGTGAGATTTAGTACCACTTCAATAGCTGCTGTTGGGCAGGTTCTCATTGCGCCAGTTATGCATACACATGCTAATCTTTGCACTTTAGAGAGATTAGCTCTCGCAATGGCCAGATTAGTTCTCTTGCTCCAAGTCACTGCCCCATAAATGATCATTGGTCTCACGATTGCTGTGTACATCCAGAGCAGTATTTTTGGGTTGCAACCCCAGTTGTTTACTGCAAAGTTTCTACAGACCATTAGAGCCTTCTTTGCCTTGTTAGTTACTTCAAGCTCATGCTTATTCCACAGAAGCTTATTATCCAGGATGAGTCCTAGATATTTCACCTCCTTCTTCCAGTCTATGTCTTGCCCATCTATATTTATGGTCTTGAGGCTGGGTTCTCTACAATATAGTAAGTGTTTAGTTTAGATTTTTAACAATATGTATACAAAATAAATAAAGACATAAATCAAAATACATTTACATAAATAATTTAATAATTAACGTCTGATGCTGTAAGTTGTAGGTTATGTATAGCATGATATCATAGCAATATATATTGATAGATTGACTTATGGTTTTGTTTTTAGTAGCATTTACTTTACCACCACAAAAAGAATGTTACTATAGTGACGATAATCCGAAAAAGAACCGACACTTTGCGATACTGATTGGCATTTAAAATGCGATATCACTTCCAGCTCTTCTTTAAGTAAAAAACGCTTCCGACATTTAAAGAGCTACATAATTATGTCATTTCCACCTTTTTCAGCCAACGATGCAAAAAAAAACCCACTCATAATTTAATATCATTTAATTTCCGTGGCGCTCCGCTCAAGATCCCAATTTATAAAACCAGAATTTACGACGGCCACCTCGAAAATTCTATTTCCCCACAAACGCGACCATTCCCTGGCACCCCCTCCGCTCCTTAACTCGCCGAGTAATAGAAAAAAATCATTCCAGCGGGCGAAAAAATCGTCCCATTTATTATCCGGTAAACCTTGGCGGATATTTCGTGTGATTTGTCTCCGGACGAGTCTAGCGGATAGGAGGGGAACCTTCTCGGCCCGGGTACAAGAGGCGGTGATAAAAGTAAGTACGTTCTATGGGGTCGGGGGTTAATATTTCAATTGTTTCAGTGTTTTACGAGCCCTTTTACTGGCGGCGGGCTAGTCGTCGTAATTCTGCACCTTAATGTTTTCACGGTTACATAAAAGGAGTCTGCCAGTTTATTTTTGCATTACGATTATTGTTATTGTCTAAGACGAGTTCAGAAATGCACGGCGATTCGCAAACGCAGTCAGTAAAGTGCAGTATATCGACGTTCGCCTCCAGTGAGTGTAAGATTAAAATTATAGAAAAGCGAAAAATTTATTTATTTACCGTGAGGGAAGTAACAGTACGTGTACGAATCCCTAACATGGTGATGTAAATAAAATAAGTATCCGTTACTTACTAATTGTTACTCGTCGGGATCCGAAGTAACGATTACCAGCGGACAACAATATTCGATACTAAAGTAACGAAAGTACCGAAAGTATCGAACATAACGAAAGTAACGAAATTAACAAAAGTAACGAATACAACGAAAGAATCGAAATGAAAGAAACACAATTTTACGTTTTTCTTAGCAAGTTAACTCTCAAATGCATAAATTCCGTTAAATATACAAATAATTCCTGCAATGTAAGTGGTATATATTTATTACATCCGCATAAATGATCTTTATGCGTTTATATTGAAACTAAACAAAAACTTGAACGAAAGATTCGTTGTTCGTTTATATTATTTTCTTAAAAAAATCG
This sequence comes from Cetonia aurata, assembly GCA_949128085.1. Lineage (NCBI taxonomy): Eukaryota > Metazoa > Arthropoda > Insecta > Coleoptera > Scarabaeidae > Cetonia > Cetonia aurata. Next base: position 25,251,452 of record OX421889.1, on the reverse strand, counting down.
AGAGATTCATTTATTTTGCAGCGGCTTTCATTACAGCGGTCTAAACAAAACACTATTTGAATTATTATTGGTTTCTCTCTGTAGGTACCTAAAGGATTATAAGATTGTTGGTTATTGTATTGTAAGAACAGTCAACAGTCCGTCTTTTTAATATAGGTATACTAAATTAAATTTTATTAAGTAAACAACTGTTTAATTTAATTAAACACAATCCAGAGTCATCTGTAATGCTCTCAACAACTTCAGAGATAAGGCACATCTCAAATGATAGAGGGCAGCGATTGGAAATTCTGCCCCACTTCAACGGTTTCACATCCACCCTTAAGAAGGGGCATACATCGCTCTGGCCAATACTCCTTATAACACCCAATATAGCATCGGACATTTATGTAACTTTAATGTAATTGTATTGTTACGTATTAGTGATGTTTTTCTGTACGTTATAATCGATAAAGAGACAATTTACAAGTGAAATTAATTTATTTTAGTTAGTATCCAAAGTGCAACAAAGAAATAAACCTTCTATAGATACTCTCAGGTGAGAAGATTCATTTACTATATGAGAACCACTATTATAGAGATTTCTATTGTCTCAATTCAGACTAAGAACTTAAATTTGTCGATTTATAAACATAAGTAAAATTCAAATTTCCCGCCGAATTCCCATCAAGATTACTTCCAAATTAATCAAAGCGCCAACTCAATGAAGATAGAAAACTGACATGACAAACTTCACATATTCAAAATCACTAGGTTTTACAATTTAATACATCAACAAAAATCTAACCTAGAAATCTCTTGTACGTAAAGAAAGATTACGAGTTCAAAGGATGATAAAATCGCTTACTGCTGGTACGAACAACTCCTCCAATATAAATTCCATGTTCAATAAATCATTTCAGCTTTCATGAAGTGTGCCAATACGCCAGTAGAATCCCACAGCCAGAATTGCCTCGAATGTTGAACTTCAGAACCCCAGGATTTGATTAAGGATCACTCCAAATCATCAAATAACTGGATAAAGGTTTCTAGAAAAAGGTTTCGAAAAGCTACTATACTCTCAGGAAAATCTAAAAAGCAGTCCCTTCTCCCATTTTGTTTTCACAAACTTATACTTCCAAGGCGAAACTAGCCCGGCAACCCACAAATATACACTCCGCCAAAAAAGTATCGCATAAACTAAAAAAGGGCATTTATGAACCAAGATATTTTTATACGTTCACAAAAAGTTTGCCTCGTGTATGTGAACTATAAAAACACTAACAAAATAATGGAACTTAGCGTTTTTACTTTTTTTTTCTAAAAGAACACGTTTAGAAAAATGCATATGTGTAAGGTTTGTTCAGTTGTTTATTGAAAGTCTTCCTATACGGACAAATTTTAAAGTGCGAAGTCAGAGTTCTGTACCAACGCTTTTAAAACTAAAATGAGCAATTTAACTTCAGAACAAGTGGCTGCTATAGTTGCTTTAATCGAAGATGGACGATCTCAAGCAAACATTGCTAATTTGATGAACATCAATCAGTCAAGTGTTTCTAGAGCCGTAGCCAGATATAGGGAAACAGGCATTTACAGTAGAAGACCTGTACCAGGTCGTCCAAGATGTTCTACTCGCCAAGATGACCGCTATTTACTACTACAAGCATTACGTCGAAGACATGTAACTGCGAGACAATTGCAGAACGACTTGGCTAGAGTCAGAAATACTCGTGTGAGTACTCAAACTATTCGGAATAGGTTACGACAGAGTGGATTAAGAGCTAGAGTAGCTGTAACAGCCCCTCGTCTCACTAGGAACCACCGAGTGGCTCGCTTAAGGTTTGCCAGAGAACATGTAAATTGGAACATTAATGACTGGGCAAATATACTCTTCACAGATGAGTCAAGATTTGGTCTTTACACCTCAGATAGGCTTATCTCAGTGTACAGACGAGACGGTGAGCGCTATTCGCAGTGTAATATCAGACCTAGACCTAATTTCGCTGGTGGCTCTATTATGGTTTGGGGAGGCATCTGTTTAACAGGTCGTACAGAGTTAGTACCAGTAGACAGAGGTACACTGACTGCCCATAGGTATATAACGGACATTTTAGAAGAACATGTAGTACCATATGTGCCAATTATAGGAAACGAATTCATGTTAATGCACGATAATGCACGACCGCATGTTGCAATAATCGTCCAGGAATACCTTAACGATGTTGGTATTCCAGTTTTAGATTGGCCTGCGGTAAGTCCGGACATGGACCCTATCGAGCACGTGTGGGACCTCCTTCACACACGGATACGAACCCAAAATGTTGCCCCAGCGGACCTGCATGGACTAGCAAATGCTCTCCGTGACGAGTGGGAGAATTTGGATCAGGCTTATATACGGAGGTTAATCGAATCTCTGCCAAACCGTATGCGAGCGGTCATAAGAGCCAGAGGTGGCAATACTCAGTATTAAAAGCTACTGTTATGACATTTTTCTTTCCAAAATTATAATTTCTTGTTTTAATAAAAATCTCAAGTATGAGTTCTTGTTTTTATTTGGCCTGTATTTTATTTAAACAATCATAGAAATTATATCTTAGAGCGCATTAAAGTATATTTACAACTTTATGCTAGAAACAAGGATTATGCGATACTTTTATGATTCAAAACTAAATTATGCGATACTTTTTTGGCGGAGTGTATATCGTTTCCTACGATACGACTGAATTAAAATTCCCAACGTCGAACGTTCGAACACCGAAAGATAGGAACAAACCATCGAAACCATAGCAACAAACAATTAATTAAATCTATAAGATAGTGGAAATTTTACATTAATTTCGCTAATATCGTTTCCGTATTATATACGCAATTCAATCTGAATGTGGTGAACGGGGATTCCCCGACGTATCTGAAGTTGATTGTGCGCTCTTGGGATAACGATGCCGCGTTTAAAAGGCGTTTATCAGAGTGTGTGGTTTATTTCATTCATGCCGAATATATTTCCATGCGGCGTCCATTAGAATGCGGCGGATATTGGAATAGTGGCACCAAATCGACTAAATACGGTAGATTATCTTTACCTGATACTATTTGTTAGTGTGTGTAAATTGAAGCTCAATTTTTTGTCATATACCTATGTTAAATTCTTTTCTTGTCACGTCCAATTTTTGATTGCAATTATTTGAGATCAAGCTATTTTGTAATTAATTATATAAGCCCTTGAACATTTTACTGTTGCCTTTCTTTTCTTTGTATATATTGGATGTCCGTGCCCCAAACAAGACGTAAACCTCGAGCGACGGGACCCTTTGATGGAGCGGCGATCGTATTTCGGAATATCTGAACTCAAGCAGAAGAAGAAGAACTCACTTCCGGGAATTGAATGGGCTCTTACCACATACAGACTGTTACGCTCAGGCGGTGCGCGGGGTGCGGACGCAGTGTGTGCTACACCTCATGTAACTTGGTAAAAAGAGCGGTACACACGAGTATGACGCTTGGAGTCGCTGTAATGATTAATAAAACAAAGAAAGATCCAAAACGTAACGATCACTTTATTGTAGTAATAAAAAAAAAGGAGGGCAGCACGTGGCATCTGTGTTTTCGAGTCAAGACGAGTACGTCACACGGCAAATCAACTGAACGCGAACCGAAGAACAGAGAGACAGAGGGTGCGTTTAACGTGCACAGCCCTTTTAAAGGCTCGGTAAGTAGGTACAAAAAAAAGGGATGAACCAATAGCAGCGTCCAGTGAGGCACAAAGGATCATAAAGACGACGCGTCTAAGAGTTGGCGCGTAAATGAATGAATTTAAAATAAGCAAGTTTAAATTCCGTGGCGCGTAAGTTGCATACTCCCGCGCGAAAAGGAACCGCTAAGTGACGTAACGGTTTTTCTAAAGTCGTAATTGCAATTGCCAGATTAAAAGTAAAGAGAGTGAATTTAAATTTGCCTTCAAAATAACGTTTATATCGCTGATGTTGTCTATGATTAAAAAAACGAAATGAATTATTGAAATCAATGTCATTTTCGGTTTAATGCAAAGTGTAACAAGACGAACCCCAACAAGTACCATAAAACATCCTTATGAACTACGTACTACATGTTCATTTTTTTTTATAAAAAATAATTAAAATAATTTATTAAAATAAAGTATATTGTTATACTTCATTAAAATATTGCCTTTAGTTTGTCGTTCTGTAAAAGGGAGATTGTTACTGCTCATTTTTGGTTTAGTATTTTTCCTTAAAATACTTGGCGCCCAACAAACATTTGATAATCACAATCTCTATACCATCTTACTTGTACAGAAGGAGTCTCCCCCCCCCCCCCCCCCCCCCCCCTCCCAGAGTTCTCGGCGCTCAAGTGTAGCTTGCTTAGTACGCTAGCCGGATTTAACGTTAGACGAGGTATCTAATATTTATAATAACCTACTTATTAAATATTCTATTTAGATGGGAAGGCTTCATATAAAAAAAGAACACTCTAAGTATAAAGCTCCTTTCATCTATCAAGATCTATTTTTCCTCTTTTCCTTTTCACATTCATTACTTGCATTTTTTCTTTATTTCTAACCCATTTAGATAACGCTGACGTTCAGAGGGTATCATCTATACAGGCTGTCCTGGAAAGAGTGAAGACCGGAGATATCTTGGAAACTAGAATAGCTGTAGTGATGCGGAAAAGGTTGCAAAAGGAAAATTTCTAAATTCCAAACGTGACCGCTAAGGGGCTTAGTTGCCAGATTCATGGTAAATTTTGCATTAGCTGGAAAAAATTCCAGAATAAGCTATAATTTTAAACGCTTAATTTTTTTTGAAATTTTGGGGAATTTTACAGAACCATAAAGAAAACAAAAGAATTATTAAATTAATTTAAAATTTAGATTCGCCCGGTAACGAAGGGGATCGCGAGCTTTTCAAAAGCTGATTCGGACTCCCCGAACTCAAAACTGACTGACTGCAACAACAATGTCAGAGTTTTTATAAACTAATTTCCGCCCGCGTCCAGCTTAGCGGTGACCCGTTCTACTTCTCTCTACAAGAAGGCGCAACGATGCTGTTTTTTGTTATTTTTTTAACTTCAAATAACCTTTTGTATTATATCGTGGGATCCGCTGATCAGCAAATTTGGCTTGAGCTAGACCAGGTGAAGATAAGGATAATACAGAGATTGCATTTCCATGTATTAGAGAAATTTGAACAACGTAGAACATCCTTCCCGCAAATCCCACAGTACTTATCAACAGCTAGTTTCAAGAAATGAAATTAAATCTTTTTAACCGTACTTAAAGAATTCTTACAAACGATTAGTTTTCAAGAAATATTCCAGGCGGCGTTATACTCAAGTATACCAGTTTTTTTTAATTATTTCTAAAAATTTAAATGCAACAATATAACTTTTTTATGTTGTGATTGAATAACTTTGATGGATGAAAGTAGTGGCGAAAATGGTGCGTAATTGACTAATAAGGTTTATACGAAAGCATTTAAAATTACAATTAATTTTGGAATTTTCCCAGATATACATATTGTGCACTTCTTGCAGTATCAAATTATTAAATAATGCTTCCTGCTAATTACTGTAATTAATATGAGGCAAAATTGTACCTCGTGTAGGATTTGAACGTGACACCTCACATTTTCGGACGAGTACTCTGCCAGATGAGCTAACGAGGTGTTAAGGTTCTTCATAATTTCCAGATAATTTAAAATTTACCGTTAACCCTGGCAACTGCACCCTCTAGCGACCACCTTTGGAATTTAAACATATTTTCATTAAATTTCTCTTGGCCACTTTAGTTGAATGAACTTTTCTTTTTCGTCATTATAGCTATTGTAATTTCCGAAATATTACCGATCCGCACTCTTACCGGGACAGCAGGTATATCACACAACCTTCTAGACTCCATTTTATCTAGTCTGTGCACTCTGGAAAATTAATAATTAATAAAAGTGTTAATTCAATACGATTTTGCATATTATGTTTTTTGTTATTAAGCTCAGGGGTATTTAACATTTTTAATCACCTACTTATTAAGTATTCCGTTTAGACTGGAAGGGTTCGTATAAAAATAAGCACTCCAAGTACAAAGCATTTTGATAGCAGCGATTCCGCCATTGACATCCACTTCATTTTTCCTCATTTTCCTTCACATGCATTACTCCCATTTTTTTACTTCTACCCTATTTGGGCAACGCTAACGTTCATAGGGTACCTGTACGTAACTACACCTACGTATTCTTTCGTCGTGGCTACTGTAGAAGGTAGACTTCCAATTCAATTAAGTTCGGTTAAAAGCGAGGTGGGCTATCACTAACCGTAGCTATGTAACTACAAAGGTGGTTGGTATAGTAGCTAGTAGCTAGGCACCGCATTATCATATAAATTAACTGCCGCGTTACATTGGCGGCTTGGTGGAGCACTTCTGGGCCGTTGCGTTTCGCTGGTCCCCGGCTCTAGTTATTAAATACATATTAGAGGTAATGCGCTATGAGGTACGAGCGACGCTACCTAGTTTTACGGGGAAACGGTTCTCTCTTATGCGGTAGCGGAAAGTGGGTCTTAGAGGCACGGAACGCGAAGTAACGGTCACGAAGTTGTTTATTTCCCCGTGGGTTGGGGCGGCTTTAATTTTAAATTTCTTCGGGTTCTTTTGCGGCATCATTTCGAATTTTCCGTCAGCTCGCAGCGTAGTTCGAGTTATTTAGTTGTTTAGTATGCAGGCGTGGAAAAATGTTAGATGAAGGATTCTATATTTTAATTCACTATATATTGTACCGAGAGAAAAATATGGTTTACTTAACCATTTATCAGTTAACTAAATGCATATTTCTTTTTAAATACGAGCAATGCGTTTTAATTACTGCGTTGAAAAGTGTACAATCAAATGCAAAAGGAGCTCACCGAGTACCCTACAGCTCCAGACAATTCTGAGCTCTATCTCGGCACCCTGCTGCGGGATTCTTTAGGAACTTGGAGCGAGGAAGATACCTCCATACTTGTATAATATGATAGCTAGCTACCTCAATGAGAGAGCCGTGATCATAGGCGAGGAAATCTATGCTATGGAACATCTACTATGATGCAGCCCTCAAGATATCAAGATATGGATGTAGTCATTACAGCCGCAACAGCACACGGGCTAGAAACGACAATTAATATCGCAGTAGACTGCATTAAAGAATACCTCGAGTCTAAGCAACTAAAGCTGGCAACCCAGAAGTCCGAGATGGTACTCCTAGTCGCGGAGAGGAAAGTAAAACAAATTAAAATAAGAGTTTGAGACAGTGAAATATCGAGCCAAGAGAGTCTGAAATACTTGAGAATACACCTGGGCAGGACCATAAGGATGGTGGTGCAGATTCACGAAACTGCGAAAAAGGCAAGCAAAGCAATTGCAAATCTCTACCGACTTGTGCCGAACATCGGAGGACCAGAAGAAACCAGAAGAAGATTACTGGTGCTGCAGTGCAATCTATGTTGTTGTATGGTTCGCCGATTTGGAAGCAGGCAATGGAAGGATTACTAGAGCGTACAGAATTTCGCCGACCGGATCACTGCTGGCGTTGGCAAGATGCGTTCCAATAGGGTTGCTAGCTAGACAAAGCGAGGATACCAGAAGGGTCGAAGGTGCTAAGAAATGAGAGACATACATGGATATTTTAAAGGAATGGCAAAGGCAGTGGCAAATAGACGACGGCAAGGATAATTGGACACGGAAACCAATGAGAGACATAAGACCCTGGTATAATAGAGAACATAGAGAACTTACTTACCACATCACACAATTAATGTCTGGGCACGGGTGTTTCTTCTCCTACCTCTATCGGATGGGCATATGGAGAACAGATAAATGCGATACCTGTAGACTGGAGGACATCGCTGAACACACCTTCTTTTACTGCTCAAGGTGGAAGACGGAGAGGGCTAAGACACAAAGGCGAGTGGGTATTCTCACCGCAATATATTTATCTGTTGGGATCATGCTGGAGTCCGAAGACAGCTGGAGAGCAATAGAGGAGGTGGCCAAAGGTATTATATCTGGAAGAGAGATAATCATAAGAAGACAGAAACAAATAGGAGACTCCAAACATCTATGAGAATTCCCATCTACGAAGTAATGCCACAGCAGTTCCGGGGAAAGGTAAACAGCTCAAAGAGAGTTAGTCGGTAAAAATCCGGCATACCCCGGCGACGTGGGCCACCGGAAGCCTATCGAAGATCTTTCCCCCCTCACGTAAAAAGAAAAATCATGCGATGTTAACCTTCCAGTAATCCAGTACGCGCATCGGTCCTAGAGACCGAAAGAAAAAAAAAACAGTATTGGTCTAATTACATAAAAAACTACAGGGAATCATAAAAGAATACGTAACTGGACTATACTGAAAGTTGTACCAAGTTGTTCGGATAGTCCTCCGGGGACAGTGTTTTTTTTCCATTTTGGTAGTGCCATCTTTTCCGATAAACATAGGCTGACGATGCACTGTTGAATGGCCGCTCGCTTCATCTATTTCATCAAATTCTTGCTCTGTATCCGTATCACCTTCTCGTATCTCAACAACCTCGATTTCATCCACATCCTCTTCGTCATCAAATTCTCGTTCCGAGTCTACTTCTTCAAGCAATATTTTCAATTTATCCATCTGCTTCTCGTAATCCATTCTCGTCTAATATACACATGTCAAAAAAATAACACGTAAGTATTGTATTCACTGGTCCGAGTGTTCTTACCCTAAATGTAACACCAGTACGCGCATCGGTCCAACGGACCGAAAATATTTTTTTAATGACAACAACTCACTGCTTCTAGTAACACTTTCATGTGAATGAAGACATTTTCGCAAGGTACTAACAATAAGTTGGACAGCAGCGTCATCCAATAATGATGGAAAATATAAGAAAATTTTATAGCCGTCGGTCTCGAACGAACCGAATGCGACCACTGAAATTTTATGTTGAATGATTCCTAGTTTCAGGGAAACCGGATTGCACTCGAGAAGACGTGGTCAAGGTAGAAAATGACTCATAAGAGCAAGAGATTATCGTTTTTTAAATAGGCAAATAACAAAGCAATAACTCAGTAACCAAATGTCACAATTTGTCCTTTAATTGTAATGAGATGATCGAAGGAAGTATGAATGAATAGTATGTATAATGATTATTATATAAGGTGTCTGTAAAAGGTCTTTACACACGCCTACCACATATTTCTTAGACCAAAATAAACCGAATTAAGTAAACTTATCTTAGTCCAAAGTCGCTTACTTTGGGCGCTATGCGGCCTTAAAGTTAAAATTTTGAAATCGTTTTTTTATTATAAATTCAAAACGGCTTATGCGAATTAAATAAGATTTGGCATGGTCAGTTAGTATTATTGGACGAATGTTTTGAGAAAATTTCAAGAAAATACTAATACCGGAAGTGAATGAAACACACATGACCATTATGAAAATTAACATAATTTTTTTGCTGTCTATAGTAGAAACACGAAATAATTTTTATTCGATAGAGTATTCAAAAAGGATCAAATTATGTCTCTTGTAAAATTTTCTTATTTTTATTCGTTTTCGAGAAAAGCGAAAAAAAGTGCTTATGGTCGTGCGTTCGAAAAAAGCTTAAAGTAATTCAGTCGCCTATGATTTCTATCATCAACAAATGAATTTCGCATGGCTAAATAATAATACTGTCAAATCTAAAATACCTTAAAGCTTAACTTTTCGTGATTTATCATGGCGTTACAGTACACCAATGCAGAATATACCGATATGCTATTGGTATTTGGATTTTGTGAAGAAAATACTCGAGAGTGTGTTAGGGTGTATTCTGAAAGGTTTCCAAATCGTCGAATACCAAGTCACCCAACGTTTGCTGCCGTTGAACGACGTCTTCGGGAGACCGGTCGCTTTGCTCCTGCAACCGCTGATTATGGAAGGCAGCGTTTTGTAAGGGTTCCTGAAGTTGAAGAAGCAATTTTAGAACGTGTTGAAGAAGATCCAGAAATAAGTACTAGACGAATAGGTAGGGAAGTAGGAGTATGTAAAGATGTCGTTCACGCAGTAATTAGAGAACAGTTGCTATATCCATACCATAAAATAGCAGTTCAAGATCTTTTAGAACATGATCCCGAAATGCGCCTGGGTTTTTGTCGCTTTGTTAATGGGCAAAGAGAAGCAGATTTAAACTTTGGCAACACTATTTTGTTTACGGATGAAGCTTGTTTCACAAGAAGAGGAGTAACTAATTTCCATAACGAACACGTTTATGCAGTTGAAAACCCGCATGCCATAAAGATAAATCATTTTCAACACGAATTTAAACTTAATGTGTGGATTGGAATAATTGGCAATTTTATTGTTGGTCCTGTTATTCTTCCACAAAGATTAACGGGAGACATTTACTTGCAATTTTTACAAAATACATTGCCAGATTTGTTAGACGATTTACCTCTACAACTTCGGAGAGATATGTGGTACATGCACGATGGAGCTCCACCACATTTTTCAGTAGTGTTCGAAACTACCTAAATCAAGTATACCCAAACAAATGGATAGGTAGAGGTAATGACGCTCCTGTAAATTGGCCTCCACGTTCTCCAGACTTAACTCCCGCTGATTTTTTTGTATGGGGACATCTTAAGTCCGTGGTTTACAAAACACCTGTGGCTAATGAAGCACAACTATGGCAACGTATTCAACATGCAATAAGTGACCTTTGAGGTGATGGAGAAATTTTGCAAAGAGTACAGTTTAATTTCCTTCGTCGTATAAATCTTTGTATGCGTGTAAATGGAGAACACTTTCAACAGTTTTTGTGACATATTTATTATTTGTGTTCATGTTTCAGTTATTTAATTTTGTTAATAATTTTTGTGTAAAATAACCTGATGCGAATTATTAAAATACAAATTTCGCAAAAGCCATTAGAGTAATCAATTCTTATAAAGAGTGCCGTTTTTGTAGTAAATAAGTTACCCAGAATCTTCGAAACCGTGAACTTTTACTAAGCCTATTCCTTTACCTGTAGTCTTTATTTGAGCAGTAGATTTAGTCATGCGAAATTCATTTGTTTATGATAGAAATCATAGGCGACTGGATTACTTTTTGCTTTTTTCGATCGTACGACCATAAGCACTTTTTTTCGTTTTTCTCGAAAACGAATAAAAATAAGAAAATTTTACAAGAGACATAATTTGATCGCTTTTGAATACTATATCGAATAAAAATTATTTCGTGTCTCTACTATAGACAGCAAAAAAAAATTATGTTAATTTTCATAATGGTCATGGGTGTTTCATTCACTTCCGGTATTAGTATTTCCTTGAAATTTTCTCAAAACATTCGTCCAATAATACTAACTGACCATGCCAAATCTTATTAAAATCGCATAAGCCGTTTTGAATTTATAATAAAAAAACGATTTCAAAATTTTAACTTTAAGGGCGCATAGCGCCCAAAGTAAGCGACTTTGGACTAAGATAAGTTTACTTAAATCGGCTTATTTTGCTCTAAGGAATATGTGGTAGGAGTGTGTGAAGACCTTTTACAGACAGTCTGTATAATATGAATGGGTAAATAAATATAAACAAAGAAAAGTTTAAACTTTATTAAGTTAAATTCTACACATACAAGAAATTAACGAAATGAACTCTAACTTCAACGACTCAAGAAAAACCTTTTAATAAATCTTGACACTAATTTTCGATTGCCTTCACCAGAAATGTGAAAAGTACCTTGTAGTGACATAAAGAGCCGCTAGGTTATGGTCAAATTAAATATTAATAATTATCAAAATTATTTGAACATGAATTTATTTGAAAAAAGAGAGTTGGCCCTAATATTGACCCTTGAGAAACACCTCTAGTAACTGGACTCGACGATGAGAGAAAATTCTGTAAATACAATTTAGAATCTCTCTTATACTAACGAATCGTCGCCTGTTAGACAAATATTATGTCAATATGAGTAAGGGGTTTACTTTCACCGAATCTAATTTATTTATTAAAACTGAATGATTATACTTGTATCGAAAGCTTTTGAGACGTAATGTATTCCACTTAAAAACTGACTCTTCCTTAGTTACCAAATCAAAAATCCATCCACGTTCATCGCAACAACACCCGCAGAAAAAATCCATAGCGGAAACGTGAGAACTCCAAAGCAGAAGCGAAATGATCTTTCACCGGGGGAAAGAGGGCCGCCGCCCTCGGTTCTTTATTTCAATTTTCAGAAACGACCCACAGCAGCTTAGCTGGCCATAACTCCGACTATATGTGGAGAATAAATTTCATCGCACTGTACCCTACCAGAACGCACAAAGTTCCTTGCGAGGTCCGACGTAACAGATACATTTAAGTCCCCACCTGAATAAACCATGTCACATTCGCCGGGTAACAGAAGAATGAAAGAGGAAAAGACCGTTGCACGGTGTTGACCTTACCCTATCATCGGGAGGACATCAGCGACACTGGATAAGTTGGAAGAGCGATTGGGGCGGGTGGCATCTCTTTAGCCGTATTACACTTTAGATCTAGGTTATCAGGAATGGACCCCGAAAAAGTGGAAAGCGATAAAAATATCCTTTTCATCCTGACATTTGGCGAGGTGAAGTTTCCTTTTAAAGAAACCAATGTGCTACACAAGGGAAGGATTAGGGGGGAGGTATCGTTAGAACGTAAAAAGGGGAACCATTTGCGTAAGTGGGGGGAATGGGATTACCGATACGCGGAATTGTATTTCTTTCCATTCGCTCGGCTTGCGTTGAATTCGAAATACATGGAAGTCGCGACTATAAAGCCTTGTCTCTTCGGTCTATTGGGGATTGTATTACTGATGGGTAGTACGATACGGGGGCTCCCCTTTGTCTGACGTATTCTTATTTGTGTGCGTCTAGGTTACGGTTTAGCTGACGTACGGGTCGGAATTTTGGACGAGGATGTGAATGGACTAACGAGAATTAGATGTTTTATTAGTGACGTGCGGATGTGGTAAAGGATTCTGTTGGTTTTGATGAGACTTAGAACGTTCCTGCATTTTATCTTATCAACAAAATAAGCTACAACTATTTATATCTATTTGGCTTTTGTAGATACTGTGATGTTTAAAATGGAATTTTCAAAAATAGAATTGATTTGGAGTGTTGATGTTCCAATTGATTAGCCTAAAGCTGGAACCTCCATTAATAATAATAATAATAATCTTTATTGTCCAATAGATATAATATCCACTTATAGGACAAATATAAACATAATGTAGTACAGTGCTTAAGCATAACATAAAGGAAAATAAATGAGCAAAAACCAGATATATCGCAAATAAGTGATACCAAAGTTAGAATTGTTAAGTGGAATATAAAGAGGACTAGGAAATGGAAAACAGAAAAGAAGAAAGCAATGACGGATCGAAGAGGAATTTAGGTAGAAGAAGTTAGATGGAAAGGGTCGGAGTAAAGTTTATTGACATTCCTGCACATGTCAGAAATCGGAGCTTTGGCTAAAACATTGGTTCTAGGAAAATGTGTCCGTCGAGCGTATGCTGTATGAAGGAACTGTTATTGTTATCGGAGACAGTAATTTTGGAGCATCTATTTTATTATCAAGTAGATTTATTCAAAATCTTGCACTAGCAATCTCTCTACGTTCCGATAAACTTTGAAAATTGTCTCGGAGAGCAACGCATCATAATCCGATCCTCGTGGTGGGTAGTATCCACGCATTTTAAAGGCTAGATATTTTAAAAATCTTTTCTGTACTCTCTCAAGTTGTAGCTGTTGATATATATATACTGGATACCATATTATTGAAGCGTACTCCAACTTAGGCCTCACAAATGAGTAATACAGTGTTCTCAGAGTGTCAGGATTTCGAAAGGCTTTGCAAGATCTAACTAAAGAACCGTATGTCTGAGATGCTGATTTACAAATAGCTGATATATGTTCAGAGAATAGAAGTTGATTGTTAAAAAAGACACCCAGATCTTTAAAGTGTTTATGGCGAGGGATATGAGTATTGTCCACAGTGTAAGAGTAAGTAATTTGGTTTCTGTTTGTTGTGTAAGAAACAACGGCACATTTGCTCGCATTCAGCTGAATGTTATTCTCCATGCACCATTTAAAAATAACAAGCAGGTCACGTTGAAGAGATTCGCAGTCATCAATACATGTGATCTTAGAAAAGATTTTGAGATCGTCTGCGTGTGCCAAGTCTCGACATTTGAGGGTTGACAGTAGGTCGTTAATATAGACGTTGAATAGCAGCGGCCCGAGCTTGGATCCTTGAGGGATTCCAGAAGAGGCAGTAAATACACTAGAGTGAAAGCCGTTCTAGGTGACGTAACAGGAGCGATTATCAAGGAACGAAGCTATCAGGTCCGTAACAATTTGCGTGACTTCTTGTATCTTATTATTATCAATGGTGTAGTCAAACTGGTGAATTATTTTTTTCTTACTAAAACGTATGAACTTGCATTTTCTTATGTCAAGCGAAGTTTATTGCGCACACAATAATCCGCAAGGTTACTTAGGTCCCTTTGCAGTGCCAAGGAATCATCGGTACTATCTATTTTGTAAAATAACTTCATATCATCGGCATATAGTAAAAAAATTAGAGTGATTGATAATTTTACTTACATTGTTGAGGTAGAGATTAAAAAGGGATCGTCCCAAGTTGGAACCTTAGAGGGCTCCTGAAGTGATTTCAACCAATTTTGACTTTACACCATTCACAACAACCGCTTAAGTTCTGTTTGTGATGTAGGATTGAATCCATCTGAGCAAATTACCACGAAAACCAAGAGAATTCAATTTAGAAATGAGCAAAGTATGATCAAGTTTATCAAAAGCTTTCTTCAGGTCAGTATAAACCACATCAACCTGCCCAGATGAGTCCAATGCCGAGAACAAATATTCACTGTATTCTAATAAATTAGTAATCGTTGATTTATTTTTACAAAACCTATATTATTGAGGTATTATTAAGTTTTTAGTCTCCGTTATAATGTATTTATTTATTATTTTTTAAAAAATTTTAGCAATTACCGATAATTTTGATATTGGCCTAGAATTTCTAACATCGTTTACGGAACCACCCTTGTGTATAGGTATTAGTGGTAAACACAGAAGTTAACTTACTTGGAGAAAATATCCGAAAATATCGTGAAAATATATTTTCTTATAAGCTTGTGACGTTTCTTACGAGAACTAAAAACCAAAAATCAGTTAAAATTAAAAAATAAACATAAAACGAACGAAAGACACTATAAAACATTACTTACCCAATTAGATTTAATTGTAGAGGGATCGTTGTAATTGTAGACGTGTTTTAAGTCAGTTATAAGATTATTGTTAGTTCTAAGTAGTCATAATCCATTTAAGGACTGTTGTTTTCAAAACTATTCAAGTTTTCGTTGAATCCTAGAACGGTTAACCAATTTATTAGTTTGTTTAATATATTACTTCATCAAGATAAAAAAATGGACATCCGGTTTGCTTAAGTATAGATTAGACAATTTTAAGGACGATAAAACAAGATTAATTCATCTGTTTACCTGTTGATTCGCCATACTCACCGTTTGCATACTAAAAATTCACTTATTTATTTTGCGATTCTTTTGCTTTGGAATCTGATACACCGCTTATTAAGAATCACAAACTTGCACACTTAGTAGTAGTATTTAGTAGTAGTAGTATTTTATTCAAAAACCCAAGGTGTCTAACACATAAAAAACATTAAATGTATACAGTCAGTCAATAAAATAACAATAGTAATAATACTAAATGATAAAGTATAAAACTAGTATATACAAGGAAAGACATTAAACATAAACATACTACATAGTAACGTGTGCACTCAAATATTCAGGCAGGTTAACGGCCTAACCGTCAAATGAGCACTGATAAAATTCATCCAACACTTTTCCGAAAGAAACGCTCTAAGCCTAAGCCGAAACTCTGGATGTGACAACGACTTCAATTTAGGAGGTAGGTGATTGTAAATTTTATTACCAACATGTAAATAAGCCCGCTGGTACATGGACGATCTCACACGCTCCGGTCGAATGAAATTAGGGTGTTTTGTATCGTAACCATTAACATCTGCATTACTTAAAACCTTATTATTTGAATGAAAATGGGACGCTACCACAAGAATATACAAATTGTAAACGGTTGGTATTTTATGACGTAAGAAATAACTCCTGCACGACTCAGTAAAATGTAAGTTATTGATAATGCGTAGAGCCCGTTTCTGTAGAAGCAAAATCGGTTTTAAATTGCTTTCTCCAAAATTAGTAGACCATAGGTGATCTGTGAATTTATGTAAGCGAAGTAAATATCTATGAAAGTCTGGATATTACATATTTTTTTCAGTTTGACCAACACATAAAGGGATTTTTTCAATTTTGCAATTTTGTCATATGCATATCCCATTTTAATTTATTATTTAAAGTAACCCAGCACTTTACAGCTCAAAACTGAAACTAATCCAACGGTACCAATGTCAATTCGTAATTGCTCGTCTGTATCAGAGAAAACTATATTTACTATACTATACTAATACTAAACTATATTCAACATTCGAAGCTAATTTATTGTTGTTAAACCAGCCGACCAAACTTTGAAGAACATCAGAGCAATTATTGAGAAGCTCACGCATGTTGGTGCCAGTAACCAGATCCAGGAATATTTATAGGTAAGCCATTTATAAAGATAACGAACAATAGTGGACCGAAAATAGAGCCCAGCGTAACTCCCGAAACTACATCGAGCAGAGCAGTAGTAAAACGATGGATGCACGCAGAACAACCAACGTTTCTCAGTTCTCTATACTGCTTTCGGTGCCCTAGATATGATTTAAAAAAAATCGAGCGCTAACTCTCTCAAACCGTAATACGCTAGATTGTCAAGGAGAATATCGTGATCCACCAGATCAAAACCAGATCCACTTCATCAAAATTCTGGCGGTAAACTATTTGGTCAGTACCAACCCGAATTTAGTTCAATTTAAAGCTGAGTCTGAAGTGACCAACGTAAGTAAAAGTTACCGAACTAAGGCGGCAAATTCGAAACTTAATTACAACACGGTAAGTAGCAAGAATCTAGTATTGTTCAATACG
Source organism: Cetonia aurata (assembly GCA_949128085.1). Taxonomy (NCBI): domain Eukaryota; kingdom Metazoa; phylum Arthropoda; class Insecta; order Coleoptera; family Scarabaeidae; genus Cetonia; species Cetonia aurata. Next base: position 25,234,365 of record OX421889.1, on the reverse strand, counting down.
AATCCCCGTATGATATACATTTTTATATTTATTTTAAAAGAGTCATCATCTTTATACACTCCGCCAAAAAAGTATCGCATAAACTAAAAAAGGGCATTTATGAACCAAGATATTTTTATACGTTCACAAAAAGCTTGCCTCGTGTATGTGAACTATAGAAACACTAACAAAATAATGGAACTTAGCGTTTTTACTTTTTTTTTCTCTAAAAGAACACATTTAGAAAAATGCATATGTGTAAGGTTTGTTCAGTTGTTTATTGAAAGTCTTCCTATACGGACAAATTTTAAAGTGCGAAGTCAGAGTTCTGTACCAACGCTTTTAAAACTAAAATGAGCAATTTAACTTCAGAACAAGTGGCTGCTATAGTTGCTTTAATCGAAGATGGACGATCTCAAGCATACGTTGCTAATTTGATGAACATCAATCAGTCAAGTGTTTCTAGAGCCGTAGCCAGATATAGGGAAACAGGCATTTACAGTAGAAGACCTGTACCAGGTCGTCCAAGATGTTCTACTCGCCAAGATGACCGCTATTTACTACTACAAGCATTACGTCGAAGACATGTAACTGCGAGACAATTGCAGAACGACTTGGCTAGAGTCAGAAATACTCGTGTGACTACTCAAACTATTCGGAATAGGTTACGACAGAGTGGATTAAGAGCTAGAGTAGCTGTAACAGACCCTCGTCTCACTAGGAACCACCGAGTGGCTCGCTTAAGGTTTGCCAGAGAACATGTAAATTGGAACATTAATAACTGGGCCAATATACTCTTCACAGATGAGTCAAGATTTGGTCTTTACACCTCAGATAGGCGTATCTCAGTGTACAGACGAGACGGTGAGCGCTATTCGCAGTGTAATATCAGACCTAGACCTAATTTCGCTGGTGGCTCTATTATGGTTTGGGGAGGCATCTGTTTAACAGGTCGTACAGAGTTAGTACCAGTAGACAGAGGTACACTGACTGCCCACAGGTATATAACGGAAATTTTAGAAGAACATGTAGTACCATATGCGCCAATTATAGGAAACGAATTCATGTTAATGCACGATAATGCACGACCGCATGTTGCAATAATCGTCCAGGAATACCTTAACGATGTTGGTATTCCAGTTTTAGATTGGCCTGCGGTAAGTCCGGACATGAACCCTATCGAGCACGTGTGGGACCTCCTTCACAGACGGATACGAACCCAAAATGTTGCCCCAGCGGACCTGCATGGACTAGCAAATGCTCTCCGTGACGAGTGGGAGAATTTGGATCAGGCTTATATACGGAGGTTAATCGAATCTCTGCCAAACCGTATGCGAGCGGTCATAAGAGCCAGAGGTGGCAATACTCAGTATTAAAAGCTACTGTTATGACATTTTTCTTTCCAAAATTATAATTTCTTGTTTTAATAAAAATCTCAAGTATGAGTTCTTGTTTTTATTTGGCCTGTATTTTATTTAAACAATCATAGAAATTATATCTTAGAGCGCATTAAAGTATATTTACAACTTTATGCTACAAACAAAGATTATGCGATACTTTTATGATTCAAAACTAAATTATGCGATACTTTTTTGGCGGAGTGTATTACAATATCTATCCGTTAGAAATATTAACTTTAGACTAATACTCGTATATTTCAGTGGCGCTTCATTTATATATAGAAGAGTAGGATGGGGGTAATTGCTCGTTAACAATAGAGTCAATTGCGCTTAAGAAACATAAACATTTAACGACTTCGCTATTTTGAGTTTTGGCCAATTCGGGAAATTACGCCACTGTGCACTGGAAAAAGTATTACAAAAGGCTTAATAAAATATCAACCCACTCTTTTGGCAACATCCCATCGCATCGAAAAAAGTGCGCTTTATTTTACAAAAACAAAGAGCAAAAAAAATCTACGAAACGCGCATTTACCCTATTTCAAATCAATTTGAAAGCGTCCACGCACAAATATGTTTACGTGAACTCTTATTGGATGCAGCCGGATATGGTGGTGCGAACAGTTTCGACGTTGCACCACTCTTTTATTTCTAAATGAATCTGATGTATTCCAACCATAAAAACTAATGTTCAGATTAAACCAACTGCAACAACGTGTTTTACGAATATGTGTACATATTCCATAAATGCGCACGCAAAAATGGCGAAGGTAGGCATTTACAAACATCGATTTCAACTGGCGTTACAACAAAATCGCTTTTTACATTTTTTTTTTTCATTTTTGTTTTTTCCGTTGCCGTAAACGATATGGAAGGATAATGGAGATTTCATGTACCCGTTATAAAAAAAGTAAAATACAGTACCCGGACACTCACACAGATGGCGCTCTAGTACTTGTGTATATGTTTAATATGTTCTCGATGAATTTATTATAGATCCGCTAGCTGGGATGTGTATTATTCAATTCTGCTTTTTACACAACGTATCTCTCCAGCGATAAATAAAAAAAAAATATATGTGCATGTATTTATTACCTCAGGTATTTATGATACTTTTTTTTATAGATGTACCTATTTGTATGATGATGGTCCAGGTATATTTTTTTACAAATTTTGATTCATTGTGCATTTACCGCAGTATTTTATGGCTATTTGAGAAGAATATTCGAAAGCACACAACCGATGAATCCTAGTTTTGTGGTTATAATGAACTATTTCGCTGTTGCAATATATTACCCGCGCAATGAAATTGATAAAATTATTTTGGGATTCAAAAATAAATCACGAAAATTTCACAAATGCTGTTTATATGTCGGCACAAGATGCCTTTAATGTTTTTCACTCAAATTTGCAAGCTCATTAAAAACTTCAATTTCCCAGAAGCCATGACTGATGTTGAAGCTTCTACTTAATGTTCTTTCTACGCTGATTAAAAACTTCTTGGGTAACAATAAAGCAGAACATTATAGAGAAGTCGTACAAAATATGTCGCTTAATTTTAAGAGAATGGGTACTAGTATTAGTATTAAATTTCACTTTTAACATAACCATTTGGACAGATTTCCTGAAAACCTACATAAATTTAGCGAAGAGCAAGACGAGGGATTCCATGAAGACATAAAGTCAATGGAGTAAAAGTATTAAGGAAGGTGAGATACACACAGGCTGGCAGACTATTGCTGGTACCTGCAACTTGATGTTTTAAAGTCCAACACAATAGAAAATCATACAGACAGCATTTCACCTAGCATTTGTAGTGATATAGATTACTTTATTTTACTAGAAACATACTTTTTAGTTTTATATTGATTTTATTTTGTATAATTAAAATTTGCGGTATTTTTTGCTCGACTGCCAATAAGTTTTTATTTTTAATATTTTTTCTTCGTATCGTTTCAAAAGAGCATTATCATACAAAGTAAAACCAATATAATACTAATATCAAAACAGCTAGCAAATTTGGAATCAATATTTCCTTTTTTGTTTTAGATGAGGCAAATGCGTTAGGCGATGCAAAAGGCGTATTCACCCAGTGTGTGGGACTTCCAGACTGGCCAGTAGGTCGACGGGTACTACTCCCGCCACTAGAATAGCCGCATCGGAAACCGTCCTAGAAGAGCTAGCAATACGCAGTACCCATATTCTATTCATATTCTGCAGCCATTCTTTTACTGTACTTCTTCTTGTCAAGTGCGTCTGCCCAAATCCCACACCAGTATAGGAGTGACATGAGAAGCCGACATCTGTCTGAGCAAGGTCCACCCACATTAGCCATAGGGCGACTCGGATGGGCCACCATCCGAGATGCTTTGTTGGAGGCAAAGCAGATGTGTTCCCAGAACTCCATCCTACTATCTAGATACAATCCCTGATACTTTGTCGCCGACGTGACCACTTCCTCCTTGCCAATCCTGAGAGGGATCTGCAATGGTATTGTGCGCTCAGTCAGTAGGACAACTTCTGTTTTCTGCATGGCCAGTTGCCGTCCATGATCCTGCATCCAGGCTCTGAACCTTCTCATAACCTGGTTCAATCGTCTCTGGGCGTCCCGTCCACTGTATCGTTCGCGACTACAACCGTCGCAATATCATCGGCATAGCCTATTAAGAACAAGTTCCCCAATATTGTGCGATAGATTCCAATGATCCTGGCCCAAGATTGACCCCTGTGGCATCCCGGCCGCAACGCGTATCTTATCCCACCCATCCGTTGTTTCATACCTGAGTTTCCGGTCTCTCGGGTAGCTCCGAAACATCTGTAGGAAATAGTTCGGAACATCAAAGCGACTGTGCAGGGCTTCCGGGATTGTGTTCCATTTCACGTAGTTAAAGGCACTCCTCAAGTCTAATGTGATTAGCATTACCAGACTTCTACTATGTCTATTCTTTAGCTGCTCGATTCGGAAAGTATTCACTATCTCCTGGATCGCGGTAATTGTGGAGTGGCCTTTCCTAAACTCGTGTTGCTTCGGGGAAAGTCCTTCTTCACACTGCTCAGCCGCGCCTTGAGCATCTTTTCGAACAACTTCCCCGCCGTATCCAGCATACACAGAGGCCTGTATGATGATGGAATGGTGGGGTCTCCTGCTTATGAGGACTAAGCACTGGGTCTTCTATGCTTTGGGGAAGACTTTCTCCGCCTGACATCGGTTGTAGGTATGTAGTAGGAGCCGCGGATACGCGTTTGCGATACTGCTGATCATCTCCGCCGGTACACCATCTGGTACAGGGACCTTACTGTTCTACAGGAGGTTTGCAGGCTGCAGTAACTCATCCCCGCTAAAAGGGGACAATTCGTGCGTTTGGGTTGTCTCATCCTCGGGAGCCCTCTCCGGATGTCTCGGCGCTTCATCTGTGTCCCGTTGAAACTGGGACGAGCGGACTTGATACCCAGTTTCTTCGAGGGCTTGTAGCCCAGGCCCCAGTGTTCGTTGTTCACATCCTGCTGTAGCTCTTCCCAGTTAATGCGTTTGCTTTTGTTTATCGCACTTTTAGGAATCAATAAAATTAAGTTACCCTGAAACTGCTCTAATAACGGAAACAATGAGATTATGTTGGTTAGTGTGATTTGATATATAGAAAATTTATTATTAAGTAACTGAAATACCATCTTTTTTAATTTGAAGACACATTTTAGAACTCCAATTCATAATGGAAATAATACTGATAATTAGAGTATGCGGTTTTATTTATCTGATCGAGTATCCAGTCTTCTATGTTTGTCAAAGTCTAATATTTTAGAACTGCAGTTCTTGAATGGCGTTTATTTCGATCTAATTTTGATGCTGCTCCAATTTATCCAAATTGATAATAACATACCAAATATTGAGGCATGTGTCAGTAATTTCCCTAGTCCTTCCGGCTGTTATTATCAATTACCAAACAGAAGATGATTAAGTATGTTGAAACGATTAATAGTTCCCTGTAGAACCATCAAGATAGCGCCGCCAAAGATGCTGCTAACATAATTCACGTCTCACGTGAAAGAAACTTAATCAGGACAGCACTCGCCAGAAGAAAATTACCACGCCAAATATAACGAAAGACACATTTCCACGAGGGCATATATAGGAGCGTGCGCTCGTAATAATGAAACATCAATTAATTTCGGAGCAATTACCACAGACGAATCACTTGCGAATTGGCGCTTTATTGTGGAAGGCTGCTGCGAACGTAACGTTGTGGTAATGATGCAGTTTACAACTACAATAATAGAGAGAGATGAAGTGTCGGAGGGCAAAGGGTAGGGTAGATTGTACAAATTCACTTGGGAAATTAATTGGATAGACGGCCCTAGTGCGATACGAATGTATGAAATGAAACGGGCCATTTTGCCGTGCGGAATGTTTCGTGCGCACTGCGCTGGTGAATGCGTCTGATGAGATAATTCAGCGTATGGAATCTATTTGTTTGGCTACTCTATTGATGTGTACATGTGTAATATATTGGGAGTGAGCACTGGCTGTTTTAATTATGCCTTGCATGCTAACGGATTTACATAGATGGTAGGTAATAATTTAGTACGAAGCAAATTGGATTTCAAAATAACAGAAAGATAATATATATTATTATGTTAGATATATTAGACTATCTACATTAAACTTTTTTTTAGAAAACGAATTAAGGTATGTTTGTATGTAGTAATTTTAAATTGTTTAAGAAGTTTGCTAGGTATCCTTAGTGACCGGATAATTGCAACATACTTTGAAGAAACGCTAAATACGAATGGGTACAGCAACTTTTTGATAAACGAATTACTAATGCTACTCGAAAACGTACACACATAAAAAATAGTTTTAATTCAAAGAAATTTTACTTCAGTTAAGATTATCATTGTTTCATATATACGCAAATAAATATATTCTTGGATCAAAAATAATATTTATTTAATTTTTTAAGAAAAGAATGCCTTACTACAAGAAAATCGTTCATTGAATCAAATCATAACATAATATCAATAAGAATTCCAATCTCAGCCTAAGTAAATAGCCTAATTCTTAATAAAAGAATATTTTTAATTGAATAAAGCCTTATTGTCTTGCAAAGAAATTTTTGATTGAAGAGATTGACTTTGGTTGGTAAAAGAAGGCTTTTTACTTCAACTGTTACACTTTGCATTGAATCGAAAATGACTTTGATTTCAATAATTCATTTCGCTTCTTTTAATCATAGACAACATCAACGATATAACCCTAGCAGCACAAGAATCGGCATGATATCGGTTAAGCTTCGCCGATATTGCTGACCGATGTCGTAATTATAGCGGCCGCTGATATCATACCGATACAAAATGTGAACATTTTGCAATATTGGTTCGATATCGAAATTCCAATACTTATCCGATATCGAAATTCCAACATCTATCCGATATCGAAACTCCAATACCTATCCGATATCAATACAATTAAAATTAGATACAATATCATCAGTAGACCGATACATGATTGATACTTACCCAACGTTTTCTATGCTCCGCCGATAAAGTTTTAGTCGTCCTGGGATATCGCACCGATATTGGTGTGATGACTAATTTCTACATATAAGTATGTAGTTTGTCTATCCACGATAGTGGATATTTATACAGGCTGTCCCAAAAGTAGTTCCCGAAACGGAAAAGGGTTATAAAGAGTATAATTTCGAGTCAAATTAGCCCCATATGTAATTATTCAATTCTAGTAAGGTTTTTGCGAGTTTTATAAAGATCTTCCACAAAAAAACGTTCATAAAATTATAGGCAAAAACAGAATTTTCTGTAATGTTAGAATTTAGAAAGAAATTAGAAACCATCAACGTCTTCTGAAATATCAAAGCCGTTAAACAAAAGGATGTACCTTTGATAATGTCACAATGTTTAATTTCAATTTAACTTCATTAAAAAACAACTTCATTCTTATTGTCGTACTCTTTTGTTTGTTGATAATTTAATGAACGTTTATATGAAGGAAGATTTTTAGAAAAAATAAATGATTCGTAAACTATGCATCGAATAATAATCACACCTAGGATTAGTTCGACTGGAAATGACACCCACTATAACACCTTTGTGTTTGAACATTTAATTTCGGGGCAGTCTCTATAGTCATATTCATATTGAACAATGCGGAAAAAATACATCAGATTCATAATCACATTGCACATGTAATGTTTTTCAAATTGTTTGCCACCATTTTCTGTGTATAATAATTCATGACAACATTGAATATTATGCGCATAAAATAATATACATAATGAAGGAAAGACTTTATGTAATAGAAAGTAAATAAAGCAATAAATTTCAAGAAAAAGTACTAATATAAAAATACTTAATATGTTTATTTATGAGTAATTGACACTAATATTTAACGACATAATTAATAAAAACAAAAACTGAAAATAACTAGGAAAACATGAAACCGAAAACAAACTCAATATGTGCATATTTTAAACGAAAAGTAATTTAACATTTGTTACAGTTTAATTTTTAACAAATCAGTAACAACAAAAATTCTAAGTAATACCTAAAAAAAAATCTAGTCGTCTAAATTATTCGTTCGCTAAAGACGTTATATTCTTCTTCCTTTCTTTTCTGCCCCCATCTCATCTATTGATATTCGTCTCTGTCCCATCCGGCTGTTTGACTCTAATTGCTTCTGTAAATAAAAATAACAGTTTTGATATAGAGTTACAAATAAAATAATAATGCATGTAACATTACCTAGAAATACTATGTATATTTCCAATTTATCAAAAGCTTCTTTGGATTGTCTCTATTTTCATGAATAATTTACATTAATACTTTTCGAGAGGATTTGTTTTAACATTAGATATATGCTTCCTTTAACGTACTTCCCCCAATTAAGCACCACATACGTATCTAAAAAAAAAGTGTTTTTCTTAAGTGTATTATTCAGCATCGTATAAAAGCTTTAATTTGTCTGAAGTACGCTTGTAATTTATTTTATTCTGTTAATGCGAAACGTTTTTTACGCTACACATATTGTAGAAACAATGCTTTCACGTAAAATAAGAAATTTACAACCGCCTTCCATTTTGTTAACGCTGCATATTTACACAATAAATGAGTACTAATCATTAAATTAAATTATATACTTGATACATACATAAAACATTATTCATAAAAATTTCCTTACCTTTATAAGCTTCATTCACCCATTTTGTAATGTGCACAACGCTTACTATAATGCAGCGACAAAATAAATAATGGCAACCACTTCACCTGGTCGTCATGCTCACACTGCAATAAGGAACGCTATGATGGATTGTGGTAGGTGGTGGTGGTAAGATATTGCGCGTAGATCTAACTCCCATAAACATTGCGTTTAGATGCCAATTTTTATAATCACGGTGGAGTTAGAAAATTGCATTTGCATATTCTTAAGTTATCAATCGCTTCACCTTCTAAAACTGTTTTATAGTCGATATTAATTTTAATTTCACAATTGATGTCTCAAACGTTGAAATTTTATATCTGAACGCTCTTGTAATGCGGTTATATTTCAATCAACCAGTCCGTATAGATTTAGGATATTAGCCGACTTCCTATCGTCAAAAAAATGACAATAGTCAAATCCATATACCTCATTTCTATCAATATCGCAGCGGCGTTTATTAATGATATCGCCCTGATATATGTCTTGAGTTTCCAGCCGATGATCAGCCGATACATCAAACGTTCAACCGATATTTTACCGATAATGGATCTTTTGTATCGCAGTGATATCGTATACTGGTAGAAAGCCGATATCGGCACAATATCTTTGATATCGACCCGACATCAGGATATCGGCCCTATATAAAGCCGATCATTAGCCGATGATTTGTGCTGCTAGGGAAACGTTATTTTGAAGGTAATTTTAAAATTCATACTCTTTACTTTTAATCTGGCAATTGCAATTACGACTGTAGAAAAACCGTTACGTCACTTAGCGGTTCCTTTTCGCGCGGGAATATTTAACTTGCGCGCCACGAAATTTAAACTCGCTTATTTTAAATTCATTCATTTACGTGCCAACCTCTTAGACAATCCATTTTTTCTCAGTGTAGGTACAAGACCACACAGATCATGCGACTGTGGAATAATTGTGCTAATTATACATGGATTATTATAAATTTAAACGGTACATTTTATTGTTGACTAAGTTTAGGATGATTTATTGATGATTTATGATATATTTTCCGAATGCAATACCTGTAATTTTTTCAATAATTGTTTCATTCGATATACGTCCAAACATCACCTAAGAACAAAGCCACTTGACTTTTCGCTTCTCGATTGCAAAGTACATACATCAGAGTAAGTACGCCTATATTGTACGGGTAACAGATGTGCTGAAGTAACTCTAATCCGCTCCGCGTTCCATTTCGGTCAATTTAATGTCCCATACGTCTCGCAGGCAAGCGGTTTGCGAGAAACCGCCAGCCGACGACTTCAGTGTAGAGTTACAGGTGCTTGCTTCCTAGTCGGTCGAATTCATATAGCCAGAGGGGAGACTAGCGAGTATATTCTCTTCCATTTCGGTAATAGAACACTGAATTCAGTGCAGCGGTACCGAGTTACCGATTACCGGCCCTCGATTTGGATAATAGGGGAGCATCTGTCGATTCTGGTAAAGGTACAAAGTGTGGAAGCTACGGAAAACGTATTTGAACGTTTATTATTGTGTTCGTTTTTCGTTCTGCAAGTTGGCGCCGATGTTACATAAATTTTGGTTTGTGATATAAATAGGAGTAAAAACAAACAATAAGGTTTCTGTAGTATTTCAATATTTATTAGGTATAAGCACACAGATAGCTCACCTTACGGGAGAATTGGCAGCGGCTTTCGCTGAAATGGGAACCCTCGAGCAAGTAGTTGGGAACCCTGCGTGAGTTCAATCAGAGCGCTGCATGTCAGTCTCCGGACTTCAGTCGTCGGTGGACAGTCGCGTAGGCACGTACGCTAGCATTAAAATGTCTACACGCGGTGCTGGGAATAAATACGTATATATACGCTGCGGAAAGTCTCGGAAGAGTTTTAGAGATTAATAAGTTATTTAAAATCCCGGAATATAACTTATGGCGTGCTGAATGGATAAAAAATGCGGGTAAATACGTGTTGGGATATCTTTGTTACATTAATACAAGAATACAACAGTAAAAACTCACGACAATATTGCTCTTGCAATCAACATACACATATTGATATTGTAAATCATAATTAAACATTAATACATCATCAAAATAAAATAAAATTGCAGACTTTAGTTGTAAAAAAAAATTGTAACAAATTTAATTATTAAATTTACACACTCTTGAGAGACCTACCAAACGTCACGTATATATGTAAGTATATAGGCTGTTTTAAATTTGGGGGTCATTATAAATTATAGGGATTTCGTTTATTAAAAGAAAGATACAATGTATGTAGGTTTAAATTCGACATAGCTAAATTTGACAAATAATGTAACAAAAAAAAATAGGGGTAGATCATTTGCAAAGCTTACCGCCGTAAGTCATCAGACAGACTGGTTTTTGATTTGTGCTTATATCGTCTATAAATTTGAAATTGTCAAAACTAAAGTTTTAAACAGAAATCTGTATTTATAAGCGAAAACTCCACGGTAGTCCGTGAATTTGCATCTGCAAATTATACGCTTCTGCTTTGTGGGGTGGATATATAATTATATTAAGTTAGGGGATTTTCTGCTTATACCCCAGTTTAGACTATATATCTTTTTGTAGTGGCCGAGATGACTCTAGCACCACAAATATTAAAATATGTATTGTATACTTTTAAAATATACAGGGTTATTTACGCTATACGGCACGGAATGTTATGGCCAAAACACGTGACGTTCAAAAAGTTTTTCACTTTTGGGATTTATGGGGGTTTATTATAGTTACTTTTTAAAATTACTTTCATATTATACAGAATGTTCCAAAAGCACGAAAAGTATCAAAGTAGTGTTTTTTTTTAAATGTATCCCTCTTCTATTATTGCACTTCTGGATTGTCTGATCAAAATAGATGTCTGTTTTAATAAGGTTTATAATAATTAAACCTTAACGTTTTTCAAAGAATTTGAATTTTGAAAAAATCTCATCTAATTTTCTTCGAACCTTATGGTAAAGTGTATCAATTATAATAAACCTGGTATCTTATACAAGGTGTACAAAAATTAAAACTAATCGAATAAGAATTGTAAGTGGCAATAACTTTTAATTTAAATAGAACGCCATAGTTTTTAATTTACCAGCAAAAGTCTTCGCATTTGAATATGCTAAATAATCGTTTTTTTGCACCATTTGGTGTTTCTAACCTACCTAGTTGCCCATATAGTACTGAGAAATGTCAGATAATTTACAACTATAAGAATAATAATGAAGAATATCTTTACAAGTGCTCGGAAACTTTACGTAATTTATAATCCAATCGGCTATAACAACAATAATGGTAATAACATATGAACGATAACATAAAACAAAAGCAAAATATGTATTTAGAACAAAAAAAAATGAATTATCTGACATTTCTAAAAACTATACTGTACGCAGGCAACTAGATACAGTAGACCTCTTATTTAAAAAACGGCAAATGGTGCAAGAAACGACCATTTTTATGTTTTTACAGATTTATTATTATGTAAAAACGTGAAAACTTAAAGCTATAAATACCGATAGTAATTATAAAGTACATTTGCTGGTAAATTCAAAAATATGGTGCTCCATTTAAATTAATCAAGTTATAGCTATTTAAAGTTCTTATTTGAATAGTTTTAATTTTTGTACATCCTGTATAAGATGGCAAGTTATTGTAATTGGGTTATAAAATATGGTCCATTGTTACACTTTATTGTAAATTTCACTTACATAACTTAAATACTTCTTAGGTATTTCAAACATGATATTTAGATTAGATTTTCACAAAATTACAATTATTTAAAAACCTTAAGGTTTAGTTATTATAAACCTTATTAAAACAGATACTTATTTTGATTAGACAATCCAAAATGCAATAATATACAAACTATTTTGGAGCACCCTGTATAACATAAAAATAATTTGAAAAAGTAACCATATATCCCAAAAGTGAAATTTTTTAACATCACGTGTTTTGGCCACAATATTCCGTGCCGTATAGCGTGAATGGCCCTGTATATATGATACATATTTTAAGAAGATTTGATGTTACTTGGGGATAATAAAGAATGATAATTGACTTTAAATCGGATTTATAACATTTCGACTAGATGCAGTACAATTATCACTATTCATTATCTCCGTTGCTATCAAGAAAAAAAAAACTTCATATACTATAACAATAATCCAATAGTTCGTGCAATTTCAGGCTTTATTTTCAATATACTATATGTGACTTGACATTATCAATTAAATATCTACTTACTTTTCGACTACTTAATATAAAAAATCAGAAATGTATGAATTTTATAACTTGCATCTTAATGATGCAATAGTAAAATGGAAATTAAAAAATTACTGCAACAAATGTAAGTCAAGAAAAATGTGCCGTGATTAAAATTAATAAAACAAACAAAACAATGAACAATTACATTAAACATGACAAACTACATTTAATAAAAAAAATCTATCTATAAAATCATCTTTTTTTTTAATGTAGTTTGTCATGTTTAATGTAGTTGTTAATTGTTCTCATCATACATGTCTGAAGAAGACTATATTAAGTAGTCAAAACGTAACAAGATATTTAATTGATAATGTGAAGTCACATACTTCTATTGAAAATAAATAAATAAAATAATAATTCCAGGAATTATTGTGTTATTTAAATATGCTACTGGCTATAAACTTTGATTCCTTCTAATATATTATAACAACCATAAAATATATTCTTATGAGACACATACGAATAAATTTAATAAATACATTACGCGCACTCAAGTCAATCTGGACAGTCTATAGAAAATATTCATATTCTAAATAAGAGCGTAAGCAATTCGCATTCAAGGAGGTATAAATTCTATTCAATTTGTTATTTTAGGTAAATAACAGCTGTGCGGCAAAAAAGCATATTTCATAAATAAAAACGACTAGCGAGCCGGTACCCCTTCCACACTCCGACGTTTGGTCTCCGACCGTACACCGGGCTCCCCGCAGCTATCTATGTTTCATAAAATCGTAATATTGCAACCGTTTATTCACGCAACCCGCGAGAATCGAGCAATTTTGCCACGGTGAGCTATCTGGATACTTATCTGTGGTATAAGCATTTTATTTAAGTTTAGTTTACAGTAAGAACTATTAAAAGTAGTACTCAATTTTAAAGAATGTAGCTATAGGGAAGCCACCAGGCATTTTTAAAAGTAATGTTTCTAAAGAAATTCTCTAAAAAAATCTGATAATTTAGAAAAAGAGCTAACATACAACATGCCTCCAAAATCAACAGTTTCTTGTATGTAAACCACTTTTTACAAATTATCCCTTTCTTTAGGAAATTGCCTTAAATATGTTGCTTTCAAAAATGACTATTATATTTAGGTTTCGTGGGAATTTAAAGAATTTATCAACAATACATAAATTAATACAGAATTATACTGTAACTGTGTGTTCTTTTGGTTCTGGTACGATATAGTGATATTTACTGCATACTCCTTAATGCCTTGCTTACTTGCTTTTAAAATGCTTGTTACATATGCGTTGATCACCGTTAGTCGAAAGAGGAGGTTCGCCTCGAGCAAGTTCGGCGGCGCTGATCGTATGGCTAGTTGTCAAACGGTGAATTACAACCTCGTGACGGTTTAAACGGTGTTGCGTCTTATTCACGCCGTTAAAATAAAGTTTTAACCCCAAAGTGGTAGCTATGAGTCTGAGTGCGGAGACGATCAGGGTTCTAGATCGATTGCGCAACGATACAGTGAAAGTGTATTATAAATCAAACATTTTCTTCTATATAACAGGTGTAGTGTGTTGGAGTTTTTTTTCGGAGAATAATATTTTGGGCTTGTTTGTTGACTATAGTGGTGCCTTTGATAGTGTACATCATGAGCTGTTACTGGCAAAATTGCAACGCTATGAGGTTCGTGAGAAAGCTTTAAATTTACTAGAGAGTTACATGGAAGATAGACATCAAAGCGTGAAACTACCAACTGGACACGTCGGCGAGAGCATGGAAATTACTGCGGGTGCACCGCAAGGCTCTATTTTAGCTCCACTTTTATATGTTATATACACAAATGATTTATTTCAATATTTAAAAAAATTAAACGTACATAATTTTAAAGTCGTATGTTATGCAGATGACACAGACTTCTTGGTAAAAGCTAATTTTTTGACGGATGCTGTAACTCTTGCTGTACGTGTATATAAAGAAATGTTCTAAAATTAAATGAAAGCAAAACGGTAGCGATACATTTTAAAAGCGTGATGTCAACTTGAAATCTACAATGTCATGTTCACAATAATATCAAGTTAGACATGACGGAAAAGCTGCTTGGTGTCACGTTAGATACTTGCTTGACTTGGGAAGCTCATATTCATACCCTCGCGATCAATCTGAGGAAACAATGCTTTGCTTTACGTACACTTAGAGATATTTGTAATCTGGACACCTTAGTAACGGTTTATCATTCCTGTTTCTATTCGCGTATGCGCTATGGCATTGCTTTGTGGGGTTTAAGTTCACATAGTCAAAGGATTTTTATACTTCAAAAATATGCCATCCGTTTGATAAACAAGCCAAGACCAAGAAACTCGTGCAGAGAGTCGTTTAAACAGCTTGGAATAATGACAGTATTCGACGCTTACATTTATAGCGTGTATGGTTTCGTTCATAGAAACTACAGTTTATTTAGCAAAACCGAAAAGTAAAACTCTATTACGCTCGAACAAGGCCACTACTACTTTATATCAGAAACATTTTCTATAACGGTTGCAAATTTTATAATGAATTACCCAATGACTTTAAATCAATTAGTGTGTATAATTTCAAAAGAAAGCTAAAGGCGATGTTGCTCAAGAAAACTTATTATAATATAGACGATTGCTTTCAAAAGTAGTATGTTTTTTTTTATATGGATATATATAAATTACTTAACGAACTCGTATAAGCTTGGCTAGGTATAAGCTTTTGTACAATATGTAATACCTGTTTTTCATCTATATATAGTGACAAATGTTCCTAACATGATTGATTATTATATATGTACGTACTTTTTTGTATAGTTCTTTTGTATTTTATGCATATATCTATATTTATTTTTATATATTAATTCGGTAGTTTACTGTTACAATAACAGAATAGGGGTTTTAATAAAATACTATTTGTATTTTTGGTAAAGTTTCGGAATTCTTTTATTATTCCTTCATCAGACCTAAAAGGATATTATTTATAAATAGTCTACTAAATTTTAATTCAACATGTCCAAAAACATATAAAATTGATCTTGTTTTAGCACTAAAAACCAGAATTCAAAAGATTAGCCATAAAAATTATATAAATGAAGACCTAAATATATTATATAACATTTTGTTAAAAAACAGTTACCCACCCCATTTCACAAAACGCCTTCTATATTCTAAAAAAAGCCAAAACACAATATCATCTATTACAAGCAAAACTATCCTTAATGAAGATCCTACAAACACTATTTATAAATCACTATTATACGTGCCAACTTTAACAGATAAGATCAAAAAACTTTTCATCAATACTAACATCAAAATTGCATTTACCTCTGCTATACCTTGTAAGAAATTCTTCACAAAATTAAAAGCATCCATACCCAATGAACAAATGAACAATATAGTATACGCAGTAAAATGTCAAGATTGTTTACAATACTATATTGGTCAGACTTCACAGAGGTGGAGAGAAAGGGCCACACAACATTGAAGTGACGCCCGAGTAAACCCTAGAAAATGCGCTCTAGCTGCTCATATCAGAGAAAACAGTCACCAAATTAATTTCGAAAACGTTAAAATTCTATATAAAGAAAATAATCAAAATAAAAGAATCTTCCTTGAAAATATAGCCATTTTTAAACATAAAAACAACCTCAATACAAAAGAAAATTAATTAACAACCAGTATATAACAACCTTCTAAATCACATACAATACAATTTACATTAAATTATCTTTATGATTAATATTCAGATTAGAAAACATACCTATTTTGGCTCTCGAATTGATTAACTACGAAATATATTGTATAATGTCTTGGTAATTTCGATTGTTTACAAAAAATGTTTATATAATGAGAAAAATTAGCAACCCTATGTTATAAAATTAAATTAATCAATCAAATTGACAAATATGACAAAATTGTAAAGTTCAATAGTTAAGTGTAAGGAAAATGTTAATTGTGTTTGTAATTACCTTGGTTGTGATAAATATCCTTTTAGGTCTGATGAAGGGATAATAAAAGAATTCCGAAACGTTACCAAAAATACAAATAGTATTTTATTAAAACCCTTATTCTGTTATTGTAACAGTAAACTACCGAATTAAAATAAACAGGACAAGCCAGTGTCGTGAGCGGCTACAGTTCCACAAATCTTACCTATTTTTATATATATATCTGACATTGGCCACACATTTTTGTTTGTTGGATAAATAAATATTTGAATTTAAATTTGAATTTGAATTTGTAAAAGACGTCGAATATATACAGCAAAGAAAGGTAAGTGTACAAACATATGCATGTACAATCGTGAGCATACATAAATATATGTACAGTGACGGACATTAACACAGGCTTCAGTAGCGCTTTTGAAATTTAGACGCGGAATCTAATGGCTTTGTTTCGGTTGACAACATAAAACGACAATCTGTATACAGGGGTCGGTCAAACAGTACGCGGACTTTTTACACGAGCTATAACGAGTTAGATATCCGTGACGGCGATAAACTCTGCGATACGGGAATGATTGTAAATAAAACACTGGGAGCGTCAGAAAGCTATGCCAACGCAACGGCCAGACCGGAGAAAACCGGTAAAATGTCTGTGTCACACCAGAAAGCGTTACCAACGCTACAACCAGGCCGGGCATAATTGACACAAGGAACTCGGCGTGTACCAGAGAAGCTGTCCCGACACATCAGCCCGAGCGAACTGGAAAAATGCTTGTGTTACACCAGAAAGCTTTGCCAGCGCTACAATCAGACCAGAAACAAGAAGCTCGGCGTGTATCAGAAAAGCTTTGCCGACACATCAGCCACAGCGGACTTATCGCGCGGTTTAAATACATTTGCGGTTGCCCCTAGGCGGTCATGATGGTGGAAGTTGAGCGTGTGTGATCGGGCACCCTCAATAAAAACGGAATGAAATAAAATAACATGCGGCAATAATGTTACGCATGGGAAAATCAATCATAATATATAAAATTACTGATTAATTCAAACTAAACTTAAAATTTGTCGCCAAAATGGGTTCTCCCATGGAACGGCACGTTACAACTTCACGTGTTTATGTCGCTGCTCTTACTAAGAAAGACGGCGAACTACTAATTCTAAATTTTGATTTTTAATTTATTGTACGTTACTCGTTTTACTTTTTACCATGTACTTTAAAATTTATTATTCTTAACTTTTGTAATATTTCGGTGTGCCATCGACCAACCCTAAAGTAAATTTATTGCGTTTTGAGTTTTGATTGCTTCATTGGTATGTACAACTTTTAGTGTCCTCCTGATGAAGTAGTAATAAAAACTATGAACGCTTGATTTAATAGTGATTTGAGCTTTTCACTGTTATTTTGACAGTTTATAACCAATAGTATCGCTTAAGTTCGACGTTGTGTCGTGTCAGGTACTTCTTGCCATATAACACGCTCATATAGTTAATAAATTGATTTGGTTCGGAGTGAAAATACTTTCCTATACCGTATAGGTCAAATTGGGTCGTCCTTCAATTTGCCCATTTTCGCACCTATTTCCATATGTGTGGGTTGTCCAGGATGTAATTCGATTGAGGGAGTGCGCCAAATTCAGTTGCGCCATTTTCCATTAGCTTCGAGCAGGTCGGTCTTTGAGCGGCGAGTACGCAAAAAATGAATTACTGGAAAGACATTTTATCTCCGGATTAGTCGCAAATTGGTGCGGATCTATATCCTGTGATAATATTCAGGTTATTTTTCAGCACAGCTGTTCGAAATGTACAACGTGCTGTACCAAATTCGATTTGCATAATCGATAAATACACTTCATAGCGGTCAGGTCTACTTTTCGGGATAAAATCATTAGTGCAGTCAAATTTAAAATTTATCTTGCCTTTTTTAGGATGTTTTAAAAAAAGAATTGTTCTTCAGCCTCCTTAAAAATCTTAACTTTCCAAAAATGGTTTAAAGATATTTTTAATGTAATTTTGGGATCTAGAGACACGATTCATTTCTAATATTTCCCCAAAATTGTGTCTAATGAAGTGAAATTATTATTTTTTAAATAGAAACGATTTATATTTTTTGGAGCTAAACAGGTGCAATCCTCAGTCACGTAATAATTACGTAAAATATTGGTTAAAGATTCAGAGCCATCTTACGTTTACTTCAATGGATTTAGGTCTGAAGAATTTGCTTCTCGTTTGGGAGTTCCTCAAGGGTCTAACCGGGGTCCCCTACTTTTTGTTGCCTATATTAATGATCTCCTTAATACTCTTCACTGCTCAGTTATAGTTTATGCAGATGAGATTAAAATTTACAGAGTTATTGATTCTGCAGGGAATCCCGACTTATTGCAGCATGATTTGGATGATCTGATCGGTTGGTGTTCCGCTAGTTCGCTGAGGATTAATGTCAGTAAATGCCGTGTGGTTCCTTATTGTCGAAAGAAAGCTACCTTTCCTTCATCTTATACTATTAACAACATCACTCTTGAGAAACTTAATCAGGTTAAAGATTTAGGTATATTATTTGACGCTTCTCTCTCTTTTTCACCTCATATTAACAACCTTTGTGCACACACCTTAAGAAATCTTGGCTTTATTATGCGATCGTCACATTATTTCACCAATTGCTCTGCACTTAAAGCACTGTATTTCTCTTTTGTTGTTAGTTCCCTTGAGTATGCCTGCATTGTTTGGTCACCCTATTATGTTTGCCATGAATTCGCGATTGAGAGGGTACAGCGCAAGTTCTTGAAATTTCTATCATTTAAAATTGATGGTGTGTATCCTCCTAGAGGTATCGATTACCTTCACCTTCTGAACAGACATAATATGCAGTCTCTTGCTGAACGTCGTAAAGTTCATAGCGCGCGATTATTATTAGTTGTAAGAGTATAGTCTAAGACGTGCTGTAATTACTTTTTGCCCTGTAATTGTGTATCGTTGGGTAAATATACCCTATTATTATCAAATATACGTTATTATTATTATTTTTATTTTCAATGACTTCATTAATACAATGAATGGTGTTACACTTTGCATTGAATCGAAAATGACTTTGATTTCAATAATTCATTTCGCTTTTTTAATCATAGACAACATCAGCGATATAAACGTTATTTTGAAGACAATTTTAAATTCATTCTCTTTACTTTTAATCTGGCAATTGCAATTACGACTTTAGAAAAACCGTTACGTCACCTAGCGGTTCCTTTTCGCGCGGGAATATTTAACTTGCGCGCCACGAAATTTAAACTCGCTTATTTTAAATTCATTCATTTACGCGCCAACCTCTTAGACGCTTCGCCCTTTATGATCCTTTGTGCATCTCTGGACGTTGCTATTGGCTCATCCTTTTTTTTGTACCTACTTACCGAGCCTTTATAAGGGCTCTGCACGCTACGCGCGCTCTCTGTTCCAGTTCAGTTAATTTGCCGCTGTGACGTACTCGCTTTGACTCGAAAACACAGAATACCACGTGCTGTCCTTCCAGCTTCCGAAGCCCCCTTGTCTTCAAGCTACAGCTAAGTAATCTCTGTTCTCTTCTGTTAATTTTGCCGTCGCAACGACCCTTTTTTAACTCGAAACACAGAAACCACGTGCTGCCCTCCAGCATACACAAAAGCTTCGAACTCAACTTCAAGCAACAGCTAAGTAATCCTATTTAAAACGTATCTATCGCTTTCTTTTATTTTATTTCATTACTGTTGCTATTTATACTTTTAACTTGTAATTGCCAGTAACTTTGCTCTCACTAGCAGTCATTTGCTATTCACTTATAGAAACGGATTAATTGCGTCACTTTTAAATTAATCTCAGGAATTCGGCTACCACGTGCTATTCCTTCTTTTGTCTTAATTCTAATATCAGAATACAGCAACCACGTGCTGTTCTTTTTATATTAATCTTAACACCAGAAGTCAGCCACCACGTGGCCAGTTTTTCTTTTTTTTCTTTTTTTTTTTTATTATCACAATAAAGTTATCGTTACGTTTTGGATCTTTCTTTTTTTTATTAATCATTACAGCGACTCCAAGCGTCATACTCGTGTGTACCGCTTTCTTACTAAGTTGCATCAGGTGTAGCACACACTGCTTCCGCACGCCACGCACACCTGATCGTAACAATGGTTTATTACCCAATAAATTTCTTCGTTCTTTAATAAAATATTCTTCACTGACTTGAGGAACTCGTCCTTTGGACCAACTTTAATACACTGTTTCTAGTGAATAATGTTTTCACGCAGGTTCGGTTCAGTGTATTGACCCACAATTTTCAAAAAAAGAAAAATAAATTTCCAAAATTCCCTTATAAAGAAATGGCCACATTTTTATAAAATTAAGTTCCTCCGTTATAGGTTAAATAAATGTACCATTACTACTCAAACTATTCCCAGTACCTTTCCCCTTAAAAAGGACTATTTTCCACACATCTAACTTATTCAACTGTAGCATTTGTACTATCAGTGTAAATTGCTAGTTTCTTTTTTTAGATATTCGCTCTCTGAAAATCGGAAATGACGCAACATTTTCCGCACAATTTCAACTAGAAAATGAATCTACTGGGCGCTCCTTTTTTGCTGATTTCTAGCATCGTGCACTCGTCGAAATCAGAAGGAATTTCACCAGAGCGAGCAATCACCATAATAACTACAGCGCGGGCGGCGGCGTCGAAACATTACCTATGCAGTTCCGCGAATGAATTTTCTCGACTTACAACGTGCCAAAATCCTATTTACGTTCAGAGCACGCTTGTTTGTAGCAACTACACGCCAGTGGAGTATAGGAATTGCGCTTATAGCGAGCAGACGCTGATCGTGGCTGCTACAAGGACGGGCGAGGTAATTTTCCACCTATTTCGTCTATAATAAGCGTCGATTTACGTAACAAATCTACGGGAATATGCAATTGCGAAACTGAAGTACCACAGTTTTATTATTCCTCGTTTGCTTTTCAGGAAAAATGTTTGTGGGAATGCGAAACAGCAAGGGTGGCTAGATAGATTAATGGTACAGTAATTTACCTTGGAAAATAGCAATAATAGCAAAAAGTCGACAACCGGGAAACGAGCCCCTCGGGTCTCCATTTCAATATACAGACCTATAAAAATACTTCTACTAGTGGTGACATACATGCATCGTATATGACTTTGTTATATGAAAGGTATAATTGAGGAGCTCGCAGGCAAAACCGGATATATCCACTTTTACAATTTTTTCAGAAGAAAAAACACCTACATATCTATTGTAAAAATAGTGTTATTTTGAAAAGACAGTTTTAATATAATGGAGTTGACCAACTGATTGACGTATATTCTTTTTTTTATATAAAGAACGCAAACAAATCCGCGTTATTAGCAAAAAAACATTGGATATATCCGATTTTGAACAAAAATGAAATACATTGACAAAAAAAATTATTATTTTTCTTTAAAACAACAAAACAACTTAGTTGAAGCAGTATTTGCAAAACGAACAATAACAATGAAATATGTATTCCAGCCTCTTCGTCCCGTTTGTTCCTCCGCCACTGCTTAATAAGTTTTTGTACCACAAAAGATCCTCCCTGCATCATCCCAAAAATGCTCCTTCATCAAATTAGTTAGTTAGATTAGATTAGAGTTAGATTAGTTATAAAATACTATAAACTCACTAAACGAATGGATGACTGATCACAACCTCCTGATGAATATTAATAAAACACAAATAATAAATTTTAACAACAATATTGAAAATATAGAAATTAAATACCAGAACAAATCACTTACCTCTTCTGATGTGGTGTCCTTCCTTGGGATGAAGCTGGACTCTCGTTTATCCTGGAATAGTCACATCGAATATCTGGCATCCAGACTGGCTGGTTTTTGTTATTGTCTTCGGGTCATATCGCGATGTGTTTGCTGCACTTAGTGCATATAATGCATACATAAACTCTCGCTTGACGTATGGTGTAATTTTCTGGGGCAATTCTGTCGGCATGGGACGTATATTCAAGCTACAAAAAACAAGTGTTAGGGCTGTTTTTAATCTAAGGAACAGAGACAGTTGCAAATCATATTTTATAAACAATAATTTACTTACCTTGCCATGTTTATATATCCTAGAATGTGCATTATTTGTTAAAGCTAATTATGCAGACTTTTTTCATAAGTATGAGCTACACCACACTCACAATACTAGGAGTACTGTGACTCCACATCTTTTAGCGCCTCAGACACACTTATCAAAAGTACAAAGGAATGCTCTACACTATTGCATCAGGATATATAATCATATACCAGACAATATAAACGCGTTTCCTTATGCTTTGTATAAGAAAAAATTAAAAGAAAACCTAATTTGTAACGCCTATTACACCATAAATGATTTCTTGTCAAATCAATTTAATTAAATGTTCATGCTGTTTTGATTCACATTTTGACTCTTTTGTTTTAACATGTGTGTACATTGTTTTTTCTTTTCGTTTGTTACTTGTTTTGCTGTTTTTTGACATTTTTATGCATCTTTTGCAAAATGAAATGAAATATATTATTATTATTATTATTACTATTAAATGATTCAAACTTTTTTTGCTTTTCATCTGGTATAGAATTACCTAATGGTAACCTATTTAACTGTATGTTGTCTTCGGATGTACCGTCTTGAGAAGCGACTCCCAAGTTGTGTGATAAAATTGAAACGTCTTTACTTTAGTAGTAGTTTCATTATTTTCATTAACAATTTTTTTAAGTAAATTTTTTTACATTTTCAAATTCCCTATATTTTCTGTATACCTTGTGGAGTGAACCTACCTCAGAATACATTTCTATATAATTTTCTTTCGATGCTATGACTGAATTTCTTTTCAAGATTTCCTCAACTCCACCGAATGATCGGTCAACAGGTAGAAAGCTATGTGCAAAGCTTTTTTGTACGTCGTTTGCGTTTCTTACTTGTTTCCTTAACCTGGTGCATTTTGAACACTAATCGGACGCAAGAGATGTGAAGAATGTGTTTCTGTACATATATCGTATGATACTTGATTTTGTGGATTACATTGCCTGTTATACATTCTATGCAGCTTTGCCACAGACAAAGTTGCCGACAGGTTGATATTTCTTCTGTTATACTGGCTTTGTTTACGTGACAAGTTACCAATAAATTGTCGTACTTCCTCCTTTCTCGATTCAGTTTTTTTCGGTACTCGATCACCTCCCCTTTTCTCCATAGGAACCTCTCCTTCCCCCAGAACAAAACAGGGGACCGGCTAAACCGCACCACCCTATACTAACCCTCGTGCACATCTGTGGTTTGGGATCGTCGGTACACCCTGTATATTAATTTTTTCTTAATTAGAAATTACACATACTGTATCATCATTATTTTCCGTTGTAACACTAAAACAATCGAAGAAAACACAAAATTCTTTGGTGCTTTCGATATCCGTCAACTATAGATAATTTACATGCTTGCTAACCGACGTCCTCCGAATAATGATTATTATTATATTAATTATAATGTTAATGTTAATGTTCTACCATTTCGTTGATTTCCTTTGTGCTTATTTCACACCATATTCGTCGTCGTTCAAGGTTTCGATGTTTTGATGTTCGGTGCACGACTACTTGCTGATCACCGGCAATATTACATAATCGTACTCTTCTCGCCGACACGCGGGGATCAGCCTTGGGCATTGTCGGCCCGATACCGAAAATCGTTAAAAATCGAAATTTCGGAAAAGATTTACGCGTTTTCCTGCATTTAGCGACGAACGGGGATACCCCTAGTACCAGACGACCGAAACACTCCGGCCCCTATTCGCGATCTACGATCGGATCTTCTGTAACAAAACATAACGGTTAGAGGCGTCCACGCTACTGATAGGGTACTGCTTTTAGATGCTTTTCAGTATCGTTAATAACAAACGTTTGTTAATAAATATTTTAGTAATATCTATGCAACGAATAGTAAATATTTACTGTTTATTTATGTGCATAAAAAGCAGACTTTACCCTATTATACCAAAATAAACTAGGTGTTTTCATTTTTGTTGCTCAGATTGTTTACGTCATCAGAACAACATGTAGCTGAACTAAATAATTGTTGATAATGTGTGTGAGATTACAATTTGTGTTCTTTGCTTCTTGTTATCGTTAGAATGATGAGAAACAGCTGTGCCATTCGGTGCTGATGAATTTATTAGGGTAAACATATTTTTTTGCTACGTTTTTGTATGAGTTCCCAGAATTTTAGCAGTTCAAAAATAGGCGGTAAAGAAAAAAGGCAATTATAAATATAGATCTAAGGTAGGGATAACAAAGCATTAGGTCTTCGGTTGAAAATGGATAACTGAACTAGTTGACATTAGATATATTTGAATCCAATTGTTTATTTTCTAATTAAACCTACTCGCCTGAGAAATTCTTGCCAATATTTTATAAGTGTGGGATTTATCAATTGTAATTTCAATAAATAATTTATATATTTGTATAGTTGATGAAAGTTTTGATTGGTTGGAATTGGTATTAATAATTAAATGTTCTATCATTTATTTTAAAAAATCCTGTGTCTACCGGTTTCAGCTTAATGCCATCTTCTGGACACACAGTACGTCTAAAAGGAACTAGGTGCTACGTCAAATAAATTTGTATAGGTATACATTAATATTAAAAAAAATTTTATATAATGCCATCTTCTGGACACATAGTACGTCTAAAAGGAACTAGGTGCTACGTCAAATAAATTTGTATAGGTATACATTAATATTAAAAAAAAACCTACTTCCTTTTAGACGTACTATGTGTCCAGAAGATGGCATTAAGCCGAAACCGGTAGACACAGGATTTTTTAAAATAAATGATTGGATAGAACATTTAATTATTAATACCAATTTATATATTGATGGATAAAGACACTCCTTTATTTATGAAAAGTTAATAATTCATCACTTATTATTAGTACTAACAATACTGAACATATCAATCGAATATAAACGTGATATTATACATATGTATTTACGGTGTGGAGGGCTCTCTGTGATACACAGCATCCTCTTCACAACTGAAGGAATAAATATAAATATAACCTAGTAGTTGAAGGAGGCTCGAAACCATCCAAACGCATGATTTCAAGGGGCATTAAAGTGTTTTTATCTTCTACCTATCAAATGGGATTTAATTTTCATATTTTTCTAAAAATAAGACAGACGAATCTGGAAGGTATTTAATTGAATTAAATTAATATTAAAGCTTTTAGGTATATTTAAAGTTTTAAAAATATAATAACAGGCATTATAGACTGTGGGAAATATAGAAATATATATGTGAATGTCTTTGAACTTTGTAATATAGATTTATCTTACCGCAATGTATGCTATCGCATCACAAGCAGTGTCCACTATCGCCTGTTAGGGAATTAAGGGCTTAGATGTGCGCTCCCCCGGAGACACAAGCCAAACCCTCAACCCACAAGATGACCGCAGCGTAAGCCGGTGTCCCTAACAGACTCGGAGCGACGCTGATGACGCCTGGTAGGCAGAAACTTCATATCACTATGGATTATTTTAGATCATTATCATTGGAGTTTCGACTTCAAGACACAATTATTCATCATTAATTGAAATTTCCGGAATGTTAAATTGAAGTTTGCCAAGAGATGACTCAATATCGTATACTGTGATAATAAGCCAGCAACGTTGAAAGAAAAGGTTATATTTAAATTAAAGCTTCGCAACTAAGCACAGGCGAAGGAGATGACAAAATAGTTCGTCAAATGTTGATGCGACCCCCAGGGTATTCATGGCGTCTGATTAAGGCAGCAATGTTCCACCTTAAGCAATTTTGTTAGCTCCAAACCAGCGAGGATAAATAATCAAGTTACCAGTTGCTGAGTTAGTTCCGTTTCATTTCAACCGAGTATAATTTGTATGTGAATCCTACAAGTGTGTCTTTATATTAGTTAACTTTAGTATTTAATTCATCTGTAATAATACCCTATGGAAAGACTGTTAAGCGTTCCTCTAATTTTTCTAGTAATCCTTTGTAATTTCGTAATAATTTTTTAACGTAGTAACTTGACTTTTTCTGTTTGCTTTTTACAATTTCACCTGGTCTAACGATATAAACTTGATTACAGCAATGAGTGGGTAGTTTATTTTATCTGAAACAAGATTATAAAATGTAATCAAAATTTAAATACCTACTTACAGTGTATTATTAAGGCTCTGAATTGTTAATATTTTGTTATCACTTGAAATTCTAATCTTAAAACGCAGATAGCTGAATCGTAGTGATGCGATTAACTGTCTAGCGGAATTCGAAATATAACCTGACGGAAGGTCATTGTGCCCATGGAATTTTCCAATGATAATGATATTTGTGTTGGAGCATTTGTATCCTTATATTATTTAATCAATTATAACTATTTCTAGCATTAATAGACTTACATTAACTTATTATTTATATTTCATTACTTATATTTACAATTACATTATCATATTCACAATTTATTTTTACCTGCTATTTACTATTGTAATTAATTCAAACTCAACTACAAGATCTATATTTTTCTATTTTCTATTAAATTGTTAGTTAAATTCTTTTGTTTTATTTTGTTCATTGTCTTCATTCTGCCTATGTTGACTACCTTGCCGATTTGTATGGGTTAGTACCCAATAAGAACTTATTCATTGCGTCAACACCTCAAGAAATCCAGGACTCAGCACCGATCACTTGAGCAGCAGACATCATATGGTGTGACGTATTGTAGTCACAGTACGTTGCAATCAAATTTTGGATGTAGATCAGAGCCCAGGGCAACAAATTCAGGTAAAGTGGGTTTAAAAGGAATAAAAATTTGATCTCGCAAACAAAAACTGGGTTATGGGGAAACATAGAAAGATCCTTAAGATGGTAGTAGGACTATTAAACATTCACAGCAGACTAAATTGACATCAACTGCGCAAAAGCCACACATGAACTTCAAACTTTTATAGGTTCACACAAATTATACCTCCACATTACCATAAATTAAGTTTTAAGACAAAAACTTTAGACATGGAGCAGAAAACTTAGTAACTGGCCAGAAAACATGATACCAACAGCAGTTAATTTGAAACGTCTCCGAACTTTGCAATATAGTTAACTAAACCTAATTTTGGGTTTAAATCAGAGCCCTTACCAAAGACAAATGAAGCAGTTTTTAAAAGAGCTAAAATTTCAGTTAAAAAAAAAACTTGTTTGTGAGGAAACACAGGAAGATCCTTAAAATAGCAGTACGACTATTGAGCATTCACGACAGACTTAATAGATGACGACTGCACAGAGCTCATACATGAACTTGAAACCTTTACAGGTTTGCACAATTGTACCGTACTATGCGATCATCCAAATTACTCTAAATTAAGTTTTAAAACAAAGCTTTAGACATGAAGCAGAAAACTTGTAACGACGTTCGTTGAGCTGTGTTTATTACTTACTTCTTGCTACCTTACTTACGTGCTTTCATTTACTTACTGACTTCTATAAAGCTTATTACTTATTACTTTTACATTAACCCCTGTATGTCTAAATATCCGCGTGTGCAGATTCGCCTCGTGGTCGTACGGTGGCACAGTGCGACCAATTGTCAAACGGAATGTCGCGGTTTTATGTTGCTTTGAACGGTGTTGCGCTTTTGAGGTCATTCCAATAATGTTTCAACCCCAGAGTGGTAGGTGTTTGTATGAGAGCGAGGTACCCAGGGCTACTATCGGACTGCGCAATAATTTAAACAGTGAAAGCGCGTTTTAAATCAAGGACTTATTACCATCAAACAGGTGTAAAAGACATCACGTACGTACAACGATAAAAACAGGTGAGTGACGAAACACATGAATGTACAGTTGTAAACACATACAATAATATGTACAATCGTAAACAAACAAATTTTTTTTTTATTTGTGGGGCTTCGGAATGCTTTTACACGTAGAGGCGGAATTTTAACAGTTTTAAAATTTCGTGGCAACGTGAAATTAAAATCTATATACCGGAATTGGAACACGTGCTGTGTCGGCACGTGAAAACCGTCCGTGTACTTTTGATCCGACCCCGGTATATAGATATTAATTTCACGTTGCCACTAGACTTTTGAAACTGTTAAAATTCCGCGTCTACGTGTAAAACCATTACGAAGCCCCACGAATATTTGTTTGTTGTTAGTCAGATAGATGAGCCGGCGATAAACTTCGTGGAACGAGAATAACTCTAAACAAATCGTGCATTAGAAAGCTGTGCCGACGCCACTGCCAGAGCAGAGAAAACCGGTAAAATGCCTGTGTTACACCAGAAGCTATAGGGACGTCAATGGACAGAGCGGGGATAACTAGAGGTGCATGTGTTACGTCAGAAGCTGTCCTGACGCCAACGAACAGACCGGGAATAAGTGGAAGTGCCCGTGTTCCACCAGAAGCTATGCCGACGCCAACGGGTAGGCCGGGAATAATTGAAAGTGCCTGTGTTACGTCAGAAGCTGTGCCGAGGCCAACGGACAGACCGGGCTAGGAGGAACTGAGGAACTCAACTAAATGCCTGTGTTAAGCGCGCGGTGTATATATATGCTACAGCGGTCCCCACACGCGATCGTGATGGTGGGAGTTGAGCGTGCCTGGACGGACATACCGTCTGCGGAGACGATACTCGCATCATAAACAAGAATAAATAAATAAAAACTCGATTAAAAAAAAACATGCGGTAATAACACTACCGCCTATGGAAAAATCAATCAAAAGAAAGAAAATTAATGAAACAGTAAACTGAAAATTAACATTAAAATGGATTTTAATTGGGTTTAGATCAGAGCCTAGAGCAAGGACAGGTAAAGCAGTTTCTAAAGAAACAAAAATTTGAGTTTAAAAATAAAAAAAAAATCTTCAGATGGTAGTAAGGCTATTGGGAATTGACTAAATGGACATCCACTTCGCAGAGACCACACTTGAACTTCAAACTTTTATTGGTTCACGCAAATTGAACCTTCAAGCATCCCAAATTGCTCCAAATTAAGTTTTAAAACAAGAAACTTTAGACATTAAGCAGAAAACTGGCCATAACACTGAGAAATTGCAAAATAAGATACCTACAGCAGTTAATGTGAAAGTAGTCGACTGCAACTAATGAACCAGAATACACATTAAGATTTTTGCCCGAACGATAGATGGCAACTCCAGTTCGTCCCGATAACCCCCCTCCCTCCCCCCCCCGCCCTATCATTCCATCTTATTTTCCGGCCCAGTACCTCCCTCTTTCACCCCCATCAACACAGGCAGGATATAAGGAACGAGCCTTGCCTCATCATTCTTCCATTTATAATGGAAAACTCGATTTATCAAAGCCGGCGATACGGAGAGAGATGAAGATAAAGGTCTAGAGGGTGGAGGGGCTACGGTTGGGGTATCTGGTGCTGCGTGAGAGCGCCGCGAACGGCGAAATTATGAAAAGAAGATCGGGAAAGAGCGAAAAACGGCGTTCCGAAATTCGGCTGGAGAAAACGCGGTCTGACTCGTCGGTATATTTAAGCGAATTGTTCGGGGAATTACCGAACAAGCGGAAGATGAAGACGCGGACTTAGGGCTGGCAATAAATTCTCCGGCTGTTATTGTTATTGTTGTCGGGTGCCGTGGAGGGGAAGAGGTAGCTCCCAAGGACGCAGCCTCGCGATAGGGGAGAAGAGAATAAGGGGGGAGTTCTGGAATGTCTCGCTTCGTAAATTGCATATTAAGGTCTTGTGAGAGCTGTGGTGAGGTAAAACGTTGCGCTAAATCGAAAGTCTGTTTACATAAGTAGCACTTATGTGCAATATAAAAGCTATAAATAAAATATATACCCAAGACCTTCATCACTTAATGGATCTGAATGTCAACATTATTCAATATGTTGATGATATTTGTTTGTACTACTACGAAACTTGTAGATATTTCTTTATAATTTTATTAAATTTTTTTAAATTAATTCAATACTGTTTTATTAACATTTCATACAGTCAGCGTCATCTATTTAATATCATTTACTCCACAGATATGCTATGCCCCAATTGTAAGATGCCGCTATAATACACAAGTACATGAAATCTACCCCTCCACCTGTGTTTGGGTACACCGCAAACCATCGGATTTAAAACATGTCAGCTGTCAAGTTGCTGCCACCTAGCGGGAAAACAGAAAAGTTAACTCCTATCGTTTATTGTAGAAACCTGTAAGCGGAATTGTCAAACAAAATATTATAAGAGTAGCATTCTTTCCATCGCCTACCTCAACTTACTTCATTTTTGCCAGTTAAGTTACGAGTTACTCACCACAAACTTAGATAACCGGCTAGTTTCACCGTTCATAGTAAGTACCTCGCATCTTAACTTACAAATGTGAAGTGAGCTTTTCCAGAGGGTAAAAAGAACATTACTAATATTATACAATTGAATACAGGCTAGATTTATATTGTTTAAAATAAAAGAAATTAAAGATGGTTTACCAATATTTAAAATAAGATTGTTGTAGTAACTCAGTCCATTACGACTTTATAAATATCTGAAACATTCATATTTAAAAATTCAAAATTTTCATTATGAATTAAAATGTTGGTATCATCCACAATCACATCAATATCTAGACTCTGTGTTAACAAATAATCAACCAAATCGTTCGCAAATATAATGAATAAATATATCCATTTCTTACGTTAAGATTTTGCTGTTAAGACAATTTGTTTCTTGCCTTAAGAAGTTTTTGCCTTGGGGATATTCAAAGCTTAGATTTATATGATCCAAAACAAAATTTAAGGTAAGCATGTATTTTCTGTGTGTATGTTACATGACATTGTGCGTTCTCAGATATACTCGGGGCAAGATAAATATCGATGCACGTGACTGACCGAATATTACGTCAAGTACTACAACTGTTGTCAAATATGGCACAAGTCAATGAATAGCAAAATTTTAGGTTATGTAATTTACAGTGAACTGTATTACTGAACGTAAATATTTTCATTTTAATATTTATTATAATTTATAAAAGTCACGTGCATCGATATTTATGCTGCCTCCACTATATATACATTTATTACGGGTAAAAAATTAGAGGTGCGCAAGAGGTTCCGTTAACAGTATAATCATCTATTAATTACAATTATGTATGCCTCTACTATGCATGATAAAACATTTTGAAACGTTTCATTTTGTTTGAGTAAGCATTAATACAATGCAAACAATACTTTTGATCTATATGTGTGTAAGAGGTATATAATATATATTTAGTTTATTCTGTTAATTAACGTAAAATATATTAGAGTTTAAAGTAATTATTATTTAAACACTGGTTATATTTTATCTCCAAATATTTGCGTATTTATTAAATTAATATGCAACGTATATATGTACATGAATTTATAATTGGTTGCACATTATTAAAGTATTAAACAATCTGTTTGTTATTTTTATTACATTTAATTATTAATGCATTTCAGGCAGGCTATTAAAACTGCGCTTTCTCTGCTTTGTATAGTCACGAATTAACTACAATTCCTGCTGTATATTTTAGCTTTTTACGCTCTGTAATAAATGTAATGAGTTTTTTCTTGTGAAACTTTTTGGGTTGATTAAATAACTACTCAGTTAAACATAGTTTCAAATTTTCACAGGCTTCAGTTAATACTGCATTAGTCCTCTCTAAAAAAGAGTGAGAATTGCATTCTGGGTTAGCTAGCCATTTTTAAAGTTCATTTCCTTCCTGAAATGCAGCCAAGAACATCTAGGTAAGGTTATCTTATTCAATTTTAAATGTTAATAATTTTAATCTCAGGTAATCTGATTAATTATTTAAAATCTATTTCGTTTAATCACATCTTTATTTAAAATCTAATATGTTACATGTTATTTATATAATATTTCAAGGGCACATGGTAACATTATATTTCGATTTTTAGGCTTAAAATTCAAGATCAAAATTTAAAGATCTTTTCATATATCTTATGTGAGATCTTATCTTATATCAGAGATCTTATCTCAGACATCGTATATCTTATCCGAGATAGATATAACCTGCATGCAGCAGTGCTAATGATGCGAATTAATCAATAACCACACACTATCCGGCTGATGAAGTCTATACTTCGGACTAGAGCTATTCTATTACATGGAATTGGGCAATTATCGATAAGCCAGTCGAAGTAGCGGCCACCTAAGATCAAGGCGCAGCATTTTACTGACCTTCATCGAAGTAATTGGTGATCAGATTACGTGTCCTACCATCTCGATACAGTCGACCATTTCATTGCACCAGAAGAACTTTCACCAAAAGTAGCCAAGCGTGCATCCAATATTAAAACCAAATTGCCCTTGCCTCCGAATGGGTCAGTTTATATGAGGATTTGTGTCACAGTGGTTATTACGCCTATTAAATATGCCATCGCTAGTAACGTGAGCTTCATCAGTTTTTAAAGTTAGGATCTTGTTGACACATTAGGATATACCATCGACAAAAATTAATCCTTCTTTCATAATCGTTAAGATAGAGAAAGCGATTAATTCCAGTTCTGTAGGGCTTGTATGTATGTTTCTTTAAAATTCGAAGGCTGCTAGTTTCTGATACTCCTATAGCGTTTACGATTTCTCTGGAAGAAGTCGTTGGAAAGGCTTCTACATATCCCAAAACTGGTATTTCCTCTTGCCTTTTATTAGCCTTCATATACTTATTGAATCGAATTTTTCTAAATGATGCCATGATTTTTTAAATTATTCTCCAGTCGCTTGAAAATACGAGCATTGGGTAAATTCCTCTCGGGGCATCTCTCGAAATACAGATTTAAAGCTCTCACACTGTTTTTTTCGACATTCAATATATGCTTACAACATGTCATAGTTTTCACGATTGGTGAACTCAACCATTTTTTAAATACAACAATTCAATAAAAATATAAAACGAAACTCATTAAACATTAACAGAACTCAAATAACTTGGAGAAGATAATAACGAAATTGGATAAAATAATGGACATATTTTCTATATTATAATTGATAAACCTACGCGAGTTACATCGACTTCTTCGTCTCTTTTGGACTTGATTATTGTTGGTGGGCAGGTGCCCATACAGAACACTAGAACCTTTCAGATATCTTTTTCTGATCATATGGGAGTATCATGTAAGTAGATTTTAAAGTACAAAAACCCTTGCGAAGATCGTTTTGTGCCAGGTCTTTCAAACATTTTAATTACGATCAATTTGTTAGAGATGTTTATGACGTACCTTGATAGCTGATTTATGATTTGCCTAACATTGATTTGAAAGTATCTTTTCTGAATGCAAATATTATTGCTGTTTTTAATAAGCATGCTCCAATTAAGCAAATTAATGCTAGTAAGTCTCCTGCCCCTTGGATAACTTTTAATATAGGTTTAATGATGAAAACTAGAGACGAAGCATTAAGGCGTTATCGCTGGACTAAAAGTGAGCATCACT
Organism: Cetonia aurata; assembly: GCA_949128085.1. NCBI lineage: Eukaryota > Metazoa > Arthropoda > Insecta > Coleoptera > Scarabaeidae > Cetonia > Cetonia aurata. The sequence goes on along the minus strand of OX421889.1, from coordinate 25,200,136 downwards.
TTATCTACTACAAGTCACTCCCCAACTAGGTAAATAGAGCTATTAAACGTGAAAAGCAAGCATATTTTAAATACCGGTGTAGAATACATGGTCGTTCAAGTAAGGCATTCTGGAGAGAGCTGAAAAATCTTCACCTTTCAAGTGCTTCCATCGGCTCTCCTAAAATACCTGAGTTTCTTAGTGATGTTGAAAATATAAACAGACACTTTGCTTCAGCCGTTTCTTTTCCAATAGTACCTACATCGGGTTATCATTCTGAGAATTCAAGCAGTAAGTTTACATTCAGGAAACTATCTCACATGGATGTAATTGCGTCTCTCTCAAAATTAAAAACCAATGCGTGCGGTCTAGATGGTATTACTACTAAAATGTTAAAGCTTTGCATACCTTTGTTAGTGGATTATATTATGCATGTCTTTAATACCTGTATTGAGTCTTCTACGTATCCAACGCTGTGGAAATCATCCGTAATTAAACCTATTCCAAAATCTAATAACGTTCAGGAACTTAAGGATTTGCGCCCTATTAGTATTTTACCCGCCCTATCCAAGATATTCGAGCGTTGTTTGGAGCGTCAGTTGCGAGGTTTTGTTGGTGATACTGACGTGTTGCCGTGGTACCAATCTGGGTTTCGTCCATTCCATAGCTGTGTTAGTGCGCTGGCACATATTACGGACGATATTTTGAGGAATTGGGATGATGGTGATATCACGGTATTAATTCTTTTAGACCTTACGCGACCGTTTGATACGATACATCATCATATTTTGCTGGATGTGCTCTCCGGCATTGGTTTGGATGAATCTGCCGTATCGTTGATGAGGTCATATTTGATCGACCGAGTTCAAAGGGTTGCTTTGGATGGTGTCCTCTCTGAAGAGGCGTGTGTAGTACATGGTGTGCCACAAGGCGCAATACTTTCCCCTCTTTTGTTTACCATTTACGTAAAAAGTTTACCCACAGTAATTAAGAATAGCAAGCATCATATGTATGCAGACGATACTCAGTTATATTTATCTTTTAAGCCTTTAGATTATTTACGGGCTCAACAACTTATCAACGAAGATCTTCAGAGTATAATGTCATATTGTGATCACCATCAGTTGCAGCTAAATCCGGCCAAGACTCAGATCGTTGTTTTTGGACCAAAGTGTTCTCGTTTACGTATCTCATCTCTGCTGAAAATTTATGTTGGGTCCACTTTGATCTCTCCGTCAGAGTATGTCAAAAATCTTGGGATGTTCATGGATTTTCGCCTGCGTTTCCGGGAAAACACTAGCTGTTTGATTGGGAGAGCTATGTTGGGTCTTAAATCACTTTTCATGCACAGACATCTGTTCGACTGTTCCACCAAAATTATGCTGTGTAGATCCTTCGTTCTCTCTCATTTCAGTTATGCCGATGTAGTTTATGGTAACCGTATTACCCGGGAAGAAAGCATAAGAATTCAACGCATTCAGAATTGTTGTACTCGATTCGTCTACGGTATGCGCGGCAGAAGAGGTGTCACACGAAAGTTAAAGGAAACTTGTACCTTAAACATGATTAACTTAAGAATACTACACAGTGCCATATTTTTCTCTAATGTTATTAAGTATAAAAAACCTATTTACCTATTCAATAAAATAAAATTCAGACACCAAACGCACTCTAGAAACACTCGGGATAATCAATTTTTAACCATTCCTAAACACCGTACAGGGATATTTAAGAGGAGCTTTTCTTATAATGTCGCTAAAATATTAAACACTCACGTACTACCTACCATGAGCTGTAGTATGCATGCGGATCGTATTAGATACATCCTTTCGAATTCCTTGATCGCCCTTCAATAGGAAATGTTTCTTTTTTGACAGCTGGTGTTTTCTCGCCGATTGTTATAATTATTATTACTCTTTTCGCGGCACTAGTAATGACGCTTATATCGAATATTAAGGTAAATGTTTGGGGACTTAATTTGGGCATTACGGTTGCTTATGGGCACATGCACACAGACCTTGATGTTTGTTTATTTGTACATGTGTTTATATATTTTCTTGTAATTTTCTTTTTTACTTTTGTTTGATTTATACTTACAGAGGCTAAAGGAAGAACGCCGTATTCCATTATTAATGGTAGGCGATTTAGTAATTTTGGCATCTTGTTATTATTTATTTTTCTTGTATATTACTTCAGCCAATAAATACTTTACATACATACATACATATAACGCCGATACACCCATAGTTTGACAAATAAGAAAACATCAATTGTTTTCTTTGTAAAGCATGGCACTCTGTGTAGGAATTTGTCATTCACAGCGCTTGACGCTTATTATTTGACAGATGGAATATCAATTACTTTATTTGTCTGTCGTAACACCCTGCTGACCTTTCCATAGATCTGTCGTATCCATGGCGCACTAGAAAACTATTAGAAATTTAAAAACGCATTACCTTGTTTAATATTTAAAATAAACATGAAGTGTTATATGTTTTTGTAAAGTCCGGAAAATACTCTATTTAATCAGAATATAAGAAAAATTCATTCCATTTAAGAAAAAATGGCATGACGTCATAACTCAAAATTTCGTAGGATTATTAAAAAATAGATTTTGTTTCTACATATTAAATAAAAAGCTATGTCGAAAATATCCAAACAATTTTTTGAAATTTTAAATAATAAGAAAGTTATAACGCATAATAGAAATTCAAGAAAATTCGATTTTTTTAAATATCTTGAAAACGATAAGATAAATTTAATTTTTTTTTTCACCAGTGTTTTTATCTCGCAAAAGTAGCTCTGGACTGCCTATCTCATTTTTTCGTAATCTCCGCTGCAAAGTATATCTACCCATTCAGTGGCATGGTCCGCGACTGCGGGGGGGCGCAGGCGTCTTCGGGTGCATTATCGAGAGAATTTGTGACAAATATATGTAGAATTTGAAAACGAGAAGTGTGTTTTTTTAAAATAAGTCATATGTCTATTGGTAGATATACTACAATTAATACGCAAAAAATATGCCGAATGAGTACCTATATGTTATATTATACTCATACACATAACAAACATCCAATATAGTTTACATCGATCATCACTTTCGATGTGGGTCCATTGTAAACGTAATGTAGGTATAAGTATAGGTATGTTTTTTTAAGCAATTTTAAATCTTTTGTGCTATGTATGTTGATATAAATGTTTGTTTTATTTAAAGAAGTGGTAATTTACCATTAGAGATAGGGCATAGAGTCAAATAAATATTTTTGTAAAATAAAGAACATGTTAACAATATTGCAATTAACCATAAAAATATGCTTTGTGTTCTAATTGTTATAAAGTTGCTAACAGAAATTATTTTAAAATCAGCGCGTCATTAGGAAAAGGCGGAAGCGCGGGGACTCATGAGGAATTGACAGGATTAAGACATTCATTTGATGAAATTAAAGATGCAGGTGTAGAACTTGCAAATGCGTAGGGCATAGAGCCTAATTTTGAAAAGAAGAGACTACGACCGACAAAAACCCACTTTGATGAACTAAGTCAAGATGAACGAATTGAAAACAATGAAAAGAGATTCAAAATAGAAGTGTATTTTAAAGTAATTTCCAAAACCGATTTCACCGATTTCATTCTTTTCAGAAAGTATTAAAAAAATTCGACGTTTTGAGTCCTAAAACATTAACTAGTGTTAATGATGACGAGCTTTCCCGCTTATCAAAATGCTTAAGAGCTTTCGGATGGCTATGAAGCACCAAATTGAAAACATTGAAAGTATTGGACAACTGGCTAAAGTCATTCTTTGCCAACATACTACATTATCTGCCAGCTTTCCTGACGTGTGTACAGCTTATCTGCTATTCATGACTTTGCCTGCTGATAGGTCATTTTCAGAATTGAAGCTGATTAAAAGCTACCTTAGAAGTACGATGTACCAAGGAAGACTGAGTGGACTTTCTATTTTAAGTATGGAAAATGCTCGAAAAATTTATTTTGATTCAATTATCGATACTTTTGCTACCTCAAAATCTCGCAGAAAGAAGTTTTAGATTATTTTGGGATTTTCGAAAAATGTTCTAGATTTTTTGTTATTTATTAAGTAATACTGTAGTACGATATGTAAGATATGTTTTGAGTTATGTATTTTACTGGTTTGTATTGAATCTATATGTTATGTGTATGTATGTTTAATTTTGTAATTAAGTGAATTTAAGCCTAAAATGAAAAAAAGTATTTACTTATTGTCAAAAAAAACTGCCTTTATAATATTAAAGACTTCTTAACAACAGAAATTTAGTATGTATTTATATAACATGGGACTATTTTATTATTTATGTACCTAGTAAATAAAACAGTGAATAAAATAAATTAGTAAGGTTTCTAAACGATAACATGTGGCAGCAATAAAAGTTAAATTAGCGTTGTGGTATCGAAAAGGGGCGCAAAATTTAAAATTGCGGGGGCGCAAAACCATAATAAGCTCCGCCACTGTACCCATTATGTACATGCAATTTGGTCCAGCCTGTACATAGAAAGAAAAACAGATTCCTTAAATGTTTGGAAAGAAATGAGAAAGTGAACTTCTCTTAATTAGAGCACTTGATTTTAAGTGACCTTAACTTATAAATTAATCCGATTAAGAGTATTCGATCTCTTATTGAAGTATTATTGACTGATCTCAGATAAATGACACGCCCTGCGTATAACAACATAAACGCACAAAACCAGAAAGCACAGCAAATACATCCTTCTAAAACTCAATCTGTGATGGACAAATCCTCATCTGAACCAATCTCAAGCGGTCGTTAACAAATTCCCGTCAGAAATTTCAACTCTAGTCGCTTGTACGCGACTAATTGTAAGAGGTACTCGGTTGAAAGACGCTTTTCGGAAATTCGCAGCGGCAATCTCTTTAGATAATCTCAATTTGCCAACAACCGACCATCTGCCACAACAACAAGAAGAGTTAATCATCCGCGGTAAACAGAGATTTTCTCTTCTGGTAGCGACGAGATAGACTTGACAGCGAAGCGATTACTTCTTAAATCATAATTTGCCGTCAAGTTTAAAGTCAATTAAAAGCGGCGCGTATTTTAATGTTAAATTCCATCGCGCCCGACTTTCGCTCCTCAATATAATGCGTAGCGGTAACATTTTCGGCGAATACATCGCGGTAAAGAGACGAAACGCGTGGCTTCCGGTTAAATCGGACGTGAAATCGATAATGGCGGCGGAAACTCCGAGGGCGAGCTACCCTCTGAAGTGGCGGGGTACGATTTCCTTTAGGTAGGTACCGCCTATCCACTTCAACGTCGAGAAAACGGCTGTCCGCATCTCCCCGTACGACGAAAAGAAAACAAGAAAGTAAGTGGTGTACAGCGAGAAGTGGATGGGTCCATTAATCAGAAATTGGACGGATAAAAAATGGCAGATCGGATGGGGGTTCGCTTTAAAGAGATGAAGGACGGAAGGGTGCGTAATGGGAAGGAGATAAGACGGAAGATGTGAGATACGGAGTGGGGAGGTTGGTGGGGTTAAAACGATCGGTCTGGGGAAGGTGCGGTTGTGATGGGTTTTCGGGATTAAATTGGGTGGCTCGAAAGAGGGGTTTTGGTAATTTGTAAATAGAAATTAATTTAAAATAAAAGGAATTTGAGCCTATTTTATTTCTGAAATTACATTAGGTGTCCCGGCTTATAGGTTCCGGTTCATAACCATTTTATTTGCTCTAGTTATTCGCATTTATTTAACCCACATTGTATTTTTTTTAAATTTCGGTTTTAGCAGAAATTCAATCAGTTTTAAAATTTGACACGAAACATCCTGTATTTTTTCGTATATCCAGAAACACATAATTTAGTAGTTTTGGTTTTGTCGGGTACAAATAATTCAGTTTTCCAGTTTGCTTGATTATTCTGGCTATTGTGTTCCATTAGCTTTCTTTGGACAAATGAAATTTGTTGCAACAGAGCCGATGGTATAGCAATTTTTATAACTAGTATTAAACTACTCACCACTGATTTTTTCAAATTACAGCGATTGAAAATATTTGTATAATTCTATTAATAAAATTAGATTAAACGCTGTTGGAGTAGATAATATTAGTCTTCATATGTTAAGGGAATACCTTCCGTATTTAGAGGACTATATACTCCACATATTTAATGCACGCATTGAAAACTCCACTTACTCCACCATCTCGCAGTCTGCTTTAATAACACCGATACCTAAAACAAGACACCGTTGAAGATTACAAAGACTACAAAGGTATTCGTCCATGAAAGAATGGACTTAGCCGTTTACTTTTTAATTTATACACTTCTAGCCTGCCCTTAGTACTTAAATACTGTAAATACCATCTCTACGCTGACGATACTCAGCTATACTATTCTTTTCCACCTTCTGAATTAGCTGCGGCTCAAAAACGAACCTATTTTAGTAAACTATTAACAACCACAAATGCTGATTGCGAACAGGAAAGAAAATGAAATTATATAAACTGAAAACTCTCTAAAATAGTAATACTGTAACCACGAATGCTGGCTGAATACAGTAAATATAAAGCAAAAATGCCTGACAAACAAATTTCTTAAGAAACCAAAGAAAAAACGCAAGTGTTTTCATACACGTGTACAGGATGTTCATGCATACTGTCAATCAATCCCGTTCATTCCGAAAATATGTAAATTGGGTGAACAGCGCTGGTGCCACGCCCTCTATCTGTCACGCCTATGTGCATTCATTTCCATTATTTTCGCCGCCTTCTGTGTATAACCGTAGACCAATCCAACTCATGAAAGCGTTTGTTTAAGTCGTCAAAGTTAATTACAGACACATTTCGCATTTCTTTGTATTTATTCACCTATTTTTTTAGAGTATCGAGTGGAAGAGTTAAGAGAAATTATGTGGCTTGCAGTGGTTGTTGTCTAATGTACACTAGTGATGGGGCAATCAGATCCAAAAAGTATCCGATAGGCTTAAACGGATATGTAGTCACTACGCTCGGTTCATACAGGTACCGACTATTTTTAAAAAAGATTCGTTAAGCAAAATGTAGTCGATAAGGCAATTCAAGGCATTCATTTTTATTGTCCCACGGATCATCAGATTCTCTTGTAGGCTCAACATTGATAACTAAATCAGTCTGTGTTTGCGTTTAATAACTAAGGTACATGCATTTCATAATGAGCGCCCATTATACCGCAAATACAGCAGCCCCATCCATTACCAAAAAAGATTTCACCAAAAGCAAAGTTTCGGTGAGTTATATGTTATACTTATGAAGTTATCAAAATTACTTGCACTTGGAGGCTTTGTAAGGTTTATAAATCATAATCATCACCATGCAATGCGTTATTTCATAAGGCATATACATACGTACCAATAATTATGTATGCAATTAACAGAGACTCCATTAATCTGTGAGGACGATGCAAGTGCTCTGTAAATATGTGCCTTTGTACCCCTATTATTAATTTAATTACTAGTATATTTACTGCAAACTTTGTCTGCGCTCCCACACATGTCTTGTGACATATGCTTTTTTGTCAGCTTGCTTTGCCTCGAAGGAAAATGTTTCTTTGGCATCTGATTTTACAGTGAAACAGGAATTATGATACAATGCAACTAATACCTAGTAATGATAATGAATTATTCTATTCCATTCTACTTGAAGTTGTTATTGTTAGAGGATTATTTTATGATTTTGACGGGCTGTTATGAGCTGTGTTTATGTGTTATGTGTTTTTTATGTAAAGTTTTAAATAAATAAAACGCCTTAAGAAATAGTAATTAAACTAGTGTTTTATTTTACGAACAAACAGAAGGAGATAACATTATACTTATCACAGTTACACAAATATTATATAAAAGCAGTTACTATAAATGTAGATTTTTCCGCTGTTCACGGCACTAAATCTAATAAAAGTTCTAAAGCCTGTCCAATAATAAATAAATAGATAAACACTAATTCTATATTTCGAACGCACTACACTAACAAGTAACACCAACAACTAATTAATAACAACAATAAAAAAAAGGAACGACCACTTGTAAAATCCTGTAACACCTCACGTTTCTTCAAACACCAAAAAGTAAAAGCACTATAGTAAAAATACTGTAGTGATTGCGTGATTCACCGAGTTACGTGACGCGCTCTTTTACAAGAATTCACTTTTTAATTTCTATTTTATATTTTCTGGTATTTTACAACAGACTGCGCCATCTACATTTGAAAAGTTTGTGGATTTCAAACTGTTTTGACAGTAACGAAATTTTTTATGTTTTAGCCGCCTCTTAACTCTTAAAATCAAATAAATAAATAATTTTTAAATATCGTGTATCCTACATGGTAGATGTGATCCTATCATACTTGTGTTTTCTTGCGCTTAGTTTTTGCGTTCTCTGTTTACAACAGCTGCCACGATATGGATACATAATAGATATTTAAGTATAACTGGGAATCTATGGATGTTATTTGATTTGCCTAAAGGAATTTTTAAGGTGTGAAATAATAGAAGGATGGAAATAATATTGTAATAATATTTAAAAATATACTGTATACTCTTGTGTACGTTAAGCATTTACTATAATAATTCCTGTGTGCTGCAATATATTTTCGCAATAATAACAAAGTAAAGTATATACATATAAAACTACATTTGAAGATACAATTCGAAAAATACGTTATGGGCATTATGCATTTGTGAAAAGTGGGTTTTATTATTATTTATAGACGTTATTTAAACTATTTTCTATTTTTATACTCCCTTCGTTTGTTCGCATAAATTCTAGCTTGTTGAAATATAACATCGTTTCTGTTTTGCCTGTCATCCTGTCCTCGCAGTACTCTATTTAAACCTACGCACCAATTGTGGCACACAAACTTAATAAAAGAGTATGATGTTTTTAATGTCTTCGCGGTGACCACATGAATTGCTGAAAGGATAACACACATGTTCATCAATAAAAGATATTATAATATGTAATGCCTTAGCTTGGCAAACTATGTGCGGTAAAAGGGCCCGGGTAAAATTATAAAGTTTGCACATGTATTGTATAAAGATTGGCGTGCAATATTTCAATTTCATTGGAATGCCATTTGAAAATTCCTTTTCCACAATAAGATCATGCCATTCAAAAATTTGATCTTTGCAAAATATTTGCCTTTTATAATCTTCACACTGCGATAATTTCTTTATATTTCTGGTTATCAACCCACTCACATAACCGATGCTAACTTTATCAATATAAGATTTGTAGTCACTTACACAAATACTTCTGTTGACAAATGACAAATTCAACCATGCAACGAATTGCCTATAGACACACGCTAAATGCAAAGTAACCGTCGATAAGATTGTCCACCTTTCTTACCCGCGACGCGCGTCATGATCTCAGTTGTCATCTATTGATGCGTTATACAGGGTCCGGCAATGAAACGGGAAGATTTGGGGTGGGGCTTGCAGCGCGCGGTGAAGTGGTAGGGAAGACAGTCACAAGCCTGCCTGGACCCGAGTGGCTTGCCATTTAGTCTACAATGGAGCGTTGGACGGGTGAGCATCGCGGTTACGCAATTAAAGCTTATTATCAAAATGGCGAAAGTTTAGTGCAAACGCGTCGAGATTTTAGACGGCATTTTAACATAGCGCGTAACCAACCTGTTCCGTCAGACAATGCGATGAAAATGTGGGTCAACAACCTCGAGCAAACTGGATCGACGTATAGAAAAAGAGGTGGGAGTGCCAGAACTATTCGAACCCCTGAAAATATTGAACGTGTTCGACAAGCAATGCAAAGAAGTCCACGTCGATCGGCTATCCGTCACGCCACACGCCTTCGAATAAGTGACAGATCGGTGAGGAGGATACTCCATCAAGATCTTCGATATCACCCGTATAAAATACAGGTTGTTCAATCTCTTCACCCGGGTGATTATCAACAGCGTCTCAGATTTTGTGAGGTTATGCTTGCCAGGTTGGAAGAAAATGATGACCAACTTAACAACTTGTGGATGAGTGATGAGGCACACTTTCACCTCTCTGGTTTTGTGAACAAACAAAATTTCAGGTACTGGGCGGAGGAGAACCCTCGTTTGCTTCATGAGACACCTCTTCATGCTCAGAAAGTGACAGTATGGTGTGCAATGTCGGCAAATGGAATCATCGGTCCATATTTTTTTGAGGATGAGGCTGAAAATGCCGTTACCGTTAATTCTGAGAGATACGTTGCAATGATTCGTAACTTCCTCACACCTCAACTTCACCGCTTTCCAGTTAATGAAAATACACTTTTTCAACAAGACGGTGCAACAAGCCACACTGCAAGAATTTCCATTAATGCGATGAGTGCTTTGTTCCCAGGGCGTGTCGTTTCTCGAAACGGGGATATCGCTTGGCCCCCTCGGTCTCCCGACCTTACCGTCTGCGACTTCTTTTTATGGGGTTATCTCAAAACGAAAGTGTTTGGAAATGATCCAGCCAGGACAATCCCGGCCCTCAAACAACGAATTCGTGTCGAGATTGCAGCAATACCTGTTGATATGCTGCGAAGAATTATGCAGAACTTTCAGACTCGACTCCAAGAATGCATACGTGTCAACGGAGGACATTTGGCAGATGTAGTTTTCAAAAAATAATTTGTTCTTTAACATTGTATATCAAATGGCTACTCTTTTATTTCCCATTAATGTATTAATAATTACGAAAAAAATATTTTTTCAACAATAAAATTATTTATGAAATCTTCCCGTTTCATTGCCGAACCCGTTAGAACTAAAAACCCGGTTTCAGTAGCTGCCATTTAACATAACCACCCATGGTGAAAGGCTTCGGTGCCGGGAGGTTTTTGTTTGATCTTTTAGAATACACACTGGTTTTTTTTTTCATGTTAGTTTTTAGTTAGGGTACTGTAATATCGTTTGAATTATTTTATTATGTATTTTGTAACTAAAATAAAAATTATTTATTACGTAAATACACCACCACTAAAATTATATTAAACCGAGGGTCCTCATGCAGTTTATATTTTTGATAAATTCTTGCACAAGATTGATTCTTTTTGATTAATTTTCCTTCTTTAATTATTCTGTGCGTATCCGCCACCCCCTCCACTGAAATCTAGAGGACAAAAGAATTTAGGATTACTTCAATAGCTGTCGTTGGGCAAGTTTTCATGGCACCGGTTATACATAAGAATAGCTAATCTTTGCATTCAGAGAAGCTTATTATGGGTAATCCTCTGGATCATCTGTAATCTGCCAATAAATAAATTATTTTTTTATTACTTTAAATCCCAATAAGAAATATTTATTATGTTCATTCACCTAGAGACAAAAATTGACATCTAACAAATTACGTAATAAAAATAATGAGATTTAAATGATAAAAGGTTTTAATATTTATCTTAAATTACTGGGAAAAGTACTTTAAGCCCCAATATCTTGTTTAAAATCATGAATTTGCAATATTTAGTAAATCATCGATGTTTATGGAGTTTTAATCTTGGAACTTTCTTTTTAATTTATTTAAGATTGTCAGATAAAATACAATTATTGATGTTTTAAAAAAGACTACTTTCTAAAATTCTTGCCAATGTGTATCAGATATAATTTAGATATACTATCGTACCTTACAATTATATTGTTACATTTCAATAAGGTGTCGTTATTTTAACGTAAAAACGTCCGTGTTTACTAACAGACAAATTTCATTCATGCAGTCGAAGAGTAGCCTACACACTTAATGCTTAATAAGCTTGTTAGTGTGCCCATAATCCGGGTAACCCGGAGTAGTTTAAAATTGGGGTACATACCAGAAGTTTAGAGGAAGGCCAAAATCACTTCCATGCCAAAAGCAGTGAAGACACTACATACCTGAAATCTCAAACACCTATCACCCTAATATCATTCTTTCTGAAAACTGTGGAAAAAGGATTAAATAATGATATATCTGTCAGGGCAGATATCCTGGAGTGGGTGTCGTTGCACGCCTGTCAAATTGGCAAATCCACTGAGACTGCATTAGTGGAGCTCACAGGATGCACTGTGCTCCTTTCTGCATATAGAAGGCGCTTTTGACAATACTCCGTATGAAGCTATCAAAAAAGCACCAATTAAAAGAGGAGTAGACGACACAACCTTCAGATGGATGTGTTTCTGCTTTCAACTAGGTCAGTGGAAACGTGGGTGTTACCTCCCCACTTATGTGGAGTTTGACAGTAGCTTAACATGCTATATGCGATTTGACTGACCTAGGCATATCCTGCCAAGGGCATGCTGATGATATAATCATATATGCAAGAGAAAATTTTGAGAATACCTTATGTGTGATAGCTCACAGAGGACTCAATATTACGAAGAGGTGGTGCGAATCAGTGGGACTTAACATAATCCCCACTAGGACCATCGTAGTATTATTCACACAAAAAAAAAGGAAACCCAATCCTAACCATAAAAATAGATGGGCATAGATTGAAAGCTGGAGGCAAAATACTTAGACTCTAGCTTAGGTAATAAATTTCTGTGGAATAAGCACGAGCTTGAAGTAACCAATAAAGCAAAAAGGCCCTAATGCTGTGTAGAAACTTTGGGGGATGCAACCCAGAAATACTGCTCTAAATGTATGCCGCAGTAGTGTGACTAATAACACTGGTCAACAGTGAAATTGCTTCTTAGGTGAAAGTACCCAATCCTGAATGAATTCAACGTGCTGAACACGAATATCACATTGAAAAAAGTTGATTGACTCACGTTCCAGAGATAGTGACGTTTTGTCCTTTGTATAGATGCTATTGCATAATGTAATGCAATTTAGTGAGAAATTACGAAATTTTGCGTCTGGTTGAGGATATGTTGGCTTTGTTTCATGAATTCGGTTGCAATATGTCCTTAAAGATCCACTTTCTTGATTCCCACTTAGATTTCTTTCCTGATAACTGCGGGCAGGTCAGCGATGAGCACGGCGAACACACATTTTATACGCCCCCAAAGATAAAAATCAAGTGGCGTCAATTCTGGTGATCGAGGAGGCCAACTCCAAGGTCCATTGGAACCAAACCACCGGTCTTCAAACATTTCGGTCAATTGCTGATAAACCTCTCTGGTGTTGTGGGCAGGTGCACCATCCATCTGATACCAACATTCTTGCCTTATGTTTGGAGGTAAAGTGTGAAGAAAATTTGTAACTGGTCCCCTCAAAAGCTCTAAGTATTTATGTTCATTTAAATTATCATCATAAATTTCGTGGATTACAGAATCATTTAAAAGACAACAAAACACATTAAAACTGTAACGATCTTGAAAATGTGTATTTCTGAAAACGTGAGGATTTTCCTTTGCCCAGAAATGATTATTCCGTCGATTAAGGATTCCTTCCCGACTAAACTTAGATTCGTCGCTCCAAATAACTTTTGATAAAAAATTTTCGTCTTCTTGAAGTTTTAATAAAATCATTTCGCAATATTCAACTCTTCTCTGTTCATCCCCAGGGCGGAAAGCTTGTACTAATGTTTCCTTATAGGGATGCCATTTATGACGTTTTAAAATGCGCTGAATCGACATTGGAGAGATATCCAGTTCACTAGACGCTACAGCTATCGAACTCCGGGGATGAGCATGAAAATAAGCCAGCACATTTATTTTATTTTCTTCTGCTTCAACGATTGGTTTTACGTAGTGCTTTTTTAACATAACACTTCCAGTATTTAAAAAACATGACTCCATTCGTCTAAATTTACCTTTGGTAATTGGCGGTAAATTAGGATATCGTTCATTAAATGTTCTGCAAGTTCTGCTAAGAATTTTTCCACATTCGCCATGGATGTAGAATAAATTTAAAATATCAGTATTGGAATACTCGTTAATTGCTTCCATTTCATAAAAAAGACTTTTGACTTTAATGAGAATGACAACTAGATAAACATTCGTTTATTTAATCATACCCACAGCCTACTTTCAAATGGTCATAGGTTTTAAGTACAGTTTTAATTAATATTTTATAAAAAGCGCTAATAATGTCAAAACCGCTAAAGATAGGTATAGGGATACCTATAGCATATCGATGCGTGAATTAAATTGTCATCTAAATATGTAAAAATATACAGGGTGTTCTATTTGAAAAAAGTTACTTTTTAGTATTTGAAGTTTTTCGGCTTTGCCACTAAATTTTGAACACCCTGTATAACCTGCGATAAGTTTGGAAATGTATTTCGTAAACCCTTATGGTTTTACTAGCTGTTTGTAAAATATGAAGGTTTTGCGTTTAAAGAAGAACAAAAAAATAGCTATTAAAAATCCCTCAACAAAACACTATTTTTTCTTAAAAATCACAATAACTCAAAAACCGTTAAAGATAGGTATAGGCTAACCTAATACAGTGTATTGTAGAATCGATCGTAGAATCCAAAAATGCAACAATATACAGGGTGTTCCATTTAAATTAAGAAAGTTGATAGCAATTTCCGATACTTCCGGAAGTTGTACAACATCGAAAATATTTTAGAACAAAAGAATGCTATGGGTTATTCTTAACCTGAAAGTTTCAAATTAATAAATAGTAGGAAACGCTGGAAACTTCTAATGAACGGGTTCCGTGGTATACCCTGTATACCTATGGAATTTGTTGATGATACAGTATCAATAGTTGAGCCATTCAGAGTAATAGTATATTTCATTTGAGAAGCGCTTGAGGCAGAAAATGCCAAACATAAGTTTTTGAAGCATTCAAAATTAGTTTGTTTGCCACCGATCATTAAGTTTGCAAAAGAAAAAATCACACTCTCTTTTCAGATGCGTAGTATCATTACCACGAATTAAAATATTAGTATCATCAGCATAGTGTACTCGAAGATGTTCAGAGGAAGTCATAATATCAGAAATATCATTAATGAAAATATAGAATAGTAGTGGCCCTAATATACTTCCCTGTGGCACACCTTGTTTTATTATTAGAGATTTCGATATTACATTTTGATTATTATCTATTAAAGTAGCCATCTAATGTAAGTATAGATGGTAATACATATAATTTCTTAATTTTAATCTAAAAGTATAATTATATAACATTATTGGCAGACTTCCCAAATCCATCTATCTAGAAGAAAAATTCCATATAAAATAATTGATAAAGTGGCAACTTTGAGATAACTTTTAAATACAAACGGGTGCATTTTGGCTAATTTATAGGTACAGGCCACTATTTATATTCCACTGCAAATTGAAGACGCCACAAAAAGATGTGTATATACCACATAAATTACTTATACGTCTTTTAGGTTTGTCAAAAAGGACAACAAAGGTATCCCTGCCATTCAAATACAAACTGTACGTTAGAGCTTTGGCATTTGAATCTTCACAATCAATTGACAGTCATTCGAAGGATTATTCGCGATTACGCGATGTACCCATCACTAGTCTACAAAACTTCTTCTGTATATATTTATTCTAATTTACTGAGCATTCTTCAACGATGAGACCAAATTTATCACTTCTTCAAATTTCTTAGAACGCTACGTTGTTCCGAATTGCTCCAGTTTGATTTACTGTGTTTCTTTTCACTATTAGGGAATCGAATGATAATAAAAGATACCGGAGGGCCTGAAAAAACAACACCGAACGGCGTCCAAATAGTTTCAAATCATAAATTCCGAACTTCAAATCTCCTTAGCGCTCGCTCACGTATAAGCTCCCGAAAAGAGAAAAAAAGAAACACGATAAAACTGAGGGAACTTACGAGCGCGCAACTTTCGCCAAACAGGAAACGTCGGGGAAACATCGAAAACTAGTTAAGAAATCCATCAAGCCCCCGTTGGCTTTAGACGGTAATCTACTTACCTTATCGCCAGGATCCGAAATTACTGATAAGTTTTGTGGAAATAAGCATTCGGAAACGCCTAGACAAAAGGATAAGATGAAACAAATAGATAAGTGTATACATCGCGGTTTACCGTGTTTAAATAATTCTTAAGTAAGACGATCGATTCGCTTAGCGCTGACGGGATTCAAGTTTTGTGAAGGAGAAGTCAGAGGGTACCACGTGCGATCGCCAAACGGAAGTCGAGAATTTTGCGCGGGCGGAGCAAATGGTATTTACCAACATGGGTCGGCATCTTTGACCTCACTCCAAACGTTGAAAGTCCGCAGGGGGATATTGGAATGTAGCTGGGTTATTTGTAGGGTGTGTTTGCTTATCCTTTTGGGATGAGGGTCTCGGTTAATATTTATTTGTGATCCCTGGAAGAGATTCCCTAAAAAAATTCCGAGTAAAAGGTTATATATGTTGGGTAAGATTAGGTTCGTATGTCCTTGAGTTGCCTTCAGTAGATACTTCGTGCTCTTATTTGAAATTTGATACACGTATAGTGCATTCCAGATCTAATGTTTCCCCCTTGCGAATATATTTGTCTACCACAAGCTCTAGACAGTACGCTTCGGCTATTTTCGGATTGTAGCAGATATGATTTAGTAAGTAAATAAGTAAGTAATTTTATTGATTTGTAAAATCAAGAATGATTATAAAATCAGTCAAAATGAAACAAAGAGAAAAAAATTATTAATCTAACAAACCAATGAATTTGATAAATGAACCCAAACCACCACCAATTAGAAAAGAAAGAAAAACTAGAACGAAACAGTAATCTTAAAGCTTAAAGCAAAAACGAAAAGTTCAACATAATAAATATTCTTGCACGCTATAAAAGCCCTCTCGATCAGAAATCGTTTAACATTATTTTCAAAGCTCACAGTGAAAGTTTTTATTACATCAGGTAACTTGTTGTACAACTACCTAGTAGTTCCCGCTCGATGACCTCACATTTCGGTATAAGAAAGTCATCAAGATGTCGCGTGTTATAATCATGTATGTCTCTGTTAGTGATGTAATTACTAGTTTGCCCACGAATATAGCAGATTGCCTCGAATATAAAAAGCGACGGGACTGTTAAAATACCTAGTGTAGCAAATGTATTTCTGCAAGATTCAGTTGGTTTTAACCCGCCCAGGATTCTGATAATTTGCTTTTGCCCTATAGAAGTACCATGTTAGCAGAAGGCGACGAGCCCCAGAGGAGTATTCCGTACGTTATTCTCGAATGAATGAACAGTCTTGAGAGTGTGAACTGATAAAGTATCCTTAAGAGCCCGAAAAAGATATGCTCTAGTATGGATTGATTTCGTAATTGTACTGCAATGATTGTCCCACAACAGATTACCTTGTAAGTGCGCGCCAAGGAATTTTGTATTCTTCTGTTGCTGCAAAGGATCACCACTTATAAGTACGCAACATGGTGTGTTTTGCAGTTGCTGTCTAGTGTGAGAAAGCATAGATATCGTTTTATCTTTGACACACAGTTTGTTGCTAGAAAACCATTGATACAATCGATTGATTCCGATGTTACCGGCAGTTTCTGCATCTTGTAAACTGTCCCGTGAAATAAGTATTGTGGTGCATCAGCATACATATAAATAAGTAAATCAGAAACAAAATGAAATATGTCGTTGGTGTACATGCTGAAAAGTAAAGGGCCCAGCACAGACCTTGCGGAACTCCATGAAGTTTAGGTAGGTAGCTAGATTTATAGTTCTTTACATTCATGCTGGCTTCGTGTTTTAGTGTCACAAATTGTAAACGTCCTGCTAAGTACGAAGCAAACCAATCTGCCGCATTACCTCTGATACCATACTCATAAAGCTTTTGCAGCAATATTGAATGTTGAACGCATTCAAAAGCTTTGCTGAAATCGCAAAATATAGAAATTGGATTGTCAATTTCGGCCAAAATAGTATTGTAGAAAGC
Organism: Cetonia aurata; assembly: GCA_949128085.1. Taxonomy (NCBI): domain Eukaryota; kingdom Metazoa; phylum Arthropoda; class Insecta; order Coleoptera; family Scarabaeidae; genus Cetonia; species Cetonia aurata. The sequence continues at coordinate 25,182,372 of OX421889.1, read as the reverse complement.
TATTAACGCGGTGGTAGTGAACATTATTTTACCTGAAACCGTGTTGGTTTTCATTATGGATATTGTATTTATACAAAAAATGCTCCAGACGAGTCAACATACAGTACTCAAATACTTTCGCAATGTTGGAGGTTAAACATATAGGTCTGTAGTTCATAACACTATGACTATTTCCCTTTTTAAAAACTGGTACAACTGAAGAAACTTTAAAGCGATCTGGAAATATACCCAGCGCGAAGGATAAATTAATGAGATACGTTAATCGCTTTAATAATAATTCTGAATATTCATTCGAAATCCTAGCAGAAATGTCATCAGGTCCACTAGTGTGTTTGTTTTTAGCTTTGCGCATTACTAAGGCCACTTCATTTTCAGTAAAAGGGAAAAGATACATAGTGCGTTCATTAGGAGTTATTTTGCTATCAATAGTAGCATCACGATCTGAGTTGACTATTTCTATCGGGCCTTTATAAAAATGAGTACTAAATGCCTCAGCTATCATATTAGGATCTTTTATTTCCTCACCTCCATCCTCTAGTGAGATGTTCTTATGTGAGGAGCCGGTGAAATTTCATGTTATTCGTTTATGATTATCAGAAATTAGTTTGTTTTGCAGGAACTAATATTTAGGCTTTCCTCCTCGGTTCATTCTCTTACAACTTGTAGAGGATTCTGCATTTTGTCCTACACTACGTTGTCGAATTTATCCTGGGGTAAAATGAAGATGCACCCCTTATGCAGCAATACATATTTAATGTCAATATAATATAATAATGCAATTTAATGTCTTCCTGCCTGCGGTACAGATCCGCGTACGTGTGCTACAATGGTTTTTTCTCAGATACTTTCATACTACCTCAGGGGTTCCACAAGGCACTAATCTAGGACCGTTACTATTTAATATCTACATTAATGATCTTTTAACATCTATTACATGTAAAGTTCTAGCTTATGCGGATGATTTGAAAATAGTTAAAGAAATTACCTCGGATCCCGACTGCAGTGTACTCCAAATAAATCTAGAAGTAATCAAGAACTGGCGTATAGTAAACAAAATTAGGCTTAATATCAACAAATGTGCTGTAATGAGATAGACCAGGTGTAAATCGCCTATTATTCATTCCTACAGCTTGGACCAAATCGATATCGCAAGGCATATTAAGATCAAAGACATGGGAATACACTTTGATGCCTATGTTCAGTTTTCTGAGCATATAGAAACCATATGTAATACTGCCTCCCGAAATCTTGGATTTTTAATAAGAACATGCCGAAATTTTTCTGACATCACCGCTGTAAAAACCCTTTTTTTATAGCATAGTGGGAAGTGGGCTTGAATATGCTAGTGTAGTATGGTATCCTATACCGGGTGTCCAACCTAAGATGCAACGGTTCCTAGCCAATTTATTATTGTCTTTTTGAACAAATGTTTCAAATAAATGTTGCCTCGAATTGTATTCTACACATGCTAAAATTAGTTTCAATAATGGCGGACTTCCGGTTGTACCGGAAGTAGATACTAACTTTATTATTTTAAATGGAACACGCTGTACATTATTGCACTTTTGGATTCTTTGTTAAATTCAAATAACAATACATTAGGGATACCTTGGGGCTAAGTTGTACCGTTTTCGAATTGCATGACTTTTTTCGAAAAAAAGAAAATGACATTTGCAGTGTGTTCGGTGTTTGGAAATATCTCAGGAATTACGAAAGTTAGAAAGATGCGATTTTCAATTTTCGCTTAACTAACAGCACACGTCTTTTATTTTAAAATTGTTGCGTTTAAATTACAGCGTTATTAAATAGGGATCTGTAATTTTCAAACTAAAATCATGGATAACTTGATTTTTTTAAATTGAACGGTATAGTAATTTTTACATAAATGGATGTAAAATTGAATTATCTTTCGATTTAATTGTATCTATCTCCAACGGTTTTGGAGATATTCGCGATTTTTCAGTTTCTCACGATAGATACGTATTGCGAAGCGCCGCCGCCGACCACCTTTCCCCTCGCATTTCACCAGGCCTGGCATGCTTAGAAAGTGACCAACAGAACACAATAGAACCACTAAAAATAAACAAAACTTGAAATTAAAAAAGAAGAAGAATTTACTGAAGTACGTTCTGAAACATTGGAGATGAACATAGCAAAGGTGAAAGAAAACACAACATTACTGGAATATCAATAAATCAGCACATTTTTCAAACTACATTACTCTATCCGATGTATGGGGTGAACATTTCTGAGCATTTCTGGTGTGACTTCTTGAAACGCTCTTTAAATACGATGGCAGATATCATCAGAGGTTGTTGGTGCCGTCTCATAAACTTTATTTTTAATGAAACCCCATAAGAAGAATTTGCAGCTTGTAAGATCTGGCGATCTCGGAGGCCATCTAACAGGTCCTCGACGGGAAGAAATGTAATCGATTTTCTACGCATAAGGAGTACAATTACAGTAAGAATAAGAGTAGATAAGAGTAGACGACGTCGAGCGTTCCAACCAGCGCCCGAACCACTTACGCTACGCCGCTTCTGCCGGTCGGAGCGAACTTTAACGCACATACCTCGCCGCGCGGCAAAACAAATTTTTTTTTTTAACGCGTGCGTGTCGGACCGAGATTTTGTGGGGATTGTAGTCTTGTGTGACGACAAACTCGCATACAAAATTTCAGCTCGATCGGTCGATGACACTTGGCGAGCTCCCCTTGTTAGGTTGGACACCCGGTATACATGCCATCAGCTTGAATTAGAGAGAGTGCAGAAAAGATTTTTAGAATATTTGTCATTCAAAATTACTGCAAGTTATCCTCGTGAAGCGGATTACGATGATTTACTGTGTATCCATAACATGGGCTCGTTGGCTCATCGCAGAGATGTTACTAGCGCCAACTTTTTTAATTAAACTTATAGATAATAAGATTGACTCTTCGTCTTTGCTCAGTCTCTAGGGCGGGTGCAAGATACACAAACACTTTCCTAATTCCGAAAGCAAAAATAAACGTTCTCGCAAAAGCACCATTAACACATATGGCAAGAAATGCTAATAGATTTTTTGAGGATCCATTTATAGTTTTTCACCGCTAACTGTTGCTATCAATTTCATAGTAGATAGTAGAAGAAGAATTAGATAGCTAATTCTTTTAATTAAGGAATGTTCATATGTGTAATATCGTTTTTCCCTTGTTCAATACTTATTACTAGACGCGTTATGTATTTTTTTTGTTCTTTTGTTTTGTTTGTACTACTTGTATTTAAAAATGCACTATCTCAATTATGTTTGTAAATTATCCTGAGAATAGATTTTAAATCTGTTGGGTAATAAAGTTTATTATTATTATTATTTTATTATCATTATTATTATTATTATTATTATTATTATTATTATTATTATTATTATTATTATTATTATTATTATTATTATTATTATTATTATTATTATTATTATTATTATTATTAAAAATATCGCGCGCGCGCTCTTCCCCGCCCATCCCACAAGGGGAAGGAAAGGCTTCAAGAAAGTGGCAGACTTCTCGCCCTTTGAGGACGAGGAACTGAGAGTGGCAGTGGAGTCTCTTCCCAACAAGAAGGCCCCAGGACCGGACGGTATCCCGTACGAGATCCTGAAATTGGTGTATGAGTGCTGCCCATAGCTGCTGCTGCAAATGTACAACGCGTGTCTGGCGGCGGGAGTCTTTCCTTCCCGGTGGAAGACTGCCAGACTCGTGTTAATTACGAACAAGGAGGGAGATCCATTCGACCCGAGCACGTACCGCCCCCTGTGCATGTTGAACACGGCGGGCAAGGTGCTTGAGAGCCTCCTCCGGACCAGATTGCATACGGCGGTGGAGGAAGCTGGGGGCTTGTCCCCGTACCAGTATGGTTTTAGGCGGGGAAGATCGACCGCGGTGTCCCAGGCGGAGAATTATAACCATTTCTCGCGCCGAGTGGTTCTTCTCGTGACCCTGGATGTGAAGAATGCCTTCAACTCGGCTAGATGGGTCGACGTACTGGACGCCTTAGAGCACACCTTCCGGGTGCCCTCGTACCTGATGAGAATGATCAACAGTTACTTGGAGGAGCGTACGATCACCTACCAGACGGCGCAGGGTCAGCGCAACTACACGGTGACATCTGGAGTTGCTCAGAGATCCATTCTGGGACCGGATCTCTGGAATGTCTTTTATCACGGGCTCTTGAGGAAGAAGATGTCTGAGGGGGCGGGGCTGGTTGGCTATGCCGACGACATCGCGCTGCTCATAACGGCGCGCGATGTCGGGCTTGCCCAGTTACAACTCAACCAGGCCATAAGGAGGGTGAACCAATGGATGGAGAGGCATGGCTTATTCCTGGCTCTCCATAAAACGGAAGTCGTTTCCCTATCCACACTTGAAAAGGAATGGACATCATCATACCCCTGCGAGTGGGGGACGGGGAAATTAGAACGCGCCTCAGCGTAAAGTATTTGGGAGTACTGGTGGACACCAAATTGACGTTTTGGCCCCAAATTCTACGAACTGCAGACAAGGCAGCAAAGATGACAGCAGACCTGAGCAGGTTGATGGCCAACGTCGGCGGTCCCAGTTCAAGTAGGCGAAGGCTGCTAATGGCGGCGGTGCAGTCCGTCATTCTGTACGGGGCGGAAGTGTGGGCCGACGCACCGAGGAAGGAGTTGTACCGCAAGAGGCTGGCCCAAGTCCAAAGAAGGGCCGCTCTGCGAGTAGTTAGTGCCTACAGCACCGTTTCGGAGCCCGCAGTTCTCGTGGTGGCGGGGATAATCCCGGTGGCGCTTCTGGCCCGAGAGAAGAAGCGCATTTACATGAGGAGGACGGAAACCGGAGAAGATAGCTCCGCCAACGAAAGGGACTACACGCTAAACACGTGGCAGCGCCTATGGGAGGGGAATGGGAGAGACCGTTGGACAGCCAGGCTGATCCCACACCTGCGCCCATGGATCCAAAGGGGCCATGGTGAGGTAGACTTCTACCTCACCCAACTACTGACAGGCCATGGCTACTTCAGATCCTACCTGTATCGCATGGGTAAGACGGATTCTGAAGTATGGCTGTATTGTCCCGGCCAAGTTGACGACGCCCACCATACTTTCTTTGTATGCCAGAGGTGGCCGGAGCGGAGAAGACTGGTGGAAGCCGCGTTCGGTGTGTTCTCACCAGACACGGTCATCGAGAGAATGGTGCAGAGCGAGGACTCCTGGGCGAACTGTATGCGGTACGCGCACGAGGTCCTACGAGCTAGGAAAATGGAGCGTGGCCCCTATACAGCCAAGTTAAAGGATCCAGCCTGATGCTATGTGTTAAACGTTTCCGGGCTGCTGTTTGAGAGTGGGGAGGTGTTTTTAGTTGGTAGTCTTCATTTTTGAAGGAGTCCAGCACTACGTGCGTAAATGCATTTTCACCTCCCCGTCATAAAAAAAAAATATTATTATTATCAATACATAAAATGCCACTAGTGGTAGTAATTTTTATGGGTATATAAATTACTTCTACTAGTGGCATTGTGTGTACCTATTCTATTTGTAAAAGCATACAGTAGTTAGCGATATTCAGCAAACAAGATATTTCTGTTCAATGTAAGAAAACGGATTAACTCGCACTATCTAAACTTCTATAATATAACCACTAAACAGGGATGTTGATTAGTATTCTAATTTATGCAATTTACATAGAGAGCAAATCAACAAAATTATTATAATTCTATTCCGGTTTGGTCTTACGCAAATGGTATGCAGATGCAACATGCAAGGAACGTTTACTCAACAAAAACGTCATTTGCGGCGGATGGATTGCCACCCACATCCTATAAGTACATATAAGTGCGGCGTCATTTGTAATTCATGACTATCTGATAGCTTACGTAAAGGATGTTTACCAATGTATGAATAATACAACCGCACGGAATTAAATTTGCCTTAATAATACGAAGTATAATTTTATTATCTTATCATAAATATATGCATGAATATACAATTCATTTTGTTATATGACTTAATATAAAAGTGATACATTTTAGTTAGATATAATTTAATTTATTTTTTTTTAATAAACACCTTCCGAAAATCAACAATTAGTAGTCTTAAAGCATGGTAATATAATCCAATCAATAGTTTGTACTAGAGATGTGTCGTTCCAACCGGACTCGGTACAAAGGAACTAGTCCGCACATGGAATTAAAAGGAACGAGTCCGCTATATCGTTCCGATATCGTTCCGGGTCCGGACTCAAATGTACCTATTCGGTACATCGTTCCTTTAGTTCCTTCGGTACATCGTTCCTTTAGTTCCTTTAAACCGAGTTCGATCGGAACGAAATGAATTCGGTCCACAGTCGGTGTGTTATGATTACCTACATACACAAGAAACTTTTATCGCTATTAAGCGATTTACTAGTGTTGAAAGGTTGTTTATATAACTTGACTGTAGACTGTGGACGTGTTTTTAAATAAAAATAAAACGTTCTTTGTTTTCTTTTTGACAAGTTACATCTACCATAGTAAATAAAGTCTATATTGGGTTTATTATTTAATACGTAACTTATGCACATGTATAATAGATACGGTATATGTAGATGTAGATCACATTAGATGAATGCTATGTTTGTATTGCGCACTCACTCTTTATACCAATTCCGATCGGAACGACATATCTCTGCCTGCGTATAGCGGCGAGCTGGCGAGTGTATTGTTCAAGGAACGATACCTATACCGAATGTACCTATATTTGATTTAGTTCCAAAGGAACGAGTTCAGCGGACACGTTCCTTTTTACAAAAGGAACGAAAGGAACTAGTCCGTAAAAGGAACGACATTTCCCAACACTAGTTTGTACTATTATTTATTTCCCAGTACGAAGCACCAGTGGATCACATTATCATATGTTTACAAATGACTTCAATTTAAATTTTACATAACAATCTATCTCTACGCGTGTGGTCTGGGGATTTTTTTTATTTACCAATTAGACACGTGTCCATAATAATAATTGGCCACATACTCCATAAAAACAATGTAATGTAAGTTACTACTGTTTTATAGTTCTCCGTAAACGATATTGTTAATTTATGTGAATCATGCCATGTCACCCTAATTAGAAAGAATTTGATTTTAGCTCCTTGTTGGTATAATAGAAATTCTAGTACTTCACCCAAATATTTTCATGTCCGGGAAATGTCTTATTATATCGAATGTTTATGGAAAGCTTCTTATTTTATTTTCTCTTACCTCAAGAATCATGGAAACCAGAGGCATCACTCATATTTTCATTTCAATGGTTCCCCAATTAAAATGCCTGTTGTTACTCCATCGGTGTCTACTAACATCTACTACAAATAAAATCAAAGTTTTCAACAAATCAATGGAATAGTTGTTCACTAATAAAATTGTGATTCGCTCCTAATATGTAAAAGTTACTACCAAGAACCTCAAGAGTACACAGAGAAAAATCCAAATTGTAGTATTTACACTTCACTGTTTGACGGAAATTGTAGTAAGAATTCCTACTATTGTGCAGAATTTTAGAACAACATCGTTGCATTTTCCTACATCAAGGTTACAAAGAAAGCAATAAAATTGTTGAAAAATATTGTGTGACAATCTTCTACAAGATATACGAAGAATCTAACTTCAAACGAAATCAGATTTTCACACATCAGAGTCAATGTCGATTGTGTCCTGCCAGGTACGCTGGGCATCTATACACTCGTTGTATAGATGTCGTTGTAGTCATGTCATTCTCTTTAGCTTGCTTACGGTGCATATACCGCAGCACGGGAGAGGTGTCGATTGTGCCTTGCCTATGGTACGCTGATGAGTTGCTAATAAGCACGAAACAGCGCTGTCCGTACCTGGCAGGACACAATCGACATTGACTCTGATGTGTGAAAATCTGATTTCGTTTGAAGTTAGATTCTTCGTATATTTTAGGTTACACGCTTTTCGTGTAAGTGCTGCACCCTAGTGGTCATTGGCTTACTGTGTAAGCCTACTCTTGCAGTGTTCTGTATGCTGTGCATAGACCTGCGGAGGACGCTGGGCATCTATACACTTGTTGTATAGATGTCGTTGTAGTCATGTCATTCTCTTCTACAAGATATAGTGAAATATTTTACAAATAGTGAATATAATAAATTGCACATAATGTAGTGAAGAAAGTTATAAGAACAGGTGTAGCAAATTTACTATGTGTTGGTTTATATGGTTAGGTGCTGGCAACAGTCACCTTACTTTGATTATTATACAGAACTAGAAACTGCATTAATAATGAGATGAAATGAAATGAATGCTAAATATGTATAAAAGTAACGAAAGCAACAAAAAAAAACGTTTTCTTAGTATGTTCCTCCAAAATGATGCACGAATAGTGTATTAAAAACACATTTTAAACTATGAATTAAAATTTTAAATGAATGACGGCCCCAATGTCTTACGAAACGCTATTGTTTGCAACCGCTGTCTAATGTTACATCCTTGTATATGGTAATAATTATATCCGCCGACATCTTCGACCTCTCTCAAGAATTACATATTTTCATTTTTGAAGTCGATTAACAAACTCTCAGACTTATAAAAATCACATTTATTTTTTCTTTACACAACAAAAAATGTCCTTCTGTTGGCGGGTAACTTTTATAAAATATTTTACGTAGTGTAATATAGACACTTTTGATGGTAAAATATCTTTGTTATCTTCATATTCTTCTGCTTTGTATTTTTTCTTTTTTTGTATTGTATTCAGTCTTCATTTCGTATTATTCTTTGTTATTACTCTGTTTTTTGCATCTTTGCATGCAATATATATATATTTAACTTCACATGTTACCTCAATATTACTTGTTAATATTACTTGTTCATTTATCATTCAAATTACCATTGTTTATTTTTTGTCCTGTATTAGGTTGTGACCTGTTGGGGCAATAAAGTTATATTATTATTATTATTATTATTATTAGCTACCACCGGACTCCGACAGAATGCCTACCCTCCTATGTCATAGGCCTGTATCTTTAGTCGGCGTTGGTCCTGTATATCTAGTCGGCATTGGATAGAACAACTCACAAGGCAAGGTCACAAACTGTAAATTGCAGATTAGAATAAGGAAGAGCGCCAAATACATATTCTAGAGTCTACAAACTGACAAAGTATCATCAGTGACCTCCGCTTGTGAGTCGTTCTATCATACCTAGGCCATTTGTGAATTTTACGACGTAATTTTGGTTTGTTCTAATCAAGTCTAGCAAGCGATTACGATAAAGCTATTATCATTGAAACATTTCCTCGGCGTAATATCTTGATTAAATATTTACAGATTTACGGTCTCAAATTTATGCGAAAAAAATTAAGCACATACTAGTGCCAATGCGCAACACAATCTCGTAGATTCATTAGTAAATATTATTTTGATATGCATAAGCATATTTATGTTTACGAATGTAATTTACAGCGTATTACTGCTATACTATCTAGTATACAGTTAGTGTATTGACAATCTTATTCTATCTATATGTGCTTAATATATCCACTAGGTACTATCACCTTGTGCAATATACGCTTTTGACAAGGAAAATAATAGGGAAACTTGGATGTGTATTAATGAAATGGTTATCACAAAGTAAATATTTTGTCGAATACTATGACATATATATAATTCCATGAGAGGCGTCTAGTAAATCTAATTTTAAAGAAAATTCGTTGAAACTTGTTAGGCGGTTTAAGCCAATAATAGCATTTTAATATTTACATTCATGAGATAGTCGGATATGACAGGTTTATCATTAGTGTTTTTTCCCTGCAAATATTTTATTTTGTCATAAATTAATCGTATGGCATTAATTCATAATTTCCTTACTATTCTATCTCTGGTACTGCTCTTTGACCTGTTGCTTTCATAATATCATGCCAAAACATAATTCATGGGACTTTTCAGCTGATGTGCTCAACCTTATTTTTACAGTTTACAACATATTATATCTATTTTATTTTGTTGAATTTGATCACGAAAAAGGAAAGCGAAAATACCGAATCCTCTTTAGCACGGACATTTTCTTCCTTGAGCTACATTTGTAAAAGTTATTTTACTCAATACATACATATATCCGCATGCATTAACCAAATTTCCAGAGAAATTAATTCCGATTTGCACAGCAAAGATTAACAAACTGAATGGCGATTTTGGTTTTATAGAGTGAGTTTCTTTTTTTTTTTTTCATTATTTGTATGGGGATCTCGAACGTTATAAGAGACACGCATTGGGTTAAATGGAGAAAGATTTACATCTTTATAAACATAATGCGCTTTAGTACATTTAAAGAAATGCATAGTTTACTAGGTATTTATAAAAAAATAGAAATTCGAACTAGAACTTTTCAGCGCTGTAACTCTTTCACTTGTAAAGATAGTAAAAAAAAATTAACATTGTTTTTAGGGAATTTAATGTCAAATAAAAAAAATTTAATTTTGCATAGCATGTTTGAATTAGGAAGCAAAGTATATTTTTTTTATGGAAACCGTAATTGGCTATGATATATTCGAACAATACATTTTTTTCTGCTTGCAATGGTCTAAAGTTGTAGCACTTATTTTAATAAATAACAGCACATAACACTATTATTATGTTTAACAAAAATCATGTCTTGCCATGGAAAACGCGATATAAACAATTGAAGTTTACTTCATCATTGACAGTTCGTTCATTGTGATTATAGTTGGTTTTGTCAGTGGTTTAGTTGCTTTACAAAGTTAGTTATGGTGTATACAAATCTCCACATTATTATTTATAACAAAAATAGTCAACAATCCGCTTTTTCTGTATTTTGATCGCCCTCAAACATCGTTAGACACCCTCAAGAATTTATACCCCAATTTAAAAAAGTTTGGAAGTTTTGTGAAACCCAGAAATAAGGGTCATATTGATGAAAAACGTGCAGATAAATATTTTAGCTGCTGTTAATCAACATCAACACAAGACGCCACTACCTCACAACACAGATTAGTGAAAGTGTTATCAAAACAAGTACCATCCTTATAAAAAATTAGTTGGTCGTATTCTGCACCCTGGAGACGATGAAAGACGATTCAATTCTTATGCTTGGTTCATAAATATGTGCAATTAAAGTAACAACTTTCCGATGCAGATCTTATGGACCGAGGAAACACATTTGACAAACTGCGGCGTGTTCAAACGCCATAATGAACACCTGTGGGCCCAAAGAAATCCTCACCGTTTAGAAGAAAGACGACCCCAGATAAAGTTTGGCTTCAATTTGTGGCGTGGTGTTATTCGTTCGCAGATTGTCGGGTCATTTATTTTTAATGAAACTTTAACTGGAGATCATATCGAGTTCCCATTAAAGTTTGATTAATTTCGCAATTTCTTTGTGAAGATTTCGACAGTATCCTAGATGAATTAAATTTACAAACTTGCGGTGGTTTCAACACGACGGTGCACCACTTCACTATCAGGCTCAAGCCAAAAGATGTTTAGATAAATTAAACTAACTCGTGTATCGGCAGAAGTGGTCCTGTTTTATGGCCTACACGTTCTCCAGATCTTTCAGCATTAGATTTCTTCGTCTTTGGAGCAATAAAAGATCTCGTATGTGTGCGATCATATGCAATTCGAGAGGAGCTATTGAAAGCTACGACAATTACATCATTGCAAGTAGAATATCTCATAGCCAGCAATGGTTTCCATTTAAAAAATATATATATATACTTTGCTTTCTAACCCAAAAATACTAAGCAAAATTAAAAATTCCCAAAAAAACAATATTCAATTTTAGTAGTACCAGGTTTTGGTGAATAACAATACCAAAAGCCATCCAAAGCAGTACGCTATTACTAGCGTGGACGCCTCTAGCCGGTATGATTTGTTACAAGGGATCCGATCGTAGACCGCGAATAGACGCCAGAGTATTTTTAGGGGTCGTAGACGGTCGCTCGGTGCTATGGGTATCCCCGTTCGTCGTTAAGAGCGGGAAAACGCGTAAACCTTTACCGAAATTTCAATTTTTCGATTTTGGGATGTAATCCCTCATCAAACGACTATTTAATTGGTTGGATGAACGATCCGGGGTTTACTATTTCAAAAAAGAAAGCTTTGTGTAGGGTAGTAGGCACATTCATCTCATCCACCGCATTCCTTATTGCATGTTTTGTATGCTCTGAATTATGCTCTATATCATGAGTATACCCTTTTTCTATTTTAACACTTCACACCAGAAGAATTCAATTGATGTAATGTCAGCTGATCTAGCAGGCCATTCAACTGGGCCATTTCTGCCTATCTGTTTCCCAGGAAAATGCTGGTTTACAAATGTTTATTATCAATGCAGTTGGATGAGTCAGACATCCATCTTGTTGCCAATAAATGTTTCTTCCTATGTTCGAGTGAATGTTGCAAAACTGAGGTAATACTAACGTTTTTATCAAATCTATATAAATATGTTGATTTAAATTATGCTGTATAAGGTATGAACCAATAATATCACCATAGGAAATACCAAACCATATATTTTTTTTTATAACGTTGAAATTATAGATTCAATTAAATCACTTACATATTGCTGTGATAATTATGAAAATGTGAATTATTTAAAATTAAATTAATGCTTGTGACCAAATGTCTGAAATTAATTATTAAGTTGAGCGCCAACTCTAAAATAGAGTAAAAATTTCTTGAAGAGCATGGGATTCAAAATCCCAGTGGTCACCTTCTGAAGGTAAACCTTAAGAAACTGAAAGTGGGTGTAAATTGACCACGATGTGGGGAAACAAATTAAAACAACAAAATTTGAATTTTGAAATTAATTAGAACTTTAATAAATAAAAAAAAACAAATAGGAAGAAATTTAAAACCTTAGATTAATTAAAATCCAGGCTTAAAAGAAAACTCCCTATATTTAACATGAAAATAAACAAGATTAAGAAAATTTAGAAATATATAATTTTATACACCACGTGTAAATCGCAAAATGGCGTTCTCAGGTGAACGTCTTTACCTTTAAATACTTAAAACTGCTCAGATGTAGTCAGCAATTACAAAGCAAGGTAAAAATACCTTCAAAACAGTGAACTACAATCAAATCTAATTGAAAAGGAAAAAGAATGAATCAAAAATTAAATAAATATCAAATAAAAAAAAATGAACTCTCAAAAAGTAAAATTAAATCAGCTATAACAAACTATTTGGAATTCCAAATATTAAACAAAGAAAATTAACTGAATTGAGTGTAAGATGCCTCTACTAAGGTTAGATATGTAAAAATCAAATGACACGCGGCAACAAAATGTCTTCAAACGACATACATTTACAGCGCTCAGGAAAATGATCTTACCTTCGCAGAGTCTAATTGTACACTCCCTTCTCTCTCCCGCAAGCGAGCAAACGCCGGCACAAGAGAAGCGCACGCAACAGAGGCGAACTTACACGGTAAAATGACTTAAACCAGGCAAACAAACATGAAATGAAAAACTGAGCTAAATGAAAATTACATAGCGGTAAAACAAAACTAAAAATGATATTAATAAGAATTTTTCAACATGTTTCAAAGTAACTTAATACTAACTTAACTTTTACGAAAAATTTAGTGTCTTTTAAAAATCCTCCCGAAACAGCTGACTTGGACGAAGGGGTCAACGCACTCACGCACAGTTTTTCATCCCCTTTTTCCACAGCACATCTCCCGATTATAAAAGAAAAAATTTGCACTTGAAAAGTGTCATTGTTTTGCTTTTGAAATCGCACGCACACAAAAGAAAAAACAAAAATTGACAGTCCGAACAACGGAAAATAAAAAAAATTAAAAATCCTGTCTCCGCACACAGGGGTGAAAACGTCACTTCCGGGCGGCGAGCTACCCGGGGTCGTGGTGAAAGTTCTGGAGGGCAGAGATGTGGTACCGACCTTTGTTCTGGGTACCGTCCAAAGTGTGCAGTTCGTAGGTGACCCCATCAAACACACGGGCCACTCTGTACGGTCCAACAAACGGAAGTTCCAGCTTTTGGCAGGTTTGCTGGTCACGTCTTCCCAAACGATATCGACGCACCAGGACTTGGTCGCCGACATTGAACCGGGTACGCTTGGTGATCTTGGCATTTTCTTGGCGGACATACCGTTGTCCCCTTTGTTGAAGCTTCCTTCTGGCTTCCTCTGTACGTGCCTCCACGTATACATCCTCCTCGAGAAGGTTCCACGGGCGACTAGGCAACCTTCCATACATTAAGGTGTATGGGCACTCCTCCGTGGTGGTGTTGGGAGTGTTGTTTATCCAATTTTCGATGTTTTGGACGTGGCGGACCCAATCAGGATGGCGTTGATGGGTTTGCATCCTGAGAAACTTGACGACTTCCTGGATGTATCTCTCGCAAGGATTCCCACAAGGATGACGTATAGAACAGAAAGAAACATTAATATCACGCTCATTCATGGCGTCAACAAAACGATGCGTGTTGAAATAAGTGGCATTGTCAGCAAGAATGCGGCGCATTTTCCCTTGATTTCGTATAAAATTGTCAATACAACGGATTGCTGTATCAGTGTTGTAATATCTGGTGGGAAAGAGTCTTACGTATTTGGTGAAAACATCTACCATGACGAAAATGTTGCGGTAGCCAAAATGTCCAGGTATGAGATTTCCAAGAAAGTCGACGGCGACGAGGTCGAGTTTGTTCTCTACAACGATGCTCTTGATGACATTCTGGCAGGTGCGGTTCTTTGATTTTCCCAGTTGACATTGAAGACATGTGCGGACGATGGATTTGGCAATGGTCTTGTCTCTTGTTGCGAAGAAAGCTTCTCGGAAGGTGAGCCAAAGTTTGTGACCTCCAATGTGTCCAAGAGATTGATGTAGCTCCTGCATTGCTTGACGTGCGAATGACTCGGTGAGTACGACATTGAACTGGTCTCGTATCCTTTTCATTAGAATACCATCTCTGATGACAAAATCCTTGTACTCATCCTGGTGGACTAATGCCTCTCGTATTCGATCGAAACAATCATCTTGTTGCACCTCGTTGATCCTGACAAAGTCAAACAACCCCTCGGCTTCATATATGTTGTATGTGTTTACCTCAACATGGTTGAAATGGCTTTTCAGATTGTGCATACGAGACAAAGCATCAGCTGTTACATTCAAATCTCCTCTTATGTGTCTTATCTCAAAAACATATTCTGATAATAATAAAGTCCATCGATAAATTCGGTTGTTTGAGAACCGAGTTGACATTAAAGATGTTAATGCAGCATGATCTGACTCAATTATGAATTTCTTGCCTAGTAAATAAAATCTTAACTTGTTTACTGCATGGACTACAGCTAGCATTTCTTTTTCTGACACAGTGTATTTTAACTCATAATTTTTCAAAATCCTGGAGACAAAACAAATTGGTTCTTCTCCATTCCTGCCAATTTGAATCAAGACACCACTGATGGCTGTGTCACTGGCATCGACACGTAACAAAAATTCTTTACTAAAATCTGGCAATAATAAACATAATGATTTGTGAAATTCAGACTTTACATTTTCAAATGCTTCTAATCTTTCATTTGTCCATTTAAATTTTTCATTCTTTCTCAACAATTCAAATAAAGGTGCACTGATGTGCGCTAATCTCGGAACAAACCTTTTGTAGTAGTTTACTACACCAAGAAAACCTCTTAATAACTTTATGTTGCTAGGTCTAGGGTACTTTTTGATGACGTCTAGCCTAGATTCATCTACTCTGACATAATTCTCTGTTAAATCATATCCTAAAAACTTTACTTCATGCTTTACAAACTCACATTTTCCTAAATTTACTTTTAAACCATTCCTTGCTAAAACTTCAATAACTTTGCGCAAATGCACTAAATGTTCATCTAAACTCTGACTAAAAATTAAAATATCATCAATGTAATGAGCTACAAACGAATTGTATGGTTCTAAAATCTGTTGCATTGCCCGTATCAACGCGGCAGCCGAACTACTTAAACCATAAGGTACAACCTTAAACTGATACACATTTCCATCAACCATAAATCCACAAAACTTTCTAGATTCTTTGTTCAACGGTACCAACCAAAAAGAGCTCTTTAAATCTAGCTTTGTAAAATAATTCGCATTTGTACACCTTGCCAACAATGTTTCAACCGTGACTGAAGTTTCGAACTGCGGTCGTGTGCGTTCATTCAGACGTCGGGCATCAAGACACAAACGGATGTCTCCATTCTTCTTTTGGACGACGACTAAAGGATTGACGTACCTTGTTCTTCCACGTTCAATTATCCCATCTTGAAGCATTTGGGATACCTCAACTCTGACTTTTTCTTGCATGTTTTTGGGAATTGGATAGTTCTTGATTTTGAAAGGTTTCGATTCATCTACTTCTAAAGAATGTTCATAACCAACTGCTAAACTTGGGAATTTGTCTACTAGAGAAATGTACTGCTTTAAAATTTCTTTGACTTTAAATTCAAACTTTTCATCACAATCAATCTTAAATTCATTTAAATCATCTGGGAATTCAATCTGGGAATTGTCTGCTTCTAACTCTACTACTTCATCAACAACTTCTTCTTCTTTAACCTCATCAACTAATTCACTACCCTGTATACTATCACATTCAACAACTTTTCCATAACTCTGTATATCATTCTTAAAACAATCATTTTCTTTCTCTTTTCTTAAACAATTAACAATTTTCTCCTCATTAGGAGTCTCATCACACCAATTAACTCTCTCCTCTCCTATCTGAATTAGTCTCTTATCAACATCTACCACCGCTCTCATCTTGTCTAACAAATCAATCCCAATAATTCCATCTCTTTTTAAACCTTTTAATGAAATAAACTCTCCCAGAAAAGTTGAATTTTGTAATTTGAATTCTACGACAAAAACTCTGTTGATGGCAGCAATTATCTTTTTTGTAGCAGTAATAATTGTAATTTTTCGAGTTGGAATGAATTTCCCTACTTTTTCTTTCTCTAGCATTTTTACTTTCTCTTCGTCTAAAATTGAAACCTCACTTCCCGTATCTACTAAACATCTTAAAACATTCTTTCCAAACATTGCATTTACATGTGGCAAATCTGAATTGATCGATCTTAAATCATTTTGTAAAATGGTGTACAATTCTTTCTTTTTGGTTGGATTTTCTAAAAATCCTGCCCACGAGCTTCATCGAGTAGTTCTTTCGGCTTTGTTTGAACCTTTTGCTCATTTAAATTAGACCTAGTGTCTTTGTGAATTGCGCCAGTGCTGTTTGATATCTGATTTGTTTGAATTTGATTTACGTAGCGATTTGAATTCCACTGCACAGAATCTCTAGGCAAAACTTTGTCAGCTGACTTATTTGAATTCTGATTTTGTGGGGAAGCCACTTGATTGACGTTTGACCTTGTCTGGACATCGTGACGGTCATTTTGGTGCGTTGTGGATACCTGAGGCACATTCTGATTGTTTGAATTTGGACTCTGACGTCCACCATTTCTAGGAGTGAAAGACTGTCTCCTGTTGAAATAGGGAGCTGGTCTCGGATTTACATTAGCTCGCGAATACTGTTGACGGTTGAAACCATCATTACTCGAACTGCCAGTTGCCTGATTGTGGTTGACATGGCCTTCAGGACTTCGCGAATTGCTAGGATTTACCTTGCATTGTTCCGCTTGATCTAATCTCTTCATTAGTTCCAACAATTGACTAACAGAGGTTATATTTTGCATCGCAATGGCTTGAGTGACCTCAGGCTCAAAATGCCTGGATAATTGCGTGATCAAATCAGATTCCAAAACGGGTGGTGTTAAAAATTTGAGAATATTGATTTTCTTTATGACATAGACTTCTCTACTATCTAATCCGCACTTATTATAAGAACCTAAGAATAAATTTGTTCTCACCCTTTGTTGAATCGCTTGACTCCAGTATTGTCGTTGAAATACATCTTGGAAGTGGTCCCAGGAATTGATCGTATCTGCGACGAAGTCAAACCAGGATCTCGCTTCATCCTTCATGGCGTTGCGGGCGATCCGCAGCTTGTTTCTTTCTCCCGGTACGGATTCTAAAAATTCGTTCAAATTTCTTAGAAACGCCATTGGATTGGGCGTTACCGAACCAAAAAATTTCGGTAACTGTTCCATTTGAACAGGCATTGACAAAATACTGTTACCAAACTGATTGACATTGGGAATTTCTTGAATTGATGAAATTTTTCTGTTTATTTGTTCTTCTGCTCTTTCCACACTCTCAGCAATCTTTTCCTTCACTTCGCATTCTATTTTTCTGACTCTTTCTTCAACCACATATTCTCTCTCATCCCATTTATTTTTCATTCCTTTTATCTCTATCTGACAATGTTTAATTGCTATTTCATTAGCTGTTGATCTAATTGTATTATCTAATACTTTACTCTCTACTTTCTTAACGTTTTCATCTACTCTTATGATTTCTGATCTAAAATCACTCCTTATCTCATCAATCTGTCTCTGTATCCCTTTTGTTACATTCATAATCTCATTATTAGAAACAACAAGCTGTCTAAACATCATCATCACATCTTTCATTCCTATACTTTCCTCAGTTTTTCCTGTCTCACTCTGCTCCAACGTCTCGATGTGGGACTCCCTCACATCCGTCAAAAGTGCTTGTGGAAGCTCCATCTGCTTGCTCTCCTTTTCCTCAGGAAATGAATCCTCCGAATACGTCTTGTTTAGCACGGTTGCCACAGATTCCTCGCTCGTGTACCTGGGTTGCTCCCTCCAGGTTCCTTCTGGGACGAACAATTTGTCCTGTGCTTGGTTCTCTCCGGACATTTCGACGATTTTCAAAAATTTTTAAACACAACAGGTATTAGTTTCCCCGAAACAGTTGAAAAATTCCCGAAACCTCGTGCAGGGAAAATTACAAAGTAAATCGTGGCCAAAAATGAATCAAAACAACAATGAATCGTGGGCCCCACGTTGGCAAAGCCAAATAATTATGCTGTGATAATTATGAAAATGTGAATTATTTAAAATTAAATTAATGCTTGTGACCAAATGTCTGAAATTAATTATTAAGTTGAGCGCCAACTCTAAAATAGAGTAAAAATTTCTTGAAGAGCATGGGATTCAAAATCCCAGTGGTCACCTTCTGAAGGTAAACCTTAAGAAACTGAAAGTGGGTGTAAATTGACCACGATGTGGGGAAACAAATTAAAACAACAAAATTTGAATTTTGAAATTAATTAGAACTTTAATAAATAAAAAAAAACAAATAGGAAGAAATTTAAAACCTTAGATTAATTAAAATCCAGGCTTAAAAGAAAACTCCCTATATTTAACATGAAAATAAACAAGATTAAGAAAATTTAGAAATATATAATTTTATACACCACGTGTAAATCGCAAAATGGCGTTCTCAGGTGAACGTCTTTACCTTTAAATACTTAAAACTGCTCAGATGTAGTCAGCAATTACAAAGCAAGGTAAAAATACCTTCAAAACAGTGAACTACAATCAAATCTAATTGAAAAGGAAAAAGAATGAATCAAAAATTAAATAAATATCAAATAAAAAAAAATGAACTCTCAAAAAGTAAAATTAAATCAGCTATAACAAACTATTTGGAATTCCAAATATTAAACAAAGAAAATTAACTGAATTGAGTGTAAGATGCCTCTACTAAGGTTAGATATGTAAAAATCAAATGACACGCGGCAACAAAATGTCTTCAAACGACATACATTTACAGCGCTCAGGAAAATGATCTTACCTTCGCAGAGTCTAATTGTACACTCCCTTCTCTCTCCCGCAAGCGAGCAAACGCCGGCACAAGAGAAGCGCACGCAACAGAGGCGAACTTACACGGTAAAATGACTTAAACCAGGCAAACAAACATGAAATGAAAAACTGAGCTAAATGAAAATTACATAGCGGTAAAACAAAACTAAAAATGATATTAATAAGAATTTTTCAACATGTTTCAAAGTAACTTAATACTAACTTAACTTTTACGAAAAATTTAGTGTCTTTTAAAAATCCTCCCGAAACAGCTGACTTGGACGAAGGGGTCAACGCACTCACGCACAGTTTTTCATCCCCTTTTTCCACAGCAATATGTACAGGTGTCGCACCGAAGACTGGGTCTTTGATTACAGCTCTATTTGTCATTTTAGAAAGAAAGCTTTTCTACAATAATGTTATTAAAGATAGACATATAGTAGTTTATATGAAGTCATATTATTTTTCTGCGTAGAATTGAAAAATGAAATAATATTTAGGATGTTCCATTTAAAATAACGAAGTATGTATCAGTTTGCCTACTTCTGGGACACTCTGTATAGTCAAAAATATTTTTCAGTGATGCAGCATTGGATTCTATAACATTCTTGTAGAAAAGGTTTCTTTCTAAAATGACAAATAGAGCTATAATCAAAGACCCAGTCTTCAGTGGGATAGTTTATCTACTTGTTTATTTCAAAAACCGATTGTTACTCAGTCAAAAAATGAAAGTACCAGCTGCAATAATATTGCTTTTATGAGTAAGTATACGTCTATGGTCAAATCTAAATATGTTTTTGGATGTTTTGCGGAAAGCAGAATATTTTATAAACAAGAATTCTTTCGGTAAAAAGCATATTAACTCAACTTCGGATTAAAATATCTCGACTGTACTTGGAAATAATCTAAAAACATTATGTCTGCTGTATTTGTTTATAAAACAACAGATAAGCGAGTAGATAATATATACAAAATGTAGACTGCGTGTGTATCTATCGCTTCCTTTGTTCAAACTGATATAAGCAAGATACTGCTTATATTTTTACAAGTTCCGTTTAAATACACATCGGAATGCCAAGAATGGCAACCATGTAGATACTTACGCTTTGTTTATGTACACAGTTACAGTTACATATTGTGTCTTCCAAAGGCGAACGCACTAGCATCACATCGTTCTTCACACACACAACATTCTTTTATATACAGAGTGTTTACACTCTTGTGATTTTATTTTGAGACGGTGATTGAACACCTTGAAATAAGATCATTAACGTAAAAATATCTTAAATAAAGTCGCATAAGAGAGGTATTAATATTTAAAAGAAAATTTTGTAGTTTTAATTTTTTTTATTTTTAAGTGGTTTAACCACCATAAAAAAAGGTTTTTAACGCTAAAATGATTGAGGAACAACTTGTGCAAAGTAAATATAACCGATAGGTTATCAGTGAATTATTTACTTAGTAGGTGGATGTCTGTAACTTTTCCCATCTGTCACACTGTTTCATTAGTTGTTACTGGATTGAAGGTTTGACGTAAATTTTTCTCAATAAATCCTAATAAGGAAAGTAAAAATGATCCATCACACCAACAGTGAATACGTTGACATATTATTAATTTATGGATTATATGCTGCGCGGTTTCCTAACAGACCAATACCTATTTTGCAAAAATTCACCGCTCTAGTAATCCGTGCACGAGAAATTGGTGTACTGCAAATACACGAGATCGAGATGGTGCACCTGGCCGACATCAACGAATTTTGGGTGCCTAAGAAGAAGTCTTAAATCTTATCGAAGAAGATCTTTTTAATAGTACTCAAGTAAATGTGTCAAATCGAATTGTCCGGTAAACACTGCACGGGAATCAAGAATATCCTTTCTACGTACAAAAAGTAAGGCTTTACAACTTGAAGAACATCCTTTACATTTACAATTTTGCCGATGGTTTCTACAAAAACATGTAGAAATTCCAAACTTTCCTTCCATTGTATTGGCGACTGATGAACAGAGCTCGGTAGACCGTACGGGAGCGCCTCCTTGCTAGCATAACCGCTTGTTGATTCTTATAAGCAGGGATTCCGAGTGTGTATACGTGTTAAAGTATTATGTTAGTTCAAACTTAATATTGTAAGTGGTGATATAATATGTGGCGTCAATGAATTAAAATATAGATAGAAGTCTATGTAAGGAAGGTATGGTAACTTAGTAACAATGAAAATATAAAATGTGTTTTGTATGTCAAAAAAAAAAGTTCGTTAAATTCAATATATATTCCTTTCTACATTAAGTATTCTCCATTTATGTACAAAACAAACAAGTATTCTAACAATACGTTGCTGTGGTATCCGATATACAGGCTGTCCCCTCGTTGGGTTGCATAGCTTCATAGGGTTATTCCTTGTATCAAAATTAACAAAACACTTCTAGTCAGCATAGGTCCAATTCTCAACCGTTTTCGAGATATGGGTGCTCAAAAGCGCTGAAAGTCACAGTAACTAATTTAGACGAATCATAAACGCATTTGGCTCGAATTTCGGCATGAAATGGTTGCTAAGGAACGATTAACTTAAATTACAGTCTTACTTCCACAATAATGAGCAGAAATTGTTTTAATGATTTTAATAAACAAGCAATGCTGTAAACATTTAAAGTTGCTCAAAATAGCGACCCTAGACTGCCAAACACAACTTTGCTCTTTGACTCAGTCCTCCTATCCAGTTGACATTTTCCATATTTCCACGAACTTCCTGAAATGCTCGTTGGATTTTACCTGCCAGTTCTTCTTTAGTAGCCGGCTTCTCTTGTCCATAAACGATGGTCTTAACATTACCCGAGAGGAAAAAGTCGAGAGGCGTCAGGTCCGGCGAGCGCGGTGGCCATGCGACAGCTCCATTCCGCGCTATCCAGCGGGTTGGAAACGCAGTGTTCAAAAAGTCGGTTACCACTCTTCCATAGTGCGCCAGACACCTGTCATGGACAAACCACATCCTATTACCCCACGTTCAAGGGGATATCTTCAAGAAGAATTGGAAGCTCTTCTTCTAGGAATCTCCTGTAGATATGGCTAGTCAATGTTCTATCAACGATTTTCGGTCCTAGGATAACATTTCCGATGATTCCTCCCCACACATTAACCGAAAATCGGTGCTGAAATTTACTTTCTCACAAAGCATGGGGATTTTTGTCGCTCCAGATGTGCTCGTTATGTGAGTTGTTAATCCCATCACGAGTGAAGGTGGACTCATCAGCGAACAAAGCAATTGGGAGGAGATCCTGGTTCTCTAGGATCCACAAGCAAAATTCTTCCCGTTTTGCATAGTCGGCAGGTAAGAGATTTTGTAGTTGTTGTACGTGGTATGGATGTAGCCCATTTTCACGTAAAGTCCTGTGAATCGACGCTCTTTTCTGTCCTGTAGTGGCAGCAATTCTTCTTATGCTGGTTCTCCGATTCTCAGAAACTTCATGAAGAGTAGCTTCAGTGGTTTCTTCGCGCAGGCTCTCGCTCATTAGTTTTTTTCCGGAAGGATTCTGTTTGCCGGAGCGATATGAAACAGTTCGTGATGGTTGTCCGATAAGGATGTCTTCGGTTCGGGTAGCGTTCTGCGTGCTCTGTTGCCGCTGCTGAAGCGTATCCTCCACAATAGCCATACAAAAATATCATGTCGGCGTACTCTTCCTTCGTAAAAAGAGGCATTTTTAAATGTTCTGCGAGCGAAATCCCAAACTGTCAAAAATACAACAAAACTGCTTACATGACAATTGTCAAAAAGCCTACGTCATGTGCATTGGATCTAAGTTACCAGTCGAGCCAAATGCGTCCATGATTCATCTAAATTAGTTACCGTAACTAGTGATTTTTAACGCTTTTGATCACCCATATCTCGAAAACGGTTGAGAATTGGACCTATGCTGACAGGAAGTGTTTTGCTAATTTTGATACAAGGAATAACCCTATGAAGTTATGCAACTCAACGAGGAGATCCTGTATATTCCTACGCATTTGCAGCTTTTTTTTTTATTGTTGTTTGTCTTTTTCTAGGCTTAAACACTTTTCATGTATGCAGGTACATGTACAAATCGATCTTTAGTTTTTTTTCCATCACTTTTTTTAGTATTCGTGTTTATACATCTTTAGTTTTTTTTTTTATATACATTTAATATTTATTTTATCTTTATATTGCAAGAATCCAATTCGTCTTTAGTAGCATTAATTTAGTGTAGTTTTTTAACGGGTAAGAAGTTATCATGGCAAGTACATCTAAAGCTCAGATACCAATAGAACGCTCAATTGCTGATTATGTCGATTATCTTTCCATTGTAAGTGAATCCGAGGTTCATTGTAGTATTTGTTCAACGATACAGAGATCATTCTAGTGTCACCAAACATCTTAAAACCAAAATGCATTTAAATTTATCAAGGCAAATATCCCATTATCAAAAGTGAATGACCCCGTTTTAAAGCACTTTCTTAATAAATATACTCAACGGCATATTCCCGATGAATCTACATTATGTGGATGTCGATCAAAATGGTACAATAATGTTATAGCTAAAATCAAGCAAAATGTTGCCAATCACTATTTATGGGCAAGTGTGGATGAAACAATGGATATTTTAAATCGATGCGTCCTGAATGTAGTTACTGGGGTATTGCATCCCACTATTCAGCAAGTCCCTATTTAGTATTCGCAAAAGTAACGGAAATAGTAAATGCTGCATTGATCAGCAATACTGTAACAGAAAGCTTATCAAAATTGGTTGGCCCGGAAGCTAGCGAACGAGTCCTGCTACTGCTCACTGATTCTGCCGCATATATGCTAAAAGCTGGGAAACTACACTGAGAGAAATCCTTGTAGTAAAAACTTACATGGCGCAGCACTAACGAGTTTGTAGAAATAAGTAATACAAACAAGTGGGCTCTAACGTACACGTTTATCATTTAATACTAGCCGTTGTAGGAAAAGTTCACAGCTGTTTGTAGGATGAATTTTGTTTGAAATAGTAACCCAATTTTGTTAAAATTTGTATATATTTGGAAGTAGCAAAAAATGATACTCTATTGTAGGAAAACTTAGCACACATTCTGTAATTATTTCACAATGTCAGTATATATTTTTACTAGTACGTTACTGTGATATCTACCATTGCACAACGATGTGCCAATAAAGCTACAAAATCATATAATAAAAAAGATTATATGTTTAAAACCCATCCTATTTTGTACTTAAAAATATACATATTTGTGAAATGTGAAAATTGCCGAAAATAGAATACAATTGTCGATTGCAGCTTCGGAGAGGGAACGCCCGCGATGCGGTAGCGTAGTAGTGCAGTAAAATTATAATAAATAAATTAGGAAGTACTACAGAAGACTGCCGTTTTGTTTTAAATATTTGTGTTAAGTATGTTAAAGTCTGTTATTTGTGAATTTGCTTAGTTTAAGAACATATGTTTCTAGTTTGTTAACATCGTGTATCTTTACTACATACTTTGATCCTTTTAACAATGAAATGAAACTTTAACGATAAATTCTGAATTAATGATAAAAGTATTAGAAGTACTACAGGCGACTGAAATATTTTAAAACTGCAAGGTAGACATTTTACATACTGCATTAGATGAAATTCACAATAAGAATTAGTACAAATTATTGCAAATATATAGTAATTTGCATAAGTATATACTACATATATTAATACACAAGTTGAAACTTATCCACACAACAATGTAGTATTAAGTTATATATCTTTTGTGGATGTTTCAATAAAGGTAAGTAAAATTTATTATAAAATTATAATAATTTAAAATAATGAGTAGAATAAATATTACTACAACAGCTGTTAATTTATGCTCACCAGTATATAGAAAAGTCACACAAAATTACTACAATAAATACTACTTTATCTTACAACGTTGTTGAAAGAAAACTAACTGTTCATTCTTATTTTTGATACAAATTCTAAGAATTAATACTACAAACTTAGTGCTACAATTTGATGGTAAACATTAATACAAATTGCACTTGTCCCTATATGTACTACAATGTGTAGTATAAATGCTGACAATTGTAGTAAAATTTCCTACATTTTTCTCCCTGTGTATTAGAAACCATATATCCTAACTTATTATACAGAGTGATTGTAAATGATTGAGGATGGTTTGAATTTCCCGCTGCACAAAATTTTTGTCACGTTGATTACTTGACGTTTCTTATCAGTGATGTGCCAAATGGGCAATTAATACTGTAGTGATATGATTTAATCAATATTGCGGTGCTTGGGATATAAGAATAAAATTAAATGCATATGCTTTAATTACGTTTTTAATTAACTCAATTATTTCATCAGTTTTCTGACATTGAAACACGAATTTTAAGTAAAACAATTTTAACAACCGCTAACGAGTCGCCCATAATGCTGACAGCTGATTGCCATTTTAGCACTGTAGCTATTTTGAACATGTAAAATACCCTAAAATCTAGAGCGGGAAATTCAAAGCATCCTCAATCATTTAAAATCACTCTGTATGTAATATGTGTTGCACATGCGTTACACCGCATCTGTGAGTTTGTACGGGATAAATTTTCAAATGTCGATAAATTAATAGCGACTTGTAAAAAAAATTCGCAAAGCTCCACTATGAATAAGCTTGTAAAGAAATAAACTTCCAGAACTTTCTTTGGCACCTTCTCCTGTTATCACTCGGTGGAGAACGTGGGTGGAGGCCACTCAATTTTATAGTAACAACATCAATATTCTCAAAGTCTTTATTGAGCAGTTGCCCAACGACGCTGGCAGCATTGGTGAATGTAAATTAACTTTACAAACAGACAGCTTACTAAACGAATTGCAATTTATAAAGAACCATTTCGAAAGCATGATAACAGCGATAACATATTTTGAGAACAGAAAAATACAAGTAGTGGATGGTTTAAATCACTATTAATCAAAATCCAAGTGGCGATATATTCACAAGATATAGTACTTTGAACTTTGATACCATCTTATGTCTCCCATATGGGACGATAAAATATCGATAGTATTTTTCGTATAGCAAGGCCAGCTACCTCGGCTCAGCTCGGATTCACAGGTAGAAAAAGAGCAGGTAGTAAAACAAAACCGCAATAATTAAAATTGTTTTCAATTCTTTTATTAGTATATTGGGCCTTTACGTAGATATAATATCGGAAAAATATGTAAGTGGCACTGTCTTAATACTTGCCTATTCATATGAATAAAAACTTCTGACCGCAGTTCGGATCTTTTATTACGAGACAAAAGATTTCCGAACGTAATTCCGGTGCACCCATTCAATGCACGTCCTATGTAACTAAGGTTACTTTTATGACATGAAGTAAAAGCACATCAGGATGGGTTTTACCAGGCATACTTATCTATGGATCGTAAACATAACCTATGGTAAATATATAATACACTCCGTCAAAAAAGTATCGCATAATTTAGTTTTGAATCATAAAAGTATCGCATAATCTTTGTTTGCAGCATAAAGTTGTAAATATACTTTAATGCGCTCTAAGATATAATTTCTATGATTGTTTAAATAAAATACAGGTCAAATAAAAACAAGAACTCATACTTGAGATTTTTATTAAAACAAGAAATTATAATTTTGGAAAGAAAAATGTCATAACAGTAACTTTTAATACTAAGTATTGCCACCTCTGGCTCTTATGACCGCTCGCATACGGTTTGGCAGAGATTCGATTAACCTCCGTATATAAGCCTGATCCAAATTCTCCCACTCGTCACGGAGAGCATTTGCTAGTCCATGCTGGTCCGCTGGGGCAACATTTTGGGTTCGTATCCGTCTGTGAAGGAGGTCCCACACGTGCTCGATAGGGTTCATGTCCGGACTTACCGCAGGCCAATCTAAAACTGGAATACCAACATCGTTAAGGTATTCCTGGACGATTATTGCAACATGCGGTCGTGCATTATCGTGCATTAACATGAATTCGTTTCCTATAATTGGCGCATATGGTACTACATGTTCTTCTAAAATGTCCGTTATATACCTGTGGGCAGTCAGTGTACCTTTGTCTACTGGTACTAACTCTGTACGACCTGTTAAACAGATGCCTCCCCAAACCATAATAGAGCCACCAGCGAAATTAGGTCTAGGTCTGATATTACACTGCGAATGGCGCTCACCGTCTCGTCTGTACACTGAGATACGCCTACCTGAGGTGTAAAGACCAAATCTTGACTCATCTGTGAAGAGTATATTGGCCCAGTCATTAATGTTCCAATTTACATGTTCTCTGGCAAACCTTAAGCGAGCCACTCGGTGGTTCCTAGTGAGACGAGGGGCTGTTACAGCTACTCTAGCTCTTAATCCACTCTGTCGTAACCTATTCCGAATAGTTTGAGTACTCACACGAGTATTTCTGACTCTAGCCATGTCGTTCTGCAATTGTCTCGCAGTTACATGTCTTCGACGTAATGCTTGTAGTAGTAAATAGCGGTCATCTTGGCGAGTAGAACATCTTGGACGACCTGGTACAGGTCTTCTACTGTAAATGCCTGTTTCCCTATATCTGGCTACGGCTCTAGAAACACTTGACTGATTGATGTTCATCAAATTAGCAACGTATGCTTGAGATCGTCCATCTTCGATTAAAGCAACTATAGCAGGCACTTGTTCTGAAGTTAAATTGCTCATTTTAGTTTTAAAAGCGTTGCTACAGAACTCTGACTTCGCACTTTAAAATTTGTCCGTATAGGAAGACTTTCAATAAACAACTGAGCAAACCTTACACATATGCATTTTTCTAAATGTGTTCTTTTAGGAAAAAAATAAAGTAAAAACGCTAAGTTCCATTATTTTGTTAGTGTTTTTATAGTTCACATACACGAGGCAAACTTTTTGTGAACGTATAAAAATATCTTGGTTCATAAATGCCCTTTTTTAGTTTATGCGATACTTTTTTGGCGGAGTGTATATGTATATCACATCTGCTAATAAATCACAATAGCGTAAACACCCTGTATGTACACGTATACGATAAATTTTATGTGATGGCATATGTTCCTTTAATTTTGGTCGACCATTATACCACGCCAAAAATTACATTAGCACTTTCTTTAATGGCAACAGTGTCCTACGCGTCCACATGGTATTTGCAAGTATGTTTGTGCGGGCAATTTGGAAGTGTTTGCTAAGAGAGGCCATGTCTGAATTCGCTAATCAATATCTGGTTTTCTCGTGTAACCAACAGTGACGTGTCGCGAATTCTTTGAAATATGTTACAACAAACAGTGTGCATGTACACTATATCCACACGCTGATGATCATGATGATGATGTGGTTTCTCATTTATTTTTATTCGTTTTTGAAATTTTTTTTGCTATTTTAATACTATCTGATCCAATTGGACTTCGTAAAGTTATTGCTCTGTCAGCTAAACAATTGTTTCCAAATATGTTTCCACTTTAATGTGAAATTACAAAAAAAAATCGCCCTAAACTACTAATTTTCGAAAATTCCACAACATGCGTGTATTGACTTCCTCCCAGATTTTGTTATTTATATTACTTTTTTCTTCCATTGCTTTTTCGTCTCCACAAGCGCCTATTTTATTTATCAAAAGCGCCAGAAATGAAAAAGTGCACTCTATGCATTAAAGAAGTTATGGTAATTGTCTAAACTTCTAATTATACAAGGTGTTTGTAAAAGGTCTTTGCACACGGCTACCACATATTCCTTACACCAAAATAAGCCGATTGAAGTAAACTTACCTTAGTCCAAAGTCGCTTAGTTTGGGCGCTATGCGGCTTTGAAGTTAAAATTTTTAAATCGTTTTTTTATTATAATTTCAAAACGGCTAATGCGATTTTAATAAGATTTGGCATGGTCAGTTAGTATTATTGGACGAATGTTTTGAGAAACTTTCAAGAAAATACTAATACCGGAAGTGAATGAAACACGCATGACCATTATGAAAATTAACATTATTTTTGTTGTTGTCTATAGTAGAGACACGAAATAATTTTTATTCGATAGAGTATTCAAAAGCGATCAAATTATGTCTCTTGTAAAATTTTCTTATTTTTATTCGTTTTCGAGAAAAACGAAAAAAAGTGCGGATGGTCGTGCGTTGGAAAAAAGCAAAAAGTAATCCAGTCGCCTATGATTTCTGGCGACGGAGAACGTGGATTCTCGGTTACATTAGTTTGAACGCTTTCGAGATATCGTCTATAATCCTGAGAAATAAGATATTTAGAGCGCCCTCTTAACAAACTAAAAGTTAAATAATCAATTCTATTCTTATATTGTTTCCATTTTTTATGATATTTATTTTTTCCCTTATCACTTTTATAGTAGCATGACTGAACCAATGGGGAAAGCGGGAATTAAATGTATGTTTAACGGGAACATGATTACTGATTATATTTCTTAAGGTGGCATAAAACATATCTATCATATTATCAATACCATCCGAAACCAAGAGTAAATCAGACCAAAAAACTCGGCCTAGCCCAGTTCTAATATGAACATAGTCCGCTTAATGAAAAGGTATCCTAGAATTTTCGCATTTCAAACGTTTAACGTTGATAAATTTTAACATAATATCCAATGCTGGGTGGTATGCATCGATCTTTATCAGAGGGGAGAAGCATTCAGTAACAGAATCTACAAAGCTGTCACTGGCAAGCACTAAGTCAAGCCAGCGACCGCTACAATTAGCAATAGAGTTAAACTGGAACAAAGTGCAATAACATATTACATTTACAAATTCCATAGATCCGTTGTCATATTGAGCTGGAGTTAAATAGTCGTGATTAGAAGGTAGCCAAGAAATAGAAGGTAAATTAAAGTCACCCAAAAATTAACACTTGATCCTCAGGACGGTTGGTCACGACTTCTTGTAGGTTTGAAACGAAACACTGGTAGGCAACTTCATCATTTGGAGGCAAATAAACACCACAAATCAACCGGCGGCCACCAAAATATTGGACACTTATCCAAAGATCCTCGGCGCCGCACTGCAGATCCGCCATATGAGTCACCACAATATCGTTCCTAACTGCCAGTAAAACACCACCACCGTCAAGTTTTTTTAGAAGCACTCGAATGTCTGTCTCTTCTGTACACAGTATAAATATTAGAGAAAAGTTCGCTATCGTGAATGGTCGAGTTGAGGAAAGTTTCGGTTAAGCAAATTATATCATAAGCAATATCAATTGACTGAACGTATAATTGATTGAACTTCGTGCGTAGACCACGAACGTTCTGATAATATATGGACAGATTCATTGAAAAGTTTATTGAAGTTTATCAAAAATTTCGTTGTTGGCAACAACATGTATACGACTCTTTTCGTCTTTCCGTATAAAGATTTTACAGTTCCTTATCCATACAAACTTATAATTTTTGGACCTAGCGAATTCTTTGGTTTTTCTTAACAATAATTTAGTAGCGGGAGTAAGATGATCATTGACGTAAATCCTTGAACTATCCTTACTGTCTGCCATATTCAAGTTATGCAAGTGAAAACCCTTTTGATTACGAACAGCGGCCATTAGAAGATCCTTTTTATTGCTCGACACGAATTTAGCAATAATAATAAGAAATGCGAGTATGTTTCACACAACTTTGTACTGGTTTCATGATCTTAATCATCTTAATGGTTTTGGTGTTACGCAAATTTTCCTTCTGATCAAAAGTATTCCCTGACTTAGAAAAGGTTAAGAACCACTCTGGTCTAGATTATACATTTTGGTTATTATAATTGTTGGTGAAACCTAAAAACCAAGACAATGTTAATATACATGCAATGTATAATTTTGGTCAAAATAAAAGAATTCAAATAAAGAATGGAAATCGAGGTGTATTCCCTGCTTAATGTGTTTCGGTGTATTGTCTGAATTAAAATTTATCCTTTAACTGTTCGCCTCATTGTGTAGCTGCTCGTGGGCGAGTGGCGCCTTATCACTTTTCATGTAGATATTAAAAAAAAACATTACTATAACTATTTACTTTACCGCTAATTATTTAAGTAATTACTCATATAAAACTTTACGTTCGTGGGAAAACTACTTAAAAATATAACAGGGAATTTCAGAAAAACAATAGAGTTATATCACTTAAGTGAATTATTGATAAATTCTTGTTTGTATAAAGCAAAGATAATTGAATGTTGCATCACGTACTTAGATTGCATTGAGACGCACTTCTCCGTTGATTGTCATCTCAATCTCCAGGAATGATTATGTCGAAAAAATGTAAACAATACACTTTCGTTATCATCACACTTACGTGTTTATTAATCGCGACACTCGCAGATAAGAAAATTGTTTTGCGTGTAGTAACGATTAGCGTAATTTAGAACCCAACTAGTTGTAAAATTAAATTCCAGAACAGCCTGCTAATCTTACTGGAGGTGTATGCGATATGCACAATACATTATTTGTTTTGTTTAATTGCTATTTAAAAGAATAATCTGGTGTTTTCTGTGCAGGTGATATTAATTTAAACAGCGATAAGGAGTTTACTCATATTTTATTTTAGAATAATCCCCAAGCCATGCAATAATAACAAGCAGATAAGCGGATAAGATTGGTCTTTACGAGAATGTGTGTCTAAATGTTTGCTTTACGAAAAGTAGTTCCCCTTCACAAAAATAAAAAAAAACTAAACACTGGAATGACACTGTACTATAGTCAAATATGTTTTAGCTTTATTCTAATAGTATTCAGTAGCGTTGGGCGAATCGAATGAAAAAATCATTCGATAAGAACAAACGAATGATTTTTCGTTAACTAATGAGATTTCGAAATCTCTTACCTTAGTGAATGCAAAAATCGTTTTCACAACCGAGAATTTTTACCGAATATTCATTCAATAACATAAAATCATTCGTTTATAATGAAAAACTCGGAATAAAAATAAAACGAAATCTTTTTCAGATATCGCACTAGCCGAATGTATATTATGTATAATAATGAACTTATATACTTCCCGAGTTAATTTTTTTGCTAGCCTGTTTCGTTTAAAATAAACAAGTCCTTGTCTGACTGGAAGCACGTGTGCTTTTAAACATAAGTTTGCAATTTGTATTACATACATATTTCAATTCTAAACTTTATTATGCCCATAAAACTCACATACTCCTCTTCACATTTTTGTGGAGAGCATAGCTAAAAGGACCACACGTAGGATGATCAGGGAAGGAACGGCTAGGCATAGGCCTCAGCCTCCTACAGATGACCAAATCTGGGACATGCCCCGAGATGACATGCCAAGGAAGTTCAACTTTGTGAAAGATTTTACCACAAAGCTTAGCACTAAGAGTGAATGCGATAGAGATACCATTTCGAAACTCAATAGAAACGCCATTAAATGGTACACAGATGGCTCCAAAACGGCAGAGGGAACTGGAATAGGGATATATGGGCCTAGAACCAAATATTTCGAAAGCTTGGGGATGTACCCAAGTATCTTCCAGGCGGAAATACACGCTATTGAAAGATGTGTCCAGGTCAACATTGACAGAAGCTATGAAAAGCAGGAGATTATCATAATATCTGATAGTCAAGCGGCCATTAGGGCGCTGAGGTCAAACATAATCAGCTCCAAAATGGTTTGGGAGTGTCTACAAAAACTAAACGAGCTAGGCAAAAAGAACAAGGTAACCCTTTTGTGGGTTCCGGGACACACGGGAGTGGAAGGAAACGAAATAACAGATAATCTCGCTAAGAGAGGGGCTAGAACACCTTTTGTAGGGCCAGAACCTTTTTGTGGGATAAGTAGCAGCATAACACTAGAGAAGCTGAAAAATGAAGTAGAGCAGAGAAAATCCAAATACTGGGAGAATCTCCAGGGAATGAGGCAAGCTAAAACTCTTCTGGATACCTATAACCAGAAGAGATCTGCAGAATGCATCAACCTGAGTAAAAATAATATTCGGATATTGACAGGGATCCTTACAGGCCATTGTAAACTGAACGGACATCTAAGCAGGCTTGGAATAGCGAAGGAAGCCGAATGTAGATTTTGTGGGGACAGGACGAAACGTCCATTCATCTACTCACAAACTGTGTTGCACTGTGCAACTCAAGGGCGCTGCACCTGGGAGCATGTGAAATCGAAGAGGGAGAGTTACCTAATCTGAGGCCTTCGGACATTCTGCACTTCTTAAAAGGAATCAGACTGGACGGCCAGCTGTAAATACAGCGAGAAGAGGGGACACAATAGATCTTTTAGGTCGTAGTGTACTATCACCCTAATATCACACATACAAGGCTAAAACTCACATTCCAAAATAGATATTAGTAAAGAACACTTCTGAGATTATATATGCACTGTACTTCCGTGAATGCCTACCTACGTCCTTATTACATATCAGAAGGGTAAATAAACACTACCGAAGATTATCCAAGACTTCTGTTTCATGTGTATAATATATTTATTTACAAACAGGTACACATACGGCGCCCTAAAAAAATATTGATATGCCTATTACTAAGTTATCGGTTATTAGATAAACTCCTGCATACCCCGCATTTTCTTAATTCTGTCCCATATGCAAACTTTTAATTTTGCACCGCAGCACCGAGGTTTTAAATAGCTTTTCCCAAACGGTAAATTAAATACCATTGTTATAGACACTAGCAAAGGGTTTGGTTTGAAACTGTGAGTGTATACCTACGTACAAAATGAGTTTACGAAGAAGGCGTTCTTTAGTGTGGGATTATTTTGAAAAAATCAGAAAGTGAAAGAGTTTCTTGTCGTCTGTGCCGCAAAAAGTTTAAATATTGAATGATGAACTGGAAAGTAATGTTGCAAGTACCTCACCATTAGCGGGAGATAGAGAAACAAGTGAACCAAAACCAAGCTGTAGTCACGATTCGGTATGGCAAAATTTCGACCAAACGATATCGCAACTTTCACAGTATCGTTCTACTGTTACTTCCTCCGAAAACATAATTAAAAAATACATAGACACTCCATATCTACATAGAAAATAGAACCCTCAAGATTTCTGGAAGGATCACCCATCATTGCTATAAGAATTATATTACATACAAAAGAAGTTTTTATCCATTCCTGTAACATCAGTACCAGCTGAAGGAATTTTTTCCAAAGCAGGCCAAATCGCGAACGGACGAAGAAATCGTTTATCTGCTAAGAATATAGATATGTTAATCTTTTTAAATATTAATTTAACATTATGTGATAAGTAATTTTGTTATTAAGTGTTGATACACATTTTTATTAGACAAAAAGTTATTATTAATATCGGTAATTAAATTCTCTTTTTTAGTTTACGTTTGTGTATCATTATTATTGTTAATATATTCACTAAATTTTTGTTTTCTTTTTCAACATGAACCTTTTATATTTACCTACATGAGTTTAAAAATTTGTATATATCAATTCTTGTGCCGAAAGTTCCTGCAATTTAATTCCTATTACATAAAGAAATGAGTAATTTTATTTATCCTGTGGATTACAAAACCAAGCAACAAGTCAAACAGACTAATAGCGTTTTCGACTTATTGCACTTTACGCGTGGACTATATCTATCTCCCTTACTAATATTACGTTTTAAAATAAGATGGAAATACAATCAGTGGATAAAAGTGCAATAAGTCGAAAACGCTATAAGTCATATGCATTACAAAAGGGGGAGAGAAAATATATAATATTTTTATAAAATCCGGAAACACCCATTGATAAACAACACACAAACATCAAAGCCAACATTAAATTATGGTGGTTTTGTGCGGCAGTAAAAAATTTAACTCGGGAAGTATATAAGTTCATTATTATACATAATATGCATTCGGCTAGTGCGATGTCTGAAAAAGATTTCGTTTTATTTTTATTCCGAATTTTTCATTCTAAACGAATGATTTTATGTTATTGAATGAATATTCGGTAAAAATACTCCGTTGGGAAAACGATTTTTGCATTCACTAAGGTAAGAGATTTCGAAATCTCGTTAGTTAACGAAAAATCATTCGTTTGTTCTTATCGAATGATTTTTTCATTCGATTCGCCCAAGGCTAGTATTCAGTATAAGTCTTGATTGTTTTTTAATGTTGCTATTATGTTCGTCTTGTGTAGAATACATTTTTACCCAAATATCTGTTAGTAACTGCACTCCTAACTGATAAATCTTGATAAATAAGTGAAATAGTTTCCATGGAAACTATGAAATTCTATCAGATTCTTTAATGCTTATAACGGCTAAATATAGACAAAACTGAATGAAATACATTATTAAGGAGAATAATAACAGCAAAAAAAAATATCCAACTAAAATTTTGATTATAAATGTTCAAAATGTCCACAATCACTGGCCACACATAAATTGAGTCTGTTACTATCGTTATCGTAAGTTTCATCCTTACCACGTCATCTTACATCAAGAATTAAAGGATGGCGATTTCGACCATCGATTGGACTATTGCCACTGGCTATTGGGGATGTTGAGTGAAAACCAAAATTTTTTATCACAGATGTTACGGACTAACGAAGCAACTTTTTCCAGAGCGGGGAAAGTCAATACACACAGCATGCGCTATTGGTCAGAAAGCAATCCTCACTGGATACGCGAAGTTCAATTTCAAAATCGTTGGAGTGTTAATATTTGGTGCGAATTTTTGGGGGAAAATTATTGGTCCTTACTTTTTACAGCGTTTAAATAGTGTGACTTATTTACATTTTTTGGAAAATGAATTACCTTTATTGTTGGAAGATATTCCCCTGGAGACAAGAATGGATATGTGGATTCAGCAGGATGGTTGCCCGGCGCATTATGCGCGAAGTGTCCAGGAATTTTTAAATAACCGGGACTGGGGTAGCATTTTTGCTTGGTCGCCGGGGTTCCCCGATATCACAGTAATTGATTTTTATTCATGGGGTAGACTTAAAGATATAGTATATAAAGACCGCCCAACAACACCTGACAATATGAAACAAAGAATTCGAGAAGCGATCAGAAATATTTTCATTGCCGAGGTAGAAGCGAGTGTATTATCCACAAGTAACAGACTCAATTTGTGTGTGGTCAGTGATGGTAGATATTTCGAACATTTATAATTAAAACTTTAGTTGGATATTTTCTTTTTACTGTTATTATTCTCGTTAATAATTTATTTCATTAAGTTTTGCCTATTTTTAGCCGATATAAGCAATAAACAATCTGATAGAACATCGTAGTTTCCATGGAAACCATCCGTCGCCTACTTGTTTGTTACAAATTTCATTCTTTTGGAGATAAATCGAGAACGGATAGAGATATTAAGATGCGGTTTTCGCTGAAATTTCAACAATTTAATTTAGCTTGCGACACTGGTAATTATATAGCACGGTTACACTTAATTTTTTCTTGAAATTCACCAATATACATATGTAATCACTACAAAAAAACCCCTCTAGTTTACCTATTTCAAACTAAATGCTAGAACGACAATTTTTCTAGAAAGGATCCTGTACTGAAGGTTTGATTTGTTTTTTTTTTTTAACTTTAATTTATCCCTTTTTTGCCTGACTTTAAAGTAATTCAATACCGTAGCTAGATTATTATTTTTGTTTTTATAAATTTTGATTTCACGCACTATTGGGAGAGAACTTAAATTTAAGCACTTTACCTTCTTTTATATATATACAGGCGTTTCCACGGTAGCCGTTCGTTAGAAGTTTCCGAGGTTAGACAAAACCTGGAACCCTGAATTTCTGGAATCCGGGGCTATTCAAGATTCCCTTTCATTTTAAAATATTTTCAGGGTCTTACCACTTCCGGTTATACCGGAAGTCGCCATAAACTTTCTTATTTTAAATAGAACACCCTGTATATTATTTCATTTTTAAATTCCTGAGAAACTTTTATGATGCGTTCTAATAGGTTTCCCTATACCTATTTTCAACTGCTACTTAGATATCTTGATTTTTTTGAAAATTTTGAAAGATGTAGCGTTATTTGCAACAAAGTATATTTTGCCCATTTTCGACTGGTAATAAACACTTCTAGGGTAGATGGAAGCACAAGAATGACACTTTTGAAATCCACATTGACAATTGATTTGTCGCATACAGGGTGTCCAAAACTGCATGACCAATTACAAAATCTTCAAAGTTGAAAGAAGTTCTTTTTTTCAAATGGAACACCCTGTATATTATTGGATGATCACCTGCAGAATTTAATTCTGCATCGATTCGCTATGACTTTCCCTATACCTATTTACAACGGTTTTCTTGTTATTCCAGATTTTTTACTAAAATCTAATAAAACTACAAAATCGTATCCAGTAAGCATTGATTATAAGAGGAAT
Source organism: Cetonia aurata (assembly GCA_949128085.1). Taxonomy (NCBI): domain Eukaryota; kingdom Metazoa; phylum Arthropoda; class Insecta; order Coleoptera; family Scarabaeidae; genus Cetonia; species Cetonia aurata. Next base: position 25,144,321 of record OX421889.1, on the reverse strand, counting down.
TAGAACAAGTGACTTGACAGTTGTTGATTTTATGTCAAAGTAATACGATTTTATTTTGCTAATTCTATGAAATACAGTTAATAATGGAGCATATTGAAGAATATTCGAATAATGATCTGCTAAATTTGTTTTATACGCACGGTGAATGTGAACGAATTGTCAGACGCACATGTAGATTATTTAACGAGCGATATCAGGACTTACCAGCAATGACTCCTGGAAAATTTGCAAGAATTGAAGCTCGGTTTTTGGAAACTGGGAGTGTAAAGGCAACTCGTAGTCACCGAAAGCCAGTAATAGATAATGAAGCTAACGAGGTGAATGTTTTGGATTATTTTCAAGCTTATCCGCGGAGTTCAAGAACTTCAATTCATAGGATATTAAAAAAACACAAAATGCATCCTTTTTGTGAAATAACTGTACAAGGCTTACGCCTTGGTGATGAGGCAAGACGCGTCGCCTTTTGCGAGTTCATGTGCACAAAAATAAAATTCAAAAAAATCAAGATATCTAAGTAGCAGTTGAAAATAGGTATAGGGAAACCTATTAGAACTCATCATAAAATTTTCTCAGGAATTTTAAAATAAAATAATATACAGGGTGTTCCATTTAAAATAAGAAAGTTTATGGCGACTTCCGGTATAACCGGAAGTGGTAAGACCCTAAAAATACTTTAAAATGAAAGAGAATCTTAAATAGCCCCGGATTCCAAAAATTCAGAGTTCCAGGTTTTTTCTACTACTTCACGAACGGCTACCGTGGAAAACCCTGTATATATACGGGGTGATCTGCCATTTTTCTTTTGTGGACAATTGCAAATACATTTTGGCTCCCAAACCTATTATGCGTATTCTTCTTACTCTCGTACCGAACCCTCTGCGGTTGGAGTTTTACCTTGGGTCCCACAACCAAGGATATTACCGAAGGCGACTGTGTTACCAGTGGGTGCCGCCCCTCCAGTCAACTTACCTCAGTTGCCGCGAGTGATAAGTACTCATATCGGTTTTGGAAACCTGAACGACCGTCTTCGACTGAGCATAGCGGCCACAGTCTGCCCTCCTCCTTCACCAATAACCTCCTGCCAATTGGGATCGTATGGGATTGGTACGCAGGTAGGATTGCGCTTTTCCTTCCCTGCGTTTCATAACTTTTTTTATATCTCACTCTTGTCCTTGACTGGAGGTAGCATCCTGGTACGTCGGAACTTTTATATCTTGGATCCCACGACCCAGAAGATCTATAGGACAACTGTGTTTTGTTGTGGGTGGCGCCCTCCAGTCAGTCTGCGAACACTTGCCGCGAGTGGTAAGCTCGATTTTAAAAATTTAACTTGAACGACCATCTCTGGCTGAGCATGGCGACCACATTCTTTTTCTACCACCTTCGAACTACGTACTACGAAAGGATATGCTAAAGCTTATATGCAGGTAGGTTTATTTTGGGATGTTGTGAACTCTGTTGTTCTCCCTGCATATTGGAGTTCTGTTAACCCCATTGACTGGAGGTAGCAACATGAACCCGTAAGGTTATTTCGATCGACCAGCCAGGCTGGTACAGAGTATCAGGATTTGATGGGTAAAAGAAATGGGAGATATAATACAAAATGCAGCCGACAGTACGGCTTAATGGTACGTTGCATCATTGTCAGTTTTGTGCGTCAAACAGCAATATGCACAACAAGTTGTTGGATGGGTGACCATTTCAATAAAAACTTCTGCCTAAGCGGCTCGGTGTGTCCGGCACTCTGGGGAGGTAGCACAATGGGCCCGGTAAGAGTGGCCTAAGTGCATGTGTTCTCACCACCTTCCCCGACCAGAACTTTACCTTTTACCTTTTTAATACAAAACGCAAAGAGGTTGCAGTATACTGGAGACTTTGTCAGACGGCTTCCACAAAAAAAAAAAATAAATAAAGTTCATTTAAGTTAAGTTCAAGCTTGTACAATAACACACTATCAAACGCCTTTGAAAGGTCCATGAAGGCACATTCCGTTATTTCTTTTTTTTTTAGTCCGGTCGACATCTCTTCAAGTAATTGAAAAGTTGGACGGATAATGGATCGTTTTTTTTATAATATATCCATTATGTTTTTTTAATTCAAAGGCAATTGTTCTGCTTATATCAATATTAAAATCATGAATATGCAATTGAATGCAAGTACTTCGTAGAATAATATAAGATTGCATCACTTTCTCGTACACCCAGAAATGCCCATGCGTAAGCTACCGACGCAATTTCCGACAATTCAAACTTTCCCTATCAGATTTTCTTCACCTTACGCTTTACCGAAGGCGCCTAGACCTTGTTTAATCAATTGACACATGCGAAATTAGTTTCGTACGAAACAATACTTCCCAGAGATATAATTAGCTGCGATAAGCGGTACAGCGCTCCGAATAAATGCGTTCGCTTTGAAACTCGGACCGCCAATGTGACGCTCGTCCTAAAACCGAGCGGATCGCTACGATTTCAGTGCGATTCCCAAACGAACACGTGAACAACGTAAAATGTATTCGCTTTGATCGAAACAGACAGAAATAAAAAAAACATCGAAGAAAGACGGAAGAGCATTGATGATAAGAGTGCCGACCTTCGAGTGTTAATCGTATGAAGCGTTAGACTCGACCAGGCAGCGGTAGTTAATTATTTGTTTTAGTGTCGTTTCGCGTTTGTCATCCATCGGTTCCGTTCCACGGCTTCTGAGATTCGAATTTTTCGCGATTTTCCTGGTTCTCGGTCGGTTTTTCACGGCCAGAACGCGGGCAGTGATTAGACTTTGATTCTATAGTGTGGTGCAGAGTTAAATAGACAATAGAGAGGACTTTGGTGTGTTTTGGTGTTTATGTTTTCATTTTTCCCGTGGATTTTGTCGTAGTGTACAGGTGAGTTATCGCTCCAATTTAAACGCAATCACGAAACGTTAGAGGCGGAATAGAAGATTCATTGTCGATTGAATCGTTAAAAGCGGTCGTTAAACATTCACCGTGCGATATTGTTCGCGTATTCCGAATGTAACTGACGGGATTTCTATGTTAATTTGCCGTGGAATTCATAAATAATTTATTCAAAATTGTTTATATTAAATTTATTAGATGTAAAGTCTCTTTTAAACTTCGAAGATTTGTTGTGAAAAATATTCCATATTGTCTTACACTGTTAAATATTCCAAGCATTTCATTACTGCGTCCTTGGCTTACCTTACAAATATTTCATTCATGAAGGAATGTTTTCATCTGATTTAAAAGTAGTTCCAACTAAAAGAACGTTATAGTAAAGTATACGGAAAAAAAAAAAATTAGGAATATTAATCGTTCTATGAGAAGTCAAAATGATGAAATTTAGTTTAGTTCGGTCAAAGTATATAATAACAAAGAATAATTACGGTTTAAAAATTATTATTAACAATTTTACAATTTAATAATTTAATAATGTCATCATCTTAAAAAACAGTAGGGCCAATTACACCTTGTATATTTTTGCATATTCGGATCTGAATTTTCTAAATTATCAATCTAGCAACATCTAAGTCTTATGCAAATACAGATTCATAAAAATGCGAAAGCTGAGCTGAATAATCAATCGTATTTTAAAAGGTAGAGCAAACTTGAATATTGCATATAAGAAAGGCATTCCCAGTTTCGCACCATTGTTACTTCTTTAAACTAAATTTCTCCAACGACACCTCCTGTGTAGTTGATATTTACTATCAGAACTAACGTGACCTTAAAACTAAAACGCATTTATTTTTTTCTGTTCTTTGTGAATCATGCTATGATGTTATCGTTACAACTGAAAGTTGGCTTGATGACTCTGTTGTTGATTCCGAATTAGTTCCGAATGATCTTCATAATATGTTGTAAGATCTAAATTTTCTATTGTTAATTGTTCGACGGGTGGTGGTGTGTTTGTCGCTTTGTCAAATAGAATTCAGTATGAAGTAATTAATACTGCTTCTATTTGTTCTTTCGTTCCTTTAGCTGACGTTATTTGTAAGTGTAAAGTCTATTCAATTATATCTTTACAAGATTTTGAACTTTTTGTTCAACTCTTGAGGTTGCTTTGATTGATTCTTCTAATTGGTGATTTTAATTTTCCGCAATTTGCAGCACGTCCACTGTCCTGTTCCAAATGCTCCACTTTTAACTGTTTATTGAATTCACTTAATCATAGGCAAGTAAGTTCAGTTGTATTGAATTGTGATAATCGGCTCCTGGATTTAACCTTTTCCAATTTATCTTCTGGTCTTGCGGTTTGTTCCTCTAGATCAGTGATTCCCAAAGTGGTCCAGGTGGACCCCCAGGAGTCAACGGGAGACTCGACGGGAGTCTACGTTGGCGTGACAAAAAATGGAGGTTCACAATTCGTAAGTGGGGGTCCACGAAAATTTATCTGGTTCCGATAGTGAAGAACTAAAATGTTGGCTTGAGTTCACCTATCAATGTAGGCAGATAATATTTTAAGATGTAAAAACTTGCATATTCCACATTCAGTACAAGGTGTCGAGACTTGCAAAGCGCTGCCGCCGTCCGCAATGCTTGTTCAGACGTGCAAAGGGACGAAGTACGACTTGTGGTGTGTGTGCTTGCAAACTCGCATGAACTTGTAGCCACACCTAGTAGCGAAAAATTTGAGCGCTAAATTGCACCAATCGCTTCAATTTGTGATTAATGCAGTTAACAAAATAAGAAGCAATGCATTGAATACGCGTTTATTTGCACAATTGTGCGATGAAAATGATGAAGTCTTCCAACGATTGCTCTTACATACTGACGTACGCTGGTTGTCGAAATGTGCATGTTTAACAAGATTTTCCTCACTTTTTGAATCAGTTTTAGAGTTTCTGGAAAGTAAAGATCCAGATTTAAAAGAAAACCTGATCAATTTGAAAGCAGACATCGCGTATTTGACAGATTTGTTCAAAAAATTTAATGACATTAACTTACAATTACAAGGGGACAGCCTCAATTTAATAAAAACAAAGGGTGTAATTTCAGCTTTTCTTGGAAAATTTGTAATTTATGAAGCAAAATATTAATCGACGCGAATTTTGCCGGTTTCCAAACTTGTCACAGGTAGAATGCCTTGATGAGGATATTCACACATACGTTCAACATTTAATTGCTCTGCATGATGACTTTAAAATCAGATTTGAAGATATTCCGACGATGGAAATACCACCATGGATCATAAATCTACTCGATGAAACGGAGGTGGAGAATGTGATATTGCAAGAGGACCTCCTCGAGCTTAGCACTAATGAGCAACTGAAGGTGAAATTTAAAAGAGGGTATCAAACATTTTGGCTGCAGGCAGAAATACCAGAAAAATATCCTGGACTGTGGGGAATTGCGAGAAAGCTTTTGGTAGCGTTTCCCTCGTCATATCTTGTCGAGAAAAGTTTTAGTGTCGTTACAAACCTTTTAACAAAAAAAAAAGAGCCGATTGAATATCACAGAACGGGGAGATTTGAGGTTATTCCTAACAAAACTGAAGCCAAATATTGATAATTTGCTGTCAATCCATCAGGTACATCCCTCCCACTAAAATTATGACTATTTTGTGATTGTCATTGAAGAAGTTACGTTACGTTATTAATATTTAATTTTAATTATATTACGACTGTTATCATATTACAATGTAATATGATAACAATAATAATTAATAGTGTAATGATTACCTATTTGAATAAATACAACACAATATACTATTTTTCTTTATATTTTTACCACTCCGAATGGAGAGTTTTCTAAATAAAATATGTGAGAATTGATTGATTTCTTGTGCTGCGAGTAGATGTCAAAGGAGTAAAGTTGGATGGAATCACTTTTTTGATTGGCTAACTTTATTTTTTTGACATCCACTCACAGCACAATCAATTAATTAATTAACCAATAACTCAGCCGCAACGCAAATTTCCATAGTTAGATCTAATCTTCACATTTTTTGTCGAGCTTTGGGAATATGGTAGAAATGTCTTGCTGCAGGGGGTCCACCGGAACCAGCAAAACTTTCAAAGTGGTCTATGAGAAAAAAAGTTTGGGAGACTCTGCTCTAGATCCTTATCATCCTGCGTTATCTATATTTCTTGCATTCCCTTCATCGTTGAAAGATACATCTGCATTTCACACCAGTGATCCATATGATTTCCGTACAGATGATTTAGTCAAATTGTATTTTGATACTGATTAGTCATTTGTTGATGTCAATTCTGCTCTTAATTTGTTTTATGCGTAGTTATTGTACCTAAATGAAAAAAGAAAAGTAGTTTGGAAGTATAATTAGGTTTATTCGTTGACAGGCTGCATATTTAGATATTGTTAATATCCAAAGTATTACATTATATAATTATTATTTTTTTAGAAGTTATACCAAGATAGAAATGTAGAGTTCAATATTTATTCTAATTGCAAGAGTAGAACTAACATAATATCTGAACATAATATCAAGAATGAACGAACTTAAACAGTGATACTTACGTAATGCTGTGACGTTGTTTAAAATTGATTGATTATTTGTGCGAAGAAACCGTCAGAAGTGTGCATGTAAGAATGCATTAAAGTGGGGAAGTCCCATATTAGCAATATTAAAGAGCTATTCATCTTTCATTACAATACTATTGCATCCCAATAAATACCAGTAATTTGCGTTGGATTCTTGGTAAGAATTATGAAATATTTACCAAATTATATAATTCTGGTTTTGACAATACGAATACAAACACACTGCTGTGATTTCCGCTCCAATTTACTGTGTATAATTTATGAAAAGAAACATAAAAGTAGAGCAGGTGATAGAATATAGTATAACAAAGGTGCTAAAATTAATACCGGCAATATTTATTTAGGTATAATGGAAAGGCCAAGAAAAAGTATATTTCAAAGCAGAAATATTTTATAATAGAATTAAATGCTTTAATGAGAGCTATATTGCAGCTCCGATTGTAATGAATTTAAGCTATTAAATTACTTTTTGACGTTCAGTTTGATATTTATAATGAAGTAACTATTTTCTTTATCTTTCTTTTACCAACAACTCAACTGTTAATTATGAAATTTAAAATAAATAAAATAAGTAGGTTCAGTCCTCAAATATTGGTGGATCGGACCTACTTATTTTATTTATTTTTCATTTGATGATGCCACCCACACCACGTCATAACCGGATTTTTGTTAATTGTAAGTACATCCGTATTTACAGTGAAGAGAAATTATATATTAATAAAACAAAATTGTTTAATGTCAAAAAATTCCTTAATTTACCTACTGTATATAATTATGTTGTAAGATAATAATTGATTGGCATCTACAAACCAACCGCTATCGTTCGGCATTCACTCCTTGTATAAATGGGTATTAAATCTATAAACTGTTAGGTATTTTAAACCTTTTAATGCTTGGACATTTTTTTTATCGAATTTGGGCAAATATCTAGATATTAAAGAAAATATTGATAAAGGAAAATCATCTAAATCCATCAAATAAGAAAAGTAATAAAGATAAAATTTAAATAATATTTTTTTTTTAAATATGTGCCAGTGCAAACAATTTCAAATCATCTCAACTGACATGCAGATAAATATGATGTATACTGGGTGATTTTTTTATCTTGAGACAACGGAATATCTCCAAAACACTGCATCAAATCAAAAAAAGATCTTAATAATATTTGTTATAATGTAGGGGGCTCACTGAATGGTGCCAAACTCGATCCCCCTCCCTCCCCCAGAGTAGAAGGGGGGACAACTTTGAAATCTTAAATGGCAACTCCCATTTTGTATTGCAGATTCGGATTCTACGCCATCAAGTATGTAGTTTCTGTTTGAAACTTTTTTTTTTTTGATTTCTAACAGATTGCGTTGTAATCGCAAAAAAAACATGATTGTGAACGTGTAAAAAAATACACAAAAAAAAGAAAAGCAAGCAAACATGATTTTGTGTTTCTTTTTTATTTTAACATTAAATAACATTTCAAAAAGCCATTCAACAACGAAGAACTTTACTTCATCATAACCATTTCAGAAAATGTGTTCGAAAATGTGCCCTTGCACTTCGATACATTTATTTATTTGCAATTGGAATGATTGCAAAGTGAGAAGTGTTTCCGGCGTAATCCTTGAACAAGCGTTGGTGATTCGCTCAATCATGTTTTCCCTCGTGGTTGGCACTTCTGTATAAACTTCAGACTTTAAGTGGCCCAACTCTTAAGGCCAACTCACTGGACCACCTCTTCCGATCCATCGACGATTGTAGGCTCGATCTAATACTTCTCGTGCTATTCTTGAATAATGTGCTAGACAACCGTCATGTTGGAACCACATTGTTTGTCGTACGTCCAAGGGAAGGTCTTCAAGTAACACTGGAAGTTCGTTCTGCAAGATGTTTCGATATTTTTCACCATTTAAGTTTCCTTCGATGAAATATGGACCAATAAGCTTATTGCCAGTTATTCCACACTAAACATTTACGTTCCACGAATGTTAATGTTCAACTTGGCGCAACCAATGGAGATTTTCGATACTCCAGTAATGCATATTGTACTGATTTACCGTACTGGGATTTGTGAATGTCGCCTCGTCAGAAAATAATACTCGAGCAAAAAAATTGGGATTATCTTGTATCCGTTGAAGCGCCCATTGATAAAATCGCACTCGATTTTGAAAATCATCGGCATGAAGTTCTTGATGCATGGAAACTCTAAATAGATGATATTTCCTGCGCTTCAATATTTGGTAGATAGAGAACTGAGAAATTCCTGATTCGCGAGCTATTTCTCGAGTACTAATGTGCGGATTATTAGCTACTGCAGCTAATACCGCGATTTCATTATTTTCTCCAGCAATTGTTGACTCGGTAAAAAGAAGCGCGCGATCCATCTACAGGTCGACCGCATTCACACTGTATATATTATGACGTAATATATTATTGTTAGTATAACTCATTACATCTCAAAATTTTAAATATTCCAAATATTTATTATTTATTCCAAATCAAATGCACCTAGCGTAATGTCAAAAATAAACCGTGGAAATCTACTAAACCTTAGTAACTCAATTATTTTTAATGTCCGCGATATGAAGTGCGTATGTTCAAATACTACCGTTGCGCTGTAGTAATTTTCCTGGTCGTAAAAGCGGCTATTTCACACATAAAGTGTGTTTGTTTATTTTAGACCTACGTCTTTGACAATATCGATAATAGGAATGGTAATTTACATTGTACTGCCAGTTTATGTTTATTATTAATAATAATAGAATTTTATTTTAATAACTCGAATGGCATTATGGTGGAACAACAATAAATACTAAAGTTGATAGTAACCGTTAGTACTTTCCACGCAAATTAAAATCACTAGTATTGTATGGTTCAAGTTCACAAAGGAAATGCAGTATTTTTTCCTAAAATGTGTAAAAGAATCAAACATTCTTAATTCAGTTGGTAGAGTGTTACAGATCTTAATACAAGTATAAATATCATGCGTTTTAGTGACAATCAACAGGAAGGATAGCAATAGCCAAACCTGTTTCTTGTAAACCAATTGTGTAACATCATATTCTGAAAGATGTTTGTTTTTTAAAAGAAAAGAGTATATACTGAAATATAAAGATACCATAGAAAGTAACTTATTTTTCTTGGAAACATAACCGCCTTGATGGGTTCAAATTATGTACTGTACGCAATATTTCTTTTAAATTGAAAATTGTCTGCTACAATAACCACACTGATGAAAATTAGTGTAATATATAAAACCTTTATATCTAATAAAAAACTATATTATATAATACTAATAAATCGAATTGCATTGTTCGTAGGCAGAATACAGAAGTTGATGTTAGTGAAAAAAGATTAAAGAGAAAAACAAATCCAAAACGTAAAGTAATCATAAATTACAGCTAAACATTTGTAAAAGTTGATTTATTCATACCTACTGTAAACCCAAAATAAAACTCTAAAATATTACCATTAAATTTAAAAAAGAAAAATAAATGAAGAGGAAGAATCCCAACACAAATTTAAAGGTTGTAATAAGTAAACACACGTCATCAGCGTACATCACCATAGGTAAATTATGAATGTCATTGCTTTAGATCACAGATAAAGTAGCATACTAACTCCCTCATGGTACACCGATAGGCATGCTAAACAAATTAGACATTACACCAAAGATATCCACATAATGTGAACGACATTTCAAATAACTAAAAACCAATCCAATGGTAGTACACATATAACAATCAATTCTAAATTTAAACAAACGCTAATGTCTATAACAAACATATGATAAGTTAAACGAAAATAAAATTGATCTTAGTCAAAATTTATCTCAGTCTCCTCAGAAACAATACGTATATTTAAAATGGTTATTTACTAATCATTAGCATCAATGCTCAGAGAACACTATTTGTCACGTTCACGTGAAAAAAACTGCTAGAAGGTTTGCACCCACTAGTCTAAGTTGGTGAAAGGATTCCACACGTCCAAGAAGCAAAATATCTTGGGTTAAGGTTTGATCAAAAGTTTACATAGAACACACATATCCAGAAAACAATCAACAAGGCCACTATTGCCCTAGCCAGGTGCAGGAGATTGTGTGGAAGAAATTAAGGTCTTGCCCCAAACTGTGTGACTGTGCGGTTGTAAGCATGATAACTTACGGAGCAGTAGTAAGGTAACCAAAGATGCGCCAAGCAGGAGCTAGCAACAGGCTAAGTAGAATACAAAGGGTGGCTTGTCTGTGTGCCGCGGGCGCCATTGGCCCGACCTGCCACCACTAACTGTTTATAGACAAGGAACTGCTAGATCTGCAGTATACAGACTTATGCAAAGTCAAACATCGATAAGTAAATCGCACGGTGCTGATCATCAAAGACTACTAGATGAACTTAAGGAGGCACCCCTCATAGGGATGCCAAGTGACGCCATGGTTCAGAAATTTAACTTGGATAGGAAGTTTCAGATTATAATACCAGATAAGATAAAGGGATTCAAACTGGTATACAGACGGCTCTAAAATTGATTATGACGTAGAAGCCGGAATATGTGGATAGAAGCCTAGAAAGGCCCTTTCGATAAGCTTGAGCAAGGGTACGACGGTTTTCTCGCTGAGATGGCCGCAATTCATTATTGTGTTAGAGAAGCAAAAGGTTGGATCGAGGCACGCAACACTTAAAGCGATCGGTTTAGCAAGTGATGACCCTAAGTTGGTTTGGGATAGCGTAAGCGCTCTTCTAAAGGAGGTGGCCACCCAACGGAAACTAACATTGACCTTTGTTCCCACGGCCACACAAGCGTGAAGGACTATGAGACGATAGACGATCTGGCTAGACGAGGTTTGTCAAGGTCATTTGTTTGATCTGGTCCTTCCTTCGGCATTACCAGATCGTAAATTAAAAGGTCCATCGATGAATGGATACAGAATAAGTCCAAGGAATGGTGTCAAAAATCACCAGGAAGAAGACAGGCAAAAAATTACTTAAGGTAACAAAGACCTGATTTTACTACTACCTATTAAGTAAAGACTGGTAATTGTAGACTAAATAGGTGTATGTACAACACAGGCTTGGCAAAGGACGCTATCTACAGATTCTGTTCAGGAGGAGGAAGTAACCCTAGTTCATGTGCTGTCCCAGAGAACCTCACAGCAAATAGCTACATAAAGGATCCGCTCTCAAAGATGATAGGCCTAATTAAGAAGGCAAAGTTAGAAGGCGCTCTCTACAAAGGGAATCACAGTAGATCTGAAATGGTCACGCTGAAATAGGTCAAAGAGTCACCCAGATTCTAATCTGATGTAATCCAATCATTAACAGGCATATAACAAAAAGTTTGTTGAAGCACCCTTCGAAAAATGTTTCATAGACAGGGGCTTAATCTTTAAAGAACATGTTTCAACTTGCGAAACAAATTGAGACACCTTCCAGGTAACGCGAAGGATAAACAACCGAATAACAACGAAAGGTTGGGCAATTATGAAATTGCGAGGACTGCAATAAGGCTTATTATATTAGACAGAGAAAATATGTAGTAATCTGAGGCAGATCTAAGGAGCACATAACGCATTACACTTATAGGAGGCTTGAATTATCTGGTGCTGCACAACATATATGATACCGGTCATAAAATTAACATTGAGGACCTTGAACCATTGGAAAATTTAACTTCTTTCAAAGGAATTAGACGTTTCTAATAATTTATTGAATCGAGAACATGACGCTTTGCACCATTCGGTGTTGTTTAACTTATTGGGATAAACAGATTTACTTCCTACTTACATGCATCTTTGAATGAAAAAAGCTAAATAAAGATAACAACAAAGCATGTGGTTAGATAATACTCACCCTTTTCTTAATATATTTGATCCTTGGTTGAAAATGATTAAAATGAAAATCCAGGAATATCCGAAACAATTGCCCCGAATTAATAAAATTTCGTAACGCAGAATGATCGGATCTTTTACCTTGACTACTAAAATTCTTCGCTAACACCACCAAATATGTAATTCCTATTATTAACTTATAATGACCAATCATATAACTCGAAATTAAGATAAAACAACTATGAACTTATCAAATAAAACATTTTAGTACGGCTTAAAGAGGTCTATAATTATTTAAAGTGCGATTATAACCTTGAAATACGTATATAAAGTTTATGTGTAACAAATAAACTCTATGAACGACTTTGATCCTAAAATAACAGTTTCTTCCGCATGATCGTTAAACCATTAAATAAACAGAATTAACACTTCTTGGTTCATATCTATCGTTGTTGAATTGTAGTAACGTATTACACAGAGATTTTACGCTAAATTAATTTGTATCGGATTCCATTTTCATGAAATTTAAATTGTAATTAACATTCGAGAGTACAAATTAAACTTGTAAATAGATTAACATTAATTTTCCCTTGCAATTGACGTTCTTTGTTAGACAAAGTCGGTAAAAGCTTTCGGTATAATTCAATTTCAAACAAATATTAATGTTGATAATATTTATTTCAGCTAATTAAACACTTGTAAATTATTTAAGACGTTAACAAATATGTATCCTCAAATAGTAAATATTGTTAAAACTTACTTGCAATGTCGTTACATTTTTTTATTAAATATCCAACAATAGATTTTATTCTCTAAGTACTTATTATTATCTTTAAAGTTATAAATAAAATATCAACACTACCAACAATGCATTTTATCTATGTGTACCCTAAATATAATACTGTTAGTACCTACAATTATTTAATCTTATCTATATATCCTAAGATTTTAGATATATACCGTATGCGAGATACTAATATAGTCAGCTAACAAAGATTGGAATTTCTTTTCTAATTGGATAAACAGTCGGTGGTGCCATTTAAAACTGCTCAGTCAAATATCTCGGTAACGAGTAAAGATATTTGAATTTTGTAGAAAGCAGTTGCTAGAGAATGTGATTGACTCCAGTTAGCCATCACAATTGGTTTAGTACCTAAAAAAAATTTCGCCACTATCAAAATTGATTTTCTTTAACAATATAATCTTGAATTGTTTTGTCATTTGCAAGGGTATTACAATTAAAAACTCCTTGACTGCACCCAAAAGCGTGCACGAAGTAGCATTGTCATGAGATGAGAATATACAAATACCATACACGGATGCCTTAACTGTTATCAAGAAAGAGCTCCAAGAGAATTGGCAAGCACATTATACCCTGTGCTTTCAAAACAAGCCTACCAATTATTACATGCTGTTCCCCACCATCAAAGATCACCGCTGGTACGACAAAGTGACTGTAAAGAAAAATCTATTATCCCAGATCCATAGAATTACTTTTAATCATGGAAGATTTCCGGCTCACCTACATAAAATCAAAATATGTGGTAGTGATGTGTGTCAAGCCTGCGAAAGGGAGCGCGGAGATTTAAACCATCTGATATTGGGTTGCTCCAAATTTGGAAAAGAGATCTCCGACTTCATGCAAATTTTAATTGATTTGAAGATAGAACTGCCAGTGTGCATGAATTATTTAATAGCACTTGAAAAGCCAATTTTAAACGTTCATATATATAAACATATGTGTAGTATTGGTTTACGTATTTAGCGTTGTTCCTTTGTAATTTTCCTTTGTGGGTTTCTTTCCTTTTTTCCGATGGCCTGCCTTGTTTGTCTTGTTGTAAGTCACCCGATCGGCCCCGGGTGTGAAGCATGTCCTTGTCGATCCTGTCGTTCATTCGGGTAGTTTAGTTAAGATATTAAGAATAAATGTATGTGGCTGATTTTTTTTCATATCGAGGCCAATAATAATAATAATAAGTGAGCCATGAGCATTCGAGCAACAATCCAGCATTGATAAAATGTCACTTAGTTTTCAATTATAAACAATGCCGGCATGTTTAAATTATACGTACGAAGATTATTTGAATTTGTTAATTATTTATGGAGAATGCAATAAAGTGAAAATAAGGGAAGCGTTTGATAACATACTTAAATCCTGAACAAATAAAGCAGGTTACAACAACAGAAGTTTATAACAGGGTCTTAAAGTGTTTGCAATCGAATGGGGGTCACATACAACACTTATAATTTTATTATACATAATACATACAGCATTTCGTTTTTGATTATCTTGTATTCGATAAATTTTATTTTTTTATACTAAATTTTGCTTTTTTTATATAAAATTACTTAAAATTGTTTTTTACCGCCTACTATTAATTAAATACTAATTCAAAACTACATTTTCTGAAAATCACTAATTCTGAAAGAAGCGATTGAGATAGGTATAAGAACACTTATGGCTTTTCGATAAAGAATTCAATTCTACATCGCATGGCGTAAAAATATACAGAGCGTTCCATTTGAAAAAAAAATACTTTTAGTACTAAGGAGTTACGTCAAATAAACCCTAGGTTGTGAGACACCCCCCATAATTTTGTTGCTTTTTATGCCGTGTTTAAATAGTAGAGTACCTGTACCCTCCACAATTCACATAAAAGCTGCCTACCTTTTACTGTATAACTTTTACACACCTTTAATGCATCATACGTTTTTTTTGAATTTTTTTCACAAAAATCAAAATAACTTCGAAACGGTAACCGATAGCTAAGAAGATGTTTCATTAAAAGTGGCTTTAAAATCCCCTATAGAATCCAAAAATGCAATAAAAAATATAGGCTTCTATTTATAATATTAAAGTTGGCTATATGACTTTCGATGTAACCGGAAGTGCGACATTGATTATGTCACTTTTTCTAACTAGATCAC
Organism: Cetonia aurata; assembly: GCA_949128085.1. Taxonomy (NCBI): domain Eukaryota; kingdom Metazoa; phylum Arthropoda; class Insecta; order Coleoptera; family Scarabaeidae; genus Cetonia; species Cetonia aurata. The sequence continues at coordinate 25,129,082 of OX421889.1, read as the reverse complement.
AGCCAACTATGGACAGGTTACGTGAATCATCCTATATAGGATGTTTCATTTAAAATAATAAAGTTGACAGTCACTTTCGGTATAACTGGATGCGTTAGATTATTAAAAGTATTTTAGTTCAATGGCACACGTCGGCTTTGGTATACTGCGAAACTTTCAGAATATTCCAATGTATGCTCCTTCATATATCGATGGATGAAGTTCCTCGTGGGACAGCCAGTATAAATTTAAATATAATATAAATAAAACTAAATTGTTTCTTTTCCGAGTCTACGTCTAAATTACGTACTACTAAATTTAACAGAAATGAAATTATTACTACCAGAGGACAAATTATACAACAAATGCCTTTTTAGCTATCCCATATGCGATGCTTCTCTCTAGTCATTACTTTACTTGGAGTAGATTGAAGCGTTAGCAGGTGAATGTTAATTGGCCGTGAAATAGTCATAACTAAGTCAAATGAAATATAACACTTCTAAACAGATCAGATTTATTGTAATTTTTAAAAAATTTGCCAGATAGTAAGTGATTCAATTTATAATTCCTACTTACATTAGTGTAGGAATAGTTTATCTGTAATTTCTTTCTCATTAATTTAGTTTTAGATTACGATTTTATTAATTCAGGACAATTGTTTGGGAAATTCGTGGATATCTTTCCTGAATTTTTTTTTTCAATAGTTTAAAGTTCTGTCCGGTATTATTTATATGTTGTGCAACACTGCATGATTCAATTCTCCCATAGCGATGTTCTCCTTAAATCTGGTTCTGATAGCACGTTTTGTCTGTCCAATATAAATCTTGTAGCAATGTCCGTATATATTGTGTGACTATTACTACGTTACCGTCCTTGCATAACTTCGTGCCTTAATTTAAGTACATATAAAGAAATATTCATTTATTTTATCAATTCAATTAGCAAATAGTTGTTTATTTAAAGAATACAGAATAAAAAAAAAAATTTGAAATAACTTACCCCCTCTACTTGAAGATGTTCGTTGCTGAGTCACCCAGGAATACCACTGCAAAATATAAAGGATACGGTAATATTAATTGTATACATGAAAACGTTTAGGTTATGCTAATGAATAAACTAATGTATTTACACTTTTCATTTTGCACGAAGTATTCGCAGAAATATGCTGGTAATATCATAATATTTATTCAGGAGAACTAAAGTTAGCTTTTCGGCAAGGAGAAATAACTTTAGATGACCTTGTCTCGTTAATCATACAAATTCACATATTTCTCCGTAAAATATGTAATATGAATATTAAACGAAGTTAATTCCAAAGCATTAGTCTGCTTCTGGCCTTCGACTTCTTTTGGCCTGCCGTTTGTAGTGGACTTGTGGAGCATCTCTACTGATTGTCCAACAATAGTCAGCTAGCATTGACGTAGACCATTTGCCTTGGTACCGTTGCTCCATGGTGGCAATGTCCTGATGAAAGCGTTCGCCGTGCTCATCGCTGACCTGCCCGCAGTTATCAGGAAAGAAATCTAAGTGGGAATCAAGAAAGTGGATCTTTAAGGACATATTGCAGCCGAATTCATGAAACAAAGCCAACATATCCTCAACCAGACGCAAAATTTCGTAATTTCTCACTAAATTGCATTACATTATGCAATAGCATCTATACAATGGACAAAACGTCAATATCTCTGGAACGTGAGCCAATCAACTTTTTTCAATGTGATATTCGTGTTCAGCACGTTGAATTCATTCAGGATTGGGTACTTTCACCTAAGAAGCAATTTCACTATTGACCAGTGTAATCCATGCGCGTGACTATCGCTCTAATGGTTGTCTTCTATTGCGAGTAACCTGGGACATCGTCAAGCAATTTGTGCATCCTTTTGTTAAAAGATGGAAATTTATAAATTATAAAATAAGTAAAAATCAAAACACCAAAAATGGAATAATAGAAATTATAAAGAATCATGGATTTACTACTACAAAGAATTGAATGGAATTTTTTTTTAGGGAAGATATCAGCAGAAGACTAAAGAAATGAACAGTGAACCTATAATAACTACTACAAAACACAGGAAACCTCAGGCGCATTTTAACAAAATGAATGAGAAGGGAATTCTTTAAATAATATGAAAATTAAAAGATAATGAAACTCCAGATTTTGATAACATAACACAAATATAATTAAATATAACAAGCGCGGATTAGTCCTAATAGTATGTACGTTAATAAATACAGTTTTGAAAAAAGATATATATATATCCAGATATGTCTTAAAATGGCTATTGTGATATCGATATATAAAAAAGAAAACCCTTGGGAGGTGGAATGCTACAGGCCCTGTTTCCCTACTTTCAACGTTAAATAAAATAGTGGAAGATTATAAATAGCAGAGTTACTTAACAAATAAAAGAACACGATAAAAATCATCCTATCCAATCCTTGCGAAAATATCAAATCAACTACAATAAAGTAATATACTGCTATGAAACTTGTAGATGAATCTTTTAAATTTTATCAAGTAAACAACTGTTTTTATTCTACTAAACACCACTCAGCGTCATGTATTATACTCTAATTAAAGATATGATAGAGCTCTAATGATAGAGGGCATGAAAAGTAAATTTGTCTCCACCACAGGGTTTTAAGTACACCGCAAACGAATAGAAATATTCAGAATTATTATATTCAGTCACACTCGGGACGTGGGAGGATATTGTTACTCCGCTTAATCACTGATTACTATATTAATAAAGCTTATAACATTTAAGTATATTTAATGTGACTGTAGCAGTTATTAGTTATTGATGTTCTTGTAATTCATTGTATAAAAGAAACAAAAATATAGTGTAATTTATTTATTTCAAATCTCCTCGGATTAGATTACAAAGAAATGAATTTTCTAAAGATTCCCTTAGCGTAAGTAAGTTCTTTACCATCTTAGATACACGATAATAAGATTTCTATAATCTTAATCCAAACGAAAAACGTATTTCTCGTTTTTAATATCATAAATACAATTCAAATCTGCCGCTAAATTCCCGTCATAAACCATGTACCTATTATCAAATCAAATGCCAACTTAAACTGCTCGTGAAATTAACCAACAGAATCAAGTACAACCTCACACAACTAAATCCACTAGATTTACAGTTATCATTCAAACAAATATAACCTCAAATTCCCTTATGCATTATATGCCGGTTGTAAGTTCAAAAGATGATAAAATCACTTACTTCAGGTACGCAAACTGCGTTAGTATAATTGAAATAATAATTCTATATTCAAAACACTCACTTCAGCTTCCAAATAGTGTTGCAAACCCCAGCATTAAACAAAGGTCACCCCAAATCTCGAAATAACTGGATTCCCATCATCTTAGCACTACACACGTAATACTCTCATTCTTGTAAGTAAATTTCAAAACCTTTATAGATTTAAATAGTGATAGATATTAACAAATTCTAGATAAATATCCAAAAAGCAACCAGACTCAGGAAAAACCGAAAAAGAAGTCCCCCACATTTGTTTTCAACAAACTCAATATCTCCAAGACAAAATCGATCATAGAAATCGTTTCCAACTATACGACAACATAAAAGTCCCTGTATGCGACAAATCAATTGTCAATGTGGATTTCGAAAGTGTCACTCTTGTTCTTCCATCTATCCTAGAAGTGCTTATTACCAGTCGAAAATGGGCAAAAGATACTGTGTTGCAAATAACGCTACATCTTTCAAAATTTTCAAAAAAATCAAGATATCTAAGTAGCAGTTAAAAATAGGTATAGGGAAACCTATTAGAACTCATCATAAAATTTTCACAGGAATTTAAAAATGAAATAATATACAGGCTGTTCCATTTAAAATAAGAAAGTTTATGGCGACTTCCGGTATAACCGGAAGCAAAACCCAAGCAAAACGAGCACAGATACTTAAATTCATCTAGTCAGCAACAGCAAAAAGTAAATATTTGGGCAGGTTTGTTAAACAATCATATTATTGGGCCTGTCTTTATCAATGGCAATTTGAACGCAAATGCATATCTAGAATTACTGAACACCCACATTCTACCTACTGTACAGCAACTTCCAGATATGAATATGCAAAACATCTATACTTTCAGCAAGATGGTTGCTCTGCACATAATGCAGTGGCTGTCCGAAACTATTATAAGTGAACAGTTTCCTAACCGGTGGATCGGAACTCATTCTGAAAATATCAAATGGCCGCCACGTTCACCAGATTTATCTCTCCTCGATTTCTTTTACTGGGGTTATTTAAAACAAATAATTTATGGCAATGAAGACGTTAGACCAGTTAATGTAGAGTAGTTGCGCAATAAAATTGTTCAAACGTCAAACAACATTAGCCCAGAAATGTTGGAGAATGTTAGAATAAATTTCTACAACACATTAGGATATTGTTTAACCATGGATGGGGGCATATTTGAACCTTTTGTTTGAAGATTCAATGATTTTAAAAAAATTAACGTTTATTTAATCTTATTATTACAGCTTATTTTAGTTTTCTATTTTTTAAATTTATTTACCCAGAATTAATTTTTATTTGTCCGCGATTAAATTTACTATTTCTCTTTGAGGGTTTTGCCCTGAATTCATTAGAATATCTTTGATTTCCCTGTCATGAACAAACCCTAATTTTATATATCTTTATTTATTACTATTACGAATAGAATAGTAACCGAGCTGGTGTTAAAGTTTATTTAATTTATTATTAAGAGTTACTTTTAAGTTTTCATTTTTTAAAATTATTTACTCAGAATTAAGTTTTATTTTTCCTTCGTTAAATTTATTATTTCTTTATGAGGGTTTTGTTCTTCGTTCATCATTTTAATTTTCTTGTCACGAGCAAAAACTATTTTTAAGTACATAATAAATACTATAAATTACTCTTTTACGCTTTCATTACACCTTTTGAGTTTATAAATACGTGTGTCCAAAGCAATATATATTGCAATTTATTCATTTTCATAATAAAAATACAATACGTTTCACGGTCACTAAAAATCAACACATTCCTGGATGTAGATTGAATAGCAAAGCAACCGCTGCGCTGGCGCCAGTATTCGTTGTGAGCTATGAGTGGCTATGACGAATGACTGAATGTAGGGGAATACCTATTGCAGTAAGAAGAATGAGCAGGAGACGCACACGCGTGGTATAACCGTTGACTTTGCAGGGATTATGGCTGTATTTATGCAATAATATTCAAGTTACCCTTATTTTCAGGAAAACTTATAAATTAATGCTTTTATCTAGTTAACGTTTAATTTCCCTAGTTAAGCTGAAATATTCTGTTAAGTATTTTATCATGTTAGCTTTACGTGCTCCACAGATGATATTTAATTTTATGACCATTAAACTCATAAAATTTTGCTTGTAATTGTGTTTAATATAAATTCCAAAACCTTACAACACTGACAATTTCCAGATAAAACGAAATATAATTCTAACAGAATATCTGAACGGCAGGTATGTACAACATACCTGAGAATCAATATAAAATCAAAGCGCATTTCAATAAGGATTTAAAATATTTCCAATCTGACTTTCCCGCGATTGCACTCTCTAAATATCTGCACCGATTCACTAGCGGGTATGTAGAGATTGAATTTCTAAATCCGCAATCGGTTCTACCGTCATATTAACCCGGGTATTGATTTTCCCTCAAAGTCCCACCTGTTCCGCTTAACCGACAACTGCTTTCAGTCGAGATGATCGCGTGATAAATTATCCGAATTCGCCAACGTAATTTGAACGCTTGAAATGTAATGATATACGAAAAAACATAAAATCCTGTTAAAAATTACTCTATCAATCGAATTTTCAATATTATTTGGTTTTCTCCAGCAATAATAAGTTCACCAGATATGTTTTTGTTATACATGCCTGGTGTAGCGTCGAGTTGGTTTGATAGAGCTTTTCAGCGATCTTGTAAATTATAATTAAGTGCGATATGTGACATTATAAAGAACTTAACCTAAGGGGACAAGCGATCGATAAAGGTGTATATATATATTGTTGTTCTCGTGTTTCTGGTATTTTCAAAAGGTATAATAAGTGGATATATACATATCTCATTGCAGCAATGTACTGCGGCGTATTGCTTTCTTGAATTTTATCGTCTGTATGCTCTAAATAGGAATGATCCAAGGATAAAGTTTCCATATCGGAGCACCTGTCAATATAACTCTTATTGTATGCAGTACACAGCTCATAACTAAATAAGATGGGTAACTTAATGATAGAAATGTGTCCCAACTTTAGACCATGTAGTTGTACACCGAAAAACTAGATTGCGCTACGTTGGGTGTTTGGCGCGAAATTTGAAATGAAATACATAGGGTCTAGGTATTACATAATGATTGTTTGGGCTGGGAAGCGCGTAACTTGAAAACTGCTGCTTTTGCGGAGACGAGAGAACTCAATTTTATTTGTTAGTGCTGTTTTGTATATGCAACTTATAGTATTTGCACATCATAGTGTGTTAATAAATAGAACAATAATACGAAAACAAAACGGCGTTAATAATTTTTAAGTTCTTCTCGTCTCCGTAAAGTAACAGTTTTCAAGTGACGCGCTTCCTAGTCCGAACAATAATTATTACATATCAGAAACAAATGTTTTATAAAAAGACTATAAGACGCCAAATTTGTTTATTATTATTTCAGCAGTATAGTATACGGAAAAACAATGAATACAACAGTAAAAATAATAAATAGAAGAAGTAACCGCAATCTAAAAGCTCCATATATATATATACGATTTTAAACTCCTTATTTTAGCGAAGATATTTGCTAATTTGTCAATTTAGATTTACAAATATGTTCAGATCCGAACACAAATTTGAAATCATATTGACTGAAGCCGCGAAATTAGCGTTAAACGCCATATTAATTGATAAATTAGCAAATATCTTCGCTAAAATAAGGAGTTTAAAATCGTATAACTCTCATACATTACTATCAATAGTGCAATAGCATATATACGCTTTGAGCGTAAATTACAAATGTCGTCGAGTGACACTGAAGAGCTGTAGGTACAGCGAAACATGCATGTCTGTCAATAACGACATTGGTATACATTTTTCATGAATGTATCAATTAATATGGCGTTTAACGCTAATTTCGCGGCTTCAGTCAATATGATTTCAAATTTGCGATTGGCAGTCTATCAGATCTGTGCTGTCGACTTGATCAGCCGATATCGCTCCCTCTTAAAGAGGTTTGAAATAGTAACACTTCATGTCGAAATCTATAGTACAGATATCGTATTCACACATTTTACGGTCAAACTAAACTTGTTTTGATCTTCTGTTTATTTAAACATCTTAATTTCGTGTATACATGAATATGGAAGTAGGTATTTACACTACTCATTCCTTTGGGTATTTTAAAATTAGTGTAGATATAATATTTAAAAATTTGTACCACGTTTGTTCATATCATTAGACCTATTTAGACAAGTAATTTATACAACTGGCTACCAATTCATTGCCCAACGGAATGTTATTACCTATAATATTATCTCAGCACAGAGGCGCTATTTGTTATACATTTTAATTGTTTGTGGAAGTACCTTCACCTGAAAGAAAAAAAAAAAGAATGATTGACGCACAAAATAGTTAACGTATTTAATTTACTCGTTAGTTATTTTACGTAAATTAGAAACCCAGTTGCAAATGACTAAACAAAATATTCTGGGAGAAAAAGTATTGAAGCTTACTTCTTACGTAAACGTATTCCCACACAAATTGTACAAGTAAATCTATGTTAAATATTCTAATTTTAGAGTTAACACGTATGTAACATTTACATCAAATACCAAATAATTTCTCTATGCCTACGCATATCATAATATTTGGGCAAGAAACATGCGTACATAATAAATTGTATGAACACAAATAAATATAGCTGTTTGTTCATATGTAAATAAACAAGCCATTTCAATTGAAACGAGCAACCTCAAATAGCTCTTTACCTACTGTGATTTATATAAATGTCCGAAATATGTGAATTGTCATATCAAAGGGGAGAACTTTTACTGACGAGGGTAGCAGCCCTCACCCTTGCAATTTGAATAGGGAAGATGGGCCTTGTGGCCCAAAGATCTTTGAATTCTCGTTACGGCAACATGTATCAAAAAGTCATTTTTGTTTAATCAGTAGGTAAGCAAAAAGTATGTCTCCTGACCAGCTCCTGACATTTTGCAATTTTTTTGTGGTAACCAAGGTAATTCCTATTTGTTTCTCGCGCGCAGTTCCTCTAGGTTTGATGGCCGTTGATCACCGCATCCGTATATTGTATTATGTAAAAATGGCCATAAAAAGAAATCGATTGGAGCTAGATCAGGGGACCGCGCTGGCCATTTAATAGGGCCCGAGTTACCGATCCATCTGTTTTCAAAAACCGCGTTTATAAAGTTTGTTACAATGCGTGTATTGTGTGCTGGGCAACCATCTTGCTGAAACCAAACTTCATTTATATTAAATCCCTCCCGTATTGCCGGAATAATATTATTTTCAAGTAACTGTAGGTATCTATTTCCGGTTAAATTACCGTCAATGAAAAAAGGCCCAATTATATGATTTCCAATGATACCTACCCATACATTTAGCTTCTGTGGATACTGCGTTCGCGTTGGTATATTTAAATGTAGATTTTTACGCGACCAGTAACGACAAACTGGGCGGTTATGATGCCCGTGTAGGTAAAATGTTTTTTCATCTGTGAACAATACGTTGTTAAAAAAAATTGGTTATCGTGATATTTATTTATCATTCTTTCGCAAAATTCCATTCGGCGATAATAATCATCGGGAAGAAGTACTTGTGAACTTGTAAATTTGTATGAACGATATTTATTAGTACGTAAAATCTTATGAACCGTTGTTTTAGAGATACCTAATTCGCGAGCAATTTGTCGAGATGACATAGTGGGATTTACTTCAACTAAAGCACATACTCGAATTTCTATATCGCTTACATTCTTATCCGGAACAACCATATTTTTATTATTTACTAAAGAAAATGTAGTTTCAAATCGATTAACGGACCTACGTATGGTGCTTGCATTGGGAATTTGACTTTCGGGGAAATTAGCTGCAAATAAATCCCGAGTTACTTCCGCGGAATTACCACCGTAAAAGTGTTTAATCATGAAGAGTTTTTGCTCCGGCGTATAGTACTCCATTTTTTAAAATAACCGTTATCTACCTACCAACAACGCGTTTTATTAAATGGTACGAGCGAGTAGTTCTCCCGACGAAATATAAAATGCATCTGACACGCACGTGTGCGACGGCTCATGCGCCTGTGCGGCGACAGCGTAGAAATGTGGATTTCTTGGCAAATACGAGTGCATCATAGCAATATGCTAATGTAATCCAGTCGAATATTCCGTATACTTCTTTACCGTTCTAATGCACGGATGCCTCTGTGTATCTCGCTTACACTACAGGATCGCTATAATGCGGACGCAGGCGGACAATTGGTATACTATCTACTGTATGCTGCCAAAGTTTGAATAAAACGATACCGGACACCTTATATAGAATTCTAAACTACGCAGGTATAAATTTCTAGAATCTCTATGCTAAAACTTTGTGGCAACGTAATATAAAAAACCAAGTGTACTTTTCAGCTACGTTAATACTATGTTAAGCCAGTTAATTTTCCGTACTATTTGAAAACAATTAACAACTTTTGCAATGTTATGCAACATTAGCAATACCACGTATATACGTACTACGTAGATGCATACATATGTGATGTATATCCGACCTTGTGGTCGATACATCATAAATTTATATAGCAATAAATAAATACACATAAGATAATGTCTGTGGCCATGGAGGTAATAAAACACTATACCATACAAATATTTTCCGTATATCTATTTTGAGATACATAATTGATTACCTACACCAGTATCTAGCGTATTTATTTGTTTATAACTGATTAATTAATACTGGAATGTTATGTTTAAATCCAGGCAGATAACAAGTAAAGTTTGAAAGGGATTTAAAATGTAACTGTTGTAAAAAAATCATAATTTTTGATATGTTTTAATAAATGTTTAGGTATTTACGGAATTAATTGTAATGCAAGGATTATTGATAACATGACAAACTGTTTGAAACGCAATCTGACGCAATTCTAAATAATAATAAAGAAAAAATGTGGTGCTTCTAATGCAATTATTCAACGTTTAGAGGATTAAAATCTATTAAATATTTTTCGAGTATCTAGCAGGAATTTGATTTTAGAACTTGCAGGATAACCATGGACGACTATGATACATTCAAGGAAAATATTTTTCGCTTTGTTTTACACTTCCGGTAGTCTGATATCAAATTCCTAATTTTAAATGAAATACTACAATTTTTATCAATGCAGTTATTTACAACCAGTTTATATTAGGATCGTCTATCACTAAAGTTTGTCGATTTTTGAAATATTTGCCATTTGACGTCTGCACTTCTTCGAATAAAATATTCATTGGGGTATTAGACCTTTACCTAGGTGCTCTACTACGTCGCGTCGGTGTCAATGCAAGGCCGGTTATTCACTGTCAATAACAATGTCAATCGCACGGGATAGGCTTCGAAGGAAAGCGCGGTTCCGAGTCGGGTGCATTTCTTGTATTATAGAGAAACCCTCTGACACACGTAGGAACTTAGAAAAGTTGTATAGATTTAAGTCCCTTTGCAGAAAGCCAATGACAGAGCATTAGTCCAGATTCGGTACTTGTGCGCTCGCACTACAGATGGAGTAGTACTTTAAATACACTCTTAATGCAAATCAAACTTTCAGATGAATGGTTCTGTCTATTTATAATTGACAAAAAGCTTTAAAGAGATAATGTTATAGTCATAAGGAATAGAAAAATGTTGAAATCGTATACAACATGGCAGTAAATTAACTTAAGAAATGGTGCATGTACCTAGATAAGTTGTGGATTTATCCACTAATTCCTGGAAAAAATCCAGAGAGAGTTAAGTAGTAAGTACATTAAATCAAACAATAGACCATATTCCTCTTTTTTTAATTCTTGCTTTAAGTCTTTTTACAAGTGAGAGTGTAAAAAGACTCGACGCTTCGCGTCTCGCGGTCGTTTATGTGTGTGATTGGTTTGGGATCGTCGGTACATCCTGTACATTCATTTTTCTTAATTAAAAATTACACACTATATATATTGTAATAATTAAACGTGAAAATCTCCACCCTATATCTAGCGGCACAATGAAAGAGACATATGCATACGTAGTATGCAAAGTTTGACAAAATCGTATGATTAATCGTATAATTAATTTAGCTAAATGGCTAGTAAATTTGTCTAGACTAAATAATAAAATGTGACTCTAGAAGTATTTCACAATTCCACCTGTCATTTGAACCTTAGGAATAGACAATATTTGATTATCAATCCTCATCAAATATTAACTCAAATACTTCTTGACCAAATAACACGAAAAAAGTATGAACCTGTTCTGGCTATGATATTAAGAAGTACGATCTTCGAGTAAAAAAAATAAAAATTAATTTTTCTTTGAAAATTTTTATCTTACGATTGGCTTGTCCTATCGGAACGTAAACAAAAGAAAAAATGCAGTTTTTCGGAGGCTATCAGAAAAAAAATTCAATTCTCTAGTTTTCGTCGATCATGTGCCCAATCAATTTTTCTTTTTAGTTTTTATTTTTTAATTGTTCTTTTTTGATAAAGTAGCAGTTTTGGTACAACCACCAACATTTTTGTAAATCTTCCCTTACCATTGAGCTACTACCCCGTTTTCTTTTTGTAGACAATCCATGTGGTACGCCATAGTAAAAAAAAAATTAACTATGAGTGTTGCGACAAATCTTAACACAGGAGCTCTGTTAACACAACTTCAGTTTTTAGTTCCCGTAAGTAAACTCTTATAATTTATAAAATGTGCGCTGCGAGTATATGCAGTTAAATATACTTAGCAAATAAATTAGTAAAATTTACTTCTAAAATTCTTTATTAACAGTCGACTTGCTAACTCAACAAATTAAATTAGCTAGATTATGAGGCAATATTAAAACATTTTTTCAATGTTACTAAAAAAAATATGTTAATGTTAACTGTAACTAAGTTACTATAAGCATTTTGCTAAATTCTAGTAAATTAAAAAAAAAAAATTGGGATTCCAAAATAATTTTAAACCGTTGGTAACGATAAACTACAGATAATAAAAAAAAAATAGTTGTGAAAGGAAAATAGTCGTTTTTTTACAAACGCAAGGTTAAATTTATTAAACAAATAAAAGAAACGCAAATAGGTAAGTATATTAATTAATCTTTGTCATTATCATCAGGAAAGTTTTCCATTATGTTTCGATATTCACTAGTTTAGAGACTCGTGGAGTCTGAATAAACAGCTACGATGAATGAAAAGGTTCATTTTACACGGTGGCCAGAAAAGGGCGGATAATCGCCAGGTAGAACGATTCTTTGTTCAATTCTGAGGCGATAATCTTGATCCAAAAAAGTTATACGGTCCTTCCTTAAGGCATACGAGACCATCAAACCTTAAGATGTACGGCTAAAATTTAGCAAAATTCGTCAAATTTATCTATGTAAAATCATTGTGGTGAAATTTAGAAATGGAATTATCTCAAATGCATCGATGTAACTAATCGATTAATACCAATGGTTTACATTTTTAACATTTCTTCATTGGCGTTTTTTAAATTAAAGTACATATGGCAACGTGGTACTGTAAGGCTGCTTGTTTAAAAGTAATAAGTAGTTGTCAATTTTTGACGTTTCTCTTGTGACTTGAAATAAGATAAACATTTTGTGCTGTTCTTAATACTGAACAATGTTTACCTTTGGAGAATACGCCGACATGTATATGGTATTCGGATTTTGCAATGGAAATGCAAACTTGGCAAAAGAGGAATATCAAATACGGTATCCACAACGGCGACATCCATCCACCAACACGTTCCGTAGATTGGATCAGCGACTTAGAGAAACTGGCACCTTTATACCGAATTATCGTAACAGCGGTAGACCTAGAGAGCGTCGAACAGTTCAATTAGAAGAGCAAATATTGGATGCTGTTTACGAAGACGTCCAGCACAAGACAAATAGCTCGGGAACTGAATATTCCTAGCAAAACAACAGTGCACTCAGCACTATCTCAAAATCTTTTGCGTCCGTTTCATGCAAGGAAAGTGCAGCCTTTGTATGTAAACGATAATGTGCCCAGAAGAATGTTTTGTAACAATGTTTTACAAACGATTCAAGAAGAGCCGAACTTTTTATTACATATTCTCTGGAGCGACGAATGCTTGTTTACGAGAGATGGCGTCTTTAATAGCCATAATTTTCATTTTTGGGCGGACGAAAATCCCAAGGCAGTAAGGGAAATTGGACATCAGGGAAGATTTTCGGTAAATGTTTGGCTGGGGATTTTAAATCTCCGAGTTGTTGGACCAATATTTCTTCCAAATCGTCTAAATGGAATTCAGTACGTTAACGTTTTAGAAGAAGTACTGGATAATATTCTATTGAATTTGAGATCTAACATGTTGTACATGCATGACGGGGCACCCGCTCACAATGCCAGAATTTCGAGGGATTGGTTAAACGAACACTTTCCGAATCGGTGGATAGGGCGTAACGGTCCAATAGCATGGCCAGCAAGATCTCCCGATATTAATGCTCTGGACTTTTTCGTTTGGGGGTTTTTAAAGGAAAAGGTCTATGCAACGCCTCCAGCTAACGAAGAGGATGTAATTAATAAAATTATGGCGGCAGTTGGATTAATCACCCCCGATATGTTGGAGCGCGTTTTGAATTCGCTGCCTCGAAGATTGGAATTATATCTGGAAACTGATGGCTACCAATTTGAACAGTTGTTATAATTTTTTCATATTATCTTTAAATTTCATAAAATTATCCATGTTAACATAAAATTCTTGCTAATTTGCGTATTTACTTGATTTATAGTAAATAATAAAATGATTACCGCCACAGTATTTGTCTGATTAGGTATTGCCAAATTTACAATTCTTTTAAGCTGCTCGTGTGACACTGTACTACTTTTCTCAATTAAGATTGTCAACTCAGAATTAAACAAAGATTTGGCCTGCGTGGTGTTTGTCCGCATTTTTCTGGCCACCGTGTATTAATAAAAAAAAGTATATTTCAAACAGAATGCGTGTGTTTAATCATCTTGCCTCTGTTACCCGGCATTTAGAAGTCCCCGTCATACACGAACTATCTAACGGGGCTGACAATCTATGAATTGTCCGACCCGTCTTGCAGGTTGACAGTTTGGCTTGTGTTCCTTAGGGAGCGCGCATTTAAACTCTTGATTTCCTAACAGGCGATGGTGAATAAAGCTTGAGATGCGATAGCGATGAAAGTGGGTTTGCACTCGGGGTGACGCTAATGGCGCCTGGTAGGCAGAAACTCATGAGTAAGACCACTTGCGATCAATACATCAACAAATAATGTTCGTTGCATTGAGACCTTGTTTATTCTATCCTGTAAGTTCGTACATAAAATTGATAACTCTCGGTTATTCAGGAAACCAAATAAAGTTGTTAAAACGAAACTGGTGTTCTTTACAGCAATAATATATTTCATTTTCAATGACTTTGATTGCATTCATACAATGAATTGTTTATTACACAAAAAAATCTTTCGTCGTTTAATAAAATATGGTCCATTGATCTATCTGATGAACTCGTTCTTCATAATTTTAACACACTATTTCGAAACATTTCGTGAACAACGAGTTTTCATTGTTTTAGGATCGATTTTTGGCACAGTGTAGAACATTATGCAAATGATTACAATTTTTTCGTCGTCAGCTCCTGGTATATAACATCATATCATGTTTCAAGCATATATAATTTCATAATATATTCTTTTACATCATCAACGAGATGAATTTAAACATGAATCTCCTAAAGCGGCATGATTAATTCAGGAGATCGTCTACCTTAACCGCTTGAAACACCTAGTACGGACAAACGCCGTTCGATCAATGAAAATCATCGTCCTTTAACGTGTTCTATTGACGTTACCAGCCCTGTTTTATATGGCGGCGTAAAACACGTAATGGCGCTATTAATTTTAAAATTTCCTCTACCCTTTTTAGAATAATGTTCTGTGCGCGCCACTCGGAACCATAAATACGGTCGCATAACGTATGTGCCTGAGGAGGCACATTTTTACAGGCCAAGCACACGTAAACTTAACTTTTACGGTTGTTGCTTATTTTTGGGGAAAGAACATTTGCTTATTTATTCATACATGGAGCATTTCCGTTGGTAGACGTCTGAGATTATGACGTGTTGAGAAATGGTAATTATTAGATTGATTCACGGCACCTTTATGAATTCAGCACTGACAGCAAATAGTCAAATATAGTATTGATGTATGAATTATTAGCAGTCTCGCAGAATAACAATTAATAATACCAATTTATTGACTATAATAGGTACAAAATATGTATACATACATATCATGCCTGGACATAGCTAACCAAACTCCAACTTTTACGGGATGCAATTGCGTTTCTCGAAATTCGTGTGGATTTTCTGCAGACCAGATACGATAGTTTTGTGAATTAATATAGCCCGTTAGATGAAACCACAGGCTTCATCTGAGAAAAATGATTTGTTTAGCAAGTCATCGTCCCTTAAATTGTTATTAAACCAATGACAATATTCCAATCGCCTATCGTGGTCTAATGGTAATAATTCCTGTACCGTAGAAACTTTATAGGGATAAAAATGTAACTTTCTTTTGACAGCTCGTTGCGCTGAAGTGTATGATAAGCCTCTAAAATTATAAAATGTAATAAACTATTTCACTTAATGTTAATATTGATTTTTTACCTGTTGGTTGAGCTAATTGACGCAATGGTTTAGTGGGACTCTGATCTAGACGAGTTCGTACATCCTCAATTTTGTTTTCTGTAAGAACTGTCTGACGACCTGATGACTCGCCTTTACGAACGCTTCCTGTTTCTCGAAAGCGTTGCACAAGTCTATAAAATGTCTGCTTAAAATCAAATCATCGAATTCTTCATCCGGAAACTGTACACGGAATTCTTGAATACATAAATCTACAGAGTATATCCATGTCCCTTCATGATTCCGCTGTCCATTTCGGAAATAAGCTTCCAAAATGATTGTTTCGTGCTCTGGTGTGTAGGGCATTGTACACTTAAACAGATAAACGTTCTATAGATTAGGTCTATGTTATGAAATAATTTGCTGCCTTACCACAGATAAATTCTCTTATTTTCTTACAGTATTCAAAAATACTATTGTTGGTGATATCAGATGTAAATATAAACGGTTTGAAAAAATTATAAGATAAATAAACGAAGGATACTACAACACGTACACCAATGTCGCTAAATGTCAAGAAAATTGATTTAATGTATGAAATTTGTATGTAGCTTACTTCACTCATTAAATTGGTAATAAGTATAGATACAATTTTCCGGAAAACAGTTTTTTTCTTACGACAATCATTTTGAATCACATAGTATGTCAAAAGGACTAAATCACCGATAGGTGCTCTTCCTATAGCCCTCTACCACGTCCAAATTTTCATAACTTTGGCCAAAAGTATATTTTATTTGCATCCATATACGTTCAATTTCTCCAATTTATTTTCATAATATTTTCCAAAAACCCAAGAACTTTAAACGAAATATAGTGTCATGTCACTTTGACATATCTATATATATTTGACATATTCATTTTACTTTAGCAGCAAATGATTGGGGAGGAGCAGAAATCAAGTTATATTTACAGCGCTTTTTAGATGTATGAAAACATTATTACGTTCTGTAGTAAAAACAAATTTTTTTTTGACGGCACCAATAAACATGTACCCAACAACTGTAGAATAAAAAAAAAAAAAAACGAAGCGTGGAATAAGTTCATGTATAAACCTATACAATATGACTTTTTTTCCACAATTTTACATTCCTTTCTACATGTGTTCACTGATTCTACGTAGGTAATTGGAGTCGCGCAAAATATATACCTACGCTCTCAAAGTACCACCAACAGCAAATATAATATCGAGTTCGAGAATAACAAGATCCTCGAAGCATTTTTTCTGTATCCATGTATTTTATATCTGGATTAAAATGTTTACTTTTGCAGAAATTATCCTCAAATTAAACTAAAATTGGGCTTCTTTTATTGCCTTTTCAAATTCGGTATCAGCGGAACGCGCGGTTGGATTGTACAGCCCCAATCTCTGCAAAGTAAACGGTGGGGAAGTACATATACTCCTAGCGTCCCCCACTATACCTAACAGCGAGGTGTGGCGCTGTAGTACGATAATAGCACGTGTAGACTGATCAATGATCAGTATTATTAGTCAATTCGAGTAAGTTGGTTGTCTAAGTTTTAAATACATATTTTTGCGCAAAATGCCGCGTTATACTGTGGAGGAGAGAGCTGAGATGATGCGGTGGTATCACGCTGGCAATTCTTTTCAAAGGGTATGCTGCTATCCTATTCCAAATAAAGGCACAATTTTTAAATTAAAAAATAAAACCGACAATACCGGTTTGGTCGAAAATTTAAAAACATCACTTCTAACTCGCAGAATTTCTAATAATACGTCCGTTTTAGTATGTGCTGCAGTTGAAATAAAGTCGAATATATCATTTTGCACTATTTCCAATGATTTAGACATATCCGTTCAGCGAATGGGTATCACAATTTTAAATATTCTAAACATTTCACACAATTATTTCACGGCGACGCATTTAAGCGTATGGAATTTTGTGAAAAGTTAAGTGATTTAATTAACCGAGATGCTAATTTGGTAAACAATATTATCTTTACCGATGAATCTTCTTTTCCTTTGGTTAGAAGTCACAATCTGTGACAACATACTGGGCCAAGCAAAACGAGCACAGATATATAAGTTCATCTAGTCAGCAACAGCAAAAAGTAAATGTTTAGGCAGGTTTGTTGAACAACCATATTATTGGGCCTTTTTTTATCAATGCCAATTTTAACGCAAATGCATCTTTAGAATTACAATATCTATAACACATTATGATATTGTTTAGCCAAGGATGGGGGCATATTTGAACCTTTTGTTTGAAGATTCAATGATTTTTAAAAAATTTACGTTTATTTCATCTTATTATTAAGGCTTATTTTAGTTTTCTATTTTTTAAATTTATTTAGTATTTATATTTAGATTTGTATCTTTAATTTTTGTGGTAAGGGATTTTTTCACTTTTTCTTTTGGATTTTTGTTATGGTTTTCCCCCCAAAATTCATTAGAATGTCTTTGATTTCCCTGTCATGAACAAACCGTAATTTTATATTTCTTTATTTATTACTATTACGAATAGAATAGTAACCGAGCTGGGGTTAAAGTTTATTTAATTTATTATTAAGAGTTACTTTGAAGTTTTCATTTTTTAAAATTATTTACTCAGAATTAAATTTTATGTTTCCTTCGTTAAATTTATTATTTCTTTATGAGGGTTTTGTTCTTCATTTATTAGAATTACTTTAATTTTCTTGTCATGAGCAAAGACTATTTTTAAGTACATAATAGATACTATAAATTACTGTTTTACGCTTTCGTTACACCTTTTGAGTTTATAAGTACGTATGTCCAAAGCAATATATATTGCAATTTATTCAATTTCATAATAAAAATGCAATATGTTTCACGGTCACTAAAAATTAACACATTTCTGCGTGTAGATTGAATAGCAAAGCAACCGCTGCGCTCGCGCCAGTATTCGTTGTGAGCTTAAATCAGTGAGGTATATATGGGCCACATCAAATCTCAATTATTACATATGGTTGAACTCTTGAAAATTCAAGTAATTTATATAAATGAAAAATAAAAGCTAGCACAATTCTTTTATTCACCCAACCCGAGGTGATTAATAAATAATTACAAATCAGAGAAATTAACAGCGAACAAAAAAATTAACTCTTTAAACTTAAAATATCTTCCTCCACGTAAAAATAATAACAGATCTTATATCTAAATTGTGTACACAAAAATACAATATCAATTATTATTAAATGAGTTCCGTGATGAACGAAATAAAATCAGAAACGTGAATTCAAAACTTGAAATCAATAATCACCAAATGTCAGCAATGAAATACAACTTTATATATCTACTTACTTTCCTATCGATCAAGGAACTGAACTCACAAAGTTAAACAATCGTATAAAAGTATAAAAATCTCCGATGCGCGCGATGCAACGCACACAGATCTGTCCGCAAACGGACGAACTCGCAAAACAAAACAATATATATATACAATACCAGTGAACGCAAAATGTACACCTTACTGAAATTAAAATAAACAACTGAACAATAAAATAAACAAATTAAACAATCCAAAACATTAACTAAATCTCATTTGAAAATAAAACTATTTGAAATTTCTCGCAACATTGACACACGCTTAACGGAATGAACAAAAAAAACTGAATTTACAAAAACCCGGGGTGCCAGACCACAGCAGTATGTAAAACAAATACAAATGCATAGACGTCCTACAATTCGTTCTGAAGTACACACCAACCAAGTAATTCAACGTTAGTTAGACATTTCTATTTCATTCCTTTTAATGACGGGACAAATTGAAAAAGTTCCTCCTCAATTGTATTTTGACGGCCTAGTTATGTACGAATTTCCATTTGTGCCATTATTTCCAGGCAAGCGACATTGTCGAAATCGCAATCAACATTCCAACTGATCGAATTCCCGCAACATCCCCATTGTCAAACGAGTATGGAATAAATGGAATCACGTACTAAAAAACCGCGTTTCATGCATAAACACATAAAAATAAAGTGTTTTATAACGTCGTTGTAATATCGACGTTTAAAGTTTTTTTAAAAAAAAAGAACAAAAACAACTTTTTAATTAAAAGCGGCTAATGAAAATATTTATATGCGAATGTAAAACAAAACATAAAAATTAAATAGCAAAACATGTTGATGTTAAAACATTTTACATGGATTCTATAAAGTAAAGCTACTATAAGCCGGGGATACCTTGTGACTGCAGGGCAACTTTGTAACACATTGACGTTTGAGAATATTTTCTTACGGCATAAATCAGAATTCTGTTATATCGACCTAATATTGAACTTAGTGATTAAGTGATATCCATAGAGATGATAGAGTGCTGATATTGAACTCAAAACTGCCATCAATTGAAATGTGCCATATTGGAACACAAGCGTCATCAATGACGTCGATACCACGGCGGATATTCAAATAAATAGTTAAGGATATCAATAAATTTTAATAGCAGTTGCAGTTTGTAATGATAATTGGTAGCATATGTTAGATTTTATTCTATGAATTTTATATGGCATTGTTTTTTTTTTATTAAAGTTATGGACAACTTAGAACTATAGACAGTTTCTAAACTTACGATGAACTGGTAACATATATTTAATTCGTTCTCAGGTTTAATAAGAGAGAAAAGTAAAATTTCTTTCAACGCCATATAAAAATACGTAGGAAAAATATAATATAAGTTTCATGAGATCTTCACGACTTTTCATAACAATCCAACATTGTATGTTGTCTTTAGGAGTAAATAATATACTGCAGTAGTTGTTGTATAATTTATTGATGATTAAATAATATTAGTTTACTGAATTCCTTCCTTATTGATTTTCCTTGTATTTTTTCTGTAAACTTCTTCGCTAAATTATTTATTTATTTATTTATTCACAATAAATTGACAACAACACAATAAATACATAGCCACATAAAATATGTCGTTATATGTATATACAGCGCTGCTGCCCACCATCCCTCATCCTCGCCTCGGGATCTTCTATCTCGGGCTATCGGTATTGAGGGCCTCCTAGCAGTTTCTTCCTTGGAGTACGGTCGTGGTTTAGGTTTTAACTATCTATTAGTTTTTCTTCCTTAAAATCTGTTTTATTTCGCTTTTAAATTTGTGGTACGGTAATTCTTTAATTTGTTTCGGTAATTTGTTGTAAATTTTTATTGTTGTTGTAGTTAATGTTTGATTGCAGTTTTGATGTTTATATTTGTCGGTTCTCAAGTGCGATACTCTGCGAGTTTTGTAGTCATGTATATCTCTATTCGTTTGTAATCTTATGTTTGTTTTGATTTCCTTATTTCTAATTTTGTGTAGAAATAATATGTTATTTAGATTTATTATTTCTTGTATGTTTAGTTTTTTGGTTTTTTCATAAACATGTATTGTTGGAGTTCTGTAGTGCAACTTGTATATTATTTTTAGAGCTTTATTTTGTTGTCGTTGTATTTTGGATAGATTTTTTGTTGTTGTGTTTCCCCAAATGTTTATTAGATAGCTGTTTTTTGAAGCAAATAGGGCGTGGTATAGCGGTTTTTTTTAGAGAAGTAGGTATTATATGTTTAATTTTATTTAAAGCCGCAATTGTTCTTGCATTTTGTTCAATTAGTTTCTCTGTATGTCTATCCCATTTCATGGTATTTTGTAATTTTAATCCTAAGTATGTTGTTTCACTTACTTCCGTTAATTTCTGATTGTTTATTTATATATTTATTTCTTGCTTTTCTTTTTTTTTGCTATATATCATATATTCAGTTTTTGTTTCATTTATGGTTAGTAAGTTATTGAAACACCATTCCTCCAAGATTTTGATATCTTCCTTTATTTTCATTTCCATGGTTTTTATACAGTGTCCGGAATAAAGTATACAGGTGTCGTCTGCATAAGCGTATAGGTTTCCATGAAATGGTTGCTCAAATAGGTCATTCACGTACAATGTGTAGAGAACTGGTGGAAGATTTCCCCCTTGTGGTATTCCGTATTCTGCAGTCATAGGTTCACTCATAATGTTATTTACTTTTGTCCTTTGTTTTCTGTTGGTGATATATGTTTGTATTAAGTGTAATTGTTTTCCCTCAAAACCGTAATATTGTAGTTTTTCAATTAATTTCTCTTTTGATACGGTATCGAATGCCTTCTTCATATCAATATATATCACTATTACTGTTTTTCTGTGATCCAGTTCATTTTGGATAGTATTTGTTAGGTCGTACGCCGCTGACATTGTACTTGATTTTGGTTGAAACGCGTATTGACTGTAATTTATTATGCTGTTTTCTTGTACATGTTTCATTATTTGTTGGTGAATGCTTTTCTCGAGAATCTTATTTATTGTCGATAGCAATGAGATGGGTCTATAATTTTCTGGTTTACTTACATCATTTTTCTTTTGTATGGGTATTATTATTGTTGTTTTTAAGTTATCCGGGTAAGTACCTTCCTGGAGTGTTTTATTAATTAGTATGCTTATTATGGGTGCTAATTTAGTCATATTTTGTTTTATTATGTTATTTGTAATTTTATCAAACCCTGGAGCTTTGTTATTTTTTAGCGTTTTTATTATTTTTGCGATTTCTTCTTCTGTGGTGTCTTCGAACTTGATTTGTGGTATATTTTTTCTTGTAGTGGTGGTCCGTGGTACTCTGCTGTGATTTTCTATTTGCTTCTGTGCTAATTTTTTCCCAATTGTAGTAAAATACTTATTGAGTTCATTTGCTATTTCTTTGGTCTGTGTTGTGACTGTTCCATTTTCTTTTGTCATTCTTTGAATTACTCTATTTGGTTTTTGATTTTTGTTTATTTGTTCGTTTATTATTCTCCATATTTTGGTTGAATCTCCATAATGTTTCTTTATTAGCGCTTGGAAATACTGCTTTTTAGTCGTTTTAATTAGATGGTTTGTGTATTGTTTCTGATTTCTATACTCAATCTTATAATTGTTATTCTGTGGGTGTTGCTTTTGCTTTTTCTGGAGTCTGTTTCTTTTTTTTATTTGTGTTATAATGTTGTCATCTACCCATGGACAGTTGTAGTTTCTTCGGATTTTTATATTCCTTTGGTTTTCTTCTATTATAGTTTGCATGGTTTTCGACAATTCTTCGAGAGATGTTATCTTTTCAGAGACTATATTCTTTATTTCTATTGCTATTTGCTTATTGTCAGTCTTCAAGTATTCTACTAGTTCATATTTTGGTTTATGTGTCAAACTGTGGTTGATTTTTATCATGAGAGCATTGTGGTCTGATAAATCCGTTGATATTACTTTTATTTTTGTAATTTTTTCTTTGATATTTGTTATGACATGGTCTAATATAGAGTTTTTCCCTTTAGGATTTATTCTTGTACAGTGTTTTTCTGTTCTAGTGTTCATTATTTTGTAGTTCCTTTCATCAAACATGTTATAATATTCTCGTGTTATCTTGTTTCGTTCTATAATGTTAATATTGAAATCTCCTATTAGTATGTGTTGCTTTTTCCTATTTAACATGTTGTTTTTTAGAACAGTTTTCAAAGTGTCATAATCTATTTGTGGTGGTTTATATATCAAAGTAAGTGCTGTATTCAATTGGTGTAGGTGTACGGTTATTATTTCAACATTGTTTATGGTTTTGTTCATTAGTGTATTGAATAGTATGTCTTTTCTGATATATAGAGCGATTCCTCCACCTCTTGTTCTTCCTGAAAAGTATATAGCCGAGTAGTTTTTTATATTGTACAAATGCTCTTCAGAGGGATAGAGCCAGGTTTCTGTTATAGCTATTATTTCTGGGTGATTCTGTATGTTAGGAATCAGCTCTAATTCATGGAATTTGTTTTTAATGCTTCGTAAATTGTGCATATATATCTTGAATTTTTATTTGTATCTCTTATTGTTTGTGCTATTGGTGGTTTATACTTGTTTATTGGAATTTATTTAAATCTTCTTCTTCTCCGATTCTTACTTTCTCGCTTGCATCATTTTGTTTAACATATATTTTACCATCCCTTGTCCAGGCATATTTAATTTTGTGTTCTTTCTTTAATTTTCTAGCGCAAAAAAATATTTTATTTGCTTTTACTGTCAATTGTTCATTTATATAGATTACATTGTTTCTTCCTTTTAAGCCGCAATCCAGTACATTTATTGTTCCTATTTCCTTACGTGCTTTAAGTATGTTGCCTTTAGTTTCCTTTTTTTCAAATTTCACTATAATTTGGGATTCATGTTTGTTGTTTCGGTAACATTCTTTTATGCGTGTATCAGTGTCATTTATCTTTAGCTTCTTTATTATTTTTTCTGCCACTTCTTTTGTATTTTCCTCTTTTTCCTGCTTCTCAATTCCATTTATTAATATATTATTTTCGATTTTTTCTCTTTCAATATTTTCGATAGTCTTTTCCATATTTTGTATTTTATGTTTAAGTTGTTTATTTTCTTTTTCTTGTTGTATTAGTAATTTACGAATTTTTTCGTTTTCTTTTTGTATTTCATCAAACTTGCTGGACATGAAATCCAAAGCCTTCTCCATCCTTTCCAGCTTCTTGAAAATTGCGTTATTTGTTATTTCTTCCTCGCTATCGCTGCTGTCCTCCTTCTTCTTTTTCGTCTTCGGTTTAGGCATTTTATTTCAAAAGTTAAAAATATGAAATCTAATTTTGCTGTAAGACCATATTATGGTTTTACTTAAAATTGAAACACGAGTTTCTTCCATCTGCCAATGTTTTTTCTCTGGTTGTGAAGAATTTGTTAAGTTCGTTAGCAATTTCAATACGATTTCTGGTAAGTGTCCCATCTTCTTTAGTTATTTCCAATATTTGTTTATTCTGATTTTGCTTGTTCTGTGTTTCCATATTTTGCTTGGATCCTGATGGTTATTCTTGAACAGTTTTTGAAAGTATTTCATTTTGATGTTTATTATCAAGGTGCGTGTGTATTATTTTTGATTAATGTATTCCGTTTTATACCTATCATTTGTTGGATGTTTTCTCATTTTCTTATTTAGAGTGGTTTCTTTATCTGAGCTATAATACTGTCTTCTATCCAAGGGCATACCTTTCTTCTTCTAACTTTAACGGTCATCTGGTTTTTCTTGATTATAATCCGTATTGTATCAGAAAGTTCGCTAAAGGAAGTTATGTCTATTGTTATTTTATTTATATCGGTGTTTATGTCACTGTGGTTAATTCATAATTGTTGGAAGAATTCATAATCATATTGTTCTTGTAACATATTTGTTTTAATTTTGATTATTATGGCGTTGGGGTCAGATATATCCGTTTTGTTTATTGTTATTTTGTCTATTCTCTTTATATTTGTGGCTACGTGGTTTAGAGTAGAATTTCTACCAATTGAATTTATTCTTGTACAGTACCGAGTCGATCGCCTATTCAACAGTTTGTAGTTTTTTTCCCTGTGTAGGGCATAATGTTCTGCAGTAGTATTGTTAGGTTCTATGATATTTATGTTGAAATCTCCCATTATTAAGCTGGTGCTGTTTGGAACACTATTCATCAATACATTTTTAAGTGTTTCGAAATCAACTTGCTGTGGTGGTTTATATACTACTGTTAATGCCAGGTTTTCTTGCTGAAGCAGTCAGGGCCGTAGCTGGGGAGGGGTTTTGGTGGTTCAAACCCCCTCCGAAATGAAGTGCAAATATCCATAATCATTAGTGTTCACCATTTTTCTGCGCACCAGGAATTGCCTTCAGATAAATTGCTCCAGGAAATTTTTGTCCAGCTGCGGCCCTGGAAGCAGTATTGTTGTTGCTTGGATTGTTTCAATAACTTTGTTCATTACCTTATATACAGGATCTCCAAGCGATTCAACCACCTCTAGTTTTTCTTGAGTTGTAAACGGATTGATAATTTTATTAGTATTGATTTTATCAACTGTAGCCTTTGTTATTTCCAGTTTTTGTTTTGAATTTTTTTGAATGGTATAAATAACTAATATATTCATTGTCAGAAAGTAAAGTCGTTGGGAATCGCGAAAATATTCAAAACAACAAACTAGACCCTACCCGTTCAATTTACAGCATCGTCACGTGCAAATTGGGTAGAGAAAGTTGCTTCGTTTCAACGGAAAGGTACTAGCCTTGAAAGTGGATAAGCATCAGCAGATGCACGAAAAATGAGAACCGTCGGGTCCCAGTTTTTCTTCCACCGATCGCAGAATTGGTAAATTTCGCCAATTGCAACTCACTGCACGCCCCTTAC
Source organism: Cetonia aurata (assembly GCA_949128085.1). Classification (NCBI taxonomy): domain Eukaryota; kingdom Metazoa; phylum Arthropoda; class Insecta; order Coleoptera; family Scarabaeidae; genus Cetonia; species Cetonia aurata. Next base: position 25,103,019 of record OX421889.1, on the reverse strand, counting down.
AGTAGAGTTTTTCGGTTTTCAGCATCGCTTGATACCGGGAGGGGGGGGGGGGGGGAGGGGATACTGTTCCGTTTGGGGATAGTTGAATTAGAAACTATGGTAAAAACCCCTAGAATTCGCCCCATCAGATGGAATATTACAAAGTCCCGTTCCGTTCAATTCTCTCAGGACGTGTTTCGGGGAGCAAATTCTAGGGGATTGGCAACCCTTTCCTAAAACCGCAGACATACGCCCTGATGGAAGACGGGAACAGGAACGTGCACGGGATGAATATTTCCGGCCGGTTAGGTTAGGGTCGGATGCCGAAACCTTAGCTACTAGTATACGACAAGCGTAGCTCGTAATGTTTTTTTTTTTTTCTTTTTCTCTTTTCTGGCGGGGAAAGTTTACGATCTCTACCTGGGACGCCACGAAAACACCCGAATCCCGAGGACAGGAGCGAGGAATGAGATACGATAGGATAAAGGGAAAAGGGGTGTGAATATATTAAAGCGATTTCCGAAAAGGCGAGGCCCGTGCGGCGGAACACTGAAGGGATGCTAGCGAGGGTGGGAGGGCAAAGCAAATAATATTTATTGCTTGATTTCGTCTTCGCTCGCTTTCTCCGTCTATGTATATTCTCGGATTTCTCGAGCGGAATATACGTGTTATATATTCATAAGTTATCCTTGCAGTTCCGTGTTGTATTGTTGGGAAAATATTCTTCAGCGGGAATATGTTGTTCTGGTAAATGAACTACGGTATGCTTCTGATGGAAAATTGCGATGCGTATAAGAGCGTGATATTCTTTGCTGCTAGAATTATTGACATTTCAGAAATATTACTTTCGAAATGGAAAATGTAGCTGAGATTATTATACAGGGTTAGTTAAAAGTATTTATATAACTTATCCACTAGCGCGTCTACATTCCCAGTTGGCTTTAAAGAATCATCAAAAAACTAGTACGTCTGTTGAACACTATAGACCTACATCTTTACTGCCAGAATTCTCTAACATACTGAAAAGAATTGTATTCAATAGTATTAAGATCTTCCTAGAAAGATGTGCCACGTTATGTGAAACTCAGCACGGTTTTAAAGTTGGTTTCTCGACTACTACAGCCCCCTATACAGCTTTGTGGACAGAATTTATAAGACTATTGATGACGGATTGTATACAGTAGGCTTATTTTTTTGATTTGACGTCAGCATTTGATACTGTTCGTCATGACTTTCTACTAGAGGAACTTGAATCTTAGGGAATTAGGAGCACTTTACTTCCTTGGTTTCATTCCTATTTATCTGTGTTGGTTATTTGCGCTTGTGGAATTAAAAATACAATTTCCAATAACGCAGTTTTATTAACACGATCTTACTGCTAAGAACGTCGGAGAATAACTAACTAAATAACTAACACTGTTAGGTAAACCATACGGGCAGGTATATTGGAGAGCGCCTGCGTTATAAGCTCGAACAAAGAAAATGCACTATCCTACGATGAGATCATCATCGATAGGGTTCTTACAAAGAAGTTGATTTGTTTTTTGTGTTACTATTTCCAATACACCCCCTCAAAAAAAAATACATCAACTTATCCCTATTTCAAAGAAGTCTTATTCCTACCTACTGCGTTTTACGGGGAATTTATATGTGGTTTAGCATTTGCTGCAAGGACTAGGAAAAACCCCACTTCAAGAATCTAGCCAAACCCTGTAATTACATTTCTTAATTCTACTTTAACAACATTATAGAACTTAATATTAACACAAACCACCAGAACTTTGTTTAGCACTTTGCTTCTCACTTTTCATTCAGGACTCCCAACTTGCAACGCAATTCTTGGAAACGAGGAGCTGGTAGTGCCTTGGTAAAGATATTGGCCTCCTGGTTTGCTGTAACAATGTATTTTAAGCAGATAACTTTGTTCTCTACTTGCTCACGAGTGAAACGATACTTAATATCAATATGTTTTGAGCGTTTGTGACCTATAGGATGAGTAGCTATTGCTATACAGCTTTGGTTATCTTCAAATAAAGTTATTGGATGTATAATTTGTATATTTATACTTTGTAGCAAAGCTTTCAACCATAAAGCTTCTTTGACTGCTTCAAAAAGCGCCATATACTCTGCTTCAGTTGATGGCCGCACAGGCTTCATCGGACTCTAAAGCTTCATGATTTAATTTTATCGGTAAAGGTGTGCTGATTGCATTTTGTTAAAACAGATTTTATATATAGACTTTGATCTAAGGAAATTTGGTCTTCTGTTCTCCGTATCCTAATTCCGAGAAAGAAATTTATTTCTTTTAAGTCAACCATTTGAAATTTGTACATTAAAAATCTTTTGAAAGCGTTCATTGTATTTATTTCCTGTGTTACTATTATCACGTCATCTACATATAAAATAAGGTAAATTTTTTATTAAACTTGGCATGATCAACAGAAGAATTGATAAAACCATGCTGTTTTAAAATACTGTCGAAACATTCATACCAACACCGAGCTGATTGTTTCAATAAAGATTTATTTAGTTTACATACCAACTTATCATTTTCAACTTTAATGCCCTCCGGTACTTTCATAAATATGTCTTCTTTTAAATCACCATTTAAGAAAGCTGTTTTGACGTCCATTGGATGTACTAGTAGTTTATATTGATTAGCAAAAGCTAAAAGACATCGAAAGGTAAATTCACCGGTGCAAATGTTTCATCGTAATCTAATTTATACAATTGGTCAAAACCGCGAGCGACTAATCGTGCGTTATATTTCATCAGAGCTCCGTTTAATCGTGGTTTATTACAAACACCCATTTACTATTAATCACATTCACATTCTTTGGTTTTTGTACCAATGTCCAAGTGTGATTTTGCTTTACCGAGTTCAACTCTTCTTCAATTGCTTTTTCCCACTTAACTCTATTTTGGTTTTTACTTATTTCTTGATAATGGGAATTTCTTCATCTAAAGTTTTAACATTTAAAACATTGGAATTGTTTATTTCTAAATCATGTTCTCTATACGAAATTGCCGATTTTGTTTTGAGCCTTTCGCTCCGCCTCACATCCTGTATTTTATCGCTCCTCCTCAACTTTGAGGAAGGAGGATAGCACAGATTTTTCACATCTGGTTCAGGGACATCTCTTACTGGAGAAGTTTGACCTTGACTACTTGACTCTAGAGTACTATTTTCAGATATAATGCATTTATCAGGGACACCTTGTCTTTGAATGTCCACCTATCATCTCCTCCACTTCCCCTAGTAATGGCTTAATATTATCAGCTTTGATTTCTTCCTTTTTGTATTTTGGTCCACCTTCATCATTTAATAGCTCCTCGAAATAATCCTTCCAGCTGTCCAATATCTCCATATCACCGCCTATGATTTTTCCATCCTTACTTTTATAGACCAATGGCTTTGGCTGATATCCCCGTTTTTCCCTTTTCACCCAATGATACAAATTCCTGATCTCATTGTTTCTGTAGTTTTCCTCTATATCTGTAAGCACCTCCTCTACATATTTTCTCTTTTTTTCTCTCATCACTTTTTTTGTTACCTTTCTTTGCGTTTCATAGCGGCGCTTTGATTCCTCTGTCTTCTCAACTAACATTCTCATCCTTGCCTCTTTTCTTTTGTGCAGCTCCTGTGTGCAATCCTCATCGAACCATATTTTATTTTCTCTTCTTCTTTCTATATTGCAACTTGATGCCGTAGTTTTCATTATTTCCTGTATACTCCCCCACATTTTCTCTATATCTTCAGTTCCATTGATTCTATCTAAACTCTTTCGCAATTGCTCTTCATAGGTTCTTTGTTCCTCTTTGGTTCTTAATCTTACTGGTTTTTTTATTACTTGTCTTGCGTTTACTTGGTTTCTCTTCTCCGGTATAATTTGTTCCATTTTTGCTCCAACCATAAAATGATCACAGTCAACATCTAGCCCCCTGTACGTTCTTATTTTTTTAATAAAGGGTTCTCCAATAAGAGGTGTTATTTTGAATAGCCCGCTATTTCGGTAGATGTCACTTTTGAAGCTGTCATTTTTTGACATTTGACAAGTAGAAACTACGCCATTAATAAAAATGGAACGATACACGCTTCAACAACGCATTGAAATTATTAAAATTCACTATACAAATGGTGAAAATTTGGCAGAGACGGTTCGTAAAACTCGAACATTTTTGGGTCGTCGTGAAGCACCTTGTCGGACCGCAATACAGAAATTGGTGGAAAAATTCGAGCTGTCGGGACAACTTAGTGATGTGAAGAATAAAACCCGTGCACGTCGCTCTAGCACAGCCGAGAATATTGCTGCTGTAGCCGAAAGTGTTGAAGAAAACCCAGGTTTGTCCATTCCTCGTCGTTCTTTGGAATTACGCATTCCACAAACGTCATTACACCGTATTTTGCAAAAAGATTTGGGTCTTAAGGCTTATAAAGTTCAGTTAACACAAGAACTCAAGCCGGCCGATCATCAACAACGTCGTGTCTTTGCTGATTGGGTCGTTGAAATGCATGAAAATGATCCGGAATTCCGTCGAAAAATCATCTTTAGTGATGAGGCCCATTTCCACCTCAGTGGCTTCGTCAACAAGCAAAATTGTCGCATCTGGGGCTCGGAAAACCCAAGAGTTATTGTTGAAAAACCTCTCTATCCTCAACGTGTGACTGTTTGGTGCGGTTTATGGTCCGGCGGAGTCATTGGACCTTACTTTTTCGAAAATGAGGCTGGAGCAACAGTTACGGTGACTGGATTGCGCTATCGAGAGATGATTAATGATTTTTTATGGCCGGAATTGGATGGTATTGATCTGGACAATGTTTACTTTCAACAAGACGGCGCTACGTGCCACACAAGCAACGAAACCATTGATCTTTTACGGGAAAAGTTTCCGGACCGTGTTATCTCTCGAAGAGGTGATCACAATTGGCCACCGAGATCTTGTGATTTAACACCTTGCGACTTCTTCCTTTGGGGCCACGTGAAAGAGAAGGTCTACGCCAACAGCCCAGCGTCGATTCAAGACCTCAAAGATGGAATTCGTGAGGCTATCGAGAACATAGGGCAGCCACTTTGCGATTTGGTTATGGAAAATTTCATGAAAAGGATATGGTCCTGTAGGCGTGGTCGTGGTGGTCATTTGTCTGATGTTATTTTCCACTATTAACGGCATACGTTCCTCTTTATAATGAAATAAACATCCGAACATTTATATTAAAAAACGGCATTTTTCTTTGAATATCAAAATAACACCTCTTATTGGAAAACCCTTTACAATTCCCAATATTTGCCTCGACGAGGATATGGTCTATTTGGTTTGTAGTTTTTCCATTTGGTGACCGCCATGTAGCTTTGTGAATGTTTTTATTCTGGAAATAGGTGCTTTTAACAATCATATTTTTTTCCTTCGCAAAGTCTATTAGGAGATGTCCGTTTTCATTAGTCTCATCGTGTAAACTATACTTGCCTATCGTCGGTCTATATCCTTCTTCTTTACCTATTTTCGCATTTGCAAATAAATATAGCAATCCTTAATACTTATTTACGCAGAATTCATTTTTGCATCGAATTCTATAATTAGAAATGTAATGTCACATTCCACAAAATTTAATTTTCTAAGGTCAAAGGTGTCGAAGTTGACCATCGATTTATGAACACTCTCTATAAAATGTATTGATTTATACGACAGTATTTGGTATGTATGACTATTTCTCTTATACCGTAGAAAATGAAAACATTATCTCCAATGGTTTATAATATACAGAATACTATAGAGGAAGAGGCAAATGTCAAAATTTTGACAAAATCGTGAATATCTCAAAAATAGTCTCAGTTAAGTTTAGAGTCACTATCTCTACTATAGTAGAAATTGTATTCAAATAATTTGTAGAATTCATTGAAGTACGAAAAACCATATGATTCCATTTAAAATAAGAAAATTGCTATCGATTTCTGGTTTAATGGAACGTTTCCGGAAGTTGAAAATATTCTCACAGAAAGAGCTTTTTGTCGCAAGAGTCTAGCTGCCATAGATCGCGAGAAAAAGATAGTGGACAAGTGGTCTGAAACACGCTGTATACCTTCTTTTATAACTTTCCTAATCATAAATAAGTGTACAAACTTATATTTTATACCATATTTATCAATTATGACTTGCAGAATTTGTTAATAGAAATATGTATATCATCTCTTGTAGCGTCATAAGAAGACATCACATCTTATCTATGTTATTCTAGAAAATTTTAATCCAGAAATTAAAAATAAATTCGAGAATCCTCATTATCCTTACAAACACATCTACAGTGAAACTTCTCTAACTCGAACCTCCAAGGGACAGGGAATAAAAGTCGAGTTAGGGAAATGTCGAGTTATGGAAAATTACGTAAAATTTGAATCTTAAAGTTTATTTATATGTATTATACATTTAATACTACATATTAGTAACTTAGAAAATTCGTTAAAACGTCAAAAAAGCTACATCCAATTTTTATTGGAAAAATCAGTAATTTTTCTTTGAGTTACACTGGTCCATTTTTCATTCGTTATAAAGTCTTCTAGTAAATTTAAGGAACCATGCAATGCATATGGCACATTCTCCCTAGATGAAACAAATCTTCTTAAGTTTTCGATGACAGAAAACGCTTCGTTGAGTGTAGGTATGCCAGTTGTATCAGTCTGGTTTTCATTAGTATCTTCGTCTTCATCTGTATCTAAGACAATAATAAAATTTGGCATCTTGGAACATAGAAAACGTGGATGGGTAAACCTACCTATTTCATTAGGAGCAAGGTGCGGTATTACACTTTCTAAAATGTCTTCATCACTTGGGAAATCCATTGTTGACACATCATAATCAACATCAACATACTCCTCGAATTCAACATCATTTGTGTTTATTGCAGTTCTGTATAAGACCCACCATTTTTGTAATTCAGACAGTGGAAGGATATCATCTTCATCCCAGTCGTTAGCATCCTGCACTAAATCATCTTTACAAAAGCCCGCCTTTCTGAATCAATTTGCAATTGTTTGGGTCTTTACGTCGTTATTCCATGCTTTGTTTAGATCTTTAATTGCATCAAGTAAAGAAACATTTGAAGGAAATGTTGACTCTTCCAAATGAGCCAAAATTTTCATAATAATCCGTTTTCTGTAATGTTGCTTTAGATTTTTTATAATTCCCTGGTCCATCGGTTGTAAGATTGAGGTTAGATTAGGAGGAAAATACTCCAATTTAATATTCTTCAGCTTTCCTGCTACGGTTTTGGGGTGCGCCGGACAGTTGTCAACTAACAGCAAAACTGTTCTCTTCTGGGCTGCAAACTGCTTATCAAGCTTTAATAACCAGTTTTCATAAATCTCACTTGCCATCCATGCTTTTCTGTTATATTCGTAATCCACTTCCAGTGACTTTATACCCTTAAAACAACGTGGATGTTTTGTTTTGCCAATAACAAGCAATTTTAGCTTTTCAGAACCACTCATGTTACTCCCAACCATAACCGTTACTCTTTCCTTGCTGTTTTTACCACCAAAGCATTTTTGTCCTTTAAATGCAAGGGTTTTGTTGGGCAAGCATTTGAAGAAAAGCCCCGTCTCATCAGCAGTGAAAATATTATTTTTGTCATACTGGCTGATTAAAGTCGGTAAAACATTTTTTGCCATTTTTCACAACATTGAGAATCTGCAGAACCACTTTCACCGCACAGTGACATTTGGACGATATTATGTCGACTCTTGAACTTATCCAACCAGCCTATACTACCTGAAAATTCCTCCCGTCCCAAGGCAGCGGCAAATTCTTTCGCTTTTTCTCTAATTAAACTCCCCGAAAGAGGAATATTTTTACAACGTGCGGTAGTAGCCCACTTCAACATTGCTTCGTCAATATCACCGTTAACACAAGCTTTAAGCCTTTTTCGTTTATTGTTAAACGTATCATTTTTTTCTTTCCAAAAGTTTGTCCTTATTTTTTAAAATTGTCGATAGCGTATTATGAGGGATCCCAAATTATTCCGCAATGTCTTTCTTCTTCTTTTTCCCTTTTTCCACCTCTGCTATCAATTTTATTTTTTCATTCAATGTTAAACACTTTAAATTTCGCTTCGACATATTTACCGTACACTTTGTCACGCGTACTACACAACTGCACTTCCGAAAGCACCCAGCACACGTTTCTGCCTGTTCAAATTGCTGATTCCAAGAGATAATTCCGTAATTCCCCGAAAATGTCGAGTTACGTGTGCTTACGTGTTCGCATATTATGTTGAGTAATAGAAAAACTCGAGAAATAGAAAGTCGAGTTAGGGAGACAAAAATACTATATAATAATATTCAAACTTCATTGTTCGCCAAAAATATTCGACTTACGGAATAAGTCGAGTTTTAGAAGTTCGAGTTGGAGAAGTTCCACTGTATAATATGTTGTTGATGACGCGGTCAATTTCATGTTTCATAATGCTAAGACCAATAAAGAAATTTGAAGTGAAACTTCTGTTCTAGTTTTGAGATTTCTTCTCATATTTTCAATTTTTCTTTATAGTTTTCTTTTTATGTACTGATTAGAGAAATCTGTAAGTAGATACGAAAAGCAAATAAATAAATATAATAAATGCTGCCATATCTTCTACGATCCATTTACAAACGTCTGCAAGTATGAACCGACATCAAAAAGTAATTTTCAGGTAGAATAGGAATAAATGCACTAATCAAAACATTAAAGATTGGAAAATTAAATACAATTGGCAATGCAAACGTTATTATCATACTTATATTTTACAATCATATTTGTTCACTTCTATAACATTACATTACAGATGTGTATATTTTCAAAAATAGCTCTAAACTAAACTGATGTAATATTATTACAACCATATGAATAATTAATGAGTGTAGCAAAAGTTATGACATCTAAAATGTTATTTTATAATAAAATTACGGACGCAAATTGGCAATGCACGCTGCTGAATTAAAATAATTAATTAATGCTGGTAGTTGCGTCGGTGTTTTTATTGGGTACTATTCGATTCTGTGTATCGACTAAATAAAAATAATTTCATGGGCGTGCAGTGGCCTCAATGAGGTGATTAACTTTTATTGAAATGCCCGAGAATAATACAACAAACGCAGGTAATGGATGAGTGATTGTTGTTTGATACTTGTCGGGAATACATTATGCGGTATGGTATCACAGAACAACGTCAAATTCGATTGTTTAGAAGTCGTCAGGAAAATTGCTTTATTATTGAAATTAAAATAACAGGAATCGTAAATTGATTATAGCTACTTAGAAGGGAAGCTCACGAACTGTAAATCGCAGATCCTGATGAAACTTTCTCAGTTTGACTCCATGGAGTGTTACTTAAGATCACTCCCTGCTGCGGCGAAATTTAAACTTTAAATTCGAATTTACGAAAATTTACGAAATTCGGTCCAAATTTCGTTTATCGGAACTAACTTTTATACGGTGCAAGATAGAAAAAAAGTTTCAATGATGGAGTTGCACCGTTTAGGCAGGCCTCTCGATTGGTTAGCTATTTATTATACAGGGTGTTGCAATAAGCAATATTGTTCAGTCAACAATAGTAGTTCGCCCAACAATCCTTTAAATGTTCACTGAAGAAATTATGCTTTTGAGTTAAAGTAAAAAGTTTATTTAACCAATTACAATAAATGTTTTAATTAAACCTTAAGAACTATTGAATCAATATGTTGCTGTAGGTTAGATCTAAGCTCCCATAGAATTGAACTAACTAACAATTTTTTCTTCATTGAAATATATAATGTATTTTGTATCAACTTACCTATTATTTTGACTCAGCAATGTTTGCGTTATGAGGAAGCACACTCGGCCAGTTGCACCAATGCCTTAATCTTGAATTAACTTTAATTGGCAATTAAAATGTAACATTCGCCGCATATATTTAAAATTGAATGACATTTTCTAAGTGTCAATTAAAGTTTATTTAAGATTAACGAATGCGTTACCAATGGGTGCAACCGGCCAATTGTATCCCAAAAGTAATTGCATATTGCAAAACATTTGACTTAAATTACGGACAATATTTGTATTGCTTTGAGAATATAAGCCACCTGTCACGTGACGCACTTTTAGATACTTACATTGGGTAAAATACAAAAAAAAATCGCCGTTGGAACCGTTTCCTCGAACTTCTTGCCAACGTTTCGTCCACACATACTGTGGACATCTGAAACTGAGTTTCAGGTGAACAGAGACGAAAGAAAATATCTCAATGTATTCAGAAAACCCCTACACTTACAGAAGCCGCTTCACTTCCTCCATTTTCTAGAATAATTATTAAGGTTAACGTTTTTATCATATACCTACTTGCGTATGTATGTATGTACATACGTATTATATTCATCCACATTGTTAAAAGTATGATTCAGTACAGATAATTTCACAAAGTTAAAAGAAGAAATACTTATTTTTTTTTCAAAATTCGCATAGTACTTAGAACACACACAATGCAACCGAGTGATGATAAATAATAAAAGAGAATCGCGCCTGCGCATGCATACCGGAAACTTTTAAGTTGTTGACTACTCAAGGAAAATTAAAATATATTTTACCCATAAACACTATTAGTATTTGAGTTAATAAATAATCAGTATATTTGTTTTTTTCTCATTTTTGGTTTTGTGTGAAAGAATGTTAGAGGAGAGGAACAAATAATAGTTTGATTTAACAAATATAATTCAACAGAAATATGCGTTTCCCTTCAATGAGGTTATTGATTTCGAATAAAATTTAAATGTGCTGATTTAAACTAAAATTGGTTGAATGAATGCAAAAAATTGAAAACAACAATTTTTGTTGTATCAACATTTTCATTTTTCTCCGTGTAGATATGTCGACGCACTAGCCTAATGAGTTAAAATTTAATTATGTATTTTTATTCGTATGTACAGTCGCGGAGTTTAGGAATGACCGCTTAAGTTGCAGTGAACGAGATAGCACTAGACTCGGTGCAGGCGCTAGACACAGCTCGCTGCAATTTAGACGGTCATTCCGAAAGTCCACGACTGCATCTATTAATGTTAAGATTTTTCACGGTAGATAAATGTAATTGCATATTTGAACGTAGTTTTCAAATCTAATCCACTATCGAACGAATGCACTAATAATAATAATGCACTCTAACCAACTATCTTTTATAATTTGTTTAATTTAACAATATTATAAGGTTAAATCGTTAGGTACCATTCTATGGTCAGATTAATAAACGTTTAAAGTTCAAGTGAACGAATATTATCTGTTACATCAACTGTTGTGTTAAATAGCCAATTGTTTTTAGCGATGCGCAGAATAGCTTTTGAATCAATAATACATACTTATTACATTTCTGCAGTAAACTAGGTTAAATCTAAACTATTGGGGTTGATTCACAGAGAATAGTCATGCAAAAGCCGCTGTTTTGATAATTACAGTTCCTATATACAATGTTTACCCGATAAATAGATAGAATATTCTATGGCCGTGTCTACATTGCATATATAATTTACATGGATTATACATTTATTACTGCAGTAAAATACCAGAAATGCTATAATTTCTGTAATACAATATATTTAACGTATTGATACTATTTATATAGGATGATTCACGTAACCTGTCCACTAAAGTTTTTGAATTTGCTATATCTCGATTTTCAAACTTCGGCGATAAGCATAGTTGGCTATGATCTAGTTAGAAAAAGTGACATAATCAATGTGGCACTTCCGGTTACATCGAAACTCATAGCTAACTTTAACATTATAAATAGAAACCTATATTTTTGATTGCATGTTTAGATTCTATATAGGCAATTTTAAAGCCAATTTTATAAAACATCTTCTTAGATATCGGTTACCGTTTCGGAGTTATTTTGATTTTTGTGAAAAAATCAAAAAAAAACCGTATGATGCATTAAAGGGGTGTAACAACTATACAGTGAAAGGTAGATAGCTTTCATGTGAATTGTGAAGGGTACATTTAACGAAGGCATAAAAAGTAAACAAAATCATACAGGGTGTCTCACAACCTAGGGTTGATTTGGCATAACTTCTTAGTACTCAAAGTATTTTTTTTTTACACTATGCGATGTAGAATTTAATTCTCTATCAAAAAGCAATAAGTGTTCTTATACCTATCTCAATCGCTTCTTTTAGAATTAGTGATTTTCAGAAAATGTAGTTTTGAATTAATATTTCATTAGAAAATTGGCACCCAGTGGGCTGTGGGGACTACGGAGCATTACTAAACAATATCCGTCTACACTCAAGTGATCTGTCAAATTATTTTGGTCTGTGTTGTCGTGTTTATTGCATTAGCAAAAATGGAAAACCATTTTAATGATTATAAAAATGAAGATATTTTAAATTTATTTTTTATTCACGGAGTGAGTTTTGCCGAGTATTTAATAGTCGATATCCTCACTTGCCGCCTATTAACAGAACACATTTCCGAAGAATTCAAAAAAACTTTTTACGTACTGGACAATAGAAGCATAATAAACAGGTGCCAAAACCTGTAATAGAGGATAAGAATTATGAAATAATGGTGTTAGCTTATATTCACACCCACCCTCATAGTTCCATACGTGCTGCTGCTGTAGAAATAGGTATATCCTATTCTTCGATACAGCGCATTCTATCAAAACATAAAATGCACGTATACGCCTTTAAAATCGTGCAAGCGTTACATCCTAGCGATGAGGCTCACCGTTTTGCTTTTTGCAAAAAAATGTTAATAGGGCTCCAGGAAGATCAACAGTTTTTGCAATTATTTGGACGGATGAATCCACATTTACCAGGAAGGGTTTTGTTAATAGACGCAACTGGCATTACTAGGCACCGAAAAACCCTCACTTCGTTCGTGAAGCTAGCTACCAGAATGCATTTAGTTTTAATGTATTTTGTTTAATAATGTATGGAAGATTACATTTCCAAATTTATGATGGCATCTTAAACAGTGAGCGATATACAGTAATTTTGCGGCAATGCGTAGCAGACTTTCTGGACGAGTTGCCCCTGTTAGATCGGATAGATTGCTGGTACCAAATGGTTCGGGCACCAGCACATTCTTCTTATGAGGTAGATCGTTTATTGAGTGTAATGTTTAATGCTAGGTGGATTGGACGTAATGAACCTTGGGCTTGGCCACCAAGATCTCCTGACTTGACGCCCCCGCATTTTTATTTATGGAGACATATAAAATCTTTAGTGTATTCGGACACAGTACAGACCAAAACAGAATTAGAGCGACGAGTAAGGAAAGCGTTTGATAACAAAAATCCTGAACAAATAAAGCAGGCTACAACAACAGAAGTTAATAACAGGGTCTTAAAGTGTTTGCAATCGAATGGGAGTCACATACAACACTTATAATTTTATTATACATACATAATACATACAGCATTTCGTTTTTGATTATCTAGTATTCAATAAATTTTATTTTCTTATACTATATTTTGCTTTAAATTGTTTTTTACCGCTTACTATTAATTAAATACTAATTCAAAACTACATTTTCTGAAAATTACTAATTCTGAAAGACGCGATTGGGATAAGTTTAAGAACAATTATAGCTTTTCGATAAAGATTTCAATTCTACATCGCATGGCGTAAAAATATACAGAGCGTTCCATTTGAAAAAAACATACTTTTAGTACTAAGACGTTACGTCAAATAAGCCCTAGGTTGTGGGACAGCCCGTATAATTTTAACTCCAAAACTGTAACCAATAGCTAGGAAGATGTTTAATAAAATTGGTTTTATAATTTCCTATAGAATCTAAAAATGTAACTAAAAATATAGGTATCTATTTATAATATCAAAGTTGGTCATGACTTTCGATGTAACCAGAAGTGTGACATTGATTAACTTACTTTTTCTAAATAGATCATAGCCAACTATGCTTAAGCCGAAGTTTGAAAATTGAGATATCATTGCAAATTAAAGAACTTTTAATGAACAGGTTCCGTGAATCATCCTGTATATACTACTGATATTGCTGGAAAACCTGCCCGCCTCACTGAAAGGGTACGGGTTGCCTGCTTGCAGCATATGAATGCAGGGGCCGGATTGAGTATAAATTACGGCACTATAAGGTAATAGTAAAACGCAATTTTAATTTTAAATATATATAATAAATAATATACATTAGGTTTATTTACAAAAAATAATAAGTTAGATATATGAAGCTTAACAATTAGTTGGTAATGCACAATAAAATTGTAAGTCATGTTTATATAAACTGAGACCGTGGCAGTATTATACAATATACTTAATATACACCGTATTTCACAAATCATCATCTGATGTGATTGAGTCGTCTTGGATATCGATATCTGTGTCTGACTCTGAATTGTATTGCAAGTTTATAATTAAAGGTGGTACTATATTATACATATCCATGTATTCGTTTTCTTTTGCTCTTGCGTGTTTAACGGCATTTTTCCAATTATCAGCAGTTATATGTTCCATCGCATTTTTTATGTGTGTTATAGTGCTTTCACTAAATTTAGGCGTTTGATTTGTTCGCCTTATGGTATTTTTAAGTTGGGCCCATATCAATTCAATTGCTTTGAAAATACAATGGTATGGCGGTAAACGTAAAATTGTATGTCCTGCTTCTTTGGCTCTATTATCCACATAATAATCCTTCAAATATTCTTTTGTATTCATCACTTCTAATAATTGGTTTTTTGTATAATGCTCCTCAAAATATAAATTATTTGCTTCTAAAAATTCTTTAATATCTTTCTTATTATTACTTTTTGTAGGAACTTTATTTTGCTGTCGTGAATGATACGGGGCGTTGTCCATTACTATCACACTACTTTCTGGTAAATTTGGCAGTAAAGTATTACAAAACCATTCTTCAAATAAGGATGAAGTCATGTCCTCATGGTAATCCAAGCTAGAGCATTTTACATTTTTTGCAGATAATAGCGGCTGCGCGATCCATCCTTTCTCTGATCCAGCGTGGAGAATAATTATTCTCTTCCCTCTCGAAACCGGCGCGTCCAACTGACACGTGCCTGAATTGTCTACCCAACCTTTGCAAATAGTGTCGTGGGTATCATACCACGTTTCATCTAAATAACATATAAATCGCCCTTCCTGTCTATATTTTTTTATTGCCATCAAATATTCGTACCGCATTTTCTGCAACCTCGAACTTTCCATAATTGTGCGGCGTTTATCTATAGTACAAAATTTAAAACCCGCTTTTTTTAACGTCCGCCACAAGGTTGTTTTAGAACATTGAATATCAATACTTTCATCATTAATTTTTTTATGTAAGGACTCAATTGTAGGTACAACATTTTCGCTATACATGCAATATACTT
Source organism: Cetonia aurata (assembly GCA_949128085.1). NCBI lineage: Eukaryota > Metazoa > Arthropoda > Insecta > Coleoptera > Scarabaeidae > Cetonia > Cetonia aurata. The sequence goes on along the minus strand of OX421889.1, from coordinate 25,087,685 downwards.
GTTGCCTAATAATATCAATTTCATACTCTTTAATTTTCCTCGGTGCTCCTTTGTCACTTCTTTGCTTTCGAGGCTCTGCGTTATTTTTAATTGCCTTGTATATTGTGCCAATAGGCACTTTGGTTAATTGCGACGTTCGTTGAATGTTCTTGGTTTGTCCTTCGTTATTTTCTTCCATCAGAGTATTATAGATATTGAGAAGTATCTGCTTTGCATCTTGTGATAAATATTTTCTCTTCCGTGCTCCAATTTCATCATCACTATCCACATCACAATCACTAACACACTCAGCAAAAGGTTGCCACATGTTCGTGAAAATTCAAATAAGTATACAGCAATAAATGTTAACAACAAATGTTAAGTAAACTAAATATTACTTGTATATATACCTACCCCCAAGTAATTTCTTTTATTTTACCACTACACAGAAACAAATAAAGTAGTACCATTAACAATAATTACAATAGATGACTGAATATTAGTTGAAGTATTATTGCAAATATATCATTTATCAAGACTAATTGTTTAATTGTTTATTTAGGTTTTCCATTTTATTTTTCTCTGTGTATAGATCTCATCGGTTTGTTTCCGTAAAACATAATCGGATTAAAATTAAAATTACATTAAATAATAATGTAATTTTAATAATATAGTAAGTTATATTCATACGAAAGGCAGTACGCAGCGGCAGTATTACGGGCCGCTTAATCCAATTATCTTTTACGCAAACAAACCGATGAGATCTATACATATATGACTTACTATATTATTAAAATTAAAATTATATTATTATTTAATGGGGCCGTAATTCATAGTTAATACGGCCCGGCGATTTATATAGTGTAAGCAGGTAAACAGTAGCCTTCTCAAGAGTATTACTACAGGAGGTGCAATAAAAGAATTAAGGATTTAAAAGTTAGTTTCTTATAATTTGAAAACCACTATAAATGATAAGATTTTGTACATATCCGGAAAGAAAATTTAGTTTTATAGGTTCTTCCGATCACTTTTAGGCACTTGAGATTTATGTTTAGTGCAGATCGTTCCAAAAAAACATGTTTGCAAAGTTTATTTGCTTTGGAAAAAGATCTGACCTTTCTGCTTTTTACAAGTTCTTCTATTTTATCTGGCGCTTATTTTCTCTGAACCTATAAACTTTGCGTAAAAGTCTAAACGATTATTAAGATGTTTTTTATTTATATAGGTATACCCATCTATTTTTACCGATAGACTAAGCAATATTCATTGATTTTACTATTAACTCACGAAATAAACCACACTTTGAAATACAACGTGACAAGCAAAATCAGGTTATTTATTTTTTATTTGGTGTAAGATCAAAGCAGGTTACTTGGAATGTAATGTTTGTATTTGCCGTTAAATTCTTCTTAGTTCACAATAGAAATAGAGAACAGTTTAGAACCGTACTGTAAATAATTTTTATTACAGATTACCTTTAACAGTTCATATAACAAAAAAAAAGAAAATGTTCTTTGTTTTCTAGCTTTTTTGTTCTTAATTACGCTTGTTGCCCTTGAGAGCAACTCATCCACTTACAATTAGTTATCTATTCTTAGATCATGCAAGCCCAGTAGTAAAAATCTTGCTAAGTCATCGTAAGGCATAGAACGTGGACTTGTTGAAGATTTTCTCTTCTGGCAGAAGCTGCATCTGACTTCTTCTGTCATGCCGATAGGGTACATATACAGGATGTTCCTAAATATCATGTGCATAAGGAAGGGGGTAATTATTTGGTTTATTTTGTGCCTAACATTTCATATAAACATAGGTCTGCAAACAGTTGGTTACCAATCTGCAGGGTGTTGAAATTTCAAGATTTTTTCACTTTTTACTGTATACCTCCTACAGTTTTTGAGATATTTTGCTCAAATTTGGAAGGTAAGTTACGCTATAAGGCCTGCATCATTAGCCATGCCAAATGATGATGTAAATCTATAGGGTAATAATTTTTTCGGGGTCATGCCCTCTTTTCCCACCCTGAACTTTTTTTGCGATGCACCACTGATAGATTCTAAAATACGCAATAAATTTTCTGTCTTGTTTAGAAACTTTTTGATCTCTTGTATTTTTTTCTTATCTCTGACCGTTATCGAGAAAAAAAAATAGAAAACAATTTTCTGTAATTCGCCAGAGAAAATTAAATTTTTTAAAATGGTCTAGCAGGCTCGGGCTTTATTCAGATAATCACTTGAGTTTATTAATTTTAAGAGTTAAGGTGCTACTACCTGTTAAAAAATAGGATGACCCGGTTTTCGTAGCATTGTTTTATTGCAATACAAAGTAACATAACTAATAACAATAAAAACCCTAATTAATAACAATGACAAGGAAACTATGCTACAACAATTGTTGAAAGTGTCCTCCTCCAACCCTTATACAGGCGTCCGCTCTTCTTCTCATTGATGCTCGCACTCTCTCAAATACTCCTAGAGTATTTCTTATCGTTTCAAATCCATCGATTATTCGATTTCGTAAGTCATCAACAGTATTCACAGGTGTTGTATACACTAGAGATTTGAGATGTCCCCACAGGAAAAAATCTATACTATTTAAGTCAAGGAACCTAGGGGGCCAAGGCTGAGGTCCACCTCGTCCTATCCACCTATTCTCATATACTTCATTTAAATAATCCCGAGCCAAAATAGAAAAATGTGATGGGGCGCCATCGTGCATATACCACATTTGATTTCTAAGTAAAAGGGGCAAGTCTTCAAGTAATAAAGGCAATTCATTCTGCAAAAACAGCCTGTATGACTGACCAGCAAGTCGACCAGGCAAAAAACAAGGACCAATCAAATTATCTCCAATTATACCACCCCATACATTTAATGAGAACTGTTCTTGAAAATGCGTTTGTACAATTTCATGTGGTTTTTCATCTGCCCACGTGTGGTTGTTGTGGAAATTCATAATTGAGGTCCTTGAAAAATTCGCTTCATCGGTAAAAAGGATTTTACAATTAAAAATGCGGTCTGCTGCTAGCTTATTAAGGTACCATTGGCAAAAATCAATCCTTAAAGGGAAGGCTCGGGGAAGAAGAGCCTGCACTCTTTGAATGTGGTAAGGGTATAGCAGGGAAACACGTAGAATACGCAAAACAACTTGATGACTAATATTTAAATGTTCACTGATTTTTCTGGTGCTGGTGCGAGGATGTCTGTCTATTTCATTCAGAACAGCCTCTTCGATCTGTGGTGTTCTAACAGTACGTGGTTTACCTGCATCATTAGTATTCTTTTTAAAAGTTTCTCCAAGACGCCTATGAATATTTGAAAATATTCGATGATCGGGTATCATTCTATTGGGATAGCGCTCCATGTACAGACGCCTGGCTTCTCTTGCATTTCCATTCGCAAGGCCGTAGATAAAATGCATGTCAGCCATTTCAGAATTAGTGAAATTTGGCATATTTACAAAATTATAACGAGTATTTAAAACACTTTTATACCTTGCAGTTTGCAATTTAAAACTTTACTTATACAGACACAAGTTACGATTTCTAATGTCAGTTGTCAAATTAATAAACTCAAGTGATTATCTGAATAAAGCCAGAGCCTGCTAGACCATTTTTAAAAATTTAATTTTCTCTGGCGAATTACAGAAAATTGTTTCTATTTTTTTTTTTCTCGATAACGGTCAGAGATAAGAAAAAAATACAAGAGATCAAAAAGTTTCTAAACAAGACAGAAAATTTATTGCGTATTTTAGAATCTAGCGGTAGCGCAGAGCAAAAAAGTTCAGGGTGGGAAAAGAGGGCATGACCCCGAAAAAATTATTACTCTGTAGATTTATATCATCATTTGGCATGGTTAATGATGCAGGCCTTATGGCGTAACCTACCTTCCAAAGTTGAGCAAAATATCTCAAAAACTGTAGGAGCTATACAGTAAAAAGTGAAAAAATCTTGAAATTTCAACACCCTGCAGATTGGTAACGAAACGTTTGCAGACCTATGTTTATATGAAATTTTAGGCACAAAATAAACCAAATAGTTACCCTCTTCCTTATGTACATGATATTTAGGAACACCCTGTATATTGCTATGTTATGTCCTGCTAAACAAAACCCACAGAATCATAATATCGACTATAAAATTGTTTATATAAATATATTTTTACCTATTTATTTATTTTGTCAACGTATTTTAAAAGAAATTTAAAAGATTTATCTACAAGTTTCGTAGCAATATATAGGTTTCTCTTTTCTGCAATGATGCACCAGTAGCTCAACAAAAACGACTGCAGATAGTCAATTTTTTCGAAATTACACAATAAATTTGAACGCTATATCACCTTGAAAATTTTAAACTTTATATAAAATTGGAAAAATTTGTACTCGTTAGCCGATAAATCCTATTATTATTATTATTGTATTTGTGGTATTTCTGGTTTTCTTAATGGTACTTAATTCCAGTAATTGGGTTTTGGAACCTTTGGTGTAACAATAACTATCACACTGACAAAAGTCAATGCTAGGTTTTCCACTATCACCAAACAACAATGCACAATCTCTCGACGCGCGTTTCGCTAACCAAGTTAGCATCATCAGGAGATGATTAACAGTAAGGTAAAATTTTTTTAAAACTACGATAATATATACAACAACGTTTCTGTACAGGCGCATTTTTAACGGGGAGGGATGTGAAAAAGTCCCTGCGTTGAAAATTCGTCGGTTCCAAGAATTACTCTAATTACCGAATCATAAAAGTGTACGATCTTTAGAAAGCTAGGTAGAATACGGTGACTATATAAGGAACATCTGTACAAACAAGTGTTATAAAAGGCAATTACGCGTCTAGTAATCTATACAATACACTTTCTGGAATTGGCCCCTTGTCGGCATTCATATTGACCTTACGTTTGGCAATTTCTACACTTTCATAAGCATCTAATTTATAACTCTTGTTTACATTCTTTAGTAATTTCAAATTTTCTACGCTAATTCTATGATTGTTGTTAAAAGCATGGTGGGCAACACTTGATTTTTCTAAACGTCCATACTTTAAATGTGCCATGTGTTCTTTAAATCTCGTTAAAATTGATCGCTTTGTTTGCCCGACATATTCTAATTTACAATGTTAGATTGTAATTTAGAATAAAAAAAAGGTTTTTTAGAGCGGTGATGTCAAAAAAATTTCGGCATGTTCTTATTAAAAATCCAAGATTTCGGGAGGCAGTATTACATATGGTTTCTATATGCTCAGAAAACTGAAGGTGGGCATCAAAGTGTATTCCCAGGTCTTTGATCTTAATATGCCTTACGATATCGATTTGGTCCAAGCTGTAGGAATGAATAATAGGCGACTTAGACCTGGTCTATCTCATTACAGCACATTTGTTGATATTAAGCCTAATTTGTTTACTATACGCCAGTTCTTGATTACTTCTAGATTTCTTTGGAGTACACTGCAGTCAGGTTCCGAGGTAATTTCTTTAACTATTTTCAAATCATCCGCACAAGCTAGAACTTTACATGTAATAGATGTTAAAAGATCATTAACGTAATATTAAATAATAACGGTCCTAGATTGGAGCATCTTCATTTTACCCCGGGATAAATTCGACAACGTAGTGTAGGACAAAATGCAGATCCCTCTACAAGTTGTATGAGAATGAACCGAGAAGGAAAGCCTAAATATTAGTTCCTGCAAAACGAAGGCAATGGCATTCACGAGAAGGAGGAAGTTAGATGGTCTAGCAGTACTGGAGTGAAGAAATAAAGGGGCTCGGGGATGTGAAATGTCTCTCCCGACTCCAAACTTACTTGGAATCGACAGCTTTCGAGAAATAAAGCTACGACGGAGACTACACTTATGTGGGTTAGATGAGCCCATGGAAAAATATGTGGGTTAAAACCAAATATGATGTATTTGACATACATCAGGAGATGATTAACAGTCAACTGTTACATTATACCGGGTGTCTCAGGTCATAGTTCCGGACCCATATAATTTTTAACATTTTTAATCTACAGAGAAATAACTTTTAATTGGAGTTTCTCTTTCAAACTAAGGCTAACGAACCATAAGGTTGTATTTGAATATCAATTTTTATTAAAAAACTACAAGTGTACTTTATCACGTTCTAATAGGCGTATAAAACAAAAGAGTATAATATTTGTAGTTTCTAGGGATTATATTGGCAGTTAGGAAGATTTTTATCATATTTGTGGCACTCTAAATTGAAACATAAAAACTGCGAATTTTTGTAACCAAGGAAACGAAAACTAACAAGTTATATATATGTTTTCAGACACCGAAAGTTACGTAGAATCCGATCATGCAAAAATATACAGAGTTTCTATTTTAAATTTGTTCACGTTTCCGATAAAACCCGATAAAAAATTATGATAGGTTGAATAATTAGAAATAACACAGTAAATAGTACAGTCCGAATTCTATAAAAATATGCGTATAAATAAAAGAAATATGGGCGGCAACCTATGAACTGGGACACCCGGTCTAGTCTTGTTAACTAAATCAACTTTGAACCACCACTTTTTTTTAGTTGTGATTGTATTTAGGCATTAGTTCTTTCATGTTTTTAAATCCACTTTACCAAACTTATATGAAAGAAATATGAAAATACTCCATTTCCGGTTAATCTCTTATAACAAACGCTATATGCATATGCATACTAATCCAGTATTGTACGGTAAAAAAAAGTCTGTGCGTTCTTCCTTTTCCCGAGTATTTCATGACCTTGACACCACTAAACACCCTCCGGTATCTTTCCGACTTCTCTCGGACCATAAGAAAGGCAATCCTCTTGTAATCTATTCTTAAGGGTCGAATTTGGGTAGTTAACGCGCTACGCACGAGTGTACAGTGCAAGGAAGAGTAGCCCCAAGACACCGTAATCACCAATGCGGACCAAGGCAAGCCAATGGTAGCTGTCCGAAGCCCTTCGACCCTCTGCCACACGCCAAACGCTGAAGCTCTCTTCTGTAAATTCATTTGTGTTAGAGATTGTTAAGCGTTAAGCCAGTATCTGAGTGGTGTTAGTTTATTATATCCTCGTTCATTTGGTACTCATATCTTCTTTATGAGTTGTGGATAGTTCTCCGGGTTGTTTCCAAATAGGAAGTTTGAAATTATATCTTCTGTGAATTACGTGGCTTTGCATATTAGGTTTTTATGTAAGTAATGTAAGTTTAGAGAATCATTTACACACTGAGAGAAATGCATAATGCTAATAGTGAAAGTTACTTTGACATTGGTAATATTGCAATTTTGGTAGAACTCTTCTAATAAATAGCAATATGTGGAGGATGGACATGGACTATTGGATAACGTATTGCTGTTCCATCTATCATAAAATTTATTATATTTGTATCATAGATGAATTCATGGTTGATTCAATGTAATATTTTGATGAACTAAATTTTTTTTTATTATATATTTCATTATATTTTGACGAAAATAAATTTTCACTGTTCGGCGCTTGAATTTTGTAACTCATTGATTTCTATATTAGACAAAGTCACTGTAACTAATCGTTTACCTGCTTATGTATAGTGAAAAATATCTTTGATTATAATGCAATGAATTATGTTAAATTTTTATACTTCTAAAAGGTTTTTCCTGAATATGACAAATAAACTTGTAATAAAAGATTCTTCAACACATTGGCTGCCATGTGTATCACCGGTGATCCGCAGCCGTAGATTATTGGAAGACCGTGTGGATCACTGGTGTTACACAGGTGATGTTCACTTTTAACCCGTGCAATTTGTTTGGGCCTTAAACTTAGGGTATGATGTTTAGTTGAAGGCTTCCAGATTATACGACCTCGCTTTGCAGCTATGGTTATGTTGAATTACCTATGTTTTCAGTGTGTTAAGAACAGCTACAGATGGGGTGGTTAATAAGTGTATACGGTTAGAACTTACTCGACATGAGTGTTTTTTTGAAGCTTATTATCTTTTGCGTGCGTGATAAAGTAATCGTTGTTCACTCTGTTTGTCTTATATAATTCAATAAATATGAGTCAACCTTCCACAAGTTATAAGATAAATTGTGACTTCTAACCAAAGGAAAGAAAGATTCATCGGTAAAGATAATATTGTTTGCCAAATTAGCATCTCGGTTAATTAACTTATTTAACTTTTCACAAAATACCATACGCTTAAATGCGTCGCCGTGAAACAATTGTTGGTGTTTAGAATACTTAAAATTGTGATACCCATTTGCTTTGAGTATTCGCTGAACGGAAGAACGGGATATGTCTAAATCATTGGAAATAGTGCCAGATGACATATTCGAATTTATTTCAACTGCAGCACATACTAAAACGGACGTATTATTAGAAATTCTGCGAGTTGGAAATTATGTTTTTAAATTTTCCACCGTACCGCTATTGTCGGTTTTATTTTTTAATTTAAAAATTGTGGCTTTATTTGGAATACGCCTGTTGGGGTATTTAGCTGCGAACATGTCAGATACCCTTTCAAAAGGATTGCCAACGTGATACCACCGTATGATTTTAGCTCTCTCTTCCACAGTATAACGCGGCATTTTGCGCAAAAATATGTATTTAAAACTTAGACAACCAACTTACTTGAACTGACTAATAATACTGATCCCTGATCAGTCTACACGTGCTATTAGGTTTGTTTTCGTTCTCACTTTGGACGGTTCTATTACAGTTCAAAGTAAACGCCCGCCCAGGTAGTAAACGATTTCGCACTATACGACAATATCACGATTGATATAGGTCCACTGCTTTGGACGGTAATAGAACCGTCCGAGGAAAGAACCAAAACAAACCCATTATCGTACTACAGCGCCACACGTCGCTGTTAGGTAGAGTGGGAAACGGTGGGAGTATATGTACTTCCCCGCCGTTTACTTTGCAGAAATTGAGGCGGTATAGCAGACGCCATTCTAAATACGAACTTATGGATATCGTCGGCATACAAAAAATATTTACCCCAATATTATCTAGCAAATATTTTGTTTCGTCTTTCTATTTCGACCCGGCGGCGAAAATTAAATTTTCATTAGAAAAAAACGCCGATGCTTTAAAGGAAATGCGTAACATCATAACGTAGCTATGCAAACATTTGTTGGAGAGTGAACAAAATTACGCTTAAACTATGTAAAGAGCCGCAGGCCGAACAGCTAGACTAAACTCTCTCTCTGTGTTTATCCACGTGTTACGCTGGGTGAATCGGATTGCAATTTATTTTCGGACGTTGTTTACACACGGCCGGTTTCCCGTGCTACGCGATCAACAGCGCAACGAATTATTAAATAATTTATTTGTTTAGCATACAGATAATAGTTGTACCAACAGTGCATTTAGCAACGTATGTATCCACTGAAGTGCAACAGCAATCGGTGCTACATCCGTGAATTGTAATTTTATTTATCGGTTGGAGATGAAAATGTTGCAGCTGTAATCTATCTATTAATTTTAAATAAAGATATAATGTTCATAAATGCAGAGTGCTAATTCAAAACAGAATTTGATATATACATAATTTTAATATATAAAACACATAGCCGCAAACAGAATTTGCTTCTTTGAATTTCTGACTTCACTATAAAAAACAACTTTGAAAGATCGTTCACATTTGGACTTCTTTTACGGGGGAATCTCCAAAATAAAGTGTATGCAACAAAGCCAGACAACATTGATGATCCCAAACAAAAAATGCAAACAAAAATAAGGAATAGTTCACCTCAAGTTTTAGAAAAAGTTAGACAAGAGTTTTACTATACCCAGTGCGACATTAGTGGGTCGGCGGAATTTAGGAAGAAAAGTACTAAAGATAGGAAAATGAGATTTTCTGTATGTATATACTATATCAATGGGCATTTTCTAAAATTAGCTTTGTTAGCTGTGCGAATCAGAAATTAATTGGAAACTATTTTGGTTTTTCCAGTGCGCATGATTCAAAAAAGGATTGTAGTTTGATAATTTGCTCTGCGAACACATCCAAAACTGACAACACTGCCATCTGTGTCCAACAATTGGAATTTAACTGTCACTAAGCGCAGCGTAAAGTTCGGTATAACCCAGTAAGGTTATTCTATGATATGAACCCAGTATAACCCAAAGCACACCTAAAGTTTGTGTTCGTTGTCTTGCATAATATTTTGAATAATGGCTTGATTTGTTAAAATAATAGGATTAATATGGAAGGTAAATATTTAATGTGAAAGTATCTAGTGATTCCTTTGCTATTCAAAAAATATAATTCATAAGTTTCGATGTGGCAGATCTTTTGATGAAAAATTGAAATGAAATTGATTGAAAAATCGTGTGGGTACTATGCAAATCAGAAATTTTAGAAAAATGTGGGAATTTATTGCGAAAGAGGCAAGCATTTTTCTCCAAGTAATTGCGAGAATGTTACTGCCCACATATTGTACATATCAAACACCCAAAAAGTGAAGCTTTCGATTCTTATTTACAAGGAATTGTTAAGTGCAAATAAAAATGAGCGAAAGTAACAAAAAGGGAGGAATTGAAATAAAAAAAATAGTGGAGTTTCTCTGCATTGTGAAGAAAAAAAAGAAAGAAGTTAGTGCAATTAAAATACAAAAGTTTTAAATATTCTAACGCCAATACACAAAGTAAAAATTGTCATATTAAAAAAATCATTGCAAAATATTTCCTACATAACGCCTATATTGTAGGCCTGTGTGGTCATCTTCAACATTTCCTCCATCATTTCCTCCATCTACAAATTGTGGTGGACAAAGTTGCAATTGTCCTCAATTGCCATATTGTGCAAAACACAACAGGCACGGATAAAATGCACAATATTTTCTATGTTCTTTAACTTTATGTGACACAGCTGCCTAAACCGTTGCTTTAGCATCCCAAAACAATGTTCAATAACATATCTGTTTTGAGATAATTTAACATTATAATTTACTTCGTTTCTTCTCAATTGCCCATAATCGCGGTAAGGGGTTTTATAAACTCCTCAGACAGGGATATGCACTATCCCCTAATATAAAATTGTCTTGACATTTCATCGTAAGTCATCTTTCTTACTGTCGGTGTTTTTTATAATTTAAATTTTATTATGTAAAACTACCACAATACTAACCGTCATTTGGATTTGATGCAGGTTCATTCATTGATTTTGAAGTTAAAATAAGAAAAAATGTTCAATTATAATTACAAGTACGATTGCTAGAATATTCGTATTACCGTATTCAAATTCGCGCAATCATATTCACGTAATCATATTCGCAATATAGTGTAATTGCCATAATTTGCAAGTACTGCAGTTGATTAAATCTTAATTCTGCTCAAAATTTGCTTATTTTCGTCGATATGAAGAGATGCATCGGTTTGAGAGCAGTAATTGTTATATCCGCCGAGATCTTCGACATCTCTTAAAATTTACGTGTTACTGACGACCTTGTTTTATTAACATCCAGCGATGAAGCTGATATAGTAGCAAACGCCCTCTTGAAAACGCTGATGGAGTGGTTCTGTCATAACAAGCTATCACTCAGTTTAGAGAAAACTAAATATATGGTTCTCCACACAAAACATAGGTGTACTAACATCGGCGATATTTCAGTAAACGGACATAATCTGGTAAGAACTAACTCTACTAAGTTTCTGGGTGTTATCTTTGAAGATACTCTTACGTGGAATGATCATTGTATCAATTTAACAAAAACCCTCTCCAGTAAATGCTACGTCTTCCGCTGCTTACGCTCACAAGTTACTATGGATTGCCTCATAACTTTATATTATGCAGAAGTGTACTCCAGGTTGCAGTATGGAATACTGCTGTGGGGTTCATCCCCGGCTGCTCATAGGGTTTTTCTATCTCAGAAAGCTATTGTAAGATCCCTTGTGGGAGCTAATTACACAGAGACATGCAGACCAATATTCCGTAAATTGAGTATTTTACCCCTTGCCTGTATCTACATATTGGAAGTTGCAGGATATGTCTACAAGAACAAGAGCTCTTTTGTAAAAAATGCAGAGTATCATGAACATTTCACGCGATATAAAGATAACTTGCACACCGCTGGTACTACTCTCACGGTTACGGGCTTGGGTTTAAGAAGTATGGGCATTAAGATTTTTAATCAGTTGCCAGGGGAGATTAAATCTAGTACTACTTTTAAACGCTTTCGCAGTAACCTTAAAAAGTTTCTTTTATCACGCAGTTTCTATACAATTGAAGAGTTTTTTAGAAATGATTTGGATGTGGTTTAATAGTGGTTGCAGTTCGTTTTTGATCCTTTGGATATTAATTCTTTTTGTTTTTTGATTCTTGTTTTTTGCATTTTTTTTTTCGCCTTCCTTTTTAATTATATATATTTTTGTTCTTTGTTTTTTCTTGACCTGTTACATGCACTTCTGTGTCGCTATAACTAAATAAAAATTATTATTATTATTATTATTATTACTATCACAAATAAACAGACCCTTGACCCCTATAAGAATCGTATTTATTTTTTCTCTCACAGTTCCCAATATCCTTTAAAAATGGCGGGTAATCAGATAAAAATTATTGCTAATGTTAAAAAGTGTATCGGTAGGACAACATGCCAGTAATAATTATATGCGCAGACATCTTCGACATTCCTCAAGATTTACGTGCTGCCATTTCTGAAGTCGATATACAAATCTTCAAACCTACAGAAATTCCATTTATTTTTTCCCACACAACTTTAATCTCCTTAAAAAATGGCGGGCAATATTTATATAAAATCCGCTGATGTTAGAAAGTGTACCAGTAACACGACAAGGCAGTAATAATTATATTCGCCGATACCTTCAACATCCCTCAAGATTTATGTATTATCGTTTTTGAAACCGATAACCAAACTCTCAAACTTCTAAAAGTCACGTTTATTTTTTTTTTGTACAACTTCCAACGTCCTTCAAAAATGGCGGGTAGTATTTGTATAAAAGTTTCTGCTAATGTCAGGAAGTGTACCAGTAAGACGACATTGCAGTAATAATTATATCCGCCGATATCTTGGACATCCTTCAAGATTTGCGTATTATCGTCTTGAAACCCATAACCAAACTCTCGGACTTATAAAAATCACATTTATTTTTCTCCCACAACTTCCAATGTTCTTCAAAAATGGTGGCTAATATTAATATCAAAATATCCGCCGTTAGGAAGTGCATCGGTAGGAAAAAACCTGAAACTTATCAGAATTTCCTATAAGTTTGAGGATTTGTTTATGGGCTTCAGAAACGACAATATCCAACATATAATTGTAACTATTACAAAACAAAAATAAGAAATTATCCAAAATACCTATACAGAACCGAAAATAACCGATATGCAACTGAAAAAGAACCGACATTATCACCGTAATCGAAACCAATATTTTCACGAATTTCGGTTCTAAATAACTGATATGGAAAACAATGGTTCTTCATAACTGTTTTGAGAACCGAAACCGTTATCATAACTGTTTTGAACCCCTGATATATACTGATCTTCCTTTAAGCATGCAGTCTATCCACCTATAGCTTTTTTGTCGTTCCCTTTATTCCTGGTTGCTTTGGATTTATTTGGCCTTATTTGTTGCACTCGGTGTTGTTTATCTTACAGAATGTTTCCTGTAAAAGTCTAAATTGAAATGTTTTTTACAAAATTTCATTGGATGTAGAAAGCAGTATCCGGTGGGAGAAATGTGAGGTACGACTTGTTCTTGATATTGTTAAAACCACTAGTGTTCGAGGACTTGAATTTGTCAATCAATACAGTGCGAATTCCTTATATTTTTTCTTAAACATCATTATACCTTTGATACACCAATGCCTAATTCTCAACAAGCAATCATTTACGATGAAGGCAACATCATAATTTGCACGTATGGATGCGGTCAATTTGAACACAATAAACTTCCATTTTCAATCACAGTAGATCGTTCTAGCGTTACTTCTCCTACTGTATTCAACAAAAGTTAGAGACTCTGGTGAATTTACTGCTTTGAGGAGGTTCTCCCAATATTGGTCCGGAAACAACCCTTGTACACGCATCCATAGCTAAAGTGCTTTCAGTTAAGCGTACTCCGCCTTTGGATGGCAATTACCACTTTAAATGTGTGATACTCGGGCGAGTTGTAAACAAAAATTTAATGGCTTCTCGAAGACCCCTATCGCCTGGAATATCCCCCATATACGTGTCGCGGTTTTGTCACTCTCCCCGTCGGATATAAACACCAAAGTTCAACTAACAACTGCGAGTTTCAATACGACCCTTTATTGTTCCAAACACCGTCGCTTGGGGTGAATATAATATTAAATGTATACAAAGGATATCGAATAAAAATGGCAACCTACTGTTTCATTTACACAGGGTAAACTAAACTGTTTCGTCAGTTGAAATAAACATTTTCGACCAGTATCACGTTTATTTTAAACTATTGAATATTTTTCGCTGCATGTACGATAAATATAGAAATACAGTCAAGAAGCATCTGAAACAAGAAATACAAATACACTTATTTACGTACACAGCCAGAAGCTATTTGTCCATTACAAGCGTTTTGTTATGTCAGCCAGTTTATCTATATCAGGGCCTCTGTTCTCGCTGATTGATGATTCTGCAGGTATAGAACTATATTAGTTCTGGGGTTGGCCTAGGGTCAATATCAATATCTACATCACGGAGTTGGGTAGCTACTGCAAGCCGATGTTGCTTACAGTGGCGATTATCAATGCACGATGCATATATCTGAGTAAACATGCGAAGGTAAATAGTATCAAGATTCTGTTGGTGCACACAACAATACCGAACACAATGGATGGTTCGAATAAACTGAAGTACAAGCTAATACTTGTAATAAGTACCTACATGTAATTTATTACAAGATGATAGTATATCTACAGTAATGAAGACAATAGATCCAGTGTTATAAAATGATTTTATTAATGAATATGAAATTAAAAAGTACATTACGATGCGTGATGTATATATATTTTCTAATATAATAATAATAAAAATGATAGTACGTGATAAGTAAAGACGAAGAGAAGTAAATATGCATAAATTTAAAAAGCAGAAATTCAAACATGAACTTTATTACACAAAAAGTTTTTACAACATGTTACTAAAATAATTTATAATTAAATGGTTTTTCAAAATTGTGTAAAAGAAAGTTTTGTCTCCTATCAGAATACATATACAGTGAAACCTCTACAAAGTGACCGTTTCAGGCAACCGCCTGATCAAACGACCGTATTTTGTTGGAATGGTTTTTAGTAGCGTATACATAATGTGCATGCAACACCTTTCTAAAACGACCCATTTCTAACGCGACCATTACTCCTTTAAAACGACACGCATCATATGGGCATACATACATATGTAAAACGAATATATCGGGGTATTCACCGGACTATGTGACTCGAGGCTCGATGCAGTGAATCAGACCACGTGCGTTGAAACGGATGAATTGAATTGTTTTGTCGCGTTTTCTATAATTATTAGTGCTTAATTTTCATTATTAATAACCTTAAAAGCAGAACAAATTTTATCATGCAATTATAAAGAAATCGCATTAACACTTGAAACGCGCGTAAAAGTTACAGAGGATATATCCTCTGTAACTTTATGTCATTGTGAAGTCCAGTGAAGTTTTTATCATTGGTGTTGCATATAAAAGGCATACTTACTAACTTTTATTTCTAATTGTAGATATTCATTTAGCCCAATCTGGATATAGAACACAAAACGTACATTCCATTAAAAAAGCGGGATACGGAACAAGAAAGTCACAAACTCATAATTCCTAGTTACGTATTTTTTTTTTTTAATTTATTGGGTTTTAATCAAAAATAACCGAAAATATTGAACAAGTGAAGAATAATTAAATAAATATATGTAAATATAAATTTTATTAGTGCCTGAGAATGAAATAGGTACATATAAAATACGTAGTAATGAAGAAGGCATTGCGTATGAACACGAGGAGGATTTAGGTGAATTTGTTGTTTTGGCGATTTTTTTTCCTTGTCAGTAAATGCACAGCCGTTTTAATAGCTCTATTTTTAGTTTGAGCTATGGCAGTCTTTTGATCAGATGTTTTCGTTTCGTCTGTTTCTGCATGGTTTCTTATTTTTTCCCTTGTTGCACAAAATGTTCTAGTACAGCTAGTTTGAGCTACCTCATTCTTTTGACTAGTTGGTATCAAGTTGCCGATTATAGCAAAAATATTACTATCATATTTTTCATCAGTATCTTTGGTCTTTCTATTTGTTTTTGGTTTCACTTCGTCAGTGTTTATGATAGGTAAATAGATTTCTTTGGAATGATTAGGCATCTGTGGTAACATTGCTTTGTGAGCCTGTTTTTTCTCTTCTGTAATACCTGTGTTTATTTCGAGCAGAGTCGGAATAACATAAAAAATATCTTTGCAGCTCTGTTGTGACTTCCTTTCTCTTGGGTAAAAGAACTTGCGATTTTTCTGATCCTTCAAAGGTTGTAGCATATTTTAAAAGAAACACTTCGTTCAACTTTTTATCGTATATGAGTTTCTTAACCTGCAAATAAGGGATTTGGTTGTATCCCACTTTTGATGCCGACTTTTGGTAATCCAAAAAATTCTTGACGTCCATCTTGAAATTTGTGGGCATATTTGACAAAATTTTAACCAGTGAAACGGGAGACCAAATTTCCAAATTTCTAATATAAGCTTCAATGGTGCCCAGGCTCCAGAGATATTTGTGTTCCATTATCTGCAGTTGTTTAGCTTCATTCGAATTTAAGAAACTTTGGATAGCGAAAGATGTTCTGTGGAACACAGCTATCTGTCCACAGGATTAGTCTTTCTAGTTCGGGATTATCTCTAACAACCGCTTTCAGGATTTTTATGACAGCAGCTGCCAGATGATTTGCTCCTCTGCCACAGATGTATTCGTACCATATTGTGTTGTAAATTATAAGCATAATATAGCATTGGATATGGGCTAAAGTGGTAGTCAGTGGTAGCATCATCTTACAATGAAATGCATGTTATATTGCACAAATTAGCTCTGAAATTTCTTTTGAAGATATAGCACATTATGTTACTCAATTTTTCATGGATATGGTATAAATTTGCACCAAAACCTTAGCTATTGAACAAGTTAGCTTTAAATATGAAATGGATATAGAACAGGCAACTTTTGCTCATTCCAGTGATATGCATAACTCAATACCCCCTAGAAACGGATATAGAACACTATAATCCTCACCCACACTACGTTGGGTTCAACTTTTAATATATCGGTAGTACTTGTAGATGGTTGAACATAAATTTTAAAAACTTTTATTGCTTCAAGATTTTCTGGAGTACTTCGGCATTTGATTTGTTTCACCTTCAGTAATATCTAGAAAATTTGAAATATTTTTCCGTTAGCCCAGCTAGTTTCTTTTACTTTGTTTCGTCTTGTCTTTATAATTTGCCTTTTTCTATATTGCGCTCCAGATAATGTCTTGCTTCTTCGGTCAGCTATCTCAATTATTATAATAATTACAATAACGCAATTGTATCATTAACAATCTCAGTACAGTGAATATGAAGTAAAAAATCTAGAAAATAAAATTGGCACTTTTACTTCAGCAAAAACCCAAATTAACATGCACTTCTCAGAAGTTCAAAGTCTATATAACTTTTTAGTAATGAATGTGCGTTATGACATCATTCTATTGAACTAACACAAATTACTGCAGGAAATACTTCTAGTTAATGGAATTTTTTGAATCGTGTTCTGACTTCCTATATAAATATCGTATATGTTGCGCTTTTTTTATTGCATTCCTCTATGTTACGAGTTATATTGCTGTGAACAATTTATTATTCGTTGTACTTCAGTAACATAATGTAACAATGTTTGTGGATAGCTTTTGTATAAGTTCCATATAAGTTAAAGTAAGAATTAAATATCCTGGCAAACACAGCTTTTGAGAGTAACAAGGAGGAAGATAGAGTTGCTATTTCTATTTAAAACTTTTAAAGAAATTCACTCTAATTATATTTCTAGTAACTACTTATCTATAAAATAAAATTATTTAGTGGATACAAGCAACAATGGTCTTCAGCAAGCAGACGAGAACTTTAACTAATAATTTTTTTATATCGCTTTTTCTATTTTTTATAGATTTCAAGATGTTGATCACTCTGGGAAACTTGATCGTCATATTCATCGCCCTAGGCTACCTCCTAAAAATTTTCTTCAGGCGAAAATTCTCCTACTGGAAAAAACGAGGTGTTCCTCAACTAGAAGCCCGCATTCCTTTCGGCAACGGTCCAAACCCTTTCAAAATCAGAAAACCCTTTTATCTAACGGTTAAGCGCTATTACGACGAATTCAGAAGACGAGGTCAGAAACATGGTGGAATTTACATGACTACTAGACCAGTCTATATGACCATCGATCCTGACTATGTCAAGAATGTAATGTCGAAAGATTTCCAACACTTCTACGACAGAGGGACTTATTATAATGAGAAAGGCGACCCGTTGAGCGCGCATTTGTTCAACTTAGAAGGCCAAAAATGGAAAAACTTGAGACAAAAGTTGACTCCCACCTTTACTTCTGGAAAGATGAGGATGATGTTTCCTACTTTACTGGCTTGCGGCAATCAGATGCTGGAAGAACTGGATAGGCTAAGCGAAAAGTCCGAACCGATCGATATTAAAGAAATTCTAGGATGCTATTCCACTGATGTCATAGGTAAAGTCAATTTTTACCACCTTATTTCAATATTTATCTTTCCGATTTTCCACTATAGGCTCTTGCGCTTTTGGTTTGGAGTGTAACAGCTTCAAAGTACCAGACGCTGACTTCCGTAAAAACGGCCGCAACCTTTTCAAACCCACCTTCAAGAGGAAACTTCGCGTCTTTGCTGTCGCCAACTTTCCTAATCTATGCAAATTTTTCGGCGTCGTGTTCATTCCGAAAGAAGTGTCGGATTTCTTTCTGAACGTCGTAAGACAAGTGATCGAATACAGGGAGACCAATGACGTCCACAGAAACGATTTCATGCAGATCCTGATGGAAATGCGCAAACAAAATCAAGAGGAAATGAGCATCAAGCAAATAGCCGCGCAGGCTTTTGTCTTCTTCATAGCTGGTTTCGAAACTTCGGCCACCACCATCAACTTTTGCTTGTTCGAGTTGGCGCAACACGCTTCCATCCAGGAGAAGGTTAGAGACGAGATAAACGAGGTGCTGGAGAATCACGATGGCAAGGTTACCTACGACTCGGTGAATGAGTTGAAGTATCTGGATCAGGTTGTTGATGGTAAGTTAACTCTTTGTAATTTTGTGAATTTTCTTTGGTTTCGTATTGCTTTCTAGAGATTGAGGACGTATATGTTTAGCGGTTTCTACTCAGCCTCTTTCCAAAATGGAAAACCAGAAAGTAAGATGAATGACTCTTTGAATCAAAGACACAACCTGTTTCTGTTAAAATAGATCTGCTATTTTTGACACTCCTGTTCTTTGTGGGGGCTGTCTGACTATCCCCAGAAACACAAAAGAAATGGTTTTTTTACCAATTAAATCATTCCAGTCATTCCAAAATCCTGGTCTCCTGTAGTAATCTGTGTTGATCCCATCTCTTTTAAGATGCCCTTTCAATGCAGAGACTGTCTGCTGTGAGAAGATGATTCCTACTGAACTTTACTAGTTCTTTATACTTCCTCTCTGGTTGTTAGTGAATAAAGATCTTACCATGAATTTGCCTGCTTATATTGCTTAAGTGTTCCTTGTGTTTTTCTTGGATCCAATTTCTTACATGTTCTCGTGCTGTGTTTATGGATACTCTTAAACAAGTTCTGAACCTGTCTATGAAGCCAATGATGCTTTTCTTGCTAACTCATCGGCTGTTTCATTCCACTCGATTCTTTAATTGCCGGGTACCCATGATAAAGACTTTATTGCGTTCTGTCAGGCTACTCAGTTCTCGAATGCTCTTACTTTTTCCAAGTACTTGTTATAGACAAAATATTCAAGCTGCAATATATAAAAGCATGTAAAATAGTTTTGCCTTATTTTTTGATATCTCATACTTCCTGAATTATCAAGCTAAACAGCAAAGGGTAGTTTTGTTCTTAGGGCACTGTACCCTACAGAAACGAGCGAATTGGCAGTTGAGAAAGGCACCGTTTCTCTTTTTTTACACTACAGTGATCTATCACCCCACCAAGATCTATTTCAATCGATGAAAACACTTGCCTGTGTTCCTTTGTAAGTTTTTTGCTTAAATTAAACAGGACATCTTGAGAATGATGCAATTGTTATACCCGAAAATAATGTGTTATCAATAATGTTACATCCCTTATTATACAACATTATATATTTTAGTGTATCAAATGGAAAATTTCTACATAATACATAGCTTGTTTTATCAATGTTCATTAGTAAATTATTTTTAATGCCCCATTTTTCCAATTGGCATTACAGCATTACCACTAATAATGTTTTTTCATTAGTAAATATTGTGGTGTCGTCTGCATAAGTTATCGTAAGGCAATTATTGTTGGTGATATTTAGATCAGTAATAAATATAAAGGACTTAAACTGCTTTCTGGTGGAACATCCATTAATATACTTAAAGCTTTTAATGCAATACTTACACTAGAAATTTGATCTCTGACTGCTTACGATTGTCCAAATATCCATGCATTACAAATCCCGTGTTGATTTCCTTTCTTAGTAAGACAAAATGTTTTTGGAAAACTCATATTTATAATGTCAATAAATCACTAAATGGTAACTAGGTATTATCTTGTTTTAAATCTGAAGGGTATGGTTGATCAGATGCATCTGTTGCACATTTCTTTCTCTCTTGTACAGTAACCTACTACCTTATAATACTGCTTTGGACGGAGCGGGTTGTGGAATGCAAAGAAATTTGATTCAGCAAAAGCGATTCACTTGACGCACTTTTGATTTAAAACCAACACAACTATGTGGACACACCTTTATATCGAAGTGCATACTTACTGTTCCTGCATTGAATATTTTTATCTGCATCAGATATGTGAAAAATTACATTTTTAAAACTTGATGACAATCATGACTACAATACGAGGTGCGGGGATAGGTAACGACTGGACATGCCTGGAGCTGCTACTTTCGATAGAAATCTCCTTTTCTTGTGACTGCCGTCTAATATAAAGTCTCAAACATTTTTCCTTGCCAAGAATTGCCTGTCTTTTTGCATCTCTCATCCTATTACACAGTCGGCAGTGGGTATTTTTAGTGTTATTAGGAGACCTAGTACTGACCGAAAACTATTTCTACTGAGCTTTAGTAGTTGTTCAGCTCTCTTTTACATGGTCTGTCAATGAAGGTATTTGCATCAATTTGCCTGGTTGTATCATTCCACTGTTTCTGGTGTCTCTTTTGGACCTTCGATTCCCTAATGTCCAGGCAACCATAGTAAAGTGTTTTTATTGTGGTCTGCTAGGGTTGTTCTCGAAAACATTCCAAACCGGCCTTAATTCCACTCTAGGGTTCACTGATGCCCTCAGTTTCGCCTAGTTGGTTGTTGCACTACAAATCCACTTGTTTTTGTAAGCCTTCTGATTGATTTTTGTTGCACAGTGCAATATTCCATATATTATGTCTCTCTACTTGAAAAACATTCGCATATGTATTTTCCTAGTGGAATATCACCTCACTATATATTCCAGATTCAGTATCGTTCTGGGTTTTTGATACGTCAGTAAACTAGATCAACCCACCGAATCTGTTTCTGTAGTTGGCTTTATTCCAGCTTATTCGATTCGTGATGTCCACTTCGAAACATCTGGTAAACATGTTGAAATCATGTGGGCTGGTCTCATTCCCAAAATATTGTCTTCGACATGATGGACAATATTATTGTATCCTATTATCACCAAATGGAAAGGAGAGAGGTCTAGAAAGTATTTCATTGCTGCTGTAAGAGTAGGCCTCATTGCTACTGTTATTCCTAAAGATACAAGGCTCTATATCTTGCCGCGTTCAGCAGTTTGCAGCTGTATGTTTGTCCACCATATCAGAGATGCATAAGTGATTATAAATCTGACCATTGTAATGTATGTCCAATACATCATATTTGGTCTTGTCATCATACTTTTCAATGGGTTCTTCTGGCCAACATGAGTGCTGCTTGCGCTCTATTTTTAATTATTTGAAGCTGTCGATTCCAAGTAGGATTGAAGTTAAAAGTAACTCCACTACCTCGGACTGCTTTATTTCTTCACTCTCGTGCTTCATCAGTTTTAGACCATCTAACTGTCTCCTTCTCGTGAATGATCATTGCGGTCGCTTTGTTTATTTGTTTAGTTAGATCGATAGGTAACATTGCTTTTGATGTATGTACATACATATATAGTATTGATTTATTGCCATTATTGCTGTGTTCCAACAATCCCTCTAAACCGCACCCTTCCACAAATTTACTATCAAAAACTCATCCCACTTTCAATTTTTACAGAAACACTACGAAAATATCCACCAGTTCCTCATCTGTCCAGGAAGTGCACGACAGATTACGTAATGTCCGGTACAGATACCGTCCTAGAGAAGAACCGCAGGGTGTACATCTCGGTCCTAGGTCTTCATAGGGATCCCGAATATTACCCAGACCCCGAGAGATTTGACCCAGAACGATTCTCCGATGAGAATAGAGTCAAAAGGCATCCTTATACGTTCATACCCTTTGGGGAAGGACCCAGGAATTGCATCGGTACGCGCCCAGAGAAAAAACTAAAGATTTCTATTACTATACGTGCTTCTTACAGGTTCCAGATTTGGAATAATGCAAACCAAAGTTGGCTTGATCCTCCTACTGAGGAATTACCGCATCGCCTTGAGCGATAAAACCGAATTACCATTGACCTTGGAGCCCTCAGCGTTGCTGATGACGACCAAGAATAAAATCTGGTTGGATTTCGAGAAGATCGCGAACGTAGAAGACTGAAAATCCTTAGCGTTAAGAATACTCTTCCACAATATAGCTAAGCAATTTATTTATATATTTTTATAACGTTCATGATATATTAAAATGTTAGTATAATGGTTAGCACTGCATTGGCACTACTAGGAAATTCGCGAATTCCTTACGATAAACGATTATGTCAATATTGAAGAATTTGCCATTGCAAAATAGCGTGCGATACTTGTAAGTGCCTAGTACGACCTTGAAATTCTGTTTGCAATGCCATAATGACAATTCATTTTGCACACGAAAAGAAACGCACAAATTCATTAACCAATATTTATTTTTTACGATGTTACCTATACGTATAATATACTTCGCTTTATGTACTTAATCTTCTATAGATGAAACATGGTCCAATATGGAACATTCGAAATGTAAATAACAAGTTAATTGTATTTACATAGTCAGTTAAGAAGAAATGTGAACAGTATTGTATATATAAATATATTATTAAATATTGTATGTTTAGATATTGTTATGACAGTTGTTATTAAAAAAGATAATAAAATCGTTTTTATTAACATTAAATTAGGTACGTTAAATGTTTTTTTTTTGCCTACTTTAAATATTATTATATGTATTACTGCAAAATTTTTGTTCCAAAAAATAGATGACACCTTTGTTATCTGGCCGTACGGACAAGAAGCACTTAACATCTTCTTACATCAATATTTGGATATTATAAGTGGGTATGTGTACTGGTAAGGAAATTATTACCGATAATAATTGGCTGTGTTATTTATTATCTGGAAAACGGAAGAAGATATTATTACGAGGTTTTCACCACTATTTTGGTCCATCAAAGCTATTCAATCACGACATAAAAAAGGCATATTGTTACATTTGAATTTTTAGAGACAAATCAAAAAAAAAAAACTCCCACAGTTTGAGACAACGCCATCTGGTACATTTTTTGAAAACTAACCTTTAGTACAAATTATGATGTTTAAAGCTGGCAATTGCGTAATTTGACGGTAACGCTTCGAATTTCAAAATATTTATTTAAATTCTCCTTTACCACTTTAGTTTTGAATTTTTTTCCCATCACTACAGCTCTTACTGGGACACGCGGTACAATATTTATAAGGATTAATATATCTACCTATATTGAAAAAAAAATTACATCCCCTCTATCAAAAATGCCCGTACTAACAATATACAGCGTACAAGAAATATAAATGTGTTATTATATTATGGTATGTGTAACTGGTAAGGAAATTATTACCGATAATAATGGGCTGTTTTATTTATTATCTGGAAAACGGAAAAAGATATTACTACGCGGTTTTCGCTACTACTTTGGTCCATCAAAGCAATTCAATCACGACTTAAAAAAGACATATTGTTACATTTGTATTTTCAGAGACAAATCAAAAAGGCTCCCACAGTTGGAGATAACGCCATCTGGTACATTTCTTGAAAACTAACCTTTAGTTCAAATTATGACGTTTAAAGCCGGCAATTACGCCCTCTGACGGTCACGTTTGGAATTTAAAAATATTTAATTAAATTTCCCTTACCTTACCTCTTAGTTTTAAATTTTTTTTTTCCATCACTACAGCTCTTACTGGGACACGCGGTATAATATTTATAAGGAGTAAAACCTATACTGAAAAAAAAAAATTATAATATTGTTAGTACGGGCATTTTTGATAGAGGGGAGTACAGCAATATACAGCGTACAAGAAATATAATCTTTGGGAAACTCAATGACCAAGTGCAGTAACAAAGCAGAGAAAAATTTGTAACACTTCGTGTTTTTTTGATTACTTATATAGAAAGATCCCGCCAAATCGTTCCTGATACACGCCTGTGGTTCTAGTCATTGCCCGACCGCGTGACGGTAGCGAATATGCATACCTAGCCACCACACTAATACTCGCCATAAGAAGGTTTCACAATGCAATTGTTCGAGTAGTGTAGTACCTAAATATTGTCACGGGCTAGGCGCGTGATGGGGGTGACTCAGGGGCAACACTCGCTAGACAGTGCACTCCCCACTAAATATTATTATAATAATATTGCTGTGGGCCATGACGGCATTTCTGCCTGCCTGATTAAGCGTGTTGCGAATCACATTGCAACACCATTACTTTACCTGCTCAATGTTCCAGTTAATAAGGGCATTTTTCCTGCCAGCTTAAAATTAGCCCTCGTTATTCCAATTTATAAAAAGGGAGATGTGAACAATTTGGATAACTATCGACCGATCAGTATACTACCGATCTTTTCCAAAATTTACGAATTAGTTATGAATGAAAAACTTCTAGATTTTTTCAATAAATACATCCCTAGATGCTGGGTACTTTACTCTTGCCTTATTTTTTGATTTATCTAAGGCTTTTGATAATGTTAGTCATGAAATCTTACTATCAAAATTAGAATGGTATGGAGTTAGAGGACCCCAATTAGCGTGGTTTAGAAGTTATTTATTACTTCTTCATGGAATTTATATATTAAGAAAGTTGGATTTCAAAACAGGGTTGCAGATTCTTGTCGCTTTTTATCGAAAACGCGACGGTAATCGGCTTTATGTTGCAATCTATGTCGATGATGGTCTTGTTGCAGGTACAAGTCATATTAATTTCAACAAGTTATTTTCTCTAATTTCTTTTTGGTCCATATTTGTTAACCCCTGTAATAAGCTCTAGCGGCCCAGTTTTATAAAACCCTGCGTATACAGTGTGGCAGCCGTTCATAGCACGATGCATGTATTAGTAACTACTGGTCGACTATAAATGGGCGTGCCACCTTGAATTGCCACGCCTACTTAGGGGCACGCGGATGGCATTTACAAACGATAGCGGACGTATTATAAATTACACGTATAAATGTATTGGGGCATATAGGTAGGCAAATCAAAGTCTTTTAGAGTTCTATGTTATAGCATAAGTGATTAATAACATTACATGTGGTAGAAAATACTATTCCTGAAAAATAAAAAGCACTGTTAGAGGTATTGTGTTCCCGATATAAGTAAATATTTTTAGTTGTTTGAAGCATCAGATAATCACTGATAACATGTCAGTGAAGTAATTCATCACAGCCTCATAAACAACATAAAAAAGCAAAAATAAATAATCAGAACTCCTAAACTTTAAAATAAAAACTAAGATAATATTGTTCAACAAGTATAAAATCTAAAAACGCAACTATAATAAAATAATGGAAATTAAAATATTTAATTCTTAAAACAGAATTGTATTCAACATTGCAATAAACCTGCAATTAGCTAAAAGAGACTATTATTCTTAAACAATAATAATATTTGAAGTAAATTAATTTATTAAGTGTTCAAATAAACCTCCCTCTTGATAAGAACAGTAACCCAATAATTCCAGCGCGCAGTTCCTCTAGGTTTGATGGCCGTTGATCACCGTATCCATATATTGTATTATGTAAAAAGGGCCATAAAAAGAAATCGATTGGAGCTAGATCAGGGGACCGCGCTGGCCATTTAATAGGGCCCGAGTTACCGATCCATCTGTTTTCAAAAACCGCGTTTATAAAGTTTGTTACAATGCGTGTATTGTGTGCTGAGCAACCATCTTGCTGAAACCAAACTTCATTTATATTAAATCGCTCCCGTATTGTGGGAATAATATTATTTTCAAGTAACTGTAGGTATCTATTTCCGTTTAAATTACCGTCAATGGAAAAAGGCCCAATTATATGATTTCCAATGATACCTGCCCATACATTTAGCTTCTGTGGATACTGCGTTCGCGTTGGTATATTTAAATGTAGATTTTACGCGACCAGTAACGACAAACTGCGCGGTTATGATGCCCGTGTAGGTAAAATGTTTTTTCATCTGTGAACAATATGTTGTTAAAAAAAAATTGGTTATCGTGATATTTATTTATCATTCTTTCGCAAAATTCCATTCGGCGATAATAATCATCGGGAAGAAGTACTTGTGAACTTGTAAATTTGTATGAACGATATTTATTAGTACGTAAAATCTTATGAACCGTTGTTTTAGAGATACCTAATTCGCGAGCAATTTGTCGAGATGACATAGTGGGATTTACTTCAACTAAAGCACATACTCGAATTTCTATATCGCTTAAATTCTTCTCCGGAACAACTTTATTTTTATTATTTACGAAAGAAAATGTAGTTTCAAATCGATTAACGGTCCTACGAATGGTGCTTGCATTGGGAATTTGACTTTCGGGGAAATTAGCTGCAAATAAATCCCGAGTTACTTCCGCGGAATTACCACCGTAAAAGTGTTTAATCATGAAGAGCTTTTGCTCCGGCGTATAGTACTCCATTTTTAAAATAACCGTTATCTACCTACCAACAACGCGTTTTATTAAATAGTACGAGCGAGTAGTTCTCCCGACGAAATATAAAATGCATCTGACACGCACGTGTGCGACGGCTCATGCGCCTGTGCGGCGACAGCGTAGAGATGTGGATTTCTTGGCAAATACGAGTGCATCATAGCAATATGCTAATGTAATCCAGTCGAATATTCCGTATACTTCTTTACCGTTCTAATGCACGGATACCTCTGTGTATCTAGCTTACACTACAGGATACTGATATTACGTAATGTAGAATTTAAAAAATATATCGTGATTAATAATTTTCGTTTTCATTTATTAATATTTGGACGACAACACAATATACAAGTAATGGAATCCACTGTTATAGACAGATTTATTATCAAGAATTATTTTTCATCCAAATTTTATTGAATAGGTTTTAAATAACTGCATATAAAAGCAAGATTAAAACTCAACCAAACGTATAAATATCACAAGGCAGCAGTAGTCACGATGAAATTTAGTGAATCCACTTCAAAAGGTAAAATTCAATTTCGGTATACACTCCCTCCTCCACCTCCCTCCACCCACCTCCCTCCACCCACTTTATTCATTTATTCATGTGCGTAAACAACATTGCTCGCAATTCAATTAATCGTTTTAAACGGTGCAGTTTCCTCTGTTTAGCAATGATGATGGTATAAACTATGTTATGACGATTGAGAAGAATAATATTAATAGAGTTGCCTTTAATTGTTCTAACAAGCAGGAAGCTGAAGTCGTTGATTTAATTATAATAGTTAACTTTAACTGACTGTGTTAGAGTCGTTGCTATATCCTACTGTACCATAATCTTCGTATCATACACTGTAATAGGGACAATTATAGATGTAATACTTCCGTTTATAGTATTTGTTTGAATGGGAGACTTTTCTTCTCTTAGTTACTGTACACTGCGTCGCAAAAATAAGAAGCAAAAGAACTTATTTTCCAATTGTGTTCCTATTGTTCAAATCCAACTATCGAATTTAAAGATTTGTACGAATTATGCATATCTAACTATTATTACTTTGCGCTAAAATGTTGTCATCAATTATACACACAGAAAAATGCACGCTTGCCTGAAATAAACTTATCTTGGAGCAAATAAATCTACGTTTTGATCATCCGCAAAACAAAAACTTCTTAACGTAAGAGGTTATCAGTCTTGGATGAAACTACTTTTAGTCTCTACTTAAGAATATCGTTTACTTGCATTAAAAGCACTAGTTTTGAAGCAAATTGTTAGAACTCTTGAATTAAATCACTTTTCATATCTTTTTGATAATAGTGTAACGACTGTTACTTGGGTGTTGATTATTTGTTTGTTGCTCATTTACCTTTTGCTCATTAAAGCCTTGCTTATGGGCTTTCGGTTACTTACTTTGTCGCTTATGCTTAAGACTTATCTGTCGCCCCTCGTAGATTGAAAAGGAGGTTCACCTTAACTTCGTTTGGTAGCGCTGATGTCAGTTGTCAAATGGTAAATTACAACCTCGTGCCGGTTTGAACAGTGTTGCGCAATTATAGTGTCGTTACAATAAAATGTGTAAACCCTGAGGTAGCAACGAGTCGGAGAAAAACTTCAGGGTTCGGTCTACGCAACAAAACGGTAAAAGTGCATTGAAAATCAAACGTTTATTTCTAGATATCAAGTGTAACAGGCAAGGAATATATACAGCAAAAAAAGCGTAAGTAAAATATAAACAAACATGCACAATCAAGTGCATGTAAATATGTACAGTGAAAAACTTCTTAAATATAACATTTACGGGGCTGCGGTATGTAATCTTAACGCGGTAAATGATAACAACGTTTTGATTAACGCGGAAATCTATATACAGGGTCGGCCAAAAGTACGCTATCGGTATTCACGGTTATAAATTTACGGTAACGGCGGTAAAGTTCGGCGGTACGGTGAATGACGGTATTTTAACACTCTGGGAGCGTCAGCACGATGCCGATTCTACGGCCAGAGTGGGAAAACAAAACGGTGGAGTGTCTGCGTCGCCAGTAAACTTTGCCAGCGTTACGACAGACCGGGATTTTGAAATTCAACGGGTGTCTGATACTATGCCGACTCGCCGATTGAATTAGACGGGAAAAATGTCTGTGTTTCGTCAGTAAACTGTGCCAACGTCACGACAGACCGGGATTTCGGAATTCAATGGGTGGTCAGATACTATGCCGACGCGCCAATTGAAGCGGACTGGGAGGAACTCGGGAACCGGACTCCTCTAGACTGGTAAGCGCGCGGCTTAAATATACTTGCGGTTCCCCCCACGCGGTCGCGATGGTGGGAGTCGGGCTTGCGTGAATCGCGCACCGTTGGCAGGGGACGACATTCACGCGGTAAACAAAATTCACGGAGTAAAAACTTGAAATAAAATAACACGCGGTAGCAACGCTACCGTCCATGGGAAAATCGATCAAAAATAAACGGAATTAATTACTAATTCAAACTAAAATTATTATTTATTTATTTATTTATTTACAATAAACGAACAACAATACAATAGATACACATATACATAATGTATGTTGTGTATGTATATATCTGTAGCGTTGCTGCTCCTCCATCCCTCATCCTCGCCTCGGGAACTACTGTCTCGGGCTAACGGTGTTGAGGGCCTCCTTCTTTCTTCAAGTCGTGGTTTAGGTTTTAACTATTAGTTTTTCTTCCTCAGAATCTGTTTTATTTCACTTTTAAATTTGTGGTACGGTAAGTCTTTTATGTTTTTCGGTAATTTGTTGTACATTTTTATTGTTGTTGTATTTAGTGTTTGACTGTAGTTGTGGTGTTTATATATTTCGGATCTCAAGTGCGATACTCTGCGAGTTTTGTAGTCATGTATTTCTCTATTCCTTTGTAATTTTATGTTAGTTTTAATTTCCTTATTTCTAATTTTGTGTAGAAATAATATGTTATTGAGGGTTATTATTCCTTGTATGTTTAGTTCTTTTGTTTTTTCATAAACATGTGTTGTTGGAGTTCTATAGTGTAACTTGTATATTATTTTTAGAGCTTTGTTTTGTTGTCGTTGTAATTTGGATAGATTTTTTGTTGTCGTGTTTCCCCAAATATTTATTAGGTAGCTATTTTTTGCAGCGAATAGGGCGTGGTATAGTGGTTTTCTAAGGGAAGTAGGTATTATATATTTAATTTTATTTAAAGCCGCAATTGTTCTTGCATTTTGTTCAATTAGTTTCTGTATATGTCTATCCCATTTCATGGTATTTTGTAATTGCAATCCTAAATATGTTGTTTCATTCACTTCCTTTAATTTCTGATTGTTTATTTGTATATTTATTTCTTGCTTTTCCTTTTTTTTACTATATATCATATATTCAGTTTTTGTTTCATTTATAGGTAGTAAATTATTAAAACACCATTCCTCCAAAATTTTGATATCTTCTTTAATTTTTGTTTCCATTGTTTTTGTACAGTGTCCGGAATAAAGTATACAGGTGTCGTCTGCATAAGCGTATAGTTTTCCATGGAATGGTTGCTCGAATAGATCATTTACGTATAATATGTAGAGAATTGGTGGCAGATTTCCCCCTTGTGGTATTCCGTATTCTGCAGTCATAGGTTCACTCATAGTGTTATTTACTTTTGTCCTTTGTTTTCTGTTGGTGATATAAGTTTTTATTAAGTTTAATTGTTTTCCCTCAAATCCGTAATATTGAAGTTTTTCAATTAATTTCTCTTTTGACACAGTATCGAATGCCTTCTTCATATCAATATATATTACTATTACTGTTTTTCTTTGACCTAGTTCATTTTGGATAGTGTTTGTTAGGTCGCATGCCGCTGACATTGTACTTGATTTTGGCTGAAACGCGTATTGACTGTAATTTATGATACTATTTTCTTGTACATGTTTCATTATTTGTTGGTGAATGCTTTTTTCGAGAATCTTATTTATTGTCGATAGCAAAGAGATAGGTCTGTAATTTTCAGGTTTACTTACATCATTTTTCTTATGTATGGGTATTATTATTGTTGTTTTTAAGTAATGCATACTGAAAGAGATTTTCCCATGTAACGGCACGTTACAATAGTAGTACTTACCTTAAAATCATAACGCTTTATACAAGGATAAATATTTATTTCTATCAAATAAGAAGTACCTATTATTTATGTGAAATAAATGCTTGGTTTAAAAAAGTTTTTTTAGGAACAACAAGTGGTTTTAACGGTCCTTTATTTGCAAATAAGGAGCAAGTTTTAACAATGATAAATTATGGGGTACAATATTTCCAGGGATTCCGCCTTATTTGCAAATACAACGCACCATTTATGAAATGAATGCAGCCACCTTAAGTTTTATCCTTCTAAATGTTCAAATCAAACTTACAAACACACCCTTATTGTTCAGATGCATAAAGTAGTATTAGATGCACATGTAAGGCTTATTCCTTTGTGCATGTACAAATTATCTAGTTGCAGGTCTAACAATTTTCTTCCCTACCTTTAGTTGTTCTATTCGCTAATTTTTACAAAAATAAGAAGGTCTCAGTAAAAGAACCAACATAGTTTATTGCACAACAATATAAGGGTCTCCATTACTTACATTGATTTAGAATACAATTCCTTTAAAGATCACAACAACCAAAATACTTACAATCGATCCAAATTCAGGAATATCTTCAACATAACTTTCCTTTCTTGAGAGGCGTTCGTATGTCCCTGCCTGATCACTAAAATATCCATGTGCGCAATATGAGCTATCTGTTTGTCTTAAAGTAGTTTCCTATTGGTAATAACTTGAATTAATAAAACATAGGTTGAATGCGATGAAAAATGCACGCCATTAGAGGTTGTGCTACCTGAATATCTTTTCCGTTCTATAATTATACTATTACACATATGCATACCAGCATACCGATAATACTGTAATCTAATAAAAAGCACTTGCGTTCTTTCCGAGATTCTCCAATAAATCCAATTCAATCAGCAGCTTACTTACCTACTTCATTATTAATATTATTGGTAGATTTATCGCTACATATGTTTACCAACCTTTTTGTCATGTAATTAGACATAAGTACATTGATACATACAAAACTAATAAGATCCCATTAAACAACTTTCACACAACGAACTACTCTGCAGGGTAAAAAACGATCACACAATTGACCGACAACGCAGATACAGCGTTTTGCTGCTGCACCCTAACCGATTCTAACATTAATTTATTATATGAAATAAATCCCACGTATTGCTGCGCATGCACAATAAGCTGCATTCTGTATTTACTTGCATTAAGCAAATATATTCTCTAGTTAAGAAAATTCCTCAAAACAAAATTATTTCATCTTTATAAGAAAATTGTGTTAAAACAATATTTTGTTTTGAACTCAAAATGCATTTTTCTGTGTGTATGGGACATGTCTATGTAATATAGAGGAGATAAAGTATTTTACCACACTATTGTGCCCGCCTGTATGTACATACAACACGCAGAATAAAATTGTGTCGTGTTTACAGAAAATAATAAAGATGATGCCGCTATGGCGTAAAATATAATAAAATTATGCTCCCATAACTTCAAATTTGCATAAATCATGTAGGTACGCATTAAACGACTCCACTGTACTTAAGATAACAATTTTTTTTTTTTAGTTAGAAAATAAATAGCATTTAGTTTTATGGCTTTGTTTTTAAAACGAAATAGCATAACAGAACGTTTCAGACGTTCTAACAATGAAATCCACAAATCATTGCGTAAGTCCAAATTATTTTAAAGATTCTATTCTTGCCATTGTTGGCGAAATAACAACTGAATAAGGCACATATTATACTATAACAATTCTTTGACAAAGATCTTTTATAAAATTTTTATTAAAAGTACTTTTGTAAAAGATATTTTACCACCAAAAGTTTCTATATTACACTACGTAAGGTAACTTTTATAAAAGTTTTATAAAATATCAGTGTTGGTGTGTCGACACGGCTAGATAAAAATTGTTCGACATGTAGGTATTTATTTATTATCCGCCATTTTTTTAGTATTGATATCGATTCTTTACTATCGATATAACTACTATGACCCTAGCAGCACAAATCATCGGCTAATGATCGGCTTTATATAGGGCCGATATCCTGATGTCGGGTCGATATCAAAGATATTGTGCCGATATCGGCTTTCTACCAGTATACGATATCACTGCGATACAAAAGATCCATTATCGGTAAAATATCGGTTGAACGTTTGATGTATCGGCTGATCATCGGCTGGAAACTCAAGACATATATCAGGGCGATATCATTAATAAACGCCGCTGCGATATTGATAGAAATGAGGTATATGGATTTGACTATTGTCATTTTTTTGACGATAGGAAGTCGGCTAATATCCTAAATCTATACGGACTGGTTGATTGAAATATAACCGCATTACAAGAGCGTTCAGATATAAAATTTCAACGTTTGAGACATCAATTGTGAAATTAAAATTAATATCGACTATAAAACACTTTTAGAAGGTGAAGCGATTTATAACTTAAGAATATGCAAATGCAATTTTCTAACTCAGCCGTGATTATAAAAATTGGCATCTAAACGCAATGTTTATAGGAGTTAGATCTACGCGCAATATCTTACCACCACCACCTACCACAATCCATCATAGCGTTCCTTATTGCAGTGTGAGCATGACGACCAGTGCGACCAGGTGAAGTGGTTGCCATTATTTATTTTGTCGCTGCATTATAGTAAACGTTGTGCACATTACAAAATGGGTGAATGAAGCTTATAAAGGTAAGGAAATTTTTATGAATAATGTTTTATGTATGTATCAAGTATATAATTTAATTTATTGATTAGTACTCATTTATTGTGTAAATATGCAGTGTTAACAAAATGGAAGACGCTTGTAAATTTCTTATTTTACGTGAAAGCATTGTTTCTACAATATGTGTAGCGTAAAAAACGTTTCGCATTAATAGAATAAAATAAATTACAAGCGTACTTCATACACTAAAGAAAAACACTTTTTTTTAGATACGTATGTGGTGCTTAATTGGGGGAAGTACGTTAAAGGAAGCATATATCTAATGTTAAAACAAATCCTCTGGAAAAGTATTAATGTAAATTATTCATGAAAATAGAGACAATCCAAAGAAGCTTTTGATAAATTGGAAATATACATAGTATTTCTAGGTAATGTTACATGCATTATTATTTTATTTGTAACTCTATATCAAAACTGTTATTTTTATTTACAGAAGCAATTAGAGTCAAACAGCCGGATGGGACAGAGACGAATATCAATAGATGAGATGGGGGCAGAAAAGAAAGGAAGAAGAATATAACATCTTTAGCGAACGAATAATTTAGACGACTGGATTTTTTTTAGGTATTACTTAGAATTTTTGTTGTTATTGATTTGTTAAAAATTAAACTGTAACAAATGTTAAATTACTGTTCGTTTAAAATATGCACATATTGAGTTTGTTTTCGGTTTCATGTTTTCCTAGTTATTTTCAGTTTTTGTTTTTATTAATTATGTCGTGAAATATTTGTGTCAATTACTCATAAATAAACATATTAAGTATTTTTATATTAGTGCTTTTTCTTGAAATTTATTGCTTTATTTACTTTCTATTACATAAAGTCTTTCCTTCATTATGTATATTATTTTATGCGCATAATATTCTATTTTGTCATGAATTATTATACACAGAAAATGGTGGCAAACAATTTGAAAAACATTACATGTGCAATGTGATTATGAATCTGATGTATTTTTTCCGCATTGTTCAATATGAATATGACATAGAGGCTGCCCCGAAATTAAATGTTCAAACACAAAGGTGTTATAGTGGGTGTCATTTCCAGTCGAACTAATCCTAGGTGTGATTATTATTCGATGCATAGTTTACGAATCATTTATTTTTTCTAAAAATCTTCCTTCATATAAACGTTCATTAAATTATCAACAAACAAAAGAGTACGACAATAAGAATGAAGTTATTTTTTAATGAAGTTAAATTGAAATTAAACATCGTGATATTATCAAAGGTACATCCTTTTGTTTAACGGATTTGATATTTCAGAAGACGTTGATGGTTTCTAATTTCTTTCTAAATTCTAACATTACAAAAAAATACTGTTTTTGACTATAATTTTATGAATGTTTTTTGTGGAAGATCTTTATAAAACTCGCAAAAACCTTATTAGAATTGAATAATCACATATGGGGCTAATTTGACTCGAAATTATACTCTTTATAACCCTTTTCCGTTTCGGGAACTACTTTCTGGACAGCCTGTATAAATATCCACTATCGTGGATAGACAAACTACATACTTATATGTAGAAATTAGTCATCACACCAATATCGGTGCGATATCCCAGGACGACTAAAACTTTATCGGCGGAGCATAGAAAACGTTGGGTAAGTATCAATCATGTATCGGTCTACTGATGATATTGTATCTAATTTTAATTGTATTGATATCGGATAGGTATTGGAATTTCGATATCGGATAGATGTTGGAATTTCGATATCGGATAAGTATTGGAATTTCGATATCGAACCAATATTGCAAAATGTTCACATTTTGTATCGGTATGATATCAGCGGCCGCTATAATTACGACATCGGTCAGCAATATCGGCGAAGCTTAGCCGATATCATGCCGATTCTTGTGCTGCTAGGGGAGTATCGATAGTTTCGATAGCTAACCATCGATACTTTCGATAGTCAACTGTCGATAGTCAGGTATCGATAATTTACAGACTTTTATGTAAAGTGATAACGTCACATTAATTGTAAGACTGACTAAGCATTTATTACGGTGGCCATACTCATTATCTTCCAAGGTAAAATATTTAGTATCCTTCATAATTTCCACGACTATTTTTTATTTAAATTTTCTTTTCTCCGGAGACGTGTTCAAAGTAGTCTTAAGGTATTTTTTTCCCATTCTACACAAGTAAATTTTTAAATAAGGTTAGCACAAATATAGCCTTCAAAATAAGTAATCACAATTTTCTAAAGATAAAGTGCACTTTAGAAAAATCGAAGGGGAAAAAAAGTTGAAAGGAAAAAAAGTAAAATTAGGGTTTCAAAAAGTAATCCTTGACAACGAGGAATGGAGATGGGACACTGTAAAAGAGCAACTAGGAAAAGTCCATTCACATCCAAAAAAGTAGTAAAGCATAAGAAAATACAGGATACGATAACGAACATGGCAATGAATAGCACAATGAGTAGTATTAAGAATAAAATAAGGAATAACATAAAAACACAAAGAAAAATACAAGGAGAAAGGAGTATGTTGATAGGAACGTGGAATGTCAGAGGTTGGGGAGGGAGAACTTAAACATTTAATGAAGGAGCTAAACAAATACGATTTTGATATTGTGGCGTTACAAGAAACTAAACAATTGGGACAAGAAATGTCGGAGATAGAGGGATATTTGTTTATGAACAGTGGAGGAGAGAACAGGACGCTGGGCAATATCAAAAGATCACATTCTTAAATATACATGCACCAAGCGAGGAAAAAGACAAAGAAATTAAAGAAAAATTTTATAGTGAAGTGGACAAATGCTACCAAAATATACCCAAATACGATATGAAAGTAGTTCTTGGCGATGTACATGCGAAAATAGGTAAAGAAGAAGCATATATACCGACGATAGGCAAGTATAGTTTACACGATGAGACTAATGAAAACGGACATCTCCTAGTAGATTTTGCGAAGTAAAAAAATATGATTGTTAAAAGCACCTATTTCCAGAATAAAAACATTCACAAAGCTACATGGCAGTCACCAAATGGAAAAACTACAAACCAAATAGACCATATCCTCGTCGAGGCAGATATTGGGAGTTTTATTAAAAAATAAGAACGTACAGGGGGCTAGATGTTGACTCTGATCATTTTATGGTTGGAGCAAAAAATGGAACAAATTTTACCGGAGAAGAGAAACCAAGTAAACGCAAGACAAATAACAAAAGAACCAGTAAGATTAAGAACCAAAAAGGAACAAAGAACCTATGAGGAGCAATTGCGAAAGAGTTTAGATAGAATCAATGGAACTGAAGATATAGAGGAAATGTGGGAGAATATACAGGAATTAAAACTACGGCATCAAGTTGCAATATAGAAAGAAGAAGAGAAAATAAAATATGGTTCGATGAGGATTGCACACAGGAGCTGCACAAAAGAAAAGAGGCAAGGATGAGGATGTTACTTGAGAAGACAGAGGAATCGAAGCGCTGAGAGAAAAAAAGAGAAAATATCTAGATGAGGTGCTTAAAGATATAGAGGAAAACTACAGAAACAATGAGATCAGGAATTTGTATCAGGGGGTGAAAAGGGAAAGACGGGGATATCAGCCAAAGCCATTGGTCTACAAAAGTAAGGATGGGAAAATCATAGGCGGTGATATGGAGATATTGGACAGCTGGAAGGATTATTTCGAGAAGCTATTAAATGATGAAGGTGGACCAAAATACAAAAAGGAAGAAATCAAAGCTGATAATATTGAGCCATTACTAGGGGAAGTGGAGGAGATGATACCAAGTGAGGTGGACATTCAAGAAATAATACTAAGTCTGAAAAATAATAAAAGCCCAGGAATTGACGGTGTAACAGCGGAAATGTTCAAATATGGAGGGAAATTAATGATGAAATGTATGCACGAGCTGATAAGAAAAATATGGATACAAGAAAAGATCCCACGAGACTGGTCACAAGCAGTTATATGTCCTATACATAAAAAAGGGGACAGAAAAGAATGTCAGAATTATAGGGGGATAGCACTACTCAATGTGTCGTATAAGATCCTTGCGAAATATATAAAAGATAAGCTGGCAGAGAGTATGCAAATGGTCGTGGGAGAGTATCAGTGCGGTTTCAGGAAGGGGAGAAGTACGATGGACCAAATATATACATTGCAAGAAATACAAGCGGAGAGCTACGAATATAATAACCAGGCATGGATGCTGTTTATAGACTTCCGACAGGCTTACGACAGAATAAAAAGGAGTGAATTGTACAAACATCAAATTGTCATTGAGTAATATGTGGGCGATTCAGAACTCACTCAAACTACTTGCCAAAAGACTACAAAACCATTATTATTATGCAAATTTTTACACAGCTAATTAAGCAACATATTACTATTATTATTGTATCGCAGTTAATTATTATTATTATTATAGGGGTATTATGGGTAAAGTGAATAAAATAAAGGAGCCTAAAGGAATAAATACTTATTCCGAGAAAATGATTATAAGGTCAGATGATGGCAAGCAATATGAAGATATACTCCGCACAATCAAGAGCAACGTCGATACTGACAAGGTGGGAATCAAGCTGAAAGCGATTAAAAAGACCCTTAAAGGCGATGTAATGTTGGAAGTACAGGGAGGAAAAGAAAAGGCCGTAGCCTTCAAACAAGAAATCCTCGACAAGAATAAGGATATCCAGGTTACGATGAAAAACGATGAGGACATTATATACGAAGAATCTAACTTCAACCGAAATCAGATTTTCACACATCAGAGTCAATGTCGATTGTGTCCTGCCAGGTACGGACAGC
The DNA here is from genome assembly GCA_949128085.1 of Cetonia aurata. Classification (NCBI taxonomy): domain Eukaryota; kingdom Metazoa; phylum Arthropoda; class Insecta; order Coleoptera; family Scarabaeidae; genus Cetonia; species Cetonia aurata. The sequence continues at coordinate 25,048,851 of OX421889.1, read as the reverse complement.
GCTGTTTCGTACTTTGCAGTGTTCTGTATGCTGTGCATGGACCTGTGGGGGACGCTGGGCATCTATACACTTGTTGTATAGATGTCGTTGTAGTCATGTCATTCTCTTTAGAGGACATTATATGTATTACTGACATTTACGGTGACGCGACGCCTATGGAAGTCTCAACTGCCGTCAGAAATAGTGTGGGAAATTTGACAGACCGAGATGTTAAGATCATGTCACTAAGATCAAATCGGACTGGTGGGCAAACGGCTACGGTAGCGATTAAACGAGGAGCAGTTAAAGGTCTTGTAAAGGCTGGAACTCTTAGAGTGGGCTGGGCTCCATATAGGGTGAGAGCCCAGGTCACCATTCTCATATGTTATAAATGCTTGGAGTTTGGGCATCCCACGAAAGAGTGCAACGGAGTGGATAGAAGAAAGATATGCCTCAATAGACCTGAGAAAAGGAATATTACATATTACAGAAAGTTAGTAAAATAAAAAATAATTGCCTTTAAGCACGACAAGAGAGAAGGACAAGTGAATACGGCCACCAAAGCAAGAGGGAAGGATGGTTCACACAGTCTCCCAAAAACATCCCCAGGTTGAACCACAGCGATTCGAGGAAGCGAGGTCCACAGTGGGAAAGCGGCTGTGGTAAACTAGAAGAACCAAGTATTAAGATACCCCCAATAATTTAATAGATGTTCCAGCACATCGTTCTCAGTATTTTAAAAGGGGTTTCAGTTATAATTGTGCACATGCAATGAAAGAGTTACCTAGCCACGTAAAAGAATTTTCGCTGCCGTTTAAACACACAATTACAAGACTTCTTGCAGTTGAACAAAATAAAATAAATTAATTGTTTAACAACTTGTATATGAGCGGTCATATTTTTTTTACAGTGGGTTGCCATGTTAAGTGCGTTTTTTTTTTTTTTTGTTGGGTTATCAAGAACGGCAGCGATTCCTATAGGATTAGCTGATGATGATCCTTTTGGCAATATACTTGCTATTTAGTGTAAACTCCTCTTTTTTTTCTAGCACACAGACTTCGTACTGGGCTGGCATTCTGTCTGCTAATTTATTTAGTGTAGTGGTAAATGTATATTGTGCTGGAGCATATATATGTATACGTATGTATACTGCTAATAAATATGTTTATTATTATTATTATTATTAATAATAAGCATACCAAGTTTCAGGGTAATCCAAGGGAATATAGATAGGAGCAATGCGGCAATGGATTTAATCTACAAAACAGCGGATAAAAAAAAAACGGATGTAATAATAATGGCGGAACCTACTAGAAAGAGAATTTATCAAACAAATTGGTTGGTCGACAATATGATGTCGCAATCAACGTACGGAATAAAACTCTCAAAGCGTGGAGTAAGGGCAAAGGCAACGACTATGTGTGGATAGAGACCAACACTGTGGTGACGTACAGCTGCTACGTGTCTTCCAATATAGAAATAGCGATGTTTGAAGACTTCCTACAAGCATTAAGAAATGATATGAAGCAACATAAGAAAGAAATTATAGTAAGTGGGGATTTTAACGCAATGTCATATATGTGGTGTTCTAAAACCGAAGACAGAAGAAGAGAACTACTTGAGGAACGGATGGCAGAAGAAGACCTCATAGTCCACAACCACGGAGAGTAGCCCACCTTCATTAGTAGTAGCCAAACGTATATAGACATAATGTTTAGTACAAAGGGCATTGCGCAATCCATAACCGGGTGGCATGTGATGAACCACTACGAAGGTACCAAGCCAAGAAGCACTACAGCAAATAAGGGATGGAGAAACAAAGAAGAGGACATGGAAAAAATGACGAAAGAAGTCCAGAGACTCTCACAAACATCGTACGCGCGGCTTGCAGCAAAATCTTTCCTAAAAGAGCGGTGAGCACCAGCACTAAAGCTCCGGTATACTGGTGGACCGATGAAGTAGCAGCAGCAAGGAGAGAGTGCCTGAAAGATAAAAGGACACTGGTAAGAGTGAGTTTCCCTCTCGAAGCGAAAACAAAAAGCGACAGTGCAACGTGGTCTATGCTCAGAACAGACAACTGCTGAAAAAAGCTATTCAAGAGACGAAGAAGAGAGCGTGAAAACGGCTGCTAGAGGAAATAGACCAGGATATATGGAGCAAAGGATACCAGATAGTAACCAAAAAGCTAAGAGCGCTTCCGGTGGTGTCCATGACGGACGAGAAATAGTTGGAAATTGAGAAGACGCTCTTCCCTACATATCTCCATAGAACTCCAGACAGAGTGATGTGCCTCTGTTCACGCTGAGTGATCTTGCTCTGCCTGCAGCTAGGATCAAAGGAAAACGTGCTGCAGGGCCAAATGGCATATCCCCGGACGTGATCAAGGCGGTGGTCCGCGACCATCCTGAGGCTTGCCTGGTTACAGGCAGATTCCCAGAAGAATGGAAGATAGCAAAACTAGTTCTAATCCCGATGATCTAGGATGATCAGCAGAACCATTGCTACCGACCGATATGTATCTTAAATGTGCTGGGAAAATTGCTGGAGCAGCTTCTGCTAGTGCACCTAAAGAAAGAGGTAGAAGACAAAGGAGGGCTTGCAGGAAACCAGTTCGGAGTCAGAGAGGGGAGGTCAACTATCACTGCGCTGACAGAAGTTAAGAAGATTGCCGAAGAATCTTATGGGGGGATTTTTCGCCGCTTTACGTTTATAAAAAACAAAATTACATCTCGCGAAGAAGTAAATACTGTCGGTACTATCGGTATATCATCTATAAACGGACCAACCATCGTTAATTCGCTAATATTTTACTATACTGAACTAATCCAACTGCAAATGTCAAAACTATCGATAGTTATCGATAGTCACTATCGATAGTGCCCACCACTAGATATTGGTAGTTGTGAGAGAAAAAATAAATGTGATATTTGTGTGAGAGTATCTTTACTACCATATTGTCCTACTTCATAACATCAGCGGACATTTTTATATAAATATTACTCGCCATTTTTGAAGGAGATTGGAAGCAGTGTGGGGAAAAATAAATGTGATTTTTATAAGTTTGAGTGTTTGTTTATCGCCTTCAGACATGATAACACGTAAATCTTGAGGAATGTCGAAGATGTCGGCGGATATAATTATCACTTTGCACTGCTACTCACAACATAGATCGCATTCTTATCTATAAAATATCTTTTATAAAATACTAGATGAAAAGGAAAAGGTGATAAAGGAACTTCTATAAAAGATATATTTTATAAAAGTTAACGTATTACACTATAATAATTATTGTTTCCCAATATATGTTCTATAAAAGATCTTTGTCAAAGAACTTTTATAGTGTAATACGCGCCTATGCCTGACAATATTCATCATATGATCCTTTTTATATTGTCAAACGTATGACTCACAATCCCAAGATAGCAGATATTGTTTCCTTATCATACGTATAGGTGTATAAACATAAATCCCCAACATAATTATTAGTATTTTAATTAATAGACATAAAACACGTTTATCGGAAGCAAAACGCGAGATGACTGACATATGTACGTACGTTTGCACTGAATAGAGTCACTAACATACATATATAAACATGTAGATACACAAAAACAAAGCGTTTCGTAACCCCCACAAAAATTAACAAACGACAAAGTACCTAATACAATAGGCAAATATTTAATTACGTGAGTCGACAACACTAGACACCTACCATATAGGCAACCCGACCAACATATCGCATTATAGTGGCAAGTTGTTTTTTATTTCTAGCGGAGAATAACCTTGTGACTTGCGATATTCACTACTAGCGCGGATAATGACGTTGTTGCAATGCGGCTGTGCTTAGAGTAAAACGTAATCGCACGAAATGCAGGCACAGTGACACAAAACCTTTAATTAATGTTGGTGTAGCGTTTAGAAAATAGTAGAGTTTGAAATAATTAGAAGCTATTAAATCAACGTAAACTGAAAAGGTAAATTTAATTAATCATTCTCTATAATCTTATTATTCTCTCATCGATCCATCTCACATCAATTATTTCCTGTTTATAATTTATATTTGTATGTAGCGCACTTGCAGCTATAAGAGTACTAGCTCTCTGCTATTTGGACAAGGGGCATGCGATTTTATTTTGCGATAAATCTTTTATATCTAACAAGGGAAGGGAGTTAGACTGTTACATAGCGATTTGATTGAAACCTAGCATATTTATAGAGCCTATTGAATGTATAATTGTATTTTAATAAATTTCCGTTTTCCTTTTGTACCAAACTTTAAGTTTTGGGGGGTGAAATCTACGCCTGAAATCTAGATTTTCTTTTAATTCTTGTATTGTACTGTGTTGTTATTGAGAAAAGTATATTAAACCATTGCTATGTTATTTTCAGTGTATCATGCTAAACAAAACCCACAGAATCATAATATCGACTATAAAATTGTTTATGTAAATGTATTTTTACTTATTTATTTATTTTGTTAACGTATGTAATAATTTAAACTAAAAACTTACTTATTTCATATCTAATTCAATTAATGCTTGTAACCATGGATTTTAGCGCATGTGTATGTCTCTCAATTAATGTTCGACGAGGGATTTTTATGCTACCGTATCGTTCGAAACGACTTCTATGATCGTTGCCGGAGTCCTTTTGTCTAGGAAATATTGAGTTTGTTGAAAACAAATGTGGAGGACTTCTTTTTCGGTTTTTCCTGAGTGTGGTTGCTATTCGTATATTTATCTAGAATTTTGTAATATCTATCACAATTTAAGTCCATACAGTTGTCAAATTTACTTACAAGAATGAGAGTATTACGTGTATAGTGCTAAGATGATGAAATAACTGCATTATTTCGAGATTTGGGGTGGCCTTTCGTCTAATCCTGGGAGGCAGTTTGCTGTGAGATCGTTGGAACACCATTTGGAAGCTAAAATGATTGTTTTGAATTTGGAATTATTATTTGGATTATACTAGAGCAGTTTTCGTACCTGAAGTAAGCGATTTTTGCCATCTTTTGAAAATATAACCGGCATATAATGCACAAAGGGATTTGAAGTTATATTTATTTGAATGATAACTATGGATCTAGTGAATTTGGTTATGCGAGGTTGTATTTGATTCTGTGGGTTAATTTCACGAGCAGTTTAAGATGACATTGATCTAGTTATACTTGATTTTATGACGGGAATTTAGCGGGAGATTTGAATTTTATTTATGATATTAAAAACGAGAAATACGAGTTTTTAGTTTGGATTAAGATTCTAGAAATATTATTATTATGTATCTAAGATAGTAAAGAACTTACTTACCCTAAGGGAATCTTTAGAAGGTTCATTTCTTTATTCATCATTCATTAATTTTTTTTTTCAATGTATTACAAGAACATAACTAACTAATAACTACTACAGTCACATTAAAGATATTTAAATGTTATAAGCTATATTAATATAATAATCAGTGGTTCAGCGGAGTGACGTTATCCTCCCGCGTCCCGTGGGTGACTGTAAATTATAAGTATATCATCATCCTATTCGTTTGCGGTGTACTTAAAACCCTGTGGTGGGGCCAAGTTTACTTTGCATGCTCTCTAACATTTGAGATCTACTATATCTTTAGAATTAATGAGAGTATAATAGATGACGCTGAGTGGTGTTTAGTAGAATAAAAAAGTGTTTACTTAATTAAACATTTAATTAAAATTTAAAAGATTCATCTAGGAGTTTCGTAGCAATATATATACATTAGCACTAAGGCCTAGTAGGCCAATGGCTACGTTTGTGATCCTTCTCCATTCTTGCCTGGCTGTCGCTTTCTTCTCCCTGTCCCCCACCCCAATCAACTTTAGATCTTTCTGTACCTTCTCTTTCCACATATTCTTGGCTCTTTTCCGTCTTCTGTTGCTCTCTAGTTCCTTGTTAGTCCTGCGTTCTCACTTTTCAATAACCTTTTTCCCTCCATAAATCTTTCTTGACACTTTTCTCTCCCACCTACTTAGTACATTAATTCCTGTTCTTCCCATGGTCCACGCCTCACTGCCAAATAGTACTACTGGCCTAAGTATCATTTTGTATAGCTGTTTTTTTCAATTTTCTTGTATGGTTGTATGTCTTTCCCGCTCTGTATACACCTTTAATTCGCCTTTTTCAAATTCTTTGTCCGGCCTGTTCATATACCTCGTGTTTTGTTTATATATAATCAGTCCTATCTTTTCTGCAGCTTTCTCTATTTATAAAATCGTCTCTGCTAATTCTTTCTTACTTCGGGTAGTTATGACTACATCATCGTCGGTGAATGCTAGTATTTGGTGTCGGTTGTGGTATATTAGTCCATTTCTATTAATTCCTGCCTTGAATAACACCGGTAATAAGAGATCACCTTGCCTTAGTCCATTTATCACCCCAATTTCCTTCGTCAACTGGTCTCCCATCTTCGCCCTTACTCCTGTTTCATCCAATGTCATTTTTATTAACCTAAGCAATTTCCCTTTAACTCCCAATTCCTCCATTGCTGTTCTTCCCTCTTTATTCTGTCGCACGCTTGCTGGAAGTCAATAAAGGCAACCCAGGTGTCCAGATTATGCTCACAGCTTTCCGCTTGAAGTTCCCGTAAAGTATACATTTGGTCCACCACCGATCTCCCTTTCGTACATCCGCTTTGCTTTTTTCCTAATTCCCTCTCCATCTTGAACGCTATTCTGTCCTTGATAGCTGTTAACATCACCTTATAATTCACAATCAGTAGCTCAATTCCTCTATAATTGGTACAGTCTGTTCTTTTTAAATGGAGCATCCTGTATCTAATGCAGTGTTTCTCAACCTGTGGGGCGCGCCCCACCAGGGGGGCGTGATAAAACTAAAGTGGGGTGCGAGCAAGACGAGAAAAAATAAGAAAAAAAACATTAGTAAAACGATCATTCAATTTACTCAAAGAAAAGGAAAATACATTCTGATATAATAAAAAAACAAATTGCAGGTTTACACTGATATATAATGCACTTATAAATAGAATACAACGTATTTATTAATTAACTTAAAAATATTAAGTTTAAAACAGGATTAATAATTATTAGTGACTCCCTTGGGCCTGTCTCCTAGAGCAAAGTTTTTCGAAAGAAGGCTTAATATTAGAAATTGACACTCTAAGCTCTTTTTCTATATTTAGCTGTGATCTATATTTTGTCTTCAAAGCAGCCACCGCAGAAAATCCGGTTTCGCAAAGGTAGGATGTGGAAAATGGTAATACTATACGCAGTGCTCTTGATTTTAGTGCAGAAAACTCATCATCCAACCCTGCCCAAAATTAAAAGAGTGATTTATTACGAAACTGTCTTTTTATTTCGCCACTTGCCGTGAAGTCTATAAAGATTTCTTCTTCGGCAGTTGAGAGACCTCCGGGAGTATTTTGAAATGGGTCCCCAACCCACTCGTAACTTGCTATCTTCTTTGTCAGCATGGTTACATGATTTTCAATGGTTACCAAAATAACTGCTATATGTTGCTCTCCAGTCTTGTAAGTTTTGACACATTCATCCAAATTTCCAAACATTTCTAGGTTTCTTTGCTTTACATTTCTACTCCACAATTCTAGTTTTCTGCAAAAAGCATTAACTTTTGTCACTGGTGTCCAGCACATGTGTGTTTGCTTCTTGGAGTTGAAGATTCAAGGTATTTAATTTCTCGAATATGTCGACCAAATAGCTCAATTTCATCACAAATAAATCATCCCGAAAAGTCTCGGCTTCCGGTCGGTTTTCCTCTTCTAGAAAAATGGCGATTTCATCTCTTAATTCATAAACTCGTTGCAAAAATGCCCCACGTGATAACCATCTTGCCTCGCAATAAAACAGTAACGCTGAATGTACTGCACCCATGTCTTTACAAAGTGCAGAAAAGATTCTTGATTTTAGTGGTCTCATTTTTATATAATTTACTACGGTTACCACTGTTGTTAGCACAAAATTCAGACCAGGACTCATTTCTTTGGAAGCCAGAGCTTCTCTGTGGATCATGCAATGTGTCCAGATACACTCCGGAGATTTTTGTTTCACAAATGCTTGTACACTTTGGAATCTTCCAGACATTGTACGAGCACCATCAGTGCATATTCCGACGCAATTTTTCCACTCTATGTTTGCCTCATTTAGGAAATAATTTGAGATAGAAAATAATGCACGTGCTGTTGCTTCGAGTTCTATTGGTTTGCAGAATAATAGTTCTTCCGCTACTGACATACCATCACAAAATCGAACATAGGCAATTAAATGAGCGCCTTTATTGCTATCTGTGGCCTCATCAAGCTGAATTGAAAAAAGTTTGTCACGCAATTTCCCAAAAAGCTGGTGTTGCACATCTTCAGCTATATTATCAATTCGACGGGCAACAGTATCATTTGATAGAGGTATGGACTGCAACTGTTTGGCAAAACTATCTCCAAACATACTTTCTACGATCTCAATTGCAGCTGGTAGGATAACCTCTTCACCAATAGTGTGAGGTTTTTTGCTTCTGGCTATCTGATATGAAACTTTGTAAGAGGCAAGTGAAGCTTTTCATTTACAGACAAAGTTTTTTTTAAAAATAATTTTTGCTTTTTATACGATTTTAATTTTAATTCGAAGAATGCTCGGGGTTTGCCAACGTACTCACTATGAAGCGTTTCCAAATGTCGTTTAAGTTTGTTCGGCTTCATGCTGTCTGCTGCCAAAATTTTTGAGCAAATGACACACAGGGGCCTTTCTTCTTCATTTACTTCAGTGCTGATAAACCTAAAATTTAAATATTCTTGAGAATATTTTCTTGATTTTATCTTCGGAACCATTTTCGTCTGTGCACTTGTTGATGCTTCACTATCGTCTAATGCTCGCTTACGCCCACTTCAAAATTTATCCATGATTCTGCATATATACACTATATAATTCTACAGCTACGTGAATATCCTAAATTGCAGATAACACGCAAATCACAACATGCACATTCACGGTAGAGGTACAGATAGAAGAATCGACTCGACTGAGATTGGGTGGAACGAGATATAGCTTTATGGACGCCGCGCAGGCAGTCTAGAATGTTCGAGATAAATCGGAACTTCTCGCGAAGCAGCGAGGATGTCCGATATGGTGCACGTGAGACAGAGAGCAATCGATTCTGATTTTATCAATGCAGCGGATCGGTGTTGCCAAATATCAATAAATTTACCCATTTGTGGTAATTTTTTGGTTTAACAAGATCGTAGGATGGCTTTAGCTCTCCTTTCAGTGAAATGAGAGGAGGGGGGCGCGATGAGAATTGTGATTGAAAATTGGGTCGGAAATGCAAAAAGGTTGAGAAACGCTGATCTAATGACATATTTGAAATCTAAAGGCCAAATTAGGACAAGTTTATGTAATAATAAGTCTTTGAAAATTTTTTTTTAAACTTATGAAACTGCAATACAAAATTTAAGTTTGTTTTTTATTGTGAAATCCAGCATCCATGAACGTAGTTCATCATTCAGCTAAGACGCTAAGCAATGGAATAAAGTAAAAATGTAGTCGCACAGCTATACTGAGTGTTAATAAACGTTTGTTTAAGGTTGATGACTTTTGCCCTGACTTGTTCCAATTTGGTCTTTAGATTTCAAATATGTCACATAGATATACTAGAATTTATAAATTAAAATAAAAATAAAAAAATATCTAATACAAAAACTAAGCGGGTCAAGTAATCGATTTACAAATTAATCTAAGAATTAAAGAATAGTGCAAATCCAGTTAAATATTTTTGAATTTAAGTATCTGAATACTTTTTTTTTTACCCGCAGATGGAACCGTCTACTTTAGCCACGATTATCGTAGCCATATTGGTCGGAATTGTAACGTACTTCAGACACAAATACAAGTATTGGGCTAAAAAAGGTGTGCCCTACATCGAACCCCAAGTGCCCCTTGGAAACATGCAAAATCCTCTATTCCCCAAACAAGCGAATTTTCAAATTCTCCACACTTATTACAATCACTTCAAAGCAGGAGGCCACAAACACGCCGGCCTATACTTTTTCTACAGACCCGTATATGTGCCAATTGATCCAGAACTGATAAAGAATATTCTCTCGAAAGATTTCGTCCACTTTCAAGATAGAGGGACGTATTATGACGAAAAGCATGACCCCTTGAGTGCGCACCTATTCAGTCTGGAAGGGAAAAAATGGAGAAATTTAAGAGTGAAATTGACCCCCACCTTTACTTCTGGGAAGATGAAGATGATGTTTCAGACTTTATTGGATTGCGGCGACCAGATGATGGAGAAAATAAGCGAACTGTGTGAACGAAAGGAAGCGATTGACAGTAAGGAGCTACTCGCTTGCTTCGCCACCGACGTGATAGGATCATGCGCCTTCGGTTTGGAATGTAACAGTTTCAAGAACAAGGGTAGCGAGTTCAGAGCGCATGGGAGGACAGTATTCTCATCCAAATGGAGCAGGAGATTCAGGATACTGTTCATTGCTTTCGCGCCAAATTTGTCCCGAAAAATCGGCGTCCCGATATTCGAAAGGAGCCTCACGAATTTTTATTTGGACGCCGTGAAGAGTATGGTGAAATACAGGGAGGAAAATTCTGTCTTCAGGAACGACTTTATGCAAATATTGCTAGAGCTAAAGAATGGAACTGACGGTAAAATAACGGAGACTGACAGCTTAACCATTGAGGAAATAGCAGCACAAGCGTTCGTATTTTTCTTAGCCGGATTCGAAACGTCCTCCACGCTGATGAATTTCTGCTTGTTCGAGTTAAGCCAAAATGAAAGAATCCAAGAAAAAGTTCGTAAAGAAGTATTGGAGACCATGAAGAAACACGATGGCAAAATCACTTACGAAAGCCTAATGGAAATGAAGTATTTGGGACAAGTCATCGATGGTAAGTTCCACAGGAAATCTTCATGGTGTCGAATAATCTTCATTTGTATATTTTAGAAACTTTGAGGAAGTACCCACCAGGTGGCAGTATCATCAGGAAGTGTACCATGGATTATAAGATCCCAGATACGGATGTTGTGCTGGAGAAAGGCACTAGGGTTCTTATTTCAACACATGGGCTTCACTACGATCCGGAATATTATCCTGATCCCGAAAAATTTGATCCTGATAGGTTTAATGAAGAGAACAAAGCTAGCAGACATCCGTTTGTGTATCTACCTTTTGGTGAAGGTCCTCGAATATGCATTGGTGAGCCCAAATTTCCAGCAGCAGCTTTCAAAATGAAAGCCTCGTTAATTCCACTTGAAATTCGGTTTTATAAGATTGAAATAATGTGCGACATGTTAAGTGTCTACCCAAGGCGTTGATTCCAATACACAAATCTGCGTTAGTGTAACAACCAATCACCTCTGAAATCTATAACTTTTTGTATCAGCACTAATCTGAATTGAAAAGAAAAAAACAGTGATATATACTTGACACTGCGGCTACTTTTGGTAGAAACGACGTCTTATAATCACAAAATTGTTATTACACTTTGAAAATGGTATGGTACCGTAATTTCGGGTGTCTTGGGAGTAGCGGGTAGCTTGGGACAGCGGATCACTGTATGTCGTTTGCGTGTAGAGCTATGTTGTGGTTGGTAAACGAAGTTCATATAAAATATTTATCGAATACTTATACAGTCCTGTGAAGGTGGAGACTGTGGCTTGAAAACTATAACAAAAATCCAAAAGAAAAAGTGAAAAAATCCTTTACCACAAAAATTAAAGATACAAATCTAGATACAAATCTAAATACGTATTTCGGCAACTAAGTTGCCATCTTCAGTAGAAAACAAGTGAAGAGCAGTGTTAAACTTAGTGTTTTCGGCTAAGGTAAACCTTGGAAGATATGCTCTTCACCAAATCACTAGTGGAATAACACTGAGTGTTATTCCACTAGTTGCCGAAATACGTATTTAGATTTGTATCTTTAATTTTTGTGGTAAGGGATTTTTTCACTTTTTCTTTTGGATTTTTGTTATACTTATACAGTAATTTGTAAACTTGCGTCAAATTTCACACTCCCTGTGTACCCAGTCCTTTGCAAAAAAATATTTAATTTCAGGTAAGAAGAACACAATATTTTATACACCTCCTACTTTTCCCTGGTCTCGAAGTTCTATTTGACATAAACATTTGATATATTTTTTTTTGTAATTCCTAAAGCGTCTGGAAAACGTGTCATAACCTTACTTCTACTTATTTTAGTATGTTTCCCCCGTAACACCCTGATTATTATTTTTTGTCTTTTCAAGGGTGACTTGGGACTATGCCCAACAAATATAAGAGGCTCCTTGGTAGCCACAAATACCATGATTTTACAAAAGAAACGCTCGAGAAAGCACTCAACGATATCAGGGTTAACAAATTAACGTACAGGGCTGCCAGTGAAAAATACAGCATACCCAAGTCCACCCTCGAACGGAATATGAATACTAAAAATATGAAAAAAGATGAAAGAGAATTTCTTGTTCATTTGTTTTAGTTTCATAGAATTTTTTTATAAAGTTTCTATTTTGTATTATAATAAAATTAAAAAATAAAATAAAAAACATTAAATAAAATGAGCTGCCAAACGATTCTTCTAATCAAAATTTACGTAAATTTATTCTAAAATTGTCCCAAGTCACAGCTTCTAAAGTTGAGTTGAAAAAATCATAGAAATAAAAGTACGTCCCAAGGCACCCAAATCGTTGGGTAACTTGGGACAGACAGTTTTCTTTTTTTTTTTTTCTTAATACAGTTCATTGTATCCCATGTACGTACGCCCAATCAGTACCTCTAATCATTTCGCATAAGCTACAATTTTTTTGGTACAGAAAAACTAAACAGCTTTTTACTTATAAAGCTTTAAATTCGAAAACTGTCCCAAGTAACCCGAAATTACGGTATTGTTAATGTGTGAGGTAATTAAAATGTATCGAGTAGCGTTGAGCTAACCGAATATAATTCGATAATGTTAAACGAATGTGAGTAGATATATTTAAATGGATTTGTCTTTAGCGAATGCAAAATTGTTTCTAAACTCTAATCGCTCCCACAGATTATAATCGTAAGAGAATGAAATGTATTTGGGAGATATACAACTGCCTCATTAGAATTTTTAAAACTAGTAGGAATTTAATTTTGAAACCGTTGGAGCAGGGAAATATCTAAGCTTTATAATGTTTTTGATATACATTTTAGAAATTAATATAAATATGATTGCCTTCAAATGAGTAAATAAGCAACTTCATTCATTTTGATATTAACCTGAAGATAAAAACAATTATATTAGTAGCTAAAATTATCTGAATAATAGAACGCGAAATTAATTTTGCAGGTCTTCGATTTGGTTTGATGCAAAGCCGAGTTGGATTATCCTTGATACTGAAGAATTACAGGGTAACCCTCAACCCAAAGACGATTCTACCACTGGGACAAAATCCGTCTGCTTTTCTGTTGCAACCTTTAAACAATATATACCTTGATATGGAAAGAATATATGCATGATTACTTTAACATATTTATATTGTGATTATTTTACTTGTTTCATTCAAATAAATACTCAATTAAAAACGAAAATAAATACTTTTCTATCATATCCCAGTGTAAATATTTCTTCAATGGAAAACTGCCGTTTATTGTAATATGCTACATTTTTGAGAGTTGTTATCTGGTAATTAGCGTTAGGCTTTTGAAAATTTCAAAATATTCACTACTGGGCACAAGATAATCCACACGTCTTAAGGGAGAATAATCACCAGGACCGGTTTAGCTTTAATGTTTTTTGTCTGGTTATGGACAATAGCGTAGCATATCAAGTCTACGATGAAAGTTTAAATGGGGCTAGATATCTAGAGATACTTAGAGTATTTGTTAGTGATTTTTTAAATACTCTACCTCCAGGAGAGAGAGCAAACAGTTGGTATCAACTAGATGGTTCTCTCGCGCACTCCACACTAGCTGTACATCAACAATTGACCTTGATGTTCGAGGATCGGTGGATTGGTCCCCAGGGACCCTTGAACTGGCCACCCAGATCACCCGATTTGACGCCCTTGGACTTTTACCTGTGGGGTCGCACAAAAGAGCAAGTGTACTCTACACCTGTATTAACGAGAGAGGAACTATTGAACCGTGTTCACGATGCGTTCACCAATATAACCCCAGACGAACTTCGGAGATCGGTTTCGCGAGGAGTACATGATAGAGTGATTCAGTGTTTGAAGCAAAATGGTGGTCACATAGAAAAATTATTGTAGTTATTTCGTTCAATTTATTTTATTTTTTCTTGTCATTATGTTCCTAATATTTGTTTTTCATTTGTTACTACGTTTCAAATTTTCTTACGTTCATGTTTTGTTTCCATTTTCTAATTAAAATGAAACACATACGTTGTTTCAGTTTCTGTCAAAAATCACATTAAAACAGAAAATATTTCCATAACAAGAAAACCGTTGTAAATAGGTATAGGGAAAGTCAAAGCGAATCGATGCAGAATTAAATTCTGCATCTGATCATCCAATAATATACAGGCTGTTCCATTTGAAAAAAATAACTTTTTCAACTTTGAAGATTTTGTAATTGGTCATGCAGTTTTGGACACCCTGTGTGCGACAAATCAATTGTCAATGTGGATTTCGAAAGTGTCATTCTTGTGCTTCCATCTACCCTAGAAGTGTTTATTACCAGTCGAAAATGGACAAAAGATACTCTGTTGCAAATAACGCTACATCTTTCAAAATTTTCAAAAAAATCAAGATATCTAAGTAGCAGTTGAAAATAGGTATAGGGAAACCTATTAGAACTCATCATAAAATTTTCTCAGGAATTTAAAAATTAAATAATATACAGGCTGTTCCATTTAAAATAAGAAAGTTTATGGAGACTTCCGGTATAGCCGGAAGTGCTAAGATCCTGAAAATATTTTAAAATGAAAGAGAATCTTGAATAGCCCCGGATTCCAAAAATTCAGAGTTCCAGGTTTTTTCTAACCTCGGAAACTTCTAACGAACGGCTACCGTGGAAAACTCTGTATATAAGACTAGGTACTTCAAACGAAAGTGACGTCCACAAAAATTAACAAACGATAAAATATCTAATAAGCCAATACGTAAGTATACGGGTCAACTACATACCTGACATACCCCATTATAGCATCAAGTTTTTGTGACTCGCGATATTAATTACTAGCGCAGATGATGCCGTTGTTGCAATGCGGCTGCACTTGTTGTTAGAGTAAAACGTAATTGCACGAAATGCAGGCACAGTGACATAAAACCTTTAATTAATTGAGGTGCAACGTTTAGAAAATAATAGAATTTGAAATAATTATATAGAAGTTATTAAATCAACGTGAATCGACAAGGTAAATTAATGAATTATTTTTCTCTATAGTCTCACTTCTCTCTTCCACTCTTCCGATATCAATCATTTCTTGTTTATGATTTTATAATAGGAACAAAGTTAGGAATTTTGTTCATATGCCGACTTATACTATTATAGCAGGGGTGGCCAGACTTTATCCTGCCAAGAGCCAAAAATCTTTAACTCATAATTTTGAGAGCCGTAAAGAGATAAACGTCTTAATTATGTAGTATTTAAATTTCACGGTCTTTATTTTCATATATAAAATATTTTAAGAAACACATTGAGGTATACAGATACAATAAATGTAAGTACTTATAGAAATTTTTTTTATTCTTTACTGGTAGGTGCTATTGGTATATGTGTTTGTATTTTGGCTGCGAATCGTTGAAAATCTGGTTCATAAGTTGTTAGTGCCGTACGAATAAGATCAGACAAATGCTCATTTGTCAGCTGGGAACGCTGCTTCGATTTAATAAATTTCATTGTTGAGTAAAGAGATTCGCAGCAATACGTTGTACAAAATATCGAAATCAATTTACATGCTTCATTCTTAAGAAACCAATTTCCAAAATTCTATTGGGGATTGTAATGATTTATGGTACATCTCCAATGCCTTTCTATTAATTCCATCTCGCCAGCTGGTTTATCAGGGAGTAAATACAGTGGAAGTGTACACATGGACAGTGTGAAGTCGTCACTAATTCTGTCAATTTCAAATGGATTTACAAGAAAATTGATACAGGACTTAAAATTGTTTAAATCTGCAAGTCTTAGTTTGAAATTTTCCATCAATTAATAATTTGGCTTGATATCTTGGAGTTGTGAATTTTTACTTTTTAGCCGAGGAAAGATTAAACGTTTTTGTCATCAAATCGTGTTCAACTAGTAGCATTTTTTTTTTTTTTTTGGAAACTGAAAATTGTTTGAGTAAGAACAGTAACAGTTTTTTTGTTTACCCTGTAATTCTAAGTTAAGTGATTGTAAGTGTTCCATTATATCAGTCAAAAAGATTAAATCTTGATTCCAGTGGTTATCTTTTAACTGTGGATAGTGCTTTCCCTTTCTTTAAGAAAATTAGTAATAGGGCCGATTAAGTTGACGAAGTGGCTTAATACATTATAAGTGGATAACCATTTCACTAAAGAATAAAATGGTAAGTCATTGGGATGATCTTCGAGATCCAGTTCTTCAAGAAGTTTTTAAATTGACGATGATTTTTTGAGCTTGTTTGAATATAATTCACTATTTGTAAAATGATTATCATGACATTTTCATACTTAAAGAATTTTGCTACCAAACTTTCGCGATGTATAATACAGTGAATAGGTAAAAAATCTGGAATTTTGGGATCCGCTTTTAGAAGAGCTACAAGACATTCTACATTTTTACCCTACATCGCAGGTGCTCCATCGGTTGCCACACTTACAAGATTCTTTGAAGGTATGCCAGTTCTCTCTATAATTAAATCAAGTGCATTTTGGATATCGATACCGCCAATGGTATCTTTAAGTGGTACTAAATCTAATAATTCTTCATTAACTGACAGATCTGCAGACTCATATCGAATAAATCCGGTTAATTGCGGAATATCTGGAACATCCGTAGATTCGTCAAGAGCTAAACTGAATCGTACACTCTTTTTTATGTTTTGTATTACTTGTTCTGCACGGTCTTTACTGATTTCTGTAATGCGTCGTTCAATTGTATGACGTGAAATGAGAATTTGGGATATTAATCTTAAGAGTTTTGTATTACTGGGATCCAAAATCTTTACAACTTGCTCAATTTTCTTACCATGGTTTTGTTCGTGTTGCCGTTTCAAATTACTTGCTTTAAATTGAGCGAGTGATTGCTTGCAAATAAGAACACGATCGACGAATGCATAATCTTCTTCCCATTCCAGATCTGAGGGTTCGATTTTTATCTTCATATTTTCGGGTTCTATTTTCTGGAGTCATATTTATAAAATAATAGGTATCTAAAATAGAACTTTTTCGTTTGATATACGCTTCCTAAAATATTGTAGAGAAATTATACCTTATCGTTTAACTGCCAGAAAACGATAATTGTGAGACAAAAGTCTATTAGATCTAAGTCGCATGGCTTCAGTTTTTTTTTTGTTAATAATATTTGCAGCATCAAATAACGTCTTTTATAAAAAAAAAATCAATTATAAAAAATAGGGTTATTCGATAAGAATATGTAATTTTCGAGTTCTAAAGTCATATGGGTACCGCTTTTTTTTAAATTTTTACGTAACTGGATTTTAATTAATAACACAAATATTTGTGAGATTTACACTTTATTAGTCGGATGTTAAAATGACAGCTGTTTCGCCGTACAACGGCTTCATCAGAAAATATACAACATCCGACTAATAAAGTGTAAATCTCACAAATATTTGTGTTATTAATTAATATGGATTTACATCAAGTAAACGCCGAATCTATTAAAATGTTGAAAGAAGCAAATACAAGCTTCCTGGCGAAATGGTACTTTAAACTAATTCTGCGTAGGTACTAAAACTGCAACTCAGAATATTTGGTATTTCAATTCGTGTTTGAAGAATTCAGTTTACCCAAGATACATCAACCTGAAAATCCAGAATATCCGAAAAATATATAGATTGCACGATTTGGAAGAGGTGCAAGTAGTAATTCAACAAGAAATTACAGATATCACTGCGGGAGAGCTTCAAAATTTAAAGCGAAAAGTGAATATTGGCTTGAAAACTAATGGATGCCATTTCAAGCATCTGTTATAAATAAATCTGTATAAATAAAAATCAATTGCCACAATCACTTGAGAACGGCCCGACCGATTTTGCGGATTTTTTTTGTTTAGGTTCATAAATTGTCAGGACCAGGTTTTTATGAAGGAAACTTTTTGGAATTTTGACGGTAGTTTTATATGATAAAAAAAAATCTTTATGTTAAATTTTAACGTTTCGAGGAGACGTCTTTTTTAAAGTGAGACGTCTTTGAAAAAATAAAAATAAAAATTAAAAAAAAAAAAGAAAAATTAAGAAAAATTCAAAAATTAAGGAATTACAATTTCTATCAACGAGACGCGTAGTGTCCAGTTTAACAACAGCGAGACGCGCACCGTTTATTCTTTTTTAAAGTAGCGCGAGTCAAAAGTTACACATGGTAAATTAATAGATTGAAACTCTATTCTAAATTCCCATATCAGTTCTACGCGATTAAAGAGCGAGCTACTACCCAAGAGGTACGCACCCTCTCTAGAGGGTATATCCACTTTCTCTAGGAGATGCGTACAAACGGTGGAACGCGCGCTTTTTAGTAGTTGATAATTTTAACTATCCTTTTCCTTAAATTTAACTTTTAACTGTAACTGACTGATGCAATTTAACTTAAAATTTTTCAGTTTTCTTTGTTAATAAAAATATATCAAAGTAAATAATCAAACCACATGTCTACTTTGTGATTTTACCACTTTATTACCATTAGTGACCGCAATTTCGACAGGAAATGACATTTTCAAACTCTCAACAGCGCTAAGTACCTCAACTAAAATTTTCTTGAAATCAGGGATTTTTTTCTTAGTTATTGCAAGATGGGTTGCATACTTAAAACAAGCCACGTGGGTTGCAGCCTTTTCTGAAAGCAATGTATATTAGAAACAAAAACTCATTCGCCTGGGAAAACTAAGCAAATACCCAGCATGAGTAAAGTCTCAGAGTGTAGAGTATAGAGCGAGTATATTCGTTGAAAAAATTGTGTTTGAGCGTTTACTCAATTTTAGTTCCTTCACCCAAACTTTCACTGCAATCTTTTGGGTAAAATAAATACTAAAAAAAATATATGGCAATTGTTTCTTTTTTTGTGTGTGTGTGTGCATGAAGTCTGATCCGGGAACACCACTTTTTTCGCCTTTTGTGTTTAATCTACTATTTCTTTTACCCATTAAATGATATCAGTCATTCCAATATCTCGACAAACTTTATTCAAACACATACACAGGTATTTATTCATACAGGAATGTTGCTATTATGCCATGCGAGAAGAATTCACGTTTCGTGAACAATTTTTATATCAGAAAATTTACCTCCGTATCCATGACATACAGCGAGCATAACTTTCTATAAAGTTCGTAAAGTGTTCAAAATATTTCGTCCATATCCGCCAACTGGGAATTTGTAATTCATATCTGATATTTGTACGAGCTACTACGTAAAGTTAAATACTTCGTCGTCGAGATAAGCGAATATTGTCATAGCTAGGATGAAAGTGCAACAATGCATGGTCAATATTTATCTTACAATCTGCTCGAGTGAGCTGTGTTAATGCTAATATTGATTGTTCAAATAGAAGCTTCGTTAAAATATATCGAATGTCAAACAAAATGTATATACAATGATTTTTCTCATTGTTTAGCAGTTTATGAATTAGAAGCTAGAGTATTTGTATGACGAGTTATTCCTCTTGTTCAATTTTTGGAAAGTATAGACTTTATCCTTGTCATCACCTACGTCAGATACGATAATATATTCTATAGAAACAGACCTGTCTTCCTATTACAGGCGACCGATTAAAGTTCCATTTAAACTGATTGTTGTGAATAAAATCTCTGAAATCGTTTTGGCAGTTGTCTCCTGCTTTTGTTACCACATAACGTAAAATTGCTGACAATGAGTAAGATTGTAAACTCATAAGCAAAAGTATAGACTACTTAGGTTCTGGAGTGTTCTGCGATCGAAATTGCTGTAGAATGTAAATTAAACTATTAACATGTAATTTGAGCGTTTCCTTCCCTTCTGACGAGTGGGTTGCTCTTTTGAAAATTTCCTACGTGTTTGGGTGCGTTGAAGCGAATATCTCTTGGGTCGCACGAGCAAGAAGGGTCGTTAAGGAGGCTGTGTACTGTAGTGGGTGGCGCCCTTCAGTCAGTCTGCGGTCACTTGCCGCGAGTGGTAAGCTCGAGTTTGGTTTATCTGACCTGAACAACCCTCTTAGACTGAGCATAGCGCCCACAGTCATCCTTTCCTTCACGCCTTAAACCTTCTGCGTACTAGAGGATGTGCAAGTCTCGCATATAGAGAGGTCTACGTTGAGGGATTGGAAGATCTTGGTAACTTACTCGACCCCCCTGTATATTTATATCCTCATATTCCCATTGACTGGAGGTAGCAATTTCCACAGTAAACTGAACACGTGCATGAATTCTATTAAGCTGATGAAGGAATTTATTTAGTGCTTCCGCCCCACGTGTCCAAACTACAAAGGTGTCATCAACATAGCGGTACTAACAAAGCGGTTTTTGTTTGTTCAGCAGTATCAAGTGATCTATTCTCAATAAATTCCATATAGTAGTTACCAATAACAGGTGCCAGTGGACTACCCATGGCTACTCCATTTAACGGGTGGTCCAACCATAATGCACGATGTTAATTGTGAGTCACACCTTAATGTCAAGTTTTTTGTCCAACTTAATTTGACATTTCTGTGTTTCAGTGTTTGACAAATTCAACCATGGAGAGGTACACAATTTAGCAGCGCGTTAAGATTGTTGAAGCCTTTTACGAAAATGGGGCGTTCAAATCAAAATGCATTTCGTGCACTTCGTCATTTTTTTGGTCAATATAATCGACCAAATGTGTCCGCAATCGGGAGAATTGTGCGCAAATTTCAGCAAACCGCGTCTACAGGAAATGTGAAAACACCTGTGCATGCTCACCCAGTTCGTTCTGCGAAAAACATTGCTGCTGTTCGCGATAGTGTGGCAGAAGAGCCGTCAATCTCGACTCGTCGTCGTGCCCAACAATTGAACATCCCACGAACATCACTGATGCGAATTTTGAATAAAGATTTGAATTTACACGCTTACAAGGTTCAATTGACTCAAGAGCTAAAGCCTACTAACAGACGGAAGTGAATGAATTTACAAAGAAAATCATCTTCAGCGATGAGGCACACCTCAGTGGATTCGTTAACAAGCAGAATTGCCGCATTTGGGCCAATGAGAATCCACGAGTGATTGTTGAAAAGCCGATGCATCCACAAAGAGTGACTGTTTGGTGCGGTTTATGGGCTGGCGGTGTCATCGGGCCGTACTTCTTCGAAAATGAGGTCGGCCAAGCAGTTACCGTGAATGGTGTTCGCTATCGCGAGATGATAACGGACTTCTTGTGGCCAGAAATTGAGGATATGGACCTGGACGATATGTGGTTCCAACAGGATGGTGCCACTTGCCACACAGCCAACGAAACAATGGCTCTTTTGCGCGAGAAATTCAATGGCCGTGTTATCTCATGTCGTGGCGATGTTAATTGGCCGCCACGATCATGTGATTTGACACCGTCGGACTTCTTTCTTTTCGGATATTTAAAAGAAAAAGTGTACGTCGATAAGCCAAGAACAATTCAAGAGCTAAAGGATGAGATAATTCGGCACATTAACGACATTGAACCTCAATTATGTCATTGAAAATATGGACCATCGGATAGAGGTATGCCACCGAAGCCGTGGCGAGCATTTGGCCGATATTTTGTTTCACACATAATTGTCATAGATCCTTCTATCATAATAGAAAATATTAAGATAATTCTCTGAAAACTTTTTGTTTCATTTACAATTCACATCGTGCGTTTTGGTTGGACCAGCCCTTATTTGTTTATAAAAATTGTTGTTTTACTGAAAATAAGTTGTGGTAGGTACGTACCCAAACAAGTTTATGATTTCAATTGAGAATATCTCACTTATGCGTCGTAGAGTGTCTTTTACAGGAACTATGATGACAAGTGGCACAACATCAAAACTAACTTGAATTTTGTTGGAGCTTTTTAATGAAATGAAATAAACTTTTTAGATAGGGTTCTGAGACTCCAACATAGGGTTGTAGTAGATTGCTTAAATACTTGGCAAAAATAGGTTGGAGAACCAATGGTACTTACTATTGGACGAGGAGATATTTTTGGTTTATGTATCCTTGCAAAATAATATAGTGTCGGTGGAAAAGCTGCCGATTTTATAAGTTGTAACTATTCCTGGGCAGGAATGGATGAGTTTTTAATCAATGGATTTGCTTTTTCGAAAGATTGGGACAGTGGGTTACAGTGACCATTATATAAGACTATATACAAATCCACGATACAAATTAAAAGTCTATTACGTCATGGATCCAAGAAATCTCTTGTTATCTTCTAGTGTTTACAGGATACCCTATTCCTGTGGATCGGTTTATATTGGTACTATTGGTCGTAGTATTGAAATAAGCATTGGCGGCTAACACAACCTGATAAATCAGCAGTTGATGAACATTCTAGCAGGGTGAAAACCGCGGAATCTGTTCCCAAAATACAAAGTTTTGCCCACAATATCACAGTATCATGCTTGCCTTCACAGAGAGTCTATAGAGATAGACAAACATTGGAATAACTTTATTAAAAAAGAGGAAAGTTGCATTTTGAACGGAGTTTGTGCTCCAAAACTGTTTGTGGCATAGATATAAACATGACTTTAGATGATGAGATTGTGAATTGGTGCTATCGAGACGTGAAGGAACATTTGACATATCGGTTGTGAATTTAATTTCCATTTAGTTGATACATTCTATGGTAGCGAATCCCACCCTCGTGGAGGCCGGCGAAAACTTTCGGAAGAAATACGATCTTTAAGCCCGGAAAGATTGCCTGACATACCCAACTTAATTACTTTTTCTTTATCCGCAGATGGCGCTGTCTACTTTAGCAGCAATTATCGTAGTTATATTGGTCG
This sequence comes from Cetonia aurata, assembly GCA_949128085.1. Lineage (NCBI taxonomy): Eukaryota > Metazoa > Arthropoda > Insecta > Coleoptera > Scarabaeidae > Cetonia > Cetonia aurata. Next base: position 25,025,789 of record OX421889.1, on the reverse strand, counting down.
GAATGGTAACATACTTCAGGCACAAGTACAAGTATTGGGCCAAGAAAGGTGTGCCCTACATCGAACCCCAAATGCCATTTGGACACCTGCAAAATCCTCTATTCCACAAACAAGCGATTTTTCAAGTTATCAACACCCATTATAATCATTTTAAAGCAGAAGGGCACAGGCACGCTGGGCTATATTTTTTCCATAGGCCCGTGTATATACCCATAGATCCAGAACTGATAAAAAATATTCTCTTGAAGGATTTCGCCCACTTCCAAGATCGAGGCATATATTATGACGAAAAGCACGATCCTTTGAGCGCCCATCTATTCAGTCTGGAAGGGAAAAAATGGAGAAATTTAAGAGTGAAATTGACCCCCACGTTTACTTCTGGGAAGATGAAGATGATGTTTCAGACTTTATTGGATTGCGGCGACCAAATGATGGAGAAAATAAGCGAATTGAGTGAACGAAAGGAAGCGATTGACAGTAAGGAGCTTCTCGCTTGCTTTACGACCGACGTGATAGGATCCTGCGCTTTCGGTTTGGAGTGTAACAGTTTCAAGGACAAAGACAGTGAGTTCAGAGCATATGGTAGGAAAATGTTTTTACCCAAATGGAGTACGCGATACAGGAGATTACTCATTACTCTCGCGCCAAATTTGTGCCGAAAAATCGGAGTTCCAGCGTTCGAAAGGAGCCTCACGAATTTTTATTTCGACGCCGTGAAGAGTATGGTGAAATACAGGGAGGGAAACTCCATCTACAGGAACGATTTTATGCAAATATTGCTGGAGCTAAAGAATGGAAGAACTGACGGTAAAATGACCGAAACTGAAGGCTTAACCATTGAAGAAATAGCAGCCCAAGCGTTCGTATTTTTCTTAGCTGGATTCGAGACGTCCTCGACGCTGATGAATTTCTGCTTGTTTGAGTTAGCTCAAAATGAAAACATCCAAGAAAGAGTTCGTAACGACGTTTTGGATACTTTGAAGAAGCATGATGGCAAAATTACATACGATAGCATAATGGATATGAAGTATTTGGGACAAGTCATCGACGGTAAGTTCCACACGCAACCTTCATGGTGCCAAATAATTTTTTTTTCCATTATCTTAGAAACTATGAGGAAGCACCCACCAGGTGGCAGTATCGTCAGGAAGTGCACTACGGATTATAAGATCCCAGACACGGATATTGTGCTGGAGAGAGGAACACAGGTTTTTATTTCAATATATGGACTTCACCACGATCCGGAATATTATCCTGATCCTGAAAAATTTGATCCCGACAGATTTAGTGACGAGAACAAAGCTAGCAGGCATCAGTTTGTATATCTGCCTTTCGGCGAAGGACCTCGAATGTGCATAGGTGAGAGCCCACGTTTCTAGCAGCCGTTTTCAAAATACATGTTGATATAAATGGTTTCATCATGAAAAACATTTGTTTGTCTAAAACACTTTCAAACACTTTAGCAAAATTAGATAAAACGTTAATAGGTCTATAATTATCCACATCAGATTTGTCCCCTTTCTTAAAAACAGCAGTCACTCTAGTTATTTTCCAGAACTCTGGAAACACACTGGTACGTATGGCCAAATTCAAGATTGTGGTAAGTGGTACCCGCGCAATCACGTACTAGGAATCCAGGTATATTATCATGACCCATGGTCATATCTGCTTTAAGTTTTTTAATACTGTAATAAACGTCATTCGAAGTAACAGCAGATAATGAGAGAGGAAGAGTATTTATGTGAGTACACGTTCCGACACTCGCTAAGGACTGTACGTTTTCATAAACAGTTGAAAAAAAGCTAGCAAAGTTATTAACTATATCTCAAGGAGTATTTATAAATGTGTCATGTTTTACATTTAACATTTTTCCACTTTTTGTAGTAATACTCCTTAAGCCTAATATTCCTTTTAATGTTACAATCATACCAAGGTGGGAAGTTTCTACGCGTAGATCTAACAGTGGGCACAGATCGTTGTAAAATTTGACTAACAGTGACCTAAAATGAAGTAACTGCCTCATTAACATCAGTGAAATTATTCAAGAATGACCAATCAGTTTCAAGGAAATCATTGTATAATACAGGAAAATTAGCATGCTTAAAAGCATATCTAACATTATCATTAGAGCGAAAATTTACTGGTGTATTAGTATCTAGGTAGTCAGTAAGTGCTGGATGATAAGCATCTTTGGGCACTAAGGGATTAATATCACGCGCCACAACAAACGAATCTCCAACATTAGAAAAAATTAAATCCAATAAATTGCCATTACAATTTAAAACTTGATTGTGTTGTTTAAGATCCAAAGCATGCATAAAATTCAACAAAGTATTGCTTTGCTGATCAAAGGTGTCTACAGAATTGAATTTGGGGCAGTTAAAATCGCCGCAAATCAGAAGTTCTTTATCAAGAAAATCTAAAGTAATAGCATCGAAAAACGTCTCAAAATCGTCAGACGGTAAATCTGGCGGTATGTAAATGTTAACTAAATACAGCATACAACAGCCAATATTAAATTTAGACACATTAATATCAATTACTTCAATTAAGTTTATTGCTACACAGTTTTCACAACTCAAAGCACACAATCCACGATCAGCAACTGTTACAACTCCACCGCCAGTCGAACGCCCGACGTTATCAAAGTCTCTATCTTTTCTAAAGACATCGTATGTAATTAAATCAAAGAGTTCCGAGTTGCGTATCTCTTACTTTAGCCAGGATTCAAACACGCAACATCCGCATCAATATTGGAGGAAGACGGATAGACAATATCAACCTTCGAACACAATCCTCTCACGTTTTGATAATATAAGCGCAATGTACTGGCGCATGTGTTGGACATATCTAGTTTTCTGGCCGCTCGACAGACTTAACAATCTTCGGAACATCATTTTGAAATTTGATGGATAGACCTGATTCACCAGCTGCTATACGAGCGCTCATTTGTTCCTTAACAAATCTGTAAGCTTGCTGTTGTTGCGGCGTTTTATCCTTTGAGATAGACAAGGATTTAAATTTATCCAATTTCTTGAGTTCTCCAGATCTACGCAACACATTGAGAACTGAAGTACTGTCTGACAATGTAATTTTTAAAGGTCTCTTTCGATTTTCAATGGTAGGGTCATATTTACCAAGACGCTGCATTTTCTGTATATCGGCCGTCACCCGCAATGCGGACAAAACCTCAGAAGCAGTCTCAAGATCAGAGGTACATTGTTCGGCCTTAGTCGCATGGGGTTGTTCCGGCAGACTGAATACCAAAAGATTATTCCTTCTAGCCTCCCTATCAGAAACCTCCCTAACGATAGCATCAAACACAAGCGGATCAAGTTTCAAACCAGGAGCCGCCGAAGAAGATAGCTTGTTCTTCATCGTAACAATTTCATCCTGCAGAATGCAATTTTGAAAGTAACGTATGTCACATAAGTTTTGGGAAAAATAATTAAATTCTTTAAAGTAAGTGTAACGTAATTTATTCAAATGACCACTTCACCAACATTTTACCTTATAATTAAATTAATTGAAACTACAATTCAAATAATGACAAAGGGCCATGGTCCTCAATGGCACGCAGTTTTTGTCTAACTTGTCCCATCATGTTGTGGACGATGTTTATATCAATTTCTCTTATCTTTTGATATATTCTTCGCCTTAGTTGAGCTTAATTTTGAGCTTCCCACCCATTATCATATACTTTTCTGGTCAATAGTCCCCAAAAATCTTCGATGGGCCGAGCTTGTGGCACATTTGGCGGATCGTGGCTGATGGTCCAGTGACTTGCGCGCTTGGCTATCAGTCACGGGGTCCGGGATTCGTATTCCAGGGCCTGCTCTCAGAGTGAGGTTTTCGTGGTTTTCCTCACTCCTTGGCAAATGCTGAGAGACAAACACCTTAAGTCGCTCCACGGGCGCAGGCGTAATAATAACTCATGGCCGGCCGATGCCCCCTGTAATTGCCGAAAGCTGTTGGGGGATGTAAAGGCATGAATTATTATTATTATTATTATTGTCTGCTCTTGGCACAAAGGGTATGTTGTGAGCTTCTAACCATGTTCTAGTCGTTCTTGCATAATGGCAACTTGCTAAGTCCGGCCAAAACATTATTTCTTCACGTGGATGAGTCGTAGTAATAAACTGTAGCAACTTCGGTAGGCATCTTTCGGTATAAATGTTGGCATTAACCGCCTCACCCCTCACATGCCCAACATAAGGTCGTGAAACTCCTCTCTCCGATATGGCACACCAAACTAGAATTTTATCTTCAAATTTTTTGTTTTGTTTTGTATTTAACATTATCTGCACAATTTTCTATATTATCGGTATAACAACCATCATTGCCTTTCATTTCTGAGTGAGAGAACGTAAAATATCATCGTCCATGATGATCACTTTATTGTTTGCAAAATGAGTTCGGCGTAATCTACGACAACACATTGGAATTCTTCGTAACTGGTCCTCTGTATAACGTGGACATTTACGTCTTTTACGAAACTTTAGGCCTTTTTTTCAATACCCTACTTACAGTTTCATGAGAAACATTAAATCTTCTGGGTAACTTTCGGCATGACGTTCCATCGCGGTCTTTTGCACTTTCACAGATTAGGTTGGCGCGATTTTCGGTCAACATTCCGGGACGTCCGCTTTTTGGTAAATTGAGGCATGGTATACCTTGTTCACATTCTGCAATTGTTCTATAAATGGTTGTCTTTGAAATATTTTGATTCCAAAATATGTTTACAATTTCTTGCTTGGATACATGTCCAACCAGGCTGTAAATGCTTTTCCGTATTTCAAGTTTGTACGACATAATTGGACAAATTATTCGACATCTATGAAATGTCATAACAAGTTTGAGTATTAATGAACATATGTTTATCATGGTTACTAGATTGCAAGTTATTTACAGTTATTTTTACGCCGACGAAAATTTTCCCAAAACTTATGTGACATACGTTATAGGTACAAACGACTATGTTCCAATATAGAAATCATGATTGCTTGCAAAAGAATAAATAAGTAACTTTATTATTCGTCTTGCATGAGACTATGTTAACTTCCAACTTGAAGATCAGGACAATTATGTTAGTGCCTAATTGTAAGTTATATGAATAATAAAACACGAAATTAATTTTGCAGGTCTTCGATTTGGTTTGATGCAAAGCCGAGTTGGATTATCCTTGATACTGAAAAACTACAGGGTAACCCTCAACCCAAAGACTATTCTACCACTGGGACAAAATCCGACCACTTTCATATTGCAACCTTTACACGATATATACCTAGATATGGAAAGAATAAATACATGATTACTGTAACGTATTTATATTGTGATCATTTTACTTGTTTTATTGAAATAAACACTCTATTCAAAATGAAAATAAATCTCTTTCTATCATATCCCAGCGTACATATGGGAAACTTTCCTGTTTATTGTAATATGCTACCTTTTTGAGAGTTGTTATCTGGTGGTTAGGTTAAACTTTTCAACGGCGGAGCATATAATAAACACATTCAAATACGATAAGCCCGCTAACTTGTTATGTCCCTGCAAAAGAGATAAACATTAAATGAATGTGTCCCAAATCTGCATATTCTGTCTGATATTTTATATTATTAGTGTTATTATATAGATCTCACTTTTGTTTTTTTTTACTAAGCTTATTATATATTGCTATGATATATCAAACTAAACAAAACCCACAGAATCATAATATCAACTATAAATTATTTATGTAAATGTATTTTAATCTATTTCTTTATTTTGTCAACGTATGTTAAAATTTAAACTAAAAACTTACTTATTTCATATCTAATTTAAAAAAAGGCATGTTACCATGGATTTTAGGGCATATGTGTTCCTTGGATGAATGTTCGACGTGGGTTTCTTATGCTATCGTATCGGTGGAAACGATATCTATGATCGTTGCTGGGGTCTTTTTTGCCTAATAAATATTAAGTTGTTGGAAACAAATGTGAGGGACTTCTTTTTGGGTTTTTTCCTGAACGTGGTTGCTTTTCGTATATTTATATAGAATTTTTAAATTTCTATCACAATATAAGTCCATAACTTTTTAAATTTACTTACAAGAATGAGAGTATTACGTGTGTACTGCCAAGATAATGGAAATCCAGTGATTCCGAGATTTGGGCTGGCGTTCATCTAATCTGGGGCCTGTTGAAGAGTTTTGTTCGAGCCTGTTTGCTGTGAGATCGTTGGAACACCATTTGGCAGCAAAGGGAACGATAGGTTATATTATCGTATGATAACAGTGAATCTAGTAAATTTGGTATTGTGAGGTTGTTATTTGATTCTGTGGGTTAATTTCACGAGCGGTTTAAGTTGGCATTGATTTGATAATACTTGGTTTTATGACGGGAATTTAGCGGGAGATTTAAATTCTATTTAAGATATTGGAACGAGAAATATGAGTTTTTAATTTGGATTATGATTCTAGAAATCTTATTATTGTGTAACTAAGATAGTAAAGAACTTACTTACCCTGAGGGAATCTTTAGAAGATTCATTTCTTTGTTCATCAGATTTATTTAACTCGAAATAAATAAACTATACTTAAATAACATCTCTTTTATTCAATTTAGTATAAGAACATCACTACTGAATAACTAGCACAGTCACAATAAAGATATTTAAGTGTATATCAGCTATATAAAGATAATAATCGGTGGCGCAGTGGTTTGACATGACCCCGCACGTACGGAGGTCGACTGAAAATAATAATGCGCATCCTTAAAGGGTAAGTTCTTTTTTTATTCTCGGTGGCTTATGGATCAAAGCTCCGCTTCGGGCCACGAACTGCCACCTCGAATAAAAAAGTATATTTATCTCTACTCGAAACGCAAATAACTAATCATATTTTTTTATGATTATCACTTCACTCATGATATTATAGGCACAAAAGATTAACAACAGCAGATAGGTATAAACAAGCATACAGAACTGGTTTTCTTTTTTTTTAATATGTTGCATCCATTATTTTTTAATCAAACTTATAGGAGTTATAGTATATATAATTAGTAATGTTTTGTATTTTTTTCGTGATTGTCACTCTGAAGGAACCATAAAATGTATAATTTCAAATATTTCAAAATAATTTTTTTTTTTGATTTTATGAACGAAAACTTTTAAAAAAAATTTATAATATACTAAAGTTCAATATCTAACAAATGGCGGCAGCGCCGTTTTTCTACAGAGAATAGTTTTCCAGGAAAAAAAAAAGTTAAAGATAGGCCTGTTGGGGCACATTTTTCTGATTATTTCAAGGTCAGTGGAGAGTCAGGGAGTAAAATACCTCTATATCACATGACTTGTCAGTGCCCATGCCTAACTTTTTTAAAAAATCCGTTCTGGGGGACAGTTCACCATGCTTATTCGGCTAGACCCTTTATGCATATTTCTCGAAAAATCTATCCATACATAATTTGTAATTTGTAATCTAATTATTAAAAAAAAAAAAAAAACGTGCATTAATTAGACAATATGAATGGATGCCAAATGATAAATAACAGTAACACAAATAACAGCTCCAAAATAAATAAATAAGTAATTAAATAAAATAAAACAAACAGCAACTCCAAAATAAATAGCGAATGCGAGGAGGGCGCAAATATTGACTGTTCCTAGTACTGTATTGATGAAAATCAGCATTGGTAAGCATGTTATGTTTAGTGTTGAAAATATAGCAGCAGGGCTCTAAAATGTACATAGAAGGTAAAAGGAGAACAGCGAATTTTCTAAATAACGGCCTACACGGGTCATTATAACGCGCACCCGCTATGCATCTTACAACTGACTTTTGAGCTAAGAAAAGCTATTCGTGCTGGAGTTCAAGCACGATCCACACAACAGAATACGATATTTCAGCCGCGAATAAATTTCGCCATAATAAATAAGAGTAAAGTCTTTAAAGGTAATTGGGTTGGAAGACACCTGAAGGCATAACTCTTTGTATGTAGAAGCTTTACTGTGTCACTGCAGTGTTCCTTCCTAGAAAGCGATGAATCAAAGGTAATGCCTAAAAATTTATTGTTAACGCAGGTTGCCAAGTCATATCCACCCAAACTAACAAGCATATTATACATATTATATGCGCATATATTTCAGTTTTTCTTTTCATATATAGTTAATAGCTTCCCTTTCACTGATTGACAAAAATGAACTTTTAATTTGTCACATGAACTTTTTTGGTCTTTTTTACTTTATTTTGACTTCCTAAGGTGGAAAACAGAGGTAGAAAAAATTTGACACCCATAGTTTTTATTTTTGACAGGAATTTTATATTTCATGAAAAATACTGATACTTTACATACAATTATACTTGATAATATGTTTTTTAAAACTAAAAGCTATGATTTTCTGGAGTATTTGACCTGAGGCTGGTCTCTTGCAAGTGTCGAACAATAATCTGCCAACATTCGAGGACTCCATTTGCCCTGGTATCGTTTTTCCATGCTGGAAATGTCCTGATGGAACCTTTCGCCGTGTTCGTCGCTAGCGGCTCCTAGGTTCTCGGGAAAGAAATCGAGGTGGGAGTGTAGAAAGTGTATTTTGAGTGACAACCCAATGCTTGATACGTCGAAAGTAGTTCTCCTATCAGATCTTTGTAGTTACTTGCTGTGTGGTTGCCCAAAAAATTTTGTGCGACATTTTTAAAACTTTTCCAAGCAGATTTCTCTAACAAACTTAACTTTTCTTCGAATATGTTATCCTTTAACAATTCCTTGATCTGAGGTCCGACGAAAATTCCTTCCTTTATTTTTGCGTCACTAACTTTAGGAAACTTTTCTCTCAAGTACGTAAAACCTGAGCCGGTGCATACATGGCTTTGACAAATTTTTTTATCAAACCTAGTTTAATATGTAGTGGTGGTAAAAGTACTCTGGTGGGCTCGACAAGAGGGGAGTGTAAAACATTTTTTCCCCAGGAGTGAGGCCCTCGCGCTTTGGCCAGTCTTTCTTGTGGTAGCGATTGTTTCGATCTCTACTGTCCCACTCACATAAAAAGCAACAATACTTTGTAAAACCTAGCTGCAATCCGAGAAGTAAAGCAATGACTTTTAAGTCCCCACATAGTTTAAATGAAAATTTATTATACTGGATTTTTTCTAGAACCAATTTCATGTTTTCGTAAGTTTCTTTCATACCGAAAGCATGTGCTACTGGAACAGAGGAAAATCTATTTCCATTATGCAAGAGTACAGCTTTCAAACTGGTTTTTGACGAGTCTATAAACAAACGCCAATCTTGTGGTTCAAATTCAATGTCTAGGAGGTTCATAACCGAAGTTATATCATTGCAATAAATTAAATTTTCTTCTTGAAAAAAGAACTTTTTTAGTTCTTTGTCGCGGCTACGAAAACGGCACACCTTAGTATCTGGATGAAGCAAATTCCATTCCTTCAATCTAGATCCTAATAGTTCAGACTGGTTTTTTGACAATTTTAAGTCGCGAACCAGATCGTTAAGATCAGCTTGAGTTACCAAATGAGGCTCCTTACTATAAGTTACATAGGTTGGATTATGAATTTCATCTGGAATTGCATTACATGAAGGTAACTCGATGTCATCATTTGCTGCGTTATTTGCTGGATTTGGCACTATGAGGAAGTGGTCGTGTTGCAGAACGTACATTTGCATATTTAATTGTACGTTTTGATGCTATACTTATACCATTTATACAAGTTAGGCAAAAGTAACAATCAGATACGTGGTCTGCTGGCTTTGTCCAAATCATGGGTTTTCCAAAAGCCATATATCGCTTTCCTTTTGCCCAACCTGTAAGATTCTTTACACATGTCGTACAGCATATATGAGGTGCCCAATTCTTATCTTGATGAGCCACAGAGAAGCCAAAATAATCACGATAACACTGCTTTACCAGTTCAGTTAAATTTCGTCGCTGACTTTTGAAAGTTATTTCTCCACATACGTAGCAAAAAGAATTATGATGATTGATGCACTTCCTTTGCATGTTGAGAAAATAACAACGTTTTGCTTTTGTATTCTAAACTCAAAATATTACACTTTTTTAAATGAAAACTTGATGCAATTAAACCGTACGTACAGTATTAACGGAAAATAAGGTAAAATCATAAGTGGGTGTCACAACAAATCTGTGCGTGACAGAAACAAATTAGTTTGTGTTTTACAATGAGGGTATATAGTAAAGTAATAATTAGCACACAGAATCCGTGTGGCAAAAACCTTGTTGATCAGTGATTTTTAGCAGGCGCAACATGAGATTATATAATAACTTCCCGGCTAATCCATAAAAGCAACATGTGAGTTAGAGATGTGTTGTGATGATTCTTATCTTTGGTACGAATCTTACTTGGGAGTCGAACGGTACGAAATGATGCAAACGATACGAATCTCTCGTTACGAATCTTGCTCCGTGAAAGAGTCGTATCGTACGAATCTTTGAAACGAGTCAGACTGCTCATGTCTAATGTAGGTAATCTGGTTAATTATTTACGAGCACTTATTTAGATCTGCAAAATCATGTTTCTATGAGTCATCCTAGAAAGGTACAATTAAATTAATTTGAACCAATTAGTCATAATTTCTGCTACATCATGCTAGTCAAATATGTAATATCCTATATAGGCAGAATGAGAAACACGCGGTGAACGAACCATAGTCCTACTGAACGATATCGGAGAATCTTATCTTCTATACTGTGATAATGCAAAAAAAAATGCAATTCACCATACTAAACTTGTTCCGAAATAGAAAAGTGAGAAACACAGTACGATGTAGTACAAACACATTACTTATAACTTAACTAGATAAATACAGCAAGATATGATAATGATACGATATATACTCTAAGATTGTCTACAGTTGACTAGTTAACTAATCAAATAGACAGTGTGAAATTAACGTACTTATCCTGCATTGTATTGTGATCAAAACATTTGTAAATATAACGATAGAAAAGGTGCAAAAAAGTGTAGTTTGTGTTGCCAGACAATAAAGGTACGTTTAGTTATCGAACTGTTGTGTCTTATACTTAATCTTACCAATGCACAGCTTATGGAGCTTATGCAAGTGTTGGGCAGCATTGAAAATTTTTTTATTCAATACAGTATTTGAATGAATTTCATATCAATTCTTATTTACTCAGTATTAGGTTATTGTCGATTGAAGTGATCGGACATCACTTGAATATAGAATTATTTGAATGAAGCATTGCTGAAATAATCGTAATTGAAATAATTTATTATTGAAATAAATTTGATTCAGATGTATGCATACATGATTTTGGGTATTGCAACTTTGAAGTGTCTAAAAAATGATCTGCTATTTTCTTATTTCAAAACTCATGTTGGAGTATTTACAAATGAATCAAAGCTTGTAGTTAGATTAGCGATATAAATGTATATTTCTAAATCATTATATTGTAATAAATAAATATATATAATATACAGTCTGTTCCAACGGTGCGAGGACGGAAGATTGCTCATAAACTAAAAGATTTTTCAAAAAATTAATTATGAATTGTTATACATCGTATCTGACCGCATGTCTTAAAAATAGTTTGCACTATACAGCATGTTCCATTTTTCAGCTGCATATCAAAGTTGTATTTTTTTTTATGGAACACCCTGCATTTTATTGATTATTTGGATAAATCATCCTAAAAGAAACACATTACATTACGGCACAAAATAATTTTGATCGTCAGCTGTTTGGCTATTTATTGCCACTTACCCCTTTTTAACAGAATAAGGTTTGACAATGCTTTAAAAATTTAATGCCTAAAAATAGCGGAGCTGCAAGTCGTTAAATTTAGCTCTTTTTACAGATAAAACAGTAAATAGCAAAACAACCTACGATCAAAACCATTTAGTACCTTCATATAAAGTGTTTCTTTTAAGATGGTCTATCCAAATATTCAATAAAATAGAGGCTGTTCCATTTAAAAAAATACAACTTCGATATGTAGCTGAAAAATGAAACAGCCTGTATAGTGCAAAATATTTTTAAGACATACAGTCAGATACGATGTACAATAATTCATAAATAGTTTTTTGAAAAATCTTTTAGTTTATGAGCAATCTTCCGTCCCTACACCGTTGGGACACCCGGTATACATTCTCCGGTATTAAATAAATATACAGGGTAGGCCACCACATACGGCGCGAGCTCTATATGGAAAAGCATAGGATTTTTTGAAATCCTTTTTATTTAGTTGAACCTTTGTATGTAGAATTTAAAATTATTTGGAATTATACAGAGTGTCCGAGAAAAAAGATCCATAACAAAGTTGTCTTTTTTTAAATGGAACACTCTGTATATAATGACATATTTGGAATCTGAAGACCAAATTAGGACAAGTTATGTAATACTCCATATTCCTGAAGCCATCGGTTTTTTTAGATATTTTAAAATTTATGAAATTGCAGTACAAAATTTAAGTTTGATTTTTACTGTGCAATCCAAATTTAAGCACATCTACCTACATTCATCATTCAGCTAAGAGGCTAAGTGGAATGAAGTGGAATGTTAGTCACACAGTTATACTGAGTGTTAATAAACGCTTGTTTAAGTTTGATGACGTTTGCAGTAAATTAACTTTCTTATCTTAAATAGAACAGCCTATATCTGATGATAATATCGAACGTAGAATTTAATTCCCTTTCAAAATATATAAGGGTTCCCTATACCTAACATGAATAGTTTTCTCGTGGTTAGCATTTCATTTTTCCGAGGACTACATTTAATACAATTCATTAAAGTTAAGTTAAGAGACCAGTTGGTGGTTAGAATCCGGAAGAAATGCGGATTTTCATCACTATAAAAATGAAAGTTGTGTCTGTTAACAAAATACGCAAAAGTCAAGTAGAAAAGACATTGATTATGTCACTTTTTCTAACTAGATCTTCCAACTATGCTTATCGCCGAAATTTCAAAATCGAGATATCATTGCAAATTCAAGAACTTTTAATGGACAGGTTACGTGAATCACCCTATATACAAATTACAAAAAGTAACATAGGCCACATATTGCCTAAAAGAGCTTGTATTGGCAAGATTAAGTGGAATACACTGCAGTTGCATTAAATGCCAATTGTAGATAATTTCTGATAAAAATATATTAAATAATCCAAATTGTCTGATGCGTTTGGTTTCTTATCTCAGATAATGATTTATCGATAGTAGTTAAATCTGTTCAATTTTACGTACCCTTGTAAATTAATTAACCACAAATTAAAACTCACCTAATTGTCAGAAGCTGCCATTAGATTATAACTATCTTGATGTACCCTGTAACAAAGAAGAGTATTATTAATAAAACGTTTTAAATCATCATCCACAGATGGCAGCTTTGCTTATGATAGCGACCCTAATCTTAGCAACCTACATTGCCTTTGTATTCTTCTACGAAAATCGCAAGAGATTCTGGATCCGAAAAGGTGTTCCTTTCGTATCTGCAACTTTGCCTTTCATTGGTAAGCAACCCAAAGAAAGAAGGGCGGACTTTTTGAATATCAAAGACCACTACACCGAATTCAAAAGCCAGGGCGAGGTACACTTTGGCACCTTCCAAGCCTTACATCCAGTTTATATACCCATACATCAGGATCTTGTCAAAAATGTCTTAGCCAAGGATTTTGCGAATTTTATGGATAGGGGGATGTATTTCGACGAAAAACACGACCCAATAAGTGGACAATTGTTCAATTTGGAAGGCCAAAAATGGAAGAATCTCCGTTCCAAGTTGACGCCCACGTTTACCTCCGGCAAGATGAAAATGATGTTTCAAACATTGGTCGATTGCGGTGTACCGATGGTGGAGAGGTTAGAGAAGCAATGCGAGCAGAAAAAGGCTGTCGACATCAAGGAAATTCTAGCTTGCTTCACCACCGATGTGATAGGATCTTGCGCATTTGGATTGGAATGTAATAGCTTCGAGAACGAGAATAAAGATTCGGCTTTTCGAGCAGCAGGAAAGAGTTTTTTCGGCCTTAATCGATGGAGACTGGTCAGGATTATAATGATAAGATTTGCTCCTGGCATCTGCAAGTTACTAAGAGTGAAAATGTTCGAAAAGAGCCTAACAGATTTCTATTTCAACGTAGTTAGAGACACTGTCAAATACCGGGAGGAAAATAACATTTCCCGGAATGATTTTATGCAGCTCCTATTAGAATTGAAGAAGAATGACGGTTTGACAATCGGAGAAATTGCTGCGCAATCTATTTTGTTCTTCCTAGCTGGGTTTGAAACGTCTTCTACATTGATGCACTTCTGTTTCTATGAACTAACACAGCATCCTGAAGTGCAAGAGAAGCTACGGCAGGAAATTTTAGAAAATATTAAGGAGAATGGTGGAAAACTCACTTATGATGGTGTCATGGGAATGAAATACCTAGGGCAAGTTCTGGAAGGTATTATTTCATTCTAAACCTTAAACAAAGAAAAATATATACCATCATTTTCAGAAACCCTGAGGAAGTACCCACCAGTTCCAACACTCCTGCGCAAATGCGTCATCGACTACAAAGTTCCAGATACAGATGTGACTGTAAAAGCTGGCACTAAAGTGCACATACCTGTCTACGCTTTACATCACGATCCAGAATTTTATCCTAACCCTGAAAAATTCGATCCGGACCGTTTCACTGAGGAGAACAAGGCTAAAAGGCACCCCTATGTTTATATACCTTTCGGTGAAGGGCCTAGGATTTGTATTGGTAAGCTCTTTTGAAAAATTTTGATCTGAAAATGACATATTGCTTGTTTTAGGATTGCGATTCGGTATGATGCAAAGCCGCGTTGGTTTATCGATGATTCTAAGTAAATTTAGAGTGAAGCTGCATTCCAAAACTGAGATGCCGATCGGTATTAGTCCCACAGCTTTCTTGATGGCTTCTAAGAATACTGTTTGGTTAGAGTTAGAGCCATTGTAAATGTTGTATACATGAATACTAAGTATTTGCCATAATAATCTTTACTTCATTTTCGATCAAATGTACGTTACATTAATAAATATACTAAGTTAACTCTCAATATGTTATCTGAAATCCTATAATGACATAATATTCACATTGGTTACTATGATTCAATGCTATTTTGAAGAAACAATATAATGTGAGAAGAGTCAAATATTAGGCTACAGAAATTTGCCGGGAGGAAAGTTCCCTATTAATAATAATATAATATGATAGCTTTCCAGGAATCACATGTTCAAAATGCTTGCATAAATTGTAATGGTTCTAAAATTTTGTTTTATGTAAATATTATGGAGTATCAATTAATGGTTTTTGTACAAAACGCTGCAAAGGTTTGTAACAGCAAAGTCTTAAATGAGAAACGAATTATCGAGAAGAATGTTATTTCAGGCATGATAACCTACAACATAACACCCGTAATGTAACATAGCAAAAGCTAATTTAAAATTATCTTGCGTATTTGGCAACACCGTGCTTTATAGATTTTTAATGTTTTCCCATATGCCGATTTGCGTGATCCAATATCAGATCAGCTTATGAGTTTGATATTTTAACGCTTAGGGGAGGTATATGTTTGTTCAGCTTAGTGAAAGAATTCACGACAAAGCTTTGCACCAAGAGCGAATGGGATAAAGACACCATCTTGAAACTCAATAGAAGCGCTATCAAATGGTACACGGATGGTTCTAAAATGGCAGAGGGACCTGGAATAGCGATAATATGGGCCTGCAACCAAACATTTCAAAAGCTTGGGAATGTATCTGAGATTATTATAATATCTGATAGTCAAGCAGCTATCAGGACACTTAGCTCAAATATTATCAGCTCCAGGATGGTGTGGAAATGTCTAGAAAAGCTAAATAAGCTAAGAAAAAGGAACAAAGTAACTCTACTGTGGATTCCGGGACACACAACAGTGAAAGGAAACGAAATAACAGATAATCTCGCTAAGAAAGGGGCTAGAATACCTTTTGTAGAGGCAGAATCTTTTAATTAATTCTTTAATGATTTCACACTGCAGAAAATTTAAATTTAAAACTGCATATTGCCATACTACCGGCTTTCTAAGAACTGTATTTGATGTAATTCGAATCGTACGAATCTGTCGTCCTTCTTATATAGATAAGAAATAAAAGAACCTTGTTCAATAATTTCTTTAAATATGCATTTAATTTGTAATTACAAGGTAGAGTCGGTTCAAACCAACTAGTGTTGGTTGGCGGGTTATCTAAATTAATACAACAACACTTTCTATATGATATAGTGAAAATAAATGTTCTTAAAAGAGGTTAACTGAAGTAAAGAGGATTGCAGAAGAAGCCTGCAGTAGGCCCTATAGCTCCAGGCAGCTCTGCGCTTTTGTGGCGCTGAACATACAGAACGCTAACTCTACACCCTGGAACGGGATTATCGGAGAACTAACGAGGAGGGGACTATCGCCATACCTCCTCAATATGATCCAGAGCTACCTGTAGGGCAGATCATTAGTCGTGGGAGAAAAGGGCAACCTGGATGTGACATGCGGCGTACCGCAGGGTTCAGTCATCGGCCCAACCCTTTGGAACACCTACTATGACGGTCTTTAAAATTAACACCACCCTGGGAGTGACAATTATTGGGTATGCGGACGATCTTGGTATCCTAATAACCGCTAGGAAGTCAGAAGATCTGGAAGCTACAGCAAACGAGGCAGTAAGCGGTGTCATCGAATGGTTAGAGGCCAAACAATTAAAACGTCCCTCAAAAAACCGAGGTTGTACTCCTGGTAGCCGGCAGGAAACTGAAACAAATCAGAGTCAGAGTAGAAGATGTGGCAATAGTCAGTCAGGAAAGCGCCAAGTACTTGGGGATACATCTGACCAGAAACATGCTAATGGGAGCACATGTCCGTCAAGTATCAGAAAAGGCGGGCTACTTGCAAACCTTTGCCGCCTGATGCCAAGTATGAGGGGCCCGAGGGAGAGCAGCAGAAGAATGCTGAGCTCGGTGGTAGAATCCATCGTGCTGTATGGTGCTTCCATATGGGGAAAGGCCTTATTAAGGGAGGGAAACCGGAAGGTACTAACATCGGCGCAGCGCAGAACCGTCATAAGAATAGTGAGCGCCTACAGAACTGCCTCAACTAGAGCGTTGTTGGTTATCGCGAGGATGCCTCCAATGGACCTACTGGTGGAATATCGAGCGGCCATAGGAAAGGGTAAAAAAAAGGAAAAAGCCCATGATGAAAAAATTGCAACAAAGATGGGAAGTAGAATAAGGCGCGGCGCTGTAGACACGCAAACTCATTAAAGATCTGAGGACCTAGTTTGACAGACCTCACGGAGAGTTGAACTTTTACTTAACACAGCTGCTGACGGGACATGGCAGCTTCCAAACGTAGCTCGCACGATTTATAGAATGGAGGACACCCCGAAACACACAATTTTCTACTGCCCGAGATGGAGCCTGCAAAGAACAAGAGCTACTGAGGTAATAGGATCGATTAACGCGGATAACATAATAGCAAAGATGATCGCCAGGGAAGAAAACTGGAATGCGGTTGACAGATTGACACGAGAGATCCTCTGTGAGAAGGACGTACAAAGGCAAAAGTCAAGTTGACAGTAGAGATTAGGCCCTCAAGATCTTGTGGGTTCACAAAGCGGTGTATATAGGTTTCTTAGGTCTAAAGTATTTCGGCGCACAAATGCGCTGCCGCCAAAATAGGAAAAGAAAAATATGCTGTAGTTAAACTAGCCGTGCGTCGGCTCTATATTTTGATTATATAATTCTTAAATTTAATTAGAAAAAAATTTGAAAAAAAAAAATCAACTAAAACTCACAATTTATAAAACTAGTCAGATTGTTAATTAGTAAACGCACTAATTAATAATTTCAAATCTGAGGCAAAGTTAATCTTAAATTTGGCCAGAATGAAAGGTTTGAAACGAGCTCGCAGGTCTTTGTTATAAAAAAGGACTTCAGACTCGACTTAACATTGAACATTTTGTAGTAGTTTAAATTTTAGTCGTAACGTAGCTCAAAGAATACTAAAATAATTAAATGTGCTTGTAAAGCAGGTCTTTTAAAAATAAAATAATTAAGAATCGAATCGCCAACAGGTCCATAACAGTTCAATCGGAGCAAAAATTTAATGTGACGATTCAAAAATTACTTATTAATAGCATTTATCTTATCGTTGCAAGGCTTCGCGTGAGGTCCCAATTTCGTAAGGTATATATAAACGAAGCTTCCAGTCAGCGAAGAGGTGTCAGATGTCCCTTGCGGAGTGTGGTATCTCGGTAGCTGCGATAGGGTTCGGAAATATATCTTGCAGCTCCGTAAGGTCAGCAACAGGGTTACCCGAAGGTGGAATACGTTTAAACGAGAAGTATTTGCCTCAATACTGCGTCTTACGCTAGTGCCAATGCTTCGATTGTTGACGGCCACGCGGGTCAAAGGCCAACTCAAGGTTTGTAAGGTAGATCCACCGTTTTGTCTTTGTTATAACAAAGGCAGTTGGGGTTGCACCAATGTTTGATGATGGTTAGGCCCTTAGATATAATACTTTGTAGCTCCTCTCTATTTGGGTTGCTCCAAGTGATGCTCGTGTCATCTGCGCAGAGACAAAATTTCCCACTGATCTTTAAATTGGTGATGTCATTGATGAAAAGAAGGAATAGTACTGGACCAAGCACTGAGCCCTGCGGAATGCCATAGTCAATTCCCATACATGATGAGGAGCAACTATTTCCTCTCACTATCTGCGTCCTATTGAAAAGATACGATTTGAACCATTTCAGAGGAGTACAACGAATCTCATAGTAAAATATTTTTTTTGTTAGAATGTCATGACTGACACAGTCAAAGGCTTTAGATAAGTCCCAGAACACTGTTGCAGTGAAGTGTTTATTATTCATATTGTTAAATACTTCATTGAAGACTGAAAAGAAGGCATCGGGAGTGCTTGAATTGGACAAAACCCAAACTGCCTGGAGGTGATAATTTAAATTTTTTTAGATGAAATGAATCTTGTTACTACTTAATCAGATATTGTAAATAATATTTTATCATAAGAATAAAGCATTTCGTTCTGTTAACGAAAATTTATTTTATTGATATAGCGATCACTATATTTCTCAGTGTATAAAGGGAATTAAGGGGACATGAAATACAAAAACTTTAATATCATAATTAATAATTTTTGTCTGTCGTTCATTTAATCCCATCCCTACGAATAAATATACCTGGATTAGCTGCTCCTGGATCCTCACTTTCATCATCTCTAATTCGTCTACATTATTTGTAAAATTCACAGCCCGGGTACATTTATTTTATGTAAACTTTCACGTCCTAATCATTCTCTTTAACGCGCTTTTACGTTTATGGATCACGTTAAAAATAAAACAACAAAAAAAGGAACGCAAAACGAAGTGTCTGCTACCATCCTACCCCAATCCCCCATCTCCCCGTTCTCTGCTTCCACAAAAGGGCGGGACGTCGCATAAATATAAAAACGCCGACGAAGCAAGCATAAATATATTTAAAAAAAGGAATGTAGTTAACGGGGTGTAATTAAAACGGAAAAAAATGGGAAGCTATATCCGCCAGTGAATAACTGCTCGGGATTTTGTTTTTAATATTTACAGCGAATTAGCTGATAGGGGAAACCGAGAATATGGGGAAATGGAGTTTAGGGGTATGTTCATGAAAAAGCGTTTGCCATGCTGTAAGAAGCGTGAAAGTAATATGTACTATCTCTGTTAACTGTAAAAATGTTTGTGACTGGAAGAAAAGTTAAGTGGACGTAGTAACGCCGGATGGTTCTTCAGGAGCTCATTCGTCATTATAAATTGCCCTTATATTGACATTTAATTGCATAAGTTCAATTAGGTACTAGTATAAATAATTTTATTCAAATATCCAGAATTAGCTAGATACCCTGTGCCTTGTAAGAAAACATTTAACCAACATTTGAAAAAAGCTTGATAGTTAAGGATTCAAAAGTCCCTATGTTAAGCCATACCAAATCAATGTGCGATGGTAGTACCATAACTTATAGAGCGATAGCTTGGTAGCAGAAAGCGCTGCAAGCCAGAGCCACAGTAAAACTTACATTCATACAAAGGATTGCAAGTATGCCTTCTTCACCATTATTGCCATTGAAAATTCTTTTGGGCGTACCACTCTTGCACATTGTTGTGAAAAGCGAGGCCAAATAAACAACATTCCACCTATGGCACATTGTGACTCAATCGCCACATACTCATTTCTGTGTGGTTAACAAGCTGCTGCATTTCCGATTTAGAATGCTATAGGACATTATGACAATGGCCGATGCGTAATTCACAACCTCCTCTTCAAACAGAGAGGAATAAGGATGCAGCGAAAAAACACTGACGAAAGCAGACACCTGCTGGTTTGCAGACGATTCGAAAACAGCGCAGGGTGTTGGACAACACACTACGATTTTACAAGCTAAAATTTATGGCATTTAGGTGTGTGCTAAAGAGATTTTGGATAAAATCATCCGACACAAATAAAATAAAATATAAATTTTGAGTGACAGTCAGGCGGTGCTGAAAGTACTAGAAGCACATAAATGCAACTCGAGGCTAATCTGGAGCTGTATAAGCACCTTAAACACAGTAAGGACGGCTAATAACCTATCCCTAATCTGATGGGTACCTGGGCACTCACTCGTTCGTGGCAATGGGGAAGCAGACACCCTTGCAAGAAAGGATGCTGCGGAGCATTTTCAGGGACCAAAACCTACCATTGGCATAGCACCTACGGTAGCTAAGCCGCAAATCAATGTACGGGCGCAGCAGAAAGTGCTCCAACATTTGAACAATTGTCCTGGTGTGGTACATGCGAAAAAGTGTATTTCGTTTAATTATCTTAACCGAAGAACTTAACCGTAAAAATGTCAAAGTAATAGCTTCTGTCTTTACAGGTCACTGCAAACTCGGAGATCCCTACACAGAATCGGACTCTTTGGAGAGACTAAAACGAAAGAAACGTTCAAATATGCGTCCAACCTTGGCTAAACAATATTGTAATGTGTTGTAGAAATTCATTCTAACATTCTCCAACATTTCTGGGCTAATGTTGTTTGACGTTTGAACAATTTTGTTGCGCAACTACTCTACATTAACTGGTCTAACGTCTTCAGTACCATAAATTATTTCTTTTATATAACCCCAGTAAAAGAAATCGAGGGGAGATAAATCCGGTGAACGTGGCGGCCATTTGATATTTTCAGAATGAGTTCCGATCCACCGGTTAGGAAACTGTTCACTTAAATAGTTTCGGACAGCCACGGCATTATGTGCACGGCAACCATCTTGCTGAAATGTTTTGCATATTAATGTCGGGAAGTTGCTGTACAGTAGGTAGAATGTGGATGTTCAGTAATTCTAAATTATGCATTTGCGTTCAAATTACCATTGATAAAAAAGGCCCAATAATACGGTTGTTCAAAAAAACCTGCCCAAACATTTACGTTTTGCTGTTGCTGACTAGATGAACTTAAATATCTGTGCTCGTTTTTACTTGGCCCAGTATGTTGTCACAGATTAATTGTGACTTCTAATCAAAGGAAAAGAAGATTCATCGGTAAAGATGATATTGTTTACCAAATTAGCAACTCGGTTAATTAAATCACTTAACCTTTCACAAAATACCATACGCTTAAATGCGTCGCCGTGAAATAATTGTTGGTGTTCAGAATATTTGAAATTGTGAAAACACATTTGCTTTGAGTATTCGCTGAAGGGAAGAACGAAATATGTCTAAATCATTAGAAATAGTGCCAGATGACATATTCGAATTTATTTCAACTGCAGCACATACTAAAACGGAGGTATTATTAGAAATTCTTTTCGACCGAACCGGTATTGTCGGTTTTGTTTTTTAATTTAAAAATTGTGGCTTTATTTAGAATAGGTCTGTCGGGGTATTTGGCTACAAACACGTCGCATACCCTTTGAAAAGAATTGCCAGCGTGATACCACAGCATAATCTCAGCTCTCTCCTCTACAGTATAACGCGGTATTTTGCGCAAAAATATGTATTTAAAACTTATAGCGTTTTCAGCTTACTGCACTACACCCGTGGAGTATATCTAGCTCCCTTACTAATATTATGTATTAAAATAAGATGGATATACAATCAGTGCATAAAAGTGCAGTAAAGTGCAGTAAGCTGAAAACGCTATTAGACAACCATCTTACGTGAACTGACTAATAATACTGATCCCTGTTCAGTCTACACGTGCTATTATCGTACTACAGCGCCACACCTCGCTGTTAGGTAGAGTGGGAGACGGTGGGAGTATATGTACCTACTTCCTCGCCGTTTACTTTGCAGAGATGCAAATAATATGCAATAAAATAAATTTCTACGCAAAAACTCTTATACAAAGCAACACAAAATTAACAAAGCTTTATTTAATTTTTTAAATATTTTTTTTTACATTTACATCTAGGATGGTTATTGAAGCTGTTATAGCTGGATATAAACATGCTTATATCGTTTGCCACAGTACGTATTTTTAAATGTTTGTATGGATTTAGCCCAGAACTACCGTCGAATCACTATTTTGAGACAAATTTCAATCCACTTAGAATATTTTGTATTGTTCCTCCACATATTTTTACTATGCGAGTAGATGTGGTAATTTGCTGTGATACTTTTATTACCTTTAATCAGTAGGTACATTGATACATTTATGATAATGATATAGATAATCTCCCTGTTTATGTGCACCTAAGGTAAAACATAAATTGTATACATATTAGCCACAAACCAACTAGATGTATAACTCTTAGAATGTGTAGGCGAACCGAAGAAGTCAAACATACGAAGTATATAAAGAAAGATACCCCATTTTGTTTATCTTCTATTAATCGATTATTATAATTTAACACAGTACATTTCACAATTCTAACTTAATATTATAACGCAATTACAACGATACAATAAGTGCAACGAATATTAAAGAAGTGGCATATTCGATCTCATAATGTAGGTATATGATGGATATTCATAATTATTCTAATTGGTTTATATCCTTTCTTAATCCGGGAATTAAGAGATTATGAAACATACATCGAATTTTTCGTCACTGAAATGGCATAACTTAACAAATTTTTGATAGAAATATTAATTAACATGCATTTATGAGAATGCTAGAAACGGTAATGCGATAAACAAAATGTCTTTCGTCGAAAAGTTGCGCGAAGTAACACCTGAAATCGCTGGAGCAAGTACTAGAAGGATACTAGATGACAAAACAGTTATTCTTTTTTTGAGCAAATTTGGGCATTTTTTTTTTAAAATAGAATTTAAAATTTGAAGTCATAGAACACCATCTTCAAGAAATGGTAATTGTATAGTTAGTTACAAATATGATTTGCTAATACTTTGCAGATTGAATTGCACATAGTTAGTGTATATTCTGAGCAAATTGCAGTTTCTTATCGTTTCTAATTCCGAAGATTTTAGTAGTTGAAGATGACGGTCGAAATACATCTTGGCGTAACATCTCCGAACATATGTGCTTTCAGAATTGCTTCTGTTCGATATTCCGTGAATCTACTTGTTTGTACTGTGATATCCATATTCAATGCTTGTTTTACTATACACTTACACACATAACTTCGATCTACTGTGCGGCATGTCGGTTAAACGGGTGGTATTGGCATCCAATATCACAGCAGTATGTACTTTGCTATTACAATTTGGAAAAAAGAAATTTGGTTAAGTCTGAACACATCATAGTACATATTTCCAATCATAACAAAGGTTAATACAGAACATCTCTTAGTAACCCCATAAAAAGAAAACTTCATCAGCTTGCTTTTATCTCTTTCGCAGCAAAAAACATCCACAATCTTAAACGGATTTAATATCCCGATATAAATTCATTTTCTCCTAAAGTTTCGAACATCACGCCCCAAATAACCTGACGACTTAAACATGTCGTAGCTGGCCATCTGCTGGGGTAATCCGGCTGCGCCAGTCTACCTCGTTTAAAATTTTAAAGCAGCCGCCGAATAAAACGTATTTTTACTGCGCACTGCCGTTATGTAGGTAATATAAAATAAGGCCGAAAGTTCGCATGGTTTTAAGTACTTCGGTGACGCTTTCGGAAAAGGCGAGGGACCAGATTTGTGTTGACGTCACCAGGTTGAGGTAAAGGACGGAGTTGCATTTGAGAAGACGCCGTAAATGGAAGTTGGATACGGTGCTGTCAATAAAATTCAAAACTGCCCATACGAGTATGGCTTTATTAAGAGTTTGAGCGGGTAAGTGGTGCAGTAGAAAGCAGAGTTTGTAACGCGTATATGTTTGAAGTATAAATTTTTTTACTGTGCTTTTATATTTTCTTTTCGATTTTACGGTTTCCCGTTGGAATATTTTCAACGATATGGTGCTATAAAATTGTAGTGGGAATAAGAAAAAGTAATAATAAAATCAGAGAGGGAGAAAAAGGTACTTCAAGGGATCAAGAGGAACATTCCTTCTGAAGCAATGAATATAAATTATTAATAAAGGCAAGCTGATTCAATATTCCTTTTTCGTTTTGTTGACTAGAGAGGTGCAGTGATAGAATTACATTGTGATAGCAAAGATGCACGTAAATTTTAGATTTAACGTCAAAATTTTTTTATCAACAAGAAAAATTGATAACGGAATCAATTAATATAAATTTTTAAAGAAATGTATTTAAGAAAGCATAAAATATTCAAGAATTCAATAATTACAATTTATTAGTTCTAATTCAATCATATTTAAGGAAAAAAGAGAAAATCGAATTAGTTTTAGTTAACCTTTCAGCGGACGAGCTGTCGTAAAATTTGCGACAAATACGCATAATCGCTTCCCCTACCCCTACTATTCAATGAAGAGTGTTCAGCTGCCACCTATTCCACGATCAGTCCGTTCTTAAGCTTTAGACAAGTGGGTGTGTACAGCAGTGTTTATTATCAATAGAGATTTTGTGAAATTGCAGTTGAACATAAATTTTACGACACGCGCCTTTCCATGTGAGTATATTAACTACACTATTCTCTGTGATTTCTTTCACATTTACATTGTTCCCTTCGTAGCTAAATGTACTTCTACGTTTTAGACATTTAGCATTATGAGTCACAAACTACTCAAAGAAAAAGAATTGGAAGGTATTGCTGAACATTTATGGGACGAACCAGAGGAAGAGAACCAGATTGACTTTCTTTCAAGTGATAGGGAGTTTTCAGAAGAAGAAATTGAGCAACAATCTGAAGATAGTGCTACCGAACAGCAAAATTCTGCAGCGGAATCTGACGAAGAGGAGCTAGCCGCTCAAGAGTTTTTCATTCGAAAAAAACAAATCAACGAGGTGGCCTAAAACCAAATGGCGTGTTCCTTCAAAAACCAAAAGAACAAACATTATCAAAGAACACGCTAGAGTCGGTCATCGAGCTCGCGGTATTGAAAATGCACAGGATGCGTTTCTGAAAATTATGGACATTTCTATGATTGACGATATTTTGAAGTACAGCAATATGTATATTGATCAGCTCAGAATTCAGCACCAGTATTCTAGAGGCCGGGATTGCAGACATATCTACAAGCACGAATTTATGACATACTCGGGTCTGTTATATTTGTTTGGTATAAAGAAATCTCACCATGCAAATGTAAAAGAGATCTTTGCGAGCGATGATACCGGAATCCAAATTGCAAGAGCCGTCATGAGTGACAAGAGGTTTCTCTTCATCACGGGGATTTAACGCAGTTACGAATGTTACTCACAAATATAGAGCCGAACATAAATCATATCACATCAGGCATGTCCATCTCATAAATAATACTTGAAAAGAAAATGCTTTGGTATTTTTGTTGATAAAACAAAAGTTATAATTGCAATAAACATTACTTTAAATACAAGACAAGAGTTATTTATACATATTTTAGTTTTGATGTGAGCATTTACTATTCAAGACATCGTTTAAATTTGTTGGTTTGCTACTGCGTGTATAAAATTATTTAAGGAGGGGGTACAAGGTCAGGCTTTTGCTGCGGAAAGGGGTCCACAGGCATAATCAGTTTAAAAACCACTGATCTGGCCTGATATAGCTTATTTTAGTAATATTCTTTCTTAATATTTTCTAAAAGTGCTTTTTAAAGATGTCACACACTCATTATAGAAGTCATCACTGAAAGAAATATTGTAATTGCACAAAGGATCATCATAGATCAAAGATTCTTCAATGCAGTAAAATCCGAATAATGAAACAATCTCAACGTCCTTGCTAATTATGTGAGCCAAAGAACGCCTTTAATTAATTAAAAAAGCGCAAGTTAAAATAGTTCAAAGGGTTTAATATGAAACTACTTTTGTTCCCTTTTAAATGTTGTAGATCACTAATTTTCAATTTTTCTCCCAGAACCTTTTCGATTATCTGCAAGAAGCCTCTATCATCATCGTTTATTTAAAATCTCATTATCAAGACAGTTACTTTGTTTCTGCACCACATTTAAATTACGGTATAATTGTAGGTTTTCCAATTCAATTCTTCTTTCATTACCTCCTATAAATCTCCCCCAATTGAATCCTTTCTCTAACGGTTACAGCAGCAAAATTCTAAAATCCTCGCCATTTCTTTAAACAATAATTGACTCCCTCAACTACAATAAATAATTTCTTCTTCTCCAATTTCCTCCACTTAATTCTCTTTGGATACCTTTCCCTAAGAAAGACCGGTCTCACCCCTCAGCCCGCAGTCATAACGATTCACCGAATTCTGGCCTCCGAAGGGAAATTGTGCTCTTAATTACGTCCATGGCTTGCTAAAGGATTTTAAACGCGCGTCGAATTCCGCCCTCCTTCGGAAAACTGAGCGGGTAAAGAACTCTCATGGTCTGACGGGTAAGGACTCATTTATTTTTGTCTTGTTCAATTACTCCCAGAATTTATGTTCTATTCATTTTGGGACATCCGGAAAGGAGTGGGGGGAAAGATGACTTTCAGAAATAATCGTGGAAATTTTGCGTTTGGCTTTTGGTTTGTTCGCTTCGGCGCTTAATAAATGTTTAACAACCTTAAACCTAACTTATGCAATACAATAAAGAAACGCTGAAACAAGTTGACTAACAAGAGAGGGCTCCGAAACTGTATAGCCCAGATTCTGATAAAACTGTCACTCTGTAGACTGCATGGGATGTTGCTCAAAAACAATCCCTCTTGGGACGGAACTTCACCTTTATGGGATGCAATTTGACTTTGAAGATCTATCCAAATTTCCTTTATCCAAAATAACTTTTAAACGGTGTTAGATAGACAAAAAGTTTCAATGGTGGATTTACACCAACCCACAATGCTTCTCCTGTTTATTTCGTCCTACCAATTATTATTGGCTGCGTTTTTTAAGGACGCGTCCGGGAAATTACCGGTTCTTCTTGTTCATAAGTTACTTTCTAGATACTAGATGTCACATCCCATGAATTCGTAATTTACTACTTAATGTCTGCAGTTGCAAAATAATGTTTTTGGTTTGTTTACTGTTATTACCCTACTTTGTAACGTTAAAATTTTCAAAGAATATACGCATGATTCGAGCAGAACTGCTTATGTCACTTTATAATATCAAAGTTAAAAAATTTAACATTAATGTAAAAATAATATCAAAGAAAACCTGCCGCTAGTAGGTGCCAGAACAAACGAAATATATGGACATATTAGGATTGCCGCTCGTCTTTGTTTCATGAGGATTGTCCTCGTTTTCATACATTGTCCCCTTGTCCTGCTTTGACAACACAATCCTCGCAAGAGAAGCTCCTTTATTAATAAATTGTGTCAAACAGACAGCATGGTGTCCAAATGAAACAATTTCAGGTTTTTTCATCAACGGAAAGTGAGACCAAATGCTCTTAAAGTTGGCAGAAATTATTATAGTGTATTATGTTTTTTGGGTTGAGAAGCTACGGAGAGAGAAATACTCAAGTCAAAATTAAGACCTAAATGCTGGTGTTTCTGACAAAAATGATAAAAAGTAGGGCAAAAACACTGAATTAATTTAACGTTGTAACAAATTGCTACGTTTAGAAAATAAGCTTGAATTTTCAAGCATTTAATTTTAGATTAAATTAAATTATTTTTCAACAATAATTTCTAAAACCGGATTGGTTATTTAATTTTGCAAGGCATTGTACATAGTTTTATCTAGTCCGTGTGTATATTTTATCTCATGTGTTCTCCCACAAGCAGAGTTTTTGTCAGCGCAAGTCGCTACGAAATAGTATGGAGAAAAAGCTATTTAAAGCACCTTTTGTGAATAGAACAGAAGCTGGAGAGAATGAGTTCAGGGGGGGGGGGGGAGGGGGGCGAGCAGCAGTTTTCCGATTCCCGCGCTTAAACGAAGCCGGATTCTGGCTCGTTAAGCGATCCGTTGACCGAGCGGCGCCGGTATCTATTTCTGGCACACCGATCAAAACTCCAAACTAAACTGATCGATTAGAGCCGGATTTTTTGCCCACCGATTAAACTCCAATCGCTAATTGAATGGAGCCGGGGTTTGTTGCACGTCAATTGGATATCCGACCGCTGATTGAGAGGAGCCGTTTATTTTGGCGAGCCAATTATACGTATTTACCCTCCGAATTGAGTGGAGCCGATTATCTTGACACGCCAATTAATCCTTTGATTCAAGCAAGGCTGATAACCTGCATTTGGCTCGCTAATCACCAAATCTACGCTAGGTAATTGGTAACGTGCATTCTTTGATTACATATGTTAAACATTCCAACATTAATGTATTTTCGCATTCAAATATGTTGTCTCATTTGTTTATTTAAAATTAAATAAATTGAATTTTACATACTACGACATACTGTTTATGTTTATCACTACTTCACCGCACACTACATAACCTATACTTCGCAATAAGCCACGCCGCACCATCATCGCAATTCTATCGCCATCACGCCATACGCTAGATATCCCGAACACTCTGGAATTAATTATCAGGCTACCTATAGGTTTATGGATTATTTCAAGTATTAGAACTAATAGTTTAATTTTTCTAAATTACCGAAAGCACGAAGTTTCAGCGCACGTACAGAGTCATCTGACGGCGACAAGAAAGAAACGACATAACTTCAAGCAGAGATCACAACCTACTGGTTAGACAATTTGATGAGCTTTGTTCTAACACGTATAGCGTCAAATAAACCGGTAAAGCAAAAGGTAATTTCCGTCATAAACCGTTTACCCTCGAGAGGCAAATACTCTTTCAATTCCGAACAGAGAAACAACAGTTACAAGATATATGTATTAAGGTCATTAGAGCGCGATATATTCCTACATCTAAACAGTAACATGTAAATATTTACCGCCTAGTACAATTTCACACTAGTTTATAACTTACAAAGCAATCATATAACAACATATAAAGTATCCCTTAAGAATAAGATACATAATTTTGTGAGCAGCCGTATAGTTTTCTAAACCACCTTTAAAAACAGTATCTAATAGCAAAAGGATCTATTATAATTTCTGAAATTCGTTCAGATAACCACAACGTAGGTCTTTCTGTGCTTATTGTAACACTCTGTATATAAATAACTATACCAGCCGAAAAGCCAGCTTATACTGTGCATGTCCGCCATTGAAACTTTTTTCCTATCTTGCAGCGTTTAAGAGTTATTTTGGATAAACGAAATTTGGGTCGATTTTCAAAGTCGCATTGCACCCCCTAAAGTTGAAGTACCGTCGCAACAGAGAGTATCTTTGAGTAATCCTCTATAAAGTAACAAAGTTTCATCAGAATCTGCGGGTTACAGTTTGTGACCTTTTCTTGTAAGTTCCGCAATATTATCTACGAACATTTAAGAGCACTCCTCCTTAAGTTTTAATACCATCAGCCACATCGGGATTTATTCTTTTGTCTCTTTGCGGTAGCCAATTTCAATATTTTTTTTTCCTTTTCTTCTGGCAGGCTAGCTCGCTTCGTATAGGGTTAAGGAATTCCATTACCATTTCTTTTTTCGTATTTCTCCCATATATCCGCACGCCTTTATTAAATCTTTGATTTGTGCTATTTGCATGGTAGCGTTGGGCGTCAGTTGTGCTCATGGCAGAGGAGCAAAACGCTCTGGCGGAGAAATTCTCAGATGTAATGGCGTTTCTCGTGGCAGATAAGAATTCGGAAGTCGTAGCCATTACGACTTTCATTTCTAGGGATATTAGATGTCATGTTTGGACGGATTAAAATGATATTGCTACATAATTCTCATATTTTCTTATTATATTTAAATTCGCTTTTACTTTATTTAAAACATCTAGCATAGTGTGAAAAATTACAAGAGAGAGTAAGTTTACCGTGATAAATCGGGATTATTACCTGTAATAATTTTCTAAATTTGCTATAATAAATCATGATTTTTTCTAGAGTATTGAACACGAAGAAAGATATAACAAAAATCCAAAAGAAAAAGTGAAAAAATCCCTTACCACAAAAATTAAAGATAACAAATCTAAATACGTATTTCGGCAACTAAGTTGCCATCTTCAGTAGAAAACAAGTGAAGAGCAGTGTTAAACTTAGTGTTTTCGGCTAAGGTAAACCTTGGAAGATATGCTCTTCACCAAATCACTAGTGGAATAACACTGTTTTTTTTTTTTTTGGAGGGGATTTTTCTTTAATTGACCGTAGGGTCCATTAGCTATTAAAAGATTAACACGGTTGAAATAATCGGTTTTGTCCATAATTACTAACTTGTTGCCCTTGTCGGCTTTAACGTAAAAACAGTCTTTGGTTCTGAGATTTTTAATTGTGTTCCATTCATTATTTACTGTAAATTGTTTGTGCTGCAGTAGATTTACCCGGATTTGAACCTTACAGGCACCCCTCACGAAAGATTTTGCAGAATCTGAAAAACCTTTGATAGAGGTCTCGATGCCTGCAATAAATCCTCCATCGGAACCTTACTGCTTGGCAAACAATATTTTAGATCTTTGTCTAATAATTTTAATTCTTTAACATTAAAATTCTCAGATGACTGGTTGACGACTAGTGTTTCTTTCATAGAATCATCGACCCTAGATTTCTGGACCCGCGGAACAAGTTTGTTAAATTTCTTATTTAAAGTACGAATTTTAATGTTGAGTTTGTGATCGCAAATTTCAACGGCGTTTCTATGAAAACGACACCAGTCTTCGTATTCGTAATTATTTAGGTTTTTGGTTAAACATAAATGCAAATTTCTTTTTCTTATAATTATGAGCAACATATTTATTTTATTGACAATTTCTGTAATGGTTTTATTACAAAAATAAAAGCTACTACTACTACTACTACTACTAAATTATATAAATCAAGTTCTAACTTACTTCGTTTACTGTACTGATATTTAATTTCCGAATTCAGCCATTTGGTTTTCGCATGAAAAATTACTTGGTTACCACTTTTACAATTCGATGATACATCAACTTTTATGAATTTAGGAAAAACTTTACTCCGTTTGCACCGTTTCAAGAAATTAATATCAGCTTTCAACAATAAAATCTTACTCCTTAGACTGTGGAACCTGTTGTACTCCGTAGACCGGGAAGTCATGATATCCTGTGATGGGTGGAGACTGTGGCTTGAAAACTATAACAAAAATCCAAAAGAAAAAGTGAAAAAATCCCTTACCACAAAAATTAAGGATAACAAATCTAAATACGTATTTGCCATCTTCAGTAGAAAACAAGTGAAGAGCAGTGTTAAACTTAGTGTTTTCGGCTAAGGTAAACCTTGGAAGATATGCTCTTCACCAAATCACTAGTGGAATAACACTGACGTATTTAGATTTGTTATCTTTAATTTTTGTGGTAAGGGATTTTTTCACATTTTCTTTTGGATTTTTGTTATAGTTTTCAAGCCACTCCACCCATCACAGGACGAAGGAAGATATTTGGTTAAATTATAGTTTCTTCATGTAAGCTTGAGATCTGACGAAAATGCAAAGAAAAAAATATCTGGAAAAACATGTATAATTTGTATCTTCTACTAAAGTTTACTAAAGAAAGTAAAACTTTCAAACTTTTCGGGTATTTATTGCACATTCACCGTAATTTCACTCGAATTTTCGGGTAAAAGAACCTTCAAAAACACAAAATTCATACGTAGTAACGTCTATTGACCATTGGGTTATTTGTCCGTGCGGGCACAGATTCTATTCATTTGCTGCACTGATTATTGGCTGGACCATATAATGTGGTGATGTAATTGTGGCGAATTATAAAGAATTGCAAGTTAATAAGCTTGGTGTGTTTCTTCTTACATGTTGGTGTGATCTGCTAATAAGAGAACACAGGCCAGTGCCCCTCACCAATTTAAATAAAACTTGATGGGTTTATAGACCGATATAGGCCGTGTAAGAACAACGTCAATTTTGTTAGAAATTTTTTTGTTAAATTCTTTGATGCATGACAGAACGGCAAGCTTACGGGTCACTCGGAGTATGTAAAAATATAAGGATTTATGTTGAACTATTTGTTACCACAGCTCAAGTACTGGCTGTTGGCGGAAGCCCCGTCCTCACGCGCTTTTTACATCAGCAGTTCGAAATATATATTGAAATTACCAAAATTTTTATTCAATTAACAATTATTTAGTAAATGAACTTTGCCATTTAGAAAACTCACCTTGTATATGGCCGGAACTTGAATAATAAATAATTGCTTTACAACAATGTCATAAAATTTTTATTTGTGTAATTACCGATTAATTCCCCATTAAAACAAAATTATTGACAATTAAGGATGCCAAAAAATATAAATATATCGATATATGAAAAAAGTCGAATATCGATATATTTTTTTATTATATGCAAATTCCAAGTTTTCTGAATCGTAGGAAAAGAAGAGATACAGCATCATAATAGAAGGTGTAAATCTGAACAACAAAGATGCAAATAACGTAAGGAAAGAATTAGTAAAGATTATTAATACACAATCTTACACCTACATAAGGAAGTATTTATTTATTGACTATATTTACAAGTAATGTCCAGTTCCACAAAATCAATTTTTTATGAAAAAAAGAAAATGTATTTTTTGTTTACAAGCTACAAGTAACTGTCTCACAGGACAAGAAGTAGGCTGTCTGCCTGCATTTGTGGATACATCAGTTCCATAAATGCAAGTTATCAGGCAAAGAGCTCAGAAATAATAATTTGGAAAGCCTACTTCCCGTGAGATGGTTGCGACCTTTCGTAGCGGTTGCTCCGGCTTTTGAAAATAACCTCTCACTGGGGACCGACATGGCCACAACATAAAAATATTTTACCGCTAATTTAAATAAGTTGGAATATACCGCTTATACTACAGCCGTATAACCTGTAAACTTATACAGTAGGTAAGCATAATTTTTGAAACCTAAATACATTGTGAAACTACAACAATGTTGAAATTTCTGAAACATTGTGAAGTATGCCTTAATTTACGGAAACGTTTTACGGAAATCCTGTGCAATTTAATTTTTTTTAATGTGTACTTAATAAAACATGTTATTATTCGATGTAGCTATTTTGTATTTGTTTTGTAATTTCACATAACATAATATCCAACACAAATGGTTGATCTCAGTAAGTTTACTATTATGGTAAACTCCATCTGGTACGCGTAAAAGTTCTAATAATTCTTCTTGTTAATGTACTTATTGGCTTGTGTATATACATAATTTTGTGTGATCAAATATTAATCCATTTGAGATAAAATAAAACAACTATTAATTAAGACCACAGTATATAGAGTATTCTGTAATGAGTTAACAATTATTGTTGTTGTGTGATTTCAAGTGGATCAGTATTGCATAAAAATGATTCAAGCCTGCTAAACCAAGTCAATAACGATAACTATACAAAAATATACCTTCAAATATATAATTTATTTGAAGTAAGTGCCATTATTATTATAGCAGTTACACAATTTAATTATGGTAAGTTATATATAACACAAATAACGCCTTACCAGAGTGGTTGCAAAACCCTGAAAACATTAATAATTTTTTTATTGATTCCCTGCCGCCGGTCACCGACTCAAATGAGTTAATATCAACCTATAATTCTACCACTATGCAAAATGTACATGCTAAATTCAGATTTAAGACTGTTGCGGTTGACACTGTTCAAACTTATCTTCTTGATATTAAATCTAAGTCTAAGTCTTTTGGTGTGGATAATATCAATATTAATATGCTTCGCTTGTGCTGTCCGCTGATTGTCCCTTATTTGACTCATATTGTCAACTGTGCTCTTCAAGAAAACTACTTTCCTTCTGCATGGAGAAGTGCACTAGTAATACCACTACCAAAGAAAAAAAACCCTCAAAATTACTCCGACTTGAGACCAATTAGCATACTACCCACGCTATCAAAAGTGATGGAAAAAATAATTGATTGTCAAATTAAGGGGTTCTTAGAGGAAAATAATATCCTACCTCATATTCAGTCTGGCTTTAGAGTGGGTCACAGCTGCGAGACAGCTTTATTGGGTGTTACTGATGATATTATATGTGCAGCGGACCGGGGCAAGTTGACAGCTTTAACATTGCTTGATTATACTAAAGCTTTCGATACTATTTCGCACGATATTTTGATAGCTAAGCTGCATTATGTGGGGTTTGGAGAGGGAGCTATCAAAATGATGAGTAGTTATCTGAGTGGACGTATGCAAATGGTCAAATTACCAGATGGAGTTTCCAATATGCGTTTTGTTATGAGGGGTGTACCTCAAGGATCCATTCTGGGGCCATTACTCTTTTCTATATATACTTGTGATTTTTGGAGGGTCTTGAATCACTCTTCCATGCACATGTATGCAGATGACACGCAAATTTATCACTCTTTTTATAGTTCAGGCAGTATTGATGCCATTCGGAAAATTAATCACGACTTGGATAGTCTTTACAAAATATCAACTAACCATTCTCTAAATATTAATCCCACTAAATCAGCTATCTTAATGTTTGGCAATAAAAATGAAATGTCGGGCCTCATTGAGGGGTTCGAGTGTAGGGTGGGGGGTGCTAAAATAGAATTGCGCCCGAGTGCGAGAAATCTTGGAATTGAAATGGATTCTTCACTTCGTTTTAGGGGTCACGTCTCCAACTGCATCGGGAAAGCTTATCTTGCTCTAAAACTCCTTTACCCTCACAGATCTGTTTTGAGTCGGGCGACTAAAGCGCTGTTTTGTGATGCATTGGTTTTGTCTCCATTTGTTTATTGCTCGACTTTGTACGGCGCGTGTATTGATGGGGACACTTCGCGAAGAATACAACGTGTACAGAATTCCTGCATGAGATTAATATTTGGTATACGGAAATACGGCCGCATATCGCACAAATTGGCAGAATTAAATTGGTTAAATATGTATAATCGACGATTACTCCATTCCTATTGTTTGTTTCATAGGATCATTAGTCATAGGCAGCCTGTATATCTCTATAATAAAATCAGGTATCGCCAGGATGTGCATATGAGACCGTTGCGCAATGTTGAACACACTATCACTCCTCCACTCCATCGGACAGCACTCTTTGAGAGAGGTTTTAGTTATTCTATCTACAAACTATTTAATCCGTTACCTCTCCATCTCAAACAGAGTAGCGTAGTGTCGTTTAAGCGTAATATGAAGCGGTGTCTGTTGGGGCAGCTATCGGTTCAGGTGACTGTGTAAATGCGAAAGAATTCGGAATGCAGGTTTTATAATGTGAATCATGCTCATCGCACACTTTAGTATTAAGTTAGTATTAAGTTAGTTATAGGCATTTTCCATTACTTCAATTATTCCTCTACTAAAATTCAAGGGTAAAGATTAAAAGCAGGGTGATATCTCCGGTATCACATCTGAACTTCCCCTTGCGGTTTTCTGTCAGGACAATTTCATTTACCCCTTTATTATTATTACTATTATTCTGGTTAATTTTTTTTCTCACTTGTTATGTAATGTTTTATATATTTCTGAAATGTATACCTGGTTGTGCCTGATACAGAAAATAAAGACTATTATTATTATTATTATTATTAAGTAAAGTCAATTATGTAACAGTAGTAAGACAAACTATTCACTGTAAGTAATATGGATATTTAGTGCAATTAATATACAGTAACTAATACCAGCAAAGCAAATACTAACTCCAAATAATGCAAAACATTTGGAATAAATAATGCTTTTCATTTATCAGAAAACTTACTTATTTATCCTTAGTCATCATTGTTAGAAACATAACATTACTTGCTGTAAGTAGCTGTTGATCATTTGTCACATATATAGAAATGATTTTTTTAGTTGCCAATACTAAATTTTCACTTGCAATTACTAAAAATTTTTCTCAGTGTAAGTATACAATTATAAGGACCAAATTTAGGCTTCCTTTCTTCATTTTGTTTCATCAAAAAAACTGGTAACTTGATGACGTTTTTGAGTAATCGTTAGGTAGTCATTATAATAATATTATTAGTAAATATTTTCTTCCCAAATCAAAACCAGAGCGATTTTTGAAAATTTATCCAACCTCTCCACAAAATTACCATTCACATCCCTTGCAAATAGAATTACCGGCAGTAATAAAGGAAACATAAATCAATCTTTTTACCCCATATTATAAAATCTTATTAAATCATACTGACACCCAGATAGAAGAAAAAGGTACTAGCGAGAACCTTCGACAACAGGCAGGGCGAAAAAGACGGTTTTTGCATTATAAAAAGTATGTTTGCGGGGTGGCTGTAAGGTAGAATCATTAATCATACCTAAATATATGCGCGTTAGGGAGTGGTAAAGCCCGCGAGTGGGTATAATATTCCGATATTGAAAACGTTATAAATCTTAGCGACGTTGTTTTTGGGATACGCATCGCGCAAAGGGGTTTTGGAATTAAAGTCTCGCTGCTCCCCCTTTTATGCTTTTCGCGTATCTTGATGGATATAATGTATTTTATGTTTGTCTTTTCTATTTTCGTTTGCTCACGAAATGTCATGTTGGATATAATATTTCCTAATGCGTTTATTCAATCTTGATATTGGGTTCCGCAGCTCCTTTTTCCATAATGATATATCAGCATTAAAAATATTAAAAGAGGAAATACTTGTGGCGTGGAAGGTCATAAGGCCAAGGACTGTTCTAACCCATCCTACTGCTTAACGTGTAAAATAGTAGGGCACAGAGCTGAGCAAACCAGATGTCCCTATTATAGGAAAATTGTAAGTGATAAGGCAAAGTCAATGGCGAATAGTGCTAGGGATACGTATGGCAGCACTTCATCTAAAAGGGTTTCATTGTTGTGTTAATGAAAGTTTTACTAATTAACGTCGGGCGTTCGTATGCGGCTCAAGACATGGCTTATGTTACTGCCAAACAATTGGATGTTGATATACTTTTTATTTGCGAACCTAATAAAAAACGGGTACAAGATCAAAAATGGCTGAAGGATTCCAGAGTAAATGTTGATGTGCCACTACTAAACAGAAGTCTTGAAGTTTTAAAACATAGGGTGGGTGGTGGGTTTGTAATGGTATCATTTAAAAAAGGTAAACTTCATCTGTTGCTATATATCTCCAAACATAGATATCTTGGATTATAGAAATGAGGTAGATAATATATTGGGTAACATTCAAGACCAAGAATCTATTATTCTTGGAGATTTCAACGCCAAATCGCCATATTGAGGATAATAATAATAATAATAATAATATTTATTGATTAAAGACACAGTTGTGTGTATAATAGGTCAGGAAACACAATTAATGAAAATACAATTAATGAAAATAAAATTAATGAGGCCACCACCAGATCAGATAGATCAAGAAGATCGTATTACCACAGATAAGTATACCAGATAGCTCACCGGGGCAGAATTGCCCGATTCTCGCGGGTTGCATAACTCAAAGGCTGCAATATTACGATTTTATGAAACATAGATAGCTGCGGGGAGCCCGGTGTACGGTCGGACGTTTGGTCTCACCAAACGTCCGAGTGTGGAAGGGGTCCGGCTCGCTAGTCGCTTTTATTTATGAAATATGCTTTTTTGCCGCACAGCTGTTATTTACCTAAAATAACAAATTGAATAGAATTTATACCTCCTTGAATGCGAATTGCTTACGCTCTTATTTAGAATATGAATATTTTCTATAGACTGTCCAGACTGACTTGAGTGCGCGTAATGTATTTATTGAATTTATTCGTATGTGTCTCATAAGAATATATTTTATGGTTGTTATAATATATAGAAGGAATCAAAGTTTATAGCCAGTAGCTTATTTAAATAACACAATAATTCCTGGAATTATTATTTTATTTATTTATTTTCAATATATGTGACTTCACATTATCAATTAAATATCTTGTTAGGTTTCGACTACTTAATATAGTCTTCTTCAAACATGTATGATGAGAACAAACAAAAAAGATGATTTTATAGATAGATTTTTTTTTAAATGTAGTTTGTCATGTTTAATGTAATTGTTAATTGTTTTGTTCGTTTTATTAATTTTAAACACGGCACATTTTTCTTGACTTACATTTATTGCAGTAATTTTTGAATTTCCATTTTACTATTGCATCATTAAGATGTAAGTTATAATATTCATACATTTCTGATTTTCTATATTAAGTAGTCGAAAAGTAACAAGATGTTTGATAATGTCAAGTCACATATATTGAAAATAAAGCCTGAAATTTTACGAACTATTGTATTATTGTTATAATATATGAAGTTTTTTTTTTCTTGATAGTAACGGAGATAATGAATAGTGATAATTGTAACTTTTGGGATATATGGTTGCTTTTTCAAATTATTTTTATGTTATATAGGGTGTTCCAAATCAAATAAGAACTTTAAATAGCTATAACTTGATTAATTTAAATAGAGCACCATATTTTTGATTTTACCAGCAAATGTACTTTTTGATTACTATCGGTATTTATAGCCTCAAGTTTTCACTTTTTTACATAATAATAAATCTGTAAAAATGCTCGTTTTTTGCACCATTTGCCGTTTTTTAAACAAGAGGTCTACTGTATCAAGTTGCCTATAGCTTTTAGAAATGTCAGATAATTCGTTTTTTTTTGTTCTAAATACATATTTTGCTTTTGTTTTATGTTATCGTTGATATGTTATTACCATTATTGTTGGTACAGCCAATTGGATATTCTTCATTATTATTCTTATAATTGTAAATTATCTGACATTTCTCAGTACTAGATAGGTTAGAAATACCAAATGGCGCAAAAAACGATTATTTAGCATATTCAATGCGAAGACTTAAAGCTTCACCTATATAAATACCATTTGATAGGTAATAAAAAAAGTACATTTGTTGATAGATTAAAAACTATGGCGTTCTATTTCAATCAATCAAGTTATAGCCACTTACAATTCTTATTCGATTAGTTTTAATTTTTGCACACCCTGTATAAGATAGCAGGTTTATTATAATTGAGTTATACAACATGGTCTATTGTTACACTTTACCATAACCTTCGCTTACACTTCTTAAGTATTTGAAAATTTGAAAATTATTTAAAAAACGTTAAGGTTTAATTATTATAAATCTTATTTAAACACAACTTTGCTACTTTTAGAGCTTTGGAACATTCTAGATAATATGAAAATAATTTTAAAGGTAACCATAATAATCACCGATACATC
The DNA here is from genome assembly GCA_949128085.1 of Cetonia aurata. Taxonomy (NCBI): domain Eukaryota; kingdom Metazoa; phylum Arthropoda; class Insecta; order Coleoptera; family Scarabaeidae; genus Cetonia; species Cetonia aurata. The sequence continues at coordinate 24,986,145 of OX421889.1, read as the reverse complement.
CCAAAAGTGAAAAACTGTTTGAACGTCACGCGTTTTGGCCATAATATTCCGTGCCGTATAGCGGCATATTTTAATATTTGTGGTGCTAGGGTCATCTCGGCTACTACAAAAAAAAAATATAGTCTAAACTTGGAATTTTCGCTTCTAAATGATAGAATACAGGTTTTCCTTTAACGATATAAGCACAAATCAAAAACCTGTCTGTCTTATGTCTTACGGCGGTAATCTTTGGAAATTCTATTTTTTTGTTACATTATTTGTCAAATTTAAACCTACACTGTATCTGTCTTTTAATAAACGAAATCCCTAAAATCAATAATTACCCGCAAATTTAAAACAGCCTATATACCTATACATCATGACGTTCGGTAGATCTCTCAAGAATGGCGTAAATTTAATAATTGAAATTGTTACAATTTTTTGCAACTAAAATCTGCAATTTTATTTTATTTTAATGATGATTTAATGTTTAATGATAATTTACAATATCAATATATGTATATGAACTGCAAGAGCAATATTGTCGTGAGCTTTTAGTGTTGTATTAATGTTACAAAGATATCCTAACACGGTATTTACCCGCATGTTTTTATCCATTCAGCACGCACTAAGTTATTTTCCGGGAATTTAAATACCTTCAAATCTCTAAAATTCCTCGGAGACTTTCCGCAGCGTATATATGTATGCGCATTTATTGCCAGCATCGCGTATCGACATTTCAATGCTAGCGGTATGTATGTTCGTACATACGTGCCCACGCGACTGTCCGCTCGCAACTGAAGCACAGCGCTCCCATTGAACTCACGCAGGGTTCCCAACTATTTGCTCGAGGGTTCCCATTTTAGCGAAAGCCGCGTCCAATTCTCCCGTAAGGTGAGCTATCTGGTATACTTATCTGTGGTATTACTCTCCGAAATATTCAGCCACCGAGTAAAAGAAATGACGTAACAAAAATGCTTTTAGTGACTTTCGAAAACTTTTATAACTATTATGACATCTAATTTCGTTGGGTAAATGATTAAATATTTTTATTCCTAAGTTATATGCACCTTGACTTATAATATTCATTGAGCTAGAAGGTAAGTGTAGTTGATCTTTTATTCTAGTGTCATGATCATGAATTTTTGCATTGGTCGGAATATTTACTTTTAATTGGTATATGTAACATGACGATTCAAAAATGTATAAACATGAAAGAGGAAGGATTTTATATTTTTTAAAGATTGGTCGACAGGAATCATAAAAATGAGCCCCAGCAACACTTCTAATCACAGTTTTTTGCGCTAAAAATACTTGATGCGCACTTGCCGAGTTTCCCCATAAGAGTATACCATACTGTAATCTAGACTGAATTTCAGCATAGTACAGTGAAATTAAACAATCCGCAGATACCTGAGACCTTAAGCGTTTAAAAACGAAAGCTTTTTGGTGTAACTTTTGCACAATGCTGTCACATTGCTCTTTCCATATCAACGTATGATCAAAAATAACTCCTAAAAATTTTGTACTATCACAGCAAAATAATTCTTTTTTGTTTATAGTTAAATTGTAATGTTCGATACTCTTTTGTCTGGCATGAAATACCATGTATTTTGTTTTTTCTAAGCTTAAAGACAGTTTATTTTGCGAAAACCAAATGCATAAGTTATTTAATAGAGAATTTGTTGTGTTTTCAGTAATTTGAGTATTTTTCCCCGGCACAAGACGAAAAGGGACAACAGTGGATGGATTGGATTTCGGCGCTGGATATGGTGGTACATAACACGGGGGACAGACCTACTTTTGTGAGAGGAACTTCAGAATCTGATATAGATGTAACTGTGTCAACTAATAAGATTGCCAAACATATTGCCAATTAGGAGGTACTTGAGACCGAAACCTTAACTGACCACAAATATTGATTGTCTTTGTCATGAAGTAAGATCTAGAAAGAAACCGGTGAAGAAACGCAGAATAGTGGACTGGGAAACAAAAATTGCATCCAAATAATAGGGGCAAGTGACATTGCAATCACACATACATATTGTGCCAAGGTTATAAAGCAGGCTCTCAAAAATAGCATCATTTCCAGTAGTACTGATAGAGACAGCCCCGCCAATTGGTGGAATAATGACATCGCTGCATTGAGAAAGTCATGCAATAAGTACAGAAGAAACATAACTAGAGCAGCCAGGGTGACAAACATTGATGAGGAAACATTGGTGGAAATAAGGGATATGTACGGAGCGCACAAAAAGGAATTAACCAAACAAATATGGGCAGCCAAAAAGAACACAACAATATCTGGGGTGATGCGTACAAAATTGTTGCGAAGGAACTAAACCAACTGGCACCATATGAGATAGATACGGAAAAGAAACCTGCACGCGGGCAGTGGGTAGAAGGAAAAGTTGTCACTGATGTTCAGAAATTCACGATGGATGAGCTGTCATGCGCGGCCAGTAGTTTGAGGAATTGCAAAGCTCCGGGAATTGATCGGATACCGCCTAAGGCAATTAAACTAATGGCAAAAGATCGGTCAGACTAGAATCTCAAAATTTCCCAAACAGCTGGATAATGGCAAGGCCTGTTTTAACTCTTAAAAGTGGAAAATCTCCTGAACTGCCTAGCTCTTTCAGGCCTCTCTGCATGTTGAATACTATTAGCAAGCTGTTGGAAATTCTACTCCGAAATAGGCTGTCCAAAGAACTGGGAGACGGTGAGTACCTTCACGATCATCAGTATGGTTTTCGGAAGTGAAAGTCTACTATTCAGGCCTTGAAAACGGCTGTAGAGGCGATACGGGTATCTGATACCAGATGGTGTGCTCTCATAACGACCGATGTCAAGAATGCCTTCAATTCGGCCAGTCACAAGCTTATAATTGAACAGCTACGAAAAAAAAAAAAACATTTCTGGTTATCTCGTTAATTTCATATCGAGTTACTTGAGGGACCGGAAAATAGAATTTGATAAAGGCATGCTGCTGGAATGTGGTTCTGGCTTGCCGCAAGGATCGATCCTTGGTGGGGTGCTTTGGAACGTGCTTTATGATGGGGTGCTGAGTTTGGAGTTGACGATTGACGCAATGACCATCGCTTTTGCCGACGATCTCGCACTCATTGTTGGAGGACGAAATGAGAATGTTCTCATGAGGAATGATAATAGATGCCTCGAACAGATAAGCGAGTGGACGAAGGAGAACGAACTGACCCTGGCTACTGGGAAAACTGAGGCAGTGATTGTTAAGGGTGCAAGAAGTAGGGATCATGTTATTTTCAAACTGGACGGTGCGTCAATTATTCCCAGAAAGGCCATTAAGTATCTGGGCATTACGATCGATGAGAAGCGCAACTTTGGACAGCACATCCGGGAGGTGACGGTCAGGGCCGATCAGCGTTTGGCTGCAATCAGCAAGATTCTACCAAATAATAATAATAATAATAATAATAACGTTTATTGATGTCCAACAGGTACAGACCCAAAAGAGGACACAAAATACAGTAATGTATTGCAAGTGTTATATAAGTATTAATATTGAAATATAATAATGAATAATAGTAATAAGCTGTAGTAAAAAGTTAATTCAAAAGAAAATGTCTGCTGTTCCGCCGTTTCCAAGCCTAGCCATCACTGAAATAGGTGAACGTTTCATTAAGTTTGTCCTGGCTTGAGGTGGCCTAAAGGTGTATTCGCTCCTAGAGTTCAAACGTGGAACGTGAAAACTGATATTCTCCATAAGATACGGGCAGTCAATCTTGTTTCCAAGCAAATTCACCAAGAATTTACGACATAACACGTCACGACGTTCCGATAGGGACACCATTCCATGACGCTCCAGTAGCTCCAACTGAGGTATGCCAACTTCCGGATATATTCCGTCCAGTTTATAAGAAATTTAAGGAATTCACGGTGAATTCTATCAAGCTGCAAACAATCACACGCATAGATTGGATACCAAACCAGTGGCGCATACTCCAGCTTGCTAAGGACATAAGCGTTGTATAAAATCTTCAAGAGATCAATGTCGGTGAAGTAACGCGATACACGCATCAGGAACCCAAGAGAACTGAAAGCACTTTTGCATACAGATGTAATTTGCGATTTAAAGGTGAAAGCACTATCAAAGGGAACACCAAGATCCTTACATTCAGTTCTTCTTTTCAGCGACGTATTATTAATTTTGTAATCCGCGATGATCCGTGACCCGACTCTTGCATATGACACGATGCTGCACATCCCGACATTAAGATTAAGGCTGTTAGATGTACACCAGTTAACAAGTTTGTTTAGATTTTCCTGTAGCAAGACGACGTCACGGTTAGTTGACAGCTGTGTATATAATTTAATATCATCTGCGTAGGCGAGGATCGAGCAGGTAAGACATGTCAAGAGATCATTGATAAAAATATTAAATAAGAGGGGGCCTAAATTTGAGCCCTGTGGGACACCTGCATGTAAGGTATATTCCGTAGATACAAATCCGTTGTAAGAGACATAACACTCGCGTTTTGTTAAATAAGAACCCATTAGAGTAACAGCAGATGGAGTAAAACCAAAAGCTTCTAGTTTTGATAGGAGGAGTGAATGCTCTATTGTATCAAAGGCTTTAGATAGGTTCGTATAAATGACATCCACTTGACCGCGCTTGTCCAATGCTTCACTAACAAATTGTGTAAAACAGGTCAAATTGGTAGCTGTAGAACGACCAGTAATGAAGCCATGCTGATTGAGAGAAATATAGGATTGAGTACTGCTATAAATAGAGGAGTAAAGAATTTTTTCGTAGACCTTTGCAAAATTTGATAGAATAGATATTGGTCGGTAATTGGAAAGCAGGCTTGTAGGTGGACCAAGGAGTAGAAAGAGAGCGGTCCTATATGCTATAAAGGTTAAAAATCATAAAAATTTATTTTTGAGAGCACAGAGAAATATGCTACTGCGGGTGGTATCGGCTTATAGGACTGTGTCGGGGGTTGCATTGCAAAGGAATGCCATGTCATTCGTTGTTGGTGACGCGAAAGCTCGGTGTTTTGAGACCAGGGGGTTGCCCTACACGATCTGGCAGGCACGTTGGGGCAAAGAGGAAGTTAAGGCGCAATGGACTAAACGGCTGAATAGTGATATTAAAAGCTGGACAGAATGCAGGTATCGGGAAGGTGGGTATTACCTGACGAAAGCCCTCACGGCGCACGGCGCATTCAGATCCTACCAGAAGAGCTTTGGTAAGGAGACTATGGATACGTGCATATACTGCGGGAAAAATCGATACCGCTCAGCACACTATCTTCGAGTGTCCTCGATTGGGCGATCTGAGACGGATGGTGCAGGCGAAACTCGGCACACTGACCCCGTACAACTTAGTCCCGTGCATCATTTCGTCCAGGGAAAAGTGGCGGTGGATTCATGGCTACATAGACAACATCATGAGCAGGGAAGAATCTGAGGAGTTCGATAGACAAAGGAATGGACCCATATAATGAACATTTTAATTCGATTGATATAAGAGTTTGGCATACTTGATAGTTTTTGAAATATGTTAAGTTTAGTATTTTCAACTCCTTCAAATAAAGTGTTATAAAACAAAAGAAATGTGAAAAAATATTGAAAACTACGCGTTGGTTATTTAGCAATAAATATCCACACTGACTGCAATGAACAAAAATTTCGAAAGAGAAAAAATAAACTCAAGGCAAAGATATGTTTAATACCGCTTTAATACTTTAAACAATGATCATTTGCTAAACCAGTTATACAGGAACAAACTACTTAAAAATGTTCAGTATGGCTACTGTTTCTTTCGGTAGAAGATACATATTTCCTTTAAATAGATGATAATTGGCAATGACCACTCTACAAGCTTTAAAAAAGAGTTTCTACTAAAATTTTAAAACATTCTAAAAGGTCGATTATTATATACGTACCATAATAATTAACAAAAAAATTACTTTAATATTTTGCAATTCTGATAGAATAAAAGTATCTATCAAAAACTGAAATACTTTGTTACCTCTAAAATTAACACAACAAACGTAGCAGATTTATTCATCAATTAACCGCATGAATTGAATTCAAATTAAGTATCGCTTCCCAGCGCTAGCCATTTAATTAATATTCATTCGAATAGTTCGGTATTTGTTGGAAATTCCTGTCAAGTGTTTTGTGCCCAGTGGTTATTTGAGGGCAAATGACGTAGTATTGATATGAATAAATAGGACCGTATGCAATGAAACTAATTAATTAGTTTAATTACATCAATGAACATCGATATAGTTATAGAAATAAGAGAACAACTGATTTTACATTGCTATCTATCTGCGAAAACATGTAGCCATATTTGTAGTAATAAGTTTAGTGGCATTTTATGTTTTGCCAAATCTATTCAACGAATCTTGTAGATTTCACCCGTTAAAATATTCAGAATTTATTTAAATTCATTTAGATCAAATCTTAGAAGTTCAAAAAGATCAATTGACATAAATTTACTTAGATATACATTTTGAAACAAGGCTCAGTACGATAATTTACTTTATGTTTCATTGTCGATTATTCACTTATTTTTTTGATATAATTTATTTTACCTGAATATTTGTGGTTTTCTTGATAATAACCATTCACGTTTATAACTCATGGCAGATATATCGACAAACACAAGTTTTTGGCGGTAAAAATTATTACCAACAGATTATTCTATTTTTTAACCGTAATTTTACACGGAGACTAACTTAATAAGTTCCTAAATTAAGCGGCAAATCTAATCTAATTTAAATTTTCAAGGTAGGTGGCGGATTCTAGAAACGAACCTTATCAACGCACTGAGAATAGATTTCTTTATCTTTTTAATTTAATGTACACCCTTGTTCTTATTATATTACAAATAAGAGACGTTCCAAAAATAACTCTGTCTTTCACAAAATGAACCTTATCGGTTTAGATTCTTAAACTACTAACAATAAGTGAAATCGGTGAAATATTTAAAAGAAAAAAGAATTGCTGTATTAACCACATGCAAAGATATTAAAATGAGTATTTTTACAAAAGCATCTTACCTAATTCTTTTACAATGCTTGTCGGAACATATAAACAGGAATGATCACCCCAACTTACGATTGTTTATGAGTCACCACAATTTACATCGCCACGTGATATGATCGAGCCACACTCCACCACTCCAACAAGTGACTAGAATTGTCTACGCGCACAGGCAAATAACCTAATAACCAATTCTAGTGCGCCGTATGAATTTTGTGCCTTTGAAGGTAAATTTACCCGAATATTCCAGTAAAGATAATATTCAAAGAATATTGTGCAAACATACTGCTGTGGTCTGGCAACCCGGTTTGCGTAAATTCAGTTTATTTTTCTTGTTTATTCCGTTAAGAGTTTTTCAATGTTGCGAGAAATTTCTAATTGTTTTATTTTTGTATAAGAGAGTTAATGTTTTGGATTGTGTAATCTGTTTATTTTATTGTTCAGTTATTTATTTTAATTTCATTCATTTGTACATTTTGCTTTCGCGGGTATTGTATATATTATTTTGTTTTTGCGAGTCTGTTTGCGGACAGCTCTTGGTGCGTTGTTTCGCACGCACCCGGAGAAGTATGTATATACATATACGGTTGTTTGAACCGTGAAAAGGCAGTTCCCTGATAACACGTGTAAGTAGAGTTATATATAAATTTGTATTTCATTTCTGCCATTTTGAGATTTTCACTTTCAAGCAATGAATTCACATTTTTGAATTAATATCGTTAATCATGGAACTCATTTAATAATAATTGATATTGTATTTTTGTGTACACAATTTAGATATAAGATCTGTTATTATTTTTACGTGCAGGAAGATAGTTTAAGTTTAAAAGAGTAATTTTTTTAGTTCGTTGTTAATTTTTCTGTGTTGTAATTATTTATTAATCACCGCGGGTTGGGTGAAAAATAGCATTGTGCTTGCTTTTAATTTTCATTTATTTAAATTACTGGAATTTTTCCACGTGTAATTTAGTTGTTTTAATTTTGAGACCACGTGGATTGATTTGCAGAAATTTATTATCTTCCTGAACTTTTTGTTTTCTTTTGCTTAGTAAAAGGATTTTGAATTGTCCGTTTGTAATTTAAAGTCAGCAGTTTTATTTCGACCAGGATCTTACATCCAAGGTTTTTTTCTACAAAGTTTGTATTTAACATTTTTTTTTCTTTTTTTTTTTAAATAAAATTATAGAATTTTTATATCATTCAAAATTACTGTTCTTTTATTTTTAATTAAACCTTTTAAATTGTTTTTTGGAGTATTAATGAAAGTCAGTTTCCTTTTAACCCACAATTTTCTTTTTAATAAAAGCAACCCTGAGATTAATTGTTCTTTGCGCCTTAAATAAAATTGTTATCATTTGAGCTAGCTAATTTAATTTTTCATTGTAAAATTTCATTTTTACATTTTTGTTGGTACTTTCAGTACACAGCAATACGTATATACTTTTACTCACGAAATTCTACCCATAGTTTTTTATACATAAACGAATACGTATGTAGACTTTTGTTGGAGGAATATATACATATATGCATATAATATGTAGAGATGATATTACATTACAGTACTTTAGTACCTACCCTCTTGAACACTAAAAATAACATAAAAATGTAATAATCAAATTTGATTTTTTTAATTTTATTGAAGAAATAAATTAGAAATCGTTGAAGGAGTGCACAATTTACTAAACCCCTCAACTAAACGACTACAACAATAATTTCTGCGTGTTTAATAAGATTTCTTTTGAGGATATTTTTATATTTCGTTTTTTTTTCGTTCTTTTTCCATCTCAAATATCGGGGAAAAAGACAGATAAAACAAGGTTCACATGATTTATCGAAGTAAATTCACAACGTTTTTACATGTAATTTACTACAGTAAAATCACTGTAATTTTTTGCAGTGTACTGGTAAATACGCTCTCAATGCTTACTAGCTTCGACATTTTAGGTCATCGATATTCTTATAGTAAATAAACGCAATGTATCGCACACCTACTTCAACATATGGTAATGTGTAGCGGTAATAACACATTACCGCAGTTCTCAACAGTTGGGACTAAAAATAAGATCACCTTTACAGTTTCTCGTTCATAATTATACACACAATTGCTTTTGTCTTAATGATTTTAATATTTCTGTTTTTACATGTACTTTAAAATCACCCTGTATACGTTACCTACACTGAGAAAAATGGATTGTAGAAATTAGATAGTAAATCTCTTTATGTTAATTAGTAACATAATTATTGTCAAAACGACAATATGTGGGGTATTAAGAGTAAAATAACCAGATGTTACCATGCTTATAGTAAGAGGTAAAATCTGGATGTTACCAGGTATTCGATGCATATTCAATTTCTAACATAAATGTTCGTAACGCTCTTCCCACCCCTTGCTCTATTCATTGTCGATCTTTACCGAAGAAATCGACCAATAAGCTGTATTGCCACTCACACGTGTTATGTACGTGTGATACAGGTGTACGTATTCGAGTCGGTGCATGTTTGTGTCTGCACAGAGAAAAATCCATGTTGTAATATTTACACTTCACTGTTTGACGGAAATTGTAGTAAGAATTCCTACTATTGTGCAAAATTTTAGAACAACGGCGTTGCATTTTCCTATATCACGGTTACAAAAAAAGCAATAAAATTGTTTAAAAATATTGTGTGACAATCTTCTACAAAATATAGTGAAATGTTTTACAATATTTTACAACAAGTGAATATAATAAATTGCATATAATGTAGTGAAGACAGTTATAATAACAGGTGTAGCAAATTTACTGTGTTGTGTTTATTTAGGTTAGGTTAGGTGCTTGCAACAGTCACCTTACTTTGATTATTGAAAACGGCATTAATAATGAGATGGAATGAAATGAATGCTGTATAGTTTTATATCTATATAGTAGGAATATCATAATACTCATAATTGATTTAGCTACATAAATATGTGATACTACAGCTTTTGTCGTAAAGATGGCGCTACGCTTGTTTCATAATCTTTGAAATTCGTACTCAATGTAAATTGTGATCGGTAAATGTGGCTGCGTAATATCTATATGATGCTTATACATGGTTAACGTCGTGTAAAAAGTACTGTGGATAATCGCCCACAGACGAGAATTACGAGGCGCTTCAATACCGGTAGTACTCTACAGTACACGGGCCGGTCTGATTCCCGCAATCCTGCCCGATACGACGGCAATTCGCCCGGCTGTCACCGGCTAATCAAATTATATTAATTAATTATAATTAAAAATTATTAAACTATATTTATTATAGTTTTCATTGTTAACAGTTATTATCAAATATAGTCAGCGCTACTAGACATTTTTTTCACATTTACTAACATGTATGCTCAAATTAATAATACAAATATAGTACACTTTACCATACGAGTTAATAAAAAGTATTCACAGATATTTACTATACAGATATTGTCACCGGTAATATAAAATATGATTGTCCCTATAGGAGCTATAAAATATATTAAAGTATACTATATTTATGTTAAAGAGTACTATCTATTTCTCTCAGTGTAGGTACTACTATCTATAGTTTAAAGCTTGCATGCATTGAAATATTTTGTCTAATATTGAAAATTTCCCAATAATTCTGCATTGTCCACATATTTCGTCCTGTAGTATGTGTATATGCTTTCGCCTTTGTTGAAAAGGCTACACACCATAATTTGCATGTCAACTGTTGTTTTTTAATAAGTGTCTATCTGCTTTGTTTCATTGTTTCCGGCTGAAAATGAGTGACATGTCCCAAATTATGTACATACATGTAGGCTGGCCATTTTTGCTTTATACTTTCTAGTTTAAATTTCTTTTTCTGAATATGGCTTGGAAAATAATGTTCTCATTCATCCTAACTCAAAATGGTCCAGATTTGTAAAAACAAAAATGTATTTAAGTAGATGTTTCAAACAATACGGCAGATAATTCGCGCTATTAATAAAATATTCAGTTACGAATTATAGAAAACTAACACCTTAATAAACCTTAATACAATAGGAAAATTTTAAGGAAAGATGTTCATATTTATACATTGTGTTTTCAATTTTCTCAGTATCCTTTTAGTGGACGATAGTATACCTCAAATTGAATCAATAAACCTTAAAGTTTGTTTGTTTCTTCCAATTTAGCTGGTCGTCGATTTTTAACCCAAGGAACGTAGTACAGCTAGCTGAAGTGAGTTCTTCGTCTTCGTATTTTATGGTAAGTTTATGTGTATCTCTTGTTGTAAATTTAAGTAAATTAGTCTTTTTCATGTTTAGTTTTAGGTTGTAATTTTCAAACCAGCTTTTATTTATATCTAGTGCATGTACAATTTTATCTTTCAGGGTGTCCAGGTTCGCGGCTTTTATAACAACTGACACATCATCTGCTAAAAGTGCCACAAGCTCCTACTGAATATCCAGCAATTGGTCAAGGTATAGAACAGAATACGACTAAGGACGGAACCTTGCAGTACCCCCCTCCGCACTATCTCCCAGGACGATGTAAATATCGTACCGCTACTGCTCTGCGCCTTTACACACTGCATTCTATTTTCTAGGTACGACTGAAGATGTTTGAGACTCTGTCCCCGAATTTCAGCATTCTCAAGTTCTTCAAATAATATGTGGTTAGTCAACGCTGTCGAAGGCTTTTGACAGGTCTATGGATAAACTAGATACATGATCACCATCGTTCACGCCTTGCAGAATTTCGGGTAAGACTTGATATATGGTTGTCGCTGTTGATTTTCCTTTTTGATAGCCACTTCGCTTGTTACTTAAGATATTATATTTTTCTAGAAATGTTATTAATCTTTTATGTATATTTTTTTCAAATATTTTAGATACATTGGATAACAAAGTTTTAGGTCTATAATTTGTTATCCGTCGTTTATCCCTCTTTTTGTGTATAGGGTTTACAATTCCTTTTTTTAGATTATTTGGAAAAGTACACGTTTGAAGGCTTAAGTTAATTATGTAAGCTAGTGGTTCGGCAATGTACGCAGCAGATGATTTCAACAGTGACACTGGTATCTCATCGTGTCCAACAGAGCAAGTGTTTTTTAATTCAGCAATGATGTTAACTATCTCATTTAAGTTTGTCGGTAGCATATAACATGTGTTATCACATCTCCTTGAGGGTATAGTCGCTGGAAAAGCATTATATTCGTTCACGTCAGTACATGCGTTTAATAGATATTCGTTGATTTCGCTTAATTTTTAATACGAAGAGCCAAGAGGCTGCAGTATTCCCGGAGTCTCCATGTCAGATGGTTCCCACACCAAAAGAAAAAAGTATTTGTACAACTTTGCTTGGCCAAACTTCCGTGGAACTGATTTCATTTATAAATTAAACGAACAGTTAACCCAGAGAACATGTTAAAAAAAGCTGTTTCATTTTATAATCAAATAAATTTTACGCGTTACAATACAAATCCATTAGTTCTAGTGAATGCCTAAATACCTGACAAGTAAAATTATCTTTTAAAATCGATTCCCTTTCAATAACAACGTATATAAAATATATTCTAAAAGAAGAATGGGAAGCAACGGCGAGGTAAAGCTTAAATTCTTTTAGAGTTTATTGGGCGGAACAATCGTTGCTCTGAGCGCCATGAGAAGGCAAACGATGTATATATAACACTACATTAACCTCCGGTCGGTCCGTATTATATATTACGTTATTCCTAAAATGCCGCATTTTGTTAGAGAAAATCGAGCTAAATTTTGTTAAATTTTCTTGTTTTTGTTTGTAATTCTGTTCCACGTAGGCTTCAATTACAGCGTGAGTTATAAAACAGAATAAACTAATGGTCAGAGGGTATGTTTCTAATACATAATTAATAAGCTTGCATAATACAAGGCGAGTTTGCTTGTGAATTTTGCCTGCTAACTGGCCGCGAATAATATAAAAAAATATGAAATTTATGTATGTACAGGCTATTACAGCGAAGACTATGGATGGCAGCTCTATTTTTCTATTTTGAATATAAGAATTTTCTATAAATATTTTATGGAGGAGTATCATGGTTTAAGAACAACATAATCGTTTTAATTTCTTTTTTTTCTTGGTTTTTAGGTCCCAAATAATAAAAGTATGAATGACTAACGACGTTTCGCTTTATTTAAAAGCTTTTTCAAGTTGTAAATAAATGTATAAAATTTGATAAATAAAATGTTTTTGTTTAATAAATGACAATTTGTTTGTTTTTTATTTTGAAAATATTATTATGTTTTAATTAAAGATGTTTTGATTATTTATTTTTGGATTTTGTAATTAAATAGTTCTTTAAAATATTGTATTTAGTTATAAAAGTAAATTATATAATTTTGTGAAATATTGTATATCGGTTTTATCATTGACTGCATTTTTACGTTTATAAATTTGAATTATTTCTAGTATGTTACGTGTTTTTAAATTTTGTTCTTTGTTTAAAATTGTTACGTTGTTGAAATCAAAGGTATGATTTTCAGTTATTTCATGTTTTTTTAGGGCTGTAAGATTTTTATTATATTTGTGTCCTTTTATTCTATTTTCCAAATATTGCATGGTTTCACCTAAAAGGACACAAATATAATAAAAATCTTACAGCCCTAAAAAAACATGAAATAACTGAAAATCATACCTTTGATTTCAACAACGTAACAATTTTAAACAAAGAACAAAATTTAAAAACACGTAACATACTAGAAATAATTCAAATTTATAAACATAAAAATGCAGTCAATGATAAAACCGATATACAATATTTCACAAAATTATATAATTTACTTTTATAACTAAATACAATATTTTAAAGAACTATTTAATTACAAAATCCAAAAATAAATAATCAAAACATCTTTAATTAAAACATAATAATATTTTCAAAATAAAAAACAAACAAATTGTCATTTATTAAACAAAAACATTTTATTTATCAAATTTTATACATTTATTTACAACTTGAAAAAGCTTTTAAATAAAGCGAAACGTCGTTAGTCATTCATACTTTTATTATTTGGGACCTAAAAACCAAGAAAAAAAAGAAATTAAACATATACATGGTCAAGATCCAAAGATTTAAAAAATAATCGTTTTAGTGGCCTAAATAATATTTACATATTTTTTTGTAAATATCACAAATGTCTTTTTTTGTTAAAACACAATCTCAAGTATATTACATAGCCAAGGTATGAAGCAAATTATTTTCGGAAAAAATTAACAACGGAGGAACTGAGTACTCTGTGTCCCCCTAATTAATATTTTCTTTTATTTTTTAACGTCCAGATAATTTAAAGCATATTAAATATACGAGGATGACGCAAGACATTTTCGAAAGGAAAATAACAATTAGGGAGCCACGTACCCTATATCCCTTTACGTCTGGTCCTGACGGTAGCCTAGCTTTTTAATTAAAGATTGCGCCTGTGTTTTTTGCGAAACCGTTGCATACTATCTTCAATCAAATTCTAACACATTGGACGTTTCCAAAGCTCTGGAAAATGGCACATATTTGCCCGATGCTGAAGAAGGGAGATAAATCTGAATTATCGAATTACCGACCGATTTCACTTCTGTCCAAGTTCTCCAAGGTCTTTGAATAGCTACTATGTAAACAACTTTACCCTATGATCAGTGAGCACATATCTCCCTTCCAGCACGGATTCGTGCGACATCGGTCAACAATATCTAATTTGGCGTGTTTCACCCATTTGGTGTCTGAGGTCATCGATGGCGGTGGTCAGGTCGATGCAGTGGATTTCCAGAAAGCTTTTGATCAAATCGGTCATTATATTCTTCTCGGAAAATTGCGTTCTTTTTGCTTCTCTGATCTTTTACTTTCTTTACTTAGCCTTACTTGATAGGCAGAAGATTTTGCCTGACTTTTCGCAATAATACCTCTGTGGAAGTTAAGCAGACGTCAGGTGTGCCCCAGGGGTCTAACCTGGGTCCTCTGCTCTTCGTATTATTTATTAATGACCTACTAAACATACTCACTTGTGATAAACTTGTGTTCGCTGACGACATAAAACCGTTTAATCGCATTGAATCTCCTTTGGATTGCAAACTACTTCAAAGAAACATTGAGTCTGTCTCATCTTGGTGCGAGAGCTTTAGTCTATCACTGAATGTAGCTAAATGTACCACCATGGTCTTCACCAGGAAGCTAGTGCCTCTCCAGTCTTCTCATAGGATAGGCAACAATATTTTAACTTCCTCCACTTCCATCAAGGATCTAGGAGTCTTATTTGATCCGGCTTCCTCTTTCACGAATCACATTAATGAGTTAATAAGTAAGTGTGTTAAACTATATGAATTCATTTATCGTAATTGTAGAAACTTCCGAAATTTAACTGCTTTAAAAACTTTGTTTTACGCTTTAGTTAGATCTCGTTTCGAATATGCCGCATTAATATGGTGTCCTATCTATTTAACTCATATCAACTCCATTGAATCTGTTTAGCGTAGATTTTTAAAGTTTCTTTACTTCATATACGAAAGATCATATCCATCAAGAGGTTACGACTATTCAATGCTCTTGTCTCAATTTAATATCTCTTCTGTTTATACTAGGAGAATGGGGCAGATAATAAAGTTTCTCTTATCTTTGCTTCACAACCGCCTTGATTGCGCGCTGTTGCTTCATAAATTAAATTTCCTAGATCACCTTCCACGTTTTACTGTGCATCTGATGTGCTCAACTTTTAACCTCATTTCGGAGACATGCGACATTAATGCTAATTCTTTTTATACCATAATAAATTTTGCTGGTTCTTACTTCGTGGGTTAGCATGCTCTTGTGCTCTCGCTTTTAGGATCTTTAGATCTTAGATTCATCTTAGATACTTCTCTGGAAATGCCCTTAAATATTTTTTTTTCTATTAAATTTCCTTTTTTCTTGTTACCTATACATGCTCGCTGTAATGTATTAAATTAACGCTACTTACCTGCTTACATAGATACACACAAACAACACTCACATACACACATATTCACAAAACAACACCTACTTTGTTTACGTATATATATGTTTTGACCGATGTTTTGATGTAATACTTACTTAGACATGTAGCATAACACGAATTTTATTTTATCTCGTTTATTACTTAGGCATATTGTTATTGTAATTATCCTGTTATTGGACCTTAATGGTCTGTTGGGTAATAAAGGTTATTATTATTATTTAGTGGCAACCTCTATATATAAGATATATTGCTACGAAACTTATAGATATTTTTATAATTTTATTAAATTGATTTTAAATTAATTCAACACTGTGTTACTAACATTCATACATGCAGCGTCCTCTATTAAAGATTTTACTCCACAGATAAGCTGTGCCTCAATAAATAGATGCCACTGTAGCACACAAGTGAATAAAATCTTCGGGTGATACTATTATATCTTCAGTAACTCCTGGGACGTGGAGGGGTGTAGTGCTCTAGGAAACCTATGATTATCAACTTAAATGACTTTTTATACTCTTTGTTTTGATTGTAAAAGCTGTATTACTTATTCTCTCTCTTATGTTCTTATATTATAGTGAAAAATAAAACATGTTTGTATCAATTACTTCGTTTATTTCGAGTTAATAAAAAGTGATGAACAATTAATGGATATTCTCTCTCTCAGGGTAAGGAAGTAAGTTCAAATACTATTTAAATTGTACAAAAATAAGATTCCTTGAATCTTAATCCAAACTAAACTCAATATATCTTGTTTAAATATCAAAATTGAATTCAAATCTCCCGCTAAACTCCCGTCATACAATCAAGCATTGCCAATAACCTTTTTCAACGACATACGTTTGTTTACATCAAAAATCCCTAGATATATAACTACTATCAAAACACTCTAACCTCAGAATTCTATTTACGCTCTGAACGCCGGTTATAAGTTCAAAAGATGATTAATCGCTTACTTGAAGTACGATAAACTGCTTTCTTATATTCCAAATACTGATTCCAGTTCTGCAACAATCTTTTCAGCTCCAAATCTGCGTTATCGATGTCTCAGCTACTAAGACTCGAATCGAAGTCCCTTTTATTGGCTCCAGGAATGAAAAATACGCCACCCAAATCTTCGAAATTACTGGATTACCATCATCTTTGCACAACACACACAACACTTCATTCTTGGCAAGTAAATCTTAAGTTAAATGACTCTTATTTGTGATTTTAATTTTGAAATTTCTAGATGTTTTTGAAAATACAACCAACTCAGGAAAATATCGAAAAAGAAGTCCTCCACAATTGTTTTTTGAACAACTTTCATATCTCCAAGGCAAAACAGACCCCAGCAACGATGAAAGATTATCGTTTCCAACGATACGAAACCTTAAATCAACCCACGTTCGAACGATCAGCGAAAGAACTTTATACCTAAAAAATCCATGGAAACGTGCCCTTTTTAATTAGATACGATATAGTGAGTGTTTAGTTTAGATTTTTACAATAAATTTACAAAATAGTTAAATACATAAATCAGAATACATTTTATAGATACATAATTTAATAACAAACGTATGATGCTGTATGTTGTTTAGGTTAGGTATTTGATATCATAGCAATATATATATATTTCTTCTTTGCATTTATCGTTTTTCCTGTTTTCTTTGTCTTTTGTTATTTTTCCGATGTATTAATTTATGCATGCATTGTTATTTTTTTTTTGCTGTAATTGGGCGTAGTAACCTGTTGGAAATATATATTATTATTATTATTATTAAATAATATTTTTTTCATTTTCTAATATTACAATAATTTGAACTATTTTACGTAGTCAAAGATAACGCGAATTATTTTCGAAGGAAAAACCAACCTTGAATCTTATATCCCTCAAATTATTTATTTTTATTTTTCAATATTAGGATAATTTGCAGTGCTTATGTTACACAGTCAAGGATGACGCAAGTTATTTTCGGGAACGCAAGCAAATGGTATCCCATATTATCTCCCATATATTTTATACCGGGAGAAGAGCTGTGGATCGCCTTCTAAGTGACTGGAAATGGGAGGGATTTTAGCTATAGGCGAACCATCATAGCTCAGTGAAAGTAAAATAAAGGAAATTTTTCTGCTTAGAGCTGACTCTTATATCACTATTATGAACAACAAATTGATGATTATTTAAACAAGCTATTGTAAACGGGATTTACTATGTTTGTAAAACTAATATTAAATCCAATCTTACATTTGCGTTAGTGAAAAGGGAAATAATAAGACAATACTCATTTGATAAATAAAAAGGGCAATAAACTGCCATGCGTAGCACTGATGTGTTTTTATTCATACTTATAACGTAAACTATAAATTTCACTGATAGAGCTCATCGACAATATCACAAGAAAAGAACGAAAAAGAGTTTTAAAAGTCAATTCGATAGATTTATTGGGGTGAACATATTTTTTGTACTCGCTTATCAAAACCTGTCATTTCACGATTCAATTTGCCTGCGTAAAAAGCAGAGATAAGCTATCCGTAAAAAGTCACTTTAAACACGAGTGCGTAAAAGTAAAGTTGGTACTTCCTGGAACTTGATTAATTTAGTGACATATTAAAATCATAAATCACTAATCTTAATAATATGCTACCCAGTTCGCTGTTTTTCTATGAAAATAAAAGGAAATGAAATAGAAATTATTATATTTGGAAGGTGTGTAATTCAATGTCAGAACAGCAACAAATATTATATAAATTACCATTATTCATTCTTTTCAGAAATTGAAACGGAACAATTATTAAAAATTTTGATTGAGCAATTTTGACAACCAGAGATCGATACCCCAGGGATTAACTGGTTTGTTTGAATTGATCTTGATTGCGAAGGTAGAGTAACGTTGATTGTATTATTACATATATCTTGTATTTCAGATGTCGAACAAGTTGCAGGCGGAGTCGATATCTCTCACGGGGTCATTGTTTTAGCCAATTGAATTCTACTGTGCAGAGAATTTTCGATATATCCTTCTGCAACCGTAGATGATTTCCATTCACCATGCCTTTTAATTGAAAGCAAGTCACCTCCTTGGTTTGCCAACAATGTCGCTGAACTCCTTCGGAAACAGTGACCTGTGAAGTTACTTGCGCTATCAAGCTGAAGGTACTCAGCTATTCGCATTGGAATTTTGCCAATTGTGTTAAGACCAACAGGTGAACAAACACACTTGCCATTGCGATATGTTAAAAAGAATCGCTGCTGGCTGTCTGGTCTTAAATTTGCATATTGTCGAATTAATGCAATCCATTCGGGCTTAATGATTGCAAATATACGGCTGTTACCTGTTTTAGTTTCTGGAATTGTTACGATAATTAAATTCGATTTAAATTCTATGTCTCGCAATGACATTTTGCAAAGTTCTTCACGTCGACACCCTCCAGAAATACCCAATATTAATACAGCCTATAAATACATATAGTGTTGTATGGAATTTAAATATACGGAAATGACTTTACCTTCATTAGTAGGAACAAATAATTTGGTGCTTCAGCAATAAATTTAGTAATTTGTTCTTCGGTTAATACTGCTGATTTTTTAGGCTGTTGCTCCGTTATCTGTTTTAAATACGCTATGAGTTTTGCATATTTAGATATATCCGTATTATATAATAATAAGTGGACCATAATGATTTATTTGATTGTAAATTTTGAAAATAAACTAATAAACAATTTTCGGAGTATTTTTGTATATTTTTAGATCTAGCCCAAGTTACGAATTTAGTATAAGTGTTTTTGTATACGTTTTTTGATTTTATGGGTAATAAATTATCCACTGCAATATTGGCAGCTTCGCGAATTTCAGGCGGTGTACATTGCATTTCATTATCAGAATTCATGTTGTTGGTGAGGCTTTTATTTTGTATGAAATTTTTTGAATTTGACAATTTTAAATTAAATGTCACTTCAAATAATCAATACTGCCAACTCAATTTTTTTAATTAATATCAAGAGATTAGTAGTGTGTCATAAACAATAACGTATTTAACAATATGTATTATTATTATAGTTCTCGTACAAAAAATATTGTACAAACTTCGTGCGTGAAACATTTCGCGAATTCGTGTCCATAAAGCGCTCGCCTACGGCTCGCGCTTTAAACTGGTCACTCATTCGCGAAATATGATTTCACGCACTTGGTTCGTAAATAACTATTGTTTTCGGTTGAAAATGGAAATCCACGAATTTCCGAAACAATTGTTCCGAATTAATAAAATCCTGTAACGCTTAGCGATCGGTTGTCTTGTATGTCTATTATTCCACTACAGTCCTTGCATATCATTGAATTGTTCGCAAGATTATGACGGGTACTGTATGTACATTCAATTCAACGAAACGCAAAGCTGCAATGTCAAACACGTCTAAATAGTCACAGATATATCGATATACACATCCATAGGCGAGAGCTTTCGGATAAGGGTATCCAATTCCGCTCTATTTATCGGCATTGGAATTATTCATCGGATCGGATTTGTCGGAAAATTGAAGAGAAGAATGACTCGTACCGTCGACGCATAGGACACGTGAATAGATACATAGTTAGGAAATATTGCGAGGGGATGCCAGCAGTACGTATGTATGTTATTATATACGACACTGGATCCATAAATATGCCGAAGGAAATGTGAGCTTTTCGTTCGACGTGTATGTTATCGAATGAAGCCGGATCAAATGGTACGATATTTCGATTTCTGTAGGTAGAAAAACTGGAATTGCGACTCGCTTATTAGGTTTAATAAGGATTGATTTGTGGAAACCTGAAGGCATAGATTGCTGCGAGAGTCCCATCCTAAAATTTAATTGGTACTTTATATGTCGGTATATATGACTTATATTCGTATGCTAATATGTCATCTACCAAATCTTATTGGCAGCGTAAGAAAGATTGAAATTAATAAAGTAGAATCTAGAATCCAGAAGAGATATTGTGATATAATTATCTTATACAGTAGAACCTCGATTAACCGTCACCTTCGGGACCAGGGCATGGTTGGAACGCTAAAAAGGTCGGATAATCAAAGGAGAATGAAAAACGCCATTAATATGGGTTAGTGTGGTAACATATTTCACACAAGAGAAATTTGATGTGGTAACAGAGTTCAGAGAATTGTATTAAAATTTATAGAACTGTTACTATGACAAAAAGGATTGTGTTGCACACGCATACTTGTTTTAAATTTTGTATGTTTCAGCTGTAGAATGCCCAAGCACAGATTGCCCTATATTTTCCGAGGACGTCTGCCCGTCAGGAAGCCCGGATGTGAAGGAATGATGCGGTACCATGTAATCTGGATCCACCATGAATTTATTCCAGTTATTGGTGGCTATTTATAATGAGTTGATGTTTTTGATGTAAAGTAAGTAAAGGGACTCTGCGCTAATAGAACAGTTTTATTTCTAATAAAATATATCAATAACCAAATCGTAAATACGCATTTTTCGCCCACAACTCTACAATTCCCGCTATATAACGCTATCCGAACTTCCGTATAATCGATCAGCAGACCAAAGCAATCGCTCGCGTATCAGAAACCATTTCCTCAGAGATTATTTTGATTCGATTACGCTCTCGAAATGGTCGGCCGCACCCCGAACGCAGAATAAACTGATGCAGATTAAACTCTTAATCAAATTATACGAGGAACGAGAGCGAAAGAGGAAGTCACAGCTGCTCAGTCGCCCATCCCATTGGCCGTTTTGATACTGTCAGAATATACATTCACAGAGCGACACATCCGGAATAGTAGAAAAAAAAAACAACAAAACAAAACAAAATGTCGGATGTTAAAAGAACAATTTCCATACGTTCCGGCATTGAAATGTCCGATTAGCCCATTGGCCCGAGCTTTCAGGAAATTTGAAAGGCACGCGATGTGGCGCTTATTAGCGGCGCGTCACAATGGAAGAGGGAAAGGAAAAACAGTTACATGTGACTATTTGAAAAAAAAAGAGTACACAAAACTAGCGCTGGCTCTGAATGTTTGGTGAAATTTGAGAAGAACAAATGTGATTGGAAAACGATTTTTTGCGATAAAAAATAATTTTTTATTAAGTTTTTGAATCGCTTGGAATGCGAAACAGGTCGATTTGACGAAATATTTTATGCACATAATGTGACGAGACCTAAAAGGCAAAACGATACAGGAAGTCTAACTGTAGAAAATTACTAATTTACCAAACGAAAATGATAACACTGTTAACCATAAAATACACTCCGCCAAAAAAGTATCGCATAATTTAGTTTTGAATCATAAAAGTATCGCATAATCTTTGTTTGTAGCATAAAGTTGTAAATATACTTTAATGCGCTCTAAGATATAATTTCTATGATTGTTTAAATAAAATACAGGCCAAATAAAAACAAGAACTCATACTTGAGATTTTTATTAAAACAAGAAATTATAATTTTGGAAAGAAAAATGTCATAACAGTAGCTTTTAATACTGAGTATTGCCACCTCTGGCTCTTATGACCGCTCGCATACGGTTTGGCAGAGATTCGATTAACCTCCGTATATAAGCCTGATCCAAATTCTCCCACTCGTCACGGAGAGCATTTTCTAGTCCATGCAGGTCCGCTGGGGCAACATTTTGGGTTCGTATCCGTCTGTGAAGGAGGTCCCACACGTGCTCGATAGGGTTCATGTCCGGACTTACCGCAGGCCAATCTAAAACTGGAATACCAACATCGTTAAGGTATTCCTGGACGATTATTGCAACATGCGGTCGTGCATTATCGTGCATTAACATGAATTCGTTTCCTATAATTGGCGCATATGGTACTACATGTTCTTCTAAAATTTCCGTTATATACCTGTGGGCAGTCAGTGTACCTCTGTCTACTGGTACTAACTCTGTACGACCTGTTAAACAGATGCCTCCCCAAACCATAATAGAGCCACCAGCGAAATTAGATCTAGGTCTGATATTACACTGCGAATAGCGCTCACCGTCTCGTCTGTACACTGAGATACGCCTATCTGAGGTGTAAAGACCAAATCTTGACTCATCTGTGAAGAGTATATTGGCCCAGCCATTAATGTTCCAATTTACATGTTCTCTGGCAAACCTTAAGCGAGCCACTCGGTGGTTCCTAGTGAGACGAGGGGCTGTTACAGCTTCTCTAGCTCTTAATCCACTCTGTCGTAACCTATTCCGAATAGTTTGAGTACTCACACGAGTATTTCTAACTCTAGCCAAGTCGTTCTGCAATTGTCTCGCAGTTACATGTCTTCGACGTAATGCTTGTAGTAGTAAATAGCGGTCATCTTGGCGAGTAGAACATCTTGGACGACCTGGTACAGGTCTTCTACTGTAAATGCCTGTTTCCCTATATGTGGCTACGGCTCTAGAAACACTTGACTGATTGATGTTCATCAAATTAGCAACGTATGCTTGAGATCGTCCATCTTCGATTAAAGCAACTATAGCAGCCACTTGTTCTGAAGTTAAATTGCTCATTTTAGTTTTAAAAGCGTTGGTACAGAACTCTGACTTCGCACTTTAACATTTGTCCGTATAGGAAGACTTTCATAAACAACTGAACAAACCTTACACATATGCATTTTTCTAAATGTGTTCTTTTAGGAAAAAAAAAAGTAAAAACGCTAAGTTCCATTATTTTGTTAGTGTTTTTATAGTTCACATACACGAGGCAAACTTTTTGTAAACGTATAAAAATATCTTGGTTCATAAATGCCCTTTTTTAGTTTATGCGATACTTTTTTGGCGGAGTGTACTTATTATTATTTTCAAATCACTACTTTTCAGTAATGATGCATCAGAATTAATTAATCACCATCACCTCTCGTTCCGATGTCAAGAGGTAGTCTCGAAGTCTTACCGAGCGATTTTAAAAAGCCCGCGATTCGCGCTGTGTCATTCGGAGGTGGTAGGGACGCTATCGGCCATGTTTCCTTGATATTAGCATTTAGTAACAATGGATCGTTGGACCCCTCAGCAGCGCGCGTACGCTGTTAAGGCGTTTTATCAAAATGGTAATTCTTACATACGCGCGCGTCGTGCCTTTCGAAATCATTTTAACATTAATCGCAATCAACCAGTGCCGTCTGCCTGTGCCATTTAAAAATGGGTTAGGAACTTTGAGGAAACTTCATCAACGACAAAAAGGAAGCCTGATCGGCCAAAATCGGTGCGTACGCCCGAAAATATCGAGCATGTAATAACTGCGATCGAGCGAAGCCCGCGTCGTTCAGCTCGCCGGCATAGCACTACACTTGGGATTTCAAACCGAACCGTCAGACGAATATTACACATGGATCTCCATCTTCATCCATACAAAATCCAAATTGTGCAGGCTCTTAAAGGCACGAATTATGTGAGTCGACAACGATTCTGTGAAGAGTTTTCAGATTCAATTAATCAAGATGAAGAAATTTTAAACAACTTATGGATGAGTGACGAAGCCCATTTCCATTTGTCCGGTTACGTCAATAAACAGAACTTTAGATACTGGAGTGACGTAAATCCTGGACAAATGCATCAACAACCCCTTCACTCCACAAAAGTTACCGTGTGGTGCGCTATATCTTCATCGGGGATCATAGGGCCTCACTTTTTTGAAGATGCTCGTGGCAATGCTGTGATAGTAAACTCACAAAGATACGCCGACATGTTGGAAAACTTTTTTGAACCACAGCTTGCACGCTGCGAAGTTAACGAGGTAACATTTTCGTCGACAAGACGGAGCAACCTCCCATACAGCGAGAGTAAGCATGAATGTTGTTAACAGATTATTTCCAAATCATGTGATTTCTCGATATGGGGACATCACCTGGCCTTCCTGTTCACCGGACCTCACACCGTGCGACTTTTTCTTGTGGGGGTACTTAAAAAGTAAAGTGTTTCAAGATAACCCACCACAAACAATTCAGACCTTGAAAGAACGGATCCGACAGGAAGTGGAAAACATTCCCCTAGCAATGCTGCAAAATGCTATGAATAGTTTCAAAACACGATTGGCAGAATGTGTACGCCTGAACGGACGTCATCTTTCCGGAGTTATTTTTAAAAAATAAAATAATTAATGATTTTTTATGTTCTTTAAGAAAATAATAAATTTATTCCTAAATATTGATTTTCTTGGTTTTTACAGCTTTTTTAAAATCGCTCGTTATTCTGCCTCACCCGTACAATCTCTCCAAATATAAACATAAACGAAAACCTGATTTAAATTATTAATTTCAACGTACACTGTAGAAAATGTCGAACTAAAATAAAGAATGTTTCAAATATTTATTTACCAGACATTCTAATATGTATATATATTAAGCACATAGAAGATTACTTTTATTACGAATTATAATTGCCTGATATAAATATGTATAATTTTAAGTACGAAATAGGATGGGTTTTAAACATATAGTCTTTATTATTAAATGATCTTGTAACTTTATTGACACATTGTTGTGCAATGGTAGATATCACAGTAAGGTACTAGTAAAAATATATACTGACATTGTGAAATAATTACAGAATGTGTGCTAAGTTTTCCTACAATAGAGTATCAATTTTTGCTACTTCCAAATATATACAAATTTTAACAAAATTCTTTTACAATTTCAAACAAAATTGATGCTACAAACAGCTGTAAACTTTTCCTACAACGGCTAGTATTAAATGATAAACGTGTACGTTAGAGCCCACTTGTTTGTATTACTTATTTCTACAAAATCGTTAGTACTGCGCCATGCAAGTTTTTACTACAAGAATTTCTCTCAGTGTGACCATTCATTCAAAAGGTCTTTTCATTCTCTTTACGGCAACATGTATCAAACAATTTTTTTTTAATCAGTAAACAAAGAGTACATAATTTGTAGCCTGTGTAATGACATACGATTAGGAATGATTTGGATGTTACTTTAATAAACGTTCAAAATGAGGAAGAAGATTTTAGAGTGTAGAACTATACTTACCAACTTTCGTACCTCTTTGATTAAATAGGGCTCTAAACCGACCGCTTTTCTCGAAATCATACACACGTGCGGTGGAAATTTAATCGCTAGAACTCCTCAATTTAATCCTACCACATATCAAAGGCGTCCTCCGAGACGAGGCTGCCGATCTTAAACCGCCTGGCAAGAATTAAAGGGGATGTATTTTTTTTTAATTTACCAACCTCCTATTGTCACCCACTTATCTTCTAATTTGTCGGCACTCCTTTCCATCTACGTAAGTGAGAGAGCCGTCTGAATAATGGATCGGGTTCTTTATCAAGTCCGTATCTTCCGTAGAGCTCCGTAGAGGGCCGCTTCATCTCCGTTATCGCTTTCGTCGGGAGTGTCTTCCAGGATTAATCTGCGCCGAGCGGGCTTTCAAGGCGGTATCGAGTGAATATCTAAGACGCGGGAAGTGCACGAGTAATGTGAAGTTAAAATACAAGAGATTACAACTATAAGGGAATGGAAAGCGAAGGTATTACACGGTAATAAAAATGTTGTTAAAATTAACAGAAACTGAACAAATTTTGTTCTTACAAAAGGTCCCAAAAAAGCTAATGTAACAACCACCCAAAGTTGTTACCGAAAACTTTATACTTTATCAAAATTAACAATTTTCTTAGCTGGAACAGAACACATTGAATAAAAGAGACTTTATTTAAGTATAATTTATCTATTTCGAGTTAAAAAAATGATGATGAACAAAGAAATTAATCTCCTAAAGATCACAATAGCAAGATTCCTAGAACGTCAATCCAAACTAAAAACTCATATTTTTCGTTTTAATATCATAAATAGAATTCAAATCTCCCGCTAAATTCCCGTCATAAAAGCAAGTATTATCAAATCAATGCCAACTTAAACCGCTCGTGAAATTAACCCATAGGATCAAATAACAACCTCACAATACCAAATTTACTAGATTCACTGTTATCATGCGGTAATATAACCTAACATTCCCTTTGCGCTTTTGACGCAAGTTATAGATTTAAAAGATGATGAAATCGCTTACTTCAAGTACCAAAACTGCTCTAGTATAATCCAAATAATAATTCCAACTCCAAAACAATCATTTCAGCTTCCAAATGAACACCATTTGGACGATCTCACAGCAAACAGGCTCGAATGTAATTCTTCAACAAACACAAGATCAGATGAACGCCACCCTAAATCTCGAAATCACTGGATTTCCATCATCTTGGCACTATACACGTAATACTCTCATTCTTGTAAGTAAATTTGAAAAGTTATGGACTTATATTGTGATCGAAATTTAAAAATTCTAGATAATTATATGAATAGCAACCACACTCAGGAAAAACGGAAAAAGAAGTCTTTCACATTCGTTTTTAACCACTTAATATCTTCTAGGCAAAAAGGACCCCAGCAACGATGATAGATATCGTTTACAACGATACGATAGTATATAAGAACCCACATCGAACATTCATCGAAGGAGCAGATATTTGCTAAAAATCCATGGTTACCTGCCCTTTTTTTAATTAAATACGAAATAAGTAAGTTTTTAGTTTAAATTATAACATACGTTGACAAAATAAATAAATAGATTAAAATATATTTACATAAATAATTTATACCATAGTTGATATTATGATTCTGTGGGTTCTGTTTAGCATGATATAACATAGCAATATATAATGGCCAAGCACACCCCGTTGCCGCTTTCTAGATCTTCAAAATACTGGTAGATCAATCCCCATCCCTCACCTGTCCCTCTACTGTGTCCTCTCCTGCCATCGATGAAAACCAGCTTTTTTAAGATCTTCTTTAACTTCTTGTAGCCATGTAGATCTAGGCCTGCCTTTTTCTCTTCTTCCTCCTGGTTTCCATTCCAAGATACTACGGATTACTGCTCCTTTTCCGGCCCTCCACACGTGTCGCAACCATTTTATGCTATGCCTCTTAATATTTTTAACCACGTCACCTTCCATTAGCTCCTTTGTTAATTCATAATTTTTTCTTCTTCTACATTCACCGTTGTCCATTTTTATTGCTTCTCATATAGTTCTTAGTATTTTTCTTTCTTGTATCCTAAGCTCCTCTTCTAGTTTCTAGGTCATCGTTATTATCTCTGTAGCGTATAGTACTATCGGTTGTATTATAGTCTTATAAATTATCACTTTTGTTTTCGGTCCCAATATTTTACTTTTTAGAAGTTTTTTATTTGCTTGATAGGCCTTGTTCATATTGATTTCTTCTATTTCTGCGTCCCTGCTCCCGTCATTTGTTATTGTTACTCCTAAGTACTTAAAACTGTTTAGATTTTCAAATGTGTAGTTTCCTATTTTAGCTGAATTATTTTCACTTTCTCGTTTCGTATGACGCTTACTTTCACATAAATTTTTTAATTCACTGGAATTTTTATGTATTTTGTGATTGTTTGATTATCTTTTATAGTTTCTGTTGAACTTTAAAGTACTGCGAGCTGATAAAAAATGTACGTGTTTCCTTAGGCGAATATTCAAACTAAGTAGATATACAAATTATAAAATGCAACCTAGTAATGCTACTTATTGCGTTAACAAGGGTGTTGTATATATTATTAAATTTCCGAAAAATCTCACTAAATTGACAAGGGTATTGGGTGCATTAACAAAATTCCACATAAGGAACCGCGTTATGGTACAGTTTATTAGATCAAGCATCATTGTATGTTACTTTAACGTAAAAATTTGTAACTCCAACAAATTTTCTGTTAATAACGAAATTTTTCTTACTGTGTACATACTGGATATTAAGTATATTATGTCAAAGGAATGCTGTAAATACGTATTATACATCGAAAAGCTCTTGATGTCGTTGAGTAATGATTTCGCTAAAGACAATTCGTGACGCTAAAATGAAGGGGTACACGAATGTAAAGAAAACAGCGAAGTGTAAATGTTTATATGCAGAGTGTTTTGCTTGACGCCCTATAGGGCTTTCACGCTTGGGAGTGTGCACATCACAAGATACAAGACGAACAAAACAAAATAGCCCTCGAGCCTTTGCGACAGCCGTATATATAGACGAAACTATCTGTACACTGTCGGGCGGCAATAATGTGAAACTCCGCACACGGAGAGCAAAACTGTCTACCCTGTTTGGAAGACGTGTACTGTTGAAAATTTTACGGATGTTAGCGTTATTATTCTCCTACTTAATTATAGTCACCTTCAAATCATAAGAAACTCATTTTTGATGTCTTTAATGCTTTTATTATACCCGCTGTGGTGATAATTACCTGACCCGACAGCTTAGTTGTTCAAAGAGCGCGGTTACCTGCTTGCAGTATATAAATCTAAACAAAAAATTGATTTATTCATATGCACTTCATAGACTCTTGGTTCGGGAAGATGGGCACGTTACTATTCAGTACGATGTACAACGGTAATTTTATCGCTACGCCGATGCATTTCAGCCACACGTATTCATCGGTCGTGTAAGTCTGTTTATCTGAGCCCGTCGGCTAAATCCATTTCCGAAGGAAACTTTAACATGCGATATCGGCTATTTCTATGGACTACAACGTTAGCCATACGAAACATATATAGCCTCAATCTCGGCAAAGTAAATGGCGAGGAAGTACATATACTCCTACCGTCTCCTACTCTACCTAACAGCGAGTTGTGGCGCTGTAGTACGATAATAGGTGATAATACCACGTGTAGACTGATGAGTGATCAGTATTATTAGTCAGTTCAAGTAAGGTGGTTGTCTAAGTTTTAAATCCATAGCTTTGCGCAAAATTCCGCGCTATACTGTCGAGGAGAGAGCTGAAATGACGCGGTGGTATCACGTTGGCAATTCTTTTCAAAGGGTATGCGACATGTTTGCAGCTAAATACCCCAACATGCCTATTCCAAATAAAGCCACAATTTTTAAATTAAAAAATTTAAAAACGTCATTTCCAACTCGCAGAATTTCTAATAATACGTCCGTTTTAGTACGTGCTGCAGTTGAAATAAATTTGAATATGTCATCTGGCACTATTTCCAATGATTTAGACATATCCCGTTCTTCCGTTCAGCGCATACTTGAAGGACACCAACAATGATTTCACGGCGATGCGTTTAAGCGTATGGAATTTTGTGAAAAGTTAAGTGATTTAATTAACCGAGATGCTAATTTGGTAAACAATATTATCTTTACCGATGAATCTTCTTTTCCTTTGGTTAGAAGTCACAATTCATCTGTGACAACATACTGGGCCAAGCAAGACGAGCACAGATATTTAAGTTCATCTAGTCAGCAACAGCAAAAAGTAAATGTTTGGGCAGGTTTGTTAAACAACCATATTATTGGGCCTTTTTTATCAATGGCAAATTAAACGCAAATGCATATTTAGAATTACTGAACACCCACATTCTACATACTGTACAGCAACTTCCCGACTTAAATATGCAAAACATCTACTTTCAGCAAGATGGTTGCCCTGCACATAATGCAGTGGCTGTCCGAAACTAGCTATTTAAGTGAAAAGTTTCCTAATGAGTGGATCGGAACTCATTGTGAAAATATCAAATAGCCGCAAAGTTCACCAGATTTATCCCCACTTTATTTCTTTTACTGCGGTTATTTGAAACAAATAATTTATGGCAATGAAGACATCAGACCAGTTAATGTAGAGCAGTTGCGCAATAAAATTGTTCAAACGTCAAACAACATTAGCCCAGAAATGTTGGAAAATATTAGAATGAATTTCTACAACAAATTAGGATATTGTTTGGCAAAGGATGGGGGCATATTTGAACCTTTTGTTTGAAGGTTCAATGAGTTTTAAAAAATTCACGTTTATTTCATCTTATTATTGAGGCTTATTTTGGTTTTCTATTTTTCAAATTTATTTACCCAGAATTAATTTTTATTTGTCTTTCATTAAATTTACTATATCTTCTTGAGGGTTTTGCCCTAAATTTATTAGAATGACTTTGATTTTCTTGTCATGTACAAACCCTAATTTTATATTTCGTTATTTATTACTATTACGAATAGAATAGTAACCGAGCTGGTGTTAAAGTTTATTTAATTTATTATTAAGAGTTACTTTTAAGTTTTAATTTTTTTAAAATATTTACTCGGACTTAAGTTTTATGTTTCCTTCGTTAAATTTATTATTTCTTTATGAGGGTTTTGTTCTTCGTTCATTAGAATTACTTTAATTTTCTTGTCATAAGCAAAGACTATTTTTAAGTACATAATGGATACTATAAATTACTGTTTTACGCTTTCATTACACCTTTTGAGTTTACAAGTACGTGTGTCCAAAGCAATACATATTGCAATTTACTCATTTTCATAATAAAAATGCAATACGTTTCACGGTCACTAAAAATTAACACATTTCTGCGTGTAGATTGAATAGCAAAGCAACCGCTGCGCTCGCAGTATTCGTTCTGAGCTATGAGTGGCTATGATGAACGACTGAATGTGGGGGAATACATGCAGTAAGAAGAATGAGCGGGAGACGCACATGCCTTGACTTTGCAGGGACTATGTCTGTATATAGAGCAATCGAAAACTTTTGCATCGTAGAACTAGGAATTGTATGTGTTGATACATGCCTTTTATAAATGCCCCTAGTATCCCGGCCATCGCCTTGCGCCTAAAACACGCTTTAGCTTAAATAAAATTTGAATATGTGAATAACAATAATTAACTTAATTTATAAAAAAAAATACAAGTCATATAATATACATAATATACACGTAGTAGACACATAAAGGCACGGTTTATAATTTGCTAGTATATCCTAGGATAACTTTTTCCTTTATACCATATTGGTATAATATGTAAAACAGGAATGAAATAGTGCAAGACTTCACCGATCTATCAAAGCTTATCATAAAAAGGTGCGCACACTATTGTTAATAAAATGTTACCTACTTTTGCTTAAAAAGGACAAATGCGCAAATGGGGCTGTAAAAAATATCAAATTAATGCTACCTGTATCTAAAGTTCAGCATACGCCGCTATAAGATTCAAAATAAATGGGAATCATTTTCACATAGAATCATTTTACATTGGTAGCACCAGTAGTAACGACGTTTTTGTGCTAGTACTGTGCACTCTTTGCTACCTTACTTACGTGCTTTCATCTATTTACGGTCTTTTATAAAGCTTATTGCTTTTACGTTGACTGCTTCTCTAAGTCTTCGCGTGCGGATATTCTCCTCGTGGTCGTATGGCGGCACTATGCGTCCAGTTGTCAAACGAAATGTCACAGTCTTATGTTGATTTAAACGGTAATGCGATTTTGACATAATTCCAATAATATTTCGACCGCAGAGTGGTACCTGTCAGTGTGAGAGCGAGATTCTCAAGGTCACTGTGGGAGTGCGCAACAATTTAAACAGCGAAAGCGTGTTTTAAATCAAGAATTTATTACCATAAAACAGGTGTGAAAGATATCAAATATGTACAACGACAAACACAGGTGAGCAATAAAATATATGTATCCATGTACAGTTGTAAACACATATAATAACATGTACAATCGTAAGCACACAAATATTCGCGGGGCTTCGGGACGCTTTTACAATTAGACGCGGAATTTTAACGGTTTTAAAATCTGGTAGCAAATTGAAATGAAAATCTGTACACCGGGGTCGGTTTAAAAATACACGGAAGGTTTTCACGTGCTATATCAAGTCAGAAAACCGCGCCGGCACTAAACTTTGCGGAACGAGTATGGCTATGAATAAATATCCGCGTGCATCAGAAAGCTATGCCGACGCGACTGTCAGGGCGGAGAAAGCTGGTAGAATGCCTGTGTTACACCAGAAGCTGTGCTGACGCTAATGGACAGTCGGGGGATAACTGGAAATGACTGCGTTAAATCAGAAAAGCTGTGCCGATGCCAACGGACAGACCGGGTATGGGAGGAACTCTACGTATATTATGAAAGCTGTGCCGACACGACTTCTAGAGCGAGCTGGGGGAAACTGGCGAACTGAACTGAATGCCTGTGTTAAGCACGCGGTTTATATACACTACAGCGGTCCCCCACGCGGTCGTGTTAGTGGGAGTCGAGCGTGCATGAACAGACATCGTCTGCGGTGACGATACTCACGTCGTAAACAAGAATAAATAAATAAACACTCAATTAAACAAAGTAACATGCGGTAGTAATGCTACCGCTTATAGGAAAACCAATCAAAAGAAACAAAGAATTAACAATTAATGAAAGGTAAATTCAAAATTGACATTAAAATGGATTTTTCCAAAAAACTGCATAGAAACCTTGGAGATACAAGTAGACAAGGATGGGTAGCACAGGTTTGCTGCTGAGTACTTATGTATATCACATACAAAATGAAATTTATTCGTGCCTTAGAAGCACAACTGAACATTTATCCGTCTGTCCTTATTCAATAAGATGTCTTTTTATTACTTAAAATATATTCACGTACATTATTCATAGGTTTTTAGAAAAAATGGATACATTAACATTTATTTTGTCTGTGAGATTTAAAGCAAAAATACAGTTACACACTTTAAAAACTTGACCCACTAATTTAAACATTATAGAAGTGTTACAAACACCTTAGCAGCCACACATCAAAAGCCTGTGTATTGCGAATAGATAGACAAAATATGGCTACCTAATAATAACTGATAAAGTGACTAGACTACACACTTTCAGACATCTCACCACAAATGTCACAATATTATCAGTGCCAGAGTTTCGCGAACTTTTGGTAACGTTATTGGAAACACTAATCATGAATTTTCAGCAAATTATCTAGCAGAATTTTGAAATTCCTCGGTGCATTTTTCAGCTGTATAAAAGCATATGATGTTACTTCATATAAGTAAATAAAAGTATATCTCCAGTAGGAGAATTCGATAATTAAGTACTGATACACTACTTCGTGGGTAACTAAGAATTTCAAGTATATGAATAATAGACACTGCACGGATTTGCATGCGTACTGTTAATAATCTAGGTAACAAACTGAACACTTACCTAACACGTTCTCACTTTAATGCTACCACTTGGAACACCTGCAAAAAAAAAAACAAAAGAATATTATTGTCAATTGTAATAACGAAATAAAAACTATTGTATGATACTTGGTTACACACTAGTACTATAAAAAGTTAACTTCAAAGCTTTGATCAGAAATACCAACATTTGAGATCAACATTTTCATAAAAGCTGGGAATGCTGTTATAGTATTTTAAAACACAAGTGTCACAATGACGTTTATGTAATGCGAGGGCGCGTAGCGGCGAGAGATTCAAAGTACGAGCATTACATGTCATTGTGGCACACGTTTTTTACAGTATTTTTTCTAATTTGCACATTAATCGCCTATATTACGTTCCGACTTTTCCCTTCCATCTAAATCTCTGGACATAACATCATCCGATGCATATAGAGGAGATAACCTTCCGTCTTCAATGCAACAGTTAAAAGAGAAAATAACAGAAGTGATACGACAGATGCAACAGCCACTATTTTCAAATATGGTTACAAATTTGCGAGAACGATACGAACTGTGTGTTGAACGTAATGGAGGGCACTTGGAACATGATCTCCGTAACTCTAATCCTTAAGTGTAAATTTATTATTACATATGTGTTTAAATAAATAAACTTTGACAATTTCATTACTATAAACTAATAATCCCAATAAATAAAAAATGACGAATCTTAACCGAATTTGTAGCTTTAATAACAAGAAAGTCAGCAAGAGTGCCCAGAAAACTCTGAACTTTCGACCACTGGAGGTTGTGTCAAACTACTAATCTTAAATATTTAGACTTTTAACAATTCCTCATAGAAATAACATCTGATAAATGAAGAACAGATGTTCGACTTCCTATGAATAGCATCTTGGAGTCATCATTTTCGCTGTTTCTCATTGCATATCTGCAAACAGGCTAAAACTTGCTTTTCTAATATCTAGAAGCAGTGCTATCTTTCGGAAAACAACAGGAAATATCCATAATAAATATCACATCGTACAAAATAAATCATCCCTGCAACTTCTGATGCCTATATAGACCGAACGTTGGCGAGAAAGAATGCTTTGAATCCATTTAAAATTTTACGTTCTCTTCGAACGCCAATATCTTGGCAGATGTGGGTCAATCAATAAGAACCGCAACTGTAAAGTAGTAAATATTTACTAGAAACTCTCACGCAACACGAATATACGATTACTTTTTTTATATCAAAGCCCTATTAATCCTTTACGTTATCAACGTTTCATATCTAATATCGCTTAGAGATGTCTCTAGTGGAATAATCGGGATTACCCTATATTTCCGAAATATTTTATAGAATATTTTCCAAGATATGTTTCATATTTTTTTTTTCTTCAAATAATTTTATCGTTTTCGAATCATAAGCTTCTTAACTCCTACCCCTTATATAGACATATCATCATACGGAAATATCCTTACGTAGAAATACCACCATAAGATATGCTATGGAAAATAGAAAGTGACTTTAGCATTCTCTTTCTCCTTGTCTTTCAACAAAAACCAAAGTCGATGCGTTTTCCATGTTCGTCCCCATTTTACGGGAATAATACAAAGAGCGGAAAGCCTGGAGAATGAAATCAGCGAGAGTTGAAATTTCAGTTAGTCGATACAGAATCGCCTACGGCGTGCCAAGTTTCTATTGGTATGCTACTACTGGAGCGTTTGGAATAGTAATACTGGCTCACGTGACCGGCGAATGATTGAGAAATCTGCCAGATTTTATCGGGGAATGTTGAGATTTCTTTGGAATTTGTTATCGGAAGAAACTTAAGGAATAAAATTAGTTTCATGTTATCGTACAGTTTTATAAACAGTTTTATTAAAAAATAAAAAATCCTTGTAATTTAAATGATTTAAGACCCATTAGCATTTTGCCGACGATCTCTAAAATTTTCGAAAAAGTTATTTTTATGCAATTGAATGATTTTGTTAGTAGAAATAATATACTTCCACAAACCCAATCTGTTCAGAAGCGGTTACAGTTGTGAGACGGCACTACTTAGTGTGACAGTTGATATCATTGGATCAACTGATAAAGGTTTAGTAACAGCTTTGGTACTTCTAGACAATTCTAAGGCGTTTGACACGGTTTGTCATGTAACTCTTTCTTCTCTTTTAAATAGTGTAGGTTTAAGTGTCGCATCAGTCCAGCTTATAAAAAGTTATTTGTCGGATCGTCGCCAGAGTGTTGTTTTAGATAGTACTGTATCGCTGCCTCTATGTATTTCTACTGGTGTACCGCAGGGTTCTGTTTTGGGACCTCTTCTCTTTTCAATATATACGTCGTCGTTTACTAACCAGCTGAACTTTTGTCGCAACCATATTTATGCTGATGGCACGCAATTGTATCTGTCTTTTGAGCCAGCGAATTGGCGCAATGCATTGCATAGTATTAATGCTGACTTAGTATCCCTAAGTGAGGTTTCCGCTAAACTTGACTTACATTTAAATCCCTCGAAATCTAAAGTATTATTGTTCGGAAAATCTAAAATTTGTAAAGAAGTCGACAAAGTTTTCCATGTGGTTGTTTGGGGCCTCCGGTTGCCTATTCTCCAAACTGCAAATAATTTCGGTTTGTCTATGGATAACTCTCTTAGATTTAATGACCAAATAACCAAATATATTAAGTGTGCCTATATGAATTTAAGGAAACTTTATCCACATAGATCTTCCTTAACCATTAATGTCAAGGCCAAACGATGTGGAGCATTGGTACTGTCACAGTTTACTTACTGCTCTACCATTTACCATACAGCTATAGATAGTATTACGTGCAGTCGTATTCAGAGGATCCAAAATTCGTTTCTGCGTTATATATATGGAATTAGAAAGTTTCAACATATATCGCATAAGTTGAAAGATCTTAGTTGGTTAAATATGAGAAATAGACGCGAACTGAAAATGTTAATGTTATTTCATAAAATTGTGTTGTATAAGTCGCCGCCATATTTAGATTTAAAAATTAGATTTAGGACCGACATTCACAGTATTTGCACGAGATTTAGGGGCTTGATATCCCCTCCTAGCTTTAGGACATCCCTGTTTAAGCGTTTTTACTCGTACAATATTTATAATAAATACAATTCTATTGTTAAAGACCTCGTGTGCGGAAAGCCCTATTTTAAGATCAGTGTGGTGTGCCCATCTAGTTATTTCAGGCAAAAATTGTATGAATGTGTTGATTAATTGTTGAGTATTTTTACATGCGCTGAGCGTGCGTACATATTTGTTGTATATGATCTTTCTTTTGTTAATTAGGGATTAGTCATTAACATTTAACATATTTTATGAATATATTAGCAGGGCTAGTAGCCGATAACTCTGAGTCTCACCCTGAGATTTACCTTAACTGTTTCTTCTTCTTTTTTTGTCATTGTAAAGCAATCGTCTATTGGTAATAAAGGCATATATTATGATTACTATTATTATTATGAAAAAAAAACTCGCTTTTTAATTTTAAAGATACGCCTTCTCATTGTCAGTGAAATTTGAAATATATAACACTCTATATACCCTATACCAATTGTCCGCCTGCGTCCGCATTATAGCGATCCTGTAGTGTAAGCGAGATACACAGAGGTATCCGTGCATTAGAACGGTAATATTCGACTGGATTACATTAGCATATTGCTATGATGCACTCGTATTTGCCACGAAATCCACATTTCTACGCTGTCGCCGCACAGGCGCAAGAGCCGTCGCTCGCACACGTGCGTGTCAGATGCATTTTATATTTCGGCGGGAGAACTACTCGCTCGTACTATTTAATAAAACGCGTTGTTGGTAGGTAGATAACGGTTATTTTAAAAATGGAGTACTATACGCCGGAGCAAAAACTCTTCATGATTAAACACTTTTACGATGGCAATTCCGCGGAAGTAACTCGGGATTTATTTGCAGCTAATTTCCCCGAAAGTCAAATTACCAATGCAAGCACCATTCGTAGGACCGTTAATCGATTTGAAACTACATTTTCTTTAGTAAATAATAAAAATAAAGTTGTTCCGGATAAGAATGTAAGCGATATAGAAATTCGAGTATGTGCTTTAGTTGAAGTAAATCCCACTATGTCATCTCGACAAATTGCTCGCGATTTAGCTATCTCTAAAACAACGGTTCATAAGATTTTACGCACTAATAAATGTCGTTCATACAAATTTACAAGTTCACAAGTACTTCTTCCCGATGATTATTATCGCCGAATGGAATTTTGCGAAAGAATGATAAATGAATATCACGATAACCAATTTTTTTTAACAACGTATTGTTCACAGGTGAAAAAACATTTGACCTACACGGGCATCATAACCGCCCAGTTTGTCGTTACTGGTCGCGTAAAAATCTACATTTAAATATACCAACGCGAACGCAATATCCAAAGAAGCTAAATGTATGGGCAGGTATCATTGGAAATCATATAATTGGGCCTTTTTTCATTGACGGTAATTTAAACGGAAATAGATACCTACAGTTACTTGAAAATAATATGATTCCGGCAATACGGGAGCGATTTAATATAAATGAAGTTTGGTTTCAGCAAGATGGTTGCCCAGCACACAATACACACATTGTAACAAACTTTATAAACGCGGTTTTTGAAAACAGATGGATCGGTAACTCGAGCCCTATTAAATGGCCAGCGCGGTCCCCTGATCTAGCTCCAATCGATTTCTTTTTATGGCCCTTTTTACATAATACAATATACGGATACGGTGATCAACGGCCATCAAACCTAGAGGAACTGCGCGCGAGAATTATTGAAATCAGTAATACTGTCACAGCAGATATGTTAACAAATGTTCGTCGAAATTTTTATGATGGGTTGGGTTACTGTTCTTATCAAGAGGGAGGTTTATTTGAACACTTAATAAATTAATTTACTTCAAATTTTATTATTGTTTAAGAATAATATTCTCTTTTAGCTAATTGCAGGTTTATTGCAATGTTGAATACAATTCTGTTTTAAGAATTAAATATTTTATTTTCCATTATTTTATTATAGTTGCGTTTTTAGATTTTATACTTGTTGAACAATATTATTTTAGTTTTTATTTTAAAGTTTAGGAGTTCTGATTATTTATTTTTGATTTTTTATGTTGTTTATGTGGCTGTGATGAATTACTTCACTGACATGTTATCAGTGATTATCTGTTGCTTCAAACAACTAAAAATATTTACTTACATCGGGAACACACTACCTCTAACAGTGCTTTTTATTTTTCAGGAATAGTATTTTCTACCACATGTAATGTTATTAATCACTTATGCTATAACATAGAACTCTAAAAGACTTTGATTTGCCTATATGCCCCAATACATTTATACGTGGAACTTATAATACGTCCGCTATCGTTTGTAAATGCCATCCGCGTACCGCTAAGTAGGCGTGGCAATTCAAGGTGGCACGTCCATTTACAGTCGACCAGTAGTTACCTACTAATACATGCATCGTGCTATGAACGGTTGCCACACTGTATATTCGTGTAACTGCAGCACACTACAAGTATCTTTTGTTTGAGATCATCAATGTTGTCAATACTTGGCCACTGAATTGCATCTCTCGACCTATCAATTTATTAGGAACGGTGGAGCCCCATCTTTCTGAAATCAAACATTTTCACTTGGTAAGGTCGGATCTATCACATTGAGATATAAATTTGCCAGAACAGGATCAACATCATTTCTAATGAGATCCAAATATTTTACAGTTGTCAAGTTTCCATCAATAAAAGTTGGACCAATTATATGGTTACTGATGATACCTGCGCAGACGTACACCTTTTAGGGATGTTGCGTATGTGTCTCACACATTTAATGAGGATTCTCTGCTGACCAGTACCTACAGTTCTTACGATTTACTTCTCCATTTAACATGAAAGTTGATACGTCCGAATGATAGAAGTTACCTTATTTCTGTTAATTCTTCGGTTAATTCCTGTAGAAACATCGTCTTACATGAATGAAGTTTTTGTTGGTGGAGGCATTTTAAAGCAGTTAGATGGCTAACGTTATTTTCTCGAGCTATTTCGCGTGAAGTTGATGTTGAATTCTTTGCAACATTACATAAAATGTCTACTTTCACATCACCTTCCACAAAATGGGTTTTTTATTTTATCGGGCGGACATTTTCAAGTTCTTTGACCAATGAATAAATTTTGAAAACGATCCCTTGCGAAATATTGGGCAATTCAGGACACTTCTGATTAAAAATATCAGCAACTTCCAAGGTTCTTTCCCCTGTACACGATAATATCATACCGACTTTATTTTATTGTTTCGTTGCCTTGGTTATTTTTATTTTGGTGCAAACGGCAATACAGATTCGTATAAGAATTATTTTTTTGTGCAAATTTATTTGTAACATTTGATTTCTAAGCTACATACTTTTCAGAAGAGCGTTTTAACACAGTTTTTAATTTCTTGTATCTTGAAATATCTATATCGTGTTTCACATTTATGAATATATTTTCAATAGAGTCGAGGATTGCATTTTTTTTTTAATAAATCACTGAAAAATGCAATAAAGGATTTTCGGAAAAGGAGTTCGTTTTTCATTTCTTACTTTACAGTGCGTAATAATTTTCGTAATAAGGTCACTGTTTTCACGGCAGTCGGTTTTGGGGAGTATTATCAAATTCCATTTCTGTTTCATTCGATTTTTTAGTCATTATTTTAAATTAATTTCGTGTGAAAATAATTATTACGACGCCATGACAATCTATGTCGTTTAGTAAAATTACGGTATATTCAACAAAACACACAACTAGTAAGTATTTGAAGATAGATATTCTAACTCAAGAGTGATAATTTTTATATTCTATTATTAAAACTGATATCGGAATTATAATATTCACTACTGTTCGTTGAGAAATTAATTTTATTCAACAATTTCACGGCCGAACTTACTTCATCTCTAATTCCGACGAACAAGCAAAAAACAAAAAAAAAGGAGGGACGGAACTAATTACCAAAATTAGCTAGGCCGAAAAGGTCGGCTACCGAATCTCAATTTCAAAATTTAATTATTTTCATTAAAATCGTCCGCGCAGCAGCGGCCAGATCGCGGTAACCACCGGCGGAATACCGGAAAACGTCAGTTGCCATTCGCGTTTGACGTATCACCGGCAGAATCGTCACGGGGGTTCCCACGCCGCCAAATCAACTCGCCGCAGTAGCGCTAATTATGATGGAGTGCTCGGTAAATTAAAAGAAATCGAATTAGGCGCGCAAACGCTGGGGACCGGTGGCTGAAACGGTTGAAGGCGGTCGTGTTTTAGAAGGATTGACCGAGAATGAAGTTACTGGAAACGGATTAGGAGGATTGCGGAACGTATAACTGGAGAGATAGACTGGATTAGTTTAGTTTTCTAGATGAAATAGAATTGTTATGATAGAATAAATAGTAAAGGGAAAATAATGGAATTACAGTAACTTTTGTATGTTCTCGTCAAAGCGTAATTGTATTAGTCATTTTATTTTATTCTAAATAAATTTGATGTACAGGCTTATTACAAAAGAAATAGACACTTTCAATGTTTTATTAATCCAAAAGTAATAACGTTATTATGAATTCGTTTAAACTATTTTAATAATAATAATAATAATAATAATCATTATTCATAGCCAACATACAATTGGATTGAATGCGTCATAAAACTACAAAACACAATAAGTTCAATAAAATAGAGAAACAATAAAACAAAAA
Source organism: Cetonia aurata (assembly GCA_949128085.1). Taxonomy (NCBI): domain Eukaryota; kingdom Metazoa; phylum Arthropoda; class Insecta; order Coleoptera; family Scarabaeidae; genus Cetonia; species Cetonia aurata. The sequence continues at coordinate 24,944,497 of OX421889.1, read as the reverse complement.
TAAAATAAAATAAAAGGCAATCAAGAAGATAAAAACTCATTAATATTGTAGAAGCAGTTCTCGCTAAGATATTTCTTGAGATGCGTTTTGAATACTCTAATTGATTCAATGTTTCTTATTTTTTCTGGAAGTTGGTTGTGAACCGCCACACATGCGAACTCAGGAGACCTACGAAACAGCGCCGTACTGTGATGCGGGATTGACCATGAATTATAACCCCTAGTAGAATACCCACGTTTTGGTAGGAATTTATTAAATGTATCTAAGTTCGCTTTAGCAAATAAAGCACATCGGTAAATATATATTGATGGGTAAGTGAGAATTTTATTCTGGTTAAATATAGGTTGGCAGCTATCCCGGTATTTGGCATTAAATATAAGGCGCATGATGCGCTTCTGAGCCACAAATATTCTATTTCAGCTAACAGATTGACCCCATAATATTATATTATATGACATAGTTGAGTAAGCTAGGGCATAGTATACGCTAAGTAAATCTTTTGTGCTAAGACTCGATTTTAACTGCATAATTGCGTAATATGTCGAATTTAATTTTTTCATTACATACTCAATATGTGACTCGAAAGTTAAGTTCTCATCTAGCAATACCCCCAGGACTCTAGATGACGCTACAAATAAACCATCATGCGGCCTTTTGTGAAAATAAATGATGGCAGTCTTCTCACGATTCAAAATCAATTTAGTGTTGCTGCACCAGGATGACGTTTGCATCATAACCCGCTCAACCTCAAGTAGCAATTCCTCACTGGAATCAGAAGAGATCGCCACCGAAGTATCGTCCGCAAACAATATCAGCGAATCAGCCGATATAAAGTTCGGAAGATCATTTATTGCCAAGAGAAATAATAGAGGACCCAAAACAGAGCCTTGCGGAACCCCTAAGTTCATATCAAATTCATTTGAAAGAGTCCTATCTATTTTTACTTTTATCTTTCTATTCGATAAGTAAGATCTAATCCATTCAAGCGGCAACCCTCGTATTCCAATTTTATATAATTTTTCACATAGAACCTCGGGGTCAATACAATCAAATGCCTTGGTTAAGTCAAACAAGATCCCCGTTACGTGTTTGTGGAGATCCATCATGCAGTATACATATTGAGTTAACTCTACTAAGGCTGTTTCAGTTGATCTCTGTTGTCTGAATCCGTGCTGCCTGTTAGAAATTATTTTATGTTTTGATAAGTAACCCACTAATTGATCATAAGCCGCGCGTTCAAGTACTTTGGAAGATGTACTGAGTTTATAAAGTGATTCTTAAAGTTTACTTTTGGAACTCATTGGTGCTCAATATGGGCTCCTTCTGTCACACGTCACACATAAAGGCGATAGTCTACTTCATTCCAAACCCGGTGCAACATATCTGCATCAACACTTTCCACAGCTCTCGTGATGCGTTGTTTTAACTCATCTAAATCATTAGGAAGCGGAGGGACGTAAACCAGGACTTTCATAAATCCCCGTAGAAAAAAATCGAACGGTGTAAGATCCGGGATCCTTGGTAGCCACCGTACGAGAACGCAGTTGTCGGCTATTGCACGGCCTATCTAGCGCTGTGGAAGTGTTTCGTCCAGATAATTTCTAACGACACGGTGCCAGTGAGGAGGTGCTCCATCCTGTTGGAAGATAAAGTTCCCCCCGTCCTCATGCAGTTGAGGCATCAACCAATTAATCAACATTTGATGATATGTAGCTCTCGCTACTGTGTCTTCTTCAAAAAAGAAAGGACCATACACCTAGAACACATTCACTTTTGGAGAATCACGCAAATGCTCCAACAACACTCTCGGAGTTTCAATCCCCCATATTCGGAATATTCGGACGTTGTGCTTATTTACCTTGCCGCATATGTGGAACGTTGACTCGTCACTGAAAATTATTCGCTCGCTCATTTTCATTACGTTGCAGCATTTCATTGGAGAAAGCTTGTCATCTTCACGTAGATGCTGGACCAACTGCAATCTGTAAGGCGTCAGTTGTAGTCGTTTACGTAAAATTTTCCACACATTTGGTTGCGGAATTTGTAGTTCCAAACTTGCACGTGTTGTTGACTTTTGTGGACTTCGTTGGTAAACAGCAGCATTACGACCCAACTCAACAGACCGGCTAAATAGCACCACTCTCCGCTAACCCCCGTCCTCACCTGTATTTAATTTGCGATTGTCGGTACACCCTGTATATGAATTTTTCTTAATTCTGTTTTTTTTTTCAAACGCCTCTCACTTTAAAGAAAGCTCCGCGTCTCGCTGTAGTAAAAACTAGACGCTACGCGTCTCGCTATCGTTAATTTGTAATTTCCTAATTTTTCTTTTTTTGTTATTTTCTTTTCAAACGCCTCTCACTTTAAAACAGGCTCGACACTGCGCGTCCTGCTACTTTCTTTCCTTTTTTGAGACGCTTTTCACATTCACAAACGCTCGAAAAAAATGTAATTTCCTATTTTTTCAACTTTAATTTTTTTTAATTTTTTTTTTCTGGATTTACAAAGACACAGATACATATCTTACTATATTATATCGTATTATATTAAAACTAGTATAAATGTTGTTGCCTTTATATCTGAAATGGTTTATTTCAATTTTCAAAATAATTTAACTTTGGCAACTAATGTAGACAACTCAAAATACTGCTGTGTACTGAAAGTACCAACAAAAATGTCAAATGAAATTTAAAATGAAAAATTAAATTAGCTAGCTCAAATGCTAACAATTTTTTTATAAGGCGCAAAAGAACAATTAATCGCAGGGTTACAATCATCAAAAGTAAAATGTGGGTGAATGAAAACTGACTTTCTATTTTACTCAAAAACAATATTTTAAAAGGTTTAATTAAAAATAAAAGAACAGTATTTTGAATGACATAAAAATTCAATAATTTTATTAATTAAAAAAAAAAAAACAATATTAATTACAAACTTTGCAGAAAAAAAAACCTTGGACAAAAAAGGTCCTGGTCTAAATCAAAACTGCATTTGACTTTAAATTACAAAAGAACAATTCAAAATCCTTTTACAAAGCAACAGACAACAAAAAGTTCAGGAAGATAATAATTTTCCTTTTATTCAATCCACGTGGTCTCAATATTAAAACAACTAAATTAAACGTGGAAAATTCAAGTGATTTATATAAATTAAAAAATAAAAGCAAGCACAATGCTTTTGTTCACCCAACCCGAGGTGATTAACAAATAATTACAAATCAGAAAAATTAACAACGAACAAAAAATTTAACTCTGTAAACTTAAAATATCTTCCTGCACGTAAAAATAATAACAGATCTTATATCTAAATTGTGTACACAAAAATACAATATCAATTATTATTAAATGAGTTCCTTGATGGACTTGATCAAATCAAATACGTGAATTCAAAAATCACAAAATGTCAGCAATGCAATACAATTTTATAAACATCTACTTACTTTCGAGTCTATCAGGGAACTGACCTTACACGGTTAAACAAATCGTATAAGTATAAAATTCTCCGATGCGTGCGACGCAACCCACCAAAATCTGTCCGCAAACAGACGAACTCGCAAAAACAAAACAATATACAGGGTGTCCCTGAAATAAGAGTACACCGTATTAAAAATGGGAAGCCCTAATTTTATTACACCTTTTATCTAAATTAATTTTTCCAAAATTCCCACGCATACGTGAGGAAAAAAATGGCAAAGATATTTATTAAATATCCGTCACGCCACTGGTATTTGAGACACTACACTTCTAACCAACGAAGGTAGGGCAGGCAACACGCGACGTATAACTACGCTCTGAGTCTCAGTCTGTCTGGATCCTTACACATGAACACATCGGATATGGCTTTTACCACACGCGAGTTGTTCGATATGATTTTTGTCTACGGCGAAGCAGGAGGAAGTTGTCGAAGAACTCTACGTATCTACCGGCAACGATACCCCAATCGTAGAACCCCGTCTTACACGTCTATAAAGGATACCGTGTTTAGATTAAGAGAAACTGGTCGATTGCTACCGAATTACGAAGGTCGCGGACGTGAAAGACCACGTCGAATTTTACGAGCCGAAGAAGAATTGCTGGATATTGTGAACAGAAATGTATGTGTAACAATTGATGTGTAACAATTGATTATGAAAGAGAAAAAAAGAAATAATTACGCACATTACCTTCGTCACATCAAATATCAACTTTTAACAATGATGTTTATTTCAGACAGCTGTCATTGATCAGATTACGCACAAGTGAATAGAGTTATTCATTAATAGATTCCACATTTTACTTTCAATATTCAGTTCCGACCTTCAAGCTAAGCGGACGTGCCTATTTGCCTCCCCGCTATATTTTTCTAATAATTTTTAAAATCTGACGCTACTAAAGGTGACTCTTATTGGAGTGTTTCACAAGCAAGTGTATTTAAGTGTGTGCAGTGTGACGTATGCCAAAATCTCATTAAGCTTTTTTACTACAAAGAAATACTATAAAATTTGGTAAAATGCACTTGAATAAAACGAAAATATCGTCGCTTAAAATATCTACGCTGAAGGAAGAATTGCAAAAACACGGCGTAAACACCAGTGGAAAAAAAGATATATTGGTAAAGAAACTGTGCGAGACTTTAGACCGCAGTTACCTTGAAGAGTGCAATAGTTCGAATCATAACGACAAACGAATAAGTTTAGACGAAGTGAGCATATACGACTCTGATGAATCGATCAATACAGTAATTAATTGTAGTAGTGTAAAACCACGTCGTCGCAAATATGCTTTTAAACTTCTGAATAAAATTACGGAATTGGAACAAAAAGATCGGGCTTTGGAGGTGCGTTTAAGCAAATATCAAAGAAGGTTTGCCACAAGTCGAACCACAACTAGACAGAAGAAATCTAATTATATTGGTAAACAGGAAGATATTACTGGATGCAAGAAAAATAATGCTTTGTCACCGACAATGCCTTCTTGGAAATTTGATCTTTCCCAGGAGTGTCCTGCGGACAGGCCAGATGATGCAGCTGTGAATAAAAGCCAGGACGACAGGACAATGGAATTGAAAAGTGCGAGCGGGCTGCCCACCATTTATGAAGACTGCTTGCCGATGAAAAACAGAGTACTCATACTGGCGGATGGTTATGGAAGGAATGCTGCGCAAGTATTAACAGATTTATTAAGTAATAAATATTTAGTTCAATCTATCGTCAAGCCGAATGCTGATTTTAATAGTGTTTTAAATAATATCGATGTTTTGTGTCAGGATTTTAATTTTAGTGACTATGTAATAATTTCAACGGGTACTGATGTAGTAAATAAAAACAGTTGTATACAAGAAGATACAGTACGTAAATTAGACAGCCTTAGTAATACAAAGGTGAATATACTCTTAATCTCAATACCCTATGTGAATAACTCAAAAATAAATACAGCTATTTATGCGTTTAATATCAAGCTGTACAATCTTGCTCGAAATAAAGCGAACATTACTTACATTGATTTTAATAATACTGTAAAACAGAACATATCAATAAGGAATAACTTATATCTTGATTATTTAGGCAAGCGTAAACTGTTTACTTATGTTGCCAATTACATAAAATCTAATGAGTTCAATAGTAAGGTAAACCAAAATAATTTAATAACTATTAATTGCTCGTCAGAATTTGGAAATAATAATATAACAAATTTTTGTTGTCAAAGCAGGCTGACTCGAGGGATGTAAGAGTGGGTCATCAATCTGGTAGTAAAGCCACTTGTAGTATATATCACCAAAATGTTCAATGTTTACATAATAAAAGACAGTTGTTGGGTTCCCAATTTGCTGAGGGTTTGGCTGATGTATTATTAATTACAGAGCATTGGCAGAATACAGATCAGATAGTAAATACAACTCTAGACGGATTTCAGTTAGTTTCTTACTTCTGTAGGGTTAACTACAAACATGGTGGTTCAGCAATTTACATTAGATCCTCGTGTTTTTCAGATTATGTAGCAATTGACCGTAACTTCTCTTTAGAAGGAGTATTAGAATGTTGTGGAGTTCATATTAGGGATATTAACAGTATTGTCTTCTCTATGTATAGACCACCTACAGGAAACTATGACTTGTTTTTGGATCTTATTAACTCCTTATTAGATTATGTTTTTAATAATTTCAGTAATTTTCGAATTTTCTTGGCAGGTGACTTTAATATTAATTTCTCCGAAAAAAATGCTAAATTAAATAAATTGTTAGACTTAACTTCATGTTATGGTTTTAAACACATTATTAGTGAACCTACGCGGGTCACGAGTCTTTCTGCAACCGTTATAGATAATATTTTTATCAATGAGCGCATTGAGGTCTGTGGGATGGGCGTCATTGACCTTCACATATCTGACCATTTGGGACAATATGTAACCTTTAACGTAGAGCAGCGTGGGGTGAGACCGCTAGTGCGCTATCAGCGTTTTTTCGCAAATGATAATATACATAACTTTAGATCCCACTTGGCCCGAGTTGATTGGCCTTATATATTATGCGATTCCAGAAATATGAACAATTGTTATAAAACTTTTATGTCATGTTTCCTTCATTATTTTGAGATGTGCTTCCCGCGTAAGCGTATTACCACTAGGTCAAAAAAACGTAATATCACGATGACTCCTGAGTTAGTTGAAGCCAAAAATAACTTGCTCTTAGCTAGGGACTTGTCAGCTATCTATCCTGAACTCAAATATGCAAAACGAAGTTTAGAAAATCATTACAATAATTTATTGAATCAATCTGTAAAGCAATATAATAATAATAAAGTGCTACTGTCTGCAAACAGAACTAAAACTATGTGGAATATAGTTAATCGGGAGTTGGGTAGATTTAATGGGTCAAATTCCACAGAATTTTTTAAACACTTTGGTATAGAAGAATGTCATCTTGCTTCAAAATTTAATAAATATTTCGTTGAATGCAATCAGACAAAAGGTGACATGGATAGTGATTTCTTATATCAGAATGTTCTTCCGAATAGTGTATCTTTATTTTTCCATCCTATCACAGAAAATGATACTCTACGGCTAATAAATAAACTCAACTCCTCACACTCAAGTGGATATGATGACGTTTCAAATAACCTTGTCAAATCTGTAAGTGAATCATTATTATTGCCTTTAACCCTTTTAATCAACCTTATGTTTGAAAATGGATTGTATCCATCGGATCTTAAACTGGCCATTGTTCAACCGATATATAAAAAAGACAATCCAGCATTACTTGAAAACTATAGACCTATTAGTTTACTATCTACTTTTGCAAAATTATTTGAATTAGCTGTGTATGAGCAGCTTGTAGATTTTTTCAACTGCAATAAATTATTTTCCCATTGCCAACATGGCTTTGTTCACTCCAAGGGAGTAGACACAGCACTTTTTGAGTTTGTTTCGGGGATAGTAAATGGAATAGATAAAAAATTAAATGTTTTAGGTCTGTTTGTCGATTATTCTGGTGCTTTTGATAGTGTAAATCATGACCTATTACTAGAGAAACTCCAACGCTATGGGGTGCGTGGGAAAGCTTTAAACTTATTAAAGAGTTACATCAAAGATAGATTTCAATGTGTGAAACTGCCAGGTGGACATGTCAGCGAAAGCATGCAGATTACTGCAGGAGTCCCGCAAGGCTCTATCTTAGGTCCACTTTTATACATTATATATACAAATGATTTATTTCAATTTTTAGAAAAATCAAACATACCCAATTTAAAAGTTATATGTTATGCAGACGACACAAACTTCTTGTTAAAAACAAATTCTTTAACAGATGTGGTAAACCTTGCTGTATGTGTGTATAATCAAATATTATTGTGGTCAACCAAAAACTTTTTAAAATTAAACGAGAGCAAGACGGTGGCGGTACATTTCAAAAGTTTAAGATCAAATTTAAATTTAGTAACTCATGTACATAATAATATCAAATTAGACACAACAGTTAAGCTGCTTGGTGTAACGTTGGATTCATGTTTGACTTGGGAAACACATATTCATGGTCTCGCGGTCAACCTGAGGAAACAATGTTTTGCTTTGCGTACACTTAGAGATGTTTGTAACCTGGACATCCTAATAACAGTTTATCATTCTTGCTTTCACTCACGTATGCGTTATGGAATTGCATTATGGGGATCAAGCTCACATGTCCAGAGGATTTTTGTTCTTCAAAAATATGCCATCCGCTTGATAAACAAACTAAAAGCAAGAGACTCATGTAGGGAGTCGTTTAAACAACTCGGAATAATGACGGTCTTTGATACCTATATTTACAGTGTGTGCTGTTTCGTTCATAGAAACTACAGTATATTTAGTAAAAATGAAAATAACCATGTACACGATACAAGAGCAAAATCTCTTTTACGCTCAGATAGGCACACAACTACTCTATATCAGAGGAATGTTTTCTATAACGGTTGCAGATTCTATAACACGTTACCGAATGATTTTAAACTAGCCAATATGTATAAATTCAAAAGGAAATTAAAGGCAATGCTACTCATGAAAACTTGTTATAATGTAGACGATTTCTTTAAAAAATAATATAAAACAATATATTTTTTTTTTGTTTTTGTAATTTTCCTCTTTATACTCGGGTCAGCCTAGCTGTGTATCATTAAGTATGGTTTAATGGATTGTATTGTTTTATAATTTACATATATATATATACGTACATACACATATTTGTTTTATGTCTTGTATTTTGTTTAAAAGCTCTTCTTACTTCCGACAAGTCATATCTGTTTAACGTACGTTGCTTGCGATAAGCAGATATGCGATATATTTTTTTCTTCTTGAGCTAAAAATATAGTAGTAGTATGTTGTGTATACATGTTTTACTTGGAATTCTTTACACTTGTTATGTACCTTTTTAATGACAATGTCTATACCTTATGGTAAATGACAATAAAGCTTATTATTATTATTATTATTTTGAAATTTGCTTTAAATTTCGCGTACGTAATAATATTGGAGTCGTTGACTTGTATCAGCTGCATACAATGATTATCTGTATATCACAGCTGTATTTACAAATGACCTTAAGATATAGTATAAACACAGATAGTGGATCCATGGGCGGCACATTCGTGACGTTTCAATGAGTTTTTAATTGTATATTCGATATTGCAATTGGCGTACGAATTTTTGGATACTTATTCAGTATAATTGGGTTTCCCATTTTTAATATTTTGTACTCTTATTTCAGAGACAGCCTGTATACAATACCCGTGAAAGCAAAATGTACAACAGAATGAAATTATTATAAACAACTGAACAATAAAATAAACAAATTAAACAATCCAAAACATTAACTCTCTTATATAAAAATAAAACAATTTGAAATTTCTCGCAACATTGACAAACGCTTAACGGAATAAACAAGAAAAAGAAACTGAATTTACGCAAACCGGGTTGCCAGACCACAGCAATACGTAAAGCATCCGGCTGAGTTTTTAATAAAACTTATACCTCTAGTAAAATAATTAATAAATAAATTAGATAAATAACATAAATGTATATATAAGTTTACGACGTTCCCCTTCCGCATTTCTAGCGAGGGCTATGAAATTCTATAACGGTGTCAGTTGAGGTGCTCTTCGCTGTACATATACAGCGCCAGTACCTTTAACAAACGCCCAGCAGCAACCAGAATCATAAAATTATGTCAGGCGCTAAACATCATCGCTGACAGCAACATACATTAAACAAATTCAAGCATATAACCACCGTTTACTACATATTATATACAATGCACACATTAATTGCATATCGCATGCTCCAACCGCATACCGCCATTAGTGACACCATTCGTTAAGTGGCATTTCCATTATTTTACCGTAAAACTGATTTACGGATAGACGCGGCGTTGCTGAGCGCCGACCGTTGCGCGCAATATTGACCTGAAGAGAATCGAGCTGCGAAATTACGCAAAATAGCGCCCGCGAGGCTGACGTTTTTGCTTGCTACAGTTCCTATACTAGACGATTTTACTCACAATCAGTCGCTTTTCGTGGCAGGAATTGTAGGGGTTTTAGAGCAATGTATGCAAACAAGGGAAAACGCAATTACGTAAAGTGATTATGCGTTCTACAAACATTGGGTATAGAAAGAAGCTGGAGAAGCAACAGTGGCTATTCGGGATTCGGTAAATATGGATAAGAGCATTGCCATTCCTGCAGCATTAAGAGAATTTAAGTGATAGGAAATACAATATCTAATTTATTGCATCAAAATATTGTATTACAGAAAATATTATTGAATATGGGACAAAGGACGAAATATTACATACAATTAACTTATTTCACTTGCACAATGCACATGAAAGACAACCCATTAATATTTCTTTGTTGGCGTTGGAGCGGGAATATACTCTAAGAAGCGTAAAAAGGCTCTTTCGGTAAGCTTCAGCAAAGACACGACTGTGTTCCAAGCTGAGGTTGCTGCAATTCATCACTGTGTCCGAGAGATAGAAAGATGTACCGAACCGGGTAAAAGCGTCGCTATCTTCTCTGACAGTCAGTCCACACTTAAAGCGATTAGTTCCTCAAGCGTGGACTCTAAGCTGATTTGGGACTGTGTAGCGCCCTAAATGAGGTGGGCACATAGGCCTGGCAGATGATGCAACTTGCAGATACTGCCAAGAGGAGGAATAAACACCAGTTCATGTGCTGTGCCAATGCGAAGGCCTGGCGAGGACAAGGTTTCTAGTAATGGGGGAGAAAAACCCCACAGCTAGTAGCTACATAAAGAAGCTGCTCTCAAAGATGATAGGCCTAATTAAGAGGGCAAAATTACAGAGCGTCCTCTAGGAAAAAGGGAATCACAATAGATCTGAAAAGGTCGCGGTGAAATAGGTCGATAGGCCACCCCAATCCTAATCTAATCTAATCTAATCTAGTATTTCTTAAATCACTTAGTCTGGAGAAATGCAATATTCTTTTTCGGGGTCAGTAACACCTGTTTCACTTATATTTTCAAATTCCGCAAGTACTTTTAGATCAAATGGTATAGTCACTAGAATTCAATATCTTCAATCTTTGACAAGGTATGTCACTACGATTTACAAGTCAAACTAAAAAAGCACCCTCCTCATCCTTACTGTCAACTGCTGAAGACAAACAGACACTTCCCAGTGCAGCAGGACAATGCCTGAACAGACTTCATCACAAGTTATACCAAGATACGTTAAAGTTAGCAATTAAGGTAATCCGAAAAACATGGAACCTGACGAACTCAACCCTACCTCATCGGCAGCCACCGATTCCTCGGCCAAGCGTAGGAAAAGTTATTGGCACCTCTAAATTGGCAAAAAGATTTGTGCTCAAAAATTCCAGAACCCACAGCAAAGTATCGACCATCAATGGAAGATTTTTGTAACGCCACCATAACCTGTCCTATTGATGTATTTAGAAATGTTTGTACTGATACGGTTAGGGAACTTATAACAACTTAAACGAATAGGTACGCAAATAAAAAATTAGTGCACAATTTGAATGTCTCTTCAGGTAAAATCATGACATTTGTGGGCATTCTATTGTTCTCGAGGTAGCATCCATTTCCTTATGGAATGCTATACTGGAAACAGGATCGTGATGTATGCACTTTGCAGTATCGTTTCTGATGCAATGCGTCGTAATAGATTCGACGAGCTTGTCCGTTGTATTAATTTAGCTGACAGTTCTAATAATGGCAGCGACCGTTTATACAAAATACCTCCAATATTTGACTGTCTAAATGCATCCTTCAAAAAATTTTGCCTACTTCCACGCTAAGTATCGATGAAAACATGATTCTATAGTACGGTAAACACGGAGCCAAGCAGTTCATAAAAGATAAGCCGATTAGATTCGGGTATAAGCTTTGGACGGAGGCTGACCCACCTGGGTATGTGTTTCATGTGGAACCTTATTGTGGTAAAAATACAAGATGTATGTACGGTATGTATTGCTGCTATTGTGGTATAAGTACACAGAGCGGATGTAGTTGTCGTATTGGTTGATAAAGTGGAAATAAAGGAAGGAGTACGAAGATACTTCGATCTCTACTGACCTCTTGCTAAAGCTAACGAAAAGAGGCATTGGTGGTTCAGCGATCTTTTGCGAAAACCGTTGCAATAGCTCGATGAAACTACCAGGGAAGAAAGTGTTGAAGAAAAAATCAAGAGGTGAAATGACTTTTTCCTCGACGAGGATGTTGTTCGCTGGAACGGTAACAGCGTCGTTACAATCTTCACAAACCGTGATGAAATTCATCCACCGAAAACTTCAAATCCATATTCTCGTTCTAAAACAAGAAATTATCGGTGCTGGTTCCCAGCCCAACTGCTCGCTGTAATGATAATATGGGAGGGGTAGGTAAAGCAGATCAATTCCTTGCGTATATAATCGGTATATAATAGGTGTCGCTGTTACAAATCGAAGGTAATTTAAATATATATTTATTGTATATGTTCTTGACATATTGATAACATGTTTTCATACAAAAATAATCACTTCGGAATTGTGGGTTTCAATGGGTTAATACAATAAACATAGATCGGACAGAACTATAGGTACTCATTTTAATATACAGGGTTTTATTGTGATATGCTTTTGCCATGAACCCGTACATCACGTAAAACAGTAGTACATTTTAAAGGTTGAATTTGTTTTATAGTAAACTTATTATGTTTGTAATAAAACTAATGTATTGTCACGTGCCGTTTTAAAAGACAATTAATTTGTGTTATTTTTAAGTTAAATTTATGAATTATAAAAATTATTAATTTGGCTTTTTCAATTAATTGTCTCAGTGATTGTATATAGTAATTTCCGTAATGATTAGTTTGAGATTCCCCTCATCGCGCGCCGTCCGCGAAGCATCGTCTCTACTCGCTACGAGGTCGGTTTACGCAGAATCCGACTCCCACTCGCGACCGCGTAGCGGGGATAGTCCGAGGGCTTTAAAAGCCGCCGCGAAACGCGAACTCAGGGAGAAGAGTCCGTTCCTCCATACTAGGCTGAGTGTCGGCTGACAGCTGATCTCGCATAGTATCCGTCCGTTCCCGGTATTATGTTCGAGCGCCGTTCTTCTGAGTGAGCCTCGCATAATATCCTTCCGTTTCAGTAAAATTACGTTCGAGCGCCGTCCCTCGGGGTGTGCCTCGCGTAATCACCGTCCGTTTCCGAAAATTACGTTCGAGCGCCGTCCCTCGGGGTGCGCCTCGCGTAATCTTCCTCCGTTTCAGTACGTTACATTAGAGTGTCGGCAAATAGCTGATCTCATGTAATTTCCGTTCTTGTGGACACAATTCCGGTGTTAATTGGTAACGCGAATTGTCACTTTTAATTACCACTTCTTTGTCCGAATTAAAAGTCACTTCACAAGTCACACGAGTTAGTCTCCGATAGTTATTGACCGCGAGTTTATCGCTTTAATTATTTTTGAAAGCGCGAACTTATTAGATCGTTCACTGCTAGTTGTTTATTCCGTAAACGTTTAAATACATCAGCGACGAATAACAAATTACATACTATTATTTTCTTTTACGGCACATTGTTATTATTACTGTTCAATTTAATATTTGTACGAGTGTACATACAGTTTATTTGTATATTTATATGTAAATATAGAACTCACCTGTTTACATCTGTATAGTTTTTTTGTCCAATCACTTGTTTTGGGAAATAAACATTCTTGTATTTAAAGCACTTATTATTCCACTGTATCACCGAAAGTTGCGTATAAAGTAAGTAAGAATCCTGATTTCACTCCGACATTGTTGCTACTTCATTAGGGTTAATTTTAAATAATTATTTGTCACGGCAAAACATATACGCAACAGAGAATATTGAAAACGCGGCGCGCAGGACTGATCAGCTGGTTAAGGACGCTACGATCAGCGCTATTACTTCAGGTCTTCACCGCTCAACGTCATCAACCGTGGTATAGGCAACCACTATAGCGCGCATTCGAAGATAATAGATGGTATAGAGAGGGTGAATAGCTAATTAGCGAAGAGGCGATAGTAGCCGCAGCAAGTCAAATCATAAGCAAAGAAAGACCGTGACAAATTGGCGCCCGAGCAGGGACTTTGTTTATTACCGTTTATTTCGTTTTTTCCGAAATTCAAGAATTTTATTTCCCGTTGTGGACATAAGATACGCCGTGTTTGCTCTGAAAATTGTATTATCACGAATACCGATCAAATTTTCATTGTTGTGGTAAGAGAATTTTGCAGACAACATGAGCGATACCGAAGAAGCGACGCCGCCCACAGAAACCGCACAGCAAACGACGTCGTGGGTATACAAACTTACAAAGCCGAACCTAGAAGCCATTCTGAGAGGTTTAGGCCTGGAAACGACCGGAACTCTAGATGAGCTACGACGACGTTTCGTAACTTATTTAAGAAGCCGAGGTGAGTTGTTACCGCAAGTAGTTACGCCAGTAAATGTGCCACCCGCAGAACAGAATGTTCCGATGACATCCGCTCAAATATGTGACCGAGTAAGGAAGTGGGGCGCACAATTCAATGGCGAAGGAGATGCTGTTTCTTTCCTAGAGAGAATTAAAGAGTTGCAATTGTCTTATGAAGTATCCGACAAGGAAATGCTCACCGCTTTACCCGAACTTTTCAGAGGCAAGGCCCTGTTGTGGTACAGGAACGGTCGCGATGTATGGACAACGTGGGATAATTTCCTTGACGATTTTAAGTTACAGTATTTGCCGTCCAGATATGACTTTATGATCGAAGAGGAGATACGCGCCAGACATCAAAGGCCACGCGAGTTATTTAAGGATTATGCAACCGCAATTCTTACGTTAATGCGCAGAGGAAAGAGAACAACAGAAAGGGAGAAGCTTGAACGCGTCTATAACAATATGGATCCCGAGTACAAAATATACATTCGTCGCAACAACGTACTCACGCTACAGGAACTTTTGAAGCAAGCCGCCGAGTATGAAAATATCCGCAGTGAACAAGCCCGTTTCAGTAAACTGGATCAGAGGTTCACACCGAAACCGTCACCGCCTGAGGCTACAAGAAACGATACCGCGTTGTCGATGGCTACGACGACGTCACCTGAGCCCGCCCGAAGAGAAAAGAAAGGTGATGTCAATCCGCAAACGCTATCGCATCCGGAACGAAGGTGTTGGCGATGTGGTCAAGAAGGACATAGCCGTATGGGTTGCAGAAATAAGTCTTTATTATTTTGTGCAAGATGTGGCAAGGTAAATATAAGCAGTAAAGATTGTAAATGTCACGTAAAACGTGAAAACAGGCGAGTTGAGAAGCACAGCCGCCTAGATTGCGTACATGAAACGCAAAGGTTTGCTGAAGTCACTTCTGTATCCGACCGGCGAGAGAATCGCATCTGGATAGCTGTAACAGTGATGGGAGAAGAAATCAAAGCGCTTGTTGACACCGGGGCTTCCATCTCTTTCGTGTCGCAGGATGTTGCATCACGTCTTACAGGAAAAGGCGTCCAGGAGCAGGAGATCCATGCAACGAAAGTCCGTTTAGCAAATGGGAATACGATCCAACCGCGTGTCAAAATGGATATTCCCTTGAACATTGAATCCGTAGGGATAACAGCACCATTTTTAGTACTTCCTAGTACGACGTACCCCATGATTTTGGGTATTGATGTCTTGCAGAGGTTAAACGCCAGCATAGATGTATCAAAAAGGAAAGTGTATGTAACTACATCATATAATGAGGAAGCTTGTGCACTTTTCGTGGAGCCAGAATGTGCATGGTACCTTCGGAAATTACGAGCAGTCCAGGAAAACCCGGAGGAACATTCTGAATTCTCGGTATGTAATGGTGATTTGTACCGGACTTTTCCAGGAACTTCTGATACAGACGATTCCAAGACATGGAAATTGTGTATTCCGAAAGAGGAACGTGGCCGTGTTATGCGAGAAGTTCATGATGTCCCGGAAGCCGGCCATTTGGGCGTAGCGAAGAGCATTGCGAGGGCGGCTACGCGCTATTACTGGCCTGGAATGTTTCGCGACATTAGAAGGTTTGTTAGTAAGTGTAGATCGTGTAAACAGCACAAATACTTACAGAGCAAACCCCTCGGCCAAATGAGATATTCACCAGTAGATTCGCCATGGGATCAAGTCAGCGTGGATCTAATGGGGCCATTTCCGCGTTCCAAGAAGGGGAACACTTATTTGTTAGTGTTCCAGGATAAGTTCACCAAGTGGGTGGAATGTCAACCGTTGAGAAGAGCCACGGCGCAAACGGTAGCCCAATCATTGAGAGAAAGGGTGGTATATCGGTTTGGCGCACCAAGAGTTCTGATAGCCGACAATGGGCCGCAGTTCGCCAGTAAGTTGTTTCAGACCGTTGCTACCGATTTAGGGATCCGTATCCGTTTCACCGCCCCGTATTCGCCCCAAGGAAATCCTGTGGAGAGAGTAAACAGGGTATTAGGGCCAATGTTAGGTCAATACGTCAATGACGATCAGAGAGAATGGGACGTTTACTTACCGCAGTTTATGTTCGCTATTAACACCGCCAAGCATGAAACGACTGGCTATTCACCGTCATTTCTAAACTTCGGTAGGGAAATTCTTCCACCAGGAACACTTCGCAGAGCAGCAATTGATGAGGGTGATGAGCCACAGGAACCCACGAGTGAGGAGCTGGCAACGGAAGTGAGAAAACTGGCTGATTTTGTGGTAATTGTCCGGACCAAGTTAGCAGAGGCCTTCCAGAGGGAGAGTAAACGATATAATCTACGGCACCACCCGTACCAACCCCATGTTGGAGATATCGTCTACCACCGAAACCATGTTCTATCCGACGCCGCTAGAGGTTTTTCCGCGAAACTAGCGCCGAAATTTGAGGGCCCATGTAAGGTATCGAAGGTAATTTCGCCGACGATTGTATGTTTGCAGGATCTTTCCGGGAGAAACGTTGGAAGAGTCCACGTGAAAGATTGGAAGCTAACTCCGACGGAGGTGGAAACCACGTGATCCGTCCCTACCAATCGGCCAGCATGGAAAAGGCACCGGAACCGCGTCCGCCTAGTTCCTTGTGGTCAAGACAAAATCAGGATGACCGTTAGAGAAGCCAATTGGTTAGGCGTGGACCATTGTACGTCGAAAGCAACGTAAACTGCGCAAAGAAGTTTTATTTAGTTCAGTGTTTGTTTTTAGTGAGGGGGGTATGTCACGTGCCGTTTTAAAAGATAATTAATTTGTGTTATTTTTAAGTTAAATTTATGAATTATAAAAATTATTAATTTGGCTTTTTCAATTAATTGTCTCAGTGATTGTATATAGTAATTTCCGTAATGATTAGTTTGAGATTCCCCTCATCGCGCGCCGTCCGCGAAGCATCGTCTCTACTCGCTACGAGGTCGGTTTACGCAGAATCCGACTCCCACTCGCGACCGCGTAGCGGGGATAGTCCGAGGGCTTTAAAAGCCGCCGCGAAACGCGAACTCAGGGAGAAGAGTCCGTTCCTCCATACTAGGCTGAGTGTCGGCTGACAGCTGATCTCGCATAGTATCCGTCCGTTCCCGGTATTATGTTCGAGCGCCGTTCTTCTGAGTGAGCCTCGCATAATATCCTTCCGTTTCAGTAAAATTACGTTCGAGCGCCGTCCCTCGGGGTGTGCCTCGCGTAATCACCGTCCGTTTCCGAAAATTACGTTCGAGCGCCGTCCCTCGGGGTGCGCCTCGCGTAATCTTCCTCCGTTTCAGTACGTTACATTAGAGTGTCGGCAAATAGCTGATCTCATGTAATTTCCGTTCTTGTGGACACAATTCCGGTGTTAATTGGTAACGCGAATTGTCACTTTTAATTACCACTTCTTTGTCCGAATTAAAAGTCACTTCACAAGTCACACGAGTTAGTCTCCGATAGTTATTGACCGCGAGTTTATCGCTTTAATTATTTTTGAAAGCGCGAACTTATTAGATCGTTCACTGCTAGTTGTTTATTCCGTAAACGTTTAAATACATCAGCGACGAATAACAAATTACATACTATTATTTTCTTTTACGGCACATTGTTATTATTACTGTTCAATTTAATATTTGTACGAGTGTACATACAGTTTATTTGTATATTTATATGTAAATATAGAACTCACCTGTTTACATCTGTATAGTTTTTTGTCCAATCACTTGTTTTGGGAAATAAACATTCTTGTATTTAAAGCACTTATTATTCCACTGTATCACCGAAAGTTGCGTATAAAGTAAGTAAGAATCCTGATTTCACTCCGACATTGTTGCTACTTCATTAGGGTTAATTTTAAATAATTATTTGTCACGGCAAAACATATACGCAACAGAGAATATTGAAAACGCGGCGCGCAGGACTGATCAGCTGGTTAAGGACGCTACGATCAGCGCTATTACTTCAGGTCTTCACCGCTCAACGTCATCAACCGTGGTATAGGCAACCACTATAGCGCGCATTCGAAGATAATAGATGGTATAGAGAGGGTGAATAGCTAATTAGCGAAGAGGCGATAGTAGCCGCAGCAAGTCAAATCATAAGCAAAGAAAGACCGTGACAGTATGATTGTTAACTTATGTAGCGTGTTTCAAATCTCAAATACTGTATAGCATGTAAATGTTTTCAATTCTTTTTACGAAGTTTGTGGTAGTCCTGACAAAGACTGATGCAGGTGAAACAGGATAAAATATGTGTTCTATAAAAAGTGTTCGAAATGCTCACCATCAGCTCGAATGCAAGTACCAACTCGGTGACGGAAGTTGTTACGTACGCTCGTAAAATTTAACATTTCCTCGCGAAAGCGTTGAGCTGCTACGAAAACACGGTTTCGCAGATCTTCGGCATTTTCTATGTCATGGCGACGATCATACACTATACTTTTCATGTATCCCCACAGAAAAAAGTCCAGTGGATTTAGATCGTGGCTACGGGCTGGCCACGGAATGTGACTTCCACGTCTAATCCAATGTCGGATTGTTTGGTTTAAAAGTTGTTGAACAACCCTACTACTATGCGCGGGTGCTCCATGATGCATGAACCATAATTGTAGGCGTGTCGCAAATGGTATGTCGTCCAAATATTCAGGCATTCATTTTGAAAAAAAAACGGTACATAAGATTCCGCATTTAACCGTGCTGGCAGTACATGTGGTCCAAGTAATTGATCGCCTACTAACCCTGCCAAAACATTGACGTATATCCAAACTTGAGAGGAGCCTTGGTTAATATCATGGGGGTTTTCATATGCCCAGTGGTGAATGTTGTGATAATTTCAGATACCATCATTGGTAAGTGTACATTCGTCCGTAAATAGGATTACTGACGCAAGATCCGGCTGACCAACTTCTCGGCGTTGGAACCACTCACAGAAGGCAATTCGGCGGTGATAATCCAAGTCCGTTAATCGTTGCAAAATTTTCTCTTCGGCTTGTACCATTCTGCGTGATCTTTGAGGCCCACGACCTTCAAAACTTGGAATTACTGATCCTGTCTCTCGAAATCGATACACGGCTCTTACAAATGTTTCAGGCGAAGGATGATGTCGATGCGGGAAACGTTCTACGTACAAATTCCTTGCGGTAACACTATTCTGTCCTGTTTCGCCATAAATAAGGATAATGTCAGTGCATTCGATATTCGCACCCAAAATGTAAATCCCAACGTTCAAAGTATAGCGACGACCGGTAATTCACCGGTGTGCTAAATAAAACGGACTCGAACAAAGAAAAATCCTTTTCTCGCTACTACGCTACGCACTTAGAACCACCAATTTTTGTATTTAGGCATTATTTCATCATATATACCTTTCACCCCTTTTTTATTTTGTACTATCAAATATTAACCCTGTACATATTATATTAAAGAGATCAATTAATGGAGTGATACTCTACATGCCATTCTTTCTTGCTTAGCCAAACGCTCGTTGCCTACCAGGCAGAATGCAAATCTCTCTTACAAGTTACAACAAAAAAAAGAGCAAATTTTGTTTTTGTTTTATTTTTTAAAAGAAAGTAAGATTAGAACACCTACTTCGCAAAAAGAACAAGCCGCCACTGGAAAATAGCACCCGTGCGGGACGGAAGTCAAATCTCGGGAATTGCTGTTTACCATTTTGTTTCGGAATTGTTTTCCCTTGCGCTTTTTTTTCTTCTCCTGCTCGTCATTCCGGTTCCGTCGTTTCCGGTAGCGTCCGGAGGAAGAGCGAGCAAACTGTAGGCAAGATGGAGGGCAGTTTCATTTGCATGTAATTGGCGAAAGTTACTGTTACGCTAGCCGAATTCTAAGCGGGTTTAAACGAGGATAGCTCGGCCGGGCGAATAGAATTCGTTTAGAGCGGCAGCGGAAAAAAGTTACCAGCGGCGTTTGTCACTAAATAAACGCGATCGTAAAGTGAGAAAGCTGAGACTCCTGGTGCATTCTTATTTTGGGTAAATTCTACAGTAGTATATTATTGGGTAATCTAGAATGGAATGCTAAATATAGCGGTATTACTTTAAAATTGCTTTCTGCTCAAGGATTCAGTATGGTTGCTATACAGGGTTTACAAGTCAACATTTTCCAAATCTCGGGAACAGAGAATTATTACTGCTCAAAATGTAAAAAAATATTATATTTTTGAACGATGAAAACTTCACTTCACTGACAGAATCGTAATAATGGGGGACTGGAATGCAAGAATAGGTAATGACAAGCATAGAGGACTAGGATGTATTGGCTTATATGGTGAACAAGGAGAAAAAGTAATAAACAGAAATGGACATAAAATGATGGAATTCTGCCAGATAAACGATTTATTGATAGGAAACACGTGGTGGAAGCAAAAAGAACAAGACAAATACACCTTTGTAGCAGAAGAGAGAAATGCTAAAAGTATAATAGACTATATAACGTATACACAAAACTTACAACGGGAAATAGAAGAAGTGAAGGTACAAATAGAGGCTGAATTGGCAACGCAGCACAGACTAATAACAGCAGTAATTAAAAATATTCATGGTGAAGAAGAAAAGAAAATAAGTTACAAGAAAATACGAATATACAAACTAAAACAAGAAGAAATAAAGAAAAAATACCAGGTAGAAACAGATATAGAATTTCAAAAGCTAGAAGAAAAGAAAAACTTAAATCTTGAAGATAATTGGTTGAAGTTCAAAGAAATAATATATAACAAGGCAGCCAGCATTTGTGGAATAAGAAAATACAATGAAAATTTGAAAAGGTCAAACTGGGGGAACAAGGAAGTTAGACAGGCAATTAAAGAGAAAAAAGAAAAATGGAAAAGAAGTATAGAATCAAAATCAGAGGAAGATAGGAACGAGTACATAGCACAAAGGAATAAAGTGAAAAATATGGTTAAAGAAGCGAAGAGGAGAAGCTGGGAAGAATTTGGAACTAATTTGAATGAAACCTACGAAACAAACAATAGAAGATTCTGGAACCAGGGAGAAAACTAAAAGGAAGCGAAAAGAAATCACCTAGAGCCGTAAAAAACAAACACAATGAAGTGAAAACAACAACAGAAGAAATCCTAGAGACATGGTGTGAATATTATGAAAATAAATTTAAAGACGAACAGAAAACAATCCAAGAAGATGAAATGGCGGAACAAGAACAAATGAAAGATGCAATAAGTCAGGAAATGGGAGAAATTACAATGCAAGAAATGGAAGAAGCGATTATGAAAATAAAAACAGAGAAAGCATGTGGAACAGACGACATAGACCCAGAAATGATCAAATATTTAGGAAAAAATTGAAAAGAATGGCTGCTAAAAATCTTTAGAATGGCATGGGCAACTGAAAACATTCCAAAAGACTGGGAAGATAATATTATCCTCCCAATTCATAAAAAAGGAAGCTACTTAGAGTGCGATAATTATAGAGCAATATGCCTGTCTACTACTAGTTACAAATTATACACAAAAATAATAGAAAGGAGATTAAGAGGGGAAGTAGAACACAAACTGGAGGAGGAGCAAGCCGCATACAGAGCAAACAGACAAACAAATGATAACATACATGCCATTAGGAATATCATAGAAAAAAAAATAGATACTGGAAAAGAACTCTACTTGACTTTCCTAGACTTAAAAGCGGCGTTCGATACAGTCAATAGAAGTATTATATGGAAATCCTTAAATCAACTAAGTGTAAACAAGAAATTATGTGCAGTAGTAAAGAATATATATAAGAGGGTGTTTGGCATGGTGCAAATGAATGGAAAGTTGTCAAGAAGGTTTGGAATGGACAAAGGAATAAAGCAGGGGGATAGTCTGAGTCCGCTGATGTTTGTAATTTTAATGGATAGACTAATAAAGAATACAAGAAAAAGGCCAGAACAACAGCAAACAATAATCGGATACAAAAAATTAGAACCAATAAAAGTAGACAGCTTGCTATATGCGGATGACATAGTACTGATAGCAGATACACACAAAAAAATGTAGAGGCTAGTAGAAATATGGTCAGCGGAAATAGGGAACTTAGAACTAGAAATAAACAGCGAAAAATGCAAAACCATGATTATAAACAAACGCGGAAAGGATAATAACGAAACCATTCAAATAGGGGGTAAACAACTGGAAAGGGTATCAACGTATGAATATTTAGGGAGCATAATAACAGAAGATGGAAGAATAGATATGGATATTAATAACAGAATAAAGAAAACGAATAAAATATATTACGCACTTAATAAAACAATTATAGGAAAAAAGGAAATAGATAAAAATATCAAATTAAATGTATACAATGCAATAGCGTTACCAACAATGACATATGCATGCGAGTCTTGGCCACTTCAAAAGAAGCAGGAAGGAAAGATAATAGCTACTGAAATGAAATTTTTAAGGAAAATAACTGGGAAAACAAAGTGGGATAGAATACGGAATGAACAAATAAGACATGAAGTAAACCAGGAAGTAATAATAGCCAAGATAGAGAAGAAACAGTTACAATGGTATGGACATATAGTAAGAATGGAAGAAGAGACACTCGTTAAAAAGGTAGTTGAAGCTGGAAACATGGATAGGAGAAAGAAAGGAAGACCGAGAAAGGGATGGAGCGAAAGAATAGAGGAAATAGGACGGAGAAGGGGAAAGACGATATCAGAAATGAAAGAGATGGCCAGAGACCGGAAAAGATGGAGGGAATGGGTCAATAGTTGAAAAGAGACATATCCGACGCCTACAGCGGGCAAAAGGATCTGAGAAGAAGAAGAAAACTTCACTTCATTAATTAATATTTTTTACAAGAAACATTTTATTTTTATTTTACTTAATTTTATTTTTCAACATATTAACTTGATACTTGTTACCAAAAATCAAGGCTACTGATTTACTTGGATTTGTAAGAAGAAAGTGCTGGCGAGAGAAGTCAGTTATATTATGAAGATCGTTATTAATTTTCTTCACGGCTTGTTTGTAATTATTCAATTAAAGCAGGTGATATACTTGCATATCGTCAGCATAGAAGTGTACACTATCATGATCCATGCAAGTAAACATGCATCATTTATATAAAGTTAACAAAGTGGCCCCAATATTGACCCCAATGGTGCACCCCGCTAAACATTTCGTCAAGGCATACATCATCACCAATGCGTACACACTGCATACGTTCTATTAGACAATTCTTTATGAGTGTGAGGGCATTGCTCGACAGACCTATGTAACTTAGTATAGCCAAAAGAGTTCTAGACATACAGTGCCAAAGGCTTTACTAAAAGATAGAAGTGTCAAAATAGTTCTCCCATCTTTAGCTTTGATAATACCGTATCCTACACCAACGGGCTTTTATAAAAAGATGCGAATGCAGAACATGTGGGATTTGTGTATCATGAAGATTTATTCTTGTTTACTACGCCGAGTATAGTCTCCGCAGACCTAATCCGCATCATCGGAATCGCATGGAGGACCGCCCGCCGTAGGATAAATAAAGCGCGCGTTTAATAGGACTAGTCATTCTCACTTTGTGAGTTCGGTGTGGGCAAAGCTACTAGCACGACACAGTGCTATCCTCCCAACTGTGAGTTCGGTGCCGGCAAAGCCAATAGCACGACTCAGCGCCACCCTTCGAGCTGTGAGTTCGATGCCGGCAAAGCCACTGGCAGGACGCACGGTACCATCCGAGCTGTGAGTTCGGTGTTGGCAAAGCTGGCTGATTTTTAATCGAAAACCACTTCATTACAACAACATTATAGACCCAAAAACTCAATACCGTAGATCACATTAGACTTATTGTTCGTCTGAAAAATACAAGAAATGCATAACGGACATGTCAAATTCCATACAATAAGTAATATAAAAATGAATATATGAAGATATAAATGAAGTAAGTATAAATACGAAAGTACAACACATAAACAATATTACAATATACTAATGCTCAAGAACAGCTACAAATTTATCGACGGAGTATATGCAGTAAGAAGAATGGGCTTCACTGCAATAAAAGAGCATCATTACCTCTAATTCCATAATAAGTTTTAAGTTCCTTATCATATACCATGCATTGCGTAGTCTTTTCTGTTGAACCCTCGCAATGTAACCTCCAACTTAAAGTCCGAGCTGCGAGTTCGCTGCCAGCGAAGCTGGCACGACGTAGGCTATCCCGACCCCCGGAGTTGTGAGTTCGAGACCGGCAATGCTACTGGCACGACGCAACGCCGCCCTCTGAGCTGTGTTTTCGGCACCGGCAAAGCCCTCTAGCACCACACAGCACCAACTTATACTTTAAAATCGCTCGCGTGTTATTGACATGGCCCGGTATACAGATTTGACCCGTTTTACTTTATTCTAAATTGAGTAATTAACGTTTCGCGACTAAATTTAAAAGCGCTCCGACGTACGGCAAATAGTTTGTTTACATTTTCAAATATATATATATTTGTTTATTTTTGTCACTGTACAATTTTCATTGTACCTATTTTATAGAAATAAATTCTAAATTAAAAACACGTTTTAACTTTTTTAATTGTTGCGCACACCTCATTAAGAACCCTGTATGTCCCACACTCACACAAACAGCTACTATTCTATAGTAAAATACTGTTGTAACGACAAACATGCGCCACCACTGACCGATTCTACGCGCGGCATTTTGTTTGCAACTGATTTGCATAACTAGCGTCGCTGTGCGGACACGAGGCTAAGCCGCGGGTGAAAGTAAAGATGTTAAAATGCAATCTAACCATTAAAAGTAAAGTAAGATAAAAATTAAGAGTAAATATATAAGAAAAGCTGGTCGTTACAACCTGAGTGATCCTACAGTGAATCCTTCAATATAATCGATCTTGATTAGAGAGTCGCACTGCCCATTTCTACTGCGTCAAAGTACGTTTGTGTGAAGAAAAGCTGATCGAATTATTATGAACTAGACGTCTCAAATAAATGATTGGATTTTTAATTAAACAACTTTACTGCTGTCTCTCTATTTATTATTCATTGCATATTATTTCAATTTATTTTTCAGTTTTAATCATAAATCCTACCTCGCAAAAAAAAGAGAATAAAATTTACCAGACAGCGGAAAACGAATAAGAGAAACCGCTATCTATGTATTTCAGCTTAGTGTCTTTCCCAAACGTTCCCAAATCAGTCGGCACAGACGCTACAATCGCCTTTACCATTTCCATCTCTAAAACACCACCGGAAATTTTCGCTCAACTTTTTCCTTCTCGTCGTTACATTTTTTTCTATGAAAGCAAGCTATTTTTTCTTCCGGTCGCGCATCGAAACGCACGCTTCGAACCTTGGACAGTGAAAGCGGTAGAGTGCGTTCTCGCACACGGTTTTGTCTCGCAACTTTTCCCTCGGGCGTTCCCATTTATTTTTTCTCGAAGCTAGTCGGCTTTTTCGTATGCCCGGCCGGCGACCGCTTTTCGAATAATTTCGCGCTAGTAAAAAGCGTTCGCAGAAGCAGCGGAAAAACGCCCGAGAACGGAGAAAAAGGAAAGAACTAAATCCTCGGTCACTGTGGAAATCGATAGGCTATATGGAGGGGCTGAGTTGCCGCTTTCGTTTTGGTCGCTTTTATTAAATAAACTTTGCGCTTTTCGCAGGAGTTTTACGGGCACTTGCAGTAAAATATTCGTTGTATAGTGTAAGGTTTCATGCATTTATTACACGGTACTACACACAAAAAATCCCTATTCGAACTTATTTTCTCTAAAGCTCTTTGCTATACCGATTTTGAACCTCTGCTGTTGCTTTTCTTTTTCAGGTCAAGTATAACTTTGATAATATTTGGTTTGGTGTTTCTTATACACTCTCTACAAAATTTAATGTAATGTTCAGATGTGTTCTTAAGCAATGTTATTTATCATACGCATAATAAACCACATTTGAGCAATCGTTTATATAAAAAAAAAAATTGTTGAGCAAAGGTTAATCTTATAATATTTGCGGTATATCTATCATGTAATAACATCTTACATAAAAATCAATATGCTTTTAAACAAAACTCGGGTACCATATTTGCTACAATTGACTTAATAAATAAAATAAGGAATGAAACAGAGAAAAACAAGACGATAGTAGTACTTTTTCTCGATATGAAAAAAGCGTTTGACACTATCTCCAAAACGAAATTAGTCGAAAAAATTGATGCTCTGGCGATAAAAAACGCAAATAGAAACTTAATAAAAACATATTTATCAAATAGAGAACAAACAACAATAGTCAACAAAATAGAGAATCTACATCTACAAGCAGAATATGGAATCCCCTAAGGAGGAAATATACCACCGATATTGTACATAGCATATACAAATGACATCTTTAATTTGAAGATCCACGGAGAAATATATGCATACGCAGATGATGTATGCATCGTTTGCTCAAGCAAGAACGACGAACAGTTGCAGCAACACATTATAGAAGATGTGGAAAAAATAGAAGATTGGTCCTATAATAATCTAATAATGATCAATGAGAATAAAACAGAGGTATTTACAAAAAAAGAAACATATAAACCCACTTTTAACATAAAGATTAAAACACAAGCCATAACTCAAACCCGCCAAATAAAATATCTAGGATTAACCATACAAAATAACCTAAAATGGGATACCGACGTAAAAAATTTGATAAAAAAAAACACCATGAATATAGCAGGAATGCAGAAAATTAAAGACATAGTACCAGAATATCTGAAGAAGTCTGTATATCACAGTACATTTACGTCCCATATTAGTTATCTAATAAACATATGGAGCCATACAACTAAAAAAAAATTTAAATAAACTACAAAGACAGCAGAACAAGATACTAAAGACACTGTATAACATGGACAAATGGACACCATCAAAGGACGTTTACGAGAAGACGCAAGAACTAAATTTACAACAATTAATAACATTCAGAAATCTCCTTACAGTACACAAAATCCACAAAAAAATTAATGAAAACTGATTGCAAATTCACACCTAATACAGAAATACACACACACAAAACACGAAGACATTCACACCTAAGAACAGGTGGTAGGACCAAACGACTAAACCAACGACGCCTTCGATACCGTTAGTTCGAGAAGAGTGCACCATCTCGTATGCTCGGATGAAGAATGAAGGCGGAAAAACAGTACATGGCAACGCTTGCTATACGAGTTGCAATTTTTTTTTTGTGTATATACATACATTTTGTAAACTACACTCCGCCAAAAAAGTATCGCATAAACTAAAAAAGGGCATTTATGAACCAAGATATTTTTATACGTTCACAAAAAGTTTGCCTCGTGTATGTGAACTATAAAAACACTAACAAAATAATGGAACTTTTTTACTTTTTTTTTTTCTAAAAGAACACATTTAGAAAAATGCATATGTGTAAGGTTTGTTCAGTTGTTTATTGAAAGTCTTCCTATACGGACAAATTTTAAAGTGCGAAGTCAGAGTTCTGTACCAACGCTTTTAAAACTAAAATGAGCAATTTAACTTCAGAACAAGTGGCTGCTATAGTTGCTTTAATCGAAGATGGACGATATCAAGCATACGTTGCTAATTTGATGAACATCAATCAGTCAAGTGTTTCTAGAGCCGTAGCCAGATATAGGGAAACAGGCATTTACAGTAGAAGACCTGTACCAGGCCGTCCAAGATGTTCTACTCGCCAAGATGACCGCTATTTACTACTACAAGCATTACGTCGAAGACATGTAACTGCGAGACAATTGCAGAACGACTTGGCTAGAGTCAGAAATACTCGTGTGAGTACTCAAACTATTCGGAATAGGTTACGACAGAGTGGATTAAGAGCTAGAGTAGCTGTAACAGCCCCTCGTCTCACTAGGAACCACCGAGTGGCTCGCTTAAGGTTTGCCAGAGAACATGTAAATTGGAACATTAATGACTGGGCCAATATACTCTTCACAGATGAGTCAAGATTTGGTCTTTACACCTCAGATAGGCGTATCTCAGTGTACAGACGAGACGGTGAGCGCTATTCGCAGTGTAATATCAGACCTAGACCTAATTTCGCTGGTGGCTCTATTATGGTTTGGGGAGGCATCTGTTTAACAGGTCGTACAGAGTTAGTACCAGTAGACAGAGGTACACTGACTGCCCACAGGTATATAACGGACATTTTAGAAGAACATGTAGTACCATATGCGCCAATTATAGGAAACGAATTCATGTTAATGCACGACCGCATGTTGCAATAATCGTCCAGGAATACCTTAACGATGTTGGTATTCCAGTTTTAGATTGGCCTGCGGTAAGTCCGGACATGAACCCTATCGAGCACGTGTGGGACCTCCTTCACAGACGGATACGAACCCAAAATGTTGCCCCAGCGGACCTACATGGACTAGCAAATGCTCTCCGTGACGAGTGGGAGAATTTGGATCAGGCTTATATACGGAGGTTAATCAAATCTCTGCCAAACCGTATGCGAGCGGTCATAAGAGCCAGAGGTGGCAATACTCAGTATTAAAAGCTACTGTTATGACATTTTTCTTTCCAAAATTATAATTTCTTGTTTTAATAAAAATCTAAAAAGTATGAGTTCTTGTTTTTATTTGGCCTGTATTTTATTTAAACAATCATAGAAATTATATCTTAGAGCGCATTAAAGTATATTTACAACTTTATACTACAAACAAAGATTATGCGATACTTTTATGATTCAAAACTAAATTATGCGATACTTTTTTGGCGGAGTGTATATAGTTTGTGTTTGTTTATATAAATAATTGTTAAAGAAAAAAAACTATATGTTCAATAAAAATATGGGAAATAAATCAATTTTCTTTCAAAGATAGATAAATTTAACGTAATAAAATGTTATGTTTTTCCTTAACATGATTAAAGTTTGCGCTAAAATAAAACAATGTGTCGAAAATATCCGTGCCATTGTGTTGGGAAAATCTGGTAAATCTACGTAGATAATCAAAATTGACTGCCGAACCAGCAGAACCGACGGAAGCGCCACGATAATGCGACGCTGATTCGAGAGCATTGAGTCAAAGGACGAAAACGAAATACGGGAAACGCAAATCCGCTGGGGAAATGCAAACCGAAGTCGCCGAAAACAAAAGATGCGTTAGTCAGATGGAAAAAGCACAACGATGTGATGCGAACGCGCTTTGCAACGTTTGCGTTTGAAAAATCGAACGTGGGCTAGCATAAAGTAATAGGGCGCTGCGGAAAAGGCTAAAGCAATCGAAGCAAATACAGTAATAAAGTTACCTAAGCGATTTTCTAACTAGATTCCTAAATGGTAAGTACCTTGCTTCATATTGTACTACTGTATAAATAGGAGAAGTTTTCTCAGAGTTTGCTGCCATAACAAATTTTGTCAACGCAAGAACATGTCGCTTAATAATAAATATTTTCAAAGCACGCCTGTTACGCCCTATAAGCATTTTTGCCAACGCCTTCTACTGATTTCAATCGTGATATCGCATATTTTGCCAAGCTTTTCTTGGGGAAATGAAAAAAATAGCTTGCAAAATTATTATTATTTGTATAAACGATGCAACCTGGATTATTGCCACTTAATTGCCAATTAATAAAATAATTTAACGCACCATAACATTCAGGATAATTCAAAATAAAACCGTAATATTTGTGCATTATTCGATCTAAACTATTTATTGATTCATTTTGGGACGTTTCAATAAGCCAAAATAATATTTTTACCATCATC
This sequence comes from Cetonia aurata, assembly GCA_949128085.1. NCBI lineage: Eukaryota > Metazoa > Arthropoda > Insecta > Coleoptera > Scarabaeidae > Cetonia > Cetonia aurata. The sequence continues at coordinate 24,914,378 of OX421889.1, read as the reverse complement.
GCGTTGAAAGTTAGACCAAGTGACTTTAACAGCAGGAAAATACAGAGTGTTTTGAAACATCGTTTAAGATTAAGATTTTAAGGGCATGTAGTACGATCGAAAATAAGGTTAAAAGTCATAATAAACATATGTCACAAATTAACTGTTTACGAGATAACAGCGATTTTATCGCAAATGCAGAATAAGTTTGCTTTAGCGGTTTTTATTAAGATGTTATTGTATTTTAACATAAAATAGATTAGAACTAAAGAAGATGTTCGAAATGACGTCCTTCCATTTCGACACAGGATCTACATCTGCTTTCAAAGGAAGCGCGCACTCTTTCAAAAAACAAGGGTTTTTCTCGTATTATCTGGCAACAGTGTTCTATTCGTTGGCGGAACTCTGGAAGATCGTTTACCGGTGTTGCGTACACTAACCTTTTCAAATAACCCCAGATACTAAAGTCCAACGGGTTTAGATCGGGAGACCTTGGAGGCCAAGCAATGGGACCTGCCCGCCCTATCCATCCCTCAGGAAATTCATTGTTAAGATGTTCCCTAACAGCACGCGTAAAGTGCGGTGGAGCTCCATCTTGCATAAACCAGAGGTTCAGTCTTAGATTTATAGGTAAATCTTCCAAAAGTTCAGGTAAAGTATTTTCCAAGAACTCGAGGTATGCAGGACCTGTTAAGCGTTGTGGCAAAACAATCGGTCCTAACAACCGTTCCCCTATCATGCCTAACCAGATGTTTAGAGAGAAACGTTGCTGGTGCCGAGCTTCAACGGTAGCATGAGGATTCTCGTCACACCAAACGTGATTGTTGTGGAAATTAAATAATCCATTTTTAGTAAAACCAGCTTTATCAGTGAAAAGGATGTTATCAGCGAAATCTGGCCGATCAGCAGCTGTTCGCAAAAACCACTCACAGAAAGCCCTTCTCCCTTGATAATCCGGAGCAGTAAGGGCTTGTATCCGTTGGATATGGTAGGGGTATAGGCATGGGCGTAGCCAGAAATTTTGTTAGAGGGGGGCCCACAAGAAGTCGATTGCATGTACCTATCGAGTAACTATAAACACTCGATACTATTTTGATGATTGTGTTTATTGCATGTGAATGTTTGTTACACTCTGGGACAAGGTAAACTCAATACCTTCATCTGTGGCTGCGAACAATCTACACAGGGGGATTAGAATAAAAAGGGTATAAGCGGCAATTTTTTCATATGCCACTTATACCCTTTTGTTCTAACTTCTTCACTTGCGACTTCTATTTTGCCGAGTTTGCAAGTACAAGTTTCTATATACGCTTATCCGCAAATCACAATTCCCAAATCCATGCATTTTGTAGCCGCAAGAAAACTTAGCTAATAATTAAAAACATTAAACATTTAATATCCATAGATTTATTTAAAAAAAAATTATTACGATATACCAACGCCAACTTTTGAAATATTACGTAAACAAAAATTATGAATTAAAACATCAATTTTCTTGGATTTTGAGCAAACTTGTCAATCACTTCCTTGATTAGTTCCTCCTTCTTTTCTGCAACTATTTTTCGATGAAGGCTCATTAAACATAGGCCGTTCAATCGATTTTCAGTCATAGTAGATCGCAGCCAGGTTTTCACTCTGCGTAAAGTACTGAATGATCGCTCGATCGTACTTGTTGAACAGGGTTGTGACAATGCGATGAGAAGTGCTTTTTTCGTATTAGGGAAAAAAGTGCTTGTCTCTCTAATCACACTGGCAATTTCCAAGTCCTTTAGTTCTTGATGACTGAGATTTTTTTCTTTCCACGTATTATACCATAGTTCAGCTTCAGATTCGAAACCATCTAGTTCGTAAAATTTAATGAAACTTTTCGTTCTCTCTTTGAAGTCCTCGACGGTTAGTTGAAGCATTAAGAAAGGATGTAAATATAGCAGAGAAAATGCCGGTGTGTTGTCGTCCGAAAATCTGCTTTGCAGAGCTGGCATAAAAGAGTCAAGATATGGTATAAGTATGGATCTGGTCCAGTATTCGCTAGGTGTACCTGCAGGTGGATTTGAACGATGCTGTTGACGTTCCGAGGTTCTTGGTGGTGTAAGGTCCGCCAGAGTTTCAGCTGCAATGGCATTCGCAGAAACTAAAAGTTCATTCATTACGTAATCTGCTTTTTCACGATTAGCTCTTACTATGGCCAAAATTTTCTTAATGTGGTTTGCGCACTGGATAAGATCTAAATTTCTCGATTGGAGAGTGTCACTGAGGTTATTAGTCACCTATTAGTCGGAAGAGTTATGGAAGTATAATAATAATAGTCAACGTGACCAATAAGAGAAATATCGTAAAACAATAACAAATACCATATTCCATGCGATAAAAGGAAGAAATATCTGCAAGCGCTAACAATATTCGTACATGTTTATCTATCTCTACACATTGAAACTTAATGATTCCGGCAAATGGCAACAGCATTTTCGCTCTTTTTATAAATTTATTGTTTCACTTTTTTTCTATTCCGGCAAAATTTAGGGGGGGGCCCGGGCCCCCCCCTGCCCATACCTGGCTACGCCCATGGGTATAGGAGTTGCTCATGAAGAGTTCTCCAAACAAGATTGCTGCTTACACCCACTTGAGTCGAAATTCTTCTACTACACTAGTTTCGGGATTTTCATCAATAATATTCAAAATTCGATCTTCTATCTGTGGAGTACATGCTAATCTCTGCCGTCCAGTATCAGAAGACCGCTTCTCAAACGAACCAGTTTCTCTTAGTCGTTGAAACACCGTCTGAAACATCACATGCGAAGGCAGTTGGCAAACTACTGCACGAGCAGCTAATTACAGGGTTAATTCCTCCAATAGCGATGCAGAATTATTACGTCCGATCATATTCACTTTTGTAGCGCGCATCTTTTCGAATTATGAAATTTAGTTTAACAAATATTGTAACTGCCGCATGAAAGTAAGGTTATGTACTAGTAGCATGGTAGCACAACATTGAACTGTATACAGGTTCCCTAGCCATAGAATACAGTTCAATTGTTAAATGTAGCACAACGGCAATTTTTGATGAAGTGTTTTAAATTAAAACAACATGTAGCGTAGGCGGCAATGCGTAACAAATGATAGGCGTAGATTTCGTCATACAGATGGTTCATTTATCAGCCACATCGAAATACAACTCTCTACAAAAGAGATCAATGGCTACTTATTAACGAATCTGTGGAAAGAAACCCTGAAACCAGAATAAGACGCAAGAACAAAGGGAGCAATATACCATAGCCTTGATACAGTTAATATTTACTTTATTGTATCTATGTTTAGGTACTGGTCACATTGCAGTTTCTAGCTACTAACAAATTTTTTGCTGATTACATTCAAAAGTTTATATTTTGTAATACATAAGAATGCTGCAATTATCATCTGAAGCAAATACACTTAAAACAAACAGAAAACCCAATTACAAAAATATAAATAACTACTCATATTGTTACGAAACTTGTAGATAGAAAAGTAAATTTGTCCCCACCACAGGGTTTTAGGTACACCGCAAACGAATAGGAGGATGACTTATTATATTCAGTCACACTCGGGACGGGGTAGGATATTGTCACTCCGTTTAACCACTGATTACTACTATCAATAAAGCTTATAACATTTAAGTATTTTTATTGTGACCGTAGTAGTTATTAGATAGTGACGTTCTTGTAATACATTGAATAAAGAAAAAAACAAAAATGTAGTGTAATTTATTTATTTAAAGTTAAATAAGTCTGATGAACAAAGAAATGGATCTTCTAAAGATTCCCTCAGGCTACGTATGTTCTTTACTATCTTAGATACACGATAATAAGATTTCCATAATCTTAATGCAAACTAAAAACTCGTATTTCTCGTTTTTAATATCATAAATACAATTCAAATCTTTCGCTAAATTCCCGTCTCAAACCGTGTATTACTAAATCAAATGCCAACTTAAACTGCTCGTGAAATTAACCCATAGAATCAAATTAGAGTATTTGCAATAAGATGGTTACATTTTACAATAATTAGAGATATAATTTAATTTCAACGTAATTATGAATTTCAACCAGTAAGAAGTGAACTTAGGAATTTTTGCGGTTTGGTAATTTTTTGTTACATCTGTATGAAGAACTAAATTAATGGAATTTCACACATATTACCAACCTTCAGTGTTTTTAAATCAAGTACATTTTTAACCACCTTCATTAAGGAGATTTAACTATGATTATCACATTTTTTTATCATTAATTTTTTGCATTGTTTTCATTATATAACATTTTGACATTTCAATTTACACTGCTTTCACTCTGCTAGTCAACATAAATCGTAATTTACTATAAGATGATTTGATTTCAACTTTAAAATCTCTTATCGCATATAAATACTGTTATAACTTTATTTAAATTTTATTGTAAAGCTAAGTTCACTTCTTCTAGTCATTTTTTTGTTTCCTTTGTTAATATGTTCTATCAATTGCTCATTATTTTTTTATTTATTATTTTTATTTTTTCCTGTCTCCCCTACCGTAAGTTTTCTACTGGCGCTCAATTTAACTTAAATTACTTTGAACTCACGACCCGTAGCAACACCGAAAACGAGCAGCCACCCGAAACATTACACAATGAAAACCTTTTTTTTTTTTCTAGTGTTAAAGTTCTTGCGAGAGTTGTAGATATTCCTCAAGACACTAAACTAAAAGAGGTAACACTAGTGAATTTAAGTGTCTGCCCACATCAAAGTCTATAAGAGATGTCCATTACTTTCGAGAATAGCTGTATAACATAAAACTAAGAAAGTACCCTTAAAGGGTATTTACATTTTATGCTTGTATTATACTTTGATTTGATCCTTTTGTTAGCGAAAAGTCTCTCATGTCGTGTTTCCAATTTGGTGCGAACTATAAAACGCAACTTACTGGCAGAAATAAATCAGAAATGATCAAGTGATTTGCAGTCACTTTAAGAAGGAATTTATTTTTTCTTCGTCCCCCTACGAGGGCGCACTCCTGTTATACTACGATCTCGTCTCCGAAAATGATTTCAAACGCAAACTACCGCCATCCAGGCGGGCGTCCAATTTGTCGAACACCTCCGCGCACAAAGCGACGTGAAATTTGATTTCCACGGCCCATTTTTATCACCGCGCGTTGCCACCCTCGTCAAGTCCAGAGGCGGCAGAGAAAAACCCGGAGGAAGAAAGGAGGCTCTCCGCAATATAAAATCCTCCACCCTAGTCGGCAGTCGACGTTTACAACACCCCCTAACCTCTTTTCATCGCGACAACGAAACCGCGATCTTGCCACAATGTACAATTCTAGGAGATGGGGAAACAGTGGAGAGCACAGCCATCTGAGGAAGCAGCCGAGAAGATACAACAATAAAAACTTTCCAACCCCAATACCTACCCAAAAACTTATCTAATACTCTTCCCCTTTATCTCCATCCCTGGCAAGGTACGGAATAAGTCCTCCTCCCTCTTGCTTCCCGTCAGAACTAGAGGAGGGAGAATCCAGAGGCAAAAGGTGTGGGGAAATACTGGTTATTGGGGAGAGGTGTACGAAGTTACCGTGTATCACTTAAAGTTCGGTTATTATTTTAAAAAAAAGTTTTCGGCCGCACAAACCGCCACCTTGTCGCGGAAGAATGTTGCCCCTTTGTCTGGCGCTGAATTTCTTGTAAAATTAAAACTGAAAGGCGGCTAGTAGCGAGCAAGAAAGGAACGGCGAGAGAGTGGGAAGGTTCGTGATGAGCGATTGTCTGGAGAAATGGCGCGTACAATGTAGCTTATTTATCCTTGGAAATACAGACAGAAGGAAAGTTGAAATATAAGCTGCGGTGAAAACTTAAATTGTAGCGAAAGTATCCGGATACAAAGTTGGATGAAGTAATTCGAGATGACAAAGGAACGGAATGAGATGGCGGAAAATTATCGTCGACCAATTTAAAGTAACACAACCAACTTTTATTGGTATAAAGAAGTTTATTGAATATATCTATAGTAGATTTTTAAACCAACTTTTTACAACACATAGTATGTATCCCAATTCTGCGTTCGTTTCTATAAAGCTCTCGAAACTTAGCACTTAAGGACCATTTCAAACTTTTAAAAGCACTTGTCTTTGGCTCAATTATTCGCTTACAGCTTCATGCTTCTTATACTACTTCATTTATTTTTACATAACACTACTCTTAATGTTTTTAACATACAAATATATTTACCAACTTATCTATTCAAACGCTGTCTACATTCAGAAGAAATGAGGTGTACATATTAGATTATTGTTTGATTTCCTTTCAGCTTGACCTTATGCAGGATTGGTCTACAAGCACCTTGCATTCGGATTCCCATACGTACAAGAGTTGCCAATTCGTATCTACCTAACACATGTATACCAAGTGCCCCAGATTCAATGTTACAAACGATATTTTCCTTATTTGTAGAGATGTAAGATCGAGCAAGGTGTTATCCAAAATGCTTTGCGGACTCCTAGAAGGTATACTTTTGTAAAACTGCCCCTAGTAAACCACCCTCTAAGAAATCTACCCCAAACCATTTTTGTTTAAATTGCACCCCTCATGCTTTTGAGAAGAGTTTGGATCGCAATGGTGTAAACAAAAATTGCATTCAAGAAATAGTTAATACAAAATGATCATATCGATAGCAAATAACAAAAAAATCCTTAGAAAAAGTTGAATAAATATTAAATACATCAATAATTCATAAAATTAATCCCTTAGAGATATTATTCAAACCCTTCGACCCTTCGACACAACGTATGCTTCAAATAGACCTATTTGTTCCCAGGAAGTTGTTGCTTTAATCATATTTACGAAGGTGGTTGGTTCCCAAATTAGCCGACCTAATAAAGAAAACACAGCAAATTTGGGAAAAATTTATTTACTTCTCTCCTTTTTAGCTCGATACTCTTTCCCCAGCGATATTCAATAGTTTCCATACCCTGTTTATAGTCTACTGTCTACCTCCTTAAAATAGCCATTAACGGCCCAACGATCGCAAAAAGATTTGCCAACAATGAAGAGGTGGTCATTGTTGGCAAATCTGTTCGGCACCGAGCCATTTTTTCAAGTTTCGAAATAGAAAATAATCCGAAGGAGCTAAATCTGGCGAACACGCTGCGTGATGAACCAATTCGAACTTTAATTCATTGAGTTTGGCCATCGCAATGGTGGATGTGTGAACTGATGCAATGTCTTGATGAAACAACACTTTATTGTTTGCCAAATGCGGTCCTTTTTCCTTAATTTCATCACTTAAACGCTACAATAAGTTAGCATAATACTCGCGGTTGATTGTTTTTCCTTTTTGAAGATAATCAATAAATATTATCCCACGCGCATCCAAAAAAACAGACGTCATGACCATGCCTGCAGATGGAACTGTCTTCGCCTTCTTTGGACACGATTCTCCCATTCCAGTCCACTCCTTTTGCTGTTCCTTTGTCTCAGGTGTGAAGCGATGGACCCATGCCCCATCTTTGGTTACGAATCGGAAATTCGGCTAAGGAAGAAAGTTTTACATATAGCTTAATCTAATAAGCCTTATTGCATTCATCGATAATAATCGTAACATGTATTCGTCGAAAAGCCCACATGCAACTTCAATAAACAAGTTGTTGTCAAAACCACACTTGCATCGGATTACCTTAGAAGCGTCTCTTCGATGGGGCCAAGCAGGTAAAGATTCTATGCCGTCTCCTCTTTCTTCCTTAGGGCCCCATCCACACCCCACTTGGTCATTTAGAATGTTTTATTGCGATTTTGGTCCTTTGTTTCAATATTATTGCGACAAGTCGTACAATAAAAGAGCTCGAAAGGTCCCGCGGTAAATCTACAGGTACATCTAAACGATCCAGCATAAAAACTTTGTATGAGGAAGGTTATGTTGCATTTGATGAAGGCTTATGCTCCGAAATTACTTTACTGGATTTGTCTAAAGCTTTCGACTCCGTCAATCATCAAATCCTAATAAATAAGTTGGAGTATTATGGGATAAGAGGGGGACCTTTAAAGCTACTGCATTCATACCTCACTAACAGGTTGCAAATAACAGAATGGCGGACAAAAAGATCCCAACCTGGCCAAGTAAAATTTGGGGTTCCGCAGGGGTTCATTTTAGGCCCTCTGCTTTTTATCATTTATATGAATGACCTCCCAGCTTCCATGCAGAATGTCGAAATATGCTTGTATGCCGATGACACATCCTTCCTAGTGACTGCAGTGGATCAAACAACACTCGCACAAAAAAGTCGAAGAGCCGTCAACGATGCCAGAGACTGGTTTGAGGCGAATAAACTTAAAGTAAACGTGGCAAAAACACAACATCTCAACTTTTGTCCCCGCAGCAGTCAACCAGCTAAAATAAAGTTCCTGGGTATTACTACAGATCAAAGCCTCAAATGGCATGGACACATAGAAGGATTGGCAACAAAACTGTCGTCCAACCTTTTCGCCATAAAACGGCTGACGCAAGTAGCTAACCATCGTGCAGCAAAGGTTGCATATTTTGCCAACTTTTATTCCGTCATGTGTTACGGCATTATGTTTTGGGGGATGTCGGTTGAGTCGGCGAGAATCTTCATTCTGTAAAAGAAGGCGATAAGATATCTTTGCGGCTTGGGTATGAGAGACAGCTGCAGAACTCATTTCAAAAAATTAAAAATACTTACTTTGGCGTCTACATTGGTGTTACACACAGTTGTATATGTACACCAAAATAAATATGCATTTCCTTTAAATAAAGACAGTCACCACTACAACACTAGAACACGCGATAAACTTGAGATTACCTTATCACCGTCTTACTTGCTCCCAACAAGCAGTAAATTATTGGGGAAGCAAATTATATAATAAAGTACCAAAGAATCTTAAAGAGCTCCCAATCATTCATTTTAAAAAGAAAATAAAGGAAATGCTTATCAACCAAGAACTATATACCATCGAGGAGTTCCTGGTAAATAGATAAACTTTGCATCAATAAATAGATGCCACTATAGCACACAAGAGAATGAAAACCTTTCCCTCTCCCTGTTTTGAGTATACAGCATACCAATCGGGTGATATACTAATATTTCTTCAGTAACACTTGGGACGTGACGGACTGTAGTTCGTCAAACAAAGAAGTATATTATAGCTTAAATTGACTTGTTATACTCTTAGTTTCTTTAATAAAAGTGATTCATTTGTGATGTTATTATATTATGGTGAATAAAAACAATTTTTAAATACATAACTTTGTTTATTTCGAGTTAATAAAAAGTGATGAACAATTAAGATGAATATTCTCTCTCTCAGGGTAAGTAAGTAAGTTCAAATACTATTTAAATTATACAAAAATAAGATTCCTTGAATCTTAATCCAAACTAAACTCAATATATCTTGTTTAAATATAAAAATTGAATTCAAATCTCCCGCTAACCTCCCGTCATACAATCGCGTATTGTCAAAAACCTTTCTACAACAGCAAACGTTTGTTTACATCAAAGCTCCCTAGAAATCACTGTTATCCAAACATTCTAACCTCAGAATTTAATTACGTTCTGAACGCCGGTTATAAGTTCGAAAGATGAATAAACGCTTACTTTTAAGTACGATAAATAGCTCCTTTATATTTCAAGTACTGATTCCAGTTCTGCAACAATCTTTTCAGCTCCAAATCTGCGTTATCGTTGTCTCAGCTACAACGGTTGTAACGAAGCCCCTCGATTGTGGCTCCAGGAATAGAAAATACGTCCCCCAATTCTTCGAAATTAATGGAATACCATCATTTTTGCACAAAACACACAACACTTCATCCTTGGCAAGTAAATCTTAAGTTAAATGACTTTTATAATTATTTAAATTTTGAAATTTCTAGACGTTTTTGAAAATACCTCCAACTCAGGAAAATATCGAAAAAGAAGTCCTTTACAATTGTTTTAAACAAACATTCATCTCCTAGGCATTAAGATCCCAGCAACGATGAAAGAAAATCGTTTCCAACGATACGACAACCTTTAATCGACCCACGTTCGTACGATCAGCGAAGGAACTTTATACCTAAAAATCCATGGAAACGTGCCCTTTTAAAATTATATGCGATATAGTGAGTGTTTAGTTTGAATTTTTACAATAAATTTACAAAATAGTTAAATACATAAATTAAAAATACATTTTATTTCAATAACAAACGTTTGATGTTGTATGCTGTTGATTTTAGGTAGGTTAGGTAATTTGATATCATAGCAATATATATATAATAATAATAAAAAAAAAAAAAGAAAATAAGATAATACACAATACAAAAACTGTAACCTTGAGTAGTACCCATTTCTAGGTATGTAAAAACTGATTTAACAAAATACAGCAATCACAAATTACTGTAAAGTTAATAGATGCTGTTTAAGTTTATGTCTAATACGAGAGATGGGCATATTCATATTTATAGTTGGTAGAACATAACTATTTAAGACCTTGGCCACCTTGTAGGAAAAGCTACGCTTAAAAATCTCATTTCTATGCCTTGGAATTGACAAAAGGTAACTATGACGGGTATTCCGGGTATCTGAACCAAACTTTATTATATAGGTATGTTGGTGTTTTATGTCTCACGATCTTTACATATGATATTGCCGAGTGCAGCATCCTCAGGTTAGTCATATTTAGTGTTCCAGTGTCCCTCAACATCCCGGAAACTCCCCTCCTACCCCGCATTCTGTGGATAAAGCGCGTGCAGCTATTTTGCACACGCTGTATCCTCAATTCATCGTGCTTTGTTAAACAGCTAGCATAAACTGTGTCCGCATAATTGAAATGAGCCAACACGAGCGACTGACACAGTATGTACCTTGTGCGGGTGCTAAACAAATGTCTGTGCATGAATATTGACTTCAGAGCTAGAATTGCCTTTCTGATAAGATGAGAGGTGTTCTGTCTAAAACGTAGAGACGTGTCCAACAACAGGCCAAGATCTTTCACGCATTCAGCGGGAGCAATTCGATTTGATCCAATGTGGATATCCAATGAACATTGCACCGATTGACGAGATGCTTTGGGTCCGAATACTATCATTTGTGTTTTCAAAGGATTGATCTGAAGTTGATGCTCATCGCAAAAAAGAGATAGATGATGCAAGTCCTCGTTAATTTTACGTTGGGCTTCGGGGTATTGTGAGGGGCTAAAGGAGAGATACAGTTGTGTGTCGTGAGCGTACATGTGATGTTCACAATGTTTAATGACAGAAGGAAGATAACTGGTGTATATCGAAAACAAGAGAGGACTGAGAATCGCTCCCTGTTGAACTCCCATAGAGATGTCTATCTTCCTAGACAGCGACCCGTTAATGCCTTGGATCATTGTGATCCAAGACATACAACTCGAATATGGAAACAGTGTTTAGGTAACCAAATGCAGTGTAATAATTTCGTTGATACGTTAAGTTACAGACCCGTCCAAATTGTTATAGGATTTATTAGCAAAAGATATTAAATTTGTTTACAAAAATACGCACAACTTTTCTATATTTAATTTTTTATGACACTTCTCTATCTGTTGTTTCGATGACAACGATCGACTGCATTGCTACTTTTTTACAGCAGCAAATATTTTAGAAATAATGGTATGGCCACCGCAGAGTTCTGTTTGACTAAACGGTGCGAATTGTTGGTCCTACCTCAAACAAACAATTCTGAAATGTTCTCCAACAAGGATGGAACAATTTCCTGGGCGATACGCTAAGAAAATTAATCGCAAGGATGCCACGAGCTGCGCCATCAACGCAAATGCTCCTTTTTTGATGAGAAAGTTATTTATTAATATTTTAAATTGTAATAGTTCTTCTTTCTTAAGACTAATAAATTTATTTTTTTTAGTATTAGATGTCTCAAATTTTTTGTTTTTTAAACATTTGTTATATCGCATCGGGCGTTTCTCTTATAATTAATAGCATTTTGGGATTAGCGGGTCCTATCTAACGATAAAATACTTTCTTTTCCGTATTAATTAAATTCCTTCGAATTTTTAATTAACTTTCACTGCCTAATATAAATTCTAAATGAGATAATAGCGCAAAAATTTACACTACATCAATCAACCGGTTACCCTTAGCCTTGTTAATGCACTCCGTGGTAGCCTCTTAAGTCCTATTTTTTGTTTAGCGCCCTCTTTTCCTCGCTTTCAGATTTCTTCACCGCGATAAGCAGAGGACGAGTAGTTTTTTGTTCTTGTAGCGGATTAAGCGTCTTATCTACTAACCCGGACAGTAAACAGCGGCGAATAAACAGGTCATTATTAATCGCGCCATCCAAGGCGATATTTACGGCTTTGTGGGGGAAAGCGACGTTGCCAAGTAAAACAAAAGGGGAAAACGTCCGTTTCTTTACGCACTTTGTCTTCGTTTTCCTTTTTTTATATCTAAAAACTCAGAGAGCCTATTTTTTTTCAACATGCCCTAGTTCTTTTTAATAGTCAAGTAAACTGATGTAGAGTTTGTATCAAGATTAATGTCGCACTCTAGTAAACGTAATATCAAACCAGGCGTGCACCGATGCTTACATTAATAATAATAATAATAATAATATGATCTTTATTCGCTACATGCGATATCACAATTTATAAATAGATATTTGAGTATAATTATTGGCAAATCACAGGGTGAGGTTCAGACAACGTGTGCTTTACAACAATAACCTTGATATTGAAAATTAAGATATAAAAGAAATGCCTATAGTATATTCTGCATATACACCCTCTACCTCAATACCTCAAATGATTAAATCTCAAAAGTGGCCTTTAAAAATGAGATCAGACCATAGGATTTTAACGAGTGTTATCTACTAAAAATAGCTATGACCTTGCAATGATGATTGCAAGGTTAACCAGCACTATACTAGCACATCGTAGATAGAACTAGTGTAAATTATATATATACTGCTCGAAACTTATAGATGAATCTTTTAAATTCTCAAGTAAATTTTATTAAGTAAACAACCGTTTAATTTTACTAAACACCACCCAGAGTCATCTATAATGCTCTCAACAACTTCAGAGATAAACCAGATCTCAAATGATAGAGGCCAATGCATGGTAATTCTGCCTCACTCAAATGGTTTCACGTCCACCCTTAACGAATAGGAAGATATTGCTATATTATTCAGTAACCGTCGGGACGTGGAAGCGGTTTATATCGCTCCGGCCAATACTCCTTATAACACCCAATATAGCATCTAACATTTAAGTATCTTTCATGTGATTATATAGTTATTAATTAGTGATGTTTTTCTATACGTTATATTATAATATATAATAAAAAACTAGTTACATGTGAAATTAATTTATTTTTAAGTGTCCAAAGAAATAGATCTTCTAAAGATACTCTCAGGTGAGTAGAATCATTTACTAAATAAGAAACACCAGTATAAGATTTCTATTATCTTAATTCAGACTAAGAACTTATATTAGTCGCTTTTAAAACATAAGTAACATTCAAATTTCCCGTCGAATTCCCATCAACATTTCTTCCAAACAATCAAAGCGCCCACTCATTAACACACATAAAACTGACAAATATAAGCTCACATATCAAAATAACTAGGTTTTACAATTTATACATCAACAAAAATCTCACCTTGAAATTTCTTGTACGTAATACAAAGATTATGAGTTCAAAAGATGATAAAATCGCTTACTGCTGGTACGAACAACCACTCCAATATAAATTCCATGTTCAATAAATCATTTCAGCTTCCATGAAGTGTACCAAGACGCCGGTAAAATCCCATAGCCAAAATTGCCTAGAATGTTGATCTTCAAAGCCCCCGGATTAGATTAAGGGACACCCCAAATCACCAAATAACTGGATTCACATCGTCTTTGCACAAAACACACAGTACTCTCATCCAAATTATATAAATTATAGCACTTTTATAATTTCATACTGATAAATAAAATAATTTCTAGATAAAGATTTCGAAAAGCTACTGTACTCTCAGAAAAATCGAAAAAGAAATATCTTCTCCCATTTGTTTTCAACAAACTGCTATTTCCAAGACGAAACTACCCCGGCAACAACTAGATAGATATCGTTTCCTACGATACGACTGAAGTAAAAATCCCAACGTTGAACATTCATCGAAAGACACGAAAATACCATCAAAACCATCGTAACAGGCATTAAATAACATTATACGATCAAGTAAGTTATTAGTTGGAATTTTACATTAATTAACATAATTCAATAGATAAAAAAATAAAAATACACTGATATAAAATAATTTTGATTTCATGGATTCTGTGGGTTTCATCAAGCATAATACACATAGTATAACATAGCAATCCATATTTCCTGGATTTGAAATTTAAACTACCTATTTGTGTTTGAGGTGGTAAAATTAGCTGTATTATGGTTTTTAATAATTTGACCCATACGTTCCTAATTCCTGGAGTTATATCGGCTCTCGTAAAGCATCCCACAAATGTCAGCAAATTGCCTCGAACGTTAGATACAAGAAAGCACCACTATAACCGCAGAGAAAATTCGAGATCGTCGAAATAATGCACCAAACAGGTTTTACTATTCGAAGTATGTAATACAACTATACTTGCATATTCCAAAATAATAATAAACAAATTCGCATTAAATTTTCTAGATAAATGTTTTGAAAAAAAAAATACTTCTGAGAAGATCGAAAAAGAACGAGAGAGTTCTCTTTTATTTTCAACAATCACCCATTACCAAGGAAAACTCGCTCGAGCAACCCCAAATAGGAAAAAGGAAAAGTCGTTGCCGCAGATACGCACAAATTAAGAAATCTCAACAAGGAACATTCTTTAAAAAATACAAATATAGCATCATATCCGTGATTACATGACTAAAATCTATACAATCAAGTAAGTTGCTAGTCAGAATTTTACAAAAATACAATATAATGATACAGTAAAATAAAACATTAATATAAACTAAATAAAATAAATTTTGATAGTATTCAATTCTATGGACAATTTATATTTACTAGATGATAACATAGCAATACATACTGCTACGAAACATGTAGATAATTCTTTTAAATTTTAATTAAATTTTTAATTAAGTAAACGCTGTTTTTATTCTACAATACTCTGTTACAAGCATTAAATGAATTAGATACGAAATAAGTAAGTTTTTAGTTTAAATTATTACATACGTTGACAAAATAAATAAATAGGTAAAAATACATTACCATAAACGATTTTATAGTCGATATTACGATTCTGTGGGTTTTGTTTAGCATGATACATCGGAAATAACATAGCAATACATATATGTGGGCACAATAGATCAATAGGTCGCGGTGCAATTAGATCTAATCTACATATATGTCGACATTGTGTTTAAAATGTTACAGATTTTTAAGAGTATTAAAGTATTATAGTACAGGGTCTTGTTTGACATACCGGGAGAAAAGTAGCGAGCTGTGGATTGCCTTCTGGGCGACTGGGAATGGGAGAGACTTCAGTTGTAGGCGTACCTACGCACAAGGTAGCAGCACTAATTTGTTAACGTTCGCCAAACCATCATAGCTCAGTGGAAGTAAAATGAGCGAGATATTCCTTTTCTCGTTAGAGGTCACTCTTACATCGCTGTTGATGATATGAACAACAAATTAATAACCAATTATCTAAGTGATCTATAGTAAACACATTATGAAGTTTGTAAAACTAATATTAAATCCAATATTACATTTGCATTAGTGAAAAGGGAAATAATAAGACAATACTCATTTGAGAAATAAAAAAGGCAATAAACTGCCATGCATAGCATTGATTTGATTCTATTTATACTCATTTTTATATCGAAGCATAAGATAATGTAAACTATAAATTTCAGTAACAGAGCTCACAAACAATATCAAAAGAATAAAAAGAAGGAGTTCAGAGAGGTAAATGGTAAAAGAAAAGGGAGGAAACGAACATTCCGGGTCAGATCGCCAACGTTTTCTTTTTACCGATTGATATGACACTGACTTGCACTGACTTAATATTAAAACTTGTTAACTACGATAATTAAAGTTTCGTTTAATATTTCAATCCTTGTTTTATTCCTCATGGTTTGTCGACAATGAGTTCTTAAAGTCAGTAAGGTCATCTCCACCGGAGAGACCCTATTCTCTTCGAAAACTTAATGTCATTTTTCTTCCTCAAATTTAACAAATTTACTCATAAAGTTTCCCTGCATCGTCGAAATTCTGACCGTTTGTCCGCCAGCTTAGTGGAGACCCAGCTTTCTTCACTAGACAGGCGAAATCAATGGTTACAAGGGAGGTCCACTGTCCTATAGCGAACGGCACTTATCGATTCTCTTGTTTCTGGGTTCAGCGCTCCACCCGATCCCGGTAGTGGCGCACTCAGTAGGATCTCACCCCTCAGTAAATTAAATCGGCGACTCGCAATAGCGTCGGGAAATATTTGAATAGCGGGGCTGGATGTAAATTACTACGGTCGCGATATGTACCCCCGCCCCTCCCTTCTCCCGTGCACTAAGGGAGCACCGTCGACCGTTGAAATGGAAATATTTTCGCGGTATTGATAATAAATTAGCAGACGGCTGGTGTTCCGCTTATATAAATGAAAATGTAAATTCGAGTATCGGCGAAGTTATTTGCTCGAAACTTAGCGTTCTGCTGCAATCTGTTCGGAATAGTAGAGAAAAATGAGTAATGCTATGTTACTAATAGAATTCTGCAAACGTATTTCTTGTTTATTTGGTTAAAGTTACTACTTTATCATAACTGCTGCATATCTGGTTTTTCGGAAATGTGGAAGACATTATCGTCATTGGGGAAAGACCAAGTGCAATTACATTAAAATTAAAGAAAAAATTAAGAAAATGTATTATTTTAATTATATGACAGTAGGTAAGTTAGGCAGAACGGGTTTAGTTTTAAAGTTATTTACCTCCAAGTGGTCACGAGGTAAACTGTGGGTGAGAGGGGCAGACCACGAACATTGCCGGTTGGTAGCTTATAGGGAGCTTTAACCCGAGGTGTGAAATGAGACAGGCCAGGGTGACGACATTCACTTTAACTTGTGGAGAGCTCTGAGTTGAGGTGTATGGGGACAGGTCACAGGGACGACATTAACGGTAAGTAGCTTGGGGAGAGTATACTGTCGATTACGTCAGAGCGCGCCCCTAGCTCAGGTTGTTTCTTGTTACGCGTTATCACGACATCCTTGACCAGCATGACTTTTAAAGTGCATAGTTGCAGGTATCTTCTCACCGTAAATAGTTGATTGATTGAGTGATTAATTAATTTTTGAATTTAGCTACGCGCCATGTCCATCAACACACTTTCAAGAAACTCATTCATTCAAAAAGGATAGTCACATCGGGTCACTCGCTTCTTGACCAGGAGTTCATCAGGGCTTTAACAAAAACAAACAAAACTAGAACCACGATTCATAGATATGCCCACAAAAGGGTTCGAGCAGAGGATTCTGGATTCTGGACTACACTCTTACGTCACATTCTATTAAGAACTTATAAAGTTCGCGGAAAACCTCAATTTTTAGTGATCCTAACAATAACAAATAATTAATTAAGGATTTACCACCAGCTTCGATAAGTTTTGCAGGAATCTGCGTCTCTCGTTACTATATTTTTCGCAGATTAATATAATATGCTCTAGGGTATCAGTCTCCCCGCAATCGCAAATGTCAGTGTCTTTCAGGTGTATTTTCTTTAAATAACTGTTGCATAAACCATGATTGCGACAAAGTCCACTTATAACTTTAACGAAATTCTTCGAGTAAGTTGCTTGCAAACAGGTTTTACTTGGGAGATCAGGTTGTATGAGTTCGTAGAATTTTCCAGCTTTGATCTCTGAATACCCTTTTTGGAATTCCTCGTGAATAGATCTGAACACTGATTTACAAATATCACTGGACAATAGAAAATGATCTAAAACCTCCGTACAATCACATCCCAGCTTTGCAGTTTCAACAGCTATTTTGTTGTCTTCAATGCCTGAGTGACTTTTAACCCATAAAAATTGTACATCGACTCTAAGTTTACTAATCTCTATAAAAATTTGTGCTATAAGAGGATTGATTGTAGGTATGTTCATATATATATATTGCTATGATATCAAATTACCTAACCCACCTAAAATCAACAGCACACAGCAACAAACGTTTGTTATTGAAATAAAATGTATTCTGATCTATGTATTTTACTACTTTGTAAATTTATTGTAAAAATTCAAACTAAATACTCACTATATCACATATAATTTTAAAAGGGCACGTTTCCATGGATTTTTAGGTAAAGTTCCTTCGCTGATCGTACGAACGTGGGTCGATTAAAGTTGTCGTATCGTTGGAAACGATTTTCCTGTCATCGTTGCTGGAATCTCAATGCCTAGGAGATGAATGTTTGTTTAAAACAATTGTAAAGGACTTCTTTTTCGATATTTTCCTGAGTTGGTTGTATTTTCAAAAACATCTAGAAATTTCAAAATTTAAATAATTATAAGAGTCATTTAACTAAAGATTTACTTGCCAAGAATGAAGTGTTGTGTGTGTTGTGTAAAAATGATGGTAATCCATTAATTTCGAAGAATTGGGGGACGTATTTTCTATTCCTGGAGCCAGAATCGAGGGACTGAGATATAACTTTCGTGGCTGAGACATCAATAACGCAGGTTTGGAGCTAGAAAGATTGTTGCAGAACGGGAATCAGTATTTGGAGTATCAACGAGCTGTTTATCGTACTTTAAAAAGTAAGCCTTTATTCATCTTTCGAACTTATAACCGGCGTTCAGAACGTAAGTAAATTCTGAGGTTAGAATGATTTGATAACAGTGATTTGTTAGGGAGTTTTGATGTTAAATAAACGTTTGCTGTTGTAGAAAGGTTTTTTTTTGACAATACGCGATTGTATGAGAGAGGTTAGCGGGAGATTTAAATTCAATTTTGATTTTTAAATAAGATATATTGAGATTAGTTTGGATTAAGATTCAAGGAATCTTATTTTTATGTAATTTAAATAGTAAATGAACTTACTACTTACCCTGAGAGAGAGTATTATTCATCTTAATTGTTATTCAATTTTTATTAACTCAAAATAAACAAAGTTATCTATTAAAAATTGTTTTTATTCACTATAACATAATAACATCACAACTAAAGAAATAGAATAGCACTTATTAAAGAAACTAAGATCATAACAAGTTAACTTAAGGTACTAATCATAGGTTGTCTAGAGCAGTACACCCCCCCATGCCCCAGGAGTCACTGAGAAATAAATAGTATCATACGATTGGTAGGCGGTGTGCTCAAAACAGGGAGAGGGAAGCTTTTCATTCACTTGTGTGCTATAGTGTCACCTAGGTATTGATGCAATACTTATCTGTGGAGTCTTTTTATCTTAAATAGAGGACGCTGCATGTCTGAATGTTAATAAAACAGTGTTGAGTTAATCTAAAATCAATTTAATAAAATTTAAATAAAATATCTACAGTTTCATAGTAATATATTAGGTTATACGTTCCTTTCGGAACTGAAACCGCTAAAAGCTCTTGAAACCCCTTCGGTATTAGAGCGGTGGGTCACTCCGCCTTTAATTCTTCTTATTATCTATAGGCTGTTATGCTTCTTTGCTTCATCCGCGACTTTTTTCCATTCCTTCCGGTCCTTCATCCTGTCTCTCCATCCGTTTACACCCATCTTTTTTATATCACTCACTACTTGATCTTCCCATCTACTTTTTGGTCTTCCCCTGGGCCTGGAATCCTTGGGTTTCCACTCCATTATCTTTCGTATTTTTGTTCCTTTACTCTTTCTATTTACGTGTCCATACCATCTCATTCGTTTTGATTTTATTGTTCTCACTATATTCTCTTCCCCTAGAATATTCTCTATTTCAAAGTTCATCAGTCTTCTATAGTTTTCGTCGTCCTCTTTCTTGGGCCCAAAAATTTTTCTAATTATTTTTCGTTCAAACACTTTTAACTGTTCTTCTTCCTTAGTCGTTAAACACATTGCTTCAGCTGCGTAAACTACTACTGGTCTTATTACAGTTTTAGGTTGGATGAATGTTCATGGATTTTATATTTTCTACTGCGCTCTTACTGTCTGTTACAATCAAAATTCCTTGTTGAATATTTAATCGGTTTACATACTTTAGTGACTCATAAATAGCAGTTAATTCTGCACCATAGACGGTCATTACAGGTTTCAGTTCTTTTGCGGATCATAGAATGCATATGCAAAGTTTGCACACAGTGTGCGTATCTCTTACAAGCTTCGTACTGACCCGTCAAAGTATAACGATCTAGTATAGTAACATTTTCAACTTACCGCTTAACTATTTACTGTTTCGTCAACAAGAACTTAAGCCGGACCAACAAACGCCCAACAGTATATAAGCAGAGTTCTAAATTACGCCCGAAAGCTCCTACTGATTATGAACTTACCGTTTTAATTTTTAATATGCGAATCTAGTCGGTTGCCCCTGTAAGTTTACCTTCAACTCATCTAAAGTTCCGAACGTTCATATTAACGCTGACAAAAAGCAATTAGGGAAGTTGCCGCCGTTACCCGTGTTTTAAGGTTTTGCGTGCTCGAAGATACTGTGGCGTACGCGTTTCCGAAACTTGCAAATTATGATATTATCCTGTCTGTATCTCCGCCCTGCGGTTAGAATACACTGCAATTGAGACGCTATTTATTCCTGGTCCAAAAACGATGTAGTATATAGAAGGTATGCGGAAGGTAGGGTAAGTTTTCTGAGTGTGGTAGTAGAAGTAATTTAATTAGTTTTGCTTCCATTAAATATATAATAAGATGAACGAGATCGTATTAGGTACATTATAAGTTACAACTCTCGAAAGTTACTAACAATAAGTATATTTATGAATTGAAGTTCTTTATTGTAGCAGGTGATACGATTATAGAATGAATATAAATGTTTAATAAAGTCCACGAAAGTTAAGCTTCAAATTGCATGCCAAAGATTGTTTATATTATAATGTAAAGTTAGACATTTAAGTAGAGAATTAAGCAAGCGACGGTTGACCGTATTAATATTATATTTTTCATTTATACCCTAGCAGCACAAATCATCGGCTAATTATCGGCTTTATATAGCGCCGATATCCTGATGTCGGGTTGATATCAAAGATATTGTGCCGATATCGGCTTTCTACCAGTATACGATATCACTGCGATAAAAGATCCATTATCGCTAAAATATCGGTTGATCGTTTGATGTTCCGGCTGAACATCGGCTGAAAACTCAAGACATATATCAGGGGATATCATTAACAAACGCCGCTGCGATATTGATAGAAATGAGGTATAGTCAAATCCATTTGACTATTGTCATTTTTTTGACGATAGGAAGTCGGCTAATATCCTAAATCTATACGGACTGGTTGATTGAAATATAACCGCATTACAAGAGCGTTCAGATATAAAATTTCAACGTTTGAGACATCAATTGTGAAATTAAAATTAATATCGACTATAAAACAGTTTTAGAAGGTGAAGCGATTTATAACTTCAGAATATGCAAATGCAATTTTCTAACTCAGCCGTGATTATAAAAATTGGCATCTAAACGCAATGTTTATGGGAGTTAGATCTACGCGCAATATCTTACCACCACCACCTACCACAATCCATCATAGCGTTCCTTATTGCAGTGTGAGCATGACGACCAGGTGAAGTGGTTGCCATTATTTATTTTGTCGCTGCATTATGGTAAGCGTTGTGCACATTACAAAATGGGTGAATGGAGCTTATAAAGGCAAGGAAATTTTTATGAATAATGTTTTATGTATGTATCAAGTTTATAATTTAATTTAATGATTAGTACTAATTTATTGTGTAAATATGCAGCGTTAACAAAATGGAAGACGCTTGTAAATTTCTTATTTTACGTGAAAGCATTGTTTCTACAATATGTGTAGCGTAAAAAACGTCTCACATTAATAGAATAAAATAAATGACAAGCGTACTTCAGACAAATTAAAGCTTTTATACGATGCTGAATATATACACTAAAGAAAAACGTATGTGGTGCTTAATTGGGGGAAGTACGTTAAAGGAAGCATATATCTAATGTTAAAACAAATCCTCTCGAAAAGTATTAATGTAAATTATTCACGAAAATAGAGACAATCTAAAGAAGCTTTTGATAAATTGGAAATATACATAGTATTTCTAGGTAATGTTACATGCATTATTAGTTTATTTGTAACTCTATATCAAAACTGCTATTTTTATTTACAGAAGCAATTAGAGTCAAACAGCCGGATGGGACAGACACGAATATCAATAGATGAGATGGGGGCAGACAAGAAAGGAAGAAGAATATAACGTCTTTAGCGAACGAATCATTTAGACGACTGGATTTTTTTTAGGTATTACTTAGAATTTTTGTTGTTATTGATTTGTTAAAAATTAAACTGTAACAAGTGTTAAATTACTTTTCGTTTAAAATATGCACATATTGAGTTTGTTTTCGGTTTCATGTTTTCCTAGTTATTTTCAGTTTTTGTTTTTATTAATTTTGTCGTTAAATATTTGTGTCAATTACTCATAAATAAACATATTAAGTATTTTTATATTAGTACTTTTTCTTGAAATTTATTGCTTTATTTACTTTCTATTACATAAAGTCTTTCCTTCATTATGTATATTATTTTATGCGCATAATATTCTATTTTGTCATGAATTATTATACGCAGAAAATGGTGGCAAACAATTTGAAAAACATTACATGTGCAATGTGATTATGAATCTGATGTATTTTTTCCGCATTGTTCAATATGAATATGACTATAGAGACTGCCCCGAAATTAAATGTTCAAACACAAAGGTGTTATAGTGGGTGTCATTTCCAGTCGAACTAATCCTAGGTGTGATTATTATTCGATGCATAGTTTACGAATCGTTATTTTTTCTAAAAATCTTCCTTCATATAAACGTTCATTAAATTATCAACAAACAAAAGAGTACGACAATAAGAATGAAGTTATTTTTTAATGAAGTTAAATTGAAATTAAACATTGTGATATTATCAAAGGTACATCCTTTTGTTTAACGGCTTTGATATTTCAGAAGACGTTGATGGTTTCTAATTTCTTTCTAAATTCTAACATTACAAAAAAATACTGTTTTTGCCTATAATTTTATGAACGTTTTTTGTGGAAGATCTTTATAAAACTCGCAAAAACCTTATTAGAATTGAATAATCACATATGGGGCTAATTTGACACGAAATTATACTCTTTATAACCCTTTTCCGTTTCGGGAACTACTTTTGGGACAGCCTGTATAAATATCCACTATCGTGGATAGACAAACTTATATGTAGAAATTAGTCATCACACCAATAGCGGTGCGATATCCCAGGACGACTAAAACTTTATCGGCGGAGTATAGAAAACGTTGGGTAAGTATCAATCATGTATCGGTCTACTGATGATATTGTATGTAATTTTAATTGTGTTGATATCGGATAGGTATTGGAGTTTCGATATCGGATAGATGTTGGAATTTCGATATCGGATAAGTATTGGAATTTCGATATCGAACCAATATTGCAAAATGTTCACATTTTGTATCGGTATGATATCAGCGGCCGCTATAATTACGACATCGGTCAGCAATATCGGCGAAGCTTAGCCGATATCATGCCGATTCTTGTGCTGCTAGGGTAATTAAGCAATAGATATCATAATTTATAATTCAAGGTTAGGTAATTTAAGGAATTTTATAACAGGATTAGTTTTTCTGTTTTAACACACTTTCAAATTTTTCCGCCTAATTTTCTAGTTCACGATAGATTGCGCTGATTGTCTAGGTAAGGTTAGTCGACTTCCAACAGAATTAGCAGAATTTGCGGTACCGCTTGTCGTTTTTGCAATATAAATTGTTTGGGGTTGTGGGTGACCCCAGAATACGTTTACGTACTGTGATTTTTTATTGCTTCGCACTGCAAGTGATAAAGAATCTGTGAAATATGTTAAAAGAAAACGGTTAATTTATTAGATCCGGACCATGAGAAAACTGTGTTAAAATGGTACGACGAAGCAGAAAGTGATGACAATGATGCAGGGAGTGACTGTGAGGACAATGTGGAGGAGTTGTCAGAGCACAACGATGAAACTTCTTCTTCTAGAAGAGGAATTTGAAGAAACTTCATCTCAACGTATAAAAGTTTAAAAAGGTAAAAATGGTGTCACTTGGCGCCTACGAGAACCGGCAAAAACAAGAACTCTTTCGAGAAACATCGTGGTAACTGTACCTACCCTAAAGAGTAAACGTGTAGTCACTATAGAAAAAGATGCTTGGGGCATTTTATTTAGTTCCACAATTTTGAATGAAGTTGTAACTCACACAAATGAAGAAATACAATACAAAGTGCAATTACCAACCAGACACGACATATATACATCCAACAGATGCTGCAGAAATCAGTGCCTTGATAGGGCTTCTGTATATCGCTGGTGCTAAAAAGATGCACATTTATCTACACAACAGATGTTTTCTCCAGAGGGAACTCGAATCTATAGATGTATTATGCCTGAAGTGCGTTTTAAATATTTATTTACTTGTTTAAGATTTCATAATAAAGAAAACCATAATCGCGATGTCAAATTTTCGCCTATAAGAAAAATATGGGAGGAATTTATAGAAAATTGTACCAATGTTAGGTCACTATAGATGAGAAGTTACTTGGGTTTAGAGGCAAATGTCCTTTTCGTGTATACATAGGGTCTAAATCTGATAAATATGGAATTAAGATTGTATGTATGTGCGAAAAAATATCTGGCAGAACGCAGAGTAAAATACGAGAAGTCCTAGGACTACCAGATATTTCAGAAAAGTAACAGCCTGATCCAGCGCCAAAAAAAGCCAAATCGTCAAGATGTTATGTATGTCCTCGCCCACGTGGTCGAAAATGCAGAGTAGTATGTTGCTTGCGTTCCAAAAATGTATGTAACGATCACCGATTTGATATTTGTATCAACTGTAAAAAAAAAATACTTACAAATGTTGACCACATTATCGAATAAACGTTTTTGAAATTTTTTCTTTTTGTTTTTCCGAAATTAATTTTGGTGTAATTTGTGGCCCCAAGTATACTTATTTAAGTGTGTTAATTAGGTACACATTGTAGGGTTAAGGAGGCACATTCTAAAATTGACTACATCAAGGGAAGTAGTCATATCAACTATTGAACAAATCGGACCTCATCAAACGACCCTAAGAAACATTAAAATATAGAGTCTTGCATGACATCTTTATTACAATATTTACCAAATCTAGATGTAAACATCAACACACAACCTGATAAACTGTAAAGATACCGATGGTACACCTAGCACCATCTTTTTTCCAGTAGCAAAAATCGTTAGTGTTTCAATTTTGGAACATGATGTGATTGGGTTAAAAACATAGACTGGAAGGTTATTATTCTGATCGTGCTGGTAGCCTTTTAACACAAGATTCCTATGTAATGTTAACTAAAAATCCGTTATCAAAAATGATCACAGTAACGAAGTAGACCTCATTATAACGTAAGAATGTTGTTAATAATAATTTAAGATATAAGTAACGGTATCAAATCCAGTGTGCATAGAATATATTGTTCACTCACGATACGTAGACCAGGGAAAAATATGAGATCCATTGCCTCCAATATCAATAGTCCAACTTACTTTTTGTTCAAATGGCTGTCTGACAAATTTAGTCACTTACCAGTGTAACTTCCGTATTAAACAGTTAACAATTCATACGCATTTATTGAAAAGATTCAGTACTATCAATACAAAGCTGAATTATACCATATGAAAATGACTTCCATTTGTTTTGCACCTTATTGCGTCGTATCTCGGACTTTTATTATTACATTGCATTACAATATGCATTGTAAATTCCAATTTATCTTGTAAAATCGAAGTCAAGTTTCGAATTGACATGGATTTACATGTGTATAATTCTACAACATACCTCCAGTTTGGCAATACAATACTCCATTATAGAAACATAAACACCATTTAGTCAGTAATTTATCTTGTAAGATCTCACTGAATAAAACACTCCAATAAATCCTCAGGATATATTTATATAAAAATACCGAATCCTTTTCCAGAAATAATTGGCAATATTCACGTAATCCCTTCTATTATATTCATTCCACATCGATAGGGAAACGGAAATAAATTAAACGAAACCATCTACATAAATCGAAAGGTTGCTACGTCATGCCGCATAATACCAAAAACACAATCAACCCTCGTACCGCCGTAATTTCCGTATCGATAACTCAGACGTTTAGCCAAAAATCCCTGAAGTACGATAGGAATAAATACCTCGGAATGCTGTCTGGAAACCCTGCCGAGAAAGGAGCTACAAATTCCGGGCGTTCTTTTGAGCTTGGTGCGTTGGCATTGTTTCGCCTCTCAAAAACCGTTGGCAGATTTAGTAGACGCTTATACGTAGGTATGTTTTTCTCTCGTGCGTTTCTGGTCGCAGAAACCGACTAACAAGTCCCTTATAAATAACGATAAAGCCCGAGAGCTTTATGTGCGTGACGCTGGGAGAATTGAAAAGGAAGGGTCGTTGTGTTTCTGTTTCCTTGTCTTTTTTTTATATAGGGGATAAATTAAAATACATTAGAACGTATTCCACGAATTTTGTTATATAGTACAATCGTAAAGAGATAAATTAGTAGAAAAATTTAACAAAAATGGAGATGGTGATAATTTTTGAAAATTAGGATGCTAGAAAGATCATTTTGGATACTTTTATAGTATACATGTAAAACTTTTCAACTAACATTTAAATCTCAGGAAAGGTAACACATAAAGCAGTAAAGTATTAAATGATGTCCTACCCATTGTTTTAATGACTTGCAATTTATTGCAAGAACGAACACATAATGATGACCTTTATTCATAGGCCTGTGATGGGTGGAGACTGTGGCTTGAAAACTATAACAAAAATCCAAAAGTGTTATTCCACTAGTGATTTGGTAAAGAGCATATCTTCCAAGGTTTACCTTAGCCGAAAACACTACGTTTAACACTGCTCTTCACTTGTTTTCTACTGAAGATGGCAACTTAGTTGCCGAAATACGTATTTAGATTTGCATCTTTTAATTTTTATGGTAAGGGATTTTTTCACTTTTTCTTTTGGATTTTTGTTATAGTTTTCAAGCCACAGTCTCCACCCATCACAGGATCTATGACCTACGGAGGTTAATTAGTTTCAGTTTGTCAGATTTGTTTTTCTATCTTCTATTATTATTATTATTTATTTTTATATTATTATATTATATTATTCCTTATTCCTGTAATTTCAATCCATCCTTACCTATACTAAAGAGAGAGAAAAGAACAACAACTTAGGCCAAGTTCCGTGCTCTGCGCCTATAATTAATTCCAGCTCACGCAACAGGATTTTAGACCGACTGAAGTGACATAAAAGACGTCCCCACCTTAGCGATACTCGCTTTTTCTTTCATCCTTACGGTTGTCCTGCAATCGAAAGAGCGAACGAGAGGTCGAAGGGTGGCGGCAAAAGATATTCAGTCGGCTACAGCAGCGAAAGCCGATTTCCGCGTTCATTATTAACGAAATTAATTAATTCTGAGCGTCCACAGTTCGGTCGGAAGTCCCCAAAGAGCAAGAGAACAAGTAAGCGCCTGACGGAAAGACTAGCCTCGAAGGAACTCTAAAAGAAAAAAGGGTGGAGAGAACGGAGTTGACGCTGCTTTTAATGTTGCTAAGCTGTTCAATATCGGAAGTGCCACTTAAAGTTGGTATTAGTTTAATTAACAATTCGGTTCTTCCTTTTAGTAGACCGGTCAGCCTCTTGATGTTGAAATGATTTAATTGGTATTTATTTGGACTTCAAAAGGTACGGACGGAAGTATGGAGAGGAACACAAACAACTTAAGCCGATTTAAAAAGGAACTTAATGATTTTCTTATAACATATCGTAGGCTGGATATTGTTTGTTCTAATAGGTTTTCTGATGTTCTTACCTTTATGAAATTAATAAATATAAATATTACAAAGTTTGAAAATAATATGATATCGAAAAGATAAAAATAATTTCTTAAATCTCTATTGCAAAAATATAAAACACAAAGATCAATTGGTTCTTTGTTTGTTGACTCTTTGAGACGTTTCCTTATTATTCGGAAAAAAGGAAACCTCACCATTATGTTTAACGAATCACATCCAACTCGCCAGATTTCAAAGGTGTCGATAACGTATCTAAATTACCATTTCGGTTTTTGGTAATTAGAAATTAGGATTTCCTGCTCGAACACCTCCATAAAACATGTTAGCGGCAACAGGAGAAAGTTAAAACCTGGGTCTGCACTGGCGGCGCATAAGCTCCAGACCGGTCATCAATTCTACTACGACTGTATACAAATCCTATCACAAAATCCTCACTACTATAACCGCAAAATCCGAGCAACCACTGAAATCCGTAACACAACACTTGGAAATTTCTTCCTAAGTTAGAACACCTCTTAAAATCTATTTGAGATCCTTCAAATGCAATTTATCTTCTACCGTATGGAGATTTATCACTTGACAATAAATCCTCTAATGTTATTACAGAAAACTGTCGAGAATTAACTGCTATAATCAAATGTAAAGCCTCCTGTCTCAAAAACAAAAGAAAAAATACATTTTCATCTGGACCAACCTTTATGCACATATGATCTCATCTTTTTGCAGGTTGACTATCACACGTTGAATATCACAGCTAGTTTATCTTCTTCTCGATTCCATTACACAAATATCTTTGAAATACCTACACTCAAAAAATGCATGCTTACCTTAAATAAACTTGTCTTGTAAATCAGAAACTATTCAAAACAACTCAACACGGGTTCCTAAAGAACAAAAATGTTGATACAGCAATGTTCCAGAATAGCCAACAGTTGTTGTCGGCATTGGATGCCGATGATATTGCATTTGGAATATTTTTAGATTTATCTAAGACGTTTGACTCTATAGATCATTCGATCTTGATAAAAAAAAATATATTGCCATGGATTTCGTGATAGGGCTTTAGCATGGATAAAGTCATATTTGGCCCAATCTCCGGTGAAATCGTAAGATCTAAAGAATTGAGTATATTAATGGGCATCCCACAAGCGAGTATTTTAGGTCCATTGTTATTCATTATATTCATTAATGATTTAGATATAAGTAATAATAATTGCCTAACGATAAATTAGGCAGACGACACAACGTTACTTATTAAAGGGAATACTTTCGTCGATATTATGATGCAACAAGTACAAAAATGGCTTACTGAGAATAATTTATTAATAAACGTCAATAAAACAAAATGTATATTGTTTAGAAGTTTTCCAATTGATGCACCGGAATATATAATGTTAGATAACAAGAAATATGTCATTGTTGACTGTACATCATTTTTAAGTCTAACAATTGACAGTAATATGTTATTCTTACAGCATGTGGTTGAGTTGAGTAAAAAACTTAGTGGGATAAACTATGGATTAAGAGTTCTCTCAGAAAATGCGATCAGTGAATTATCTAAATTGTTCTATTTTTCTAATTTTTACAGCCTACTAAGATACGGTATTATTTCCTGGGGCGGACATGCCAGAAACTTAAAACTTATTTTTCATGCACAAAAGCAAGCAATCCGCATAATATACAAAATGAAAATTAGAGATAGTTGTAGGGGAATTTTCAAAAGAAGAAATTTGTTAACGAGGACAGCTCTTTGTGTTTATGAGTGCATAAAATTGACGTGGAAGCATCGTCTCTATTTTCAAAGTAGTTTAAAAACAGGGCCCTACCCTACCAGGCATGGACAAAAGTTTCTACTTCCCCGCCATTCTTCTTTTCTTTGTTTGACTTGTTTTCGTGCCCCAGCCCACGTTATTTGTAATGTATGTTGTTGGTTCATTGAAAATAAATATTATTATTATTATTATTATTATCTAGTCATGTATTGGTAATATTCTTCAATATTTTATTATGTTCATCTTAGTTCGATGTTTGCTAGTAATTTTTCTGTTCTTTTGTATTAGTATTTGCACTAGAAATTCCGGACCGTTCACCCAGCCAGTTAATATGTCGTTGGATGACGGATTACGCCCCAACAGCAGACCGACTAAACCGCACAAGTCTCCACTAACCCCCGTCTACGCCTGTGACTGGTTTCGGATCGTCAGTACACCCTGTATGCGTCTCACTTTAAAAAAGACTCGACGCTGCGCCTCAATTTAAAATAATTTACAATTTCATAATTTTTAAATTTTTCTTAAATTTGGTTTTTTTTTAATTTTTTTTATTTTGAACGCGCCTCTCTTTAAAAAAGAATCGACGTTGCGACGTTTGCTCGGTGTTGTTACACTCGATGTTATGCGGCACATTAAAAAGATTTGCAATCTCTTAATTTTTAAATTTTTTATAATTTTCTGCTTTTTTCTTTAATTTTGAGCATCACTTTAAAATGATTTGCGATTTCATAATTTTTAAATTTTTCGTAATTTTGTTTTTTTAAATTGTTTTTAGAAAGACTTGACTCTGCGAGTCTCGCTGTCGTTACACTCGACTCACGTTTGAAAAATTTGCAATTTCTTGATTTTTAAATTTTTCTTAATTTTTTGTTTTTATTTAATTTTTCTTTTTTTTTCAAATGCCTCTATTTAAAGGAGACACGACACTGCGAGTTTCGCTGTCGTTACGTTTTTTTTTTTTTTTTGCTTTCATGGGCAGGTTTAGCCCCGTGAGGCAGCTCGGCCTTAAGACCTATTGTGCCCCCATGATGTCTTAACCCTCTCGACCTGGTTGTACTCGAACAAACAGGTCCGCAAGTTGGTCGAGAGTTAATTTTCTTATACTGGGTTCGTCCAATCGAGCGACCCCTAGACAGCTCCGTCTCTCCCTGTCGACTGCCGGGCAGTCGGCAAGGAGGTGCACAGGAGTTTCTTCTGCTCTCCCACAGTTTCTACACAGGGGAGAGTCCACTCGCCCCATTCGGTGCAAATGCTTATTTAATGAGCAGTGGCCGGTTAGGACACCCGTAAGAAGTCTCACTCTGGCCCTGCTCATAGAGACTGCCTTGCGGAGACTTTCGTCGCCCGGATAAAAACCGAGGATTTTACAGTGTCTCACGCCGACTAGTCCATTCCAATAGGAGCGGTGACTAGCAGCGAGTTGAGATCTGACAAAGACTTTGATACCGCCATAGGAACTCCCGCACAACGGTTCTGGACCAGTGAACGGTAGACCACTGGCGCCTCTAGCTAGTTTGTCAGCAATTTCGTTGCCTCTAATCCCAGAGTGACTAGGCACCCATCTCAGCGTAATGCTGTGATGCTCCGCCAATTCTTCAAGCTTCCTATGGCACCTCAGTACCACTTCGGAAGCAAATTTGACAGCCTGTAGTGCCCTGAGGGCAGCTTGGCTGTCGGAAAAAATTTCGACCGATCCATTCCCATGCGGGCAGTTTAAGATGCTCTCTGCACAGGTCTGGATGGTCATAACTTCAGCATGGAAGATGGAAGTGGAGCCCCCTAAGCTGA
Source organism: Cetonia aurata (assembly GCA_949128085.1). Lineage (NCBI taxonomy): Eukaryota > Metazoa > Arthropoda > Insecta > Coleoptera > Scarabaeidae > Cetonia > Cetonia aurata. The sequence continues at coordinate 24,882,812 of OX421889.1, read as the reverse complement.
TGGCTTCGCCATTCGGTTCTCCATCTCTCCAGATCCCAATGCCTGTGCCGTTCGGCGTCTTCGAGGCATCCACAAACCAGCGATGAGAACATCGCCTCGGTCTGTGAATGTATGCTTTGGAGACCTCACTGTTGGAAATGTCTACGGAGTATTTCCTAGTGAAGCTGAAGACAGGCGGAATTGTCCGCCCTAGTGGACAGAGGTACTGTTTGTTCGATGTAGTTGAAAATGCTGGTATGGTCTCCAGTTTTACCAGAGAAACCTTTACGCCCGCTACATTTTACTCTGTAAGCTGCCAGGGTAGCTTCTGACCGCAACACCAACTGAAGCGGAGGAAGCCCAAGAATGGTCTCCATGGCCGCAGTCGGCGTCGAGGACATGGCTCCCGTGATGCCTAAACAGGCAATCCTTTGGACCTTGCTGAGCGCGTTTACCGCGTAGCCCAGACTAGCCTTATGCCACCAGACTAACGGCATACCTGAGGCATAGGTTATAGAGGGTACAATGACCTTCGTGTACAGCCAGTGCACCATTGCCGGTTCTAGCCCCCACGTTTCACCAAACATTCCTCTGCAGGCCCAAAATGCCTTTGTGGCTTTGTTCGACGTCCACGTTACGCGTCACCTTTGAAAAATTTGCAATTTCTTAATTTTTAAATTTTTCTTAATTTTTTGTTTGTTTTTTTTTAATTTATCCTTTTTTTTCAAACGCGCCTGTTAAAAAAAAAACCCCGACGCTGCGAGGCTCGCTGTCGTTACACGTCACGTTTAAAAAATTTACAATTTCTTAATTTTTAGATTTTTCTTAATTTTTTGCTTTTTTGTTTAATTTTGCGTGTCACTTTAAAATGATTTGCAATTTATATTATATTCTATTTATATTCTATTTGTCTATTTCACTGACGTTTTGTGGAATTAAAACATTAATTACATTGAAAAAAGAATTATTTTATTCAAAAGACTAGTTTTGCTGTTTCCGGAGTTTTATTCCATCTGAAAGATAAAATACAAATTGTTTTAACACTAGGAGGTATCGCTGTAACATCGCCCTTGGCTGCTTTTTAACCTTATTTCTTCGAAGAGAAAAAAAAACAAAAGGAGAGCAACCGAAAAAGGATCTTAATAAAATAAACCGTTGCCCCAATTTTAATCATTATTTTCAATACCCTTATTTTCTCAAATTAAGAAAATTTCGTTTGGTACGTCTATAGACAGCTGCATTAATAAATTCCGCGCCAATACTCAGCAGAGAATTTGATTAAAAGACATGACCCGATTTGCCTTAGGCATTGAATTTTAATTTTTTCCGCGTTTTCTGCATTAAATTTTCCCTTGCAGCTATATGTTATCATATTTTTCGTTTCCAAAATATAAATTGCGCCAGTTAAATTTAGAATAAAAAAAGGAAGTATTTTTTTCCAGGTCCCTAAAAACTGTAAGTATTTAAAGTTTAAAAAGCGATATTATTTATGCAAAAAAAAAAAAACATAAGGGCCGAAACCGATATCGTATACATACATACATATACCAGTTGTTTACTCAAATTTACACAACAACACACCAGGGTAATGTAACTCCACAAAAAAGGAGAGAGGATACAAAAGTAAACAGAGAAACCGCTCAACAGCCCATATAAAACCAACAAGAAAAAAATAACAGTAAAAATAATGCAGAAGATAAAATGAGATAACTGTTGGCAAACGTAACAATTAAAATTAAAAAACAACAATGGATAAATCCTCGGCCGAGAAAATGAGATGAACAGCGTAACAAGCGGTGAATTTATTATTGCTGCATATCCCTGTGGACCGAAAATGCGTGCGATAACGTCCAGATAAAACATTTTCGTTACGAGATTGCTCGGGCAAATGTCAGTGAAAAATGAGGACGACTTTCTATACTGGCACAAAGTGCATGTATAAATCTGCATAAGTTTACTGCGGTAATTGGAATAAATTTCGCGGATTCAGCTTCAATTTATAGCGACGCGGAATCTGAATTCGTACGTATATATTAGATAAATAGAAATTGCCATTTATCGTAAATTCTAAAAGATTACCTTGAATACATTACCGTATTTGTGGGCAAAGCAAAGAAGGATGTATGCTTTGCTGTTTGCGAATATTGCTTACATTATTAGAGTAGTAATAATAATTTTAGAACCTGTGGGAGTTTGTGATAAATTCTATAGACGTCAAATAATATCTTCAAAACTCAGAACCTACGCACTAAAATAACAAAACGTAGCATATGTAAATAAGCATCATTATGTAGGAATTAAATTATAGTCTGTTTGGGTAAACTTATAATGAGAATAGAGAAGATATTTTGGTTCAGTTAATTCTTTTCTAAGCTTGATAATGCCGTAGAACTGTTTCTCCTAATCATGAAATTTAATGATAAGTGAAAAACTGCCGTAACTTACCAGCTCATACAGGCCAATATGTTTACTGAACACCTTAATCAAGTTTCTGGAAATACTCATTAAAAACCGGCTGATTGGAGAACTGGGGGAAAGGGGCGATCTACACAATCACCAAGCTTCCGAAAGGGTAAAACAACTACCCAGGCCATTCAAACGGTGCGGTGATCGAAATGGCCAAGGAATTTAATTTTAAATAGTGCGTCCTTATCACCATAGACGTCGAAAATGAATTCAACTCTGCACGCCACGGCTTGATCATTGGAGAGCTGCGAGACAAGAAGATATCCGGATACTTGGTCAATGTTTTATCTAGTTACCTCACCGGCAGAAAAATCGCTGTCTCCAAAGAGGAAATGGTTGAAGTGAGCACAGTACTTGTACCCCAGTGATCGGTCGTTGGTCCAGTCCTATGGAACGTACTGTATGATGGAGTACTTGGCCTGGAATTGACTAGAGATGCCGTGAGTGCCGGTTTTACCAATGACCTTGCGCTGTTGGTGGGGGCAAGAGACGAACATAGGCTGTTAGCAAACACAAATATGTATCTAAACCAAATTACCGCATTGATGAAGGATCGGGGATGGGCTAAGGCTTGCGCCTAATACAACTGAGGCTATGATACTAAAAGGAAATCGGAAACGAGACCATATTGCTTTAACTCTGGAAGGAGTAAGACTGCTATCTGCTAAAAGCCTAAACTATCTTGGGGTCTAAATGGATGAAAAGGGAACATTTAGTATGCACGTGGATATTGTCGTGTCCTCGCTTGTCTTAATCTGACTTGCTAGAGATACTATTAAAATGCTGCTTACCGGGGGTTACTTCAGGTGGTACTTCTTCACTGTCAATTTGGAAGGAACTTCTTTTAATAATAAAACTACAACTTATTAGATAACAACAACTATATTAATAACTACACACAACCGTTCACCGCCCGTACCCGCAATCAACTCCCCGGTCCAGAAGCAGCAAGAGGGCCATGCTGTCGAGCGCGATACATAACATCATCCTGTATGAAGCGCCAGTGTGGCACAAAGCGGTCTACGACCAAAAACACAGGCGAAAGTCGGAGAGAATACAGAGAAACGCCCTATTGCGAGTTGCCTCTGCTTGCAACACCGTGTCGCTAGTAGCGCTACAAGTTATCACTGCCACGACTCCCATTGATCTCATGGCGTATGAACGTGCATACGTGTACAACCACACGCAAGACGAACGAGCAGAAACGATCACGAGGGCCAAGGAAAATGCTGTCGCGCAATGGCAAAACCGATGGGACCGAGAGATAGACAAAGCGCAGTGGACAAAAGCGTCTGCTCAAAAATGTGGGGCTGTGGGTGGATTGTAGTCACCGAAATCTAGATCACTACACGACTCAGATATTTACAGGGCATGGCTGTTTTCGCGCTTATGTAAAAAGATTTGGGAAAGATGGAAACGACAGCTGCATCTATTGTGGGTAGAGAAACACGGCAGAACACACCCTTTTCGCCAGTGACAAGTGGAGTGAAGCCAGAAGAGCTGTGTACGTAATTATTGGCCAGCAAATAAACCTAAGACACTAAAGTACTAGGTGGGGTGAAAAGTAACCTCCTTGACCGCCAGAATGCGCTGCTACTGCAAAAAAGGTTATGGTGCCTTGAAGTCCGTTCATATTTAGTTTTGTTTTGACAGCTGATTGTTGTTGACGTGTTTGGCATCATGTTGAGTATGGACAAAGAGGCAAAACGGCGAAGGAAACAAAAGAAAAGTTGGATAAATATTATGGGGCTAATGCTCCGTCAGATTACACCGTCAAATATTGGTTTCGAGAGTTTCGTGGTGGCCGCAACTCCACTACCGATCAAGTCCGCAGCGGCAGGCTCTCCGATGCGGTTACAGAGGACAATGTCAAAAAAATACATGAAATGGTGTTGGCTGACCGGAAAGTGAAGGTGCGCGAGCTAGCAAATACCACAAAGATTAGTACTGAGCGCACACGCCATATTTTGGGCAATATTCTGCATATGAAAAGGTTATCCTGCCGTTGGGTGCCGCGCATGCTCACTTCTGACCAAAAACACGAACGCGAAAGCACTTCGAAAGAGTGTTTGGACTTGCTGATGCGGAATCGGGCGGACTTTTGGCGTCGATTGGTAAGTGTTGATGAAACCTGGATCCACTATTACACACCAGAGAACAGAATGAGTGCCCGGCAATGGACTGAAGCCGGCACGAGTGCTCCGAAGCGGCCGAGGGAGGCTCATTGGATCGGAAAGGTTATGGCGTCGGTTTTCTTGGATTGGCATGGCATACTCTTCGTGGACTACCTCGAAAAAGGAAAAACCATCAACAGCGAGTATTACTGTGCATTATTGGAGCGATTGAAGGCCGAAATCGCTGCAAAACGGCCTCACGTGAAGCGAAAAAAAATTTTGTTTTTGCAAGACAATGCACCGGCGCACAAGAGCATCCCAACCACGGCTAAAATCAATGACTTACGGCTCCAATTGCTGTCGCATCCACCGTATTCGCCCGATTTGGCTCCTTCGGACTATTATCTCTTCCCAAACCTCAAAAGATGGCTCATCAATATAAAATTCAGCTCACGTGAGGAAATCATCGACGCCACGGAGGAGTATTTTGCAGACCTTCCGGAAAATTACTTTTCGGACGGGATCAAGAAGTTGGAAAATCGCTGGAATAAGTGTATCGAGCTAAAAGGAGACTATATTGAATAAAATAAAAAACATTAAAAAAAACAAATTTTTCATTCCCAAGGAGGTTACTTTTCACGCCACCTAGTATAGTGACGATAATGACCGGGTCCGCTAAGAGCTGGAAAGCCAGTCAAAGCATGTGCAGAGATATAATGAGCCAGAAAGAAAAGAGGAACGAGACAGACAACGAGATGCTAGGATAGGAAACACTGCATGAGACGATACAGAGTCGGCAGTACCTGATGTTATACTACTTATGGTTCCGGGTACCGCAGAGGGGCTTCTTCTGAGGAGTGTTAGTGGGTAAGAGTCCGACACAAGTACGATTGAACCAAGTGCTTGGCGTGCATAATGCATTTCCCCTTGCAAAAAAAAATATATACTAAACAAAAGTAAGTGTCATGTTAAGGATTCCTAAATTCATTTCTATAAAATTCATTAAAACATACAATTTAATTCCAAAATGCGACAATATCACTTCAATTTCAGACACTAACTCCATAGAAAAGAGACGCAAAAATACGGCCCAAGAAATAACTTCCCCTCCCAAGACCTGGCGGCAGGGGCGGCATTCTAACTTCAGTCAGATGGGGATATCTCGCCTCATTAGAAGCTTTTTGTGCCCGAGTTTCTTTTCCGCGTCCACTAAACGAAACAGGATGGAAATGGGAGGAGAATACTCCCTTAACGAACGACGATAAATGTATAAAGCTAGCAGCTGAGCCCCGGTCGACCGAGCACGGAAAAAGAAGACGGTATTTCCTTCGAAAATAATTTCGATATATGCCGTTGAAGTGAAAAGATGATAAAAATGCGAATGAAGATTGTACACGCGCTGTTGGGAGATTAGAGTTTGAGTTCGTTTTTGCGAACGTAATAAAGTTATTAGGGTCAGAAAAGGGAGTCTTAATTGACTTTATAATCTGCCAATGGAAGTACACCCTTTTGATTCTTACAGAGGCAACCTATTTGGATGGAAATTTCGACGCGCTAATCATTTTCTTGGACACGTAGTGCATATGACGGACGCTAGAATTGCGCAACAAGCATTGCAGTGAGGCATAATGAAGAGGAAAGGAAGAGGGAAGCCGTGGACCAAATGGTTTGAAGTACTAGAGGAGGATTTGCCTTTGGAGAAAAAGGAATATATACAAGGTGTCCCATGGGATGACTGTCACAACTTAAGGATACGTTGCTCAAGCAATTTTAAATCAAAAATGTGTAATGAACAATATCCTTTTGATATAGTTGGTGTAAAATGTAAAATTAAGTTGTTTACTTTCTATGTTTTTGTATTATATATTCCGCCTAATGTTACACCCGTCGAAGTTATTTGAACAAAATATTTCAGATTTTCAAAATGTGATTATTATGGGTGATTTTAACTGTACTCAATTTGCTCATAACGATGTAGGTGACTTTAAAACTAATATCATAAAAAACCTGTAAGAAAATACGACATCCGCCTTTTAAAAAACTATTTGCCTTTCTCTCTAACGATAAGAAAAGGAATTTACTATCCAGTATCTCTAAAAAAGTCGCGTATACAGTGTGTTCCAAAAGTTTTGCTTATAGATGGCCGCTGTTTGCGCGTGAGGTGGGGGTGGGGGCAGACTGGGGACGATGGACGGGTGGGCGGTTGACGGGGGGCAGTTAACGGGGGGCGGTTGACTGGGCCCGGCTGCCGGTAACCTACTGACGGGGCCGGGTGAGTAGAGTCGCTCGTGACGTGAGAATGGTGTACAAATTTATTTAAAGCTGTGGAAGTCCTACAGTGAAGATTGAGAAGTTTTAAAAGAAAAGCTAGAAATTAAGGCAAAAAAAATGGTAGACAGTAAGATAATTGAAAAGGTTGGTCTCGTACTTTAACATTTAGACAATGGTACGTTGACAGATATGGACAGGGATCTAATTAAATACATCCCCGTGCACCTATTCGAGACGCAAATTAGTCTAACATGTTTGGCACAGATATGGGATTATTTACCTCAACAGAAAAAGGAAAAACTGCAACCATGCAGACCATGTTATCGTCACTACAATACACCTAAGATACCCCCAAGATATCCTACTGGCTTCGTCAACTGTAACCGTAGGCTCAAATTTTTACCGCTCTGCGATAACGCGCACTGCATTTTTTTGTCATTTAACAATTACTTTCAAAGTAAAATACGCATAATTTCGTTTAATTTGGTTAAAAACGCATTTTTATTGCTGTTTTAATTATTATCGAAAAAACAATATAACTAACATTCACTTTTACATATAGAGTAGAGTTGTCAAAACGCAGTGGTACCAATACGCATCTACCGACACCGGCACATTCTTTTAAATAAAATTTTATATCATATCTAGAAAAAACAATAATACAAATCGTGCATTAGGTCATTTACAGCGCTCGAACTTCTTCAGGCACTCGCCTTCGACTGGCGCTGTAAATGATATCGCACTCTGATGTAAATAACTTAAAAACTTCATACGCTGCTTGCTGACGCTTTTAAATGAACGATATTAGATACCAAGCCAAAAAAAATCATTGAAGATCATTTAAAAAAAAAAACTTGCTTTTTTGAATGAATTGTTCAAAATGATCACTGAATTGGTGTATACAAATTCCAGTTTGTTTTTTTAATTATAGAGAGCAATTGCATAATGTAATTCCTTCAACCCTATGCAAGACGGTTATAGCGCGAGCCGTAGGACTAATCATCGTAGACCGCATTGCCGCCACAAAATCCAGAATATACAGAAATTTCACTCTAATTATATTCCCTTTGGCCGGGATCTTATTTTTTATCCATATTTTCACTTTGTTTCTAAAATTCCACGATTCTGTGCGTAAACACGGTACCGAAAAATTATAATGCACAACGGTTCAAACGAGAGGTCAGCTATTAACTGAAGAAAGGATAGATATCCGGCTCTTGAATCATCGGAGTAAAACTGCTCAGTATTTTCTACTCTGTGTCGCCGCTACAAGATGGAAGATAATAAGATGCAGACTAGATAGGGGGTGCCCGCAGGGATGGACTTTATCTCCACTAGTGTAGTCGCCAGTTCTAGACCAGCCCGAAGCGTTCGGAAACGAAAATTATCAGTAAGCGATAATCATCCAAAGTCTAAATTTTTCGTAAAAGCAATGGTGGCGATTCGTACCCCAATATACCCGAGAGTGGATATTGATTAGCTTGGAAGGGTGAAGATCAACCCCGAAGACCGAGGCTATAGGAAGAACACCTAAGGGTGATATAGTCTTTTTGACAGTTGTAAGCCCCCCCCCCTCCGACACGCAAGGCGAAGGGTACGTGACAATATGAAGGAATCGTTTTAATTTGATCAATTTGGTTGCCTTCCCAGTAACCTTTCAACTTTAGGTCCTGGTGAGGAATGTTTTCTTCCTCGTCATGAGAATTAGAAACCCTACTGGGACTACCACTCTTGCACATTATTATAGAAAGGGAGGCCAGATTAACCACATATCGTATCATTAATATTCTCATGTCTGTGCTGCCAAAAAGCTGGTGGAATCGGCCACTTCCGACAACATGTTGGGAATGTCACAGAACATAATGCATAGTCAACCAATGGTGAATGCACATTTGACATATTTATCTCTTTCCCAAACAGAGAGATATGGAGATGCAACTAGAAAAAAACTGACGCAAGCAGACCTCTGCTGGTTTACGGACGGTTTGAAAACAGAGCTACTACAACCCAGGACAACACACAAATATTTTTTAGGTTACAATCTACGCCATTAAAATGTATGCTAAGGAATTTTTTAATGCGAACGTCAGACACAAAATAATTTTTTAACTCTTTTATGCGTAGAAAGGAATTGTTTCATGCAATAATATTTTAATGTAACGTAAATTTGTTCACAGAAATACGACTTCTACTGATTTTTTATAGTCAAAGGAAAGCCTACCGAACATTTTGTTTGAAAGTAATCGACAATTGATTCTTGTTTGTTATTCCTTTTCTTCTTTTCCTTTTCCTCCCGTCAGTACTAGCGTCCGGTTTTCAATATCAGTTCCGGATAGTGTCAAGACCAGGAGGGCAAGCGACACAACGGAATGCGATGAAGCAATTCGTGTCGGCCTGGCTGTCGTTTTATAACTGACAAAATAGACAGGACACATTTTCCTATTCATTTCCAGCTAGAACAATCGACAGCTTTCACAGTGAGAATGTCTTCGATTCCGATTTTCTTCATTCTTTCCGTCTCCTCTGTTGCGACCGTGTCTATACTGTCTCCTAAATAAATGGACAGATCCGATCTTTCTATCTGCTCTTTGAGTCTTGGACGGAAGATGCATGCTTTGCTCGTTTTATTAAGTTAAAGTTTATTTCAGTTTTGTTCTAGTACTTTTCTTATGTGAAAATCGGATTAAATGATAAAAACTTATCCTAGATTGGAACTTTACCAATGTAAAATAGCTTGTATAATATTATTGCAGGTGTCAAAATAATCTAAATCAGAAATACATGCCATATCTATAATTAATAGCAAATCTATGGGAGTTTCTTTCACATAAAAATTTTCGGTATAACTTTTGGAAACACTATTTACTGATTTAAAACACAGGGCATGCTAGAAATAAACTTTGCTGAAGCCGCTGGCCTTATTTGGGTATTCACACTGTTCAGACACACATTAGCAATCGATCTATTTTTCGTTATATCGGTCTTTCCTATAATGCAATCAACTTGTTAAGCAGCTTTTTGCGTGGCAGATCACAGGTGGTGAAGATAAATAATCAATTATCTACAAATTCTGTCTTATTGTCTGGGGTGCCGCAGGGGTGGGTCTAGGGCTCGCTGTTTTTCTTTTCAGTGTATACTTGTACCCTATTGGAAGAGGTAAAGCATTGTGAGGTACACATGTATGCTGACAATAGGCAATTATACTACTCTTTCCGTAAAAAAATATATCTAGATGCTATGTACCGTGTTCAGCGGGATTTGGATACAATTCTCCGTGCCTGTTCTCTCCGCTCGTTGCATATTGCAATTCTATGAGTCTGCTGTTATGTTTTTTGGTAGTCAGCAGTGTCGGATGGAGCTAGCCCGGGATTTTAAGCTGTCCTTTGGTGGTGAGACCTTACCTGCGGTAAGCCAAGCTAAAAGTCTGGGTGTAATCATTGACCCCAATTTCAGATATAGGCTACAAGTGTCCAAGTATGTTCAGCGTGCATACTGCAACATAGAAATCTTATATCAACATAGGTTTTACCTATCTACAGCCATTAAACTTACATTATGTAATGCGCTAGTATTAGCCCACTTTAACTATTGTTCTGCTCTGTACTGTCCATGCATAGATTTTAATGATTGAAGTCGAATACAAAAGTGCAAATTTCGTGTTTAAGATTTGCATATAATATCAGAAAGTATGAACGTATTTGACATACCGTTTCTTATTGCATATAGTTCAATATGCGTAATCGGGCATTGATGCATGTGTCACGATTGTGCTATACAATTATTAGGTATGAAGAGCCCCCGCATTTCTACAATAAGATAGCGTATCGCACGGATGTCCACCACATAAATATTCGGTTACGTGAGTTAATTCGACCACCACTTTCTTACGTGATCTATAAAATATATAACGCTATACCCCACCTGTTTAAAGAAATGCCCCCCGCTCTATCAGAGATGAAAAAGTATAGCACCCCAGGTTCCAAATCCTAGATGAGAAGTTCCGACCTTCGACTTAAGAAATATCGACCGCCGTGTTTGAAAAATATTTGCGTCAACTCATGTTTGATAGATAATTACATGCAGCTAGTTTTGTTTAATTTTGTATAATTTTGTTTAATTCTGCACAATTTTGTATAATATTGTATAATTCTTTTCATTTTGTATAATTTCGTATACCAATTGTCCGCCTGCGTCCGCATTATAGCGATCCTGTAGTGTAAGCGAGATACACAGAGGTATCCGTGCATTAGACCGGTAAAGAAGTATACGGAATATTCGACTGGATTACATTAGCATATTGCTATGATGCACTCGTATTTGCCAAGAAATCCACATTTCTACGCTGTCGCCGCACAGGCGCATGAGCCGTCGCACACGTGCGTGTCAGATGCATTTTATATTTCGTCGGGAGAACTACTCGCTCGTACTATTTAATAAAACGCGTTGTTGGTAGGTAGATAACGGTTATTTTAAAAATGGAGTACTATACGCCTGAGCAAAAACTCTTCATGATTAAACACTTTTACGGTGGTAATTCCGCGAAAGTAACTCGGGATTTATTTGCAGCTAATTTCCCCGAAAGTCAAATTCCCAATGCAAGCATCATTCGTAGGACCGTTAATCGATTAGAAACTACATTTTCTTTAGTAAATAATAAAAATAAAGTTGTTCCGGATAAGAATGTAAGCGATATAGAAATTCGAGTACGTGCTTTAGTTGAAGTAAATCCCACTATGTCATCTCGACAAATTGCTCGCGAATTAGGTATCTCTAAAACAACGGTTCATAAGATTTTAGGTACTAATAAATATCCTTCATACAAATTTACAAGTGCACAAGTACTTTTTCCCGATGATTATTATCGCCGAATGGAATTTTGCGAAAGAATGATAAATAAATATCACGATAACCAATTTTTTTTTAACAACGTATTGTTCACAGATGAAAAAACATTTTACCTACACGGGCATCATAACCGCGCAGTTTTGTCGTTACTGGTCGCGTAAAAATCTACATTTAAATATACCAACGCGAACGCAGTATCCACAGAAGCTAAATGTCTGGGCAGGTATCATTGGAAATCATACAGGGTTTTCCACAGTAGCCGTTGGAAGACCCTGTATGTTATTACATTTTTAAATTCCTGAGAAAATGTTATGATGAGTTCTAATAGGGTTTTCTAACCTATTTTCAACTGCTACTTAGATATCTTGATTTTTTTGAATATTTTGAAAGATGTAGCGTTATTTGCAATACAGTATCTTTTGCCCATTTTCGACTGGTAATAAACCCTTCTAGGGTGGATGGAAGCACAAGAATGACACTTTCGAAATCCACATTGACAATTGATTTGTCGCATACAGGCTGTCCAAAACTGCATGACCAATTACAAAATCTTCAAAGTTGAAAAAGTTCTTTTTTTCAAATGGAACAGCCTGTATATTATTGGATGATCAGATGCAGAATTTAATTCTGCTTCGAAAACTTAAGGGTGATATAGTCTTTTTCACAGTTGTATTTCGATTGTAGTTGTCAATAAATGATACATTATTATTATTAAAAAAAATAAGCATTATTTTTTTTTTACTTTAAAAGGAATCAATTGTGACCGAAAGGGTTAATGTGTTTGATGTTTCTCTCCAGCTGAATATTTCTCATGTACAAATTGCTGCCACGTTTGAAGTCCAATTAAACGCTTCACACTTTCTCTTCACGATATTTTAATATAATTTGCATATAAAGTTTTTTGTTATTCCTTCACAGAACGCACTTAAGATTATTCACCCTTTAACGTAATTCGAAATCGAACATTCTTTACCGTCACATTCCCAAAACGAAATCTCGTTTATGCTATCCAAACATCTCCAAATATTTCCGGAGCGCTGCGCTATGCAAATAATACGATACAAGAATACCCTAGTTATCCCCCAACGCAGATCGAACACAGCGATATTCCAAGAACGTCCTTGCAGCTCGCTGGTGTCCCGGGATGGGAAAAGAGCAACCGGCTGGCGGGATCTGGAGTGAGTAACGCAATAAAACAAAAGAAGGAATGAATGTTCGTTCTCTCGCTTACCCGTCTTCGCCTGGCGTTAAAAGACAGAGGATGAGGAGGCCATTGGGGTAAGGGGCCACTTTCGATGGGACAACAGCAGCACCGTTCGTGAGATTCTGGATTCGGAACGCGAGGGAGACAGATGGTAGAATAAATAAGGGTTGTCTGGAGTAGTGTTGGAATTTATAGACATTTTTCGTAATAAATAGCGAACGGTTGAATTATTGCAGTTAGTCTCGGTAACGAGGAACGCAGTGGGGGTTTGAAGAGGGTCGAGATTATCCCTGAAGTCGTTAAGGGTTGCCCGGTTATCCTAGGTTGTTGATTGCGCCTGCTTTCTGTCAATTTTTTCCATTCGTATTGATTTATTTCGATGTCCTCTAATTGACATAGCATCCTTATAGGAAATAATTCCTTTTAGCTTTATCCATGCCAAGAATTTCGCCTAGAGTAAAGACTAAGCAGGCTTATCCTATTTTAAAATTTAATTGTTTCGAACAAGTTCCTATTACACATTCCAAAATTCCTTTTAAGGTGGCATATAGATTAAAGTGGTAGAGAAACTAATAACTGTAACTTTTGAGCCATGTCAATCATCGCGTGACGAAGCCTTAGCCCTTTAAAGTTTTTAAAAAGTCGGTTTATATCCTTACTTCACATCTTGGTCCACCCGTCTACCGCAATAGCCAATTTGTCGACAGAAAACGTTAACACAAATCCAAAAGTGTTTATTTGTTGAGATAAAACTAAAATTAAGGGAGTTATCCTGTGATGGGTGGAGACTGTGGCTTGAAAACTATAACAAAAATACAAAAGAAAAAGTGAAAAAATCCCTTACCACAAAAATTTTAGGTAACGGATTTTTTCACTTTTTCTTTTGGATTTTTGTTAAGGGAGTTATGAATTTCTTAGTTACATCATACTAAATATGTGATGTATACCCGCACAGCACGGGGTGTGTTTTAGATACTCCTAGAACATGTTCTGGACTTATAAATGAAACCGATGATACCTTCTTTCCCAACTCGTTTCCTTCGATTTCTGAATGTTCAGGGATCCACAGCAAAGAAACTTTATTGTGGTCTGCTAGGGTGCTCAGTTCTCGAATGCATTCCCAAACCGGTCTTGATTGTATCCTGGCGTTCAATTATGCTCTCAGTACCGGTTGGCTGTCTGTTGCAATACAAATCCGTTTAGTTTTATGTCCTCTGATTCATTTTTGTTGCACGTTGCGATGTTGGGTATACCTCCGCTTTAAAAACACTGGTGTATATTTTCCTAGTGAAATTGTAATCATTGTGTTTCTTTCACATCAGTGTAAATTTCAGTTCCAGTCCCAATGTCGGCCTTTGATCCATCTGTAAACTAGATCAGTTCACCAAGCTTGTGTCTGTAGTTGGACTGATTCCAACACGTCCGATTTATGATTCCAGATATATAAAAGCCATGTGGTTTGATTTCATCCTCACGGGGCTGCTTGCCACATAATGGACGATATTGTTGTGTCCCAATCCCGCATATCTGCCACTTGGTATTTCTTGCAATCTGAGATGCCCCATTCCTGCCTTCCCCATTATCACCAAATGAAGAGGTGGGAGGTCTAGGAGGTATTCCATTGCCGCTGCAGGAGTATTGATTATTCTTCCTGTTATTCCTACACGCAAGTTATAGCAGTTTGCTGCGGCATCTTTGTCTACCATACCAAAGATGCACAACTGATCATGGGTCTGACCACCGTAATGTATGTCCAATACATCATATTTGGTCTTAGCCCCCATGTCTTTCCATGAGCTCCTGTAGCCAACAAAAGTGTTGTCTCCCCTGGTTTTGATTCTCTGAAGCTACAGTAAGCTTGTAGTCAAGGGTGACACCATAATATTTGATGTCCACAGGCGGCTTATTTCTTTCTGGAGCTTTAACAGTGTTAGACTATCTAACTTGCTCCTTCTAGTGGATGCTATTGTGGCCGTTTTGGAGAGACTGATATTTAGGCCCTTCTCCTCGGACCATTCTTGTACAACATGTCGAGCATTATGCATTTGGTACTGCACTGAATGTACTCTGGGTATCATCTGCGTAACTCAAAGTTTTATGCCCGTCATTTTACTGTCTTACTAGTAGCTCGTTCACATCAGGCTCCACAGCACAGGAGATAAAACTCCATTCTGCGAACATTCTCTTTCGACCCGAGCCACCGGTGTTTCTCCCATGATGATTGTGTAAACTGGTCTCCCTTTCAGCATGCAGTTTATGCACTTGCAGCACGTTTCATCGATCGGTTTATTCCTCGATGCTTTAGAGAATGAAGTTCCTTGTATATTCAGGATGGTGCACAGTAGCACTTCCTTGGGTTACAGAGCAGGCTCACTCTTCTGTACAAGCTGGTGTAAGGCGGTCTCTGGGGATTTTTCTGCTTGATACTAGTCTTAATATAATGGTCAACATGGTAATACATCATCCCTTATGTGTATGTCAGCATAAAATACATCAGAATAATTTATTTACTTATACACTCGGCCAAAAAAGTATCGCATAAACTAAAAAAGGGCATTTATGAACCAAGATATTTTTATACGTTCACAAAAAGTTTGCCTCGTGTATGTGAACTATAAAAACACTTACGCCCGGTTTCATAATCGACACGTTAAAGTACCTTTAAGTAAAGTCAGCTTTAAATTAAAGTCGATTTTAAAGTCACTTTAAACTTGCTGCGTTTCATAAAGAGGATGGCATCTTACTTTAGTAAAAGTCAAGTTGAATACAATGTTTGAATGTTGGGAACACTAGTTCATAGTAATTTTTGCTATTTATCTGTTTTATGTTGGTCGTACCGACACTTTTGCGCGCTTAATTTTCTCAATCTATCGTGGTCTAGTCACGTGGATTACCTGAATTTTACGACTGTAAATTTTATTACGTCTAACTGTGCGTCTAATTTGTTTCCTATTGGAATCAATTAAGAATTGAAATGTGCGATAAAGGTAAAAAGAACAGATCTACAAATTTCAGCAAAAATGAGGAATTATTATTGGTGGAAGAAGTGCAAAAAGAGCAGGATATTATAGAGTGTAAGACTACGAATAAAGTGTCCACTCAGGAAAAGGTATGTTAAAAGAAGTTTTCATTGAGTTATTGCAAATAAAACTTGCCTGTTACAGGAGAAATCATGGGAAAAAATCAGAAATAATTTTAATAGTAAAAATTATCAGTACCGAAGTGTCGAACAACTGAAATCAAAATATGACAACTTAAAAACTAAGGCACGGAAAATGGTGGCTGATGAGCGAAAGTGGTTGACGGGTACAGGTGGTGGTCCTTTCTTTGGTGGTGGTGGTGATCCTGTTTTAGATTTGGTTTTAAAAATTATAAATATTAAGACGGTGATTGGTATTGAATACTCCCATGATAGCGATAATGTTTGTACAATTAATTCTTCCATATTACTGTATAATGGCGGTTAAACATTTCTTTATTACCCTATGATTTGTAGGATCAATATACAAGCGCAAATTCCAGTATATCCCTTATAGGTGAAAAGATACCTGACGATTCTTTTCCAGTAAGTAGAGACAATTATTATTTAATGTTAATAAATTGTTTATGTTTTTATAGATGATTGTCGTAGAAGAGATAGATATGTCCACACACGAGGTAGATGGACATGATAGTGTATTCTTCAATAAAGTATATGATTTATTATATTTTACTAGACTTGGATACCAAATATTTTGCTTTTAGGAAAATATAATGCCCTGTTCGCCTTCAAAAAATAAGGAGCAGCCAATTGTTTTCCAGGTAATACGAATTTAACATAATCTAAGTCCATAATTAACAAAATATGTGTATTTCAGGAAAATGAAAATAAGGAAATAAGCACCCCAAAGGCAACCTCAATAAAAGTACGTTCTGGATTGTTTTTTTATTGTCACCATACTGTACATATATATGTATTACAGAGAAAAGCGGATTCTGATTGGAGTAGGTATGTGCCACGGAAATTGAAGGAGCCAATTTCCAAAAAATTGCGACCTGTGGTGGACAATTCTCTCAACGACATCAAGAGAGAATACTATATAGCGAAAACAGAATATTTGAAAGGAGAAACCAAGGGACAACAGCAAAAATTTGAATTTGCCCAAAAAGAAGAGGAAAGGAGGCACCAGGAGCATGCAATGAGAATGAAGATTTTAGAATTAGAATATCAAAAAGTACAGAAAGAGTTACAAGGTAAATAAAGGTACTGAACAATATCTATCATCTGGGAAGATTAACTACTTTATGTTTCAGATGTTTAGTAGTATATAAACTTATTTTTTTATAGATTAGTATGGTAGGTAAGTTTGTACTCAAAATTAACTGTTATTATTTTTACGTGCAGGAAGATATTTTTAAGTTTCAAGAGTTAATTTTTTGTTCGTTGTAAATTTTTCTGATTTGTAATTATTTATTTATTAATCACCTCGGGTTGGGTGAATAAAAGCATTGTGCTTGCTTTTATTTTTCATTTATTTAAATTCCTGGAATTTTCCACGTTTAATTTAGTTGTTTAAATATTGACACCACGTGGATTGAATTGAAGAAAAAATTATCTTCCTGAACTTTTTTGTTTTCTATTGGTTTGTAAAAGGATTTTGA
Organism: Cetonia aurata; assembly: GCA_949128085.1. NCBI lineage: Eukaryota > Metazoa > Arthropoda > Insecta > Coleoptera > Scarabaeidae > Cetonia > Cetonia aurata. The sequence goes on along the minus strand of OX421889.1, from coordinate 24,865,292 downwards.
TTTGTCCTTTTGTAATTTAGAATCAAATGCAGTTTTGATTTAGACCAGGACCTTTTTGTCCAAGGTTTTTTTTTCTGCAAAGTTTGTAATTAAATTTTTTTTTTTTTTTTTAATAAAATTATTGAATATTTTATGTCATTCAAAATACTGTTCTTTTATTTGAGATCATTCCTTAAAAAATTGTTGAAGTATTAAAGAAAGCCAGTTTTCTTTCACCCACAGTTCACTGTTCATGATTGTAACCCCGAGATTAATTGTTCTTTTGCGCCTTATAAAATTGTTATCATTTGAGCTACCTAATTTAATTTTTCATTTTAAATTTCATTTGACATTTTTGTTGGTACTTTCAGTACACAGCAATATGTTCATAGCTTTGAAATTGTTGTATTTATAAAGGAAACAAATAAATAATGTTGCACAGTAAATATGTTTTTATTTTCTACATACCACACTCTATAAATTGGCAAAATGTTCTGCAATTATTAACCTTCTAGCCCCATGTCCTCCTTCGTTCTCATTATTTCCAACTATTTCATTTTCATTCGGTTCATCGTTTTCATTAAGCCACTCATCCGGAATATTTTCGTTCATTTCTGCTGCAATGTTGTGCAGCACGGCTGTTGCGACTATGACATCCATTGCAGTTTCCAAACGCAATTTGATGCCTGTGCTTAGTATTGGAAATCTTCTTTTCCATACTCCATACTGACGCTCTACTACATTACGAGACCTGATATGCGATTCATTATACAAATTTTCTGCAGCAGTCTGTGTATGAAGCAATGGTGTCATCAGATAAGGTTCTGTCCGATACCCACTATCCCCTAATAATAAATATTGCCCGTACATTCCAGTTAAAAAATCTTGTTTTAAACTAGAATTATTAAATATGGTTTGATCGTGACATGAGCCAGGCCACCTAACAACAATATTTCTTATTTTGAGGTCAGGATCAGACACAGTTTGCACATTTAGTGCGAAGAAACCTTTTCTACATCTAAATATTTCCGCATCATTGCCTCCAGGAGATTGTATTTTTATTAAAGTACAGTCAATAGCACCAATGGCCCTAGGAAATCTTGCGATGTTGTAGAATTTTTGTGCAATGTTACCCATTTCTATATTATTTCGAGGCATATGGATGTAATCGGGCATTAACGTACGAATAGCAATGGACACCCTCTTTACTATTCTACATGCTGAAGCCTTTGACACCCCTACAAAATCCCCTACAGAAATAAGCATGTTACCAGTGGCATAGAATCGCAGTGTTAATAATAATTGATGCATTGCTGGTATAGATCCTCCCCTATAAAATGCATATATCAAGGAAAATTGTTGAAGAGCTAATATTATTATCCCAACTTACCGGTTTGTGCCACGTGAAATTAAATGTTGTATTCGTTCTAATAATGCCGTAACAGTGTCTTTTGTCAATCTGAACCTCTCAAAAAATTCACTTTCGTTGTATTTATTGAAACAGTCTTCTCTATTTCTATACACTTTTCGCCTTCTTACAACTACTTCTACCTCATCATCTGATGATGTACTCGAACTTGTTCCTACTATATTCATTTTGAAAATAGCAAAGATGCGTTGAACACAAGACAGGATATAAAAAGTGCTGCAGTAATACCACAGTATATATATTACGTATATACTGTGGTAATACCAGAGATAATACAAAGCAGTGCAGTATCTTTGGTTATGTTTACATTACACCATGTGTTGATACTCTCTGGTTATACGCTTGCGTGTGGAAATAAAGTTGACTTTTACGAGGTAAAGCCGCAAAATAATGACTTTAACTTAAAGGACCTTTAAAGCCCACTTTAAAGTTAAAGTGAAATTATGAAACGGATTTTCGAAGTTAAAGTCCACTTTAAATCTTAAAGGCACTTTAATTTCATTATGAAACCGGCCGTAACAAAATAATGGAACTTAGCGTTTTTACTTTTTTTTTCTAAAAGAACACATTTAGAAAAATGCATATGTGTAAGGTTTCTTCAGTTGTTTATTGAAAGTCTTCCTATACGGACAAATTTTAAAGTGCGAAGTCAGAGTTCTGTACCAACGCTTTTAAAACTAAAATGAGCAATTTAACTTCAGAACAAGTGGCTGCTATAGTTGCTTTAATCGAAGATGGACGATCTCAAGCTTACGTTGCTAATTTGATGAACATCAATCAGTCAAGTGTTTCTAGAGCCGTAGCCAGATATAGGGAAACAGGCATTTACAGTAGAAGACCTGTACCAGGTCGTCCAAGATGTTCTACTCGCCAAGATGACCGCTATTTACTACTACAAGCATTACGTCGAAGACATGTAACTGCGAGACAATTGCAGAACGACTTGGCTAGAGTCAGAAATACTCGTGTGAGTACTCAAACTATTCGGAATAGGTTACGACAGAGTGGATTAAGAGCTAGAGTAGCTGTAACAGCCCCTCGTCTCACTAGGAACCACCGAGTGGCTCGCTTAAGGTTTGCCAGAGAACATATAAATTGGAACATTAATGACTGGGCCTATATACTCTTCACAGATGAGTCAAGATTTGGTCTTTACACCTCAGATAGGCGTATCTCAGTGTACCGACGAGACGGTGAGCGCTATTCGCAGTGTAATATCAGACCTAGACCTAATTTCGCTGGTGGCTCTATTATGGTTTGGGGAGGCATCTGTTTAACAGGTCGTACAGAGTTAGTACCAGTAGACAGAGGTACACTGACATGTAGTACCATATGCGCCAATTATAGGAAACGAATTCATGTTAATGCACGATCATGCATGACCTCATGTTGCAATAATCGTCCAGGAATACCTTAACGATGTTGGTATTCCAGTTTTAGATTGGCCTGCGGTAAGTCCGGACATGAACCCTATCGAGCACGTGTGGGACCTCCTTCACAGACGGATACGAACCCAAAATGTTGCCCCAGCGGACCTGCATGGACTAGCAAATGCTCTCCGTGACGAGTGGGAGAATTTGGATCAGGCTTATATACGGAGGTTAATCGAATCTCTGCCAAACCGTATGCGAGCGGTCATAAGAGCCAGAGGTGGCAATACTCAGTATTAAAAGCTACTGTTATGACATTTTTCTTTCCAAAATTATAATTTCTTGTTTTAATAAAAATCTCAAGTATGAGTTCTTGTTTTTATTTGGCCTGTATTTTATTTAAACAATCATAGAAATTATATCTTAGAGCGCATTAAAGTATATTTACAACTTTATGCTACAAACAAAGATTATGCGATACTTTTATGATTCAAAACTAAATTATGCGATACTTTTTTGGCGGAGTGTATATTAACACTATTCTCATAGGGGGTATTGTACCTTAAGCAATTATCATAGTTTAACTCCAATTATTAAAATCAAATTAACATAAAAATGGAGTGAACCTTTACTTGGTCCTTGCGCTACGCCACATTTTACTTCTTCATTTATTTAATCCCACAGATGATGAAAATAATCAAATCGGAAGTCGCGCTATCCTCCATTCCATTCAGATTTGTTAAATTTGATGTAATTTTTACGTGCCATACTTTAAGATATATTCCCCTTAAACTAGTCCCGGTAAAACCAAGAGCGTTGCAAAGACCAACTCTAGCAGACTTTGCGCTACATCATTTACTCTGGAAGATGACTGTTCGACCTAGACCCCATCGTTAACGTCCTAGCGATTACTTTCAAACGTAAATTCTCCCGACCCCGATTACATATTTCCATTCAAATAGCACCCAGGCGCTAGCGACGACAAGCGCAGAGCAAAACAACTCGGTAGAAGGCCCAGGGTGCCATAGACGCTTCTCACGAGATAACAGCATCCGGGTTTTAGATTTACTGGGTCACATCGTCTGTATCCTCGCCCTTAGCAAATAGAAGACAACGAGAGGACCGATAAAATGACCCAGTGAAGGGACGCAGCGGCGACTTATCAAGCGCCATCTGTAAGGATTAAATGAAAACCGCTCAGGAACGATCCAAGGCAAAATTTTCTTTTTTGTTCTTTTTTTTTTCTCTTCCCGGCGTACGCCGTCTAACGTAGCGGTGGAGGTTCGAGAACGACATGTCGTTATTATTTAATGTGGATTCTTCCGCGAAGTGAAGTTGTAAATATGTTTTCTCCATTCGGGTGATTAAATTTTGAAGGAAGAACTGCTCTCGAAGGCGAATGGGGACCTGATGTAGATCCGGCTAGTCGCTAAGTTTATGTTCCGGGGATTTTGAAAGTTAAAATGGGCTTTTATTCGCATTTTACGATCCTGTGCAGCGCTTCTCTGGGGCGAAAATGGAAGTCTCAAACGTCGATAAAATTAAGCCAACGTCATGACGACTTATTGGGGGCAAGAAAGAAACAACGAGAAAAAGCATAATGTGAGGCAAGATAGCTGCAAAGGATTTTTTTGATGATAAAATAGCATTCTTCGCATGTTTTAAGGAGAGTAAATAAGTAACTGATTTATTTTCAATAGTAAGTACATAGCGCATAATAGCAAAATGGTAAAAAGAACAAAAGAGAGAACTAACAAAAAAACTAATGTGACATTATGTGACTTTACTACTAATTACAATTTAAATTAAATTATCGTTATATTAAAGAATTCATATATTATAAACTATAATAAAGTGTGTTTAATAGGTTACCAACCTACCAACCTAAGTAGCAACCTATCGCGGATCGAAACCAGAAGGGCCAGACACAATCTGGACTTGGAGAATGATCTCAAAGAAGTGAATAAGGCAATACTGGATGCATACGAATCAAGTTGTCCTATTCAACAGAACAAACGCTGTAGGGACGCGCCTTGGTGGAATTGTCATCTGTCAATGTTGAGATCCGATACACGGAGGCTCTTTAATAGGGCAAAGTGCACCGGAGATTGGCAGAGTTACGCCGAGAAGCTTACCTCCTACAATAAAGCCATTAGAAAAGCAAAACGTGATAGTTTCAGGAAGTTTTGTGAGGATATCGACGCAACACCTGCTGCCGCAAGACTACACAAGGTATTGGCAAAGGGCAGGGTCGATACAGGAGTGGCACTAAGGAAAGCGGATGGAAGCTTTACTGAGAGTGAGGAAGAAAGAGCTCTTCTCCTTCTAGAAACTCACTTTCCTGAAGGAAAAACAGTCACCTCGGAAAACCTACACGAGGAGCACAGAAGACCAACCAAGGAAGCTACAATAATGGCCAAGCACATATGTAGTAGCGAACGGCTGAAATGGGCCATAAACACCTTTCAGCCCTTCAAGACACCAGGAGTAGATGGGATATTTCCAGCGCTACTTCAGAAAGGGCAGGACGTAATCCTACCACACGTAATTCGGATTAGCCGGAATAGCTTAGAAATGGGATACATACCAGAAGTCTGGAGAAGGGCCAAAGTTACTTTTATACCAAAAGTAGGGAAGAAGGATACTACACATCCGAAATCTCAAAGACCTATCAGCCTAACATCATTTGTTTTGAATACAGTGGAAAAGGCGGTAGATAATTACATCAGGACAGATATCCTGGAGCGGGTGCCTTTGCACCCCTGTCAGCACGCCTATCAAATGGGCAAATCCACTGAGACCGCATTAGTGGAGCTGACAGATCAAATCCAGGATGCACTGACGAATAAAGAAACTGTAGTGTGCGCCTTTCTAGATATAGAGGGCGCTTTTGACAATACTCCGCACGAGGCCGTCAAGAAAGCATTAATTGAAAGAGGAGTAGACGGCGCGACGTCCAGATGGCTGTCGCAGCTGCTTTCTACTAGATCAGTGGAAATGGAGGTGGGAAGCAAAACCATCTCGATCAGCACGACCAGAGGATGTCCACAAGGGGGAGTTACTTCCCCACTCATGTGGAGCTTGACAGTAGATGAACTTCTATGGAGGCTGACTAATCTAGGCATACCATGTCAAGGGTATGCTGATGATATAGTCATATTTGCAAGAGGAAAGTTTGAGAATATCCTCTGCGACATAGTTCAAAGAGGACTCAATACTACGAAAAGGTGGTGCCAATCAGTGGGCCTTAACATCAACGCCACTAAGACTACCTTAATAGCATTCACAAGGAAAAGAGAACCCAGCCTCAAGACCATAAATATAGATAGGCAAGACATAGACTGGAAGAAGGAGGTGAAATATCTAGGACTCATCCTGGATAATAAGCTTCTGTGGAATAAGCATGAACTTGAAGTAACTAACAAGGCAAAGAAGGCTCTAATGGTCTGTAGAAACTTTGCAGGAAACAACTGGGGTTGCAACCCAAAAATACTGCTCTGGATGTACACAGCAATCGTGAGACCAATGATCACTTATGGGGCAGTGGCTTGGAGCAAGAGAACTAATCTGGCCATTGCGAGAGCTAATCTCTCTAAAGTGCAAAGATTAGCATGTGTATGCATAACTGGCGCAATGAGAACCTGCCCAACAGCAGCTACTGAAGTGGTACTAAATCTCACTCCTCTTCACATTTTTGTGGAGAGCATAGCTAAAAGGACCACACGTAGGATGATCAGGGAAGGAACGGCTAGGCATAGGCCTCAGCCTCTTACAGGTGACCAAATCTGAGACATGCCCCGAGATGACATGCCAAGGAAGTTCAACTTTGTGAAAGATTTTACCACAAAGCTTAGCACTAAGAGTGAATGGGATAGAGATACCATTTCGAAACTCAATAGAAACGCCATTAAATGGTATACAGATGGCTCCAAAACGGCAGAGGGAACTGGAATAGGGATATATGGGCCTAGAACCAAATATTTCGAAAGCTTGGGGATGTACCCAAGTATCTTCCAGGCGGAAATATACGCCATTGAAAGATGTGTCCAGGTCAACATTGACAGAAGCTATGAAAAGCAGGAGATTATCATAATATCTGATAGTCAAGCAGCCATTAGGGCGCTGAGGTCAAACATAATCAGCTCCAAAATGGTTTGGGAGTGTCTACAAAAACTAAACGAGCTAGGCAAAAAGAACAAGGTAACCCTTTTGTGGGTTCCGGGACACACGGGAGTGGAAGGAAACGAAATAACAGATAATCTCGCTAAGAGAGGGGCTAGAACACCTTTTGTAGGGCCAGAACCTTTTTGTGGGATAAGTAGCAGCATAACACTGGAGAAACTGAAAAATGAAGTAGAGCAGAGAAAATCCAAATACTGGGAGAATCTCCAGGGAATGAGGCAAGCTAAAACTCTTCTGGGTACCTATAACCAGAAAAGATCTGCAGAATGCCTCAACCTGAGCAAAAATAATATTCGGATATTGACAGGGATTCTTACAGGCCATTGTAAACTGAACGGACATCTAAGCAGGCTGGGAATAGCGAAGGAAGCCGAATGTAGATTTTGTGGGGAACAGGACGAAACGTCCATTCATCTACTCACAAACTGTGTTGCACTGTGCAACTCAAGGGCGCTGCACCTGGGAGCATGTGAAATCGAAGAGGGGGAGTTACCTAATCTGGGGCCTTCGGACATTCTGCACTTCTTGAAAGGAATCAGACTGGACGGCCAGCTGTAAATACAGCGAGAAGAGGGGACACAATAGATCTTTTAGGTCGCAGTGTACTATCACCCTAATCACACATACATACATAGGTTATGCTTCAATATAATTTTAAAAGTATGAAAAGATAAAGTTTTTAATTCATTATTGCATATCCTAGTATTAGTGATGGGAGTTCTCAACTACTAACTGTAAGAATCGAAAATATTCGATTCTTGAAAGAATTCGCTGTTATCGAGGACTTCATGTTAAGTACTCAGGAACTTTTAATAATAATCATTTATCGTCAAGGTTCAAGCTGAACAGGGACACTGTCAAAATACATATTACAAAGCGGTAAATTAAAAGAAAATACAATTGTCGTGCTTAACCACACAAATATTAATTAATATTATAAAAACAGTTCTGAAGAAAATATTGCTTTAGTTTTGTTTAAATAGCCACCGGGGTTGCAGTGATTTAATTGAGGTAGGTAACTTGTTGTATAACATCACTTCCGAATATCTAGGACTCATTTCATATAAATGTATTCTGGGTGTCGGTATAGATAAATTATTACGGTGACTTGTCTGCATGTTACTGTAAATATCACTATTTTTGATAAAACATTGTTCATAGTTTTTGTAAAAAAATATGTTTTCTAATGTGTACAGGCAGGGGAGAGGCAGTATTTGTAATTCCCTAAAAAGAGGCCGACATGACGCCGAAGGAGGAACGCACAGCATACATCTGCACATGCCCACCCAACGACCAAGTAAACAGGAAAGAAATTTACATACGAATTCAGTGCATTATTTTGTTTTATTATTTTTACGTATTTTTATAACGTAGTATCAAATTTTCTTTCCGCACCAGAGACACTAGCGCATATGCCAACGCTGGAAACTATCTTCCGGGGCACAATTTCCGATGTCCCTATTTCGAGTATGAATCGGCCGGCTCCGCTTATCTTCGCCATATGCATTTATACGTCTCATTCGGGCACATGATATCGTGTCTCCAGTTAACGTCGTGTATTCATCGGGACTGCATCGTTTTCCGAACGGCCCACAGTGGATCAAAAGGCGGTAAAAAGCGCACATTGACTGAAATGGTAATAACTTGCTTAAAAATCAATGTTGATCAACGAAAGAAAATTTTGTCGAATGGGTAAGGTTGTACATTATATCGATTAAAAAAAAATATTGCTGTACCGTCACTACTTGTTTGTAAAAATGAAGCTAAAAGTACATAGTATTTGAGACTGCATAAATCGAAGAAATAGCGTATTTGTTGATATAGATATAAGTTTCGTAGCTGTTTCTGTGTGATGGAACTTATAATGTAGACTACAATATTATGCAACAGAAAAATATAGTGATCACTAAATACATTTAAGATGGAAACATGGGTTTTGGTATCTTAATAGATTAAATGTGTCGACACTATTAATAATTCTGCAGCTTCTGGTAATAACTCACTTCTTGTATGTTCGTTTAATTTACGTCTTGAATGGGAAATATATGGATCGAATGTGATAAGTAATCTTTTCAAAATATCTTCGTTATTAGCTGAACGGCTACATTTTCTGCTATATTCTTTCTAGCAATCGCTGGTAAGATTATCGCGATTCTTCTAATTTCATTTGCATCTGGGATGGTTATTGAAGCTGTTATAGCTGGATATAAATATACTTGTATCGTTTGCCACAGTACGTATTTTTAGATGTTTGTTTATATGGATTTAGCCTAGAACTACGGTCGAATCACCATTTTGAGACAAATGTCAATTCACTTAGAATATTTTGTATTGTTCGTCTACATATTTTTACTATGTAACAGTAGATGTGTTAATTTTCTGTGATATTTTTATTCAGTAGGTACATTGATACATTTATGATAATGCCACGGAAAGTTCCACTACATAGAAATAAATAGATGTAAGAGATATTGTACTGTATCGTATCAAGGAATCGGAGCTGGTATGCCGGAACATAGTCAGCACTTTGCAAGACATCGGCTGGTGCGGGGATTGAAGGCGAGGTATTGGCATTCTGGTGCTGATCACGATACAAGGCGGAATTAAATAAATAAGAGAGTGTAAGTGGTGTTTTTGTTGGAGCCCGCCCCCCGACCTGACTGTTTCGGTAAGTACCCTTAAATTATCTTTAGTGAGTTGCGTAAGCTATCCCCCTGACACGCAAGGCGAAGGGTACGTGACAATAATGATATAGATAATCTCCTTGTTTATATGCACCTACCTTTCCTTCTTTTGGACAAATTTGAGCATTTTTTTAAAAAGCTAATAAAAATTAAAATTTAAAGTCATAGAACACAATCTTTAAGAAATGGTAATTGTATAGTTAGTTACATATATAATTTGCTAATACTTTGCAGGTCGAATGACATATAGTCAGTGTATATTCTAAGGAAACTGCAGTTTCGTATCGTTCCTAATTCCGAAGATTTTAGTAGGTGAAGACGACGGTCGAAACACACTCGTAACATTTCCCAACATATGTACTTTCAGACTTGCTTCTGTTCGATATTCCGTCAATCTACTTGTTTGTACTGTGATTTTCATATCTAATGCTTATTTTACTATACACGTATACACATTTTATTATGATTCTGGAAAATTGGCTTTTCTACGCTATGTCAGATTTTTAACCAACTTCGATCCACTGTGCGGCGTATCGCTAGTTAAGCAGTTTGTGTAATTTCATTTGCATAGAAGATCAGCGACTTATAGAACTTCCATTCGGATTTAAATCATAAAAGATGGTTTATCTTAGTCACATAGCGCAATTAGAGCTGCAAGTAAATCCAGACAGAACATAGAATTCTCTCACTCTAATGCAAGAGCTGTTCTACCCGTGCTTACCCAGAGCACTATTTTGTTTACCACTGTTACAAACTATTTCCGCTTTCCTCGGGGGTGATTAAAATTTCCACGAAGCGATTTTCGTGTACTATCCACCCTGGTCACAGACTGTCACTTTAAATTGAATCTATCCGACCATTATCCGGGTGCGAACAAACAGGTTCGGACGTGTTCTGGAGCCACCAGAGAATGCTAAACAGCGTCCGGGAAAGTTACAATTCGCGACAGTAATGTTTTAGGGCTACATATCGCTCAAGTCCAGTTGATAGAATAGAGTTTATGAGAGAGATATATAGATGCATTTTACTCGCACTGCCAACCTTGAACGATTTATACTGTGGATTTTAGCGTCGCCGCATGTTTGTATCTAATTCACTGTAGCTGTGTTACATTCGCACAGATAAACATGTACATTTTCTGTTTCTGGCCGTAATGCGTTAACATCTACATCCGCACATCGTAGGGACTAATTACGTTGTTGCTGTTTTGTTTGGAACGGTTATATGGTTACAAGTTGGTTTAGAGTTTGATAAATTGGGTTTCGTTGGAGGATTCCCGGAGAAATGGGATTTATATTATCCTGACATGATATTATTAAATATGTCGGTATTACATTACGTTATTTGATATCCGGCTTTTGCAAATACGGAATATTTGTTAAGGTTAGGTTACAGGAACTTCTGCCGAGCAGCTCATAAATATTAAACGCTATATTCTCCCCTTTAATAACGTCCGTACGAACAATTTTAATTTTTCTCAGAAATGTAGGTAATATTGTTATATCAAATGTATTTTTATTTACAGAAATAAACCTACAAATAAATTAAGTAACTCAGCGCCACTTTCTTTAAATTTATCAAATTATAAGCTATGGAGCAATAAGTAATAACTCCACGTAGATGTAGCTGAAAGTGATGCGCTCTGTCTAGTGTCCCGTATGTAGAATGTACCAGGTGATTCAATAAGGGTGAATATATATTCTCTCTCGGCAATTGCGGCATTTTGCAAACTTTCGAATTCTACGGCTAACATATCAAAACCTTCCTCGTTCATAATCAAAATTTTTTTAATACAAATTTGACCTTTTAGTTAACTACGATCAACTTTGACACATGGAAATGACAGAAATATACAATATTTGGAAACCATCCGTCGCCTACTTTATAAGGCCGTTTGCGAAATCAACGTTTGCTATAAATGTTATCATCTTCTTTTGGAGATAAATCGAAAACCGATAGAGATATTAAGATGCGGTTTTTACTGAAAATACACTCCGCCAAAAAAGTATCGCATAATTTAGTTTTGAATCATAAAAGTATCGCATAATCTTTGTTTGTAGCATAAAGTTGTAAATATACTTTAATGCGCTCTAAGATATAATTTCTATGATTGTTTAAATAAAATACAGGCCAAATAAAAACAAGAACTCATACTTGAGATTTTTATTAAAACAAGAAATTATAATTTTGGAAAGAAAAATGTCATAACAGTAGCTTTTAATACTGAGTATTGCCACCTCTGGCTCTTATGACCGCTCGCATACGGTTTGGCAGAGATTCGATTAACCTCCGTATATAAGCCTGATCCAAATTCTCCCACTCGTCACGGAGAGCATTTGCTAGTCCATGCAGGTCCGCTGGGGCAACATTTTGGGTTCGTATCCGTCTGTGAAGGAGGTCCCACACGTGCTCGATAGGGTTCATGTCCGGACTTACCGCAGGCCAATCTAAAACTGGAATACCAACATCGTTAAGGTATTCCTGGACGATTATTGCAACATGCGGTCGTGCATTATCGTGCATTAACATGAATTCGTTTCCTATAATTGGCGCATATGGTACTACATGTTCTTCTAAAATGTCCGTTATATACCTGTGGGCAGTCAGTGTACCTCTGTCTCCTGGTACTAACTCTGTACGACCTGTTAAACAGATGCCTCCCCAAACCATAATAGAGCCACCAGCGAAATTAGGTCTAGGTCTGATATTACACTGCGAATAGCGCTCACCGTCTCGTCTGTACACTGAGATACGCCTATCTGAGGTGTAAAGACCAAATCTTGACTCATCTGTGAAGAGTATATTGGCCCAGTCATTAATGTTCCAATTTACATGTTCTCTGGCAAACCTTAAGCGAGCCACTCGGTGGTTCCTAGTGAGACGAGGGGCTGTTACAGCTACTCTAGCTCTTAATCCACTCTGTCGTAACCTATTCCGAATAGTTTGAGTACTCACACGAGTATTTCTGACTATAACCAAGTCGTTCTGCAATTGTCTCGCAGTTACATGTCTTCGACGTAATGCTTGTAGTAGTAAATAGCGGTCATCTTGGCGAGTAGAACATCTTGGACGACCTGGTCTTCTACTGTAAATGCCTGTTTCCCTATATCTGGCTACGGCTCTAGAAACACTTGACTGATTGATGTTCATCAAATTAGCAACGTATGCTTGAGATCGTCCATCTTCGATTAAAGCAACTATAGCAGCCACTTGTTCTGAAGTTAAATTGCTCATTTTAGTTTTAAAAGCGTTGGTACAGAACTCTGACTTCGCACTTTAAAATTTGTCCGTATAGGAAGACTTTCAATAAACAACTGAACAAACCTTACACATATGCATTTTTCTAAATGTGTTCTTTTAGGAAAAAAATAAAGTAAAAACGCTAAGTTCCATTATTTTGTTAGTGTTTTTATAGTTCACATACACGAGGCAAACTTTTTGTGAACGTATAAAAATATCTTGGTTCATAAATGCCCTTTTTTAGTTTATGCGATACTTTTTTGGCGGAGTGTATTTAGATTGGTTGAACGGTTTAGGAGATACTAAAATTTACATACGGAACAATTGACTGGCTTTCCTGCTCCTTATTATGGCAGATACGAAAAAATTCATGAAACGAAATAATCAACTCAACTTTCGAGCGATCCATTCAAAACTATAGATCAACCTGCAATTTTCTGAGATGATACTGATTTTATGATTGAACGCAGCAGATACGCCCCTCCCCAGCGGCGAAATTTCGAACATTAACATAATTTTCAGATACTTCTGGTGGCCACATTGGTTATGTATTTTTTGTCCCAAATCTCTCGACATAGCAGTTTCTGATATACAGCCGGTCGCCGCCTTTACTGAATCACCCGGTACAGGTAGGTGGTAGACATAGGGTGACTGCGGCCGTTATGCTCAGCGAGGGATGGTCATTCAGGTGAAGTAAGTTAAAATAAAAAAAAGTTTACCGCTTGCGGCAAGTAATCGCAGACTAACTGGAAGGCGCCACCCACTACAGTACACAGTTACCTTATAATCCCTCTCGATCATGGGACCCAAGACAAAATCGCTTTGACATACCAGGATCATGAATATCCAGATTACAGAACATCTGAATACGTACAACATTCTTCCGCAAAATCAATCAGATTTTCGTAGAGGGTACAGCTGTACTACTACACTGCTGAAGGTATGAGGGCCAACTTGCGGTCCTGGTGCTTTTGGATTTCGACACGCTAAATCATAATTTACTACTATCTATATTGCATTACGTTGGTTTCGATGCTGTGTCGATTGAGTTGATGAGATCCTATTTGTCGGGCAGAACGCAGTGTGTCCGCTTAAATAACCAGTTTTCGCGATTTCTTGGTACGGGTGGGGGCGTCCCTCAGGGCTCTGTCTTGGGGCCATTACTTTTTTCGGTATACACTTGCCTGCTGCCAAATTCAGTAAAAAGTTCAAATGTTATAATGTATGCTGACGACACTCAGGTTTGTAAAACTTTTTTTCCGCATGAACTTAATAATGCGGTAATGGAAATCCAGGAAGACTTGGATGGCATTGCTGAGTTTGCGGAGCGGCATGCTTTGGCGTTAAACCCTTCGAAGAGTGTTGCTATTTTGTTTGGTGATAGGCAGTGTGTGGTCAGTACCAGAATAACATTGCCATCAGTATTAAAGGTGTATGCATGCCTTTTCGATCAGAAGTAAAAAATTTAGGTGTGATCATCGATAATGAACTTAGGTTTAGACAATTTATTAATGAACTGATCAAGCAAGCTTATTCTAACCTCAAAATTTTATATTCCTTTAGACATGTCTTCAGTATTAGATTAAAAACCATTCTCTGCGAGACAATGGTGCTATCCGTGTTTAATTATTGCGCGCCGGTGTGTGGCCCATGCCTGGACTCTGTTGATGTTCAACGGGTACGAAAGGTTCAAAATACCTGCTTGCGTTATATATTTGGTCTTAGAAAATACGACCATATCTCACAAAAACTTCGAGACCTGCATTGGTTGAACATGAAGCACCGCAGATTACTTCAGTGTCTGGTGCTTGTATTATAATATAATATCCCATAAATCGCCACCGTATCTGTACAACAGAATCACCTTTAGGACGGATGTACATAATATCAATGTCAGAAACAAAAATTTAACTACACCACCCGTTCACAACTCTGCTCTCTATGAAAGATCATTCACTTTCTGTATTTACAAACTATTTAATCCCTTACCTTCATACCTGAAGCAGAGTCCTATTGGTGTGTTCAGGTGCGCGATCCGTGAATTACTTTTTGATGGCCAGAGAGAATTCAAAATTTATTTATATATATATTTTTGAGATGTTGATATACTGCGTGCATTAGCGCGGTTCATTGCAGAATTAGGTTAAGTTAGATGTAGGATTTAGACATTAAGCATTTCTTTATTTTTCTCTATTTCTGTGATTCAAAGGTTAGGTGGTAGAACAGGGGGCAGCGCTATTTGCTGCCTATCTGAATTCCTCGCCTTGTGATTTCTTTTTATTTATATTTTTCTTTTTATTCCCTGCATTTATTTCTCTTTACAATCTGCATTATTTTCTTATTGTAAATGTAATTAAGATAAAAAGAAATAAAGATTAATTATTATTATTATCTTTCTTATAAGAAATCTAATTTACTAGAATCTTTGTTAAATGAAGATTGGACGGCGGACATCTTTAGCCTTCTTAATGAACTTAACACTTCACTTGAGGGATATTGTACAAATATGTTTACTGTGAGAAATAAAACGGATGCCTTCAAAAAGAAGCTGAATCTTTGGAACAGTCGAGTACATAAGAAAGATATTGAAATGTTCCCAATTTTTAGTTTTTTTTTTAATTGTAGCTGATATCAACCAGGAAATAATATTCAAATTAATAAGTGAACAACATTTAAGGGCATTAGGTGAAAACTTTAGTAACTATTTCCCTGAAAGTGAGAATACTCGCAAGAGAAACCTTTGGATTCATAATCCTTTCCTAGAAGATATCCGGTCATGTGCACTTGATTGTCGTGATAAAGATAAACTTATAGAACTACCCACTGATGTCACTCTGGTTTCAAGACGTAAAATGATGTCATTGCCACAATTTTGGATATCACTAGAAAAGAAATATCCATCTCTTACTGACAAAGCGATCAAATTATTGATTGATTTTTCGACATATTATTTGTGCGAGAAGACTTCGAATGAATGTTAGCGCAGCTCCTCGTCTCTCCGAAACAAAACTGCAACCATGTATGAATGATTTGTTAATAAATAAGCAACAACAGAAATCTCACTAAATAATTTTATATAAATTTTGAAGATCTGTTCAATTAATAAATAAAAATATTATTCACCTTAGTGTTTATTTCACTCTTGATAGTCTGCCGGTGCACAATATAGTTTTTTGTTTTTGCCGGTCCGCAGGTGGAAAAAGGTTGAACACCACTACTATAGATTATATTCTAAAGCTAAGGGAAACAGAAAATAAAAATACATTTTGTTGGTTTGCAATTAAGGACCTTGTTCTGATTGTATAATTGCCCTTAATAACTTTTACTGTGATTTATGAGACAAAATACCGCAACTGCTCTATGAAATTCCTAGATATCCTATTTCTCATATTCACGTAAAGAAAAATCGATTAATTTAACACGCAGCCGCTGCGCTATTACCAACGTTGGAAAAGAAATTCCTTCCGTTAATTGCTCTAGAACTTTTTTTAACATCTGCAATTAAGCGTCGTGTTCGTTTCCTCGACCTCTTCGCTTTAGTCCGCGAAAGTAAGAAAAGAAAAAAAATGTCACGGCCATCGGTAAAACGTGACTGTCACCTTACGCAGCGTATAGCGTAAGTACGGCGGCGGGTGAGGGGGGATGGAACTGTGGGGTTAAAGAAACGGACGAGCCCAGGTCGTAAAAGTGAACTTCAAACTTTCGCGTTTCCAGTAATGCGACATCCGCGACACCTGCCGCCCGAATTTCAGATAATAAAAATGACAAAGTGCGGCCTCTTCCGCAACCGGGACGAGCCCAGCACCTGCTCGAAGTTAATGGGCGAAATCCAGTGCGGCGGTCGTTTCAAAAATGGCAGTCCCGAATGCCGAACGACGTTACAGGTATTGCTAGGCGATGTGTCTTGTGCAAAATGATTGCCTAGCTCTATTGAATTAAATGCGATATGAGAAAGTGCAATTTATAAAGAAGTAACTCACACGACAAAACGAAAAGATAAAGTAAAGAAAATGGCATAAAGAACAATCCGAAGATATACGTACATCTACACCGGGAGAATATCTAGCATGTATAAAATCGTTGACAACAAAGTTGCCTACAATTTTACAGGTAATTTACTTGCTGGATATAGTAAAATATCTACTCCCTCCGTCCAGAAATAAGTGTCCGTTTTGATTTTTTTGCTTGTCCAGAAATAAGTGTCCGATTTATTTTAAAGTTGTATTTTATTGAAACTTAACTACAAATATTGTTACTAACAAACTTTTAGGAATAATTTGAGTTATTTAAGCTTAATTAGTAATATCTTACAGATGTTGATAAAGCTCAAAATCGAAATTTATAGAGACTGGAAGCCTACCAAGTCTTTGTAAATGGTCTTTTCTCATATGAGGCATTTTATAGTTGTTACCACCACTTATTTTCATAATTTTTACCATGCACTGTTGGTGAGTAAGAAAAATCTTATTTAAAGTATCAGGAGTTAATGCAAAAGAGGCGTTTTCAACAGCACGGATCAATTAGTCTACAGTTTTGCAAGCCGATTGTTGGTGCAATGACTGGATTGCACTGAAAAAGCCTAAATCCAAGACGTTGGTGTCGGGACCATTAGTTGGCTGGCATATTATTCTGATTTCAAATCTAGTTCTATTCGCAGCTTCATTAAACTCAACGTCATCAGGAAGAATGTATGGTTTAGCGTTATCTTGTCGAATGCTAATTCTTTTGCGTGAAGCGCTTCTTGGCCATTTTTGTTGAATGGCGGGTAATAATTTTCCAATAATCATACTCCTGTACTCTTTTCTAGTAGCATTAGTAATCGCTTTCGTTTCAATCGTTCCTGCTGCGCGATTTTTTATGATAGAATTTCACATAAACTCGTAGAATTAAAATGGCTGACCATGCAAAATCGTCGAAAAGTGCAAGCTCTCAAGCTTTATCATAAATTGATTCTAGAAAGAACACCGCCATACCTACTCGAAAAGATAGGCTATCGTACAGACGTACATAATGTTAATATTAGGAGCAGAGGTCTCATTACACCACTTTATTTGAGAAAAGTTAAATATTACAAATCATCCTAAAAACCCAGTGCTCCACCTAAAAGGTACTACACTGGGTTACCTGTTCTAAGTATTCAATTATTTCCATAACATTTCAAATTTCCCTATTCTAACTAATTATTCCACCTAATTATTTAACAAAAAAAAAAAAAAAAAACAAATTTCCAAAAAAGTACTTTTAAAATAGCTGGCTATCAGACGTTATTATGAAATTTGCGCCCGTGGAGCGACTTATATTGTTAACTCTCAGCATTCGCCTAGGAATGAGGAAAACCACGAAAACCCCATTCTGAGAGTGGCATTGGGAAAACAACCCCAAGCCTTATTGTTTGGGGTTGTTTTCCCAATGCCACTCTCAGAATGGGGTTTTCGTGGTTTTCCTCATTCCTAGGCGAATGCTGAGAGTTAACAATATAAGTCGCTCCACGGGCGCAAATTTCATAATAACGGCTGATAGCCACCACCGCCGCACAGTTTAACGTGTATGCTTTGTACAATTCAATGCCGGCCAATCTCAAAACATTAGATATGCGACCATTCCAACGTGCGCTTTTGCGATACATGTATCAAAGACAATAATTTATTACTTTGTTTGCTTCTCTCTCTTTTCTTTTGTTATTACTATTATTATTATTATTATTCGTTGCATTTTTTTTGTTTTTCTTTAACTTACCTTTTTTTACATCGCAGAATGTTTAGCGTAGTTTGTAGTGTTAGGCATTTATGTTTGTACAGTAGTATTGACTCATCTGTACTATCATCTTTTTACTTACATTTTAAGGATACAGATTAAAAACAGGGGGTAACGCTATGTTACCTATCTGAAGTGCTCCTTATGGTTTAGCTTTTAATACTTCGATTGTTTATTTGTTATATTTCTTTTTCTATTTTTGTTCTCTGCGAAACGTGCTGAATAAAGACATAAGTTTCTTAAACACTAACATATGATAACTATCTTTGAAAACACATTAAATCATAATAAAACTCTTATTTTATAACAATTTAAAACTGACATTTGAAATTACAGATCTCATTAATTATCTGTTTTCTTTGTTGTTCCGCCGCTAGATGACTCTGGCTTGACAAGTCAAAATTTTAAATGTTAAATCAAGTGATTAGAATATGGTTTGTAACACAAACGAACTCAAATTCTCTCTTAAAATAAAATTAATATCTAAATATTTTGTATTTTCCTTGTTTGTTCTGTGTTCTGGGTTTGTAATGTTAAATTCCATGGGTGTGATATGTTTTAAGATCACAATATGAACATAAAATTACCTCAATTAAAAGCATTACTCCATAAAATTAACAATCCCAATAGATCTTTAATGTTGACTTCTGTTTACTAAAAAATTGTTGACATATGATAAAGTGTGTTTCCTAATGCCACAACGTTTCCATTTATGAAACAGTATTTTATGGGATATATGAGATAGAATGCCCCAAGACCGCTACGCTACAAAAACCTATTTCTCGCCCCTAGCCAATTTTTATGCGGTTAGAAAAATTTTAATTTCAGCAACAAAACTTTTAGCATTGACATTTTGAGGAAATGTTGTTGTAAATAGTGGTTTCTGGGATTTTACCTTGCATCAAAACAAGGAAAATGTGCATTCTTTGATGTCAAGAAAATCCTTCAAACATTCGATCCAATCATCTTGTTTTCATATGAGATATGCCGATGCCAATTTCCAATTATCTCTCAGTCAGTCGTTGAGCCCCAGAATGGTAACAAACGCGAAGTTTGCATAAACAGCTTCAGGTCCGCATCTACGATAGCAAACGTCCGTATCAATATTGTTCTACATCCGCTACAAACGGGCGTGCTTTGAAGTTCAAGCGGCTTACACATGTAAATACATCACGTACAGATGTATCTGTATAGGCTTCGTTCAGCCCGTTTCATTCATCTTTTCTCTAGAATGCTACCCTTCATCGACATGAAATAGATCTTGTATTGATTATGCGTTTGTGTGTGTGTGTGTCTTTAGACTTGTTTGCACACTTTTTTTCTTTTCTATGGAAACCGCTCGTTAAGTGAAGCCTACAAAGGATTCAATGCGATTCGACAGCTGTCGGATCAAAGACGTTACATTGGAACGACCCCTGCTCTAGATAGAAAGGCATGTAAAGAAAGTCAGTTGCTGTGACAATCGTATTGAATTAGAATTTCGTTCAATGGGGAATTTTAAACCTTTTGGATCAGAGGATTTGTAATCGCTAGCATTTGCAGCCATTCAGAGTTTGTGTATTGGTTTCCTATTGATTCCTTATAAAACATAAAATATCCTAAAAAGTCCTAAAGTTCCTATAGGACTAGTTTGGCCGCAATGGTCATCTTCAGCTAGAAGATTGTAAGTATTTTTATAACTTATTTTTAGTTTAAAACGTTAAATTGTATTATTGTAGATTCTAACTGAAGATGGCCATTGTGGCCGAAACTAGTCCTAGAGTAAATTAAAATATTTTATGTTTTATAAGGAAACAAGAGGAAACAGACGAAATACCATTAAAAGTTATAGAAAGTAGTCTAGATTCAATATCTGCACCTCTGTGTGATATAGTGAACGAATTCTTTGTATCAGGTGTTTTTCCTACCTCTCTTAAATTCACCATAGTGAGGCCAATACATAAAGGTGGTGACCATATTTCATGTGCTAACTATAGACCCATTTGCCTACTAAATACTTTTTCAAAAATTATGGAGGAAGCAATAGTCTACCAGCAAGTTATACCTTTCTTTAGAAAACATAATCACCTACATCAAAACCAACACGGCTTTTTGATTGGTAGAAGCACAAGCACGGCTTTATATGATTATGTGGAAGAAGTATATAAAGTTTTTCAAAATGGAGCTTTAAGTTGTGGAATCTTTTTACATATCACAAAAGTTTTCGAAATTGTAGAGATATGGAATCAGGGGTGTTGCATACGACTGGTTTCAATCTTACCTTACTGATCGTAAACAAATGGTTAAACTAGCTACAACAGCGGGGCACACTTATTCGGATACAGTGATAACTAACATTGGTGTGCCACAAGGCAGTATACTTTGTCCCCTGCTCTTTTTAATTTTTCTTAACGATATTTATACAGTAAATAGCGGTGAAAATCAAAAAGTAATTAGCTTCGCGGATGATACTAATATATTAATTAAAAATTATGATTTTATTTCCCTAAAATAAACAGGTTCACTGGTATTAGAAAATCTAAAAGAGTGGTTTAAACAAAACAACCTAGTACTAAATACTACAAAAACAAAATGTATACTTTTTAAAACAAATGAAACTATGGAAACTCCTAAAAAAATTGACTTTGATAATGAGAAGATTGTTATAGAAAAGCATTGTAAAATCTTAGGTTTATATATAGACGACAAATTGCAATGGAACCAACATACCAATTGTCCGCCTGCGTCCGCATTATAGCGATCCTGTAGTGTAAGCGAGATACACAGAGGTATCCGTGCATTAGAACGGTAAAGAAGTATACGGAATATTCAACTGGATTACATTAGCATATTGCTATGATGCACTCGTATTTGCCAAGAAATCCACATTTCTACGCTGTCGCCGCACAGGCGCAAGAGCCGTCGCTCGCACACGTGCGTGTCAGATGCATTTTATATTTCGTCGGGAGAACTACTCGCTCGTACTATTTAATAAAACGCGTTGTTGGTAAGTAGATAACGGTTATTTTAAAAATGGAGCACTATACGCCGGAGCAAAAACTCTTCATGATTAAACACTTTTACGGTGGTAATTCCGCGGAGGTAACTCGGGATTTATTTGCAGCTAATTTCCCCGAAAGTCAAATTCCCAATGCAAGCACCATTCGTAGGACCGTTAATCGATTTGAAACTACATTTTCTTTAGTAAATAATAAAAATAAAGTTGTTCCGGATAAGAATGTAAGCGATATAGAAATTCGAGTACGTACTTTTGTTGAAGTAAATCCCACTATCATCTCGACAAATTGCTCGCGAATTAAGTATCTCTAAAACAACGGTTCATAAGATTTTACGTACTAATAAATATCGTTCATACAAATTTACAAGTTCACAATTACTTCTTCCCGATGATTATTATCGCCGAATGGAATTTTGCGAAAGAATGATAAATAAATATCACGATAACCAATTTTTTTTTAACAACGTATTGTTCACAGATGAAAAAACATTTTACCTACACGGGCATCATAACCGCGCAGTTTGTCGTTACTGGTCGCGTAAAAATCTACATTTAAATATACCAACGCGAACGCAGTATCCACAGAAGCTAAATGTATGGGCAGGTATCATTGGAAATCATATAATTGGGCCTTTTTTCATTTACGGTAATTTAAACGGAAATAGATACCTACAGTTACTTGAAAATAATATTATTCCGGCAATACGGGAGCGATTTAATATAAATGAAGTTTGGTTTCAGCAAGATGGTTGCCCAGCACACAATACACGCATTGTAACAAACTTTATAAACGCGGTTTTTGAAAACAGATGGATCGGTAACTCGGGCCCTATTAAATGGCCAGCGGGGTCCGTTGATCTAGCTCCAATCGATTTCTTTTTATGGCCCTTTTTACATAATACAATATACGGATACGGTGATCAACGGCCATCAAACCTAGAGGAACTGCGCGCGAGAATTATTGAAATCAGTAATACTGTCACAGCAGATATGTTAACAAATGTTCGTCGGAATTTTTATGATCGGTTGGGTTACTGTTCTTATCAAGAGGGAGGTTTATTTGAACACTTAATAAATTAATTTACTTCAAATTTTGTTATTGTAGAATAATATTCTCTTTTAGCTAATTGCAGGTTTATTGCAATGTTGAATACAATTCTGTTTTAAGAATTAAATATTTTATTTTCCATTATTTTATTATAGTTGCCTTTTTAGATTTTATACTTGTTGAACAATATTATTTTAGTTTTTATTTTAAAGTTTAGGAGTTCTGATTATTTATTTTTGATTTTTTATGTTGTTTATGAGGCTGTGATGAATTACTTCACTGACATGTTATCAGTGATTATCCGATGCTTCATACAAACTAAAAATATTTACTTATATCGGGAACACACTGCCTCTAACAGTGCTTTTTATTTTTCAGGAATAGTATTTTCTACCACATGTAATGTTATTAATCACTGATGCTATAACAAAGAACTCTAAAAACTTGCCTATATGCCCCAATACATTTACACGTGTAACTTATAATACGTCCGCTATCGTTTGTAAATGCCATCCGCGTGCCGCTAAGTAAGCGTAGCAATTCAAGGTGGCACGCCCATTTATAGTCGACCAGTAGTTACTAATACATGCATCGTGCTATGAACGGTTGCCACACTGTATAGTGTATTTATATAATAAGGTCAGCTAGCTTGCTACGGTCTTAAAATTCTAAATCAGTTGAGTAATAACTAAAGCAGACCACTTTCCGTGCGCCCCATGAGCGCCGATGTGGGGATGACTGTATTGCATATTACTTTAATAGTGGAAAACCAAATATATATTTAATTACTTCTGATAGAATAAATGTCTTTACTTCTATACTTATATCGGCAACAAGCTCATGTTGCGTCCCTATTCTATCGCATATTCTAGTATATTACGAATTAAACTCCCATACCGGCGCACATGGCGCGCACGGAAAATGGTCTGCTCTAGTAATAACTACACAATGAGATCTGTGTACCATGCAAACATTGTCTCAGTTATACGTTACGGTATTATAATATGGGGAGATTCCAGAGAAACAAATAAAGTATTTATAATGCAAAAACGAGCAGTGAGGATACTGCTAGGCTTAGGTGCACGAGAGTCTTGTAAAAATAAGTTTAAAGAAAACAATCTTTTTACTGTGTATGGACTCTACATATACGAGTGTCTACTATTTGCTTATAAATATAAACATCTATTCGAAAGTATTGAAAAGAATCATAGATAGATAGACAGATAGATAGATAGATACATATATTGCTTTACCTGTGGTGTAGCATAACAGATATATAATAATAAAAGTATTATTAATAATAATAATAATAATAATAAATACACAAAAAATAATTTAAATAAATTTATGAATAGAATACCTACATAAATCGACATCCAGAGCCAAATACATCATTCTTGTATGAAATATTCTGCGAATGAGTAACAGTTTTTGGTTTTTAAGTGTAACTTCAATTGTCTATTAAACCTTGCATGAGAGCACAGTTTCAGAGGATCAGATAGAGCATTGTAAATTCGAATACGGTGTCGAATATAAGATGCGTAGAATTTATTTGACCTAGAAAAATCACAACGAACAAAATCTGACCGTCGCGTGTTGTAGGAGTGTGTTGTCGAATTCAGCTGAAATTTATTTATGTTATTCCGAACGTAGCAGGCAGCTGCATGTATATAAAGATTGTAAACTGTTGGGACACCCAGCTCAATGAAATAATCTCTGCAGGAATGTCTCCTTTGCAAATTGTAAATAATACGAAGAGCTTTTTTCTGTATCTTAAGTATTAATTTTGTATGTGAATTGACCCCCCCAAATAATAGACCATATGTCAAGTATGAGTTAAAATATGCAAAATATATTGTTTTTAATGTACTGATATCGCAATTATTTGATTTAATTTTTCTTAAAACAGATAAAGACTTGTTTAATTTAGAAATAACTGAGTTAATATGAATATCCCATTTCAAGTCTTTATCTATAATTGGCCCTAACAATTTTAGCGTCAATACCGAAGTGAATACATTATTTTGAATTTTTAACTCTAGCGGGGAACTGTTTTTCCCAAAAAGAATTAATTTAGTTTTTTCAATGTTTAGAATTAGTTTATTTTCTCGACACCACACCATCATTTCATCCAATACGAGACGTGCCTTTTCTAACAATTCCTCCCGGGTTTCCGCGGAAATTAAAATTACAGTATCATCCGCGTACATCATAACACTACCAGACTAGTATTGCGGCAAGTCATTTATAAAAACAACAAATAGCAGTAGACCCAAGATTGATCCTTGTGGGACTCCAATATAGTTGTCTATTGTTTCAGATCTATATCGTTCCACATTACCATTATTATTTCTATGTTTAATTTCAGTAAATTGTCGAAGAATTTTTAAATTTAGAATAAAAATATTAATTTGTACCCTTTTTTGTGACGTATTTCCTTTGCATAAATGTTTAATTGTTGTACTTTGGAACAGGAATAAAATTTATTTATTATTATTATTATTACACTCCGCCAAAAAAGTATCGCATAAACTAAAAAAGGGCATTTATGAACCAAGATATTTTTATACGTTCACAAAAAGTTTGCCTCGTGTATGTGAACTATAAAAACACTAACAAAATAATGGAACTTAGCGTTTTTACTTTTTTTTTTCCTAAAAGAACACATTTAGAAAAATGCATATGTGTAAGGTTTGTTCAGTTGTTTATTGAAAGTCTTCCTATACGGACAAATTTTAAAGTGCGAAGTCAGAGTTCTGTACCAACGCTTTTAAAACTAAAATGAGCAATTTAATTTCAGAACAAGTGGCTGCTATAGTTGCTTTAATCGAAGATGGACGATCTCAAGCATACGTTGCTAATTTGATAAACATCAATCAGTCAAGTGTTTCTAGAGCCGTAGCCAGATATAGGGAAACAGGCATTTACAGTAGAAGACCTGTACCAGGTCGTCCAATATGTTCTACTCGCCAAGATGACCGCTATTTACTACTACAAGCATTACGTCGAAGACATGTAACTGCGAGACAATTGCAGAACGACTTGGCTAGAGTCAGAAATACTCGTGTGAGTACTCAAACTATTCGGAATAGGTTACGACAGAGTGGATTAAGAGCTAGAGTAGCTGTAACAGCCCCTCGTCTCACTAGGTACCACCGAGTGGCTCGCTTAAGGTTTGCCAGAGAACATGTAAATTGGAACATTAATGACTGGGCCAATATACTCTTCACAGATGAGTCAAGATTTGGTCTTTACACCTCAGATAGGCGTATCTCAGTGTACAGACGAGACGGTGAGCGCTATTCGCAGTGTAATATCAGACCTAGACCTAATTTCGCTGGTGGCTCTATTATGGTTTGGGGAGGCATCTGTTTAACAGGTCGTACAGAGTTAGTACCAGTAGACAGAGGTACACTGACTGCCCACAGGTATATAACGGACATTTTAGAAGAACATGTAGTACCATATGCGCCAATTATAGGAAACGAATTCATGTTAATGCACGATAATGCACGACCGCATGTTGCAATAATCGTCCAGGAATACCTTAACGATGTTGGTATTCCAGTTTTAGATTGGCCTGCGGTAAGTCCGGACATGAACCCTATCGAGCACGTGTGGGACCTCCTTCACAGACGGATACGAACCCAAAATGTTGCCCCAGCGGACCTGCATGGACTAGCAAATGCTCTCCGTGACGAGTGGGAGAATTTGGATCAGGCTTATATACGGAGGTTAATCGAATCTCTGCCAAACCGTATGCGAGCGGTCATAAGAGCCAGAGGTGGCAATACTCAGTATTAAAAGCTACTGTTATGACATTTTTCTTTCCAAAATTATAATTTCTTGTTTTAATAAAAATCTCAAGTATGAGTTCTTGTTTTTATTTGGCCTGTATTTTATTTAAACAATCATAGAAATTATATCTTAGAGCGCATTAAAGTATATTTACAACTTTATGCTACAAACAAAGATTATGCGATACTTTTATGATTCAAAACTAAATTATGCGATACTTTTTTGGCGGAGTGTATTATTAAACCAATACACACTTAAATTCTCCTCACTCTCGTTTATTTTTCTTACAACATGGATCACTGAATTAATATTGAAGGTAACTTTAGTATTTTACATATTGCAAATGAGGGTAATGTCCTTAATAAGCTTGAGTCACTAGAGATCCCAAGGCAACAGATCATTAATAAAGATCTATGTTTAAACTCAGATTTACAGTTTGAGACGACATTAATGTTCCAAGTTTTGTTTAACTATTGAGTTGTTTGTTGTGGTGAACAGCATTCAAGTTTACTCTTTTCTTTTATTTTCTTAGTTTCAACATTCTTTCATAGATGTCGTTGACTTTGAAATATCTGACTATCTTAACTACCAATGACTGTAAGTATTACTTTTTGCAAATCTTCAGTATTACTATTCTTAATTTGCCCACGAAGAACCAACAAAATGGCATTCTTCGTTTGAATACTACTTCTAGCAATATCTACACGAATTTACCTGAAAATTCTTAGGCGACTTCGTTGCCAACGATTTCACGTTTAATTTCACTGGAAACACGCACTACAGTGTGGTGCGCCGAAACCTTTGAATAGATGAATAGGTTCACTGACGGATATTCATCTGAAATCCCATCTCAAACCATTAGTGATATTCCTTACATGTATTTATCCGCAAGCAAAATATGTCTAAAGATAAGCCCGCCATACTACGCCCTCTAAATAAACAAATAAAGGAGAAAAAGGACAAGAAGAGGAAAACGCAAGCAACGAGCGCAAGGAAAACATATCCGCACGCAAATCAACCCCAACATCGCAAATAATCCCACGCGAACACGACTGGTAGGTACACCAGGTCCCTTTTGTGTTCGTCCATATAATAATAATTCAGTCTAGGGTATTTTCCTCGCACAGCGAAAGCCTCACGTACATACGTGGAGATCTCCAACTCCGTAGCGAGAAACCTTTCCCCCCATAGCTTGCCCTAGTCGCGGAGCCGGTCTCTGTGAACCCACTCTCGATCTGCGCGCTTTCCACGGTTCTCGCCGTATCATTTATTTACGCGAACTCCCGCGAGACCCAAGAAAAGTATTACGAGGGATGTAGAAGAGAAGCTGATGGGTTAGAGGGATGTAAGGTGGAGATTGATTCGTCTGCAAAATATAGCGAGTAGGTACGGTATAACATCTGTTGTATACACTTACAATAACACTGGAGATAGTTTTGTTTGGTAAATATGTATTTCATGCAACATTAGTTGTACACTGTAAGAAACTAAAATAACTTCAATATGGTAAATCTTGAATATTATAGAATAGAAACGAAAATGTATAAAATTAAGGAAATGGTGAATACGGCGACTTCAGAAGAGTTACGACATACTGTTAAAAAGATACCATAATACGTGTAGCAAGAAAGATGTGTAGGTCGACTAAAATAGATGAAGGAAGAAAACAAACAAGTTGGTGGCACGATTAATTGAAGAAAGAAAGAAAAATTGAAAATCAAACATGGAAAACGTATTTAGGTAACAGAACGTAAATTATACAATTCTTCATATTCTTGCACAATTGTAATAAAGCGAGTAACGTCCATGGCAGTAACTGCTTGAAATACTAAATGCGAATGTCGCAGAAGCGCGATCACTAGTCAGCATTTTGAATGAGCTCATCATTTTAATTCGTCTGTCTGAATTACTATCGGCATTACCGAAGTGCGAGGCGTACGATGCGGATAGATAGACGCAGTTTCATTAAAAACAATGCAATTAATAGCAAAATGCGATTCGTACGATGCGTGCCGTCCGTCCGATACTTACTAGTGAACGCCTACCTTTATACCGCAAGAAAATAACGAATTCGCTCTTACCCTTGATATTAAAATTCCGTAAGACGGCGCCGCAACTAGGGAGGGTGGGGTGAGTTGAATTAAACAATTGAATCTGAAAACCGTATCAAAATGAGCGCCACTACCGTTTACCTTCATAAACGTCTTACAGTACAGTACTTAAAACGGAGAAAATTATTTAGGGGTAAGGCGCTAATTAATAATAAAAAAAAAAGAAAATACCAAAGACTTGAGAAGTTAAAAACTATAAATATATTGACATATAGGAACATTTAATAAATGATTGAATTGATAAATTAGATACTATGGTACTCATGCGTCTTTAGCTACGTGAGCGTCAGTGTATATAGCTCAATTGTATAGTAAATTATATAAGAAAAATCCACATACAAAAAAAAAGAATAACATTCACTGCAAGAGCAGTAAGGAGGTCGTTTGGTTTAGGCCTAAACTTCACGTTACATGAAGTTTAACATTTATGAATATTAGGTAAAAGAAGGAAAAAAAAATTAAAGTTACACTGAGTTGTAGTTATTCAAAATTCAAATATATAGTTAAGCAAAAAAAAAAGAAAGAAAATTTAAACTAACTTTGTGGGGGGTCACTTATCTCGTTGATTGTGATGTACCGTTGCGGGGAGTCGATCCTCGGTTCACGCCAGAACCTTCTCAATTAGTGCGCAATTCGAGTTCTGCGAAGATTTGATCCTGTCATCCCCAAATTAGTTGTAATCAAATTTTAATTGTAATCCAAATTAGTTGTAATCCAAAATTAATTGTAGCCAAAACTAGTTGCCTTAGATGGAATTAGACAAGGTGCGTGGTGCAAGTTTTGCGATGCGCTATTATATCCGGAGACATCCGTAATAACAAACCGTTAGATAAATTGAAATAACCAAATCCTGGCGAACCACTGATGTGTGCCTAAAATACACTAATTCTTGGCCAACCAATATTCCAATTTCAGCGAATACTTCAATCACGCATCAAACTTGACACTAGCTTACGAGTACTCCCTTGGGTAGTTACGGGAGAAACGGGAACTTTTACATACGCGGAAATGCGAAGAAAAACCGACGCACGCGCGAATACTTAAGTCGGAAATAACAATAAAAGACTAACAAATTAATAATGAAATAAAAGGTTGACAAATGATAAATTGAAACGTACTGCTGTGTACTGAATGTACCAACAAAAATGCCAAATGAAATTAAAAATGAAAAATTAAATTAGCTAGCTCAAATGATAACAATTTTTATAAGGCGCAAAAGAACAATTAAACTCAGGGTTACTATCATGAAAAGTAAAATGTGGGTGAATTAAAAATAAAAGAACAGTATTTTGAATGACATAAAGATTCAATAATTTTATTATTTTTAAAAAAAAAATTAATTACAAACTTTGCAGAAAAAAAAAACCTTGGACAAAAAGGTCCTGGTCTAAATCAAAACTGCATTTGACTTTAAATTACAAAAGGACAATTCAAAATCCTTTTACAAAGCAACAGAAAACAAAAAGTTCAGAAAGATAATTTTTATTTTTCAATTCAATCCACGTGGTCTCAATATTAAAACAACTAAATTAAACGTGAAAAATGCAAGTAATTTATATAAATGAAAAATAAAAGCAAGCACAATGCTTTTATTCACCCAACCCGAGGTGATTAATTTACAAATCAGAAAAATTAACAACGAACAAAAAAATTAACTCTTTAAACTTAAAATATCTTCCTGCACGTAAAAATAATAACAGATCTTATATCTAAATGGTGTACACAAAAATACAATATCAATTATTATTAAATAAGTTCCGTGATGAACGAAATAAAATCAGAAACGTGAATTCAAAACTTGAAATCAATAATCACAAAATGTCAGCAATGAAATACAACTTTATATATCTACTTACTTTCGTATCGATCAAGGAACTGAATTCACAAGGTTAAACAATCGTATAAGTATAAAAATCTCAGATGCGTGCGATCCAACGCACACCGATCTGTCCGCAAACGGACGAACTCGCAAAACAAAACAATATATATACAATACCAGTGAACGCAAAATCTACACCTGACTGAAATTAATATAATTAACTGAACAATCATATAAACAAATTAGACAATCCAAAACATTAACTAACTCTTATATGAAAATAAAAAATTTGAAATTTCTTGCAACATTGATAAACGCTTAACGGAATGAACAAAAAAAAAACTGAATTTACAAAAACCCGAGGTGCCAGACCACAGCAGTACGTTACTTGAAAATTACTATAAAACGCAAGGTAATATGAAATAATGAAGTTAACCATTAAAAATCGTATTAAAAATATTCGCAGTTTATCAAACAACTCACAGATGGTATCTGCTGTGCCAGAAATGAATAAGCGTTAACAAAAGGAAATAGAAATTTACAATACTGAATAGCAAAAAAGGAAGGCCTTTTTTTCTAGTTATTATTATTAGTTTACCACTAATTTTATTTTGTAGTTTTATTTGGCACTCTTTATTATAAGCTTTGGATTAAATTTCAATATTTTTTTTTTATTTTTCCCTTAAATTTCACAATTTTTTGTGCAACTTTTGATGCTGTTTCTTAAATCTGCTTGCGTTCTGTACCCACGCTTATTTCTCTCTACTGTTTAATTTTTCTAAACAACTTTTTTTTATTTTTGCATAGGCCTCCTTGAAGATGTAAACCAGGTTGATTGCATTGTTCCGAATCAGCATTCAAGAGAACGTCAATCGTCGCTGAATTCATATGAGAAGATCGGCCACTTTCGAATTCTAACCTAACACTTAATTTTTTAACAATTAATTAACATATGATATCTAGCTTTGAAAAACACATTAAATCATAATAAAACCCTTATTTTATAACAATTTAAAACTGACATTCGAAATTAGAGATTTCATTAATTTTATGTTTTTTGTTGTTCCGCCGCTAGATAACTCTGGCTTGACAAGTCAAAATTTTAAATGTTAAATCACATAATTAAAATATGGTTTGTAACGCAATAATAAAATTAATATCTAAATATTTTCTATTTTCCTTGTTTGTTCTGTGTTCTGAGTTTGTAATGTTAAATTTCACGGGTGTGATATGTTTTTATACCACAATATGCAGTCTGTTTGATTTTAGCTGTCACACCAGATATCTCGACTGTTGTTAGAGCTACGACAAAATGTTAAGGAAGGAAAGTTGTTCTAGATTAATTCCCTATCATATGTTTTACAATAATTAACAATTGAGCTCAAGTACAAAGTTTTAAATGGAATGTGCCAAATTTTAATACGTATTTTACTTAACTCTAAAAAATTCTCTTTACAACGATATATCACGTAATTCTATCCCACGATTTTTTACGGGGTGAACTGAAATGAAACATCAGCGCCTTAATTAAGTACCAAAAACGAATACCCCGACGACAATTTCAATAGCTCAGTTCGAGAGATAAGTATTTTATTCTGACCCCAAACCCCAAAGAACCGATCTCCCTCACTTCCAATCCTTTCACGTATCCACAAACGTCCCCTGACCGAAAATTCCCCGACTCCCGGACGTATCGTATATCCACTTCTTGCCTGCCGCGTTCAACAGTTAGGAGCGGGTGCCGCTTACAGTAGCGGTTTGTTATCGGAAAAGGGGGAACGCTAACTATTCTTTTTCCCACAACGGTCGCCGCTGAAGTGACGGTCTAATTCGATGTGGCGAGTGAGCGAGTAGTGTACGTGACAAGCTACGAATGGTGGATCGAATAGAAGTAAAAAAGGGGGGAGTCCGGGGATTCTAGATATGGAGCGCTGTTTGGAGTAGACTATAGTAGACTGTAAGTAAGGAATCAGATATGGCAATTACACTCCGCCAAAAAAGTATCGCATAATTTAGTTTTGAATCATAAAAGTATCGCATAATCTTTGTTTGTAGCATAAAGTTGTAAATATACTTTAATGCGCTCTAAGATATAATTTCTATGATTGTTTAAATAAAATACAGGCCAAATAAAAACAAGAACTCATACTTGAGATTTTTATTAAAACAAGAAATTATAATTTTGGAAAGAAAAATGTCATAACAGTAGCTTTTAATACTGAGTATTGCCACCTCTGACTCTTATGACCGCTCGCATACGGTTTGGCAGAGATTCGATTAACCTCCGTATATAAGCCTGATCCAAATTCTCCCACTCGTCACGGAGAGCATTTGCTAGTCCATGCAGGTCCGCTGGGGCAACATTTTGGGTTCGTATCCGTCTGTGAAGGAGGTCCCACACGTGCTCGATAGGGTTCATGTCCGGACTTACCGCAGGCCAATCTAAAACTGGAATACCAACATCGTTAAGGTATTCCTGGACGATTATTGCAACATGCGGTCGTGCATTATCGTGCATTAACATGAATTCGTTTCCTATAATTGGCGCATATGGTACTACATGTTCTTCTAAAATGTCCGTTATATACCTGTGGGCAGTCAGTGTACCTCTGTCTACTGGTACTAACTCTGTACGACCTGTTAAACATATGCCTCCCCAACCATAATAGAGCCACCAGCGAAATTAGGTCTAGGTCTGATATTACACTGCGAATAGCGCTCACCGTCTCGTCTGTACACTGAGATACGCCTATCTGAGGTGTAAAGACCAAATCTTGACTCATCTGTGAAGAGTATATTGGCCCAGTCATTAATGTTCCAATTTACATGTTCTCTGGCAAACCTTAAGCGAGCCACTCGGTGGTTCCTAGTGAGACGAGGGGCTGTTACAGCTACTCTAGCTCTTAATCCACTCTGTCGTAACCTATTCCGAATAGTTTGAGTACTCACACGAGTATTTCTGACTCTAGCCAAGTCGTTCTGCAATTGTCTCGCAGTTACATGTCTTCGACGTAATGCTTGTAGTAGTAAATAGCGGTCATCTTGGCGAGTAGAACATCTTGGACGACCTGGTACAGGTCTTCTACTGTAAATGCCTGTTTCCCTATATCTGGCTACGGCTCTAGAAACACTTGACTGATTGATGTTCATCAAATTAGCAACGTATGCTTGAGATCGTCCATCTTCGATTAAAGCAACTATAGCAGCCACTTGTTCTGAAGTTAAATTGCTCATTTTAGTGTTAAAAGCGTTGGTACAGAACTCTGACTTCGCACTTTAAAATTTGTCCGTATAGGAAGACTTTCAATGAACAACTGAGCAAACCTTACACATATGCATTTTTCTAAATGTGTTCTTTTAGGAAAAAAATAAAGTAAAAACGCTAAGTTCCATTATTTTGTTAATGTTTTTATAGTTCACATACACGAGGCAAACTTTTTGTGAACGTATAAAAATATCTTGGTTCATAAATGCCCTTTTTTAGTTTATGCGATACTTTTTTGGCGGAGTATATATCTAAATTTGCATTTTATACCTACATTACATGTGAAATATTTAAGCTTAATACGTGTAAGATATACTGGGTGAGTTTTTTTATCTTGAGACAACGGAATATCTCTAAAACACTGCATTAAATCAAAAAAAGATCTTAATAAGATTTACTATCACACTGACAAAAGTCAATGCTAGGTTTTTCCACTATCACCAAACATAGTGGAAAAACCTAGCATTGACTTTTGTCAGTGTGATAGTTATTGTTACACCAAAGGTTCCAACACCCAATTACTGGATTAATAAGATTTGTTATAATGTACGGGGCTTACTGATTGGCGCCGAACTCGATTCCCCACTTTAACGGCGACGAGGCAGCTTCACAAATCACGGTACGGTAAATCGGCACAACATGCATTACTGGAGTATCGAAAATTCCCAATAGTTACGCCAGGTTGAACATCAACATTCTTGGAACGTAAATGTTTGGTGTGGAATAATTGTCAATAAGCTTATTGGTACATATTCCATCGATGGAAACTTAAATGGTGTAAAATTTCGAAACATTTTGCAAAACGAACTTCCAGTGTTACTTGAAGATCTTCCCTTGGACGTACGGCAAACAATGTGGTTCCAACATGACGGTTGTCCAGCACATTATTCATGAATAGCAACAGAAGTATTAGATCGAGCCTACAATCGTCGATGAATCGGAAGAGGTGGTCCAGTGTCTTAGCCTGCAAGATCGCCAGATCTTACTTCCCCTGACTTCTTTTTGTGAGGCCACCTTAAGTCTGAAGTTTATACACTTTATTTGAGAAAAGTTAAATATTACAAATCATCCTAAAAACCCAGTGCTCCACCTAAAAGGTACTACACTGGGTTACCTGTTCTAAGTATTCAATTATTTCCATAACATTTCAAATTTCCCTATTCTAACTAATTATTTAACAACAAAAAAAAAAAAAAAAAAAAATTTATTAAATTTCCAAAAAAGTACTTTTAAAAATAGCTGGCTATCAGACGTTATTATGAAATTTGCGCCCGTGGAGCGACTTTATTGTTAACTCTCAGCATTCGCCTAGGAATGAGGAAAACCACGAAAACCCCATTCTGAGAGTGGTGAAGTTTATACAGAAGTGCCAACCACGAGGGAAAACATGATTGAGCGAATCACCAACGCTTGTTCAATGATTACGCCGGAAACACTTCTCAGTTGTGTGCAATCATTCCAATTGCAAATAAATAAATGTATCAAAGTGGAAGGACAAATTTTCGAATTGTTGAATGGCTTTTTGAAATGTTATTTAACATCAAAATAACACAAAATCATGTTTGCTTGCTTCTCTTTTTTGTGTATTTTTTGTAGACGTTCACAATCATGTTTTTTGCGATTACAGCGCAATATTGCCACGGAAAGTTCCATTATGCGTTAATGCATATGTATGTAGAATTGTGCACACGCGTAAATAGAAGCCTCGTTTCCTGTGTTCAAGAAAAACCTTGAGATTCCGCAATCGAAGACACAGGAAGCGAGGGCTCGAGGGAGGCGCGTATGGGAAATATCGGGGAGTACGCGACAAGTGGTGGAGGCGCTAAATTATAATTTTTTTTAATTATTTTTAAATTTATTTTCAAATTTACGTTGTTTTAAATTAGGAGTTTTTTTTAATTTTTTTTTAAATCAATATCAACAACATGGATAAAATTAAGACTAGATTTCAACATAAAAAAAGAGGCTATTTTGGGAGATAAACAATTTGATTTAGATATTCAATTAGATCAGGGTGCTTTTGGAAGAAGCTCCCTTACACCGCGTTCGCCACCTCCACAATTAGCTCCACCAACAAACCTGATAAGAGTTTCGATAAATTAAAACAATAAACGCTATAGTTACTTTGCCTCTAGGAACATCTAGGATAAATATCACAATTAAAAATAGAAATCATGCAATTGATGCTTTAGTCGTTACGAATCGAAAAAAAAATTTCAAACAAAAACTACATACTTGATGGCGTAGAATCCGAATCTGCAATACAAAATGGGGGTTCCCCCATTTAAGATGTCAAAATTGTCCCCTGGGGGTGAGCTGGGAGATCAAGTTCGCTACCATTCAGTGAGCCCCCTACATCATAACAAATCTTATTATGCTCTTTTTTGATTTAATGCAGTGTTTTAGAGATATTCCGTTGTCTCAAGATAAAAAACTCACCCAGTATAGTATAGTATGATGTACAACATATCGTCATAATTTTATATACACTCCGCCAAAAAAGTATCGCATAATTCAGTTTTGAATCATAAAAGTATCGCATAATCTTTGTTTGTAGCATAAAGTTGTAAATATACTTTAATGCGCTCTAAGATATAATTTCTATGATTGTTTAAATAAAATACAGGCCAAATAAAAACAAGAACTCATACTTGAGATTTTTATTAAAACAAGAAATTATAATTTTGGAAAGAAAAATGTTATAACAGTAGCTTTTAATACTGAGTATTGCCACCTCTGGCTCTTATGACCGCTCGCATACGGTTTGGCAGAGAGTCGATTAACCTCCGTATATAAGCCTGATCCAAATTCTCCCACTCGTCACGGAGAGCATTTGCTAGTCCATGCAGGTCCGCTGGGGCAACATTTTGGGTTCGTATCCGTCTGTGAAGGAGGTCCCACACGTGCTCGATAGGGTTCATGTCCGGACTTACCGCAGGCCAATCTAAAACTGGAATACCAACATCGTTAAGGTATTCCTGGACGATTATTGCAACATGCGGTCGTGCATTATCGTGCATTAACATGAATTCGTTTCTTATAATTGGCGCATATGGTACTACATGTTCTTATAAAATGTCCGTTATATACCTGTGGGCAGTCAGTGTACCTCTGTCTACTGGTACTAACTCTGTACGACCTGTTAAACAGATACCTCCCCAAACCATAATAGAGCCACCAGCGAAATTAGGTCTAGGTCTGATATTACACTGCGAATAGCGCTCACCGTCTCGTCTGTACACTGAGATACGCCTATCTGAGGTGTAAAGACCAAATCTTGACTCATCTGTGAAGAGTATATTGGCCCAGTCATTAATGTTCCAATTTACATGTTCTCTGGCAAACCTTAAGCGAGCCACTCGGTGGTTCCTAGTGAGACGACCCTAGCAGCACAAGAATCGGCATGATATCGGCTAAGCTTCGCTGATATTGCTGACCGATGTCGTAATTATAGCGGCCGCTGATATCATACCGATACAAAATGTGAACATTTTGCAATATTGGTTCGATATCGAAATTCCAATACTTATCCGATATCGAAATTGCAACATCTATCCGATATCCAAACTCCAATACCTATCCGATATCAATACAATTAAAATTAGATACAGTATCATCAGTAGACCGATACATGATTGATACTTACGCAACGTTTTCTATGCTCCGCCGATAAAGTTTTAGTTATATTGGTGTGATGACTAATTTCTACATAAAAGTATGTAGTTTGTCTATCCACGATAGTGGATATTTATACAGGCTGTCCCAAACGTAGTTCCCGAAACGGAAAAGGGTTATAAAGAGTATAATTTCGAGTCAAATTAGCCCCATATGTGATTATTCAATTCTAATAAGGTTTTTGCGGGTTTGATAAAGATCTTCCACAAAAAACGTTGATAAAATTATAGGCAAAAACAGTATTCTATTGTAATGTTAGAATTTAGAAAGAATTTAGAAACCATCAACATCCTCTGAAATATCAAAGCCGTTAAACAAAAGGATGTACCTTTGATAATATCACAATGTTTAATTTCAATTTAACTTCATTATAAAATAACTTCATTCTTATTGTCGTACTCTTTTGTTTGTTGATAATTTAATGAACGTTTATATGAAGGAAGATTTTTAGAAAAAATAAATGATTCGTAAAC
Source organism: Cetonia aurata (assembly GCA_949128085.1). Lineage (NCBI taxonomy): Eukaryota > Metazoa > Arthropoda > Insecta > Coleoptera > Scarabaeidae > Cetonia > Cetonia aurata. Next base: position 24,827,467 of record OX421889.1, on the reverse strand, counting down.
TATGCATCGAATAATAATCACACCTAGGATTAGTTCGGCTGGAAATGACACCCACTATAACACCTTTGTGTTAGAACATTTAATTTCGAGGCAGTCTCTATAGTCATATTCATATTGAACAATGCGGAAAAAATACATCAGATTCATAATCACATTGCACATGTAATGTTTTTCAAATTATTTGCCACCATTTTCTGTGTATAATAATTTCTGACAAAATAGAATATTATGCGCATAAAATAATATACATAATGAAGGAAAGACTTTATGTAATAGAAAGTAAATAAAGCAATAAATTTCAAGAAAAATTACTAATATAAAAATACTTAATATGTTTATTTATGAGTAATTGACACAAATATTTAAAGACATAATTAATAAAAACAAAAACTGAAAATAACTAGGAAAACATGAAACGGAAAACAAACTCAATATGTGCATATTTTAAACGAAAAGTAATAATTTAACATTTGTTACAGATTAATTTTTTACAAATGAATAACAACAAAAATTCTAAGTAATACCTAAAAAAATCCAGTCGTCTAAATTATTCGTTCGCTAAAGACGTTATATTCTTCTTCCTTTCTTTTCTGCCCCCATCTCATCTCTTGATATTCGTCTCTGTCCCATCCGGCTGTTTGACTCTAATTGCTTCTGTAAATAAAAATAACAGTTTTGATATAAAGTTACAAATAAAATAATAATGCATGTAACATTACCTAGAAATACTATGTATATTTCCAATTTATCAAAAGCTTCTGTAGATTGTCTCTATTTTCATGAATAATTTACATTAATACTTTTCGAGAGGATTTGTTTTAATATTAGATATATGCTTCCTTTAACGTACTTCCCCCAATTAAGCACCACATACGTATCTAAAAAAAAGTGTTTTTCTTTAGTGTATATAAGCATTGTATAAAAGCTTTAATTTGTCTGAAGTACGCTTGTCATTTATTTTATTCTATTAATGCGAAACGTTTTTTACGCTACACATATTGTAGAAACAATGCTTTCACGTAAAATAAGAAATTTACAAGCGTCTTCCATTTTGTTAACGCTGCATATTTACACAATAAATGAGTACTAATCATTAAATTAAATTATATACTTGATACATACATAAAACATTATTCATAAAAATTTCCTTACCTTTATAAGCTTCATTCATCCATTTTGTAATGTGCACAACGCTTACTATAATGCAGCGACAAAATAAATAATGGCAACCACTTCACCTGATCGTCATGCTCACACTGCAATAAGGAACGGTATGATGGATTGTGGTAGGTGGTGGTGGTAAGATATTGCACGTAGATCTAACTCCCATAAACATTGCGTTTAGATGCCAATTTTTATAATCACGGCTGAGTTAGAAAATTGCATTTGCATATTCTTAAGTTATAAATCACTTCACCTACTAAAACTGTTTTATAGTCGATATTAATTTTAATTTCCCAATTGAAATTTTATATCTGAACGCTCTTGTATTGTTATATTTCAATCAACCAGTCCGTATAGATTTAGGATATTAGCCGACTTTCTATCGTCAAAAAAATGACAATAGTCAAATCCATATACCTCATTTCTATCAATATCGCAGCGGCGTTTATTAATGATATCGCCCTGATATATGTCTTGAGTTTCCAGCCGATGATCAGCCGATACATCAAACGTTCAACCGATATTTTACCGATAATGGATCTTTTGTATCGCAGTGATATCGTATACTGGTAGAAAGCCGATATCGGCACAATATCTTTGATATCGACCCGACATCAGGATATCGGCCCTATATAAAGCCGATCATTAGCCGATGATTTGTGCTGCTAGGGGAGGGGCTGTTACAGCTACTCTAGCTCTTAATCCACTCTGTCGTAACCTATTCCGAATAGTTTGAGTACTCACACGAGTATTTCTGACTCTAGCCAAGTCGTTCTGCAATTGTCTCGCAGTTACATGTCTTCGACGTAATGCTTGTAGTAGTAAATAGCGGTCATCTTGGCGAGTAGAACATCTTGGACGACCTGGTACAGGTCTTCTACTGTAAATGCCTGTTTCCCTATATCTGGCTACGGCTCTAGAAACACTTGACTGATTGATGTTCATCAAATTAGCAACGTATGCTTGAAATCGTCCATCTTCGATTAAAGCAACTATAGCAGCCACTTGTTCTGAAGTTAAATTGCTCATTTTAGTTTTAAAAGCGTTGGTACAGAACTCTGACTTCGCACTTTAAAATTTGTCCGTATAGGAAGACTTTCAATAAACAACTGAACAAACCTTACACATATGCATTTTTCTAAATGTGTTCTTTTAGAGAAAAAAATAAAGTAAAAACGCTAAGTTCCATTACTTTGTTAGTGTTTTTATAGTTCACATACACGAGGCAAACTTTTTGTGAACGTATAAAAATATCTTGGTTCATAAATGCCCTTTTTTAGTTTATGCGATACTTTTTTGGCGGAGTGTAGTATGATGTACAACACATCATCATGATTTTATATATTTAATACGATAAATACAGCATAATAATGTATCAAGAGCCGGTATTTCAATCTTCTAATAAGGGTATCTAATAACAATTTGGCTAATAGGTATATAACAAGAGCTCACTTTTACCCTGTCGATGGCCGTAATATGAGTAAAATAAGGATGAAAATATGGTTTCTATGAGTTAACAAAGTTGAAAAATACGCATGCTGTTCTGCTGAGCCAGTAAACCAGATATACCATCTCGACTCCCCAATATGTCGTTGCCGTTTAACGGTAAGCGGACACCGGTATTTTCTACCCTTGTCTAACTACTACAAAATGCTATCAACAGCTCCAACTTTTCAATTTGAAACAAATCAACGAAGCCCTCATTTGGTAATACTGCGGGGTGAGAGGAAAGAATCGCTAGACATGCGTAATTCAATGCAAGGGAAGTCAGTGTCCGGTTCACTTCGCTCATTTCTTAATAAAGCGTCGTGTGATATTGAGAGTGCGGTCCTAGTTTTATAATGGTTAGTAAGTTCTGATCGCGGTCGGTAATTTTATAAGAAAATAGAATATTATGCGCCCGCGGAAAAACTATTTATAAGACAAATTTACGATGGCAATTCAGCGGAAGTTACACCCGACTTATTTGCAGTAAATTATCCAGCAAGATCAATTCTTAACGCGACTACTATTTATTATACGATCCGTGGTTTTGAAATAACATTTACATGAATAAATGAGAAAAATAAAAATATCACAGCGAAAAATGTCAGTGATATTGAAATTGAAGTTTGTGCCCTAGCGGAATAAATCCTACATGACCTCTAGACAAATTGCTGGCAAATGTAATATTAGTGCAACAACTGCTTTAAACCTTTTTCATCAGAATAAATATCGGCCATACAAAATTAGCACATCTGAAGAAGTTTTACCCGATGATTGTTACCGTCGAATGGAATTTTGCCAACTAATGATGAATAAATATCACGATAACGAATTAATTTCTTGGCGATTATTTACAAAATTAAAATTATTATCATTTCTAATTTGAATTTGTTGAAACATGCATCGAATTTTATATTTTTTTCTAACATTAAAATGTTGGTTTGTTTAAAAGTGATCATTATTATTTGTATGTGCATTTTAGAGAAGTAATGTTCAAAGAATATTTATGGCTTCCTAATCTTTCAGATAAATGTTGTATACTTTACCCCATAAAACCCGTAAGATTAATAAGTATTATTCTCTATCAAACAAACATATTGCTAATAAAATAGAAGTAATATGATATAACAAAGCCTTAATATTGATAAATAAAATCACCAGTGCCCAAAGAAAAATTAAACGAAAACACAATTTTGTATTAAATTTTCTTTCGGATCAAATAGACACACATGTCAATACAAATTCTTTGAAATTCTATTTATATATTCTATATACGTGCTTCTATTACATTAATTCCTGGTAGTTACGCTCGATTGTCAGGGGAATCAATTGATACTATTAAAAAGCTGAAAGATACGCTTCGGAGAAGAAAAAGGTCAGCTTAAACCGGGACAGTGCACATCTCCGAACAGCCGTTGTTCCCCTGACAAGAAATCGATGGACTGAAATATGATTTGCTGTCACATCCACTCTTATCGGCGCGATTTACTACCTACTGACTGGGTTAAAACTGCCACGGTTACAACCTACATGTGTGTGGGTGATATTGACCTAAAATATATTTATCTATTTCATCGCTGGAAATAAAAATTATAGGTGGTTTAACACAATGTTATTATCATACAGGATGTAACATTGGTAACGTCATAGAGTCTGGAAGTTTTATGGTAACAATTTTTGGAAAGCTAACTATATATCACGATTTACACTACCGTCCACGAAAGTTTGGCCAAATACTTAAAACATCAGAAGATAAGACCAACTTAGTACTAATAGTAAAGAAAAAACAAATTTAATGCTCTAAAGAATAAAAGCTATTACAATCTAACGAAAATTGTATTTCTCAATTTTACTTCTTAAATACCTTTCCAATAAATATCAGCCTTTGCGTTGATGACTGCGTGCACAACTCGCAGTATCCTTGCCTTTAATTTTCTCACAAAGGAATTTTGCGAAGTGATCGAACCTGGCACACTCTGGAAATCGCCATTTTCCATTTTGGCGGAACCTCGTGTTTAGGGGTCAAAGTTACCCCTAAAATATCAACGATTTTGGGATTTTTGCAATTTACGCCGTTGTCACGAATAAAATAATATATTTCTAAATGCGTATTTTATAGGTCTACCATGTAACATTTGAATAAATTCGCCGTTTACTTGATGTAAATCCATTTTAATTAATAGTTTATTGTATATACTTTCTGACGAAGCCGTTGTACGGCGAAACAGCTGTAATTTTAACATCTAACAATAAAGCGTAAATCTCACAACTATTTGTTGTCTATTAATTATTCTACCATGTGACGTACCATTATGTGGGAAAAATAATGATTTCTTTTTTCTACTATTCAATATCATATCTTTATATTAAGTATATCGTAACCGTGTGGGGGACCTCCGCATCATAAATAAACCACGCGCTTAATAAGACTAAACACTCTTTACTCTATGATTTTGTTGCCGGCAAAGTGTCTGGCACGACACAGAACCGTCCCTGTAACTGTGGTTTCGGTGCCGGCAAAGCTACTGGCACGACCCAGAATCGCCCCTTTAACAGCGGTGTAGGTATCGGCCCCTTTAACTGTAGTTTCGGCGTCGGCAAAGCTAATGGCACCACACAGAACCGCATATTTAACTGTGATTTCGGGCCGGCAAACCTACTGGAACGACACAGAACTATCCCGCCGCAGCTCGTACCATAAAACCGCCCGCGTACTTTTAGATTTTAATGGCTTTGGATCATTGTTTTGCATCAACATTTAAAAGCACTCCGTCGTATACATTGTTATGTCTAATGTCTGTTTATATTTACAATGGTTACAATGTTTTTTTTTACACTCACCTGTTTTCTTTTGCCATTGAACAATACTCGATGTTGTTTGCACCCATTTTGTTGAAATAAATTTCTGATTTAAAGGCACGTTTTAACTCTTTTAATCGTCCCGCCTAGTTACAATTGGCGCCCGAGCAGGGATGTTTTTCTATTTAGTATCGCTAGTTGAGAACTGCTCTTGATTTACATGGACTTTTACATATCCGTCGCATCCGATCGAATTCACCGTCTGTAGAAAAAGGGTACGGATCGCTTTAGAACCGCAGTTAATTTACTTCGTTAGTACAGATAGGTATAGCGGGCATCATGTCGGAGCTAGAAGAACCAATACTCGTATTTCCACCCAAACGGGCATGACCGCCACCAGCGTCCTCGTGGCTTCCCGGGAATTCGTGCTGCTCCCTCAACTGGCTGTTTTGGACACGTCTCCGGTCCAGAAACTACAGGCAACACCGCCAGCAATAGCCGAGGGAAGAAGCGAAGTCACCATAGACATCGTGGTACCATCCTCTGGATCCTGCCAACAGACGAAGTCTTGCAAATGAGGTAATACCGTGGTCACGCTAGTGCAGTAGCCGCCGGAAACCAGTTTGGAAAAGGCACTTAAACCACGTGACATGAATCCCTGCCGGAAATGGCGTCATCCACACGTCCATCGTAGCCATTCGGCGTGGTTTGAAGTCTCTCGAAGACAGAACGAATTTATTTTGCAGTCTTTCATTTTAGTGAGGGGGTATGTAACGTACCGTTCTTTGGGCAAAATCTATTTTAATATGAATTTTAGGTTTATCATTAATTTCCTTTTATTCAAATTTTTATTTAATTAAGTTTTTTATTCGCTCATGTTTTACCGCACGAAGTATCGTCTGCGTATACGGTACAACCGTTCCCACATGCTCAACTTCCACTATCGCGACCGCGTGGGGAGGATGTATAAACCGCGCGCTTGGTAGTGGTAGACACTTCTGCTCTGTGATTTCGGTGCCGGCAAAGCTATTGGCCCCATACGGAACCGCCCCTTAGTTGTGATTTCGGTGCCGACAAAACTACCAGCACGATACAGAAATACTCCTTAGCTATGATTTTTGTGTCAGCAACGCTACCGGCATGAGTTGCAGCCTAGCGGGAATGGCGAAACATAAATGACTAAGCATTAGTATTGGAAATAGAAAATTCTAGATTACTAAGAAACTATAAGAGATAGGCATAGAAAACCTCAATACAATCTTAAAGACTGTTAAAATTAGAATCTAAATGAGATAGTAAATACATGGTGTTGCATTGAAAATAAGAAAGTTATTTGGCTTTAATGATAGTGAAAATGAAAAGTAGGTTTTTATTCACGCTGTATAATTTTTAAGCATCATTTTAATTTTATTGTAAATCTAGTGCTTTGTTGAAAAAGTAAATGCAATTTAAAATATCCAGCTTAAATGTAGAAGATAGACATCCTGTATATTTACAACGACTCGATGCAACTTGCTTAACGTATGTATTTTCATATTTAATAGTAATAATAAAGCGTTTATTATCAAAAAAAGAAAAACAATTAACGAAAATTCATTAAGCCTTTGAACCAAAAACCTTTTAAGAGATTCAGTACTCGTGCTAAAGATATCTATATCAAAGCAAAAGATATTAACATTTCGACACATTGCCGTGCTAGAAGCTAACCGTGGCACATAAAAATTCAATAATCTTAGCATGCAAAGGTCACTTATATCATTATGCAACAATTTAACTAAAAAAATTATCTGAACAATTATTCTACGATTTTGGAGGGTGCTATAGTTACATTCTCTATAAACAGCATTATAATAGTAACTGTGCGCCAAAAAGATACCATATGTACATATAAGGTTTTTAAAAATTTACGTTGAACACTTTCAATTAGATTACTATATTTCACGTAACCCGGATGCCACACCAGTGAGCAGTATTCAAGTTTTGATCTGACAAAGCTGTTATAAAAACTGATCAGAGGCTCAATACTGTGAAAATGCCTAGTGCTACGGGTCAAAAAGTCCAATAATTTAAAACATTCCCCGATCTGAATGTTTCAGTTTCTGTCAAAAATCACATTAAAACAGAAAATATTGACATAACAAGAAAATCGTTGTAAATAGGTATAGGGAAAGTCATAGCGAATCGATGCAGAATTAAATTCTGCATGTGATCATCCAATAATATACAGGGTGTTCCATTTGAAAAAAAGAACTTTTTTCAACTTTGAAGATTTTGTAATTGGTCATGCAGTTTTGGACAGCCTGTATGCGACAAATCAATTGTCAATGTGGATTTCGAAAGTGTCATTCTTGTGCTTCCATTTACCCTAGAAGTGTTTATTACCAGTCGAAAATGGGCAAAAGATACTGTGTTGCAGAAAACGCTACATCTTTCAAAGTTTTCAAAAAAATCAAGATATCTAAGTAGCAGTTGAAAATAGGTATAGGGAAACCTATTAGAACTCATCATAAAATTTTCTCAGGAATTTAAAAATGAAATAATATACAGGGTGTTCTATTTAAAATAAGAAAGTTTATGGCGACTTCCGGTATAACCGGCAGTGGTAAGACCCTGAAAATATTTTAAAATGAAAGAGAATCTTGAATAGCCCCGGATTCCAAAAATTCAGAGTTCCAGGTTTTTTCTAACCTCGGAAACTTCTAACGAACTGCTACCGTGGAAAACCCTGTATAATGGATCCACATCCGCTTGTAAGTGACCGCAGTCAAGAACAGATTCTACTGTTCAATCAATTTTTAAATCATCTGCGTACAATAGACATTTAGAAGAAAAATAACTAGTGATATCATTGATGACCATCAAAAACAGCAAGGGGCCGATAAGAGATCCTTGCGGGACTCCAGTAGCGCTAGGATATTTGTAAGATTTGACACCACGATATTCCACGTAATTATCTCTCCCGGCAAGGTAAGAATTCAAAAGTTCAATGATATCATTGGACAAACCAAAATTACCAAAGGTTACGGATAATTACAGAATACTGCACTTGGTCAAAAGCTTTCGAAAGATCCACATAAATCACGTCAACTTGTGTTCTGGCATCAAGAGGTTTAGCAATATAATCAGTAAAAATACACAAGTTGGTAGATGTGGACTTTCCACGTGCAAATCCATGTCGGTAAGGACTAATACTTGTAGAAATATGTCTATAAATGCGTTTAAATAATGCAAATTCAAAAATTTTGGATATATTAGATATAATGGAAATTGCATGATAATTAACAATTTTATTCTTATTACCAGATTTAAAAACTGGAGTTATACGTGAGGTTTTGCATATTTATCCTACTTTTGTTCTAGCAACCAGGTAGTGCCCTTAAATTTCCAGATAATAGCATCTACGAGGTCTCTACCAGCGACGAGTAAATATTTAATATTTTGCACAGCTCCGTAACCTAGTTCTGGAATATCGTGAGTCCATCCAACACATACATACGTACACCATTCACGTCTCCTTACTCTTATTTCCCATTCAAAAATCGATACGGAACTCCCGCGAGCTATCCGCTACTGTACGCAGTTTTCCTCAGTGTTTTTTCCTCTCCTTGCCACGTCTAATATTAATAATGTGCCACCAGGGGGCGGTCTCGCAGACATCGCCGAGATGAGGAATTTTCCTGCAGATATGAAAGCTGTCGACCTACGGGTCCGCATAACATGGCCTATAAAGCTATTCCGAGGGGTGTTATAACAAATAATTCGTACTCCTTCTCTCGTTTATTGGATAGGAAAAAACGGGCATCGGAAAAGACACTTTCGCTCTGCTACCTCGAGAGCCGCCTTAGATGGATTCGAAAGAAAATATTCGCACAATAGGAAGCGAATGGAATGCTTTAATAACTTGGAGAGACGATGTGAAACGGTGGAAACTGGATCCTTAATAAAATCGCGTCTGTATGCTGCGAGCATGCTCTCGAAAATATATTCCTTCTTATGAAGAACTCAAGAGAGGAATAAACATCACAAGAAGAGGATTTTTTTTACATCAAATGTTCAAACGCTTATTTTCCTTAAATATTTTGGTCTAACGTAAAGTCATTTTGGTGTGTTGAACCAATTCGACTGACAAGTAGAGAAAGATGTACTTCGTATATTGTAAAATGTCTACCATCCAGTTGTTCTGTAAAATTAATATGTACATATTATGTATATTTATGTAAATTGTACCTACACGTTTGCATTAATTTAAAGAATTTTACATTTGAATGAACATTACGTACAGCATTAGATACATTGAATTGCTTCTTATAGAAATTCAAGCGAGCATGCTTAAAAAAAATAATTTTTATTCAATTGATGATACTTATTTACTTAAAATTTTCATAATTGATGATCAGAAAACTTGAAAGTTTGTTATGTATATGTTGAAGCATATCAACATCTCTGTAGTTACGTCACAATTGTCTTTCAATACTAAGAATGTTGATTCTTCTCTCTTTGTAAGAGAAGATCATTACCATCCAGCTTTAATTGTGAACTTACTTACTTTATAAGGTCAACTGTTACATGTAACTGGGTGATATCATAACTGCTAAAGCTGAAGAATCGATACACTGCTGGAGACGAAGAAGTCCCTGCCTTTTTAATTAAAGACTGCGCGCGTATGTACCAGCTGCTCCACTTGCTAGAATCTTCAGTTTAGCGTTACTAACTTTGATGTTTCTCGATATAGGGTAAATCGAGGAGAGATGGACCACCTTTTGAAAAACTTTCAGTAAGTTCTTTATTTATATAAATTAAACTCTGCAAAAACGTACAACGTAAACATCAACTTTGGTAATCTATTTGGCACCGTCTAAACAATAATGCGACTTAACAAATAATCATAAAATATAAAAAAATGAAAATTCAAAAAAATCCATCTGTCCTAGAAGGCATAGGACAGAAGGATCATCGACTATAGGAGAGATGGACCGTGCACTAATTAAGTTTCTTCTTCCCCTTTTTCATAATGGGGGCGGCACCACAGAGTTGGCAGGTGTTGATGTAGGAAGTGCAACCTTCGTGCAACCATCTAGAACACAGAATGCATCGTAACCAGTCCTCTTTTTTCTTTGTAAGGCGATAGTCTTCGAGACACCCGACGCATTGATTTTCGAAGTCATCCAAGGTTTCTTCCCCACTAGACGAATCATCCAAGATTACGTCTCCATCAGATTCTGAAGACGTAGACTCGTGTCTGCGTTTTCTTTTCAACCCTTTTTCCTTAGATTTTAGTGACTTCTTTTTGAAAGGTTTTTCGCTCTTCTGTCCTTTTGGTTTTGGCTGAGGTGTTTGTTTTTGCCTTTGTTTCTTCTGGCGAATATGAGTCATGTAACTTGGTGAAGTTAAGTTACCCATTAGATTAACACGAGCCTTTTTTATCGCCGGAGTTATATGGGGCACAGGAGAAAGGTCCTGAAGTAGTTTCCCAGGAGTTACTTCTTGTTCAGTAGGTTTTTTCACATTTTCCAGATGCATTCCGGAAGGGCCTGGTTGAGGTGAGTCACGTTCGTGAGGAAGGGGCTGGGAATGATTTTCTTGCAAATCAGTTTCCCTTGATACTTCTGTGAGCCCATTTTGTTCTTCAAATTCGTCTCGTGGATGTATTGCATCTTCATTTGGTGGTTGCGTTAGAAAAACGTGATCGGGTATTTTATCTGGATTGTAAGGCCAAATTCCTGTTGCCCGAAAGGCCGACACGGCATTGCTGACTGTAGCCGATTTGCCCCAGGCCTCCCCTAAAAGTTTGCCGAATTGTAATCGATTCAACTTCCTATTGGGATTGCATTTAATCATCCTCCTGCACGAATCATAATAATGCCCTTTAAGGTTCTTGAAGAAGGCCCGGTCAAGCGGTTGCAAGTAATGCGTAGTATGACTGGGCAAACAAAATAAAATGATGTCGTTGTCCTCAGCGAATTGTAACGTCTCGAGATTAGTCGTGTGAGAAGTGTGTCCGTCTACTATTAGCAAAACCTTTCCAGGTGATTTTCTGGGGTAGAAGTGGTTCTGTAGCCAGTCCAGGAAAATTTCTGACGTCACGTACGCAGATTTCTCTGACATGCGTACCCGTGAGCCGGGTGGCATTCCATCAGCCCATTCCGCTTTAGCATTTTTTCCCTTGAACACACAGTAAGGAGGCAGATGAACTCCTTCCGCGTTACAGCAGGCAAGTACTGTAATCGTTTCACCCTTTTCTCTCGGGCTAATTGAAGGTACACTTTTAGATCCTTTCTCAGCCAGCACCTGCCCAGCTCGGGTGTTCAGTTGTAGACCTGTCTCGTCTGTATTATAAATGTTGGCAGGCTTGTCAAAGAGACCATGCTCAGAGAGTACAGCATCAAGTTCTTTAAAATATTTGTCTACAACATTTCTAATCATTCCCAACGCTCGACCTATTGAGGTATTCTCAGCTTTGCGAACTGTCTGAATTCCTTCTTAAAAATTGGAGAAGCCACACATTACCAGCTTTACCTAAAAATTCAAACAATAATTTGCTAAGGAGCCTTAAACTACCAAAAGTTCATCTACTCACCATGTTCTCGATTAAATTTATGTTGAATTCCAAGACATTCGGCTAAATTAAAGGCCATTATGCGTACTTCCTGTCTAGTCGGTGCAAAACCTCTCTTCTGTAATTTTTTAATGTGTGTAGCGAGTTTCGTTTCTACTTCTCTACCAAGACGCTGCCAGGACCCAAACAATCGGTTTTATCCAGATTGCTAGCTGCAAGTCTGCGTTTAAACGTTGTTTTTGGAATACCAAATGAATTTGCAGCTTTGTTCACACCCATTTCACCGAACACTACCGCATTGATGGCAGAAGATAAATTGTCTGCGGACCAGGAACCCCTTTTACACACATTCCGCTTGCGAATATACTGATTGGGCATTATCCTATAACAACAAAACATAAGTCCATCTCTCCTATACCCTACTGACCCGTCTCCCCCAAAAGTGTAGGATAGATGGACCAATAAATCCTCAAGCAGATAAACACGTGAACGCTACACTTTTGAGGTTAATTGCATGCTGGAATGTGTATCTACACATAACATGTCTAAATTTTTACCTAAAACTTACCTCAGCTTAAGTAACTGTTCAAAGAGAAACACCATGCAAAAGTTTGGTGACGATTCAAAACAAAATTTCCCGATAACTTTGGACAAACTTCACACACACGCGAGTAAACGTACTACCGATGACCAACTAATGCTGTTTCACTATTTTATACCGGCCTGGCAAGCATTGTTGCCACTGTATGCGAGAAATCGCTGGTGGTCCGTCTCTCCTACTGGTCCATGTCTCCTCGATTTACCCTATGGAAAATCACTAAAATTATACCTATACTGATTCATCTAACAGAAAATTATCTGTCTATCGCTATATTATCGAATTTCTCAAAAAAAAAAAAAGAAATTCTCCGGTTTTGGGTTTAATAGTCCTTTGCTAAACTCATTTTGTAACTACTTAAACAACATAACTCAGAGCGTTTGTTACAATGGCAATTTCTCGGAGTCTTACGTCGCTACGTCTGGCCTTCCGCAAGGTTCAAGCTTGGATCCTTTGTTGTTCCTAATTTTTTATCAATAATCTTCCCGATGTCATTTCATCTCATAAGTTTTTATTCGTGCACGATTATATTGATGTATCTGTGGCTCTGATGATTGTGCCGCTTTGCAGACAGATTTACATCGATTTGTCGCGTGGTGTGAATCCAAGCGGAATTGTCGCTTTTACTAGGAAGCTTAACATGTTTCATATAACTAGAATATAGACACCATCAATTTGACCCGGTCCGAGGTTGTGAAGGACTTGAGTATTTTGTTTGATTGTAAGCTTGCCTTTGTCAATCGCATTGAAACGATCTGTAAGCAAGCGAGACAGACCCTAGGATTCGTTATTAGACATAGTCGATGTTTTTCAAATATATTTCTCCTAAAATCCTTATACTTTTTCCTGTTTTATGTATTGTTCTTGGTGTAGTTGTTCTGTAATTGGATTTCATATTCTGTTGGACAAATATATATTATTATTATTATTATTTGGTGCATTCTTGAGGTTTTGAGGTCTGTACAAGTACAGAACAGGTTTTATTCTTCCATTAGTCCTGTGGTCGATAGATCACTGGATGGACTGACTGTTGAAAAACGTTTATTCAATAGTAGTAATAAGGACAAATTTCGCAATTTTTTAAAGAATGAGGCCTGGAATAACGTATATTACCCAGTAGGATTTCAAAGTAAAGTTCAGGCATTTATAAATACTTTATTGTGTCAGTACAATATGGCCAAGAAGTGGCTGGATAACTAGCGAGGTAAAACAGTCCAGCGTTCGCTTAAAAGATATATGTATGCTGCAAAAACAATATACCCAGTTGAAAGATCTTTACAAACACCGAAGCAAACAACACAAACAGTTAGTTAACGAAACTAAAAACATTACAACACAAGTGTTATCAGCAATGCACAAAATAAATGATGTGGGAAATGGTCAGAGAACTAACAGTATTTAATAAACCGCAATGTAATACTATTGAAATTGTCGTCGATACTGAAAAGATCACTGATCCGCAGGTAATAGCTGACAGGTTTAACTTTAACGTTCTTCGAGTCCGTAAATCAGATACTTAGTGGTATTCCAAACGTATTAGTAGATAATGTGATCACTCACGATCCAGCTACTACGTTTTTATTTCTCACCGAGTACGAAATGAAGACTGCTATATCAAATTTAAAAAATAAACACACATATGGCGCAGATGACTTATCTGCCATAATTTCAAAAGAGTTATCTATTTTATTACTGCAACCTTTAATGTATTTAGTTAATTTGTCTTTCTCACTTGGAGTTTTTCCTACTGCTTTAAGATATCCGGTATTGTACCAATTCAGAAGAAGGGCGACAGAGCTGACTTATTAAATTGTAGGCCGATTTCATTAACTTCACATGTTGGTAAGATATTTGAATACCACATGTTAGTACGGCATTATTAAATAAGCATGATATTCTAAACAAAAACCAGCATGGCTTTAGAAACGGCAAATCAACTACAACAGCTTTATTATCATTTTACAAAGTCACTTTAGAAAACGTTGATAACAAAAAAACTTCCACTATCTATTTTTTGCGACTTCAGTAAATCCTTTGATTGCGTTCAACATTCAATCCTGGTATCCTGGTATGGTATTAGGGGCAATGCTGCAAGCTGGATTACCTCTTACTTACATGGTCGCATGCAATATGTTACAATTACACATAAGAGTGAATTTGAAATTAATAGATACAAATCCTCTTCCATCCGTATACTCCAGGGTATAGCGCAGGGATCAGTTCTCGGACCTTTGCTATTTAATCTATATACCAATGACATTTACAACATCGTATCCAACTTTTCAATATACAGTATGTCCCCGGATTGAGTTTACAATAGGTATGATTAATCAAAAATTTTCGAATTGGAATTTCAAATTTAGGGATTCCGCCCTGCTTGGTTTGAAATGTCTTTTTAATTTACTCTGGATTTGTTAAAGTCAAGTATGCCTTTACAGTTGAGCAAACACTATTTTAGTTCTAGGTAAACTACCTTTTCCGTTCACAGTATGCCAAAGTGTTATTAAGAAAAGTTATTCAGAATGAACAGTTATCGCGTTATGCATATTTTCAGAATGATCGGCCTACTTTGATAAAATCCAGTATTGCTCAGTATTGCAATTGAAACAGCGATGAGGTGGCTTACGAATTACAAAAACAAAAAACATCGATTACATGTCAAGTATTTATTGTAGTATGACATGTGTCGTTATCTTTCATATCGTTGAAGTAATATCACAAAACTGATTTTCATAGCGAAGTAACTAATGACAATATTTTTACAATAAAATGCTAACGTTAGAACAGAAAATATATTTAGTACAGTGTTATGGACGTGGAAAAAGTTTCCGTTACGTGATTGAAAAATTTCCGGATATTTATGTATCACGTATGGGTGCTCAGAAGCTTATTAAGAAATTTTTAAGAACTGGCTCAGTACTAAATGTAAAGAAAACTAAGAGAATGCATAATGAAGACGATGCCGCTACTCTGCTAATTTTAGATTCGGTACAAAATAATCCAAAATTGTCTTTGAGGAAGCGGTCGCTTCGCTTAGGCATTAGTAAATCACACATACAACGAGTTTTGAAAGACCGGAAGATTTATCCATACAAACCCATTTTTAATCATACTTTGGAACCAGGAGACGAAGCAAAACGTCTAGATTTCTGTTTATGGATAGGAAGCAAAATAGCAAGTAATCGTTATTTTTATCGAAACATTTTGTTTTCCGACGAAGCTACATTTTCTACCAATGGAACTGTTTCCTCGCAACATGTTCGATATTGGAGTGACACTAATCCTTTGTTTAGAATTGCAAATCATCGGCAATATTTTGTTAAAGTCAATGTAATATTTTTTTGATAACGTTAACCAGCATACATACTTAAATATGATAGACAATTTCTTCGATGACGCTTTAGGTGAGTTGCCACTCAATTATCGGACGTCAATGTATTTCCAACATGATGGTTGTCCGGCGCATTATTCACAAATTGTTGTGAATTGGTTAAACCGTAAATTTGGTCACCGTTGGATAGGTAGGAATGGTCCAGTTTTATGGCCCCCAAGGAGCCCAGATTTGACTATTGTCGATTTTTATTTGTGGGGACGTTTAAAACAAGTAGTGTATGCAGAAAATTTACCCAATGATGCCGAGGTATTAAAAAATCGCATAAGAGATGCTATATTCGCCTTACCAATTCAGGAAATCCGGAATAGCTGTAAGGAACTGCGATGGAGGATTGAATTATGCAGCGACGAAGATGGAGGGTTAATAGAATAACTTAATACTTGTTTTTGTTATAATAATTTAATTAAAAATTCCTTATATTTGTTGTTTTTGTGATCATTAACCCATCTGAAGGTATGATTGTAGTTTCAATTACAGATTTGTTTTTTTTAAGTCAAGCTGACACAACGTTGACACAAAACGAAGTTGAAAATGAAGTTGACACAAAAGGAAACTGAGCAATATTGGATTTTATCAAAGTAGGCCGATCATTCTTAAAATATGCATAGCGTCATAGCTTTTCCTTCTGAACAACTTTTCTTAAGAACACTTTGGCATACTGTGAACGGAAAAGGTAGTTTACCTAGAACTAGAACAGTGTTTGCTCAACTGTAAAGGCATACTTGACTTTAAAAAGTCTAAAGTAAACTAAAAATAAGTTTCACACCAAGCAGGGCGGAATCCCAAAATATGAAATTTCAATTCGAAAATTTTTGGTCAATCATACCTATTGTAAACTCAATCCGGGGACATACTGTATATGTATGCAGATGACACCACTCTCCAAATTACTGAAAACAACATGAATCAAACCGAAGCAGCTGCAAACGCGGGACTTGTTCGACTGCATGAATAGTTCTGTGCGAATAAACCAAGTCTCAATATGGATAAAACACATGTACTTTTATTTCACACACACCAACACATGCAACATACAACATGCAATGTTAATATTAATAACAGCACAATAAAGCAGCAGCATTCGGCAAAATTTCTAGGTGTATCTGTGCAGGACAACTTATTATGGACTGATCACTGCAACAGACCAAATTACCAAATGAATTTAAAAGGCAGACTGATTTTAAGAAAAATATTAGGGAAATGCTATTGTGCAAAACATATTATAGTATGGATGAATTTTTGTTTGCTTGATTCTTTATTCATTTATTCATTTATTCATTTATTCATTTATTCATTTATTCATTTATTCATTTATTCATTTATTCATTTATTCATTTATTCATTTATTCATTTATTCATTTATTCATTTATTCATTTATTCATTTATTCATTTATTCATTTATTCATTTATTCATTTATTCATTTATTCATTTATTCATTTATTCATTTATTCATTTATTCATTTATTCATTTATTCATCATTATTATTGTATTATATTGCTTTATTATTCTTAAGTTACTTTTGGTCTTTTAATTTTGTAATTTTGAGTTTAAGTTTCAATATTATCTGTCTTTTTATCTTCCTTTGCTTTTGTTATGACTGATTCTATTACCTATTATATATGATACTTTGAATTAATAAACCATTATTATTATTATTATTATCTACCATATTACAGCTTACTAAAATTGGAATGAATTTGCTAATTTAATTTTTGGAGAGATATTTGTATACCATTTGTAAGTGACAGTTTGGTGGTGTCAGCTATATTATTTGCTTCGTTTAGATGTCTATCATTCCAGCACCCATCCCAAAACAAAACATTTACATCCTAATACATACTTTCCACTCAAAGTCTTCCCAAACTTGGAAAAACAACTACCACGTAAGCACCTAATTTTGATTCTCCATCAGCACGACAAGGCCAACTTCGGCGAAGTACGCGCTCAGAGTTTCGGAAAACATTTCTCCCTATAACAGCCTGTCCGTCACGAACAATCCAAATACCCCCACCGCGAACTTTGTCCTTTTTCTTTCCAACTCCAGCATAAAGTATTCGAAAAAAATTTAAATACCCTCTCCATACGCGTACTACGAGCAACTGGAAAGTTCAACTGGAAGAGACTGGTGAAATCATCCGAACTCCGATTTTCCATTAAAATCGTCAACATTCTTCGTGAAAGTGGAAGACCTTGGGCGTAATCTGCTACTGGGGAGGGGAGAATCTTCTTAATTTCCATCGGAGATGGGATTTATTTAGCGTGGAGAGGAAAGACGCGCCCGAGGGGTGGGGATGAACTGTATGCCGGAAGCAACGTCTGCCATTCATTTAATACGGAATGACGTATGAGGAAGCATTTCAAACTTTAAGTGCCCTATTAGGAGTTTAAATGTAGCGTGAAGAAGCTTTTGAAGGAGTGCGTAGGCTAAATTTTGTTGAAAAAGGGAGTCTTGGTTTATATTTCACCGAAAAATGAGTAAAAACCATTCCCGTAATAAGACACCCAATAATAGTAAAAAACAAATAAGTAGTAAAAAAACATTAGGCAGAATAGATATTACATTGTTGCCACATTTAATATATCGACATTACCAACATAAAGTAAATTATGACATGCAGCAGCAATACGACCACATACAGTGCGTAAAAAAAGTAGTTGCAATTTGTTTGTGGCCTATTAAATATCAATTACATGTAAAAATGTCCCTAATAAGAGATGTTTGGTAATTTATTTTTTCTAATCGGATGTTACAATAAAGTTAAAACAAACGACGACGCAGTGCTGAAATGGTTGTTACCGCACACTGTGCTGTAATGAGATATTAACGCACTGGTGAGACGCTTACCGGAATGTAATATGGGCGAAAAAATACTGTAAATAACTCGTGTCACAATGACGTTGTAATGCTCCTACATTGCATCACTCGCCGCTACGCGGCTCGTTATTCAAACTTGTACTCGCATTACATAAACGTCATTGTGACACTTATGTTTTACAATACTATCATATAACAGCAGTTGTCTTATCTTTAACGTTGTTCTTTTTTCTTTATTTTAGAATTTAATTTTGTTTTTTCTTTATATATTCTGAAAGAGGATTGTATCTTCCTATGCAGCAATTCATGCGTGTTACGCCAAAATACAAATTCTAGTAGGCATTGTTACCTTATACTATCTTCAATCACCTTTCAGTCTGTAGCATAGTGCTATGATGCAACTGTTTCAGTTATTCTTGTATGTGTTTCGATTCACAGCACCATCTACCAGCGTTTTTATAATTGCTCTTTTCTGTTGTAAGTATTGGCTAGAGTTTCTTTGAAGATGAGGGTCAGTAGAGAAGAGACCTTGCTGCATTAGAGCGGTTTGGCACGATGCATTTTTCTGTACAGAATTTCATACTTTTTATGTACATGAAAAGAATGTATCGTGGCTTAGAGAAAATGTATAATTTTTTTTTTCATGTACGTGAAAAATAGGACCAGTTCCTTATTTTTTAACTAACGTGTTTGATATCTTTAAATTATGATGTATTGGACCAGAGAACAGGTCAGCGAATTAATTGAATTATTATACAAAGGAAGTTTATGTCTTTATATAGTTAAGGACAAGTACTATCTCAATAAAAATGTTCGGTTACAGGCTTTGAAGGAGGTTCAGATAGTGCTGCAAGAAATAAGCCGAAAACAATTAATATTAAAAATAAATGCTTCATTTGACCATCCATGTTAATAATGCAAACAATGTACAACTCACAGTCGCCACAACAACACAACCCATTCAATTGAAAATGAACAAAGCTGGAAGAACCCAAGGAAGTTACGCATGCGTATATTATGGGCCCTTTTAAAAATATAGTATACGTTACATATACCTAAACTTATTTCTGAACTGAAAAGTGACCTTGAAAACTCTTATCTACATGAAAATGAATAGGCACGATTCTGTATAGAAAAATGTATCGTGTCAAACTGCCCAATAAGCTTTAATGATAACATTGTAACGTGTCGTTGTGTGGGAAAATCAATTTTAGTTTAAATCTCGAGTTCATCGGTAATTAATCATTAATTCCCTTTCTTTTGATTTTCCTATAGCTCAGTAGCGTTACTACCGCATAAAATTTTGTTTAATTAAATGTTTTTATTTATTCTTGTTTAGGACGCGAGTATCGTATCCGCAGACGGAACTTTGTTCATTCATGCACGCCCAACTCCCACCGTCGTGACCGCGTGGGTAACCGATGTAGTATATATAAACCGCGCGTTTGGCGGTAAGAGAAGGACTCCCTCCAGTTATTCCCGGTCTCGCAATTTGCGTCGGCACAACTTCTGACACAATGCAGACATTCTACCAGCCGTTCTCGCTCTGGCAGTCATGTCGGCAGAGCTCTCTGATACACACAGAGATTTCCAGACCTCTTGGGTCTGACAGTTGGTGTCGGCACAGCCTCTGACACAACGTAGGCATTCTACCAGCCTTCCTCGCTCTGGCAGTAGTGTCGGCAAAACTTTCCGTCCGGTTGTTTTTGACCTATCGCGATATATAGATTCTCGTTCGATGTTATCACCAGAATTAAACAGTTAAAATGCCGAGTCTAAATTTGGAAGCGCACCGACGCCCGGCGAATATTTGTTTATATATAAGATTGTACATACCCATGTTTTCGCTACTCACCTGTTTTCGTCATTGTACATACTTGATGTCTTTCACACCTGCTATATGATAATCTTGATTAAAACCACGCTTTCAATGTTTAAATTGTTGCGTACACCCCGATCGAAACCCTAGATACCCCTGCTCTCACACCAACTGCTACCAGTCTAGAATTAAAATATTATTGTAACTACGAATTAGGCGCTTTAGAAAATCAGTAAGTAAGTGATCGGTCAAATATTCCAAACAATTCCAGAAACACAGCTTTGATTTACAACGGAGAATCTGAAGTTCAGCGCGGTAGCGAACGTTTTAATAGCATTTTTATTGTCAAATTTGTCAAGTAGAATTCCTACACCCACAGAAATATGTGTATAATGCACTATACATTTTTCATATTTTTAAATTTAAAATTGTGCAAAAACAGCAAAAACTAAACCCGCGTGCTCCAACTACAGAAATAACAAAGCTCTGGTTGAATGTAAAACGAGTTAAAGGCGACACATTTAATGTAATTACATCGGCAAGAGAAAATAACACGCAAGAAGGACACAATACAATCTCATTAATGCAAATTTGCTCGAACTGAGAAAATTTTGTTATTTTTATGTTACAGACGCAGTCGATTTTATTACTGAATTATGCAAAATGAAGTAGAAGAGTCAATATTTATTTAGCGAAATACATTTTCCAATGTAGATGTCGTGAATAATCAGTAGTTGGAATTTGTCGTTTCGTAAGCCAGTGGTCCTTTTTTTGTGGCATCCAAAAATAAGTATGGAATTGGAATTTCTTGAAATCTCATAAAGAACTACCACATTTTTTGTTTTATTCTTTCTTTTGAGTTTCTCAGCCTATTTTTAACCCGTTTACTGTTTTTTATTACTGCAAGAGGAGACAAATCGCTTTCGGACACAAAATCAATTTTTATTGTATTGGTATTTCTTACCCTATACTCAGTTCTGCAATAACATTAGCCTCATTCTTTCCGGGCACTACACGATAAAAAAAATCAGCGAGTACTGCTTACTACAAGTTTATAAATTAGTTTTTGCAGTTAACTTTACTGCATTTGTAATCTCTTTATCCACATCATCGTAGTAAAAGAAAATCTCACGAATTTATGATAGGTACTAATATTACGATACTCTACATACAATTGTAATAAAATAAAAACAATAAATTACTCATAAACAAACTTAAAATTTTAGTTCCAATCTGTCGTATGAAATTTTATTACTTGAAATGTCCCTCCAGCCAAATTGGTGGGGATGCAAGAGACAGTATGATGGGAAATTACCAGTAATACAGTTTCGTACGGGGGATGACTGAACGGGACTTGTTTCTGAAGCCTGCTTATAAAATTCTGTTAATATTTTATTGACAAACTCTTAAAACTTGAAATACGCAATTCTATGGTGGGTTACAAGAATGGGCATGTGGGCGGTAAAACTATACACGGGGAGAACAAGTATGAGAAGAACAGCTCACAAATCCCCAGCGTAAACCTACCTGTACCCAAGTCTAGCGTATGCTCTCGTACGTAGAATGTCGATGCTGGTAGATAGAGGATTACTGTGGCCGCTATGTTCAGCTAGAGACGGTCGTTCAGATCAGGTAACTTAAAATCAAACTTACTATGCGCGGTAAGTGATCGCAAATTGACTGGAGGGCGCCACCCACTACAGTACACAGTCACCTTATAGTCCCTCTTGGTTGTAGGACCCAAGATAAAATCGCTCCGACGTACCATTATGCGTAAAGTTAAAATACGTAAGCTCCTCTCCAGAAGAGAAGAAAACACAAGAAAGTAAAAAGATACTAAAGTTTCGTTAATAAAAAAAAATAGTAAAGTGGGCAGTTAATATTAATGATGATCAAATGTTTGCCTTAATTTAAATTAAGTTTTAATGATGAAGCTAAGTACACACTGTGATTCATTAAATGTATTTGCGATTTGTTTGCTATTACTAACCACTTCACCATCGAATATAATTTCATCCACATCAACTTTATTACGTTCTGGTAACATTTTCTTTATATTTTTCCATAGTTGTTGTGAATTATGTTTGTTCTCATCCAATACCTTTATAAAATATTTTTCTTTTTCAGATCTGAATATGTGTTACTACTTTGTTCCTGCAGTTCTTATACTCATTCCAACATTGTTCATCTTTTGTTAACACCGCCAACTTACATTTATTGTCTCTTATATTCATCTCTTTTATAATATCAGCGTTTATCCATTTATTTTGGTGTTCTCTAACCTTTATCGTACATTCTATGATGGGACACATTTCTTGGATTATAGCCTCGATATAAACAATTCAAATATTAACTTACTTGCTTAAAATTTTAGTTCAATGGTTCTTGTAATTCAACTTTAATAAGTGTGTTTTAATAAATTTGTTCTCCGCGAACTGATTGCGTTTAGAAGCTCCGGCTTTAATGGATTAAAGTTAAACCATCCAGCAAGGAAATCTGATTTATTCGAAACCTCCTTTCTGAATTATCAAAATATCTATGTATTATTCTATTCGTAAGTGTGCGTGGTTATAAAATACATTTCCAAAAAAATTCTCACATTTATTTTCTTTTAGTATGTTGTAGTCTTTCCTCAATCGCAATGCATCAGTCTTCCCTATGTAAGCAAGTCGAAATAAAGCCACCAGAAAACCAATTTATTTCCTTCAATCCCCATATCAGACAGGACAAACATAACTCACAAAGTAATAAGGGAGCCATGACAAACAAAGCGCTGCATTCAGCGAAGTCAATAAGAGAGATACGGAACCGAGAAAATCTAATACGTTTTCCCTGATGAAACAGGGAGAAGCGTAGCGTATGATACTGCAACAAGTACTTCTGTGCTCAACCCGTTGCGTTTCTTTCGAACCGGCATTGTCATAGTCGCGACAATCTTCCCAGTGATAAATTGTGCTCTGGTAATGCATAGCCAGAACGTTAATTGCTACGCCATTCGCAATTACGTTTGAGTTACGGCTGTGACGATATTGCTACGTCTTATCTCGATTTTCGATTATAACGTTGACAACTAAGCTGAAACGGTGGAATATTCTCTAAGTTGTAGCAATGGTGATTAAAGTTGTAATGATTAACATTGTATTGTAGGACAAAGTGTATCTCTATTTGACAGAATAGTAGGTACTATCTGTTATAAGTATGATGGATAAGTTTATCGTTCTCATTCACAATTACAATGTAATGTAGCTGTGTTTAAGGTTCTATCGTTACTTTCTATTCAAATTAAGGACTACTTTGGCGAAACTGTAAAGTTTTCGTTAGTTGCTTGTACTTACAAATGATATGTTGCTAATTGGAAAGTGGTAGTCTTAATTTGCAAGTACATGTAATTGTTTTGTGTACTATTGCTGGTGCTGCAACTATGTGGGTTAATGGATACTGTGTTTGCATATTGTAATATAAATGTATTGTTACACTTTGCATTGAACCGAAAATGACGTTGATTTCAGTAATTCATTTCGCTTTTTTTAATCATAGACATCAGCGATTTAAACGTTATTTTGAAGGAAATTTTAAATTCATTTTCTTTACTTTTAATCTGGCAATTGCAGTTACGACTTTAGAAAAACCGTTACGTCACTTAGCGGTTCCTTTTCGCGCGGGAATATTCAACTTACGCGCCACGAAATTTAAACCCGGATATTTTAAATTCATTCATTTACGCGCCAAACTCTTAGACGCTTCGTAGTTTATGATCCTTTGTGCATCTCTCGACTTTGCTATTGGTTCATTTCTAAGCCTTTATAAAGGCTTTGCACGCTACGCGCGCTCTCTGATTCATTCAGTTAATTTGCCGCCGTGACGGGCTCGTTTCAACTCGAAAACACAGAAACCACGTGCTGCCAATTCGGCATACACAAAAGCTTCGAAGCCCCTTGCCTTCAAGCTACAGCTAAGTAATCCTATTTAAAACGTATCAATCGCTTTCTTTTATTTTATTTCATTACTGTTCCTATTTATTCTTTTAACTTGTAATTGCCAGTAACTTTGCTCTCACTAGCAGTCATTTACCATTCACTTATAGGAACGGATTAATTGCGTCACTTTTAAATTAATCTCAGGAATTCAGCTACCACGTGCTATTCCTTCTTTTTGCCTTAATTTTAATATCAGAATCCAGCAACCACGTGCTGTTCTTTTTGCAATAATCTTAATATCAGAAGTCAGCAACCACGTGGCCATTTTTTTTATTTTTTTTTATTTTACCATTTGAATAAAGTTATCGTTACGTTTTCGATCTTTCTTTTTTTATTAATCATTACAGCCACTCCAGGACGTCATACTCGTAACAGTATAAAACAATTCTTTTAAAATAAATATAAAAATGAAGAAATAAAAATAAATTGGATCTCATACGGATCGCTAATGGATTTATATTGAACAATACTAGATTCTCGCTACTTGAGGGAATTGTAATTATCTTTCAAATTTGCCGTCTTAATTTGGTAGCTTTTACTTAGGTTGGTCACAATCAGCTGTAAATTGAACTAAAAGCGGGTTGGTACTGACCATATAGTTTACCGCCAGATTTTTTATGAAGTGTGCAAGTTTGTGATCCTTAATAAGCGATGTATCGGATTACAAGGCCAAGGAAATACAAAAGTAAATTAAATAATCTATTAAAAAAATTTTTAATTCCATAATACGGCATAGTTTGAGCGATCTCCCTTTTATAATTGTATAAAAATTTATAATAAGATACCATTGAAGCTGAGACAGATTCGCAGCACCTTTACTTTTAAAAATAGGTTAAAAGAAATTCTTTTGGGTAAGTACTATTACAGCATAAACAAATTTTATATTAATGGACAGTTTTGAGAGGTTATGTAATTATATTTAGTATGTTTTATGTTTATTGTATTCTATGTATTACTACGAAACTTGTAGATAATTCATTATAATTTTTATTAAATTTTTTTACTGAGTCAACACTGTTTTTATTTTCCTTTCATACAGTCAGCGTCATCTATTATATTCTCATTAACTCCACAGATACGCTACACCCCAGATTTTAGATGGCATGAACAATACGCAGTTACACTAAATTTACCCCTCCATAGAGTTTTGGGTATACCGCAAACCAATCGGATTATTATTTTCAGTCGACCTCGTAACGTGGTGGGGTCATGTCACACCACTGAGCCAGCGATTATTAATTTAATGTAGCTTATAACACTTAAGTATCTTTACTGTGACTGTACTAGTTATTCGTTAGTGATGTTCTTATACTACACTGAATAAAAGAGACGTTATTTTAAAGTAATTTATTTATTTCGAGTTAAATAAATCTGTTGAACAAAGAAATGAATCTTCTAAAGATTCCCTCAGGGTAAGTAAGTTCTTTACTATCTTAGTTACACAATAATAAGATTTCTAGAATCTTAATCCAAACTAAAAACTCATATTGCTCGTTTTAATATCATAAATAGAATTCAAATCTCCCGCTAAATGCCCGTCATAGAACCAAGTATTATCAAATCAATGCCAACTTAAACAGCTCGTGAAATTAACCCACAGAATCAAATAACAACCTCACATACTAAATTTACTAGATTCACTGTTATCATACGATAATATAACCTAACATTCCCTTTACGCCTTTGACGCCAGTTATAGATTCAAAAGATGATAAAATCGCTTACTTCAAGTACGAAAACTGCTCTGGTATAATCCAAATAATAATTCCAACTCCAAAACAATCATTTCAGCTTCCAAATGGTGTTCCAACGATCTCACAGCAAACAGGCTCGAACAAAACTCCTCAATAGGCACCAGATTAGATGAACGCTACCCCAAATCTCGAAATTACTGGATTTCCATCATCTTGGCACTACACACGCAAATAATTTGAAAAGTTATGGACTTATATTGTGATAGAAATTCCAGATAATTATACGAAAAGCAACTACAGTCAGGAAAAACCGAAAAAGAAGTCCCTCGCATTTGTTTTCAACAACTTAATACCTCCTAGGCAAAAAGGACCCCAGCAACGATAATAGATATCGTTTCCAACGATACGACAGCATAAGCAACCCACGTCGAACATTCATCGAAGGAACACATATGTCCTGAAATCCATGGTTACATGCTTTTTTTGAATTAGATGCGAAATAGGTAAGTTTTTAGTTTAAATTTTAATATACGTTGACAAAATAAATAGATTAAAATACATTTACATAAATAATTTTTATAGTTGATATTATGATTCTGTGGGTTGTGTGGCATGATATAATATAGAAGTATACATGACTAGGCATATATTTGCTTTGCAAGTTCCAATGCCAAATAAACTATTATTATTATGTAATAAGCTATAAAACTCGTAGCTCGTAAAGTTTACTCTCAGAGAATTCTCATTACGGAGAATATTCTCCAGATTTCTTGCAATTATTTTATGATAGAGAATTATGACTGTTTTGGATATTGTGGGTACTAATTTCCTTCCATAGCGTTACTAACCAATTTAGCAATCGTAGGTGAAAGTTTTTCTTTGGTGTTTTTAATGATGTTTGTCGTGATTTTCTCGGACCCATAGGTGCTTTGTTGTTTTGGAGTTCATCAAATATTTTATCTAGTTTATTATTTTTACAGAAATTGCGTGCTCTTCCTACTCAATTTGGATGGAAAAGTTTCTAATTCAGTATCTAATGCAAATATCGATTTCCTCTTTTTCTGATCCCAATCTAATTTCCACGTACACTCTCAGTAAACAATCACTGACATCTGTGCTGCCGTCAAATTCGCCTACTAATCTTGTACAAACACCTGAGATAGTCGTTCCTATCGCTATCCAAATCTCCTTTCACCCTCCCATCCCACGTTCCCCTTATCCTTGCTTCTACACAACAAATATCCCAGCGGTAACCCGATGCCCGCCTATCCGAACGCTAGCGTCCGCTCTGCATTTGACGTGCCCGTTAGTAGACGAGACAGGCGGAATACACGACCGGTGTAATGAAGATAGATGTCGTACCTGAGCGCGTTCCGAATATCAATTAAACAAGAGCTGAATGTGGCTGTGACGTATTGTGCGCCCCCTTACCTTCCGGCTAAAACGCGCTGAAAAATTGCGGTTCCGTGCAAACAGACCTCTCTCGCGTACCGAGTCGGAACTTCGAGGTCGGCCGACTCGTGTAACTTAATTATTTTGGCGAAACTAGAGTCGCGTCTGTATGATTCATCGCGATACGTGGAAAGTTCCCTGTATACAGTTTGACGCGGTGACGTATAGCGAAGTAATTTTTTAGCCATCGTGGAAGCGCTGGTGACATGTGAAAGATTGCCGAGTGAATTCCTTTTATATTTCCAACGTTTTAAAACATCAATAATTCCTTATATATTGCTACGAAACTCGTAGACAATATTGCTTAATTTTAATTATATATTTCAGACTTTAGATACCTGTTTAATTCAAATAAGAGTCATCTGTGATACTCTTCAACAAATTCATCTATAAATCAAACTTCAATTGCAGGTGACTCTGGCTGTAAATTTCCCCCTCCCGACTGATTTCTACTAACGAAAAGGCAGTAACTTAGTAGCCATCAGGATATGATAATTGATTGATCGCTGTCAATTCTGCTCCGTATAAATACTTTCAATCCCCTTTAATTTCAATAAAATTCTAATGTGATTACTCTGGTATCGTTAAATGATGTATTTCTAACTTTTTATCAAATAAAAACCAATTTCTTTCCATTATTTAATTTTGCAAATGTGGAAGAGAAATAGTTTTTAAACATATAATCTCAGGCGATTAGGTTCATTTACTATATAAAACAAATTATAACAGATATTTCTTTTACCTTCGTCCAGACTAGTATTCAATCGTTTCACAATTGTATTAAACAATTTAAATTCCCCACCAGCATCTTAACAGCCTTTCATAATTCAATACGCCAACATGTGAAAATTCAAATCACCAATACTAAGAACACTGATAAATTATTCCAAAAAAATTATTACAAACTTCTATCAAACACGATTATACAAGTTTCTAAATTTCACTAAATAATTTTGAGACAGCAATATTTAACCTTCTAATACTTCGTACTGCTGTGTACTGAAAGTACCAACAAAAAAAGTAAAAATGAAATTTTTAAAATGAAAAATTAAATCGGCTAGCTTTAGTACTAATTTCGCAAAAGAACAATTAATATCAGGGTTTTGATTGCAAAGCAAAGAAAAATGTGGGCGACAAAAAAAACTGACTTTCATTAAAATTCTTCAACAAATTTAAAAGGATTGTTTTTTTAAATAAAAGAAACAGAAATTTAGATTGACGTTTATACAATAATTTTATTTAAAAAAAAAAAGAAAAAAAAATTTAATTACAAAGTTCAGAAAAAAACCTTGGATTTAAGATCCTGGCCTAAAAATAACTGCGTAGTTTTGAAGTACAAAAGGACAAAACAAAATCCTATCACAAGGCAAAAGATAAAAAAAAACGTTCAGGAAGATAAAAGTCTTACTTCAATTTACTCCACGTGGTCTCAATCTTAAAATAACTAATTTTTAAAAATGGAAAATTCTAGTAAATTAAATAAATGAAAATAAAAGCAATTACAAAGCTTTTGTTCACCCAACCCGGGGTGATTAATAAATAAATGACAAAACAGAAAAATAAAAGACGAACAAAAAAATTAACTCTATAAACTTAAAATATCTTCCTGCACGTAAAAATAATAACAGATCTTATATCAAAAATGTGTACACAAAAATACAATACCAATTATTATTAATAGAGTTCCCTGATGGACTTAATTAAAATCAAATATGAAAATTCAATAATCACAAAATTACAAAATGTCTGCAGAGAAATACAATTTTTAATATCTACTTACTTTCGAGTCTTTCAAGGAACTAACTCACACGGTTAAACAAATCGTACATGTAACAAAAACTTGATGCGTGCGACACCACGCTATAAGATCTCTCCGCAAACAAACGAACTCGCAAAAACAAAACAATATATACAATACTAGTGAAAGGAAAATGTACAACTGCATGAAATTTAAAATACATACAACTGAACAAAAAATAAATGAATTTTACAATCCAAAACAATAACACTCTTCAATAAAAATAAAACAATTTGAAATTTCTCGTAACATTGACAAAACTTTAAGAAATGAAAAACAACTGAATTTACAAAAACCCGGGTGCCAGACCACAGCAGTACGTATTTTAAATTAAATACTAAAAAAAAATGAAACGTTTCGCTTACAATAGGTTTATACAACACCTACGAAACATGCATTCCTAATATCAGGAGTTCTATTAGCTGTCGTGAAGAATCCTGGGAAAACGCGCAAGAGGTGCAGGACCAACCAAATAATCAGGTTGCATATAAATTGTGCACCAAACAGACGGTTCCACCACTCAGTGTGAATAAAACAAACTATGTGTGATGCCAAATGATAATAAACAAATCTCTATTAAATTTTCTAGATAATGTTTCGTAAAAATACTTCTCAAAGATCGAAAAAGAAGACTTCTGAAAGTTCTCTTTTATTTATCAACAACCGCTCATTACCATGAGAGCCTTACTGGCAACCACGAATAGAAAAAGGCACAGTCGTAACTGCAGTTACGGACGAATTAATAAAAAAATACCCAACATACGATCACCAGTTTGAAAAATACAAATATACCTCCGTATCTCTGGTTACTTTACCGATTAAACCTGTACGACAAAGTAAGTACTAATCGGAATTTACAAGAGAAACATTTTACATCAAAATAAAACATTCTTGGGGATTTTCTTGTCCGTAATTATATACTGCATTGATTTCTTGGATTAGCTGATTAGAAATTATAAGATTTGTATATAAACTTATTTTATTGAACGTTTCGAAGTATCCTAATACTTCTTCATCAGAGAGATAAAGCTTATGTATAAGATCTAATGCCAAAAATAATTATAATTTAAAAAATATATATTAAAATGTCGTTGACTTATATAGATTTTCAATCTTGATAGATCTATCAAAATAAATCTTGTACATAAGCTTTCAGTTTCTGATGAAGAAGTATTAGAATACTTCGAAACGTTAAACAAAATAATTTTACATACAAATCTTATAATTTGTGTCCATTAATTCAAAAATTCAATTCAATATAAAACATTCTATTATATAAGTAAAATAGATTTTATGGTACTCAATTCCTGGCACAGTTTAACATCCAGAGAGAAATTTAGCAATATAAATATTTGCGTGGCTTGTAAGTCTTCCCAATAATAGCAATAACACACAATATTGAAGCATTAGATATTTCCCCACAAATGGAACATCGCCAGAGCGGTCTTAATACAAAAAAGTGGCAAAATTCCGGACCAGCAGAGTTCCTTTAGACCCATGCTAAATACCTTAAGCAAACTGTTAGAAACCCCCAATTGCAATAGATTCCTGAGAGAGCTAAAGAAGGCCGAGGAGTTAAATTATCACCAGTTTGGATTCAGGAGAGGGAAATCAACCATCCAGGGTTTGGGGGCTGCGCTGGACTTTATAAGGAGGTATGACACCAGGTGGTGTGCTTTGGTCACTATTGATGTCAGAAATGCCTTCAACACTGCGAGGCACAAATCATTGAACAACTTCGAAAAAGGAATATCTCCGGCTCTTCGGTGAATATTATCTCTAGCTATCTGAAAAACCGAAAAATTGCTGTCGATTGCTGGATGGTTGGATGCTGGTGTGGAAGTGCCGCAGGGTTCGGTCTTGTGTCCGACCCTTTGGAATGTGCTGATGGAGTTTTGAGACTGGAGTTGACCGTGGATGCCGCCACCTTTGCCATCGCCGATGACTTGGCTCTGATAGTTGGGGGAAGGAGTGAAAAGGTCTTGCTCGCTTTTCGAAATATTAATTTATGTTAAAATAAAGAAAACACAAAATCATGTTTGCTTGCTTCTCTTTTTTGTGTATTTTTTCTAGACGTTCACAATCATGTTTTTTGCGATTACAGCGCAATCTGTTACACGTTTTAGAGATATTACGTTGTCTCAAGATAAGAAACTCAGCCAGTATATTAAACATAATACAAGATTGATTATAATTTTGTTCTGTTTGTAGTAGCCAAATTATTATTTGCCGTTAATGTCCTTGTATTAGCAGCAATAACTAAATTAAAAGTCAGAAACACCAGAACTACCTTGTAATAACTAGAAATTTACGTATTACTAGTAAAAACCCGTAAATGGTCAAATTTTTTTGAACCAAGTGTTCTTGCATAGCCCTGAATTCAAATACAGTTAGGACAAGTGAACACTATACTTCTCTCTAAAATGTAAAACTAGACAATTTATTTATTCCAAATTAATAGATATTTGCAACAGAATTTTTTTTTAAGTTTCCAGCAATTAAAAAAAATACTTGTTTTAAATATGTAAATGCCAAAGAAACAAATTACTTGGACAATTTTTCTCGGTAAATATACACTCCGCCAAAAAAGTATCGCATAATTTAGTTTTGAATCATAAAAGTATCGCATAATCTTTGTTTGTAGCATAAAGTTGTAAATATACTTTAATGCGCTCTAAGATATAATTTCTATGATTGTTTAAATAAAATACAGGCCAAATAAAAACAAGAACTCATACTTGAGATTTTTATTAAAACAAGAAATTATAATTTTGGAAAGAAAAATGTCATAACAGTAGCTTTTAATACTGAGTATTGCCACCTCTGGCTCTTATGACCGCTCGCATACGGTTTGGCAGAGATTCGATTAACCTACGTATATAAGCCTGATCCAAATTCTCCCACTCGTCACGGAGAGCATTTGCTAGTCCATGCAGGTCCGCTGGGGCAACATTTTGGGTTCGTATCCGTCTGTGAAGGAGGTCCCACACGTGCTCGATAGGGTTCATGTCCGGACTTACCGCAGGCCAATCTAAAACTGGAATACCAACATCGTTAAGGTATTCCTGGACGATTATTGCAACATGCGGTCGTGCATTATCGTGCATTAACCTGAATTCGTTTCCTATAATTGGCGCATATGGTACTACATGTTCTTCTAAAATGTCCGTCATATACCTGTTGGCAGTCAGTGTACGTCTGTCTACTGGTACTAACTCTGTACGACCTGTTAAACAGATGCCTCCCCAAACCATAATAGAGCCACCAGCGAAATTAGGTCTAGGTCTGATATTACACTGCGAATAGCGCTCACCGTCTCGTCTGTACACTGAGATACGCCTATCTGAGGTGTAAAGACCAAATCTTGACTCATCTGTGAAGAGTATATTGGCCCAGTCATTAATGTTCCAATTTACATGTTCTCTGGCAAACCTTAAGCGAGCCACTCGGTGGTTCCTAGTGAGACGAGGGGCTGTTACAGCTACTCTAGCTCTTAATCCACTCTGTCGTAACCTATTCCGAATAGTTTGAGTACTCACACGAGTATTTCTGACTCTAGCCAAGTCGTTCTGCAATTGTCTCGCAGTTACATGTCTTCGACGTAATGCTTGTAGTAGTAAATAGCGGTCATCTTGGCGAGTAGAACATCTTGGACGACCTGGTACAGGTCTTCTACTGTAAATGCCTGTTTCCCTATATCTGGCTACGGCTCTAGAAACACTTGACTGATTGATGTTCATCAAATTAGCAACGTATGCTTGAGATCGTCCATCTTCGATTAAAGCAACTATAGCAGCCACTTGTTCTGAAGTTAAATTGCTCATTTTAGTTTTAAAAGCGTTGGTACAGAACTCTGACTTCGCACTTTAAAATTTGTCCGTATAGGAAGACTTTCAATAAACAACTGAACAAACCTTACACATATGCATTTTTCTAAATGTGTTCTTTTAGAGAAAAAAAAAAGTAAAAACGCTAAGTTCCATTATTTTGTTAGTGTTTTTATAGTTCACATACACGAGGCAAACTTTTTGTGAACGTATAAAAATATCTTGGTTCATAAATGCCCTTTTTTAGTTTATGCGATACTTTTTTGGCGGAGTGTATAAGGGCAAAATAAAAAGAATTCAAACAATATTGCACATTGTACACCTCCTTTCCTTTCAGTGTACAAAGCGTTTAAAGCAGAATATTGTAAGTGAACCCTTCAAAATTATCAACATTATCATTCGTCCCTCTCTCACGATTACACTCAAACCTTAATCAAGACGTCATGCACACCCACCGTCGTCCGTGACAAACGATACACGATTCAACCGCCGAGTAATTAGCTAGTCAGTCCTTCGAATTTGTTCCGACCTTTCGCTGCCATTAATCGCGGGCACGCGGGCCCGCCAACCGGCCGTTCGGCCTCGAGCGCGCAAGGACCGCATTCCCGTCTGTTGAATTTATTATGTGTTTGCTTAGGATTCCGATATTCGGGACCTGGGGCGGTCGGAACCGCCGCCCTCCAGGGTTTATATAACACGCTAGCTGACCGGAATTATCCCGGGATTTGCATGCATTACACACGTCGAAGTGAAACGTACGAATTGTCGATTGGAGATGTCGGAAATCGGGATGTTATTTCGGAGCAAAAGTGGCAGCGTACACGCCACGTGACGCAGTGAATGGGGATTGTATTGTTAAACGTGTGAATAGCAAGCTTAATACGATTGAATGTTCACTTGATGGCCGTATATTAATGGTCGTTCCTTGTTTGGGAATTGGAAAACAAAACCGAATAAGTAAGCATCTGAAAACACTATAAACTACAATCTGCGAAATGTATTGCTACGAAACTTGTAGATAATTCTTTTAAATTTTAATTAATTTTATCCAGTAAACAACTGTTTTTATTCTACTAAACACTCAGCGTCATCTATTATACTCTCATTAATTCCAAAGATATGCTAGTGCTCAAATGATAGATGGTATGAAAAGTAAATTTGTCCCCTCCACAGGGTTTCAAGTACACCGTAAACGAATAGGATGATACTTATTATATTCAGCCACACTCGGGGCGTAGGAGGATATTGTCACTCCAGTTAACTACTGATTACTATATCAATAAAGCTTATAACATTTAAATATCTTTAATGTGACTGTAGTAGTTATTGGTTAGTGACGTTCTTGTAATACATTGAATAAAAGAAACAAAAATATAGTGTAATTTATTTATTTCAAATCTCCTCGGATTAGATTACAAAGAAATGAATCTTCTAAAGATTCCCTCAGGGTAAGTAAGTTCTTTACTACCTGAGATACACTATAATAAGATTTCTATAATCTTAATCCAAACTAAAAACTCGTATTTCTCGTTTTTTAATATCATAAATAAAATTCAAATCTCCCGCTAAATTCCCGTCATAAAATCAAATATAACCAGATCAATGCCAACTTAAACTGCTCGTGAAATTAACCTACAGAATCAAATACAACCTCACATAACCAAATTCACTAGATTTACAGTTATCATTCAAAGAAACATAACCTGAAATTCCTTTATGCATTATATGCCGGTTATAATTTCAAAGGATGAAAAAAATCGCTTACTTGAGGTACGAAAACTGCTCTAGTATAATCCAAATAATAATTCCATATTCAAAACAATCATTTCAGCTTCCAAATAGTGTTCCAACAATCTCACAGCAAACTGCCTCGAATGTTGTTCTTCAAAACCCCAGGATTAGACGAAAGGCCACCCCAAATCTCGAAATAACTGGATTCCCATCATCTTAGCAGTATACGCGTAATACTCTCATTCTTGTAACTAAATTTGAAAACTTATAGATTTAAATAGTAATAGATATTAACAAATTCTAAATAACTATCCGAAAAGCAACCACACTCAGGAAAAACCGAAAAAGAAGTCAAGAACAAATGTGGGGTTGTTTTCAACAAACTCAATATCTCCTAGACAAAAGGACCCCGGCAACGTTCATAGAAATCGTTTCCAACGATACGACAGCATACAAATCCCTTGTCGAACATTAATCGAAAGACATACACGTGCCCTAAAATCCATGGTTACAAGCATTAATTGAATTAGATACGAAATAAGTAAGTTTTTAGTTTAAATTATTACATACTGCTGTGGTCTGGCACCCCGGTTTTTGTAAATTCAGTTTTTTTTTTGTTCATTCCGTTAAGCGTTTGTCAATGTTGCGAGAAATTTCAAATTGTTTTATTTTCAAATAAGATTTAGTTAATGGTTTAGATTGTTTAATTGGTTTATTTTATTGTTCAGTTGTTTATATTAATTTCAGTCAGGTGTACATTTTGCGTTCACTGGTATTGTATATAAATTGTTTTGTTTCGCGAGTTCGTCCGTTTGCGGACAGATCTGTGTGCGTTGCATCGCACGCATCTGAGATTTTTATACTTATACGATTGTTTAACCTTGTGAGTGCAGTTCCTTGATCGATACGAAAGTAAGTAGATATATAAAGTTGTATTTCTTTGCTGACGTTTTGTGTTTATTGATTTCAAGTTTTGAAGTCACGTTTCTGATTATACTTCGTTCATCACGGAACTCATTTAATAATAAGTGATATTGTATTTTTGTGTACACAATTTAGATATAAGATCTGTTATTATTTTTACGTGCAGTTAGATATTTTAAGTTTAAAGAGTTAATTTTTTTTGTTCGTTGTTAATTTTTCTGATTTGTAATTATTTATTAATCACCTCGGGTTGGGTGAATAAAAGCATTATGCTTGCTTTTAATTTTCATTTATACAAATTAATTTTCCACGTTTAATTTAGTTGTTTTAATAGTGAGACCACGTGGATTGAATTGAAAAAAAAATTATTATCTTCCTGAACTTTTTGTTTTCTGTTGCTTTGTAAAAGGATTTTGAATTGTCCTTTTGTAATTTAAAGTCAAATGCAGTTTTGATTTAGACCAGGACCTTTTTGTCCAAGGTTTTTTTTCTGCAAAGTTTGTAATTAATTTTTTTTTTCTTTTTTTTTTTAAATAATAAAATTATTGAATTTTTATGTCATTCAAAATACTGTTCTTTTATTTTTAATTAAACCTTTTAAATTTTTTTTTTAGTATAAAAGAATTTAAAAGGTTTAAAGATTTCTTTCACCCACAATTTACTTTTCATGATAGTAACCCTGAGTTTAATTGTTCTTTTGCGCCTTACAAAAATTGTTATCATTTGAGCTAGCTAATTTAATTTTTCATTTTTAATTTCATTTGGCATTTTTGTTGGTACATTCAGTACACAGCAATAGGTTGACAAAAATAAATAAATAGATAAAAATACATTTACATAAACAATTTTATAGTCGATATTATGATTCTGTGGGTTTTGTTTAGCAGGAAATAACATAGCAGTATATTTTTAATTTTTTCCTAATTTCTTCTCCTATCTCCTTTTAAAGGTACTTTAGCAATAGTTTTAAATAATAAGCATTTTTAGATAGAATAATCGTAGTAGAATCAAGATGTGTTGAAAACGTTAAATGAAATCATTATGCATTGAGGTTAAGTAATAATGACACA
Organism: Cetonia aurata; assembly: GCA_949128085.1. Taxonomy (NCBI): domain Eukaryota; kingdom Metazoa; phylum Arthropoda; class Insecta; order Coleoptera; family Scarabaeidae; genus Cetonia; species Cetonia aurata. The sequence continues at coordinate 24,790,361 of OX421889.1, read as the reverse complement.
GCATTTGTCAAGAAGTAGGCATACATCATATAGTATCCCTTTTTTTTTTCGTTATGGACTTTTGAAAAATAGTAGCAATATAGAAAAGAAAAAAAGAGCACTTTTTAAAGTCAAGTTGAATGCCCTTGACGCAATTCATTTTCTACCGTATATACACTTAAAAATGAAAGACGCTTAAGAATAAAGAATCCTCAAGAGAAAATGTTATTAAGAATAGTTATTCAGAATTAATCTTACCCAGAATTAACTCAAGCATGAAGTTATAGCATCTGAAAAACAAAAAATAAACGCTTTTTTTAATCAGCCTTTATGCGCTCTATTTCAACAGCTAATGTGTTCAAAGTATTCCTAATTGATGTAATTAATAAAAAAAAAAGGTAAATTAGTAGTACTCCTTAGCTGTTTTGAGTTTTTATCAAGAATTATTGAAATTTGCATGAAATATTTGTGCATTTTTTGTGTAGTCTATTTATCTGCTTCGTGGATTTGGACGTTAATTGAAATTATTTTAAAAATTACACTTTAAGATAAGCAATATTCCAAATTAAGAGATGTGCTCGCAAAACCTGTTTAATGAATTTCAAAAAATTTCTTTTTCGAAAAACCATTTAGCGGTCGAGGCACTACGCTATTTCCTTTTTCCGATGAAACACGGCTGATTTAGAGCCACAGCACCCTCCAAAGTCAAATAAATATAAAAGTTATGACTTATAATAAAAATATTTTTGTTTTTCTTCGTTTCTAAGTAGAATTGTTACGAAACTCGCAGACAATATTTCTTAATTTTAATCATATATTTTAGAATTCAAATACCTTTTTTTAATTAAATATTACCCAGAGTCATCTGTGATACTCTTTAACCAATTCACTTATAAATCAGACTTTAATTTACAGGTGACCCTGGCTGTAAATTTCCCCTTCTAGATTGATATTGCCTTCGTACTAACGAAATAATATATAATAACTTAGTAGCTATCAGGATATGATCAGAATTATATCGCTGTCAATTCTGCTCCCTATAAATACTTTCATTAATATTCAATGAAATTGTACTGTGATTATTCTGTTATCGTTAAGGGATGTATTTCTAATCGAAATATTTTCTTATTATGCACAGACGCACCCCAGAGCGATATTCCGTATCTTAATTTAGATTGAAAATTAGATTAATAGTAACTCAATGTGAAATCTAAATTAGTTACTTTCCTTAACCTAAATATACCATAGCATGCGGACGATAGGTTCTTACATAAATTTCTAATATGTGTTTCCCAGTTTATATTTTCTAAATGTATGCCCAAAAATTTAACATTTCGTACCTGCTGGATGGAACATGAGTTGATTCTTATAAGGCTGGATTCGTGTATATTGCTAATACCAGGACTAAAGCGCATAAATACAGTTTTTTTCTTTATTTACATAAAGCTGATTGTTGTGAAGCCACTCAGTGAAAGCATTTAGCAATGTGTTTTTAAAATTAAATTTTGTGTATTGTCACTAGATACTAAGAAACTAGTATCATCCGCATACATAACTGTATTCTCCCTTCCCACTGTCGTCAAGAGATCGTTAACATAAATAACAAAATAGTAAAGGACCAAGCTCTGTCGATTACCTTGCTTTCTGATATCTGTCCACAAAATTCTACAATTTGTATTCTCCGTTTCAAGTAAGAAGTAATAATAATAAAGGTATGTTATTTTTTTTTTATTTCGGATGGCAACTCGTTTAAATTGAACCAAACTGAAACGTTTCCTTTTATCAAAAATGTACCTGCGCCATATCTGCAGTATTTCACTTAGAAAATTAATTACGTTGTCAACGTATAAAGGGTAAATGTTCTTAGAATTAATACAACCAAACATTCAAGTGTTGACCCAAATACAAGAAGAATTTATTATGCTGCCGTTATAATAATTCGCATGAGAATATTGCTTACGCACACCTTCGGATCATCCCTATAGGGGCACAAATATTGACTTAGGACCTTGGGGATGGCAAACAAGCTAGACCCATCATTTTAGGCATACAGTGCTAAAAAGCTGACGTAATAAATATATTATCATCTAAATATACGTTGTACACCGTCCCACCATCCACATCTAGACATTTTGATGAACCAGTCATAATTTTAAAACCGATATAAAATTAAAACCCTTCAAAAAGCAGATAATTTCTTAGAAACGTCACATCCCAATTTCCTCGGAAATAATAAAATCCGCTTACATGGCTATTCTAAGATCGCGAATACCTCCTAAAAGATAACAAAGGTAGAAAATTCGCACAGAATTCCTGTCCTAAAAGACACGACTGCTTCACTGTCATTGCGGGAATTCCCCGGACTTACTCTGCGTATTTCGGAAGTTCTATGGAACGCTTAAGTGAAAAGTTTAACGTCACGACAGCCGGTGAAGTTTCGGTATTTTCCGGTAGGATAAGTTTAATTTAAGCAGACTTCAAGCGGCGAAATAGACATGCATAATATGCTGCGTCTCAGAAGAAGTCTGCTTTTTATTCTTCTCAAGGGATTCCGTGAAATTATATTTCTTTTAACGAGGTTTCCTGCGAAAACAACTAATTAAAATTGGATGTTGGTTATTTTAAAGAATATATGCAAGCAACTGTAAAAGATTTCCTCATAATAAATGGGCAATATTACATATAATAACATTGTGAATTTCATGCAATAAATCATGTAAATTTTGTTTTACCTATTTTGTCTAGGATATTAAACATTGGAAAAAATGTTGTATTCTTTATTGTCCTCTCTAACAAATTTTACAATTATTATACACGGCCTTTAAGGCAAGTAACATAACAAATTCAAACATATGTGTAATAACAGAAGAGTTAAATGGTTATGATAAAGATTTAAAATCGATGACGTCAGATATAGTTTTTCTATTCCCCCTTACCAGACATTATTCCATCCTCTCAGTCTCCCCAAGCATCCCACTACGTACAGTTCTGTATGTGCTCAACAGCACTGTCTTTTGGATCCGTACATAAAGCTCCCGTTGCAAATGCAACATATTCAGGCCTTCTTATAACTTCTTCGGAATCTCCCCAGTGGTTCCAAGAATTATGGGAGCTGTAATTACACTCGGCTGATGCCACATTGCCTTAATTTCATTCGCAAAGGGGTAGGTATTTGACGATCTTTTCTGTATGCCTTTTAGCCAGAGACTTTGCGCTAGAGACACAGCCAAATCTATAATATATGTTTCGTTCTCCATCTTATCAACAATAATAATATCTTGGATGTTAAAGTAGTCTTTAGGCTTTCACGGCCGTCGTTGCTGGCTGCTCTTCGGTTCTCGGGTTCTCTGCCGTGTAGAAAGTTTAAATTACTTGACGTTTCGATCATCTTGTCGTGATCTTCTTCAGAAGTGAAGTGACTAGTTTGTCCTGATCCGGGGTTAATATATGGTCCTGTGTCCGTTGGTGCGTAATCGTTCCGCTCTGTTGAGGCGTGTCCGTTGCTCTCCGTTGGGCTGTGAAGAATGATTTCCAGATACTTGGTAATTGTAGTCCGTCTTCTCTGTTGATATTGTTCGGATTTTTCTGTATTTCAATAGCTTCTCTGTACAATCTTCTCCAGTAATGTGGTTCCGTTGCTAGTTTCCTGCATTTGTCAAACTTGATTCCGTGTTTCGTGTTTGTTGAGTGTTCTGCTACTGCTGATTTGTCTGTGTGTTCATACTTTGTATCTCGCATCTGTATCTGTATTGATGTTTCTGCCTGTTTGTCCAATGTATACCTTTCCACAAGTGCAGGGTATCTCGTAGACTCCTGGATTTTGGAGCGGCGAGGTACGATCTTTCGGTGAAAGTAATTTTGTAGATAGTTTTTCTGGAGCATTGAAGATTACTTTGATGTTGTATTTGCGCAGCTTTCTTCCAATTTTGTCAGTGCATCCTTTGATGTATGGCAGGCAAGTCGTTCCAGTAGTAGTTGTTGTTTCTTCCTGTTGTTTTGGATGTTTTGGTTGTTTGTTGATGGTAGCTGTGATGTCTTTGAGTCTGTAGTCGTTCTGTTGTAGTGTGTTCTTTAGATGTTGGAGTTCGGCTTCGAGGTGTTCTTCATCTGATATCGTCTTAGCTCTATGCACCAATGTGTTTAAGATTCCCCGTTTTTGTGCGGGGTGATGGTGAGAATTTGCATTGAGATAGCGATCCGTGTTGGTTGGTTTACGGTAAACCTGGTGTCCCAGTGTGTGGTTCTCTTTCCTCTTGAGTAGCACATCCAGAAAAGGTAAGGAGCCATCTTCTTCGAGTTCCATGGTAAATTGTATTTGGTTGTGTTGTTTGTTGAGGTGTTCCAGAAATTGAGGTAAAGTGTCAGTTCCATGCGGCCATATGACAAAGGTGTCGTCAACGTACCGATACCAGCACTTCGGTTTTAGTTGATGCAATGGCGGTGTCCTCGAATGCTTCCATAAAAATGTTAGCTAATACTGGAGATAAAGGTGATCCCATCGCGGCTCCTTCTACTTGTTCATACACTTCTCCGTCGAAGGTGAAATATGTTGAAGATGCGCAGAGTTCTATTAAATTTATGATGTCATCTTCCATGTTGATTTCTTGGGAGCGTTGTCGGATGATGGTGACAGCTTCATCTATCGGGATATTAGTGAACAACGATTTGACGTCGAAGCTCACTAAAACGTCATTCTTCTCCACTTTGACATTCTTGACTTTTTCTATGAAGTGCGCCGAATTCTTGATGTATGTCTCTGTTTTTCCCAAGAGTGGTTGAAGATTTTTGGCAAGCTATTTGGCTAAAGGATGCGTAGCCGAACCCACTGCTGATACAATAGGCCTCATGGGATTTCCGTCTTTATGTATTTTTGGGAGTCCATATAATCTTGGTGTTCTGGTGCCTGTCTTGATGATGTTCCGGTGTAATTCCTTAGGTATTGATGATGTTTTGACTGCTGCTGATAATTTTCTTTCCAGTGCTGGAGTTGGATCTTTCTTAAGTTTGCGGTATGTAGAGTCTTGTAGTAATACCCGCATCTTTTCTTTGTATTCTCTTGTGTCCATGATGACGGTCGCGTTTCCTTTGTCTGCCGATATTATGGTGCGGTCTTTGTCCTTCCTCAGTTCCGTAACGGCTCTCCTTTCTTCTCTTGATATATTAGATGTGGGTGGTTTGGCTGATTTTAAGATGCGTTGCGTAGTAGACCTGATATCCTCTACTTCTTCTGCTGGTAGAGTTTTGATGGAGGTTTCTATGGCACATTAAACTTTCTACACGGCAGAGAACCCAAGAACCGAAGAGCAGCCATCTTGGATGTTGTCTGTCGGAACTTACCAATCCCAAAGAATCTTGCACCTGTATGTTTCAATAGCTTTTCGCAGTGAGTATTTGTAATATAACGATTTCTCAAACTCTACCCCATATTTTTCACATACTTTCAGATTCAAGATTTATGCCTTTTCATATACGCCTTCGGTGCCAGACTCGTGCATCCTCCCGCTGTAAATGCAATAGTTTCTTCTTTATTACCACACATTCTGCATCTATCATCTTGCATACTCTGGTCTTTTATTATATGCTTCCGGTATGATGTTGTGGCAATCACTTGATCTTGTATCACAAAGACAAAACCTTCTGTTTTCGCGTATAGATCCTCTCTAACGAGCCAGGTGAATGTAGCCTGCTTGTCCAGCAGTTGTGACTCCTCCAGGATCGTGGAGTATCTTCCATGCAACGCCTTTTGTTTCCACCGCCTTATCACTGCTTCCATATTGTTGACATCCGCTGGATATTCGTATGCCTCACCTTCCGTAAGTCTAATTCCGACGTAATTTTGATGTCACTCTGTACCACCACCGCCTGCAGTCTGCTGGGTTCGCTCTTACGTAGGAAGTGCATTCGCAGATTTTCTATCTGTCGTGCATGCTGATCAATTGCTCTAGGCACTCCTCTTCCACCTTCAGCTCTTCGAAGGTGAAACCTCTCTACCGCGCTCTTTGGGCGGTGCGCTCGATATTTCGTGAACGCCTTTCTAGTTACTATATCTAGGTTTTGCAGCTCAGTAGCATTCCATGCAAGAAAACCATAACTGTGCGTAAGTAGCGGTATGACATAAGTAGTTACTGCTTTCACCTTGTTTCTGCCTTCTAATTCGATTTTTAGCACAAAGTGCAATCTGTTTGTATATTTGTCTATCAGTATTTTCTTACAAAGTTTATGGTCTATCGACCCAGCCTGCATGTACCCAGTATGTTTATATCGCTCAATTGTTATTATTATTATTATTATCATGATTTTGTATTTCCTACTAAAATTGACTGAAGAATGTAACATTTTTCAGTATTTATTGCACATCAAATGTAATTATAGTCATGAGACATTTATTTTATTCTATAAAGAAAACAGTATCCAGTTTTGATTTAAGTTTGAATTAATCGTTAATTCCTTTTATTTTGATTGATTTTCCCATGAACGGTAGCGTTGTTACCGCATGTTATTTTATTTCGAGTTTTTATTTAGTAAGAAGTTTTAGAGAACCGCAAGTGTATTTAAGCCGCGCGCCTAATGCAGGTCGAGTCAAGTTCAGGTCCAGTCTCCGAGTTCTTCTCAGTTCGCTCCGATTGGCGTGTAGGCATAGCTTGTGATACCCATTGAGCTTCTTATTCCCGGTCTGGTTGTAGCGTTGGCAAAGCTCACTGACGTAACACAGACATATTTCCCGTCAGCTCTGGTTGGCGTGTCGGCATAGCTTCTGATACCCATCGAGCTTCTTATTCCCGGCCTGATTGAACCGCTGGCAGAGACTACTGGCGTAACGCAGGCATTTTACCTATTTTTTTCCCGCTCTGGCTGTTGCGCCGGCATTGTTTCTGGCGCTCCCAGAATTTTATTCACAGTAATTACCGTACCGCCAAATTCAGCACCGTCACCGTCATCTAACCGTCGTAGCCCGCGAAAACTGATCGCGCACTTATTGACCGACCTCCGCACATAGATTTTCGCCATACGTTATTAACCGAAGCATAGCTATTATATTCCAAGTTTAGCCTTTAAAAGCGTTACCGAAGCTCTCGTAAATATTTTAAAGTTCACCACAGTAAACACCCATTGTTCGGATTAAATTTAATTTTTACAATGTAAATTTGTAATTTTGTTTCGAAGTTCGTTTAAACCGGAGGTTATGCTATCAGGCACTTTGCAGAGTTAAGCAGTATTTACCGTGCCTTAAGGAATTAGCTTTCTACGTCCAATTCGGAAATTTGTCTGGGATTATGTTGAAAAATCAAATCAATACCTCTAACTTTTAATCGTTCAATATATTATGGGGAATTATAAATTATTAATATTTAGTATCTATTGCAACTTTATATTTAAAAGTCCACATTTGACAACAATTAAGTATCGTAACTTATATGATGGGAGCATATATTTTTGATAAGCTTTCAATATCTGACCTATCATTAATAGAATTTTTATTCATGAGATAACAAACCTAATGTACCTTGATACACTTGAATCTTTTACCAAGTATTCAGCTTCTTTTACTTTTATTGATTAATTATTGATTTTTGTCTGTATTTTGCAGCAAAGTAAAGCCGGGGTCAAGCACCGTCCCATGTTGACAGCACCTAAAATATTCTTAATATTTCCACCTAATACATTTGTTTGGTGACTTTATGAAAGCGTAGCACAAAAAAACAATGCCCCTAAGTAATTTTCGAAGTGATATTGGAAAAGAACGAAAAAGTGTTTCGTAGTGTTTTGTAACATTGTATACAGTTACGTTACCAACGCATTTAAATATAATTCTACCAGCAAATTTTTTACAGAGTACTTTCCCAAGCCTCTTAATACAAAAACTGGCAAATGAACGCACATTCTAAATTTTATTATGAGACTACTAGCAATCAAAAACTGTCACGTATCACAGAAAAAGTAGGAAAGCAAGAAAAAGTCATCAAAAGCACTCTGCGCTCACGCAATTTTAGCATTAGATATTGAGATTGAAGAACTAATTTTCCCTCAGCGCTAATATAATAATAAAATTCCATTAATCATCCGCCTACAGCATCTACGGACTGCTTATGCAATTAATCTAGTTAATATAGTTCTGATATCCATCTATTTTCGGAGCGTCAAATTTAATTCTCCCACGGCGCCACTCAACGTCCAACTTTATAGCTCGATTAACAAAGTTTAGATGCATACGTTGTGAAGACAAGAAAGGAAAACCTGTCTCTTATTCGCTACTAGATTGTCATTCCGTGCGAAGTTTCCTCTTCACTAATTATAAGGTACTACTGCTACTAGGTCAATGTGAATTTAAATTAATCTTGTACAGCATAGCGTCTTAATTATGAACAATTTGAATGTATACTTAAAAAACATAGATAACATTACAAAATGCAAATAATGTAGATAACATAGCCCTATTTCTGAAGTAATTAGTGCCTAAAAGGAGAAAAAAGAAACGAAAACGCAATTTGGAACTCGATTTTCTTTCGAGACTCGAACAGTACAGCAAGGTTAAAAGAATTAATATACAGACAGGACTAGAATTTAGTGGTCCTAAATCTGAATTCCTAGGAAATGATGAGCGCAGTACAAGGCAGTCTGGAAACAACACTTTGGATAACTATTATATGACCCAGACAACAATATGGAAATAGTAGAAACAGAAAATGAAATAAATGGGTCAGAAGTAAATGATATAGAAGATATTCCAACAAGAGAGGTGGTAGATAAGTAGATAAAGGAACAGTAAATACAAGGGCAGGACCGGTAGTGGCGTATGCTGACGACATTGTAATTATTTCAAAAAAGTATGAAGTAACGAAAAAAATACTAGAGGAAATAGTCAGGGAGGGTGACAAAATGGGGTTGAAAATTATGATATTTAAGTGTATATCAGCTACATTAAGTTAATAATCGGTGGCTCAGTGGTGTGACATGACCCCATCACGTACCGAGGTCGACTGAAAATAATAATCCGATTGGTTTGCGGTATACCCAGAACTTTATGGAGGGGTAAATTTAGTGTAACTGCGTATTGTTAATGCCATCTAAAATCTGGGGTGTAGTATATCTGTGAAGTTAATAAAAATATATAGAATATAATAGATGACGCTGACTGTATGAAAGGAGAATGAAAACAGTGTTGACTTAGTTTAAAAATTATAAAGAATTATCTACAAATTTCGTAGCAATATATATAGGCCCAACATTCCTATCCGGAATAAAAGCTGCTTCTGTCCTGAAGCTTTTTGGATTTCCTTCGCGCGGTGAATCACTCCGCACACTCGTTGTGCTGCTTTCTTGGATCATACGTGGCCTTTTGCGCTCTTGATTAGTCTTGCCCATTCCTCCCCATTCTGTATAATTCTCCTCCGGTCTCCAATCCCCAATCATATACTCATCATATCCTTGTGTACATGGGTTTCCCATTTTGTTTTAGGCTTTCCTCTAGATCTGCACTCCAACGGTCTCCAATTTGTTACTTTCTGTATGGGTGTCTCAGCCTCTCTCCTTTATATGCGTCCGAACCATCTTAACCTTTATATCATTATGAACGTAACAATATCCTCTCCCTCCATCATGTCTCTTATCTCATGGTTCATTAGCAATCTATACCCGTCTTCGGTTTTTGTTTTTTTTCCCAAAATTCTTCTGAGCATCTTTCATTCGATGGTTCTACGTCGTTCTTCATCCTTACATGAGAGACACTTTGTTTCTGCGCCGTAGGTAAGTACCCTCCCAAATTGCTGCCTTGTATATTTTTGTTTTCGTTGCTTTGAAGATGTTTCTGTCTCATAGCAGTCTGTGATAATACCAGTATGCTCGATTTCCTGCTTTTATGCGTTCCGTGATATCCGTACTTTGATTTTTTTTTTCCATTATTATTCCATAATGCCATAGATTAGCGTAGAACACGTCATAAAATTACAAATAACAACAATACAAAAGCAACCTATGGTAGGTGCTAGTCATATAACATATACGTACATATAAAGTATAACAAAAAACAGATAAATAAATAATAAAATTATAGTTCTAGAGGCTTTTTGAAAAAGTATGTTACAGTATAAAAACATTCTTTTAACAGGTAGTTCTTAAGACTTGCTTTAAATTGATGAACCGGCCGTTCCCTTAATTTTAATGGTAGATGATTAAAAACCCTAATACAATGCCACAGCGCTTGTCTTTGTATCTTAGTTAAATGAGTTGTGGGAGGTAACAATCGCGTGTTGACTTTACCTCTAGTATTTTGAGCATGAGCAGGTTCATATTTTTTAAAAAAGCTATTATAATTTTTTTTTACAAATACAGCTGACTCCAAAATGTACAAAGATGGAAGGGTAAGTAATTTATAGTTTTTAAATATTAACTTACAGGAGTCTCTATTTTGCAGTTGAAACACTGCCCTTACGCAAGCCTTCTGCAGTATAAACACTCTGTGAACGTTCACAGCACCACCCCAAAAAACAACACCATACTGCAGTCGAGACTGTACACAAGCGTGATAGACCCCTAAAGCTGTTTCAACATTCACACTTCCAGATATCACCCTCAAACTGTAACACAAACGACCGACCGTCTTTGATAAATCCTCAATGTGGGAAGCCCACGACAGATTACTGTCGATGACGATTCCTAAAAAACGAGCGTGATCGACACAGGTAAGTAGCTCACCGTTGTGTTTAATAGTAAGGTCTGTAACGTGCAAGTTGAAGGGTATAATATGTGTTTTATTGGTGTTTAATTATTTTGTTGAAACCACAAAATCAGTACCCGACTGAAGGAATATACACGAGCCACCATTCAGGTTATTAATCCTACCAAAACAGGATTCTAACACGTAACCGTCGATAACAGCAGGCTCATTTGGCTTTAGCCAGTGTTCCGTCAATGCTATGGCATTAATTGTTTTATCATAATTGTCAATAAAAATTTCCAAATCACTTGTTTTATTTCTTAGACTTTGTATATTTTGATGCATCAAAGTAAAATAAGGAAGCTTATGATTTTTTGTAGAGATTACGTTTTTATGGGAGGTAGACTCATTTTCCGAAAATTTTTAAATTTATATGGCCTAATTATAGTGTTAGTTGGCCACAAATCTGGAACAAACATTCTCTCATAAATATTTTCTTTCACAGATATTTTAAATGCGGCAATTTCAGTGTTTTTTATGTCCAATTTGTGGCAAGTCAAAATGTCAATTTCATTTTCCGATAGGTATTTTGTAACATTTTGTTCCGTAGTTGAATTTTTAAGTTGCGATACGAATACCCACCGTCTATTTTCAACCGCGGCAATTGTTGTATCCTTTCGATTTCCACGAACAGTCCTTGTTTTGTTTATATTTTTAGTGGTAGACTGCTTGTCTGAATTTCTTGTGTTTTGTTCCGATACATGTGTATCAATTGGTATGCTCTCAGACTTTGTGGCATTGACCTCGATTTGTTGACATTGTTTTTCTATTTCTTGCTTTTTATTATGTGAGGAATTTAAAACTTTAGCATAAGATTTCGTTTCCTTAGTGACATCTATTGGGATATTTCTTGATCTGGTGACCTTCGTTCATGTTTCCCATTTACTATAACTCCCAGGTATTTACAGTTGTCCACTCTTTCAAAACTATATTCTCTTATTTTAAGATGTCTTATATTGTCTGTTGCCTTTCTCGTGCTAATCATATATTTTGTTTTGTCTTCATTTATTCTTAACCCTTTCTTTTTCGCTTCTGTTATTAATATTAGTAATTTTCCTTCTAAACTCTTTCTATCTCTTGCAATGTGATCCAAATCGTCGGCATATGCCACAACTTGGGTTGGGCACTTTGTGATGGCCTTTCCGATTTCTGTTTCTTTTATGACCCCCGCCAGCAAGATATTAAAAAGCGCAGTCGACAGGGCGTCCCCCTGTCTCACCCCTCTCTCAATGGTAATCGAATTAGGGTCGCCAGCCTCTTGGTACTATCGCTGTTGTGTTACACATAGTCATGTTGATCAATCTGATTAACTTTGCTGGTATTTTGGCATCTTCCATCTCCTTCAGCAATCGGGATCTGTTTATACTGTCGAAAGCTTGTTCAAAATCAATAAAAAGTGTATGTAGGTCGATAGCATGCTGGTAGGATTTTTCAATAATCTGTGTTAAGATGTGAATCGCGTCTATCGTTGACCTCCCTTTCCTAAATCCATGTTGGTATTCTCCCAGATGTGTTTCTGTGTATTTACTTAAACGGTTTTTGATTATTGATGTTAATGGAACAATACTAAGCCCGCTAAAAACCGACAATAATGAATATACGCTCAGAACAAATTATGAGATAGCAAAAGGGTTGGATGATATAGACGTCGCACAGTGGTCAATATACCTAGCAAATCCGGACATCGGCTCTAATTTTCTTTTTAAGAGTTGAAAATTTAAAAAAAATTTTTTTTTTTTAATTTAAGTTTTTAATTATTACTTTTTCAGGTTGTTTCTTTTAAACTATTAAAGTTTCAGTTTTAAAGTTTTTGAAATGACGTCGATTCGTCATGGATAAGCATAATAAAAAATATTTTTTACTGTGGAAATTATATATTTCACATGTTTACATTATTTTACAGTAAATGGTAGAAGTACTACAGACATAAGAAGAGTAACAGTTAAACATTTAAAAGTTATCATCGGACGAAATGTTCTCCAACTCCGTTTCAACATTTTCAGGGTTGACGATTAAAAGCGTTTTAAGCTCCGCATCTATTTCTCTGGGTAGATGTAATTTTGCCCCAACCCTTTTGGAACTAAGAAATGGATCGGAGCTTACTATCAATCTATGAAAAAGATCATAATTAACTTTTTGGGAGCTTATTTTTCGAGTATGATGTTCCCTGTAGCGCCGAATGTCCCGATTTCTAGTTTCTTGGGCTTCTTCAGATAGTTCACCAATTGGCACCACAGCCTCTTGGATTACGGCTGTTCCGTGCAGTAAAATTTTGTGCACTGAAATTGGCATGTAGTACCACCCATATAAAGATACATACTTTTCTGAAGTCTTAAAACAGTAAGTTTCAAACTTATTTACATCAATGTCATATCCACTGTTAATGGCTCTTAAAATAATGGAAAATCTCTTAATAAGATCCTCATCAATACCTGTAATTTCTGCAGACAAAGTGGGATTGCCGAAAAAGCGTCTGGCTGTGTTTCCGTCATTCGTATTTCCTGCGGATTGCTTAGGAACATCCACAAGGAGACCCATGCGATCCCGAAATAGCTGTTGGATATATTTTTTTCGTCTGCCTACAGCCTCTTTCATTTCTTTCTTTACTTTCCACACTTTCACTTCCAATCTATAGGAAATGTGCAGTAAACATTCGAAAAACCTAATGTATGCATGAAGGACAGACAAACCGAATTTAAGTGTGTCCTTCTGTACTTTCCTTGTCCGTAGTTCGTCAATGTCATTCATTTCCGATATTGTCGCCCTGCACATGAAACACCTCATAGCACTTGTGGTCTCAGTGATTGCATTGCAAACCTTGCCATCCACCATTGTCAATAACAAAGTAAAGGATATTTTTCCATGTTCAGTTTGACAAGGCCTTAAATTATTAATCTGGTTGTTCATGTCCTGTTCTAACTGTCTACTAACTTCATCGGTTTCCTTTATCCATAGTAGTTTCACTGGTCTACAGAACAGTTTAGAGGATGGTCTTGGGTTTTTCCAGAGAAGTTCATTATTTTCCTTGACAAGCCGGAGCGGCACAAGCGACATTACAAGAAGGTTTCCCTCAGCTTGGAGTTCTGAAGAGGAAGTAAAATCTGATGTTTGTTTAAATTTTGAGTAGCCGGAACTTCCATCAAAGCCCCACTTGCAAATTAATTTTAAAGATTGGGAATCGTCACTGGCAGAGTAAATGCATTTCACTAAGCTCTCGCAAGTTTTGTCCAATAAACTTTGCAGTGGGACTTCACAGTTAGATTCTGTGATGGTTATGCCATCTGGGTAGAAATCCCTTTTTGCCTCTAAAACCTTATAATAGGGTGGATATAAATCATGTCCACAACTATCAGCCGATTGTTTTAGTCTTGTGTATTGTTCCCGGGTTAAATTTAGCTCTAAAATTAAAGCTAACGCTTCTTCTGGAGTATATTTCCGTTGTTCTGGATCGGAAGTGGTCCATTTCTGAAATATGCGTTTAGCACGTGTTGGGGTTGTTGTCGTAGCTTCGGTCAACAATTTCGCAGCAGCCTGGTCACCCTCGTCGCGTAATTTCATTGACGTTGCAAAACTTAGTTCAGCTGCCGATGTTTCTTCCCTTAACTGTTCGGTTTTTCGACGTTTATGTCTCTCAGAATACTGCTTGAAATCCTTAGTCGATTGAGTACCCGAGGGCCCTGGAGTAGGCTCCGTATTGGACGAAGTTGGTGTTAAGCGATTCTTTAATAGCTCAGGAAATACAATTTCCTCTCTTAGCCAATCGTCATATCGAGCCAAGAAAACTTCGTTCTTGCTGAAAACCTTCTGCCATCGTTTAAGGTACGGCGAGAAAAAACTTTCCCTTGTAAAAGTTATTAATACTTCCGTGGCATGTTCATCTCCATTAGTGGCGAAGTGTTCTTTAAGGTACTCCAACACGTGTTTTTTTCGGTCAGTAATAGTTTTTCTAGGATATTCCAACATTTTGTTGTGCAAATCTAACCGAGTTATCGGTGAAAAATCCATTGTTGCTTGAACAATAACGAAAAACACACTAACAAAAATTTACGAAGAAAAACTTAACAACAACTGATAACACAACTGTAACAACACTAAATACAACAGAATAATTAACAATAAGCTCTCAGAATATCACTCACGAGACGTTACTTGGTACGTGACCAAAATGCGAATGGAATTTGTAAGTGCACTCTCTCCTTATATTTCGTCTGTAATCACTTTCTGAGGGTTTCCGAGAGATTAGTTGATTTTATGGCATAGTTAAGCCTTTGAATATTAAGAATAAATTTAATCTCGAGTGTCCTGATGTGTCCTTAATAACGTAAAACTTGCTTATTTACAAAATTCCAAGAAAAATGCAACGATAAATATATTAGGTCGGAATAATTTACGGCTTATCGGATTTCGAAGTATATTTAGGGTAAATTGTAAAGGAAGAAATGTACTACCTGCTGGTAAAACCATTTCAACTAATTGCTTTAGGTGAGCTAGACAAGGCCTATTAAACATCGCACTAATTTCTCCTTAAATACCAACTCATGTAAAATATGGAATTTTGCACTAGTTCGCGGACCATAACTTATTACCGGTTTACTGAAAACTGCCACAATTTTCAGGGAAGTAGGCGAACAGGTAGATAAATATAATATAATCGTTTCAGCATAATTCAAAAAAAGTCAAATTTTGTGCAAATGTCCGGAATACGCTCACAAATTGACCACTGTGCGTCGCACAGTGGGGCAAAAACCCGAAAAGCTGGTAAAAACCGCAAATTAAAAAGTACCTTTAATTGGTTTTTCTTTCGTCCAATCATTAAGCAGGATGCTACCAGGTACATATATAATTATAGCGGTGGGGGTGCAATATTGCAAACTATATAAAATACCTTCCTAAATTAATATAAATTAAGAAATTTGTTATACTTCCGGGTACTTCCGGACAAAAATCTTTTTTTTTTCCTTGTAGACCATTTATTTACTTATACGACTATGAAATAAAATTTTGCGCAAATTTGTGCCCCCCTCCAAAAAAAATATTTTAGTTTCACAATGTAATAAGTATCTGATTTATTTCAGGTTCGAAAACGCAACATATTACTTATACTAAAAGTACCCTAGTGGAAGTAATGCTTTCAAGTTCTTCTACAAAGTTTGAAGATAGATGTGATCATCTGCAAAAATACATCGTTAATTATACTAAGTGCCCAGAAAAATCTGTATCTGGTGTGATTAAGCACAAACTGTCGCATTTCACTTCCGAGTTTAAAGCTCAGTTCAATGCTGCGCAACGCAAAACAGATAAGCTTTTAGCTCAAAATAAGTCGTGGCTAGATTCAAGTATGGTGTTTACATACTTTGGACTTACATCAAGGGGTTCAGGAGGGCGCCCCAGTGTCGACTTTTTGGAAAGCAGCGAACGCTCCAAGCGCCGAAAAACAGAGAAACTAAGGTCAGAAGGCAGTACTGCTAAATTGGTATATGCAGCTCAGATGAATCTTCGAGCAGATGGAAGTGTTGATAGTGCAAGCTTAGTGAAGGAAATAAGTTTTTCAACCCCAAGACGTGCTCAGAAATATCATAGCGCATATAGAGAAAGTCAAAAACACAGAAATCAACTTTCTGATGTGGAAGCTCTTTCTGTATTAGTTGAAGCCAAACTCACACGACATCAATACGACATAATCAGGCAAAGTGACAAAGAAAAGTTTCCTTCTTATAAAAAGGTTCAGGAAGCGAAGCAAAGTTGTTATCCCAGTCAGAGAGACATAAAAGTAACAGAAACTATCGCGGAGGTTACACTGCAATCTATATTGGATCACACGGTTGGACGTATTATGGAACTGCAAAAGAATGTTTTGGAAGTGATTAAGCCGGAAAACTGAAATAATCTAGTGCTACTGTCAAAGTGGGGGTGTGATGGCAGTTCTGGACAAAGTCAGTACAAACAGAAATTTCAGAATGAAGATACTACAGATTCATTTATGTTTGCTACATCATTCGTACCATTACAACTTGTATGTGGTGATCCAGAATCGCCAGATAAAATTATTGTGTGGCAAAATCCACGGCTTCTCCACGTTTCTGCCGACCAATTAGACTACAAGTAATTCGTGAAACTGCTGCCATAATACAACAAGAAAGAGATTATATACAAGAACAAATAGATAATTTGACTCTCTCTTCCATCGAGATAGAAAGGAGACGAATTTATATCAAGCATACTTTGATGTTTACCATGATTGATGGGAAAGTATGCAATGCAGTAACCTCAACAACATCACCGCAGAGATGTTACATTTGTGGCGCTACTATAAACAAATTCAATGAAGTAGACTCAATGCTAATACAGAAAACTACAGTAGATCCTGTAAAATTAACGTTTAGCTTATCTCCCTTGCACGCTCGGATACGTTTTTTTGAGTGCCTTTTACATGTGGCGTACAGATTACCTTTTGGAAGTAAAAGAGTGGAGAAGACCAATAAAATAAACAAAGAAGAGGATACAAGATGAATCCAAATCCAGAATGGGTCTCTTAGTAGATCAGCCTAAACCAGGTTTTGGGAACACGAATGATGGCAATACCGCTCGTCGATTTTTTGAGAATACTGCAGAGTCCTCTACAATTACTGGCATCGATATAAATTTAATTGACAGATTTCATGTGATTTTGCAAACGATTTCAAGTGGCTTTAGTGTTGATAAAGAAAAATTTCAAAAATACGCGATAGATACAGCAAGAATATTTGTGGACAAATATTCCTGGTATAGTATGCCTCCCACATTACATAAAATCTTTATTCATGGCTCTGATGTAATCGCTTCGGCAATATCGCCAATTGGGCAACTCTCAGAGGAGGCTCAGGAAGCATTAAACAAAGAAATTAAGAAATTTCGGGAAGGATTTGCAAGAAAATCTTCACGGCAGAACACAATGGAAGACGTTTTCAATCGTCTTTTGCTAAACTCCGACCCCGTTATATCTTCTCTGCGGAAATTACCGAAAAGGAAAACGAAATCATTTCATCCTGTCGTTTTGGAGTTATTGTCACCTCCAGCAGCCGCTTCGTCAACAGACAGTGCCGACACCTCTGACGAACCTTCATCCGATGAAGATGTTAGCGATTCCGATGAAGGTGTTACTCATTCTGCTGAAGAATCTACTTCGGATTAAATAAGTATTGTCAGTATGTAACTGATTTTACTAATTGCCGCATAATGACAATTTAATTAACAATGTATTTATGTTAAATGTAAAATTAATGCATCATTATTGGAGCTGTTATTCGTTAAGTACTTATAATTGACCCGTAATTACTTTGCCTTTATAATTTATAAGCCGAGTATGAACATATGAATTATTAGTAATTAAAAGATTATCTCTTCAAACAATTTGCTTATTACCCGCTTCAATAAATGATTTAATACCTTTAATGTTATTATATGACCAACATTTTGCTATTTCTAGATTATTTATAACATTTTTATAAAATTTTAAGTACCTAAAATGAATTCCGGAGTTTTGGCCAGCTTTTCGGGTTTTTGCCCCACTGTGCGCGTCGTACGAAAAATAAAACAATAGAGAGCACGACGGTCGAGTTATGTTTGGAGAGCTGGAAATAAGGCTACAATCTACAGTATTCTGGAATGGCAAACGGGAGGAAGAAAAAGACGTGGCAGACCCAGAGCTACATGGCTACAGGAGGTGAAGACCGATTTAGGTGCAGCTGGCCTGTACAGATGGCAGGACAAGACCAGAGACGGGAAAAATGGAGGGAAAGAGTATGGGGACTGATCTACCCGGCAGTTTTAGATCTCGAAAGCTTTACAAGCGGAGATACCACTTTTGAGGCGACTAGCCGCTGTATATATATAAATCTGAATTCATTAAAATGTTTGTAGGGATTGTTCTAATGTAGTTATTCAGTTTTCTTTTAGTTATTCAGTTAACTTTTTTTCCGATGATAATTTTGTTATTAAAACGTGCGTATGCTGTACCTAGTAAAGTTTGAAAAAAAAATAATTACCTCGTATCAATCTACTGTAACAGAAATATTAATCAATTACTCAAACTGCACCCAATTTTCGAAAGTTTATCAGCAAAACCGTCAAGAGAAAATGACAAATCCTCGTGGAGAGGAAAAAAAACCTTATTGGAGTTTCGAAATTAAACCATTAGACGCGCCCACGGTGACTGCAGAATTCCTATATCGTGCTTGCAAAGTTGTCCAAAAACTTTTTCCTCGTCGCCAGAGGATAAGGAAGGGGCAATGGCTTCCGAAGATCCGGAAATCTTATTTATTGGATAAGTTTTCCGATTGAAATTCGTTCAGGATATCCCCAACGCGCGCTTATTATTTACATACATATGTTGGTGGAAGCAATAAATGGCTTTCCTGTTCTCCGATACATGTTGATGCGAATCATAAAGAAGTTAGCTCGTAAATTAACACATACTATGGCAAGTAAATGATATTTAGCGAAGGAAAACAAAACCCGCTGCTATTCAAAAGATATATTGTCAACTCATGTTTAGTAAAATAATTGCCTATGTTCAAAAGAGGTGAACTCCTACTTCTTATAATTGTCAACTCAGCTTTGTAAAATTAACCCTGTGGTGATCATGTTACGCATGGCAAGTCTGTGTAAGTGTAGGATGCTTAATACAATAACCAACAAAACTTGTTATGCACTTATAGATGACAGATTCATGTAACAGAAACATTAATTAGGTTCAGTAATGACCAGGTATGAGATTTCAATCGCATTCCGCCGTAAGAAATTTTATTACTCGGAATGCCCCATCATACAGTCTTTCGCGTCCCCACGAATTTGTCGATGCATCTATGGTCGATTCATGATAAGAACATAGCGTTGAAAAAGATAGGATTATATTTTGAACGTTTACTATTGGCTAATAGCCAAGGTAAAATTCCATTGAAAAAAAAATTGGGTATCCATACTAAATTCATGTTGGATAAAATGAAATATTACCAAAGTATAGGAATACCAATCTCTACGCTTTTATAATGTCATTTGTCAAATTTCTTCGTTGCTTTCAGTTCTCTGTTCAGTAGTTTCTTGTGTTTCTCGTTATTATTGTCTTCATCCGAAGGTTCCGTGCTGAGGGTAGAAAAATATATTATTTAGATGAAACCTGGGTTAACCTAGGTCACACTAAACAAATTATATGGCAAGATACAACAACTTTTTCAGCAACACAAGCTTTTACTGAAGGGGTTGTAAGGACGACGACGATCGATTGTTGTTTGTTGTTGCTTGGTTTCCGGGTTCTCTGATTCGGTGCTGATGGTATTATTCTTTAAAGCCTTGCTTATAGGCTTTGGATTACTTACTTGCCTTTAAAATGTTCATTACTTATGCGTCGCTCCTCGTAAGTTGAAAGAGGAGGTTTACCCTAAATTCGTTTGGTGACGCTGATCGCCACTTGACAAACGGTAAATTACAACCTCGTGCCCGTTTGAATGGTGTTACGTAATAACTACGTCGTTACAATAAAGTGTGAACCCTAAAGTGGTAGCAATGATTCGAAGAAAGTTCAGGGTTCGGACTACGCAACGAAACAGTGAAAGTGCATCATAAATCAAACGTTTATTTCCATATAACAAGTGTAACAGACAAGGAATATATACAGCAAAAAAAAGGTGAGTAAACAAAACATGTACGCTCATATGCATGTAAAGATATGTACAGTGGTTAACTTTAAAATATTTACGAGGACATCGGTAAAGATTTTTAAAATTGAACGCGGAATCTAATAGCTATGTTTCGGGTAATAACGTAAGGCGACAATTTATGCACGGCGGTCAGTCAATAAATACGTGATCGGTTTGCGCGGGCTACGATGGTTAAATATCGGTGACGGTTCTAAATTCGGCGATACGGTAATGACAGTAATTAACACACGATTAGAGCGGAAAGAAAGTCGGTAAAATGCCTGCGTTACGCCAGTGGGCACTGCCAACCCTACAATCAGCCCGGGAATGAGAAGCTCGATGGGTATCAGAGACTCTGCCGACACGTCAATCGGAGCAGACGGGAAAGATGTCTGTGTTAGGTCAGTAAGCTACGATCAGACCGGGATTACGAAACAAATTACTGAACAAAATGAAATGTATGAGCTGAGTAACATCGTGGTAGATATTATGGTAGAATTTATTATTACCGCTAATACTGGATCGTCATCCGCAATGTCTTCCCTAAGTGATCATCCTAAGTGAAATATCAACATAAAAAGCAAAATTATATTTCAAGTCATTTATACATTGTTCTATAATTGTGAAAATTGCAGGTAAAAACAAGATTTATCAAGGTGCCTCGTAGAAGTTTATTTTGTGTAGAAATATGTTTCAGTACCTGATTTATAATAAAATGTAAGTTATTCAATTATTTTTGGTTGGATTAAATAAATTGAAATAGACGACGACATTTTCCTGTACATTTTCCTTAAACATTTTATTAAAACATTAGTATTATATTAGATTAGTATTCAGTGTTGCTTATGCCGAAATTAACAAAGATTATACAAATAACATTTTATTTTCAAATTACCCGCCATAATTTAAACGAGTTAAATTTTGGCAGTGTAATACGGGCAATGTTTGCAGCGCTTTCTACTATTTTCTCAGCGTGAATGGACTATACAGGCTGATTCATTTTCCATCCCCACTATTGGGATCTCCCTCATTATTGAAGATAGATAATAGGTTCAAATTTGGCAAAATTTCTAAATTTTGTGATTATTATGATCCCGAAAAGAAAGTAGACTTAGAACAGATGACGTTTCATATTTTCTCAAGAAACAGAAAAATCTCGTTTTCCTATTTTGTATCTGGCACTTTTATTTGGCCTTACAGAGGAGAACTAAAGACACATTCTCAAAGCCGCCTTTAAACTTCTATCTAATGGTGTATTTGAAACTTTTATACCACGTTTCGTTGTTGGAGCATGCATTGTGCCATTTTTCTAAACGATATAATTTTTACTGACAAAATAAGCCGATCGCTCTAGGTAAATCCTTACTGAAACCAATATATAGGGTGATTCACGTAACCTGTCCATTAAAAGTTCTTGGATTTGCTATGTTATCTCGATTTTGAAACTTCGGCGATAACCATAGTTGGCTATGATCTAGTTAGAAAAAGTGACATAATCAATGTCGCACTTCCGGTTACATCGAAAGTCATAGCCAACTTTAATATTTTAAATAGAAGCCTATATTTTTGATTGCATTTTTAGATTCTATATGGAATTTTGAAGCCAATTTTATGAAACATCTTTTTAGCTATCGGTTACCGTTTCGGAGTTATTTTCATATTTGTGAAAAAATCCAAAAAAACAGATGATGCATTAAAGGGGTGTAACAGCCATACAGTAAAAGGTAGACAGCTTTTATGTGAATTGTGGAGGGTACAGGTACTATACTATTTAACGAAGGCATAAAAAGTAAACAAAATCGTACAGGGTGTCTCACAACCTAGGGTTGATTTGGCATAACTTCTTAGTACTAAAAGTATTTTTTTTTCAAATGGAACACCCTGTATATTTTTACACTATGCGATGTAGAATTTAATTCTCTATCGAAAAGCTATGAGTGTTCTTATGCCTATCTCAATCGCTTCTTTCAGAATTAGTGATTTTCAGAAAATGTAGGGTTGAATTAGTATTTCATTAGAAAATTGGCACGCAGTAGGCTGTGCGGACTACGGAGTATTACTAAACAATATCAGTCTACACTCAAGTGATCTGTCGAATTATTTTGGTCTGTGTTGTCGTGTTTATTGCATTAGCAAAAATGGAAAACCATTTTAATAATTATAGAAATTAAGATATTTTAAATTTATTTTTTATTCACGGAGAATGTAATAAAATTGTAAGCAGAACTTGCCGAGTATTTAATAGCCCATATCCTCACTTGCCGCCTATTAACAGAACACATTTCCGAAGAATTCAAGAAAACTTTAAAGTACTGGACAATGGAGGCATAATAAACAGGTGGCAAAACCTGTAACAGAGGATGAGAATTATGAAATAATGGTGTTAGCTTCTTTTCACAGCCACCCTCACAGTTCCATACGTGCTGCTGCTGAAGAAGTAGGTATATCCTATTCATCGAATGTTTGAAATATGTTTTGATAGAATACACTGTTCCTATCAAAACATAAAATGCACGCATACGCCTT
This sequence comes from Cetonia aurata, assembly GCA_949128085.1. Lineage (NCBI taxonomy): Eukaryota > Metazoa > Arthropoda > Insecta > Coleoptera > Scarabaeidae > Cetonia > Cetonia aurata. Next base: position 24,767,468 of record OX421889.1, on the reverse strand, counting down.
TAACATCGGGCAAGCGTTACATCCTGGCGATGAGGCTCGCCGTTTTGCTTTTGGCGAACAAATATTAATAAGGCTCCAGGAAGATTAACAGTTTTTACAAAAAAATATTTGGACGGATGAATCCAAATTTACCAGAGAGGGCATTGTTAATAGACGCAACTGGCATTACTGGGCACCGCAAAACCCTCACTTCGTTCGTGGAGCTTGCTACCAGAATGCATTTAGTTTTAATGTATTTTGTTTATCATGTATGGAAGAATACATTTTCAAATTTATGATGGCAGACCAAAACAGAATTAGAGCGACGAGGAAGGGAAGCGTTGGAGAACATAGATCCTGAACAAATAAAGCAGGCTACAACAACAGAAGTTTATAACAGGGTCTTAAATTGTTTGCAATCGAATGGGGCTCAGATACAACATCTATAATTTTATTTATTTGGTTTTTGATTATCTTGTATTCAATAAATTTTATTTTCTTATACTATATTTTGCTTTTTTTATATAATATCTCTTAAAATTGTTTTTTACCGACTACTATTAATTAAATACCAATTCAAAACTACATTTTCTGAAAATCACTAATTCTGAAAGAAGCAATTGAGATAGGCATAAGAACACTTATAGCTTTTCGATAGAGAATTAAATTCTACATCGCATAGCGTAAAAATATACAGGGCATCCCATTTGAAAAAAAAAATACTTTTAGTACTAAGAAGTTATGCCAAATCAACCCTAGGTTGTGAGACACACTGTATGATTTTGTTTACTTTTTATGCCTTCGTTAAATAGTATAGTACCTGTACCCTCCACAATTCACATAAAAGTTGTCTACCTTTTACTGTATGGCTGTTACACCCCTTTAATGCATCATCTGTTTTTTTTTTTATTTTTTCACAAATATCAAAATAACTCCGAAACGGTAACCGATAGCTAAAAAGATGTTTTATAAAAGTCGCTTCAAAATTCCATATAGAATCTAAAAATGCGACTAAAAATATAGGTATGTATTTATAATATCTAAGTTGGCCATGACTTTCGATGTAACCGGAAGTGCGACATTGATTAACTTACTTTTTCTAAATAGATCATAGCCAACTATGCTTAACGCCGAAGTTTCAAAATCGAGATATCACTGCAAATTAAAGAACTTTTAATGAACAGGTTCCGTGAATCACCCTATATATATATATATACCGCAAAGTTTTAGACGTTACGTGTTGATGGCAATATAAGCCGGCCAAAATAATCGTACAAGTTACGTTCACTGCACGGTTCTAGGATGCAACTATCGAACTTAGTTGGGAAGTACAAATTATACTGCAATAACCGCTGTGCGATGCATAGATTGTTTAGAATACTCAATCTCAGCTGGTGGTGCCATTATGCCAAGGAGATAAAATAAGATATAAAAACTTATAGAGGCATTCGCAGTTTCTAGAAAATTGAGCTTCAGTATTTTTCGTGTTTGGTTCTATTATATCTCGTTCAATATTAATTTTGTAGCAGTGAAAGACGCTAAGAAAACGTAATGAGAAACTTTTATGTCGGGAAGTTGCTGCACAGTAGGTAGAATGTAGGTGTTCAATAATTCTAAATATGCATTTGCGTTCAAATTGTCAATAATAAAAAAAGGCCCAATAATATGGTTGTTTAACAAACCTGGCCAAACATTTACTTTTTGCTGTTGCTGACTAGATGAACTTAAGAAACTTAGAAATACCTGTGCTCGTTTTGATTGGCCCCGTATGTTGTCACAGATAAATTGTGATTTCTAACCAAAGGAAAAGAAGATTCATCGGTAAAGATAATATTGTTTACCAAATTAGCATCTCGGTTAATTAAGTCACTTAACTTTTCACAAAATACCATACGCTTAAATGCGTCGCCGTGAAATCATTGTTGGTGTTTAGAATATTTAAAATTGTGATACCCATTCGCTTTGAGTGTTCGTTGAACGGAAGAACGGGATATGTCTAAATCATTGGAAATAGTGTCAGATGACATATTCGAATTTATTTCAACTGCAGCACATACTAAAACGGACGTATTACTAGAAATTCTGCGAGTTGGAAGTGATGTTTTTAAATTTTCGACCGAACCGGTATTGTCGGTTTTATTTTTTAATTTAAAAATTGTGGCTTTATTTGGAATAGGCCTGTTGGGGTATTTAGCTGCAAGCACGTCGCATACCCTTTGAAAGAATTGCCAGCGTGATATCACCGCATCATCTCGGCTCTCTCCTCCACAGTATAACACGGCATTTTGCGCAAAAATATGTATTTAAAACTTAGACAACCAACTTACTTGAACTAACTAATAATACTGATCCCTGATCAGTCTACACGTGCTATTATCGTACTACAGCGCCACACTTCGCTGTTAGGTAGAGTGGAAGACGGTGGAAGTATAAGTACTTCCCCGCTGTTTACTTTGCAGAGATTGAGGCTGTATAATAACTTGCCATATACTATTCGGAATTTAACCCAGTATCAATTCAGATTTACCTTAAAACAACAGCTAATCGGCCGACCTTATTAAAGTTTGGAAAAATATTTTAGTAATTCCTTATCATGATATGCTGCACCTTTACTTTCTAAATTAACGAATTTTACTATTATATTATTATAAGCATTATTATTAAAATTATTAAAATTCAGGATTATATTATTTGTTATTGCGGAGACTTTGTTTTTTACTGTGGCTACTAGAATGTACTTACCTTTATTATATGTGTATTTAGTATTTATAATTAGAAGAATGTTGTTTTTGCATTCATATTTCTTATTACTATTAGTATTATATTGCATTTGTACTTTTTCTTATGCTTATTTTTTTTTTTCTTGACTGTATCCTATAGGTTTTATGTACTTTTTTTTTGGGAAATAAACGTTTACTTACTTACTTACATTGTTATGAAGGCAATAGGACCTAATAAGTCAACTTCATTTCAAATTCGCAGACATCTATTTTCCAATTAATAATTCCACAGTAACATATATTGAGCTGACGGGTCTCGAGTGCCTTCGGTACCGCCATCAAAGTCACTTCCACGCCACCATTAAAGCTATATACATATATACATGCAAGCGATAACCGAACTTCGAACAACAAACAACAATGTGAAAGCCATCACGGACGAAAACATTAACTAGGTATTATCTGCGAAGGAATGTACAGGCCACGGTATGCAGTATACACACACATATATATATATATATATATATTATGCGGCTTCATCGTCATTGGGAACATGTTACGAACGGTGCTCTGTCTAGACAGTCAAGAGTTAAACCACGACCGCTAATCCAGGCAATTGGCGTTTCAAATACTGTTAAACATTAGTTCAAAAGCGATTGGTTGCTGCAAGAGGATATAGATTGCACATTGCGGCAAATTGTAACAATACTTGTATATCGCTGAAGGCATTCTATTAGATATGCTTTCTATCTAATTAAACAAAAATTGACCTAATTTTAATTAAATGCAGTATATTCATTGCCAATTCCACTGAGCTAACAGATTCTAGCTCATAAAAACGTTAGGAGTCTCAAAAATAAAAATTACGCTATTAATACGTATTAAATTCTTAAAGTTGTAAAATTCCACTGCCGGTTCTAGACACCCGAACTATTTACCAAAGTATACAACTAGCTGCGTCTAATAGTAAAGACAAGCTTCATCCATGCAGCCAAAGAATATAGCCTACGTATTGCTGTGGTCTGGCACCCCAGGATTTTGTAAATTCAGTTTTTTCTTGTTCATTCCGTTAAGCGTTTGTCAATGTTGCGACAAATTTCAAATTGTTTTTTTTTCAAGTAAGAGTTAGTTAATGTTTTGGATTGTTTAATTTGTTTATTTTATTGTTCAGTTGTTTATATTAATTTCAGTCAGGTGTACATTTTACGTTCACTGGTATTGTATATATATTGTTTTGTTTTGCGAGTTCGTCCGTTTGCGGACAGATCTGTGTGCGTTGCATCGCACGCATCTGAGATTTTTATATTTATACGATTGTTTAACCTTGCAAGTGCAGTTCCTTGATCGATACGAAAGTAAGTAGATATATAAAGTTGTATTTCTTTGCTGACATTTTGTGATTAGTTTTGAATTCACGTTTCTGATTTTATTTCGTTCATCACGGAACTCATTTAATAATAATTGATATTGTATTTTTGTGTACACAATTTAGATATAAGATCTGTTATTATTTTTTACGTGCAGGAAGATATTTTAAGTTTAAAGAGTTACTTTTTTTGTTCGTTGTTAATTTTTCTGATTTGTAAATTAATCACCTCGGGTTGGGTGAATAAAAGCATTGATAATTCTCTCGGCGGTGTTACATTTTTTTAGTAGTTCGAGGTTTTTAATGTTGATCTTGTGACTCCCGTATCATTAATATGCTGTGCCACGCTGGACGCATCAATTCTACCGTACCGATAATGTGCAATGTGTTCACTAAATCTAGTTCCTATTGTTCTTTTCGTTGTCCGACATAAACTTTATTGCAGCCCTCACACCCAATTTTATAAATATCTGACCTTTCCTTGACTGATAATTTGTAAACAAAACGTCAAATTAAAACAAACATATTGTATATTTTTATTTATTTTATTTTATTTATTGAGTTAACTTTATGGCATATAATACGTATATATGTATGTACATGCATACACAGGATATGTAAAAAAAAAATATTCAAAATATAACACGCACACACATCGCTGCCGTTGCGTCCCTCTTCTTCGCCTCGAGATTGGATACCCCGGGCTACCGGTATGGAGGGCCTCCTTTTTGGGTAGAGTGTTGTACATGTTAATTGTTTCGGTTGTTAATATTTGCGTATACTTTAAGCGTTTATACCTTTCTGTTCTTATGTGTGATACCCTTCGTGCTCTATAGTCCTGAATCTCTTTGTTTGTTGTTAATTTTACATTGATTTTTATTTGTTTATTTTCAATTTTATACAGCAATAGTATGTTATTGAATACAATTGACTGAGTTATATTTAATTCTTCAGTTTCCCTATATATGGCTGTTGACGGTGTTCTATAATCCATATTGTATAACATTTTTAGTATACTTTATTTTGCTGCCGTTGTAGTTTCGAAATATGTTGTTTACTTGTGTTTCCCCAAATGTTGATCAGATAGCTGTTGTTTGAAGTGAACAGTGCATGATAGATAGGTTTTCTATACGCTGCTGGTAACATATGTTTGATTTTATGAATTGCTGCTATTAATTTTGCATTTTTGTCTATTAGTGATTGTATATGTAAATCCCATTTTAAGTTATTCTGTATTTTCAAACCTAGGTATGTAGTATTTTGAACTTCTTTTAGTTTCTGTTTCTTTAAAATTATTTGTATATCATGTTGTAGTTTCTTATTTGTAAAGATCATAAATTCTATTTTGGTTTCGTTAATAGTAAGAAGATTGTTATAACACCAGTTTTCCAAGAGTTCCATGTCTATATTTATATTGCTTTCTATTTGATGGGATTGATCTAAAAGATCATTCGTATACAAAATGTACAGGATTGGGGGAAGTGTACCTTCCTTGTAATGATTTTGTAAGTGTTTACATTGGACAGACATTGCAGCATCTTGAGAACCGTCTAAATGGACATAAATATTCTAAAAATATCACCACCTAATAAAAAACCCACGCTAAATAAAAACCAATCATTCAAGTTTGAACAAACTGCATCCACAGACCTGATAGACTGCCAATGAACCGTATGAGCATCGCTACGGCGCACCATCAAAAGACTAAAGGACATCTTGGAACACAGGCGCCATTATATACGTCATGTTTCATGTAGCGTCATCCTTACGTTAGTTTTCTTTAGGAAGTATTTGCGTTAAGTCACGTAAAGTTCTTTGCAAGTTGACAAGTGTTACTGATGTTACCTAACCTTGCAGTTTCAGTGTTTTATTTACTTTCTTTGCTTTATTCTTTCACGGACTGCTTCGAATATTGAGGTAAATAAATGATGTATAACATATATATTTCTTTAAATTTTCTTCACTATTTCTTAGGTAAATTAATCTGCCCATCAAAGAAAGTACCATATATTTGCCAGTTCACCAAAAAACAAATTCGGAAAGTAATGGTCTTGACAGGAAACAAGATTCCACAAGCAGAAAACTTCCTAACGACTTTTGTTTATTTACTGTCAAGTCATGTGCCCCAAAACTTTTTTTACTAGTTTATCCCATCATTTGTTAGATATGTCACCTCTGGAAGAAACTCATGTTTCAATTTTAACTAAAACCATAATATCGTCTTATAGCAAAATTAGATTTTATAATTAAGCGAAGAAGTTTACATAAAAAATACAGGGAAAATCAATAAGGAAGGAACTAAGTAAACTAATAATATTTAATCATCAATAAATTATACAACAACTACTGCAGTATATTTACTCCTGAAGACAACATACAATGTTGGATTGTTATGACAAGTCGTGAAGATCTCACGAAACTTGTATTAGATTCCTCCTACGTACTTTTATATGGCGCTGAAAGAAATTTTTTCTTTTCTCTCTTATTAAACCTGAGAACGAATGAAGTATATGTTACCAGTTCATCGTAAGTTTAGAAACAGTCTATGATTCTAAATTGTCCACAACTTTAATAAAAAAAAAAAACAATTCCATATAAAATACATAGGATAAAATCTAACATATACTACTAATTATTATTACAAATTGCAAGTGCTATTAAAATTTATTTGAATTCTAGTGAGATGTTTTCAATTTTTATTTTCAAAGCTACAGTTCGTCGTAAATGCGCGTTCCTCAGATATTTGTTTGCGAATACCAAATTGGTTCATTATGGCACCAAAATAGAAAAAAGACATTTTTAAAGATTTATAATCGTGGGACAATAGCATACATAACTCATAAAACGTCCCACTCGTGTGTTGTTTGCCACTTTTCATACTGGTTGCGTAATATACAATCACATAACAGCGCTGTATATCAATTATGCGATAAATTTTGAAGAAAGTATTAAAAAAAATCAACCACCATCCGATCAATAATTAATAATGAACCATTCAGTGGTAATCTATCGTGTGATATGCGTATTCCCAAGAGGGATATAAAACCCGATGAATGCATATTGGAGCCGTTTATTTTATCTCCCATGAAAATAGAACTTCTAACCACAACACGTATTAATGAAAATTTTATTACCGTTGTAAAATATACAGATAGGTTTTGGTGAATTGATATTGCCCTTACTGCAATTTCCATAAATGCATAATTCATTAGGAATTGATGTAATGATACGATTCCATTGTTAACTCAACTATGAAACTTGCACCAAAAATTAAACAAAAAAGGTGCTCGTGAGCGATTTTACAACGTGGATCTAAATTATCACCCGCACCGGGATGAATCCAAATTACTTTCGATTCGACATAATACAAAGAGTAGTACACCATGATTTCGAAATTCACTACCAATCCGTTAAATCCAAACGCTACTGTGTGTATATGAATTCAATTATTGCCACGTGAATACAGAGTACGTTTTCGAATATTAATCATTCGTATTTATGGGCGAACTAAGTGAATAGTATCGCTGCGAGTAACTAATACACCATGGCTGGAAATGATGTAATGGAAATTAGTTTATTATTTAACAGGATTATTCTTCGACTGAAAAGATACAAGCCGATCCTTGCTGATGCACGTGCGATCCACATTTTGATTAAATTTATAAATTGGAACATCAAATATTAAGTGGATGTGTGTAATTAAAATAGGTGGATCATAAACATTGCAGTCATAGTGAGGAAATTAGTATACCCCCTCGATTTGTTAATCAGAATAGGCTGAATTTAAGCAGTGTTTTAATAAATACCTGACGTTTATATTGCTATAAACCCTTAATATTCAAACGTAATAAATGTTATAAAAACTGTATTCCTCTTATTTTCAGCAATAAATAACTTCAAATAAATTAAATCAGCTTTAATACCTTATAGTCACATTTATTCGTTTTATCAAATTACAAGTAATCGACTAGTTTCTCACTAAGGGGGGTGTCTGATTCTCGAGAACGTCTCCAGGATGCGATAATAATAATAATAATAATATGTATATTTGTCCAACAGATACAAATACCCAATTACAGGACAAAATGGAAACAGTTGTTACTATGACAAACAATAAACAATATATGGAAGTTTAACATAAAATAATCCTACTTAGCTTATAACACAATTATTAATTAATTCTAACATAAAAAAAAACTGAAAATACAACTGAACTAGTAAAAAAAGAAAAAAAGAAAAGAGTTATTGGAAAGAGGCATGAAGTTGATGTCGCAGTCATGTGATATTAAGTTATAGTTATTACACATTCTAAAAATAGGAGCCAGGTATACAATATTTGTTTGTGGCACTGATAAATAAAAGGTCATGTTATACCTAGATGCAAGCCGTGGTGAGAAAAAAGGTAAATTAGAGACTAAAAAGCTACAGTCAATGACATTGTGCACAGTATTATACAAGAATTTAATGGTGTTCATGCGATAACGTTTCTCCACCGAAAGCATGTCGAATCTCTGTAAAAGCAAATTGTAATCGTAGCAACGGGGTGGAAAAGTACCTTCAACTCTGAAATGCAGGTACTTGAGGAACTTGCGCTGAACTCGCTCAAGTGTCGTATTATGTGTCTCATACACAGGATACCAAATTAAGGATGCGTATTCCAATTTAGAAAGCACATAAGAGCAATACAACATCCTGATGGCAGACACGTTACTAAACGGTAATGTATTACGGATCACAAATCCTAGCACCGTCAATGCAGACGAGACAGTTCGATTTATATGCTCTACAAAAGTAAATCTACTATCAAAATGCACCACAAGATCTTTTATTGTTGTGCAGCGCTGCAATGTCGTGTCATCGAAAACATAGGTATGCACAACTGGAGTGGTCTTTCTAGTATAGGTAATAACTTTGCACTTATTTACGTTCACCGCAAGTTTGTTGGTATCGGACCATTGTTTAATGGACTTTATTTCAGCCTGGAGTGCATAACAGTCTTCAACAGTTGTTATTGAAGAAAAAATGTTCGGGTCATCTGCAAAGGCACATCTCCTACATTTCAGGAGTCCAAGTAGGTCGTTGAAGAAAACCAAAAACAACATAGGCCCAAGATTTGATCCTTGCGGGACGCCAGAAATTGCAGAGTAGAATGCAGATTTGAAGCCGTTATACGTGACATACTGCGGTCTCTTCAAAAGGTAAGAGCCGAAAAAAAGTATCTACGGGTCACAAAAGCCGAATTTCTTTAATTTAGTTAGAAGTATCCCGTGATTAATTCTATCGAAGGCTTTAGCGATGTCAGTGTATATCACATCGACTTGTTCGGAGTTGTCTATTGTATCGATCACAAATCGTGAGAAACAAGCTAAGTTAGATGTTGTAGAGCGCTTTTCCATGTTGGTCAATTGATATTTGATGTTTAATTTGCGGATATATCTTGGCATAGAGAGCGATTTCGAAAACCTTAGCAAAATCGGATAGTAAGGTGATTGGCCGGTAATTTACGACATCATCAGCAGGACCGCTCTTCAATATAGGATATACTTTGCAAATCTTCCATACTTTCGGGAAAACGGACGCCTTCAACGAAAGATTGAAAATCAGAGTTAGCGGATAATCGTTGCCACATAGAATAATTAAATGTGACAAAAACTATTTATTAAAGGACCAGTATGAAGCGACCATAAGATAGGAGACAGGGACACACATTTCACATCCCGGGGTCTATCCCACACACAGGAGAGAAAATGACGGGAGTTGTTCCATAGACAATATAAAATTTTGACTTTCATGTTAACTATGCTTTAACGATTAAATCGTAAATTACTTTTTACCCCTTCAGTGACTAGTTCTTGGGTGAGTAACTTTAAAGTTATAGTCATGTAGTGAGCAGTTAAAATGAGCAGTTTGGTTCAAATAAACTTTCTCATACACGCACTGGCAGTTCAATAACTCAATGATCTGGAATTTATATAAATGAGATGGTTGTTGACCATGTCCGAACTTTATTCTTGCAATAGTAGATCTATAAAACCGTGAAATTTTGCCATGGGCAAAATACGAAGGCTTATTATAAATTGATGGATGTATGTAAGCACACTGTGTCATTTTCTCGTTGCAGTTTCTTGCCCACGAGTCTTCCCATGCCTGATGTAGCAATGACCACTTTACGAGGTTGATAACATCTTTATTGCAAAGGGTTAAGTTATATAAAGTACCATTCATACAAGCGGATTTAGCAAGTCTGTCAACAGTCTCATGACCCTTTACCCAATAGAAGTATGTCACAATATTTTCACGTTCCAAATCTGTAACTACAAGAACTACATGATGTATTTTGTGAATGCGAATATTGACATAATGAATACTGCACAGTAGCAGAATCAGACATAACGACTATTTTCTTATAAACGATTACTAATACCATAAAAATACAAACAAATTTTAATTATAGCGCACTTTTTTACGCATATGTTTAATATATTGTTGTAGGGTGGAAACGTATGTCCTTGCTTCATGCAAGATGGTAAGTTGTATTAAGTGATATGCAATTACATTTAATTTGATATTAAAGTTGAAGCAAACACTTGGAAAGTGTTGGACAAATCGGGAAATACATAACACGAAAACAGATCTTTCTTAGTGGTACCCAATATTTTTTTATTTTAATTTAATGTATCCGGAAGCAACTGCGCAAAAACAATGGGGATCTTACAGAAATATATTTTAAAAACGTATCCAGCTTCTGGCAAATGTAGTAAAAAGTATTGGAGGCGAGGTATGGTTACCTTCACAGAAAAATTAATGATTTGAATTTAAATAGTATCTACAATATCCTCTATTATTTTATATCCTATTTATCGTAATTTCAAAATTAGTATAGGTACATATACTAAAGATTGAACTAGAACTACAGAATGCTTTTTATAGTGTGCAATGACCAAATTGTAAATTTACAGTTTTATGTAAATTTGCTTAGGAACTTGTAAAATTACAGGAGTCATTAAAATTTGACGATTGTGAACGACTACTCAAATTAATTAGTTGTTCATTATAAAATCACAGTTATTTTTCGAGAGTTCGTGGTGTTGACAGAGTTCATTTGAGACTTTGGACCACGCATTTATTGCCGTTCTGAAAAAATTGCAAATAAGGTAAAGCAACTATTATGCTCTTGGAATCTTTCATATAGACAATTCACATTTTTTTTTTGTAGAAAACATCTAAGGAATACTGGTCACCCATTTAACACTCCGTATGGATTATTTAGAGAAATGTTCGGATATCCAAGAGAACTGGCACGCAAATTATTTCTTCAAATTGACCAATTTGTATATAAATAGTTCAAGTAAAATTAAAGATATCTGCATATACATACATAAAATTTAAAAAAATCTTGTTATTTCTAGTTTTTTGTTGCGCTACAATTTTATCGTCATGGCAGCTATCAAAAATCCATAGGAAAAGATAGAGTGTTCTTTATCACAAGATTCAGTGAGCAGATGTTTACATTATGTAACTAATATAATTGTAAACCATTTCGCATGCAGATTTATTAAATTTCTCCAGATGATAGATGCTACTGTTAAAAATGAATTTTTCGAAAGTTTCGGCTGCAATCGATGGCACTTACATGTCCGCTGCTCTACCAGCTTCGGGAGGTATTCCGTCAAGTGTTATCTATTTAAACTAAAAAAGTTTTCGCAGTCTCAATTGCCAAACTATACGTGACGCCAGATTAAAAATTCTTAATATAAACTGCAGATATCAAGTGTGCATGTTACCGCTATTTGACAAATGTTCGGGCATATGAAAAATAATTTTGTAGATCGCGATCGAACATCTTGCCTGCTAGATAATTCAGGCTACCCACTTCAGCTATCTTTAACGCCTGTATTTGGAGCTGATCTAGACACTCCTCAACGGCCACTTCCATTCCACAAAAATTTCTCTTGTGTACAGTTCACTTAAGATTTTCGTTGAGATAATTTCTAACGTTCGATTCAAACGAAACAGTTACAGAATGCCGTGCCAGAGATGTTGGTTGACGTTTCCGTTTAGCCTTAATCGTTCGTGAACAAACAATTACAGAATATGGGCTTTAGAATATTACTGTATTTTTTTCTTTTAGTGTGTGCGTACACATTTGTTGTATTTGATTTTCTATTTTGTAAAAACACAACAAAAATAAAAAATCAAATACAGCAAATGTGTACGCACACACTAAAAGAAAAAAAAATATAGTAATAGTCTAAAGCCCATCTTCTGTAATTGTTTGTTTATTAAGAATTGATGAATATATTATTTATGAATACAGACATTAGCAGAACTAAACTCTAATTTTCTCTCATTTGATTTTTTTTTTGTTGTGCAGAATTTGAACTTGACTGCTAATAAAGACATGTAATAAAAATAAATATTATTATAGATTTTCTTATTAATTTGTATATTGATACTAAAATTTTATCATATTTATTTTAACGATCAACAGTAATCAATCTGGCAATAGTAACGCAATTTATTAGTGAGAGTATTGATAATGGGCGACAGGCAGATGTTATATATACTGATTTTACGAAAGCCTTCGACACCATTGGTCATTCAATACTGTTAAGGATGATGAATAGAATTCGGTTTTCTTACGACGTGATCAAGCTTATGGAGTCATACCTAACTAACAGGATTTGCTACGTGACCTATAATGGCTTCACATCTAGTTCCTTTGTGGCATCTATTGGAGTTCCTCAAGGATACATTTGGGTCATTTACTTTTTGATATTTACATCAATAACTTGTTTGATCTCATTGATTGTGAGGTTGCTGCATACGCAGATGATATATGCAAGTTGATTCTAAGTCAGACTGTGTGATTCTTCAGAGAAATTTGGATGTGATGAAGGACTGGTGTTCAAGGAATAAAATAAACTTGAATATAAGTAAGTGTGCAGTAGTATCTTACTCAAGCTGTGAGAGCGCTATAACCTTTCCTTACGCTGTTGATACTTCTCCTATTCCCAGACAAACGCAGATTGAAGACCTTGTAGTACTCTTTGATTTCCATTTATCCTTTTCAAGCCATGTTGCTCTTATAGAAAATTCTGCTTCTAAGTCCTTAGGGTTTCTAATTCGCTTATGTAAGGATTTTGATAATTCGCATGCTCTAGTTTTATTATTTCATACAATTGTTAGATCTAAGCTAGAATATGCCTCCATTGTATGGTACCCTTACTATTTATACCAACAAATTTCACTTGAAAGAATTCAAAAACGATTTTTAAGATATCTGTCTTATAAAAGCAGATGGAGCACATCCCTCACGAGCAGCAGACTATAACACATTACTGAATAAACATAATTTTGCATCGTTCACCAAACGTAGAGACCAGGCAAGTGATAAATTCTTGCTCAAACTAATAAATAATGTAATTGATTCACCATTTTTGTTATCGCAAGTCTGCTTTAATATACCAACTCATGCGACTAGATCTAACGGTACCTGTATTATACCCAGAGCAAAATCTAATATACACTCCGCCAAAAAAGTATCGCATAATTTAGTTTTGAATCATAAAAGTATCGCATAATCTTTGTTTGTAGCATGAAGTTGTAAATATACTTTAATGCGCTCTAAGATATAATTTCTATGATTGTTCAAATAAAATACAGGCCAAATAAAAACAAGAAATCATACTTGAGATTTTTATTAAAACAAGAAATTATAATTTTGGAAAGAAAAATGTCATAACAGTAGCTTTTAATACTGAGTATTGCCACCTCTGGCTCTTATGACCGCTCGCATACGGTTTGGCAGAGATTCGATTAACCTCCGTATATAAGCCTGATCCAAATTCTCCCACTCGTCACGGAGAGCATTTGCTAGTCCATGCAGGTCCGCTGGGGCAACATTTTGGGTTCGTATCCGTCTGTGAAGGAGGTCCCACACGTGCTCGATAGGGTTCATGTCCGGACTTACCGCAGGCCAATCTAAAACTGGAATACCAACATCGTTAAGGTATTCCTGGACGATTATTGCAACATGCGGTCGTGCATTATCGTGCATTAACATGAATTCGTTTCCTATAATTGGCGCATATGGTACTACATGTTCTTCTAAAATGTCCGTTATATACCTGTGGGCAGTCAGTGTACCTCTGGCTACTGGTACTAACTCTGTACGACCTGTTAAACAGATGCCTCCCCAAACCATAATAGAGCCACCAGCGAAATTAGGTCTAGGTCTGATATTACACTGCGAATAGCGCTCACCGTCTCGTCTGTACACTGAGATACGCCTATCTGAGGTGTAAAGACCAAATCTTGACTCATCTGTGAAGAGTATATTGGCCCAGTCATTAATGTTCCAATTTACATGTTCTCTGGCAAACCTTAAGCGAGCCACTCGGTGGTTCCTAGTGAGACGAGGGGCTGTTACAGCTACTCTAGCTCTTAATCCACTCTATCGTAACCTATTCCGAATAGTTTGAGTACTCACACGAGTATTTCTGACTCTAGCCAAGTCGTTCTGCAATTGTCTCGCAGTTACATGTCTTCGACGTAATGCTTGTAGTAGTAAATAGCGGTCATCTTGGCGAGTAGAACATCTTGGACGACCTGGTACAGGTCTTCTACTGTAAATGCCTGTTTCCCTATATCTGGCTACGGCTCTAGAAACACTAGACTGATTGATGTTCATCAAATTAGCAACGTATGCTTGAGATCGTCCATCTTCGATTAAAGCAACTATAGCAGCCACTTGTTCTGGAGTTAAATTGCTCATTTTAGTTTTAAAAGCGTTGGTACAGAACTCTGACTTCGCACTTTAAAATTTGTCCGTATAGGAAGACTTTCAATAAACAACTGAACAAACCTCACACATATGCATTTTTGTTCTTTTAGAAAAAAAAAAGTAAAAACGCTAAGTTCCATTATTTTGTTAGTGTTTTTATAGTTCACATATACGAGGCAAACTTTTTGTGAACGTATAAAAATATCTTGGTTCATAAATGCCCTTTTTTAGTGTATGCGATACTTTTTTGGCGGAGTGTATTAAAGAAAACTCCTTTAAGCCATATGGCGCAAAATGCAAATACTTTATATAAAAACCCTTTTTGTTAAAATTAGGGATTACCTAATACTTTTTCGCAGTATTTTCCTTTATCTTTGTTTTCATTTCTCTCTTTTTAAAAGTACCTTATTATTATAACAAAAATCCAAAAGAAAAAATGAAAAAATCCCTTACCACAAAAATTAAAAGATACAAATCTAAATACGTATTTCGGCAACTAAGTTGCCATCTTCAGTAGAAAACAAGTGAAGAGCAGTGTTAAACGTAGTGTTTCCGGCTAAGGTAAACCTTGGAAGATATACTCTTCCCCAAATCACTAGTGGAATAACACTCTTATGATTAATACCTTGGACAAATTATGATCTCTTTGTTAGTTACTTGTTATTTCTCTTCTATTGTAGTTATTTAATTTGCATTGTACACTGATTTGTACTCATTGCCCTTTTGAAATTTTTCAAAAAATTTCAGTTTTAATGGTCTAAGTTCATTCCTATCTTAATCAGTTAATATGATCATTACTAACGTAAAAGTTCTAGGATAAACTACATTAAGTACTCACTTATTTAATATCCGTCAATTTCCGAGCTTGAAACTTGTTACACAGCACTCACCAATGCACCAATTATAAAATAAATAGATCAATGTAACACCAATTTATTCCTCCTTCGAACATATAGTTTATCAACAACCACCACTTTGATCGAAACTGCAATATCACACCACTTAGATTTAATCGGCAGTTACCTGTTCACATATTTCATTATTTAGGGCGGTAGATAATTCAATTTCAACGTCACATCGTCCGCCGGTGCCCACGATAATCCCGTTGGACGTCACTGCACACGACTTGCTATTAAATTTACGCAATTTTTCAGCGGGGCTGCACCGTCGATTTCCGACTCTAGGGGTCGACACCTCGACCTACCCGAACCGACGCACACAAACGGCACTCGAACTAGCGTCGCACTGGCTGAAAGAGCGGTTCGCGAACGGTTTCGAGCGACGCGTACGCGGTCGAACGTTCAGCCCTCGAGCGTCGGGGCGAGAATGTGACGGCGCGCGTGGCGGAGGCGCCCGTGAATAGCCGACGACGCAAGTTTCGGCCGTCCGCCGTCAAATCGATTCGGGAAAGCTTGCTTGCAGCGGCAGTGGCACGAATAGGGGCAACACAGCAAAACATTATTCCGATATAGAAATGCATGCATAAATAATGTATATACCAAGTGTGAGTGCGTGGTTGGTAAGGTGTAGTTGGTAAATCTAAGCAAGTACAGCTCTGAACGAATGCCAGCTGGCGTACGATGAGATTTTTGTTTACGTTGACTGTTCGGTGTATTTCCGCGAGATAATCGGCATAAATTTGCGTCAAGGTTGAAATTTACAATATCAGGGATACCGTGAGGTCGTGTTTCTGGACCTATGACGCACAGTATCTCTATTATACTGACATGTATTTACTATTCATTCATTCATTCATAAAGTTAGGGGGACACCTTTAGTCCAGGCACTTGAGCTAGGTGCTCATTGTACCGTCCCTATTAAATCTCTTATTTCCATTCGAGCAGCTTAGTGTTCTCTATAAAGCCCAGTATCTTGCCCAGTGGGAACTTGAGAACCTTCGAGGGCTCTAATAGACCCTTCCCGAAATGTTCCTGCCGGAGTGTTTTCAACTCCTCACATGTGCAGATTACATGTAAACTCGTTTCCTCCTGTAGCTCACATCTTCTGCACCACGGTTCGCTTACTCGGCCTGTGTTGCAAAGATGCTTCTTCAGGGGACAGTGTCCAGTTACCAACCCAGTAATGGTTTTAACTTCTTTCTTGCTGCGTCTAAGTAGGTTATCAGAGAACTTGGCATCCCCATCCCCTATTAGCGCTTTAGCTTGGAGTTGACCTTCTGTCGTCCTCCATTTGTTTGTGCTTGCATTATCCAGCCAGGTCCAGATCTCCCTTTTAGCAGAATGTAATCTCACATACGGGCTCTGGACCTACGAAGTGGCTCTTGGGGCCCTCCTTGGCTAGTTCGTCAGCTATTGTGTTGCCTTTTATATCCTCGTGTCACGGCACCCAAATCAGCGACACCGTGTGATCCTGTGCCAGTGAATTGAGGGATTGTTTGCAGTCTCTAACTAGTTTTGACCTAGTTACAGGGCTCGAGACTGCCCTGATAGCAGCCTGGCTATCAGTCAATATACTTATTTTCCTCCTCATGCAGCCCCCCTTTGCAATGCATTGTATTTACTAATTCGCAGCTTTATTCACTTGTTTAGCTTTTATATACCAAGGCGACTTGAAAATTAACGGAAAAACTATTGGATTTATTTAAAATCATTAATTAAGTATGAAATCGTGCATGAGGCATCATAAATGTTTAGTATGGATTGAAAGGGCTTTGAGTAAGAGTTAATATAGCACAAACAAAAATATAGGGTGCTATTTAAAAAAATCAAGTTACCTTAAATTAAAGTTAAGCAAATGTTCAGAACTATAGTGGACACCTGTATACAATTAAATCGATTTTAATTTCAATGTTGAATCAGACTAAGTATGTATGTATGATATTTAAAATATGAATGTCTAAAGCAAATGTAAATATAAACCACGCCGCCTTAGCCGCCGCTTTGCATCGGCACCACTTTTGACAAAAGAGCAAATAACAACGTTGTTATTAAAGATAAAGATATAATAGTTTATATAAAGTCGTGTTATTTTTCTGCGTAGAATTGAAAGATAGAATAATATATAGGATGTTCTATTTAAAATAAGGAACTAAGTATCCGTTTGCCTACTTCTGAAGCACTCTGTATAGTCAAAACACAAGCCACAATTTCGTTTGTGGGGCCGGAGCCGTTCTGCTGCGTAGGAATGAGCGCCTATAAAAAAGAACTCAAAGACATGGAGGAGAAGCTCCGAGCTTCTCTTTGGGAGAATCTCCATGGTCTGAAACATTCCAAGATATTCCTTGGAAATTACAATAAGAAAAAGGCAAAGCCCATGCTAGAACTAAACGGAAACAGACTACGTATCCTCACAGGTTTTCCTACAGGTCAGAGGCTCATTTTTAGATTAAAGGGTTTGTTAATAAACAAAATTGCGGCATATGGAGTGAAATCAATCTACAACAGACCCTACAGACATTACGTCCAGAAAAATGCACCGTTTGGTGCGGTTTACAAGCTGGTGGCATCATTGGACCTTATTTCTGCAAAAATGAAGCCGGAGCTCGCGTTACGATCAATACGCACCATGATCAATAATTTTTTGTTTGAAAATATAGATGACATTGATCCGGGCGAGATGTGGTTTCAACAGGATGGCGCTACGTGCCATACGGCGACCGCAACCATCGACTTATTGAAAACAAAATTTGGCGATAAGGTTATTTTGAGAAATGGACCTGCCAATTGGCTTCCAAGATCGTGCGATGTAACACCTCTCGATTATTTCCTGTGGGGCCACGTGAAGTCACTAGTTTATGCTGATAAACCAGCAACAATTAACGCCTTGAACGCCAACATTGTTCGTGTTATTCGTGGCAAACGGTCAGCAATGCTAGAAAAAGTGACCCAAAATTGGACATCCAGAATGCGCTCCGTCAAGAACAGCCGTGGTGGCCATATGCCCGAAATCATTTTCAAATGTTATTGCCATGTATTGATCTTTCGATTAAAAAAATTGTTTTAATTAAAATTTAATTTTTTGTGTTATTTTTTACAATTTAAAGTTCTATCGGGCCGTTATTTAATTAGTCTGCGTAACAAGTAACGTAGGTGACAATAATGCTATATTCACAGATAATTGTTATTACGATAATAAGTGTTTTAATGAAACATTTAAACCAGTTTAATATTCACCCCACGTTCTAAGTAGGAGAGATGCATTCTATCTATACATTATCGTCAGCGTCGGGGTGGTTAGCTCCATCTGTCGATGGGGATTTATTACTTTTAGTCATACCTTGTAATTTGATAAATCTCAAAGAAGGTGATGCCGAGGTATTGAAACGTATTAATTTATTTGGAGATATGAGAAGCAATAAATTTAAAAGTGTTGTGTAGTAAATATTACAATTAATTTCATAATTACAGGTCTAAATGTGATTGTTGGTTATTAGGGCTTGTGGAATTAAAAATACCATTTCCAATAACGCAGTTTTATTAACACGATCTTACTACTAAGAACATCGACGAATAACTAACTAAAAAACTAACTCTGTTAGGTAAACCGTACGGGCAGGTATATTGGGGAGCGCGTGAGTCATAAGCTCGAACAAAGAAAATGCACTATCCTACGATGAGATCATCATCGATAGGGTTCTTACAAAGAAGTTGATTTGTTTTTTTTGTGTTACTATTTCCAATAGTGATGATTAAATTAAACAGTTTATTTTAAGTAACAGTGAAATGTTGCAATGAAAAGTGCCCACACTACATGTACCGAGTAAGCTACGGTTTAGTTTAGATCACACCGTCTAAGATTACATCATTTTCAATTTTAAAAAAGAGCCACACAGAAAGAGGAAAGGCTCATCGAAATTTCATCCGCTAGAACGAAAATAAATCTAGCGTCATCTCTTCCGCGTCGTGAGAAAAGAAAACCAGATAGCCAACCGAAGCCATTGTAACAGCACCAACACCAGATACGCTCTCGACGTAGTACCAACCCGACATACATCCCAAAGGTGATCTAACGCCACGGTGAAAGGAAGATTACCCGGACAGATAGCCGGTCTGATACGCCACCGGACCGGCTCCTCCACCAACTCTAGTACTACCGCCTCGATATAGCAATTTCAAGATTCCGTATATCAGATAAGTCGAACCTAGCGGTAACATCATCGGAAATATACGACGTGGCCTCCAGTTCGGCACAGTAGGTCACCCTTGTACACGTATTCGGAAAGATATAATAATAATATAGATCGGATGTAATCCGGAAATTCTCCGGATTAAGTCGATTGTTAAACGCGGAAATACAAATTTATAAATTGCCCCTTGTACGTCCGGCCGAATTGTGTGTGTTATGTGTGATTGTGTGTGTGTGTGTGTGTCGCAGGACGTTATTCCCCCGTCGCGTTGAACGTATGCGAAATGGACATTCTAGATCCAGAGCACGTAAGTATTAAGGGTGAAATTTACGGTATCGTATTTATTTATGGGATTATCTGATATCCTATTTTATACGTACGGTACGTAGTGTTCTTTGTTGGTAAATTAGGATTTATAAATGGGGTGGAAATTTTAAGCATTAGCATTTGTGTAATTAGGCTCTAAATTCCACTTCTAATTACCACTGTTCATATTTAAAACGTAAAAATAAAATACCTTAAGCCAAAAACATTAACTGACAAGGAAAGGCAGTTACCTCTACCTTTCACGAACGAAATTATACGGAGGTAGTTTGTAGCAAAGTTGGGCAAGAATTATTTCAATAAAAATTAATGCATACCTTCGTTATTCTTGTTCAGAAATAATAAATAACTTTTTATTTATTACAATATTATTCAATAATGAACTGTAACATCTACTTCATCCTTGATTCAAAAGTATCGTTTAACCGAATTTGATGGAACCGAGAAACATCGATGTAGAAGCCTGAAAAGGCGAGAGGTAATAAGAAACCAGCTTTATTTGTTCTAAAAGAGGTTTTAAAATACACAATATAGAATAAAATTTAAAGTAGCCCATTTGCACTAATTTAACTTATTGAACTAGCTAGAGATTTTAAGCCTTCAGTAAGTAATGTTGTAACGACTACTACTTTTTTCTCTTTTACTTACGTATCTTTCATTTACTCACTGATTTTCTAAAGCTTACTTCTTATTACTACCATACTTGTATGTATGTTGACCCCTGTATGTCTATATCTTCGCGTGTGGTCTCGCCTCGTGGCCGTATGGCGACGCAGGGTACGCAAGTCGGCTGTCAAACGGGCGTTGCGCCTCCTCGTCGTTGCAATAATGGTTTAACGCCAAAGTGGTAGCTGCTGGTGTGAGCGGAGGGTCTCCAGGGTTACGATAGTGGTGTGCGCAACAATTTAAACAGTGTAAACGTGTTTTTAATCAAGAATTTATTACCATAAAATAGGTGCGAAAGACATGAAAAAAAAAACAATCGTAGATATAAATAACTATTAACTGGGCATCGGAGCGCTTTTATATTTATACGCGGAATTTTAACTGTTTCATTCTGGTGATAACATGAAATGAGAACAGATATCCACAACATTAATATACATTTTAAGGGAACATTAACACCGCCTACAGATACACATGAACTATTCAAAAAAAGTGTCACATGTCAGATTACCCACGTACATAATTCAATATCTTATAACCTTAAAAAAGATAATTCTATTCATGTTTTTAAAGGAAGCTATACAGTTTACTTCTTCAACAGCAATGAGTGTTTATGGGTTCTAATTGAAATGATGGCATGAATTACAGGGTGTGCGGACCATATGTTTAATTGTTCTCTTCTGTCCTTGCGTTAGTTCTTTCTCTCTCTTTAGTTTTTTTAGTTTCTAATCTTAGTTTTAATTTAGTTAGTATTTTCTTTAGTTTAAGTATGGATTGAGTGGAAGAGCAGATACTGCCATGGTATAGCTGAACTCCGCCTAATTTTCTATTTCTATTTACTTATATATTTCTGTTTTACAAATAATGTTAACTGTTTTTATACATAGAAGGGAAACTAAACGCTGATTTATTATCATTACTTATTATATCCCAGGCCAGGCCAAAAATACGCGCACAGTTTTAACGTTTGCTGCTATGTCGCGCCAGAAAGCTGTGCCGGCATCGACCTTACGAAACTAGAATGACTAAGAATAAATATATGCGTGTATCAGAAGCTTTGTCGGCACGAATTGCCAGAGTGATGAAGGCTGGGAGAGAATGCCTGCGTGGTGTCAGAAGCTGTGTCGACGCCAACTGCCAGGGCGAGGAATGCCTGCGTTGTGTCAGAAACTGTGCCGACGCCAACTGACAGGGAAAAGATGGTTAGGAATATCTGCGTGTATCACAAGGATTTACCGACACCATCTGCCAGAGCGAGGAAAGCTGGGAAAGAATGGCTGCGCTGTCTCAAAAGCTGTGATACCAACTACTAGATAGAGTGCCTGCGTTGCGTCAGAAACTGTGTCGACACCAACTGCTAGAGCAAGGTAGGCTGGGAGAGAATGTCTGCGTTGCGTCGGAAACTATGCCGACACCAACTGCCAGATCAAATAAGGCTGGGAGAGTATCTTTCTCTGATCGTCAAACGTGCGCTTTATATACACTGCAGCGGTCGCTATGGTGGGAGTTTGGCGTGTGTGAACGGGTGTACCGTCTGCAGAGACGATACTCTCGTCGCAAAAAATAATTAATAAAAAAAAAGCTTAATTAAACAAAATATCAGTAACGCTGACGACCTATGAAAAAATCAATCAAATAAGTGAGAATTGATGAATTAATTTATTTTTTTCTAGTGAATTCGTTAATCCCTCAATAAGTAAGGAACATTTGTGAACTTGCTGATACATTAAGAATATTAAATTAAATTTAAGTATAGTTCTTCCGGGAGATTATATACAAGGTGTCCCCTCGTTGGGTTGCATAACTCCATAGGGTTATTCCTTGTATCAAAATTAACAAAACACTTCTAATCAGCAAAGCTCCAATTCTCAACCGTTTTCAAGATATGGGTGGTCAAAAGCGGTGAAAGTCACTAGTTACGGTAACTAATTTAGACGAATCATAGACGCAATTGGCTCGAATTTCGGCATGAAATGGTTGAAGGAACGATTAACTTAAATTAAAGTCTTACTTCCACAATAATGAGCAGAAATTGTTTTAATGATTTTAATAAACAAGCAATGCTGTAAACATTTAAAGCTGCTCAAGATGGCGACCCTGGACTGCCAAACACAACTCTGCTCTTTGACTCAGTCCTCCTATCCAGTTGATATTTTCCATATTTCCACGAACTTCCTGAAATGCCCGTTGGATTTTACCTACCAGTTCTTCTTTGGTAGCAGGCTTCTCTTGTCCATAAACGATGGTCTTAACATTGCCCCAGAGGAAAAAGTCGAGAGGCGTCAGGTGCTGCGAGCGCGGGGCCCATGCGACAGCTCCATTCCGCCCTATCCAGCGGTTTGGAAACGCAGTATTCAAAAAGTCGGTTACCACTCCTCCTCCATAGTGTGTCGGACACCCGTCACGGACAAACCACATCCTATTACGGACGTTCAAGGGGTTATCTTCAAGACGAATGGGAAGCTCCTCTTCTAGGAATCTCCGGTAGATATGACTAGTCAATGTTCCATCAAAGATTTTCGGTCCTAGGATAACATTTCCGATGATTCCTCCCCACACATTAACCGAAAATCGGTGCTGAAATCTACTTTCTAACAAAGCATGGGGATTTTCGTCGCTCCAGATGTGCTCGTTATGTGAGTTGTTAATCTCATCACGAGTGAAGGTGGACTCATCGGCAAACAAAGCAATTGGGAGATCCTGGTTCTCTAGGATCCACGAGCAAAATTCTTCCCGGTTTGCATAGTCGGCAGGTAACAGATTTTGTACTTGTTGTCCGTGGTATGGATGTAGCCCATTTTCACGTAAAGTCCTGTGAATCGACGCTCTTTTCTGTCCTGTGGTGGCAGCAATTCTTCGAATCTCAGAAACTTCATGAAGAACAGCTTCAGTGTGGTTTCTTCGGGCAGGCTCTCGCTCATTAGTCTTTTTCGGGAAGAATCCTGTTTGCCGGAGCAATATGAAACAGTTCGTGATGGTTGTCCGACAAGGATGTCTTCGGTTCGGGTAGCGTTCTGCGTACTCTCTTGCCGCTACTGAAGCGTTTCCTCCACAACAGCCATACAAAAATATCATGTCGGCATACTCTTCCTTCGTAAAAAGAAGCATTTTTAAATGTTCGGCGAACGAAATCCCAAACTATCAAAAATACAACAAAACTGCTTACATGACAACTGTCAAAGGGCCTACGTCAAGTGCATTGGATCTAAGTTACCAGTCGAGTCGAATGCGTCCATGGTTCATCTAAATTACTTACCGTAACTAGTGATTTTCAACGCTTTTGACTACCCATATCTTGAAAACGGTTGAGAATTAGACCTACGCTGACTGGAAGTGTTTTGCTAATTTTGATACAAGGAATAACCCTATGAAGTTATGCAACTCAACGAGGAGACATCCTGTATATTATTATTCTTAATTTTATTGCAAAGATAACGTCTGTAGCACAAGGATGGAACACTTGTTGAAGAACATCAAAACCAGGGATCTGCAAGTTATTCCACGCCATCCTCTCATCTTATTTGTTTACAGAAGCCTTCGTAAACGAGATAAGGGTACATTTAAATTTTAAAATAGGGCAGGCGGGAGGCAACTCTACTTCGGCTGGCAAACTCTTATGAATTTAGTTAATACCTACTTGGCTAAAATAAAGACAAAGTGAAAAGCCTACGAAAAATACGTATGGATTATAATAAATTACACAATAAATCTTTAGCAAAACGTATGTTAGAGATAAACGCTTCTTCGTTGTCAACGCTAGTTATTTTAGAACCACCTCCAGAAGTTATCTCCAAACGAATCTATCGTAAATCACGAAATATTTCCCAGATTAGCGTGCGTGTCTCAACATCAGGTCGTATTTCTTTCTTTTCTTCTTACCGATAGGGGGCACGCCCGTCCGGAGAAGCCGCTAATGGAACAGATGTCGTCGCTGGGAAAGCGCGAAAACGACATCCCCTGGGTAGCCGTAGTTTATTCGATTACTCCCTAAGTGGGGAGTTGTGTTATTCTCGTTAAGAGCTTGGTCCCGAGTTTCGGGACGGCGACGTGCCGGCACTTCGCCGTTCATGTGCCCGAGTTTCTCGCGGTAAATTCTTATACACCCTAGTACGATAGTTCGTGACCGGATGGGGCTTACCCATTTGTGGAGGTCGTTTCTCCTAAAGATTGGTTCTATTGAAAATTCGCAATTACCAGTATCGGTGCAATTGCGTACATTTTAAAAAATATCTTTATGGTATGTAGTTTGTCTCTCTCAGTTTTGAATGGCCTTTCATTCTAATTCACATAACAAAACACAAAATCGATTCGCATTTAATACAAGAACAGAAAAGAAATACATACACACAGTAACATATTGAAAACAGCAAATCGGCTAGCCTACTTGTTATATCATCCTTAAACTATTCTACCTGATTTATGATATTTGATTTTACTAATATCAGCGTCACCGTCACCGGATATATAAATGTCAGTGATATTACTGTTAGTAAGTACGATAGCAGAAAGTAAATAATAGAATAAATAATCACTCATAAATATAAAAATCACATATTTTCTTAAGCGGCGTTACCTGGGTATCATCTAGCATTAGATGAGCTAGAAGCGACGTTAACGCGTGGTTAACTAAGGGGATTTTAATTTCATCTCGAAACATTAAATCCATATATCATAGAGTCATAGCCTCCCAAAGCCAAAATGATTTTAGTTACTATAAATGTTATAAACGAATATACAGAAATGTCATAAATGCTGCCAAAAAAAGGTATAATGATGATTTATTCACACAATCAACAAATAAGTCTACTACAGCATGGAATATAATAAATGCTTCTGTGAATAGAAAACATATAAAAACACCCAGTCAGATTGATTTTGATGGTAAAGTTACGAACAATATACAAGAAATTGTGAATATCTTCAATAAGTATTTCACAGATTTTAGCAGTACTAATACTCCAATAAGATCAGATGACCAACATGTAAACATCAATAATCACACAATGTTTATTGATGCTATAAATCCAAATGTAGTTTATAACGCAATTTTTGAATTAAAAAATACAAATGCTGTAGGGACTGATGGAGTAAATATCAAAATTCTTAAAGCTTCTGCACATATCTTAAAATTTATATTAGCTAGCCTTTTTAATTGGTCCTTGGAAGCAGGAACGTTTCCAGATGTTTTTAAAATTGCTAGTGTTGTACCTATTCTTAAAAAAGGGGAAGCAGATCGTGTAAACAATTATAGACCAATTTCTATATTATGTACTATATCGAAAATTTTCGAGAAGATTGTCTTTAATCGTATATTTAATTTCTTAATAAAGTACAATGTAATACATCAAGGTCAGCATGGTTTTGTGCAAGGAAAATCTACTCATACTGCATTATTTTCATTTTTAACTAAAGTTTATGACAATTTGAATAACGGTGGGAAGGGCATGGGCCTCTTTGTCGACCTGTCTAAGGCATTCGATCTAGTTAATCATGAATTACTCCTGCGCAAATTAGAATTATACGGCTTGAGAGGTCCAATAAAATGTTGGCTTACATCGTATCTAGCCAACAGAAAACAAATAGTTACAGTGGACGGTGTAGTCTCATCTGAACTTGGTGTGAAGACGGGGGTACCGCAAGGCTCGATACTGGGGCCACTGCTTTTCGTGCTGTTCGTTAATGATTTACCATGTGTAATTAATGATGACAATCTTATAATGTATGCAGATGATATTAGTTATCTACATGCAGCTATTAATACTGAGGAATTAAGGAAACATATGCAAAGTATGTTAAACAAACTTGTTCATTGGTTTACCATCAATGACTTGAGAATGAACATTGACAAGACTGCATTCATTATGTTTACTCCGAGAAGAAGAGATACTGACTGTACCCAACTACTGCGAGTTGATGGGCATTCAATTCGGCAACTTACTTCCATTAAGTTATTGGGTTTACATATTGACAATGACTTAGGTTGGTCAACACACATTGATAGTCTATGTTCTAAGTTATCACAGGCGTGCTATGTGATGTACCGATTAATGGAAGTGGCAAACATACATGTCACTAAAATATATTACTACACATGTTTCGAAGCTTGGATGAGATACGGTCTTATATTCTGGGGAGTCAATTCTCAAAGTATTCGAGCTTTCCGCCTACAAAAGAGAGCTATTCGTACAATGTCGAGAGTTCCACGTGGTCAGTCATGTCGTAATTTATTTAAAAGTTTAGGTATTATGCCCTTGCCGACATTATTTATTTATGAGATTTTAATACTAATTAAAAATACCGAAACTAATTTGAAATAAAACCAGGATTTTCATTGCTACTTTACGCGTAAGGCTGATGATTTTATTACTCCGAAACATAAACTTGCTACATATGAAAACAATCCTCTCTATATTGGTACCAAACTATATAATTCATTAAAACCTGAAATTAAGCTACTTAATAATATTAATTCTTTTAAAAACGCACTGAAAGATTTTTTAGTTAGTAAGAGCTACTATTCTTTAAACGAATACTTTGAATCTTGTTAATTTTATATTACACTTTTTAATGTTTAAGTCTTTATTAGTATTTGTTATTTTTTATTATGTTATCATTTTTTGGGTTTAGGTTTAACTTATCCTATACCATATGTACTTGTTCTGTATGTTCTTGTACTCCTGGTCTCTTGGATCAATATACATTATTATTATTATTATTATTATTATGACAAACTTGATAACTTGCATAAAAACTGCATTTCACAGTCACGTTTCTGCCAGCAGATCAAATTCTTCCCACAAACTTAATAAAAAATATCTACACCATCATATCGTATCCGAAGTAGCCCGAGTATTTATCGATAAATTTATTACTTATTTTCAAAATTGGTAACAGACCACGTTTCAATACGTTCGACATATCTTTCTTTATATATATAGGACTTATATAAAAGAACACCTTAAAAATAACGCGCGCACATTTCGCATCTACATATGTACATATTGCTATGGCACTTGTAGATAATTCTTTATAATTTTTATTAAATTTAAAAATTAATTCAACCCTGTTTTATTCACCTTTCATACAGTCAGCGTCATCTATTATATTTTAAGTTACTCCACAAATATGCTACGCCCCATTTGTAAAATGACACTACAGTAAACAGGTACACGAAATTTACCCCTCCACAATGTTTTGGGCACACCGTAAACCAATCGAATGATTTATTATCTTCAATCAACCCCTAGGCCTGAAGTGGTCATGTCTAACCACTGAACCATCGATTAGAATCTTTATATACCTGATACACACTTAAATATCTTTACTGTAACTGTATTAGTTATTCGTTCGTGATGTTCTTATACTACAGTGAATAAAAGCAATGTTATAGTAGTAAAATTTCGAGTTAAATAAACGTGATGTACAAAAAAATGAATCTTCTAAAGATCCCCTCAGGGTAAGTAAGTTCTTTACTATTGTAATTATACAAAATAAGATTTCTAGAATCTTAATCCAAGTTAATAACTCATATATCTCGTTTTAATATCATATATAGAATTCAAATCTCCCGCTAAATTCCCATCATAAAATCAAGTATATCAAATAATGCCAACTGGAACTGCTCGCGAGATGAACCCACAGAATCAAACAATAACCTCACAATACCAAATTTCACTAGAATCACTGTTATCATATGATAATATAACTTAACGCTTCTTTTTACGTTTTTGACGCCAGTTATAGATTCAAAAGATCATAAAAGCGCTTACTTGAAGTACAAAAAACTGCTCTACTATACTCCAAATACTAATTCCAACTCCAAAACAATCATTTCAGCTTCCGAATGGTGTTCCAATGATCACAGCAAATAGGCTCGAACAAGACTCTTCAATAGGCCCCAGGATTAGAAATACGCCACCCCTAATCTTGAAATCACTGGATTTCCATCATCTCGGCACTACACACGCAATACTCTCATTCTTGTAAGTAAATTTTAACAGTTAAAGACTGCCATAGCAATTTATAATTTCTAGATAATTATTCGAAATGCAACTACACTCAGGAATAACCGAAGAAGTCCCTCACATTTGTTTTCAACAACTTGATATCTCCTACGCAAAAAGGACCCCAACAACGATGATAGATATCGTTTCCAACGATACGATACAGCATACCCACGTTCGAACAATCAGCGAAGGAACCTGTTTCCTTAAAATCCATGGTAACCTGCCCTTTTTGAATTAGATACGAAATAAGTAAGTTTGTGTTTAAATTTTAACATATGTTTACAAAATAAATAAATAGTTCAAAATACATTTACATAAATAATTTTATAGTTAATGTTTGATCCTGTAGGTTATGTATAGCATGATATATCATAGCAATATACACTCATGGTCAGTGACTGACGCTGCTAGCTAGGAGTATAGAAATTGAAGAACCACGCAAATTATGTGATCACGGACATAGCCGATATATCTACTCGATTCTCTGTGTCAGGTAATACTAGTATTAGTAAAGTAATGCCAGCTATAATCAGGAGGTTAATTAAGCGATGAAATTTGCTACAATTCGGTAAAAGCAAAGAAATCATAAATGGATTTTTTTTGTTAATTAATTTAATAAATAAATAACAGTACATTTATCTATAAGTTCAAGTTGTGAATTCTTGTCCTAATTGGTAATTTTATTATTCTGGATTATTCTAACCATGTAAATTTAAGCACTTACTCTATGTTTGTTATACTTCTTACTACTTTACGGTTATTCGTATTTACTGTTGGAGCTACTCGCGACGCAGCTTGGAGTTTAATTTACACCGCTTACAAGTATTTTGCATAACAATTTCTTAATTTTGTTTTGTTTTGTGTTTTTCGTCTTATATAATTGAATTTCAATTTCACTTAGCTTGGATAAATGGCAAATCACATTTTTAAAATTATTACAATTAAATGTCAGATCACTAATCCCATCGTTTAATACTCTTAAAAATGTTTCATCACAATGTGCGACATCTGCTATTTGTGCTAGACTTGGTTGACGAGCAATACCAATAACTCTCAGTTATACATATATATAGGTATAATTACTCCCTGGTTAGAAGTGATAGAGGGAGTCGTGGTGGGGGAGTGGCTATGTATGTTAACAACCATTTAAAGTTTAAATTACTTAATGTCAGTGGAGAAATTGAGCAACTGTGGATCTCCGTTAAGAATTGCAGCTTCGGGGTAGCTTACAGACCACCTAGTTGTAATTACAATCTCTTTATTAATTAATTAGAACACATTTTATCTATAGTTGTTCCTGAAACTGATGTTTTAGTGTTGGCGGGGGATTTTAATATTGATGTAAATACCTACGATAGTTTGCCCTTTAATTCTCCCAAGCGCTTTGACAGCTGTTGATCTAGTTCAAGTCGTTGAGACTGCGACACGAACCACGCCCTTCACTTCGACACTTATTTATCTTGTTTTTATATCGAATAAGAGATTACTCTTACAATCTATCGCTGAATCTGTTCCTGATATTTCAGATCATGATTTGTTCTCTTGATTTTAATTCTAACGAAACTGTTTCTTATATGCGTACATGTCGAACCTTTTAAGGATTTATCTCATTCATTTTGTGGATTGCACACCATTTTACCTTTTTTTAATCTGAATTACGCCAGGCTTTTGCGACATTTAGCCATACAATAATTTAGACACTGCTTGTAACTAAATTCTTTAATTTAATCATTTTTTCTAACCTTTTTTTGTATTTACTTCGGAAAACTCTTACACTGTTACTTAAAAAAGAAAAAGAGAATAAGGAAAAGGACTCCAGACAGGCAAGCGTCCTGTCGCTTGCCTGCCTGGAGCCCTTTTCTTTATTCTTTTTTTTTTGGAAATAAAGTTATTGATATTCCATATACTTTGCGAGTGTTTCCTTCCCTTCTGATGAGGGGGTTATTTTCTTTTTCCTGTACATTTTCTGCGCGTTCCGCTACGTTGAAGCATATTACTCTTGGTTCCAGCGACCAAGAACGGTCATAAGGAAGGCTGTGTACTGTAGTGGGTGGCGCCCTCCAGTCAGTCTGCAATCACTTGCAGCGGATTTGGTTTACCTTATCCAAACGACATCTTCGACTGAGCATAGCGGGCACAGTCATCCTACGTTTTCCACCTTTCTCGCAAGTCTCGAATACAGGTAAGTCCACGCTGAAAGATTGGGACATTTTCCCACCTTTCTCGATCCCCCTGTATACTTATTGTGTATAGTCGCGTGGGTGAAGGACTAATACATTTAAGAATTAAATGTTATCTCTCTCTCAGGGTCTTATCTGGGATCGTGTCCCTTAATTTTGGGAAGGTGGTTTTTTGTTTAACAACATATGTGATTGTTTATTAAATGTAAGAATAAATAAATGAAATTAAATGTAACAGATGTATTAATTAATAGTTAAATATGAATAGTAATCAGCTATGTTTTTTTTATATATAATTGGATTTGAAATGAAAATTTCACACGTTAGATTCCTTTTTTTTAGAGCAATTAAATTTATACGGTGATTTCTAGATTATCTAATGTAATTCACTACCCGGTAGATGGCGCTGTTCGAAATTGAATATTTATTCTTCAGGCACTTGTTAACTTTTAATTGAAAGGTTTAAATGATTTTGAAACAATTAATAATAAATGTATTTCTAATACATAAAAAAAAGGTTTGTTAAAATAAAGAAATTGCGTCCATAAATTTACCAATGAAAATAACGTCTACGTTACCGACCTGAATCTCGATGCTTACATTACAATGACAAATCACTATGTAGCAATAACAGTCGGTGATCGAATAAAATATCGGTGCAATTTATGGATATCAAAATGATGTTCTGTCGCGCTAAGTTATCTATGGAACGGACCAACCTTTTCGCCCTGGGTCCGGTATCTGGACAGGCTGGAAATGGGATCGTGTCGGTTGTTGAGGTAGATTTCAGGAATTCTTCCGGATTGTTTTATTGTAGGTAAGGATTCTTTCTTTAATCCGCGTTAGTGAAAATCCGCCTGAACGGTTTCCTTCATTTCAGGATAAAATTTTAGGAAAGATTCAAACAGAATTAAGTGAGGTTAGAAGTGACTCAAACTGCGGTAAACATCCGTCTTATCTGCTTCACGACCAAAAGCTGATTGAATTCCTCGTTGCTATGGAAATTGGCTTCGATTTCGTCAAATGCTACGCTATGATTGGTTGAAATTTCCGCGTCTTTTCAAAATAAAAGAGCAGCGTTTTGAATTTGGGAATTAGGAGAAATATCTTAGAAATTTATTTTTGAATAAGGTTTTCATTATGAAATTCGTTTTCTACAAGTAAAATTATGTATGTGTGCCAAATTTTGTAAATTAATAATCTCTTTTTAGATACCTGTCAGTGATGTTTGTAAAATGAAAAATTCTAACTTAAAAGGAATTATATGGATAAAATAGTATTTCAAACCTTCTTTTGATCACCTGAGGATCTGTTAATGACATCTCGATCATTCTGAAAATTGTTTTCTGTAAAGTTATCACGTATGTGCCCTTTCGATGATGCTTGACAAGAAATGTGAAATTTTCACTTTTTACAGAGGTTTTATACAATAATGAATTTACAATACTTGATTGGTTAAACATGTTCAAGAAGAAAAATTCCTTTTTCATGCTTCCGAAAGAAATGACATAAAACTTAGCCAAAATGGCTGTTAAAAAATATTTCATTAATTATCAAAGTGAGTAATTTGTGATTTTCTATAATATTAGTGCCTCTTTTGACTGAAGGTCTTAAAAAATGAATAATCGATTACTGGATGCTCGGTATGTTAAAATTTTCAATGATGTCGCAAGAATGTGTGTTTAAGGATGTCTTAGATCTCTTGATCGGTTTCAGGCGTTCATACGACCCTGTGGCTGGTGAAATCCGACCGTCCTTGTCGAATACAAGAGTACATATGACTGGCCGTTCACACAATACAATCGATCGGTGTGTGTGATTGATTTCTAAATTAGAGCTGTGTTTGACCCATTACATTATATTCTCATATCTCCATTGACTAGAGGTAGCAAGTTGTAATATGTATTATTGTTTATTAATTATTATTACTATTAATTACCTCTGAATTTCCTTGCCTTTTCTGAGAAATAAGAAAAAGAGAAATTATTAAGAGATTGGGGGTATGGGGTACTCCGTCCCCGATTATTAGGTTCTTCCGAAGATAGGTTACAACTTTGTGACCATCTAATTTGCTACAAATTATGTTAGAAGGGTTCCTTAATATCTGTTCTGATTTCAGAAATATTCCTAAAAATTAAAAAACCGCGCAAACTTTGGAGGGGGCTGTACTCTTAAATCGGGTGTCTCGGTAGAAAAAAAAAATTGCACAGTTCTTCTAGCATGATACTCCTTAAAATCTGTAGAGCTTCATGGAAATCAGAATTTGACAGTTGCCGACAGTTGTTCCCTTGTTAGTGAAATTACTGTATTTTTTACAGTGTTGGAAAGAATGCAGGACTTGACTTTTATCAAAGCACAAGCAACATGTAGGTAAAATACTGGAGCGAGAAAAAATCGTTTAGAAAAGTTTATGCTTGGATTTTGTTCGTTCCAATTTTCTTTCTGTCTATATACAACCATTATTTGTATATTTCCTTATTTTTCTTACACACACAAAATATCATTTACGTAACAGTAGATATTCGTTTCTCCGCAATACTTTTTAAAGCACGTCAAGCGAAAATCTGTTTACCGAACGACCTTTCGTCGTCGGCAATCGTTCCGAGAATATTCCGACGGATTTTCCTCTTCTGTTTCCTCCCTTTCTCTTTTTTTTTTTTTTTCGTGTCTCATCAAACAGCCCTCTCGATCCAATTTGGACGATTGCGGAGAGATCGACGTGATTTTCGACTGACGCCATCACCGGTAGCGGCATCTGTGTAGGTAGCAGGTAGCGGTAATATCGTAACCCTTGTATCGCGAAAGGATCGCGGCAACACACGACTGCGGATAAAATCGACAGCGAATAAAGACACGAAACGGAGAACGAGCGCTGACGTTGGCATTGTTATCCTTATTATATGGTTTACCTTCGGATTTATGTACGTCTCCTTTGCTGTAATTTAATTGGAGGAGATCGAGAGGAGCGGTTCCTACCCCGATTACTGGACTGAAAAGTCGCCCACAATACCGATAGGGCTACACTGTAAAAAGATAGCTTGCAAGGGAAAAATTTTGTGTTATGTTTGGTACTAAAATTTACTCAAAAATGTAAAAGCGTGTGCTTTTTTATTTTTTTATTTCAACAACAGAATTCGAGGGGACACGCCAAGAACCGATTGATCTACTTCTGTCATAAGACTTGCCTAGTTCCGCCCACCTAGCGAATCTATAAAAGCAATTAGACGCCTTGACGCGAGAGAAGTTGAAGAGTTCACCAGACGTGAATGAAAATCAGAAATTTATTCATAACGGAATGGCTTAACAATTATAAATATACACTAGTACCGTAAAAGTTCCAATTGCTGACGGCGTCCCTAAAGCTGGCAATATTTCTTTTAAGAATCAGATAACTAGATATTCGGGTTCTCCCATCCAGTTAAATGACGGAATACGCCCCAACACAGCGGATCTGCTCAACCGCACCACCCTCCGCTAACTCTCGTACACACCTGTGGTTTGTGATGGTCGGTACAGCCTATATATTACTTTCTCTTAATTCTTGCCTCTAACTTGTAAAAAGACTCGACGCTTCGCGTCTCGCAGTCGTTCGCTTGATAACCGATTACGACCCACCTCAGCGTGACCTGACCAATGCATTGACATCAGAATGGAATGTTTTTATTAGATTTTACACTCTTTCAGGTATTAGGACCCCCGCTTTAGGTGAAGGCATATAACCTTGATTCAGCCTAGGTTTGGCCTATTTTTTATTCTAATTTCTATTCTAACGTACAGTTACTTTGGCAAGATGGGCAAGGAAAAATTCTTCAGTATTTATAAAAAGATATGTTAACTGCATTAGAAGCAGTAAAAGCCGGGATGCCCATCTCAAGAGCTTCTAAAATATACAAGGTGCCAAGGACAACATTGTTGTATAAACACACTAGAAAGTACCGAGTAGAAAGACAAATGGGTCCGAAAACTGTGCTATCTAAGAAAGAAGACGATGCATTAGTTCAATGGATTTTCCATGTTGCAAAAACTGGTTTTCCAATAACTAAGGAGCAGTTATTAGATAGTATTCAATTACTTTTAAAAGATACAAAAAATAGAGAAAATCCTTTTATCCCCTTTATGTGGCTGTAGAGGTGCCTTGACTGAAGTTTAAATAAAAAATTGGTTCAGAGAAGTAGATGAGTAATTTATATCCGTTAGAAATTCTGACATTCTAAGTTATGCTAACAGAGTTTTTAATACGGATAAATCCGCATTTTTTATGTGCCCTAAAAGAGACAAAGTTATGAATAAGAAAGGGCGGAAGTCAATTTGCAGGTTCAGTCAAAATGACGAAAAAGAATATTTGACAATCCTTCTCGGAGGAAACGCCGCAGGTTTGTTAACGAAGCCTCCAGTCATTTTTCATATGAAAGAATTTCTGCCGTAGTTGCATCACTAATGAATGCCACCTGGCAAGATAAAAGTCCACCCATGTATTTATGCTACCGCTGGCGCTGAGTCTGATTCTTTGTAATATTATATTTTCAAGAAAACCGTAAACATTCAGATAAAATAAACAGATTATATTGAAAAAATTGGCAAATAAACAATGTTAATACATAAGCATATTCGTAAGACGTTTCAAATTAGGAAAAGACTATAAAATTAACTCCTTTAGCTCTGTTTCAAATGAATAAATAAGTAAATTTATTTACCTCT
Source organism: Cetonia aurata (assembly GCA_949128085.1). Lineage (NCBI taxonomy): Eukaryota > Metazoa > Arthropoda > Insecta > Coleoptera > Scarabaeidae > Cetonia > Cetonia aurata. The sequence continues at coordinate 24,731,657 of OX421889.1, read as the reverse complement.
TTGAATCTTTGAACTGAATTAATTAAAATAAATTCTGAATACTTTACCTCCAATTCTTTGTACTTTCGTTATCTAACCAGGTCCAAATCCCCCGTTTAGCAGAACCCGTGGTAATCCCACTGTTATATATGTATGTGAATTTGTTATATATGTAGGCGACATTGTATATATAGTCTATAGTAGTGGGGATTGTATATAGGCATGCACATTTTGAATAAAGTCCTTCTTGACCGTAAGCCGTCTTTGATTGCGCACCTCACAAAGATACAACAGTGGCGACGAGGATAAAGGTAGTTAAAAGTAAAGATATTTTAAAAATATCAAAAAGGGTGATTAATCGCGCAATTGATTAATGGAAAGTATAGTAGTCGCGGTAAAGTGCGAGTTATTAAAATAGTGAAAAAGGACAAGGAAGATGAGCGGACACGTGGTTGGCCATTTGTCTGAATTTCATCCGCAATCATCGGATTGGCAAATTTATAAAGCAAAGTTAAATAACTATTTTATCGCTAATGATATCTCTACAAATGAGAAGAAAAGAGCCGTTTTTCTAAATATTTGTAGTGAGGAGGCGTACAGATTAGTATATACATTATGTGCACCTGTTCGTCCAGAAAAAAAGGAAATCGATGGAATCATTGAGTTACTGGATAACTATTTTAAACAACAGAAATCGACATTCGCGGAAAGAATCAAATTCTACGAGGCCAGAAGAGAAGAAATTGAGTCAGTCAAAGAATGGGCTGCACGTGTAAAAAGTTTAGCTACAACGTGCGAATTCGGTAACCATTTGGAATTATGCATCTTGGACAGATTTGTGTGTGGTATTGGTAGAGGTCCAGTGCTAGATCGTTTATTAGAAGAACAAGCATCGATCAGTTTTGATGAAGCAGTCAAGATAGCGGAAGTTAAGATGGCGGCGCAATCATCCTATAATATTGCCGGGAAGGAGCCGGTGGTGCACATGTTGAAGAAATCACGGGACGTAGGAGCGCAACGTCTACAACGTCCGAGAAAGGCAGTCGCAGGCGCAGGTGAGAAGAGGATAGACAGATGTGGCACATGCGGAAGAGCTGGACACATAAAAGATAAGTGTTTTTTTAAGTCCTACGTTTGTAATAATTGTAAAAAGAGAGGTCATTTAGCTCGTGTATGTAAACAAAAGGGAAGAAATAACAATTTTGTTGAAAATAAAAATAATGGAGATGATGATGATGAATTAACTTTGTATAATATATACAAATTAAATTCTGATTCTCCTTATTATATCGATATAGAAATAGAGAAATTTAATATACAGGGTCAAGTAGATACAGGGTCAAGTGTGTCACTAATATCTGAGAAATTATACAGGGATAAATTTAATCATGTTAAATTAGAAATTAATGATTCAAATACTTTGTGTTTTTATGATGGGTCGAAGGTTAGACCTCTAGGTATTTGTACATTGTCTGTCAAGTTTAAAGGCAAACAAAATGTGTTAAATTTTCTGGTAATGGAAAAGGGTAATCCCACATTGCTAGGGCGAGATTTTTTAAATAAATTTGGAATTAGTTTTGATGTAGGTTTCACAAATATGTCAAAAAATACTCGACTAGATAATCTTTTATCAAAGTATAAAGATATTTTTGATGGTAAATTAGGCTATTTTAAAAAGGGAATAGCTACTTTACGTTTAAAAGAAAGTGTCACCCCAAAATTTATTAAAGCACGACCTGTACCTTATGCTATAAGATCCCAGGTGGAAAATGAGATTAAAAGGCTGGTTTCTTTAGGTATTTTGAGTCCTGTAGACTACGGTGAGTGGGCTTCGCCGGTGGTACCAGTTGTGAAGAAGGATGGATCAATTCGTCTTTGTGGAGATTATAAAGCTACGTTAAATCCAAATTTGGAGATAGATCATTATCCTATTCCCAAGATTGATGACTTATTTAGTAAACTTCAGCAAGGAAAACAATTTACAAAGTTGGATTTGGGACAAGCTTATCAACAGGTCGAAGTAGATGAAAAATCGAAGGAATTGTTAACCATTTCAACACATATGGGGCTGTTTAAACAGAATCGTTTACCATTTGGAATCGCTTCAGCACCAGCCATATTTCAAAGGATTGTGGAATCGTTGTTGGGTGGTGTAGATGGAGTTGTGGTGTTCTTTGATGACATTTTAATTACGGGTAAAGATGAGCGGGAGCATTTAGAAAGGTTAGCATTAGTTTTAAATAAATTAAAAGAGGCAGGGTTAAAATTAAATAAGAATAAATGTAAGTTTTTTCAAAACGAAGTTGAATATTTAGGTTATGTTATAAATTCTGATGGGATTTATCCCAGTAGAAGTAAGACAGAGGCCATTGAAAAAGTATTAAGACCAGTAAATATACCTCAATTAAAATCTTTTTTGGGCATGGTTAATTACTATGGGAAATTCGTAAAAAATTTGTCTACTGTTTTGAGTCCATTGTATAATCTATTGAAGCAAAATGTTAAATGGTATTGGCCTAATGAATGCGAAAATGCTTTTACGAAAATCAAACAATTATTGTTATCCGCAGATGTATTAGTACATTACGACCCTGTCATTCCAATTGCTTTAACTGTGGATGCATCATCTTATGGAATTGGGGCTATTCTTAGTCATCAATATCCTTCTGGTGAGGAAAAACCTATTGCTTATGCATCAAGAACCTTATCAGAAAGCGAAAAGCGTTACTCGCAGATAGAAAAAGAAGGGTTAGCGATAATTTTTGGAATTTTAAAATTCAATCAATATTTAATGGGGAGAAAGTTTAGATTAGTTACGGATCATAAACCCTTAGTAACAATTTTTGGAGAAAAGAAGGGTATACCTGAATATGCAGCAAATAGATTAAGACGTTGGGCAGTTATTCTATCAAATTATACTTATGAAATAGTTTACGTTTCTTCGGATAGGAACGGAGCTGATAGTTTATCGCGATTATCGGGTATCAGTAGTAGTGGTTTGAATGAAGATGTAAGTTATGATTACTGTTATTTTTTTGATAATAGTTCGGATATTAATTTGAAGTTTAGCGAGGTAGTAAAGGAAACAAGTAAAGATTCAACTCTGTTAAAAATTTTTAAAAATATACAATCTGGTTGGCCTGAGAAATGTAATGATTTAATTTTAAAACCCTATTTTTCAAAAAGGTTTGAATTTTCAATTGAGAATGGAGCTTTATTTTGGAATCATAGAATAGTGTTGCCTGTAACATTGCGATCCCAAGCGTTAAAAGAACTACATTCTACACATTTAGGGGTATCCAAAATGAAATCAGTAGCAAGATCCTATTTTTGGTGGCCGAAATTAGATAAGGAAATTACAGATTTAACAAAAAATTGTAATATATGTAGTAAATTTTTCAGTCAGCCAAGAAAACATACTAATTGTAGTTGGCCTAGTTCAGATAATCCATGGGAGCGTTTGCACATAGATTTTTTGGGTCCATTTCAGAATAAATACTTTTTAATAATTTTGGACGCTCATTCCAGATGGATTGAGGTTCAAAAAGCAAATTCGACATCGTCTAAAGTAGTAATTCAAACCTTACGCACTTTATTTGCTAGGTTTGGAATACCAAAATACATTATTTCAGATAATGCTACTTGCTTTACATCCAATGAATTTCAAACATTTTTAAGTAAGAATTATATAGAACACACAACATCTCCACCTTACCATCCACAGTCTAATGGAGCAGCGGAGAATGCGGTTAAAACCGTGAAAAATTTTTTAAGAAAAGCAGTCGAGCAAAATTCAGATATTGATACAGAGTTATGTAGATTTTTACTTTCGTATCGCACCACTCCACACTGTACCACAGGCGTAAGTCCGTCTACACTGATGTTTGGCAGGAATGTTAAAACTAGATTTGATTTACTTACCGAGAATTCTAATCATAATAATAAGAACTTTAGTCATGTAAAAAGCAACAAACAAACTTGTAAAGCATATCAGAAACAAAAGAATTATAATAGAACTATTGATAATAATTTTAAGGTGGGAGAAATAGTATTAGTTAGGGATTATTCTGAAGTTAGTAAAGTAAGATGGATTAAGGGAAAAATTAAAAAGAGATTAGGAAGATGTGTATATATTGTGGAAATACCTACATTTTCCATAAGTGTAAAAAGGCATGCAAATCAATTAAGAAAAATCGTAGAGCAATTAGAGATAGTAGACGGGATGTTATCTAATATTGGTAATAATAAAGAGCAGCTAAAGAGTGAGGTAGGTATGAAGGATTCATGTTCATCTTCTCAAAAGTCAGTTATTGAATCAAGTGATAAAGGGAAGTCCTTCATAGCTACCCCTAGCAAAGAATATGATTTGAGACGTAGATCCCAATTAAAGTCACCAGATAGATTTAAGTATGCACACTAGGTATAAGTAATGTCTTATTGTAATTTTATGATGTTTTAAAATAAGGGTGAGGAATTGTTATATATGTATGTGAATTTGTTATATATGTAGGCGACATTGTATATATAGTCTATAGTAGTGGGGATTGTATATAGGCATGCACATTTTGAATAAAGTCCTTCTTGACCGTAAGCCGTCTTTGATTGCGCACCTCACAAAGATACAACACCCACATACGGGGTCTTGACATATGAAGTGTCTTTTAGAGCCCTACTTGGCTAGTTCGTTGGCTATTATATTTCCCTTTATATCCTCGTGTCCCGGCACCCAAATCAGCGTCACCGTGTGATCCTGTGCTAGTGTATTGAGGAATTGTTTGCAGTCTCTAACTAGTTTTGATCCAGTTACTTCTTCCTACTGCAGCCCCCTTTTGCAATCATTTCTGCGCAGGCTGCAAGAGCGAATACCTCTGCCTGCAAGACCGTCTTATGCTTCCCGAGGCTTATGGATACTCTTTGATTAGTGCTCGGTCCGCAAATACCGGCTCCTGTGCCCTGGCTGGATTTGAATGATCCGTCCGTGAACCAGTCATTAAGAACAGTGATATCCCTACGTGCCTGGTCTCCGTTCGCTATGGAGATTTTCACCCTTTCAGTGAAGATGATTCCGGGTGCCATACTGTTCGCATCGAGGGTGGCACCCAGATACTTTACTTCTTTGGTTAATTATAGGTCCTGCCCAAACAGTCTAATGCCATCGAGATCATTGAGTTTAACGGAGAGTCCTTGTGAGAGGCACCATTCCTCTACAATTCGCAGTGCATTACGCATGATGCCTGCCAATACGCCCAGGAACTACCCTTTATCCACTATCATAATGTCATCAGCATGCACCTGCGTCCATATTCCTTTGTCGTTTAATGACCTGATGAGATCATCCACGATCAAGCTCCACAGCAGTGGTGACAGCACTTCACCTTAACGGCACCCTCTAGTGGTCCTCATGGCGATGTTTTTATCTAGGATTTGGGTATAGACCACTCTGCTTCTTAGCATGCAGTTAACCCATCTGCTGGTCGTGTGGCTAATCTTCCGGTCCATTAAGGATCGGTTGATTGAGGGCGTTGATGTGTTATCAAAGGCGCCCTCTATGTCTAAAAACAACTGCAATGGCAACTTCCTTTTGATGTAGGCTCCTGTAGTCCTCTCACCAAACTATGTAGGGCAGCATCTCTTGATTTTCCCATCTGGTATGCCCGTTGCAGAGGATGCGGAGGAGATCTAGCGAGTGCTCCTTCTGTAATAAGGAGATATATAATTTTTTTTATAGTCTTCGGCATGAAAGATTTGATTGTCTCCAATCGTCGTTAGACGCTTTTTTTGAGGCGAATGATTGGTCTGTTTTCAACAAAGTTTTTTTATTATTTCCCATTGATAACTTGGCCTTATATCTCAAATAAACTTAAGCGTTTGGATTGCGTTGGGAACTCGTTTACTCAATCCACTTCAAGCAGTATCTTCACTGAAAAGTAACATTGAATTGTTCATTTTGATCAAATATTCTTCGTTTTTTTTTACTAATTTTACATTAGAAATCTAATATTCTAAATTTATGAAAACTGCCAGCAATTTTACAGAAAATTGTATTTAGAGAGAGATTATAACCAGTCAGTAAAATTAACATTCTGCCAAAGGAAAATAGGTTACTTTACGCATACGTAAACATATACCACATACATAATTACGATAAACCATTTTGTATGATCTTATCTGGCATAAATTTCAAAAGCAACAGTTGCCACCGGTTCGTTCAGTCTTTCCAGCGGCGTCATACAAATCTCGCGACTACGAAACAATGGAAAAAAGGGAAAGACCATAAACAAAAGGATGTCGCTCGTGCGTGCCCTCAGAGACGGAGATCGACGAAGGACGACACAAAAGGCACACGAATACCTGGCAAACATAGCGTACTAACTTTACCCTTTTTACTTTTTTTCTTTTTTCATGCGAAGTTCTTATTAAAAAAGATTAATATTACTACAGTCTGCTCTTTCCTCCCTCTGTCTACCTCTCTCTATTCTCTTAACTCCGCGAAGTTCGAATACTCAAATACGACAATTTCCCGCTCAAATACCTTTCCAACCCTGGGACAATCTGTTTGTCTACGAATAATATTTAAATCGCAGTAGTACTCGGTGCGACAGAGTAAAAGCGGCGAAGTTATATAACGAGAATCACAGTGTGCCACGAGCAAATATTTATTCAGCGCCATCTGTCGTCCTAGGCGAGAGAAAGACGTTTGTGAACGAATTTTTGTAGCCGATCTAACCGGTGGGAATACTCGGATGTGTCGACCAAGAACTTTATGGGATTATGCATGTACGCACCGCATATCGTGAGTGTTTTTCTGAACATATAATGTTAACATTGCCCTACCTGAAGTTTTCAAAAGCGCAAGTAAGTGCATTGCAAATAATTGCACAAAACACAATTGTTAGGAATGTGACAGCAAAGGTTTCATTATTTAAATAGTTTATTTTTAACATTTAAACAGAAATTATATATTGTCCTGGTTTTTATTAAACTAAATATGTAACTATATTGTCCATAACTTACTATTTATAAATTAATATTCTGCCATAACACTCACAAGGGAACACCGGCGGGTGTCCCCCTCCGATTTCGATGAAACTTAACAGATCGAAAGAGTACCTTAAAATAAGAGACACGTATTTTTTTTTATCGGCGGAACCGCACGATTTTGGGGTACAGCCCCCTCCAAAGTTTGGACGATTTTTCAATTTTTGCAAATATTTCCAAAATTATAACAGATATTAAATTTTCTTCTTAACATAATTTGCAGCATATTGCATGGCCCTAAGGGTGGCGTCGTCCGTATTCGCAAAAAGTTAATAACGGGGGACGGGGTACCCCGTTTCTTGGAGTGGGCATTGTGTTGCCGAACTTCAGCAATTAGTGCCAAAAGACAAAACTTTGAACATTTTAAATATACAAAAAAAAACGACAGCGATGGTACAATCTCTAGATGTATATGGTTTTAGACTGTGGAAAAATTTTGTTAGAACTTTTTCGGATATAGTGATTCTTATGAACTACGACATAGATTTACATCAGAGAAATAATATTATTAAGTTGCAATGCCTAACCCATAATCAGTTTTCTTCCCCAAGATTTTTCGACGTATTCAAGTACCTAGTCGTGGTATAAGAGTGTTGCAATAAACCAGCTATTGTGCGGTGTTCATGGTGCAAACAAAATCTGTATTTTAAACACTTTTACACAGACTATCACTACTGTAATACTCACATAGCTTAATTACTGTATGTATATTAATCTTGTTCGCTATTGCAATACATATATACCAATAATCGCATTACAGTATGTCATGTATTTAAACATTTATAAGCATTATAATGTTTTTCTAATTCTGTTCTATTGTTTCCGAAATGTTATAATCGTTACAAACACATTAGTTATATTTATGCTCCATTGAATACTTACATTGTGCACCTACATTGCACGAAAAACTTGAAAAAAATTAAAAAATATATATGTATGTATTATTTAATCCTTTGTCCTGTGTAGCAAATTTGTTCATACCGGGTGTCCAGCCTAAGATGCAACGGTCCCTAGCCGATTTATTATTGTCTTTTTGAAAAAATATTTCAAATAAATGTTGCCTCGAATCATATTCTACACATGTTAAAATTAGTTTCAGAAATGGCGGACTTCCGGTTGTACCGGAAGTAGATACTAACTTTATTATTTTAAATGGAACACCCTATATATTATTGCACTTTTGGATTCCTTGTTAAATTTAAATAACAATACGTTAGGAATACATTAAGGCTAAGTTGTACCGTTTTCGAATTGCGTGACGTTTTTCGAAAAAAATGACATTTGCAGTGTCTTCGGTGTTTGGAAATACCTCAGGAAATACGAAAGTTAGAAAGATGCGGTTTTCGGTTTTCGCTTAACCATGAAACAGCGCACGTCTTTTATTTTAAAATTGTTGCGTTTAAATTACAGCGTTATTAAATAGGGATCTGTAATTTTCGAACTCTCAAATCATGGATAACTTGATTTTTTTAAATTGAACGGTATAGCAATTTTTACATAAATGGATATAAAATTTAATTTTCTTTTGATTTTATACGGGTATTATTGTGTCTATCTCCAACGGTTTTGGAAATATTCGCAATTTTTCAATTTCTCACGATAGATACGCATTGCGAAGCGCCGCCGCTGGCCACCTTCCCCTCGCATTTCACCAGGCTTGGGACTGGCAGCAATAATACTGGCATGCTTAGAAAGTGGCCAACAGAACACAATAGGACCACTAGAAACAAGCAAACATAGCAAAGATAAAAGAAAACATAACATTACTGGAATATCAATAAATCAGCACATTTTTCAAACTACATTACTCTATCCAATGTATGGCGTACGTACACTTCGACGGCTACACTTTAAACGCTAATGTTGTCATTGTACAGAGAATTTGTACAACACTATGATATTAAATGTTCAAAATGCTGTCCGTTTTGGGCACTACATAATCGAAATCGCTTTTGCAAACACTTTTGAGCATGGCTGAGTATTTTTGGTGTGACTTCTTGAAACGCTCTTAAAATACGATGGCGCATATCATCAGGGGTTGTTGGTGGCGTCTCATAAAGCTTATTTTTAATGAAACCCCATGAGAAGAAATCGCACCTTGTAACTGATTTTCATCCGTAAGTACGGAGTTATTGCGGTTCCGTTTGTGTATGTGCTACGGATCCACTACTTACAAATCTACCCAGTAGCGGCAGAAATGCCCGCCTATCTGGATGCTTTCTACATGGGTAATACTATGCGTGAACTCTTGACGCTAACAAAGCGTTTCTGTAACATTCACCGAGAACGAAAACCATATCTACTAATTCTTCTTGAGTAAGCAACATCTTTAATTATCATGTTTCCAAACAGTACTCTGAATGTCAGTTCTGACACTCGGAACACTAATAACGGTTAGATACCTAGTTTGTTTTTCAAGCTTACGTTGACTTTAAAGATGCCGCTTTAGACATCGCAAGTATCTTTTAGACAATTTTGTTTGATTCAAATGGTCCTATTGTGTTCTGTTGGCCATTTTCTAAGCATGCCAGTACTATATTGCTGCCGGTCCCAAGCCTGGTGAAATGCGAAGGGAAGGTGGCCGACGGCGGCGCTTCGCAATACGTATCTATCGTGAGAAACTGAAAAATCGCGAATATCTCCAAAACCGTTGGAGATAGACACAATGATACCCGTATAAAATCAAAAGAAAATTAAATTTTATATCCATTTATGTAAAAATTGCTATAGCGTTCAATTTAAAAAAATCAAGTTATCCATGATTTGAGAGTTCGAAAATTACAGATCCCTATTTAATAACGCTGTAATTTAAACGCAACAATTTTAAAATAAAAGACGTGCGCTGTTTCATGGTTAAGCGAAAACCGAAAACCGCATCTTTCTAACTTTCGTATTTCCTGAGGTATTTCCAAACACCGAAGACAATGCAAATGTCATTTTTTTCGAAAAACGTCATGTAAATCGGAAACGGTACAACTTAGGCCCAATGTATCCCTAACATATTGTTATTTAAATTTAACTAGGAATCCAAAAGTGTAATAATATACAGGATGTTCCATTTAAAATAAGAAAGTTAGTATCTACTTCCGGTACAACCGGAAGTCCGCCATTACTGAAACTAATTTTAGCATACGTAGAATATGATTCGAGGCAACATTTATTTGAAATTTTTTTTCAAAAAGGCAATAATAAATTGGCTAGGAACCGTTGCATCTTAGGTTGGACACCCGGTATATACGCACTAAAGGATTATGGTATTCTAAGAATGAATAACATTTTATTAAGGAAATATATAAAACGCAGTCACTAACTGCAGTTGATAAAACGATTTATATTGCTACCACCGATAAAAGTTTCGTATAGTATATAATACAAGTTAGTAGGCATAGAAAGGTTTGACCATAGCTTGTCGAGTAGATACAATTCTAAATTAAGAAATATTTAAGTAAGGAGAACAGCGGAGTAACGATAACAAATAATTGTTGTTAATGTACTATATTATTATTATTACAATTATTTTTATTATTAATCCTCCTAATTCATTACCATTGTTTTCTATATAAAAGCGATCTTTTTTTGATGAATAATGAATAACCTTATTATTAAAAAATGCGGGGTATGGGGTACCCCGTCCCCCGTTATTAGCTTTTTATGAAGATATCTACCTTGAGACCATGTATTATGCTGGAAATTATGTTAAGGATAAAAACTTATTTCTGTTATAGTTCATTTGATTTATATCAATAGACAAGTTTATTAATTTTGAAGCTTTATTATTATTTTTCTATTTTTACAATTATTAATTTTCTAAACTTGTTATACATCATCGTATTCTATGTAAAATCGGCCTTCTTTTGATGAATAAGAAAAAGAAAAAATGTAAAAAAAACGGGGGGTACGGGGTACCCCGTCCCCCGTTATTAACTTTTTGCGAATACGGATGACGCCACCCTTAGGGCCATGCAATATGCTGCAAATTATGTTAAGAAGAAAATTTAATATCTGTTATAATTTTGGAAATATTTGCAAAAATTGAAAAATCGTCCAAACTTTGGAGGGGGCTGTACCCCAAAATCGTGCGGTTCCGCCGATAAAAAAAAATACGTGTCTCTTATTTTAAGGTACTCTTTCGATCTGTTAAGTTTCATCGAAATCGGAGGGGGACACCCGCCGGTGTTCCCTTGTCAGTACAACATAAATAAGGATATGTGTTCAGATGCATCCGGGTACACCTAAAGTGATCAGTATCATACTTATTTCTTCTCTCACAGCTACCAATATCCTTAAAAAATGGCAGGTAATCATATAAAAATTCTCGCTAATGTTAGGAAGTGCATCGGTAGGACGACATGCCAGTAATAATTATATCCGCCGACATCTTCGACATTCCTCTAGACCAGTGATTCCCAAAGTGGTCCAGGTGGACCCCCAGGGGTCCACGGTAGACTCGACGGGAGTCTACGTTGGCGTGACAAAAAAATGGGGGTTCACAATTCGTAAGCGGGGTCCACGAAAATTTATCTGGTTCCGATAGTGAAGAACTAAAATGTTGGCTTGAGTTCACCTATCAATGTAGGCAGATAATATTTTAAGAAGCTCAGCGACTTTTACATGTAAAACTTGCATATTCCATATTCAGTACAACGTGTCGAGTTTCTGGAAAGTAAAGATCCAGATTTAAAAGAAAACCTGATCAATTTAAAAGCAGACATCGCGTATTTGACAGATTTGTTCAAAAAATTTAATGACATTAACTTACAATTACAAGGGGACAGCCTCAATTTAATAAAAACAAAGGGTGTAATTTCAGCTTTTCTTGGAAAATTGAAATTTATGAAGCAAAATATTAGTCGGCGCGAATTTTCCCAGTTTCCAAACTTGTCACAGATAGAATGCCTTGATGAGGATATTCACACATACGTTCAACACTTAATTGTCCTGCATGATGACTTTAAAATCAGATTTGAAGATATTCTGACGATGGAAATACCACCATGGATCATAAATCCACTTGATGAAACGGAGGTGGAGAATGTGATATTAAAAGAGGAGTTACTCGAGCTTAGCACTAATGAGGAACTGAAGGTGAAATTTAAAAGAGGGTATCAAACATTTTGGCTGCAGGCAGAAATACCCGAAAAATATCCTGGACTGTGGGGAATTGCGGGAAAGCTTTTGGTAGCGTTTCCCTCGTCATATCTTGTCGAGAAAAGTTTTAATGTCGTCACAAACCTTTTAACAAAAAAAAGGAGCAGATTGAATATCACAGAACGGGGAGATTTGCGGTTATTCCTAACAAAACTGAAGCCAAATATTGATTTGCTGTCAATCCATCAAGTACATCCCTCCCACTAAAATTATGACATTTTGTGATTGTCATTGTAGAAGTTACGTTACGTTATTAATATTTAATTTTAATTATATTACGACTGTTATCATATTACAATGTAATATGATAACAATAATAATTAATAGTGTAATGATTACATATTTGAATAAATACAACACAAGGAAATATACTATTCTTCTTTTTATTTTTACCACTCCGAATGGGGAGTTTTCTAAATAAAATGTGTGAGAATTGATTGGTTTCTTGTGCTGTGAGTAGATGTCAAAGGAGTAAAGTTGGATGGAATCACTTTTTTGATTGGCTAACTTTACTTTTTTGACATCCACTCACGCACAATCAATTAATTAATTAACCAATAACTCAGCCGCAACGCAAATTTCCATAGTTAGATCTAATCTTCACATTTTTTGTCGAGTTTTGGGAATATGGTAGAAATGTAGCTACAGGTGGTCCATCGAAACCAGCAAAACTTTCAAATTGGTCTATGAGAAAAAAAAGTTTGGGAGCCTCTGCTCTAGATTTAAGTGCTGTCATTTCTGAAGTCGATAAACAAACCTTCAAACTTACAAAAATCACATTTATTTTTTCTCCCACAACTCTCAATGATCTTACAAAACGGCCGATAATATTTACATAAAGTTTCCGCTAATGTTAGGAAGTATACCAGGAAGACGACATGGCAGTAATAATTATATTCGCCGATATCTTCAACATTTCTCAAGATTTACGTATTATCGTTTTTGAAACCGATAACCAAACTCACAAACTTCTAAAGATCACATTTATTTTTTTTGCCACAACTTCCAATGTCCTTAAAAAATGAGGGGTAGCATTTATATAAAAATGTCTGCTAATGTTAGGAAGTGTACAAGTAAGACAACATGGCAGTAATAACTATATTCGTCAACATCTTAAACATCCCTCAAGATTTAGGTGTTATCATTTCTGAAGTCGATGAACAAACTTTTAAACTTATAAAAGTCGTATTTATTTTTTCTCCCACAACTCCTAATGTCCTTCAAAACTGGCGGCTAATATTAAAGTAAAAATGCCTACTAAGGTTAGGAAGTGCATCGTAGCCTTAAACTTATAAGAATTTCCTATAAATTTGAGGATTTGTTTATGGGCTTCAGAAACGACAATATACAACATATAATTGTAACTGTTACAAAACAAAAATAACAAATTATCCAAAATACCGATACAGAGCCGAAAATAACCGATATAAAACCGAAAAAGAACCGATATTATCACCGTAATCGAAATCGATATTTTAATGAATTTCGGTTCTAAATAACTGTTATTGAAAATAACGGTTCTTCAAAACTGTTTTGAGAACCGACGCTTACTTGGTGCTGGTCCGATATTCAATATACAGAAGTACCAGTCGTCACTATGATTTTTTCGCTCACGCGACACTATGAGTTCACCGAACGGCATTGATGCCCTTTTTCCACTTATCCGCTTCCTCAACCCCTCAACACATGCACGGTACATATTGTGAGGAGCCCAAATTTTGTTCTGATCTGCTAGTTTAATGTCGAATTATTGAAGATAAACATTTTCCATGAAAAGCGTAATATCTTGCCTCTTTCCTGACGTATAATAACCACATACATATGTAGCAAAATATGCTTCAATGATTTACACAAGCACATGAAGCCATTGCACATGCCACGAAGAAACAACCCAATGGCGTATGAATTTTGTATTTTTGAAGGTAGTTTTACTCGAATAGTCTAATAAAATTACCTTCGATCTGCAATAAATACCCGAAAAGTTTGCCAGTTTTACATTCTTTAATAAACTCTAGTAACAAACAAAAATTATACATGTTCCTTGATCTCCAAAGATTTTTCTTACATATCAAACATAAGAAAACAACATGCGGATTTCATCGAAATTTCCTTTTTCGAAGATAAATATATATCCTAGAAAAAAAAACGAGAAACGAAGATTACGTGAATTACTGTAGTAAATTCACAACGTTATTACAAGTGATATTCCCGATTTACCATTGTGAAGTTACTACATTTTTTTACAGTGTAAAATACTCGCCAATTCTCGGAACATTTTGATTTAAACTACTACAAGATTTAGTAATTTTACCATTTGAAATAATATAACGGAATTAAACCAAAGGAAATTTTCATTTCAATTTTCCATTATAATTCCACTCCAAACCCCACTTTCCTAATGGAGTAACTTCATTATATAATCAAGTAGTATCCGAAATTGTGAAATTTATTCACCCCAGATCATATCATGGGGAATTTGTGACGCGCCAAACGCCTACGTACCCTGTGGATCGCTTCTTGGGTACTAAAGCGTCTTCAGGCAACGCTAATTTCGCTCGAACGTCCTTGACGTAACCGCGACTCGCTAATAGACCCAAAAGCGGTTAGCGTTTCACCGCGTTACGTGAACTAGTAGGTATGTATCGGGGGGAAGAGAGGCGGATACGTGGTACGTTTTCGATCAACACACGCATGTTTGTGTCGGCGCATTAGCTATAGCTTAACTAGAACGTTTCCAGCTGCCTAATTAATAGGATTACACGGCCATCTCCGGTACGACGACTAACGAGGGAATATTGTGTTGTTTTGACGTTTCCATTTTGTTGGCTTGTCTCGACATTTGTGGGAATAAGACTGGATCCATCGCCGAATTATAGAAAAAATAATTTAACGTTACTCTGTTGTACTATACTAAGAAAAATACTGGTCGTTACATCAATAATTTACATTCATTAAGTGAATTGTCATTGACAGAACGAAATATTTCATTCCTATGATAAAATATTATTTGCGATCTCTGGTTAAGTAATAACAAGATTTGTTAGTGACATAAATACGTTATCATCACTATAACAACTCATTTTACATTAGTCCAAGGAAAATATTAGTTATAGTAACTACTCTTTCGTAGATTCAATAAATAATTTTATTGATAACATGGACAGGAAATGAATATACTGCTACGAAACTTGTAGATATTTTATTATAATTTATTAAATTTATTTAATATATTCAACACTGTTTTATTAACATTTCATAAATGCAGCGTCCTCTAGTAAAGATAATTTACTCCACAGATTAGCTATGCCTAAATAAGTAGATGCCTCTGTAGCACACAAGTGAATCAAATCTTCCCCTCTACCTGTTTTTGTGTATACTACAAACCAATCGGGTGATACTATATTATCCTTAGTAAATCTTGGGACGTGAGAGGATGTACTTCCCAAACAAAGAAGTATATTATTAGCTTAAATTGACTTGTTATACTCTTTGTCCCTCTACTAAAAGCTGTACTAGTTATTCATTTGTGATGTTATTATATTATAGTGAATAAAAACCAATATTGTTTAAATAACTTGGTTTATTTCGAGTTAATAAAAAATGATGAACAAGTAAAGGAATCTTAAGACTCTCTCTCTCAGGTAAGTAGATTCTTTATTAATTAAGTTGTACAAAAATAAGATTTCTAGAATCTTAATTCAAACTAATAACTCAATATACCTTGTTTAAATATCCAAATAGAATTCAAATTTCCCGCTAACCTCCCGTCATAAAATCAAGTATTGTCAAAAACCTTTTACAGCAACATACTTTTGGTTACATACAAATATCCCTAGAAATCCACTGTTATCAACGATACTATAACCTCACACTTCATTTACGCCCTCAACGCCGGCGCCGGTTATAAATTCAAAAGATGAATAATCTCTTACATAAAGTACGACAAACTGCTCCCTTATAATCCAAATACTGATTTCAACTCTGCAACAATCTTTCCAGCTCCCAATTAGCGCTCCCACGATGTCTCAGCTACTAAACTCGAACAAACTCTTCACTCGGCCCCCAGGATTAGAAATACGTCACCCAAATCTTCGAAATTACTAGATTTCCATCATCTTGGCACTACATACACAACACTTTATTCTTGGCAAGTAAATCTTAAGTTAAAAGACTCTATTTAATAATAATAATAATAATAATAGCGATTTATTGGCTGAAAAACGGATACACTGACATACATAAATGCTCTAATAGAGAAAAAAAAATACATCATCTCAGCCAAAAAGACTAATTCGTCTTGTACAGTGAAAACCAAATAAATTATAATAATAATGAAATAAAGAGAAAAAAAGAAAAGTATTCACCCAAAATAAGTCGTAAACGTGCATCCGACGTGCGAAAAGCAATAACTATAACTGTTAAAAGTGAAACACGGACAGGACAGAAATAAAAGCACTCATTAGTATAAGTTACCATGGCAGTTTATTCATTTTGCAGAAGGATTGGTTTAAATTTTATTTTTATCGCCTTCGCAGATAACGAACCCACCGAAGAAAGATATTTATTAAAAACCCTGGCAATGTTATAGGAAAAGCTTCTCTTATAAATCTCCAATCTGTGTTTCGGAATATTAATCAAATAAGAACCGCGAACGATACATGGATGTACTTGATTGCGAAATTTGACTTTATTATATAAATACCGTGGTGTTTTTTCTCTCAAGATATTATTAAATAAGGTGATGGTATGCAGGGTACGTCGATTGTCCATGTTCAAGTTTGAATTAGTTTTTAACAAGTGCGAAGTTGGACATCTTCTAGGAAAACCATTCACCAATCTTACACAGCAGTTCTGTACACGCTGAATCTTCGCTACGCACCGTTTGTTAATACAAGGAGCATACACTACATCACCGTAATTAAAATGAGACAAAACCAGTGCCTCACACAACGGAGATTTAGTAGGTTCATCAAAATGGCGACGATTAATGAATAGGGATTTCAATGCGCTAAAGGCCTTCTGTACCATAAAGTTCGTCTGTTTTACGAATCGTAATTCAGAGTCCACACAAATACCCAGGTTCTTAACGCAATCCTGTGATCTTAAGTTGTGAGAGGCCAGCTGAATATTCAAAGCAGATGAGGCAGCCTTCCTGGCTTTGCGGGGTCCGAATAAAATGAGTTGAGTCTTTGTGGGATTAATCTTTAGATGAAACTGATCAGAGTACCTGCATATATTTTCCAAGTCCTCATTAATCCGCTTCTCTGCAGACTGAATTTCCGTTAACTCGAAAGAAAGGTAAATTTGAGTATCATCTGCATATTGATGACAATTGCAATGCTCTATTGCAAGCGGGAGGTTAGAGGTACATAAACAGAACAGTAGTGGACTTAGTATTCCTCCCTGCGGTACTCCGCATGATATAGGCAGCTCCGATGATACATCAGAACCAATTCTGACCCTCTGAGATCTGCCACTCAGATATGATCCAATTAGCGAGCATGCCTCTGCCGACAATCCAGCCCAATTCAATGACTCATTTGTGATTTTAAAATTTATAATTTCTAGGTAATATTCGAAAATACAACCAACTCAGGAAAATATCGAAAAAGAAGTCCTCACAATTGTTTTCAACAACATTTATATCTCCTAGGCAAAAAGGACCCCAGCAACGATGAAAGAATATCGTTTCCAACGATACGAAACCTTAAATCAACCCACGTTCGAACGATCAGCGAAGGAACTTTATACCTAAAAATCCATGGAAACGTGGCCTTTTTAATTAGATACGATATAGTGATTGTTTAGTTTAGATTTTTACAATAAATTTACAAAATAGATAAATACATAACTCGTAATACATTGATACCTATATAATTTAATACTTTACGTATGTTGCTGTAAATTGTATAGGTTAGGTATATGATATCATAGCAATACATTGTTACTTTTTACGTACAACTTATTCACCACATGAAGCAGTAAAGTATTAAATGATGTCCTACCCATTGTTTTAATGACTTGCAATTTATCGCAAGAACGAACACATAATGATGACCTTTATTCATAGGCTGAATAAAAACGTTCATTATATTAGTAGCAAAAGTATTTGCTCGGCGCAATGATATATTTGAAACAGAATGCATTTGTTTAACCATATTGTTTCTGTTAGAAGTTCTCGCTATTGTCAGCGATAATTGTTTGGTGGCATTTTTCGGTTCCAATTGTATTTAGGCATTTTTCTTTGATAATAATAATAATAATAATAATAATAATAAACTTTATTTCATAGACTAAAGTTTGAAATATGTCAAAAGGAAACGGCGGGAAGGGGAATACAAAATAGAAAAATACAAGTAAACAATGTAGTACATGAGATTACAAAAGAAAATGGAAATAAATATACAAAAGAACTAAAGTAAAAATTGGAATGATAGAAATTAAAATAAATGTAGTTCAAAAACAGTAATCCAAGTATTCATTAATTGAATAAAAACACTTAGTTAACAACCAAGTTTTTAAGGTTTTCTTAAATTTATATGTATTATATTCCTTCCAACTATCAGGAAGGTGGTTGTAAATTTTTATTCCAAGGATATCAATACAGTCAGCTGTTAATTTTAAATTGTGCTTCATTAAGTGCAGTTTGGGATCTCTTATACTGTAAGAATGCTGTGGATTATTAGCAACTAAAATTTTATGTTTATGTTTATGAATGTAAATAGCGGCTTCTAAAATATACAATTCAAATAAAGTTAATATCTTCAATGAGATGAAATGATTTCTACAGGATGTTAATTGATTAATGCCGGCAATACATCTTATTGCTGCTTTCTGTTTGATGAAAACTTCATTGGCTGACGAGCTGGAGCCCCAAAGAAGAATTCCATATAGCAGTTGTGACTGGAATTCAGCGAAATATATAATCTTAAGGGAATTAGAACTTACTGATTGTTTAAGTTGCCTTAGCTTTAAAATTAAGATATTGTGATATAAAAACATATCACCCATGAAATTTAATATTACTAACTCAAAACACAGAACAAACAAGGAAAATACAAAATATTTAGATATTAATTTCATTTAAAAGAGGATTTGAGTTTATTTGCGTTACAAATCATATTTAATTTATTTGATTTAACATACCATGCCAGAGTCATCTAGCGGCGGAACTACAATAACAGAAAATTAATGAGATCTGTAAAAAAAATGTCGGTTTTAAATTGTTATAAAATAAGAGTTTTATTATGATTTAATATGTTTTCACAGCTAGTTATCATATGTTAGTGTCTAAGAACTTAGATAGGCGGAAAAAAGGCAATTAAAATGTGTTACGATACAATTCGAAAGTGACCGATCTTCTTATATGAATTCAGTGACGGATTGACGTATTCTTGGACGCTGATTCGGAACAATGCAATGGACGTGATTTGCATCTTCAAGGAGGTCTATGCAAAAATAAAAAAAAAGAAAAGTTTGTTTAGAAAAATTAAATAGTAGAAAGAAAAAAAGCGTGGGTACAAAACACACGTAAAAATTTAAGAAATAAAAAATGTCACACAAAATTGTAAAATTTAAGGAAAAATTAGAGAATAAAATACTGAAATCTAATCCAGAGCTTAATAGCCAACGCACAGTTTAATAAAGAGTGCCAAATTAAAACTATAAAATATTATTAGTAATAAACACAGAAAATAAAGGGGAGTTAACTTACTTGGAGGAAGTATCCGAAGTTAATAATAATAATTCATGCCTTTACATCCCCCAACAGCTTTCGCCAATGACAGGGGGCATCGGCCGGCCATGAGTTATTATTACGCCTGCGCCCGTGGAGCGACTTAAGGTGTTTGTCTCTCAGCATTTGCCAAGGAGTGAGGAAAACCACGAAAACCTCACTCTGAGAGCAGGCCCTGGGATAATAATAATAATATATCATTTATTGACAACTGCAATCGAAATACAACTGTTAAAAAGACTATATCACCCTTAGGTGATCTTCCAGTTTTCAATACCAGACGAACCAGCAGCAGCGAAAATAGCCGATATTTTCCTGAGAAACCGAATATAGAACCTCAAGAAAGAAGCAACCGGAATCGGGCTTCGGACAAAATATCCACAAATATGGTATCGCAAAAATATATATTTTGATAAGCTTGTGACGTTTTTTACGAGAACTAAAACCAAAAATCAGTTGAAATTCAAAACATAAAACAGTAAACGAAAGACACTATATAAAAATATTACTTACTCAAATAGAATTAATTGTATAGACATCGTTGGAATTGTCGACGCGTTTTAAGCCAGTTATAAGATTGTTGTAAGTTCTAAGTATTTATATTCCATTTAAGAACTGTTGTTTTTCAATCTTATTCAAGTTTCAGTTCAATTCTAGAACGGTTGACCGATTTAATTTTTTTTTAATATCAAATTCTTAATTAAGATAAGAAATGGACATCCATTTTGCATAATTATAGGTTAGGTAATTTTAAGAACGTTAAAGCAAGGTTAATTTATCTGTTTAGGCCCCCAGATTTTTGTTGAGGTGTGCAAGTTCGTGATTCTTAATAAGCGGTGTATCGAATTATAAAGCAAAGGAAACACAAAATAAATAGGTAAATGAAATGATCTATTAAAAATTTATTATACTTATTAGCTTATTTTTTTAATATACAATTCTTAATTAAGATCATAAATGGACATCCGTTTTGCATAATTATAGGTTAGGTAATTTTAAGAACGTTAAAGCAAGATTAATTTATCTGTTTAGGCCCCCAGATTTCTGTTGAAGTGTGCAAGTTAGTGATTCTTAATAAGCGGTGTATCGAATTATAAAGCAAAGGAAACACAAAATAAATAGGTAAATTAAATAATCTATTAAAAATAAGTAATTTATTAATTGCAGCTGTGATTGTCGTTTCTGACAAGCAGGACGCTCAGAGGCAGCTTAATCCTGTCATGAGGAGAGCCGCCATCTTGATGGACGAACTAGAGGTGGAACTGGCCACACAAAATACGCAGATTGTTTTGCTGACCGAACAAGCGGCCCAGAAGGTCACTCAACTCAGCCGGCTGATGACCAACGTCGGTGGACCATCTGCAAGTAAACGGCAGCTTTTGATGTCAGTGGCCGAATCCATCTTTCTGTATGAAAATGAGATTTGGGCGGATGCGCTCCAAAAGGATGGTCACAGTCCAGAAGAGAGAAACTCTGCGAATAGCAAGCTCCGACAGAACGGCATCGGAGGCAGCGGCCGTGGTTATAGCAGGAGTGGTTCCTATAGACCACCTGGGCAAAGAGAGACGGCAAATCTATCTGGACAGGCTGGAAGGCGGAACAATCACGTAACGTGAAATGAGAAGGCGCATCATGCGGCTCTGGCAGGATTGATGGGAATCAGACACCAAAAGCAGGTGAACAGCGGAGTTGCTTAGAGATCTCTCAGTTTGGATGATAGAGATCACGGAGTGGTGGACTATTACCTCTCCCAGATGCTGACAGAGCACGGGTACTTTCACGGCTAAGTATGTAAAATGGTGAAAATGAAGAATGCAGGACGTCGGAGTACTAACGCCGGCAAACCTGATCGCGACGATGTTGCGAAACCGAGACACATGGCACAAGGTCTCCGTCTTTGCAAAAACGATTCTATTTACCAAGAAGCAGGAGATGGATGTGCGATAAACATGGACCACCTCTGCGGAATATAAAGAAAGATATCGAGGTGGAATCTTGCCCGAGAGGAAGGTTTCTCAGAGGGCGAGAGTCCCACTCACCACAAGGTGCATATTGCATTTTTCTGCCACCAAAAGAAAAAAAATATTACTGTTATTATAACAAATAGAATTACACAGTTGTAGATTATTGTAATACTTAAACCTTTGGTTATACAGGGTGGGCCACCTCATACGGCACGGGCTCTATATGGAAAAGCATAGGATTTTTTTAAATTCTTTTTATTTAGTTGAATACAGAAGAGAAAAAAGATCCATAACAAAGTCATCTTTTTTTAAATGGAACAGCCTGTATATAATAAGATATTTGGAATCTAAAGACCAAATTAGGACAAGTTTACGTAATACTCCATATTCCTAAAGCCATCGGTTTTTGAGATATTTTAAAATTTATGAAATTGCAGTACAAAATTCAAGCTAAACACATCTACCTACATTCATCATTCAGGTAAGAGGCTAAGTAATTAAATGAAGTGGAATTTTAGTCATACAGTTACACTGAGTGTTAATTAACGTTTGTTTAAGTTTGATGACTTTCGCAGTAAATTAACTTTCTTATCTTAAATAGATCACCCTATATCTGATGAGACTATCGTAGAATTTAATTACAAGCATGTATAAACAATTTATCATTATTTGACAGCATTCAAAACTTACTTTGGTTGACCTGTGAAATTTATGGTTAAATCGTTCCAAAAAATGGAAATTTATTCTATTCAAGAGAGAAAAAATCAACATAATTTTAACAATTGCTGAATGCGAAGAACACTATTTTCTTGTATCAAGGGTGTACACCCAAAAATATCCGGATAGATCACATTCAAGAAAAACTGCGTTTAAAAGCATACTTCAAATGTTTGGGCAAACTGGAAGCGCAAAATATGAGAAAGGCAACCGGCGACCGAAGTCCATTGTAGGAAATGAAGAAAATGAGTTTCTTGTAGTCGGATTTCTTATAGAAAATCCTCATACCAGCAAGCGCAAAATTAAGTAAACAATGTGTTGCTAGGATTGCGAAAAAATTTAAATCTCACCCGTACCATATCCAAATGCATCAACAGATTAGTGAGAAAGACTTCCAGTATCAACTTGACTTTTGCGTATGGGTTTTGGATAAATCCCATCTACACCGTGCGCCATCTAACAATGACTAAACGATACCCACCCTCATTGCCTAACTATTAACACACAAAAACAAGGCTTATACTACCTGATTTTGATATGTTTTCCGTATTCACTAATATCATTTCCTTAATATTGTAATTACAATTAGAAAAAGGGCCCAAATTATAAGTACAGATAAATTATTACACCAGACAATTTTACAATTTCTCAAATTGTCAAAACTCTCAGAACGGTGTTTCCTCAGTAAAAATTTCGAGAAATGTTGTTGGATGTCCTTTTGTCTCATTTTACTAGATTATTATGTGAATTTCTCATGTATTTTCGACAAACTACTACGTGCACGTAGTAGGGTGGTTAATAAAATATGATGAAAGCGCTCAACTCAGTTCCTTGTCAATTGTAAATATGCTCGACCAGTACAACATGCTTGTTACTGAATAGACAAATCCTACACTGAGAAAAATGGATTGTAGAAATTAGATCGTAAATATCTTTATGTTAATTACTAAAATAATTATTGTCAAAACGACAATATGTGGCGTATTAAGAGTAAAATAACCAGATTTTATCATGCTTATAATAAGAGGCAAAATCTGGATGTTACCATCTACATCTTATGGATGTAACAATTAATATACTCTATTGCTGAAAGCCTATATAATGACGTGGATTATATAGATAGTCGCTGCGATTGATTGCGATATTATCAGGTATTCGATGCATATTCAATTTCTAACATAAATGTTTGTAACGCTCTTCCCACCCCTTGCTCTATTCATTGTCGATCTTTACCGAAGAAATCGACCAATACGCTGTTTCGCCGCGACAAAATTACTGACAGGTGTTATGTACGTGTGATACAGGTGTACGTATTCGTGTCGGTGCATGTTTGTGTCTGGTCGTTCGTTGATTGCTGTGCATCGTGAGCAGAAATGGGTGCAAACGTGGAAAACATTTTAATCGAGTGGGGGTTTCCACAGTTAATTGATATATTCAAAGGCAAGTAATAGATATTATATGCATACACTTCGTAGTGGGTACTTTATGCTTTGATACAACATAAACCTAAATCTAACCTACTAGTGATTGTTATATTAATGAAAGTAATACACGTTGGAATTTTGTAATAATGGTTCTAAGGACAAATAAAAAAATAAAATCAATATTATAGTTTTTATTGTGTAATATTCCACTTTCCCTATGCATTAACTGGGTAAAACCTAGTATAGTACTATATTTTTCATTACAGGTAAGTATCGCTGTATAGTGCCCGCATATGATCCATTATATTATTGTTTACTATCTACTATTTTAAATGCTAAGAGACGTTAGATTATTATAATAGAAAATAATATTGTGTAGTACTACAAGGCTATATAGTAAGTATGAGCATCATGTATCCTACATAGTAAAATATTACATTATACTGGATACAATAAAAAATTAACAGTTATTATCAAATATAGTCAGTGCTATTAGACATTTTTTTCACATTTACTAACATGTATGCTCAAATTAATAATACAAATATAGTCCACCAACTTTAACATACGAGTTAATAAAAACTATTCACAGAAATTTACAATACAGATATAAAAATAATATTAAAAAATATAAAATATATTAAAGTATACTATATTTATGTTAAAGAGTACAATCTATTTCTCTCAGTGTATAATATTTGTAAATTTACAGTTCATTCATCAAATGAATCAACTTTCACACGGTTTGTTGAGTTAGGTTAAAATCTAAAGAATTTCCTTCTCATAAATCGCTATTTTAAATAAATCTTCATTAACCAAACCCTCTTCTTCAGTTAAAGATAAATAATGCGCGCAGGTATTCCACTCAAATCCCCTCCAAATCGATACAAAAATCGCCTGGGGCGGAAACGACCGAAATCCATCTAATATTTTGCGAGAACAGTTCGAACAACCGTAAATTTTATCCCGCACAATTTCGCAATATAACCATTAGAGACCGTCCCCGTAATTACTTCCTAACCGTAGAACAACCTCCCCTAATTCAGTGCACGCCCGGTAATAACTCCGGAAACCGACGGCAGTTCTACGAACAGGAAACCAAGGGGACCGGGGAAGTCCCGAAAGTCGATCGTTAGGATCTCCAAGTCTCTCGCCTTTTCTCCGAGTCCGCCGCTCCTCTTCTGCCGGGACGGTACGGCCGCGGCCGCCCCACGACAATGACACTAATCAGTCGTGCCACAAAGAACGCAACTTTACGGCTCCGGGGACTATTGTTCCCCTTGTTGTGCTACACTTTCAATGTTCTCGTCCCTTCGGGATTGTCTCCTTTCATCTGGGGAGGATCGCCCGGTCGCCGAGGAGGTAGGTGAGGGTAAATCTGGTTGTCGAGGTTCTTTTCATCGGTTCCGCTTCGCTTTCCTTCATAGAGTGAGGACGTCGAAGTGCGGCCTGCGAGATTAATTCGGATATATTGACGGGCTATTGTTAGTAGTTAACGGGTCAATGCGCTTTGGGAATTATCGGCGACTAATACCTGATCAAAATATTTGACAATATGACAAGAAAAACTTTGTTATGGGAATGGAATGGCAAGACTATGCAGTATACTATTATATCAATGTATCGATAATATTAGGGTAATCCCTCACGAGTCCGCTCTACTAATCATAGAAATCAATATTATTGTTGATGCAGCATTCCGCGTTGCTCTACTTGCAGTCACGATAGTCTTTAACCTACTTCATATACTAATAATAATAATAATAATGTCTTTATTATACACTATAACAAAAAAAAAAAATATACATTTAAATTTTTGATTACATGCGGAGATTCAGTGGCGCCGTTATTACGAACGCCCTACTCTTCCACTCAACCTGTTTGAAAAACTAATTTTAAATTGAGTAAAAAAAATAGCAAATCAAAATTTCTGTACTATAGAAATATAGGTTCCTAAGTTCCCTTTCCAAAGAGCTACAACTTGCAACAGAGGGACAGAGGGACAACAAAAACTAACAAAATTAATATGAGTGTATCAATTCTATATCGATTCCATAGGATTCTATAGGATTACCGAGACAATAGAAGCCCACGAAACAGTGACCCAACCCTGCGTGCGTCAATTGCACGTACGGAATATCCAAATCTGTTAAAATGTATGACAATATCGTATGAGAAAGACCTCTTAAATAGCTGGGTTTTATGCGATGGCGGGGTAAGTAATCCACGGAAACGCAAGTTCAGATTATGGATCTCAGTACGGTAAGTGATTTTATTATATAGGTACCTGGGGCACTTTGACAAGATGATTTTATGATAAAGACAATACTTATGCAAAGTACGTCGTTTCTCCATGTTCAGCCAATCCAAGGATGCAAACATGTGACTAATTCTGTCAAATTTTCTGATACCACATATTAGACGCAAGCACGCATTCTGAAGTCTTCGGATCCTACCCTTGGTATACTGGGTTATGTTGGAATCATATACTAAGTCACAATAATTAAATTTACTCAAAATAATAGCGTCACATAGTAGTTTTTTCGTATTACGATTAAAATTATGTCTGTGCTGATACAAAATCTTTAATTTGCAGAATGATGTTGCGATACATTTAGATATATATTCGTTAAATCTACTAAATATACCTACTGCTTTGTTTACCCAACAACAATTAAATAAACTTAATAATTAACTGTTTTCGGTGGAATTATGTCTTCAAATGAAACAAAATTTTCTATTTATTTATTTATAAATGTTTAGTTCACATATATTGTTGGTTAATTGTAAATTGAAATGCCTTATACATTTTTTAAAACGTTATAGGGTAAAGGTGACAGTCGTTGGCACAATTAGGTTGTGTCAATTTTTATATAGAGGTCACAATGTATTCCGTGTAGGAAGATCTATAATAACTAAGCCATCCGTAACAGGAAAGATAGTACTTTCGAACTACGTCAACTGTTTACACTATACTTGTTCAACCATGAACTATCCTAAAGAAAGATAAAGATAGTTATATTTCATAGTGATTGGCAGGGAAGCCACAGTTGTTGGTATGTGGGAATATAGTAATTGGCATAACTACTTTACAGAGATCGCCGGGGTAAACGGCGATGGTAAACTCGGCCGATTATGAAAATTAGCATTAATCCCCTGTGTCCATGTAAACTCGGCCGGCCGAAAATTTTGTATTGCGGTTTCGATATGTAAACTGGGCCAGTATATTGTGTTACGTATTATTAACATTGCTTAGAAATAAATTTCACGCCCTGAAAGACTTGTCTTTTTGTAATTTCTTTATTACTCATCGTGCATTACACGTTAGAGGTGTGCATTTTGAGAATTATCTCGGCCCGGCCCGCTCTTTCCTCAAACGGGCTCGGCCCGCTCTTTTCTCAAACAGACCCGGCCCGGCCCGTCGCGTTTGCGACCCCAACGCGCCCTAGCCCGTCATTCGGACCGCCAGCCCGTCAGCCCGTGTGAATCACCGATCGCCCTTCCAAAAGGTTGTCTTTCTTTAGGAAAACTGTTTTAATTTAAAGAATTGCATATTTTTATGGGTAACAGCAAATATCTATAATAAACTTGAGCAGCTAGTGGTGGCTTAATAGTAGAATAGTATAGACAATTTATATAATAGTTTCATTTCCAATAAGATTATAAAAAGAATATAACTTTTTCGCTATGAAGTTAAAGATGCACTTAACATATATACTTGAAAGTATACATATAATAGGTATTCATATTCACTATGTTTGCCAAAATATAAATTTGGTAAGAAGTACAAATTTCAAAAAAGAATGTTCATAGATGAACGCATTGAAATAAATAAACGTCTTTATAAATGGATTTTATTTTATCGATGTACAAAATGTAAATAATATACAAAAAATATCTATGTATAAAATGGTTGTGTGTCAGATATTAAAATGCGTGTCCGTAAAATTTTAAAGTTCGTCCATTTATTAAATAATAAAATAAAAACAGTGCATACCAGTATTATAGATGTATGTTAGAGAAATGTAATTAAAAAAAATAAAAATTAAAAATATCCGACAAAGACAGCAAAATGTCTGAATTAGGTACTATTTGGGCTCGACGGGCCGAATGGGCTCGACGGGCCGAACGGGCTTGACGGACCGAGCGGGCTTGCGAGCCGCCCGTTTCATTATAAAAAAGCCCGGCCCGGCGCGTTCGCACCACTACTACAAGTAATTGTATTAGGTACAAACTACAAACAAATTAATGTCTACATTTTAATATTTTTTATTTTTTGTTTTTTTTCCCTCTCTTGATTTAGCGGCTTGGTTTTTAAATTTAATGAATTATTCAATAAAACTCTTCATTTTGACGTTTCGACAATCTTATTTTTTATTGTTGTCTTCCTCAGATTATTTTATATAATATTAAATTTAAAAACCAAGCCGCTAAATCAAGAGAGGAAAAAAAAACAAAAAAGGAAATATTTACAAGCACGGCTAAGAAAAGATACCCATTTTAATATTATATGGTTAGTTTATATGCGCTGTGCGCATGATCAAACGCGTGATTTCAGAAGCTACCGACAGGTTTACATATGTACTTAGACTGTTTTTGTTGAAAATACGGATTAAAATGTTATAATCGGCCGAGTTTACATCTACACCCGGTTATAGGCCATAGGCAGGAAACGTCAAATTATTCAATCTTTATCGTCTTGCCAACCATTGAATTACTGGGGAAAAATCATGAAACAGTTATTGGCATCCATATGCCAATCTATGAAATTTGCATTTTATAGTAGTATATGGTAGTTGGCATCAAGATTTTTAAACTATAACTTATACATAAGGCAGTTTTTATTACGTAGGTGCATACACTAATAATATACATCCATGGTGCACACCTACATACATATATTTACTCTTTCACAAGTATAAAAATAACACAATTTCTCGGACACTAATTTACCGTGAAAGTGTGGACACTAAGCGATTTTTAATTAGACTATAAATTTTACTCATACTTATTTAATGATATACAAAATCATATGATATTCTAGCAGATTAAATAGTTAAACATAAATAATATCCAAAGACATACCAATATTACAAAACAAATATATTAATAATAAAATATAATACTATGTCCACTCACTTCTGTCGGTGCCTGTATGTCCACTTTGCCTAGAACACTAAAATTCACGCATGCATTGCTGTGAGAAACGGAATTTTCGCGTTTCTTTACTCTCTCTGCGATATGCTTTAAATCAAAATTCAATTCAACCCTTATTTATTCGACGCACTAACATCTTTCGTAAAAGGTAAGCAGATAAAATAGTTTATTTGTTAGTGAACATCCGCTCATATTTTTCATATACATATATTTTTATTGATTACTCTATTCTAAGTTCGAATTTTACTTGTGGAAGTGCAGTTTATTTGAAGATCAGGAATAAGCCGTCGTTTCTTCTTAATTAATAGTTTTTCCTCAAATGATAACGAGTTTTTTAAAAACTTTTGCGCACAATTACAACTTCCATCATTAATAATAAACGTCACTTTGAAAGCGTTTGAAATCAAACATGCGCGGTACGCGACGAAAACAATGCAGTCCTAATGAATGCACGACGTTAACTGGAGACACGAAATGTTGTGCCCGAATGAGGTATTTAAACACATATGGCGAAGACAAGCGGAGCCGGCCGATTCATAATCGAAATAGGGATATCGGAAACTGTGCCCCGGGAGGTACATTCGAGCGATGGCATATGCGTTACTGTCTGTGATGGGGAAAGAAACTTTAATATGATGGTTATAAAAATACCTAAATACGTTGTCATTAACCTTCTTACATAACATATCAAACTTTGCTACTATATTAACTGATTCCGAGAGCGACATCCCTTGCGTTTCTAGTTTACAAGTGGAACTTGGAGCAAAGCTATAATTTGACTTAATATACAGAAGGTTTTGTGGCAATTTTGTTGACGTTATTATCTTTTTACAATTTTCTAGAAAAAAGCAGCAACCAGTGATTTCATTCCTTCAAAATTATCTTCATATAAAATTGCAGCTTCTAACCATGTACCCCTTCTCGTAATAATCGGTTCAGGAGGCAACTGAACACCAGGAAGTCGCTCCTTATAAAATTTGATTCGCAACGGTGCTTTTAAAAATACATTTTGACATTGCTAATTAAATCATTTCCCAAAGGAAATTTATTCCTAATACCTTTGTCATATGTGTTTTACCATTTTATTTCGTGATTGAAAGTTTCAGGAGTAAATAAAGGAATAAAAAAAGAAGTACGTTACATGAAGGCGTAAAACTTTAAATCGGGCGCTATTCGTTCATCGTTTAGCGATGAATTGAATGTCGAGAGCGCGTAGGCTGTGGCAGGACGCGGGCCAACGCTGATAGCATGTGATCCAAAACGGGCGGTAAGTTGAATGAGAACCAGGCCTGGCTGACGCGATTATGGACACGAAACTGCCTTTCGGACAAGCCAACTCCGGACCTGGTTATGTGTACCGTATCGAAGTAATTCCTATATAATTTTCGTGGAATTATTGGCTGTTAATGATGAAATAATTACTTTCATCATCAACATCCAACAATTCTACGAAAATTATACAAAAGTATTTAATTGAGTACAAAAGAAACTAAAGAAGTAGCCAAGCAATATGCCTAAAACGATGGAGCAGGTTGAAGCGGGTACTGACGGACTCAATGTTAGAAAGTGGTTGAAGCGTTCTCGCCCACTTATCCAGATACTATGAGGTGCATTGTCTCATACAATAAGGCTAACCACTAATTCCGCTTCGAACTGTTTTTGGCACGTTCATAAAGAAGATAGCGACCGACATAACTCACCGAATCTCTTTCTAGGAATATTGTTTCTTTTTGCATTCCAGATAATCGAAGATGTAAACGATTCTGCGGTATCCCTCGCGCGACAAAACCCGCAACTTTGCGGTAAAATAATTTAATATACGCGGAGCGTATACAGAAGCGGGTGATGTTCGATAACTGCTATTCTCCCACTTCCCTCGGAAAGAGTTGTGTTGAGTGAAAAGACGCACTGACGAACCAAAATAGTGAACACCTTACATAGAAGACTGTGGATGACTGCAAATGAAAGGAAAATTTAAACGGCAAAGTAATTATAAAGAATTTACTGCTAACTAACTAAAAAGATACTATACTTAAGAAAGATGGATCACGAAATGGACATACTCTTGACCGGAAGAAACCGGAAGCCTCCAAGCAGTGACGATAACTAAAACTGAATGGCGCTATAGGGTATAGAATTTAAGTTAGGAAAATGAAAAGAAATGTTGCAACATAAAATCAAATGAGACAATCACTATTCCACTGCGACAACTAATCCCGAGTCCGCTACTCCCATCAGAGAAGTCAATATTATAGCTGATGCAGCATTCCGCATTGCTCCAATTTCTCCAACATTTTCTCTTATTATTTACTCTCACATAAATATTCCAACTCTGTAAGTTCCCCTCTATATATCTTTCACAGTCTTTCTTTTACGACTACATTAAAAATTATTTTCATATTTTTCAATGAATTCCTTTCGTCTCTATAAATTGAAGAGAAGAAACATAATGCAGTTTGAAACTTCGCACTTCAATTGCCCTCATTTTCGTAACAGCGAGTACCTATATCATTTCCCCCTTTCCCCCAGGCGAATGATCGATTTTTTTATCCCGCAGCAGACTACAGCGAATACGAACATTAAACGCAGATTCCGCCGTATCATTATCATACAAACAAGCGATAAAATAACAAATCTTTCCCAACCCTAATCGCTTCCACCTACTAAACTCCAGGAGGGTATAATCTCGCTTCCCTAATACTGTTAGAAGAGGACGGAGAAACGGAAATTGAGAAGAGAAACTGCGTAATTTGGATGATTAATGCCAGTAATTATCGGAATCGGTTCAGGTCTATAACCTATAGGAGTTTGGAACGTATATATTTCCCATTACTATTGGGGAATGGGAGTTTCGCCGAACTAGCACCGATCTAGGATTTTTACGACACCAGTGCCATCCATACAGTCCCCAAGTCGGTCGTTTCGTATAAGTAAATTCGTTAGTGTTAGTTTAAGCAATAACTGCCGATGTAAGAGTCGAAAGGAAGATGTTCTGTTGCCCATATCGTTCGCAGTATCTAGCGTTACTATAAAAATGAAATATTGTGTCGTTAACAGGTGGTATTTCTATTTTCGTGCGAGGTGACGACGTAATACAAAAGCTCCAATGTTTCCTTAAATCCTTAGGAAGAGAATATGACTAATATGTGAGGTTACAAATCAATTTATTCCAAAAGTATATATTAGAAAGATTTAGAAATTAATATGTGAAAGCAAAGTGTTGAATTTTATACAAACTGGAACAAATTCCTTAATATTTTAGATTAAAATTGTCAACAAATTATATTCGAAAGGTACAAATTAATAATTTGCGACTTCTATTGAAAAAAAAACAACTCAAAGCTATGGCACCGATAACGCTGCACACTTTCAAAACAGCTTACCAGAAACTTCACTACCCTCGACGTATGTTTCAACAGCAAAACTATCATCGTCAAGAACAAAACCGATGTAAACCCATCCTTATTTATTAGTTCTTCAATTTCAAGTCAACAGCGACACAAACAGCAATCCTAAAGATGCCCCATATACAAGTGAAAACTAAAAATTTGCAATCAACAGTTCAAACATGTGGTAATATGGACAAAAATTGTGAATGTTCACGTGCTAGTAATAGCTACAGTAGAAGCTCTCTTAACCGACCATGACGGGACAGGGATAGAGCTCGGATAACCAAAAAGTCAGTTAAACCGAAAATTGTTAAAACCACCCCCAGAAAGAAAAATAAAAGGTAAATTGACATTATGTGACTCTAATAAGAGAGATATATTTTACGATCTATAAACAAGAAAGTAGTATATGTAATTAACAATCACTCACATGACAATTAATATTACAATTATAAAAATTGTACAAAATGCATGTACATATTGCTGTGGTCTGGCAACCCGATTTGCGGAAAATTCAGTTTATTTTTCTTGTTTATTCCGTTAAGAGTTTAAATGTTGCGAGAAATTTCAAATTGTTTTATTTTTGTCTAAGAGAGTTAATGTTTTGGATTGTTTAATTTGTTTATTTTATTGTTCAGTTACTTATTTTAATTTCATTCATTTGTACATTTTGCTTTCACGGATATTGTATATATTATTTTGTTTTTACGAGTCTGTTTACGGACAGCTCTTGGTGCGTTGCGTCGCACGCATTCGGAGAAGTTTATACTTATACGGTTGTTTGAACCGTGTAAAGGCAGTTCTCTGATAACACGTGTAAGTAGAGTTATATAAATTTGTATTTCATTTCTGCCATTTTGAGATTTTCACTTTCAAGCATTGAATTCACATTTTTGAATTAATATCGTTAATCATGGAACTCATTTAATAATAATTGACATTGTATTTTTGTGTACACAATTTAGATATAAGATCTGTTATTATTCTTACGTGCAGGAAGATAGTTTAAGTTTAAAAGAGTAATTTTTTTAGTTCGTTGTTAATTTTTCTGTTTTGAAATTATTTATTAATCACCGCGGGTTGGTTGAATAATAGCATTGTGCTTGCTTTTAATTTTCATTTATTTAAATTACTGGAATTTTTCACGTGTAATTTAGTTGTATTAATTTTGAGACCACGTGGATTGATTTGCAGAAATTTATTATCTTCCTGAACTTTTTCTGTTTTCTTTTGCTTAGTAAAAGGATTTTAAATTGTCCTTTTGTAATTTAAAGCCAGCAGTTTTATTTCGACCAGGATCTTACATCCAAGGTTTTTTTCTGCAAGTTTGTGTTTAACATTTTTTTTTCTTTTTTTTTTTTAAATAAAATTATAGAATTTTTATATCTTTCAAAATTGCTGTTCTTTTATTTTTAATTAAACCTTTTAAATTGTTTTTTTTGAGTATTAATGAAAGTCAGTTTTGTTTTAACCCACAATTTTCTTTTTAAAATTGAACCCCTGAAATTAATTGTTCTTTTGCGCCTTAAAAATAAAATTGTTATCATTTGAGCTAGCTAAATTTATTTTTCATTGTAAAAATTTCATTTCTACATTTTTGTTGGTACTTTCAGTACACAGCAATATGTATCTAATTATGTATGTAAATACATATGTACTAGAAAAAATCTGTGATTTTCTTTTGTATTTTGTGTTCTATTGTTTTCTTGAATGCGTAGTCACGCTACTTTTTAATGAGCATTACATCTACCGCTGTTGATGCATTTTGTTGCTCAATGTACAGTGCAGCCAGTTGTAGAGCATTTCTCGCATCAGCATGCTAACAGTGTTGCCTGTCATCATCAGCTCCAACAACCCATTTTTGACAATCCTGCAGTTGAATATCATTCAAGTCAGGGAGTTTTTCTGGCTCTTCCAAAGGGATTTCATCAGGATTAGAACTGGATTCAATAGTTTTTTCTATGTTAGGCCATGCTTTTCTCCAAGATTTTACGAATGTTAAACTTTGTATTTCATTAAAAGCTTTTGCCACCATAAAAATAACGTCTCTTATGTTTATGCCTTTCAAATCATCGATTAGGCCTTTGTTTTCTAACTCCATTTTAGCCAAGATTTCTGTAAGTAGTTTTTTCCTGTAGCCCCCGCCTCTTGAGACATTCGATCACTCCTTGATCCATTGGTTGGATGATATTTATTACATTTGGTGGAAGAAAAAGACATTTTATTCCAGGCTCCTTTTCACTCTGAATGTTTTCAGGATGTGTTAGTGCATCATCCAACACCAAAATTGCCTTGACTTGACTACATTAGGACAAAATTCATTGATAAACCAATCTTTAAACACGTACGCGTCCATCCACGCAGATCTTTGATTTTTATAGCATACTGGGAGGGAAGAAACGTTAACGTTTTTAAATGCTCGAAGTTTCTCAGCGTTTCCGATTACGTGCAGGGGGACTTTATGAGTTCTAGAAGCATTACAACAAACAGCAATAGTAATTCTCTCTTTGTTCATTTTGAATCCAGCAGCTGATTTCTTATTACTTGCAGTAAATGTTTTTACAGGCAATCGCTTAAAATTTAGTCCAGTCTCATCCATATTGTAGACCTGTTCGGGGGCAGTAATTCTTCCTTTTTAATTAGTTCTTGTAATTCGTTTGCTGTATTTGGATCAGCTGACAGCTTTTCACCGCACACACTTAAAAAATGAACACCGTGACGTTTCTTCCAGTGTGCCAACCAGCCATGGCTCGCACAAAATTTTTCTCCATTCTCAAATTTGGCATGCAGGGTACCTTTGCGACGCTCTTGCATAAACCATAACCATAACGCATCGTCTACATGTTCATTGATTGGTTTCTTTAAAGTACACCTACTCGAGAGGACTTTATCAGACTCGATTTGAGTGCAATAATCTTGAATGGATTTCTTGTTTCGGCGCCAATCTTTTACGGTTGTCACTCCAACACCGAATTCGTCACTAATCGATTTTACAGAATGGCCTTTTTCAAGCCGCTCAATAGCATTTAACTTGTCTTTCATTGACACTACAAAGCGTTTTCGTTTAATGCCACTCATTTTGAAGAGTTCACCACAACAACAGTATGGTAAAGTTTGTAACACGCACAAAAACTACGATGTTTAGACCAGAGATAACCTAAACTTGTTTAGATTATAATGCGGCAGCGAGAGATCGACTCATCAGTGGTAGAGGTACATGTGGTGACTTGTAGTCGTATCGTCGCTGAGAACGGAAATGAAATTAAAAAATAGTGTCTTCTAGGAAAGGGTCGGTTAAGCCGACGGTCGGTTGAAGAAAAGTCGGTTAAGCGGGTGTCTACTGTATTAGGTATAATAATTAAGGAGTCCTTGTTAAGGAATTCTATTTTGAAATAAAAAATTAAAAAAATTGAAAGAAAATCAGTAGCAGTCACTACGGTGGCCTGACATAATAGTCCCGACAAAACAGCCCCCGACAAAACAGCCCCCGACAAAACAGCCCCCGACAAAACAGCCCCCGACAAAACAGCCACGATAAAACAGCCTCCCGACATAACAGCTCCGACAAAACAACCCCTTCAAAATAAATACATTACATACAGGCTGTTTTTGCATTAACCCGCAGGCTTTGAAAAGTAGACACGGAAAAGTTTTCTTACTTAAAATAAAATAATATTATTATAATAAAAGTGGCCTAAGCATGCATTTTCCTGTGTGTAATGACTGATGTTTATAAAATTTTTACTATGGTTCTGCTTGGAATTATTGATAACATTATTACCTTTTTATCATAACACCTTACAGTTTTAAAGGAAGAGCGATTCTCCTCCCACATCATTATTTTAACTAAAATCCCCAGAAACACCCTGAAAATTGAAGGCAAATGCTTAAATTACTGTCTCCAAGAATATATCCGAGCGCAGTTGTCTGTATGTATGTAAATATGCAATTTAATACGATTACGTTCAATACGGGGAAAATATCTAGTTCTAGTATGACGATGGCGGTCTCTAGCTACGTTCGTAAATTGTACCAAGAATATGTGTAAATAAACATATACGACAATCTCAATAGAATACATAACAAACGTTGCACATTCGTATTATATAAAATCCGACAAGTTGACAAGCCTTGCAAACCTTTCAACTACGTATTTCAATAACACACATGCAGTCTCTGTGTGTAACAATCCTTTTGAGAATCAGCATTTGTGTCTTCAAGAAAGGACTGCTTTAAATATGATGAAGGAATATCCTAAGTAATGATACGTTTCTAATGGAATTTCGAATGGAGAAACGGGAGCCAGTAAGTTTCTTTTGTCAATGCATATTTGAAATATAATTCTGTAAAAATCATATAGAAGTACTTGCATCAGCTGCATTTTTCAATGTAGTAAGTTTCAGATATACTCTTATAGCGATAAATAAAAATGTGTTATTTCTTTTAACAATCTTTAAGCTGTTCTTTTATTTTTACTTACAAAAGAATGTTGCGTAGTGACAATCACCGATCAAAGTGAAACTTGGCACATTTGTAACACCTATCGACACCTATCTCTCTGACTGTGCAAACTTGCTTTGTCAATATTTAGGGGCAAATATGATTTGCCCCTGAATATGTATAATATTATAATACGGATAAATCCGTAATTTAAATATTGACAAAATGTCCATTACTATGTATGCTGACGATGTTGCCCTGGTAATTGCCGACACAGATACTCACAGGTTGGGTAATACTTGCAATGGTTTGTTGGAAGACACATCATTATGGTTTGCAATCAATAAACTTCATGTCAATGAAAATAAAACTTCTTACTTACGATTTCATCCTTACCAGCTTCTGTCTACACATGACTTTTATTTAAATCTCTCACTTAATAATAAGCCACTTACCAGATCCGAACAAACTAAATTTCTGGGAGTTTGGGTTGATGAACATTTGAGTTGGAAAGTCCATTGTGAGAATTTGCTTCCCACGTTAAATACTTTGTGTTTTTTAATCCGTAATTTAAAATCAGTGTTAACTTGCCAGCAGTTACTTAAAGTATATCATGTCTACATTTTTAGTAGGCTTAGCTATGGAATTATATTTTGGGGCAATTCAGTCCTGGCTAAAGACATTTTCATCTGTCAGAAACGGATTATTCGTTGTTTAATTGGTTTAAAAGCTTTCGAGTCTTGTCAACAAGTTTTCATTCGTTATAAATTATTAACTTTACCTTCCATCTTAATTCTTAACCTTGCACTTCATGCCTATGACAATATTCATAAATTTCAACTTAACAAAGACAAACACGACTGCCTTACTAGATGTAGAAATGACTTAGCGTTGCCCAAGCCTAGATTAACTTTATTCCAGCAGGTTCTCGCTATTAAAGTATACAACAAACTCCCAAAACATCTGAAAAATCTTCCACGTGTACGTTTTCAACGCCATGTGCGTGATCGATTGATGGTGAATGGGTTTTATTCCCTACATGAGCTTTTAATTCATAAATTCAACTAATCATATTTTATAATTATTATTATTTCCTTCAGTGTGTCTTTATGATCTTTATGATCGCTGTTACTGTTGTCATTATTATCTGTACGATAATTTACTATCGGTATTACTATTATAGCTTTATTTTATTGTTATCATTATTGCCATTATTACAATTACTATAACTTTGTAATTATCATTCGTGTTTTTATTATTATCTTTATTATTAATTACTATTATTATTATTACCACTACATTTTTTTTTTTTATTAATAATCTCTTATAAGAGTAACTTAATTCATTCCTTCATGCTGTCCTAATGATCTAATGATCGCTGTTACGATTGTTATTATTGTCTCTACGATAATTTACTATCGGTATTACTACTTTTCCTTTTTTATATTATTATTATTGCCATGGTTATCATTTTTTTTATCACTTTTCTCTTTAATTTTGTCATTTATTTATTCTGATATTATGATTAGTGTTTTATTATTACCATTAACTTTTTTCCTATACCTTTGTAGTTTTGTGGTCTTTTGGAAATAAAGTTTACTTTACTTTACTTTACTTTACTTTTACTTTATCCTAACAAGTTGCTCTCTACCCGTGACATATGACATTAGCCAATCTTTTTTGCATTCCCTCTAATACTGACGCATTCTAATTTTTTCTCTAGCAGGTCATAGTTTACAGTATCGAAAGCTTTAGTTAGGTCAATCAATACGCTTAGAACAACATCACCCTTGTCAATACGCTTCATGCAAGAACTTAACTAAAGGCGTTATTATGGAATGTCCACATTTAAACCCATGTTGTTGAGCATTGAGTAATAGATATTTGTTAAAAAATGCCACGATCCTTTTACTCATAGCCTTCTCCATAATCTTAGATATTGCAGATTATAGAGCTATCGGTCTATAGCACGTAGTACGTAGGTATGCACACTTTTTTGCCTCTTGCTCTATGTTTGCTCCTCTACTTGACACTATATTTTTTCCATATGTTCTCTGAGCATCGCTTAACACATCTGTAAAAAGAAATTTGAACTAAACCGTGGGGAATAATGCCAAAACAAATAAAGTATACTACGCCGCGTGCATTGTATCGGTACGGTCAACTTTGATTGTTTATAAAAATTGTTACAAAAATATACACCTTGTATAGTTTTGCCACCCTACTGCTACCCCCCTCCACGCCTTTGCTAATTGGGGCTTGAACGCAAAAGAGCAAAATATACCCAGGAGAGATCGTTGGGAAATACCATTTACGCGTATAAACATATTTGCTGCAGACATACCCCTAACCACCCCAAAAGAAATTAAAGGTAACTACATACCGGGCGAAAAACTGCGAGCTGTGGATTTCATTCTGGGCGACTGGATGTGGGATGGACTTTAATTGTAGGCTTACTTGCGTCTACCTCGGTCGCGATGCAAATTTTTACAACGTTTGGCGAATCATCATAGCTCAATGGAAGTAAAATGAGCGAGATATCTTTTTCTCGTTAGAACCCACTCTTATATCCCTGGTAGATGGTATAAATAACAAGTATCCATATTATCTAAGTAAACTATTGCAAAAAAAAATGATTTGCGAAGTTTTTACTACTAAAATTAAATCCAATATTACATCTGCAGTAGTGAAAAGGGAAATAATAAGACAATACTCATTTGATAACTAAAAAGGGCAATATACTACCATGCGTAGCATTGGTTGGTTTTTATTCATGCGCATTTTAATATCGAAGCGTCATTTTTATTTATATAGTATTTATTTATTAGCAGTATTGCTCTCTTTATTAAAAAAAAATTTTTTATGAATGACATATGACGCAATCATTTGCTCATAATAGCTAAGTATCTCCAGAAGAAAAGCTGAACGCCACTTTAAGTTCATGATGATATGATTACTGTGTTTAGGAATTTTCTTTCTTATCAAGTTGTTACACTTTGCACTGAACCGAAAATGACATTGATTTCAATAATTCATTTCGCTTTTTTAATCATAGACAACATCAGCGATATAAACGTTATTTTGAAGGCAAAATTTAAATTCATTCTCTTTACTTCTAATCTGACAATTGCAATTACGACTTTAGAAAAACCGTTACGTCACTTAGCGGTTCCTTTTCGCGCGGGAGTATGCAACTTACGCGCCACGGAATTTAAACTTGCTCATTTTAAATTCATTCATTTACGCGCCAATTCTTAGACGCTTCGTTTCTTTTATGATCCTTTGTGTGCGTCTCTGGACGTTGCTATTGGTTCATTCCTTTTTTTTTGTACCTACTTACCGAGCCTTTAAAAGGGCTGTGCACGAAAAACGCACCCTCTGTCTCTCTGTTCTTCGGTTCGCGTTCAGTTAATTGCCGGTGTGACGTACTCGTCTTGACTCGAAAACACAGATGCCACGTGCTCCCCGCAGCTTCCGGAACCCCATTGTTTCAAGCTAGAGCTCAGTACACTCTGTTCTCTTCAGTTAATTCCGCCGTCGCAACGATCCTTTTTAACTCGAAACACCGAAAACCACGGAACAGCAGCATACACACAAAAGCGTCGAACTCAGCTTCACGCTACAGCTAAGTACTACTATTTAAAACGTATCAATCGCTCTCTTTTATTTTATTTCATTACTGTGCTATTTATATACTTTTAACTTGTAATTGCCAGTAACTTTGCTCTCGCACTAGCAGTCATTTACATATTTACTTATAGAAACGGATTAATTGCGTCACATTTAAATTAATCTCAGAAATTCGGCTACCACGTGCTTCTTTTGTCTTAATTTTGATATCAGAATACAGCAAACACGTGTTGTTCTTTTTACATTGATCTTAACCTCAAAAATCAGCAACCACGTGGCCAGTTTTCTTTCTTTTTTCTTTTTTTTTATTATTACAATAAAGTTATCGTTACGTTTTGGATCTTTCTTTGTTTTATTAATCATTACAACGACTCCAAGCGTCATACTCGTGTGTACCGCTCTTTTTTTTACCAAGTTACATCAGGTGTAGCACACACTGCGTCCGCACACCCCACCGCACGCCTGAGCGTATCAAAGTAGTGAAGAATTTCTCCTGATGTGGTGGAATATGCAAGAAATGGTATTTAACAACAAACTGTATAGGGAAATGTCTACTATGTTCTGTATGGTAATTACCAGAAAGAATTAAAAATATACATATGAAAATAGTTTTTAAACATGAGAAGAAAGACAGAGAAAATAAATACCACATATGAGGTGGAAAAGGAAAACGATGGTTAAAATTTCCGAGGGGAACAATTCAAATAACATATATCTACAATTTGAAACGTACATTAAAAAAGTAATTACACATAAAAGGTATCATCTCATCCAAAAAGGGAAAACAGAAAATAAAATAATTTAACGTTTCACCACTTCGTAATGCAAAATGCCGCGATGTTACAGGAAAAGCCCAACAACCTGAATATGTACAAGAAGAAAAAAAAGGTACAAAAACGGTACCGTATTTCGGCCTTTTTACAAGCGGAAATGCTCTTAAAGCCCCGCGTTTGGCACAACAAGCGCCACCGCCTACCAAACACGGTAGTATCTACGTAGAAATGTATACGACTAGCGACCGCAGAACGACGCTCGACTGCTATGACGACGCAGTTTCCGAGCATCCGAATATGAATTTCTGATGAATATACATACGTAGTTGTTTAAACAGGTCTTTAGGGAAATTTCCGCTCGCGCCAGATGCAGATGAGAGGCCGATAGAGGGCGCGGGAAGGCAGCGTATTAACTGTAGTAAAATCCTGGAGATACGTTCGGTATACAGTACCTAAAATAATTATACCTACTCGACGTATTGTTATGTTCACGTATTCGATTTTGTATAATAAGAAAATCAATCAGCCATTTATTTATTTAAACTGACAAGGGAATTTGATTAGAGAATTTAAGGTAACATTATGAACGTGCGCTAAACTACTACTCAATGAGAACATTGAACGCATTAAGGCGTTTTCGGCAACGCTACTGGGGTACCGTTTGAGAATCATTATTCTATTAACAAAATAACTGTAAAACGTAGATTCTGATAAATATTTGTCAGTTTGTAGACTCCATGGAATATTATTTAAAGGTACTCTCTCTTACGGCGGAATTTCAATTTTAAGGAGTAGAATCTGCCCTTGACTTTTGACTCAAATTTCATTTGTCCATAATAACATTTTAAGGATGAAAGACAGAAAAAAGTTTCAGTGGCGGACTTACAGCATGGTTCCTACATGCTGTAAGTCTCTCTTGGTTATTATAGCCTATCAGTTATTTATATTTTTCATAATTCTGAATTAGGTGTACAATAAAATTATGAATTTTTGCATAGATACTTTGTTATTCTAATGAGATAGTTTGTTTGTTGTTATGTGGTTGCAAGATCACATCACACACTAATAGTGGGACTCTATGCATATCTGTAACGCCTGTAAAATTATCTGTAAACTTGTAAATATGCAATATTTTAACAAATAAAACAAATGATAACAAAACTGTAGAAACTATATTTAATCATGAACCAAGGGAGAAAGCGAAAGAGAGAACGAGATACGGTATCTAGTTCTTTCGCGATAGTTAATTCTTTAAGCGAAATTTTGGCTTACCAGCCAAAATGTGGGCTTATTCTTCTCGTAATTCAAATATTAAAGGCACTCTAATTTTATATAAAACAAAAGGACTCGTTCGAACGGTTTTTTTAACACTTAACACAAAATCACTTCGCGAGGGAAAGCTTTTGCTTCCTGCTCGAGTTTTTTGAAATTTTGGGGAATTTTACAGAACCGCAAAGAAAACAAAGGAATTATTAAATTTAATTTAAAATTTAAATTCGTCCGGCAACGAAAGGCATCGCGAGCTTTTCAAAAACTGGTTCGGACCCCACGAACTCAAAACTGACTAACTCCAACAACGATGTCAGAGTTTTTATAAACTAATTTCCGCCCCGTACCCTGCTTAGCGGTGACTCGTTCTACTTCTCTCTACAAGAAGGCGCAACAATGTGGTTTTTTTTTAACTTCGAATACCCCTTTTGGCTTGAGCTAGACCAGGTGAAGATAAGGATAATACAGAGATTGCATTACCTTGTATTAGCGAAATTTGAGCAACGTAGAACGTCTTGCCCGTGAAAAGAAACTATTACCGCAAATCGCACGGTACTTATCAGCAGCTAGTTTCAAGAAATGAAATGAAATCTTTTTAATCGTACTTCTTTCTTACACAGTCTTACAAATAACCTTTCAGGCGCTACAGATATATACAGGGTTATTATTGTATAGTACGAAATAAAGGGTGAAAGATATACATGAGCAATGCCTAAATACAGGTAGTATTTTTAAGGTTTTGTCCAACTGTGGGGATCTTAAAGCTTTTGATAGTAACGTTGGTGTAGCTATTTTGTTTACATTTTTCTTTCTTGATTGCCTATTCTAGTGCTGTTCTGGTTTTCCAGCGGTATTCACTCGCTTTTTCAGCTTTCAAATTCTTGGTTGCCTTTTCAACTGCCAGTATCATATGTAATGAAGGAATTCGTGTTGGTGCTATAGCAAACTTCACACCGTTGTTTAGTAGGCTATCTAAAGAAGATGGACAAACAAAAAAGGAAAATTAAACGAAGTGTCATACATAGCCACGACAACAGATGCCATTTCTGCACTAAGCGTGGAATTGCAGAGGGTATGGATGCCGTTACTGCGTAACTGCATACAACAGGGAACTCACATCAACAATCAGACGGGCCAATAAGGTATAAACTCAATTATAGAACCACCAGAACAAAGTACCAGCAATGAAGAGTGTGTTCATAAGATCGACCAAAAAAATAATGAAACTTTCTGTAGAATCAGATTTCAAAAAATCTCGACGATCAACTC
Source organism: Cetonia aurata (assembly GCA_949128085.1). NCBI lineage: Eukaryota > Metazoa > Arthropoda > Insecta > Coleoptera > Scarabaeidae > Cetonia > Cetonia aurata. Next base: position 24,687,725 of record OX421889.1, on the reverse strand, counting down.
ATAAGGGAAGTAAAACCACAGAGCAGTAAACTCTCATGCATACAAATTTAATGTAGTTAATATAAATATAGGTTCCAAACAGTATATACCTACCCCCGAAGAAGCCGGTATACGATCGCAATACACAGCAGTGCGCACACCACAGCAGCAAAAATACGCATAAAGCAATTCAGCCGAGGAGAGTACGCATAATTCCACCGCCAAACCATGGAATCTGCAAGCACCAACCCCCCATCAGGGCCACCCCGATGATGGCAGCAGAACCACTGCCGAAATGTCGGATGTACAAAATCCAACAGACGATAGAAACAGTCCAATTAACATCAACTCATATTCCTCCTCTAACCCATCGTCAAGAACCACACGTCATGAAATAATATACAGTGTGATGGAAATACACTGTATGATCAGAAGGCGAAGATCAAAGGGGGGGATATTACAATTGTTTTTATTTTTATTCCTTATTATGTAAATTGTTACCAGTTTCAAACAAATATGAGTAAGTATTACTCAAGTTGCATATATCGCTACGGAAGTTAATACAATTTTTCTTAATGTTAATATAATACATTTCATACACATACACATACATTACATAACCACCTGGATGGAGCATCATGAACTGGAAGTGGCACCCCACAAGACCGAAGCCGCGATCCTTAAGGGCCCTAGAAAGCGAGAAAGCATATATTTCAAAGTTCTAGGAAACAGAATTCACCCGAAACGGGAAATAAAATACCTAGGCATCATACTCAATGACAAGTTAACGTTCTGGCCTCATATTAACTATGTCGTGAAGCGTGCAGACACTAGCCTAGCCTCGCTGTCCAGAATCATGCCGAACGTGGGTGGACCTAGTCGAAGTAAAAGGGAAGCTCTATACGGGGTTGTGCAATCTCAGATAATGTACGCATGTCCAGTCTGGTCGCATGTCCTAGTGAGTAGAAAGTACAGAGATTTTCTGGAGCGCCTACAAAGAAGGGCTCTCTTAAGGGTAGCTAGTGGCTACAGAACAATTTCTACGGCTGGGATACAAGGCATAGCAGGAATACCTCCAATTACACTCTTGGTCCGGGAGCAGCGTGAACTCTTTATGTCCAAGGAGCAGCAACAGATCCCGGACAGAAGGAAAGCAAGACAGCGTACATTAGCTGAGTGGCAAAATAGGTGGGAAACAGAGACCGCCACGGCGTCATGGACCAGGGCCATCATACCCGACCTGGTGCGGTGGGTTGAATGTAAACATAGGACAACCGATTACTACCTCACCCAGTTTTTGTCCGGCCACGGACATTTCCGGAGCTATACAAAAAGATTCAAGTTAACTGAGGATGATCAGTGCGTGTATTGCGGAACCACTGACTCTCCGGAGCATGCAGTTATGAGCTGTAATAATTGGGAGTCCGTTAGAGCCCGGCTGGTGGCCGAAGTGGGGATGGAGGTCAGTAGGGAGAACGTCGTAAACATTATGTTGTCCTCTGAAAAGAACTGGAGAAGTGTATCCACCTACATAAAACGTATTCTGTCGGACAGGGAGAAGATCGAGCGACAATTAAAGAGGACCCACGAAGAACAAGGTATACCAACTGACACCCTGAACTGAGGACCTGACTGCCGATAAGTAGACCCGTGACTGAGGGGATTGTTAAGAGACTCGTCGTGCTGCCTGAAGATATGCCACGCCGCGGATTCCGGGGGCACGAAGGAGAAGAATGAGGCGTTTTGGTGGGTAAACCGGGATTGCACACCCCATACCGGGAGTCCCACACTACCATTTTGCGATAGAGCCAAGCATATGGTGACCATGAAGGTTTTCACCTCGGGAAAAAAAAATATAATACATTTCAGAAAATAATCACTTGTAGTACGCATGTTCTGTTGTCAGCACAGACACACCATCAAAGTTAAAAAGATGCCCTGTATTGGCACGATGATCAATCAAGCAAATTTATTACTAGTGTAATCAATATCTTCAAAAGCTGATGAATAAAAACAGACATTTAAATTTATCCTATCCAGATATGAGGTAAAAATGAAGGAAACCTCCGGAAAATTTTATGAAGTGAGATTTTGTAACTATGTGTAATTTGATGAATTGTTTTCCGGGGAATAAACTTCGCCTATTTGCTGATGTAATCCCACTCTGGTAATATCGGGACGTAAGGACGCCAATTTTTCTTTTGTAGTTAACGCGTATTATGTCTTCGTGTTATAGGAGTAGAGGCTTAGTACCGAATGAGGCAAGAGCATCTTTAATATACTTCAATACCTCAGACGCATTGCGAAGAACTCACCACTAGGTCGCCTTTATGGTAGAACAATGCCTGTGGCCTCGTTCTTGGGTTGCCAGGTTGATTACTTGCTCTCCCGGGATCACAACATGAGTAGTTTAAACTAACCTCGAATTAAATCTGCAAGAGGAGAATGTGTAAAGAAAATCATAAAGGACATCCATTATAACTTATTAGGTAGTTCTAGTTTGTATTATATCGTGAGATCCGCTGATTAGCAAATTTGCTGAGCTTGAGCTAGGCAAGGTGAAGATAAGGATAATACAGAGACTGCATTATCATGTATTAGCGAAATTTGAACAGCGTAGAACGTTTTTCCCGTGGAAAGAAACTGTTACCGCAAATCCCACGGTACTTATCAACAGCTAGTTTCAAGAAATAAAATTAAATCTATTTAATCGTACTTAAAGTATTTCAAATTCTTACATAGTCTTACAAATAACCTTGCAGGCACTACAGATATATACAGGGTTATTATTGTATAGTACAAAATAAAGCGTGAAAGATATACATGAACAATGCTTAAATACAGGCAGTCTTTTTAATTAACAATTAATATTCCTCCAATATTTTGCGACTCCTTCCAGTCGTTTGTTATTTCACGAGCTCGGCTTTTTTAACTTCCTTGACTACATCTTTAATAATGATGTCAGATAAATACCATCAAAGCTTGATAAAAAAAAAACCATGAATTATTGGTGGCATTATATATGCATACCTGCGTTAGCAACACCACAGTGAAATATTACTACTGCTGCTAGTTCCGCTGCTTAAATGCTTTCACACGAGAACAAAATACTGAAGAAAAAAACAGCACCTCTGCATAGTTCCTGTATACAAGCCTTTAGCTCTACATACGCTACGCAAACGAGCATTCCAACACAATCCGCTAACTGTAAATTGAGAGAACGCAGGAAGGATCCAATGGCGTTCCCTGAATGAAACGGCATTGCAACGGACAGACGATTTCCACTTTTAACGTTCAATTAACTAGAGACGCATTCAGCCGTAAAACAGCGAAAACGTTTTCATTACGAGTTACAGACAAGTGCGCTAGCTAATACAAGAGAAAAGCTCTCCCGGATAGAGACAGAGCCAATGAATAAAAAGGTAGATAACACAAAAAAAATGTAAATGGTAGACACGCAACTCGAGCACACCTTTCAGCAAGGTGTGTAGAATGGAATTGCGTTGCATGAAACTCAAGAGAAGCTTAGCTGCAGCATCCAAAACAAAACGAAATATAAAAAATAAAAACGAACGGATGATGAACTAGATTTCAGACATAATGCGCTCAGCGTTTGTTAAGTTTGAATAGTGGTAAGCTGTGCCTAGCTACACAACGCTGAAAACTTAGCAAACGAGTGGATAAAACAAGAAGAAGTGTAAAAAAAAGATGACGAAAGTTTGGAAGAGTTAAAGAATTTAAAAAATGTACGAAGTTCCGCTGAAAATTAACGACTTCTAAATCTGGAGCGTTGCCTAAAGTTTTCGCATAACTTATCTCCGAAAATGTTTATTACGTAGTCGCTCAGAATTACCGGATTAAAAAATTAAGTTTGAACGAAAAAATTTTCGGCATTATCAAGAATAAAATATTCATAAGCAAACTTGAAAAATATTTTTTTCTAATTGGATGTTGTAATAAAGCTAAAAGAAACGACGACGCAGTGCTGATAGGGCTATTACAGGATACTGTACTGTAATGAGATATTAACATGGTGGGGGGGGGACTTTTGCCGGAACGTAATATAGGCGATTAATGTGCAAATTAGAAAAAATACTGTAAAAAACGTGTGCCACAATGACATGTAATGCTTGTACTTTGAATCTCTCGCCGCTACGCGGCGTTGTACTCGCATTACATAAACGTCATTGTGACACTTGTGTTTTAAAATACTATTTTGTTATTCATTAAGAGTTTTTTTTTATGAAGGTTGTTTGTTGACAGACACTTGTATACATTATTAAAAGCGATCTTCGCTTCTTTTTCCTTTAGCTTACATACCTTTTTAAATGTATAATTTTGTTTTCAATATGTTTTTCTTGGTATCAAAGCTTTTCCAATAAGAAGCTCCGTTTTAGTTTCAAAAGAAACATTTATTTATTTTTAGTTAATATAAAAAGATATTTATTTAAATATAAAGTATATAGTATCTGTTACTAGATGAACTAGGAGGCACTCCTTGTGGGGATGCCAACTGACGCCATGGTTCAGAAATTTAACCCGGATAGGAAGTATGAGGTTATAATACCAGATACGAAGGACTGGGAGAAAAGCCCTCCAGGAAGAGCAGACTCAAACTGGTACACAGACGTCTCTAAAACTATATAGTGTAGCAACAAGAATATATAGAAAGAAACCCAGAAAGGCCTTTTGGATAAGCTTCAGCAAGAATAAGACGGTGTTTCAAGCTTAGATAACCGCAATTTATTATTGTGTCTGAGAAGTAGAAAGATGGTCTTAGCCAGGTAAAAGCGTCGCTATTTTCTCCGACAGCCAGGCAACAATTAAAGCGATCAGCTCAGCAAGTGTTGACTCTAACGCTATGTCCTAGGTAAGTACGGATACGTGCAGTGTGAACGTTGCGTTTACCGCACGCATCGTAAATATTTGCGGGAAAACTGGAAGTGGCAAATTACAATACGTTATATTATTGCGTTAACAACGACCGGATTTAGTATAAAATATTCTTCAAACTGAAAGATGGCTTCAAGTTTAGCACGCTCTATTTTACTAATGGAGAATAGCTTACTGCACTTTACTGCACTTTTATGCACTGATTGTATATCCATCTTATTTTAATACATAATATTAGTAAGGGAGCTAGATATACTCCACGGGTGTAGTGCAGTAAGCTGAAAACGCTATAAGAATATTAAGGAAACTTAAAAAGAAACATAATAGGGGAAAAGTTCACAAAATCTATAAAAAGAGATTGATTTATGGTGAGTTTCATCATCTTTATCCTCAACTGCGAGCAGATTGGAAAGCATTTCGCCAGTACACAAGAATGGCAATACAAACCTTCGACTATATTATAGATAAAATACATGGCCTGCTATCACCATACAACAAACTTTCAAATACCTATATCTGTCGAAGAGACGCTCTTGGTAACATTAAGGTAAGTGTATAATCTTTATTTTGTAAAGTAAATTTATTTACGTATTGGCAAATGCATTCACAAGGATGAATAATTGAGTTGACTTGATTCGTTGTTTCCTGGGTATAAAACAAGTGCCACGTAAGATGTGGAGTTAAAGTTTGAATGGTCATCAAGAGAAGGATTATTTGAGCAAACTGAATTGGTGGGAGAAAGATATGTAGTACTGGGATAACGTGATTGAGCTGTTGGCGCAATACTAGATGGACTCATTGAATAACTTGCATTGGAAAACCGGCGACTACTTGTTTGAGTTTGTGACAGCTCTTGTATGAAAACCTCCTGAAATTTATTTCTAATTCGTAGTTGTTACAATGGGTCCATTCTTTTAAAATATGGCAATAGAGATCGTAGGAATAGAAAATGTTCGTCTTCTGCTGCTTCCAGCAAAGCAATCTTTTTACTTTCAAGATCTAATAGTTTTTGTTCTAGGCTGTCTTCATTATTTTCACGTGGTCTCTTCTTTTTTGTAACATTTGACGTAGTCTTGGATGGAAGTGGTTGCCTCATATTTTAATTATCGTTTATCACGTGCTAGAATGACAGTAGAATCCGCTTTTGGTATCAGTTGTTGAATTCTAATGTTTAAAATGCAGTTCATATAGTAAAAGCAATTTGCATTCTACATAACATTATAATCGACTTGGAAGAGGATATTCTTACCGGTATTTCTGAAGATTATATCATAAAAGGAGATCAAAACAACTTACGAGTCTCGAAAGCAAATAATCATGGATCTCGAGAAGCAGAAAATGTGAGAAGCACCTTTTGCCAGTATTTTTCATTAAATAAGATTTAAAGATTAGGTGACATCATATTTTTCAGAGTTGTAAAAGCAATACATAATACTTTCATGTACATGTACTTACTAGATAATCCCGTACTCTCAGCCACAGAATTCCATTCCCTTTCAACAGTTAATCGATCCTTATAACGTGGATTTCTTTTGTTCCACAATACGTTTCATTTCTGTACTTCCGAGATCAATTCCTCCATTGCTGTTATTCGGACAACAACTGAGGAAATAATCAAACGTATTTGAAATTCAAACGAACACGTGCGGTGCGGATATACTACTGATAACGCAAATCTCTGTTCGCCGAGCTTCCCTTGCGAGCAGATAGAGGGCAACAGGTGCCGGTGAACAAGCAATACGTCCGACGCTTTGTAGTTGCGCAGAAACGCAATAATGACGATATAGTTGTTGTGTGTTTAACGTTACTGTTGTTGTCAGGTTTTGTTTTGTTTTAATTAAATTGTTCAAACTACTTGTTTCTTTTATTTAAAAACGATCGGCCGCGACTACGACGACAACACTACATCGCACCAATAGCACGCATTTGGGACAGCGTAAGCGCCCTAAATGAGGTATGCACCCAAAGAAAACCGACATTGGCCTGGGTTTCCAGCCACTTTCTTGTGAAGAGAAATAAGCAGTGTTAGATTAGATTAGATTAGATCTAATTAGGGTAACATTACACCGCGACCTATCGATCTATTGTGCCCCCCTACATCAGCTGTAAGCTGCTAGGGTTTGCCCGCACTTACACCTCCCCATCCAGTCTAAGAACTTTGCAGTGTTAACTTAGATCTGGCTAGATGAGGCTCGTCAATGTCACTTGTTGGAGCTAGGCCCTTGCTCTGGCATTGCCAAATCGCAAACTAAAAAGTCCATCAACGAATGGACACAGAACAAATCCAAGGAATACTGGCAAAAGTCACCAGGCCAAAGGCAAGCAAAAGAGTTCTTAAGAGAACAGATGCCTGAGTTTACTAAAAACCTACTGAGTAAAGACAGGAAGACTGTCAAAATGACAGCAGGTCTGTTAACTGATCATTGTAGACTAAATAAGCATATGTATAACATAAGCCTGACAGAGGACGCTGCTCCATTCAGCTACTCTCTGCGAGTGGTCACCATTTCGGTGAATGTGTTCGCGGGCATGAGTGCTTATCGTGCATATGTGGAAACCCGCCTACGGTATGGGTTGGTGTTTTGGGGCAATGGTAGTGATGTAAACCGATTATTCATATTCCTACCACTTTATCAATAAATGTAAATCATTTCAATTCTTTCTTGTAATGTTATAGCCTCCATTATTGTTCAAATATTCAACACTACCTAATCTGTATTAGACTAATAATAATTAATAATCTAAATGGGGATCGACAATGTGTAAGTGTTCACAGCTTGTCAACTACTGAATAAAGTACGATTTTGTATCGTTGAATAGCGTTCAAATTACGAATAAATAAATGTATCGAAGTGAAGGGGCACACTTTCGAACACATGGCTTTTTCAAATGTTAGTTTATATTAAAATAAAGAAAACACAAAATCATGTTTGTTTGCTTCTCTTTCTTGTGTATTTTTTCTAGACGTGCACAATCTGTTACGAATCGAAAAAAACGTTTCAAACAAAGACTACATACTTGATGGCGTAGAATCCGAATCTGCAATACAAAATAGAAGTTCCCATTTAAGATTTCAAAGTTGTCCCCCCTCCCATTCTGAGGTAGAGGGGTGGGGGATCGAGTTCGGCACCATTCAGTGAGCCCCCTACATTATAACAAATCTTATTAAAATCTTTTCTTGATTTGATGCAGTGTTTTAGAGATATTCCGTTGTTTCAAGATAAAAAAAACTCACCAAGTATATCGGGACCAAAACCTAATTTAACAATTATACAAAAAAATGTTGTTTAACATCTTATTAAAATCTATAACTACATTCCTGTAGAATTACGCCTTCTAAATGACAAGTAATTCAAACGCAAATTAGAAATAATATTATATAGAACATTATTTTTATTATTTAAAAGACTTCTTTAATTGTAAACTGATAATGGAGCAGCTCTCCTTTGTTTTCAGCGTATCCTTTTTATGTAGTGATGTACATGTGGTGTCTATTATTATATTTATTTATTTAGTGACGTGTTCTATACTTTTTTGTATCATATGAGAACGAGTAAAAACTAACTAACTAACTAACTATTTCTAGATTCTGTCGAGAGGAGGAAGAAACCCCAGTTCATCTGCTGTGCCATTGTGAGGGCCTAGCGAGGACAAGGTTTCTAGTAGTGGGAATAGAGGATCCCACAGCAAACAGCTACATAAAGGAGCCGCTCTCAAAGATGATAGACCTAATTAAGAAGGCAAAATAAGAATAGAAGGCGCCCTGTTATAAATAGGTGATAACAACAGATCTGAAAAAGTCGCGGTGAAATAGGTTACAAACCCATTCCAACTCTAATCTAATCTAATCTAAGTATTAACATCATTAAGCCACACATACATCTTTTTATATATTCGCATTTTTCAATGATACTTGCTTTGCTAGATTTATCTGCCTTTAATACATAAAGATTCGGGTGGGTTTATTTAGAATATTTTGGTTTTTTAAATTTACTTTAAGTTTAGGTAGTAAGCATTTTTTTTATTATAATGTTACTCTCTATATTGGCGATATAAATCTACACTCCGCCAAAAAAGTATCGCATAATTTAGTTTTGAATCATAAAAGTATCGCATAATCTTTGTTTGTAGCATAAAGTTGTAAATATACTTTAATGCGCTCTAAGATATAATTTCTATGATTGTTTAAACAAAATACAGGCCAAATAAAAACAAGAACTCATACTTGAGATTTTTATTAAAACAAGAAATTATAATTTTGGAAAGAAAAATGTCATAACAGTAGCTTTTAATACTGAGTATTGCCCCCTCTGGCTCTTATGACCGCTCGCATACGGTTTGGCAGAGATTCGATTAACCTCCGTATATAAGCCTGATCCAAATTCTCCAACTCGTCACGGAGAGCATTTGCTAGTGCATGCAGGTCCGCTGGGGCAACATTTTCGGTTCGTATCCGTCTGTGAAGGAGGTCCCACACGTGGTGCTCGATAGGGTTCATGTCCGGACTTACCGCAGGCCAATCTAAAACTGGAATACCAACATCGTTAAGGTATTCCTGGACGATTATTGCAACATGCGGTCGTGCATTATCGTGCATTAACATGAATTCGTTTCGTATAATTGGCGCATATGGTACTACATGTTCTTCTAAAATGTCCGTTATATACCTGTGGGCAGTCAGTGTACCTCTGTCTACTGGTACTAACTCTGTACGACCTGTTAAACAGATGCCTCCCCAAACCATAATAGAGCCACCAGCGAAATTAGGTCTAGGTCTGATATTACACTGCGAATAGCGCTCACCGTCTCGTCTGTACACTGAGATACGCCTATCTGAGGTGTAAAGACCAAATCTTGACTCATCTGTGAAGAGTATATTGGCCCAGTCATTAATGTTCCAATTTACATGTTCTCTGGCAAACCTTAAGCGAGCCACTCGGTGGTTCCTAGTGAGACGAGGGGCTGTTACAGCTACTCTAGCTCTTAATCCACTCTGTCGTAACCTATTCCGAATAGTTTGAGTACTCACACGAGTATTTCTGACTCTAGCCAAGTCGTTCTGCAATTGTCTCGCAGTTACATGTCGTAATGCTTGTAGTAGTAAATAGCGGTCATCTTGGCGAGTAGAACATCTTGGACGACCTGGTACAGGTCTTCTACTGTAAATGCCTGTTTCCCTATATCTGGCTACGGCTCTAGAAACACTTGACTGATTGATGTTCATCAAATTAGCAACGTATGCTTGAGATCGTCCATCTTCGATTAAAGCAACTATAGCAGCCACTTGTTCTGAAGTTAAATTGCTCATTTTAGTTTTAAAAGCGTTGGTACAGAACTCTCATTTCGCACTTTAAAATTTGTCCGTATAGGAAGACTCTCAATAAACAACTGAGCAAACCTTACACATATGCATTTTTCTAAATGTGTTCTTTTAGAAAAAAAATAAAGTAAAAACGCTAAGTTCCATTATTTTGTTAGTGTTTTTATAGTTCACATACACGAGGCAAACTTTTTGTGAACGTATAAAAATATCTTGGTTCATAAATGCCCTTTTTTAGTTTATGCGATACTTTTTTGGCGGAGTGTAATTATCTAAAACTTTTATGTAATTTTGCAAACCATATCAAGTGATTTTAGTATTGACAAGAAAAAATGTTAATAATACGCAGTAGACACAGCAAGAATATTTGTGGTGTGTCTTTCCATGGTAAAGCATGCCCCCATATTAAACAAAATCTTTATGCACGGCTCTAATGCAATAGCTTCAGCAATATTGCCAACTGGGCAACTTTAAGGGGAAGACCAAGAAGCTTTAAACAAAGAAATCAGAAGACAATTTTTAATATCTTTCTGCACCCTTCATTTTATACCTGCTCTATCAACCCTCTAGATCTAAAAGAATATTCCAAAATATTTTCAAATACCATCAGACGTTATTATTATTACACTTTCCGTTTTTTTCTTTCTCATTTTGCCGTTACCAATTGCGCCCCTGTTCTCCCCTGCTCTCGTCTCCATTCACATAACTCCTCCGTAGTTTAATCCGCAATCGCCGTCCCCTTAATGGCCGTTAATATCGCGACAAACTTTAAATAACTGAACCCGAACAGCGCTGGGATATGGCGAAGTTATTATCTCTCGAAAGTGTTAAGTCCTGCGCGCGCCCGCAGAGGGCGTCTTAGCGGCCGATTAATTTCGAAACGTCCGAGGTGGCTGGCGGCCGAAGTCGGGCACGTCGTCTGCACAAAATGCCGCCAGGATCTACTATCGCGGTCGGCAGATCTCTAATGCTTAGCCGTTCGCTGGACGGATCGACTACCGCGACCGCATCAGCTAAGTGGAAAAAATTCCGCGCTAATGGAGTTCCACCGGAGGCCCTTACTGGGGCTCCTTAGGGGAGATTATGAAAATCGCGGATTTAATTGGTAGATTGACGGAGGAAGAAGTTCTTTTTAGCGGAAGAAAAGCCAGTCCGGAGCGAATTGAAAGACCTGTGAACTTGTAAGAATTAAGTGGGGTTGGGGAATGGGAATGCCCCCAACTTTTTTCATTAATATTTTCCATAATTGAATACTTTCTCTAATAAAATTATTCTTAATTATTCACGAGCGAACATTTTATTTCTATTAAAAGGATTATGAGAAATATTATATGATACAATGTAACAAAGCCGAACAAAATAATACCTTAAAAGAGGGACACATTGAGTACTGATCGAAAGATAGCATTCGCATAGTTTGTAACGACTGATACTTCGGTGTGGTGATTATTTCGGTTGGTTGTTGATTTACCTTTTGCTCATTAAAGCCTTGCTTATGGGCTTTCGGTTACTTACTTTGTCGCTTATGCTTATGACTTATCTGTCGCTCCTCGTAGATTGTAAAAGGAGGTTCACCTTACTTCGTTTGGCGGCGCTGATGTCAGTTGTCAAATGGTAAATTACAACCTCGTGCCGGTTTGAACAGTGTTGCGTAATAATGTGTGTCGTTACAATAAAATGTGTAAACCCTGAGGTAGCAACGAGTCGGAGAAAAACTTCAGGGTTCGGTCTACGCAACAAAACGGTAAAAGTGCATTGAAAATCAAACGTTTATTTCTAGATATCAAGTGTAACAGGAAAGGAATATATACAGCAAAAAAAAAAACGTAAGTAAAATATAAACAAACATGTACAATCAAGTGCACGTAAATATGTACAGTGGAAAACTTCTTAAATATAACATTTACGGGGCTGCGGTAGGTAATCTTAACGCGGTAAATGATAACAACGTTTTGACTAATGCGGAAATCTATATACAGGGTCGGCCAAAAGTACGCTATCGGTATTCACGGTTATAAATTTACGGTAACGGTGCTAAATTCGGCGGTACGGAGAATGACGGTGTTTTAACACTCTGGGAGCGTTAGCGCGATGCCGATTCAAAGGCCAGAGTGGGAAAACAAAACGGTGAAGTGCCTGCGTCGCCAGTAACTTTGCCAGCGTTATGACAGACCGGGATTTCGGAATTCAACGGGCGTCAGATACTGTGCCGACGCTCCAATTGAATTAGACGGGAAAAATGTCTGTGTTTCGCCAGTAAACTTTGCCAGCGTTGCGACAGACCGGGATTTCGGATTTCAACGGGTGCCAGATACTATGCCGGCACGCCAATTGAATTAGACGGGAAAAATGCCTGTGTTTCGCCAGTAAACTTTGCCAGCGTTGCGACAGACCGGGATTTCGGATTTCAACGGGTGCCAGATACTATGCCGGCACGCCAATTGAAGCGGACTGGGAGGAACTCGGGGATCGGACTCTTCTTGGCTGGTAAGCGCGCGGCTTAAATATGCCTGCGGTTTCCCCCACGCGGTCGCGATGGTGGGAGTCGGGCTTGTGTGAATCGCGCACCGTTGGCGGGGGACGACATTCACGCGGTAAACAAAATTCACGGAGTAAAAACTTGAAATAAAATAACATGCGGTAGCAACGCTACCGTCCATGGGAAAATCGATCAAAAATAAACAGAATTAATTACTAATTCAAACTAAAATTATTATTGCATACTGAAAGAGATTTTCCCATGTAACGGCACGTTACAAGTTCAACTATTCGTCTCGTCGACAGCGGCCATTAAAGTATATTATAGAGCTGAGTAAGTGCTTTCTAAGTTTGTAGTAGGCATTAATATATGTGTTGTGTATTGTGTATGTATTGTTGAAGAGATAATACAAATTGCCCAATCGGTCGAAATCGCCAAACAAGAATCGGATCAGATGCAACCGAATAGTTACAATGTGCATGCATTACGCAAAAATTCGAACGAGTTAAAATCTAATGAATCGAGGTACAGGAGGTCGAACTTCAATAAAAATGACAATGCAAACAAACGCGAGAAGGTCCGATCATTGTTGGGAAAGTGCTTCCGCTGCGGGAAGACAGACCATAGGGCCAATGAATGCTACGCCAAGAAGCTAAATTGCAAGAAATGTGGTAAGAAGGGTCACATACAGGTCGTATGTCTACAGAGTGATTCCAAAACACCTTGTGATCAAAAACAAATTGAAACGGATTCTAGGACAGAAGAAGAGACATTCTCAATGAATAAATTGGTTACATTCAACATTAATTCTTTAAACACGAACAAAATTATGTTACAATTAGAAATTAATCACGCAAAATGCGAAATGGAATTGGATACGGGAGCCGCGGTCTCTACCATCTCTGTTACGGATTTCAAGAAGTTATGCCCACGAACACAACTCGTGTCTACTACAACCAAATTGTGCACATATACAGGTGAGATCATACACCCACTGGGAATGACGGAAGTTCAAATAAATTACAAAAGGCAATCGGCCAAGGGGAAATTATATGTTTTACCGAACAACGTCGATGCAATTTTTGGACGAGAATGGTTACAATTAATTAACATAGATTGGAAAAATATACGACAACTTCGAACCGACAGTACAAGAAATAATTTTGAAGATGGGTTAAAAGTTTTGTTAGAAGAATTTAAGGACCTATTCGAAGGTTTAGGGGAAATTCCGAACTACAATTACCATTTCCGCCTTAGGGATGAAAACACCAAGCCAATATTTATTAAACCACGCCAAGTGCCATATTCTCAGAAGGACAAGATTGAAAACGAAATTATACGATTGGAAAAATTAGGTATTATTGAACCAATAGTACACTCACCTTGGGCGACACCTGTAGTTCCCATCGTTAAGAAGGACGGATCCATCCGACTATGCGCCGCATATAATACGACCATCAACAAGGTAACACAAGATGACCACCATCCGATTCCCAGAATCGAGGATATATTCCACAAGATGAATGGAGGGAAATATTTTTGTACTTTGGATATACAGAATGCATATTTACATATGAAGGTAGACAATGACACTGCCGTAATGCAGGCAATATTGACCCACAAGGGGGTTTACAAAGTGAAAAGACTCATGTTCGGAGTGAAAGTAGCACCGAGTGCATGGCAAAGGTTTATGGACCAAATTTTACAAGATTTGGAAGGAGTCGTGTGCTTCTTCGACGACATGGCTATACAGGGAAAAACTCCAGAGGAACTACCTTCGAGACTACGAACTGTATTAGAACGTTTAAAGCAATACGGTTTACGACTAAACAAGAAAAAGTGTGAATTTTTCAAAGAGAGCATTGCGTACTTAGGTCACAAAATTGACGGAAAAGGACTACATACATTACCAGAAAGGGTAAAAGCGATAATAGAAAGCCCAAAGCCAGAAAATATTACACAACTCAGAACATTTTTGGGAGTTGTTCACTACTATCAAAGATTCATCCCTAATTTATCGACAAAGTTACATCCTCTCTCAATTTGCTTAAGAAGAACACTCCATTCAATTGGACAACAGATTGCCAGCAGGCATTTCCTAGAAAACGTCATTCGGCGCTGAATTCGTATGAGAAGATCGGTTACTTTCGAATAATTGTAACGTAACACATTTTCATTGTCTTTCCTTTTTTCGAATAATTAAGTTCTTAGACAATAGCATATGATAACTAGCTTTGAAAACACATTAAATCATAATAAAACTCTTATTTTATAACAATTTAAAACTGACATTTGAAATTACAGATCTCATTAATTTTCTGTTTTTTGTTGTTCCGCCGCTAGATGATCCAGGCTTGACAAGTCAAAATGTTTAAATGTTAAATCAAGTAATTAAATATGGTTTGTAAACGCAAATAAACTCAAATTCTCTCTTAAAATAAAATTAATCTAAATATTTTGTATTTTCCTTGTTTGCTCTGTTCTGAGTTTGTGATGTTAAATTTCATGGGTACGATATGTTTTTATATCACACTCTGTGCTCAATACTTCTATAGTAATAGTAGTAATAGCCTTTATTGTCCAACAGAACAAGATTCCATTAATAGGACAAATAATAGAAAATAAAACTAAATACGAAAACAAATGTGTGACTGTACAGTAATATAACAAAATCAAAATCAATTAAACTTATACAAAAATAAAAGACCTACTTAATGATAAAGAAAGAAAAAAATTAAATAAACAGAAAAATTATTGAGAGGTAAGGCATTACAATTAAGGTGACAAATGGAAGGGATCAGTGAGCATCAAATTTGCGTTTCTATACATATGGCTAAGCGGGGCCTTGTAAAGGAGATTGATGCGAGCTTTCGTTGGTATAAATAATGCAGACGACCTGCAGTTGTATGTTGGTACATTGAAAGGAACTTGACTAAGTAACGACGGTGAATCAACTCCACCACCAACTAACTTTAAAAGAAATCTGCCACTAGCTTCATTTCTTCAGTGGGAAAGAGAATGAAAATCATGCCTGCGCAGTAAAACAGCATCAGCATCAGTGCCACGAGCGGGATGAGAGCCATCTAGTTTAAACGAAATATATTTGAGGAATCTCTTTTGGACCCGTTCAACCAAAATCTGCTGGTGTAGATAGTGAGGATACCACACAACAGAGGCATACCCCAATTTGGTCCACACCAACGTAAAAAATAACACTTTGAGTGTCAAAATGTTATTGAAATCTTTACAAGAACGAATCAGGAATCCCAGAGACGCTGAAGCCGACGAGTATAAATAAGTAATATGAGGCATGAAACTTAATTGTGCATCAAAAACCACCCCAAGATCTCTAAATTACGCAACTCTGGAAATGTCAGTCCCGCTGATACTATATGAAAAAATACAGGGGTCAATACTCTTCGTGAAGGTAAGTATAGCACACTTATTGATGTTTAAAGTAATATTGTTAGTACTACACCAATGTCCACATTCCTCTGCAAAACCAACCAATCAGCCATAGAAGTAATTCTACTCTAAATCTTTAAGTCATCCGCATACGCCAACATCTTACAATCCAACACTTCCAAAAGATCATTAATATATATATTAAAAAGAAGCGGGCCTAAGGTAGAACCTTGCGGTACTCCAGTAGAAGCTGCAAATGATGAGGATGTAAAGCCGTTAAAATGAACATAAGAAATGCGGTCACCCAAATATGATTGTATGAATGATGTGAATTTGGGAGAAAAGCCAATAGCAGATAATTTAAGAATAAGCAAAGAATGGTCAATTGTGTCAAAGGCCTTACTGAAATCAGTATATATGACATCAACCTGCTGTCTCTTATCAAGGCATTCACTTATAAATTGCGTGATTTCAACAAGATTCGTAGTCGTTGACCTGTTAATGAAGAAACCATGTTGACAACTAGACAGGTAAGGTTTAGCACACGCAAATATTTTAGTGTGCAGTAGAAGTTCAAAAACCTTACTACACGCGGAGAGAATGGTAATAGGCCTATAATTATCTAAGTTAGTACGGTCTCCTTTCTTAAACACCGGTGTTATTCTGCTTCATTGGCTTGTGTATTGAATGGAAGTATATGTTGTTATAGTGTTTAGTGTTAAATTATTTAGTTCAAACCATTTATCCATTATTCGGAAATTGTATTTTAATTAACTTATAATAATATATTTTTTATTGTCATTAATTTCTAATGTAGTTATATTTCTAATTCTCATTTCGTTTTTATGTTTTCTAATGGTATTAGGTATACACCACATTTTCTGAACATCCATTAAACTCTTATGATTTCGTCAAACAAAAAACAAAAACAAATTCACAACGTTTTTTGACAGTGTAGCTTCTACTGTTTTGCCGTACCCTCACCACATACATACGTCGTATATGAGGAGTTGTTTCTGCGTTCTTGAACTATTTTGACTGGTTTTCGGTTATCATCGTTTAACTACAATAAAAAAAATAACTTCCTCGACGCAGCTCAATCTTCAACACCAATGTGCCTTTCGCGTGCGACGAACATAGCAATTTCCGGCAAGTTCTGATCGTCCTACGCCAGTCAGCCATCTTCTAATTAGCTACCTACCCTTAATAGGCGCTCCTTCATATAACACCCCCTAATAATTACGCCCATAATAATTATCAATCAACCTAGCCCTCCACCCCGTCTAGCTATCCTTGTAACGGGAATCTTTTCCTTGTTCCACACCCTGCATTACACTCTCATTGTCTTTCAGTCGTTTACTGTTCCGTCCGACGTAACTTATCGACTGCGCGTGCCGTGAGCGGTTCGCTTACACAGAGTCCTTGGTCGGAGTGGGGAAAAAGGCTGTATGCTCGCTGAATTAGCCTCGTTATTGTTATTATTATGATGCCGATAATGTCGGTCGTAACTCGCTCTTTTCTGGCAAAGTAATGAGCTCGCGTGGAGCCAATAGGGGTCAGTTCGTGTGTTTGGGGAAAGTTTGACGAACAAGATGTCGAGGGTTCTAGAACAAAGAGGCTGTGATGTTGTTGGCAGAAGCGGAAACTGATTGTGCGAAATATGTTCTTTTATTCAGCTGGAGATTACGATCGGCTAAAGATGTAAGATTGTCTATTAAGCTACACTCTAACGAAGATTTGGTAAAATACCTGTATGGTTTCGGGGCAATTATATTACCCGTAATATTATTACGTAATAATAACTCATGGCCGGCCGATGCCCCCTGTAATTGGCGAAAGCTGTTGGGTGATGTAAAGGCATGAATTATTATTACCCCGAGCGCTAAACTCCGGATTTAGAAAGGATATCAGGATTATGCTAGCAGATTGTGCAGGGAGTTCGCAATGGAGAATTTTACTTTAGCCCATTCCAACCAATTAAATTGTGCGGAGCCCATTCCAACTGCAACCCAGAGTCGCATCCCTACCAACTCGTGCGTCGTTTCCTATGTCACCGAGAGAGAAATTCTTAATATTATCTCCATGTTCGATACCAGGAAGTCACCGGGGGTTGATCGCATTTCGATGCGCCACATGGCTCTGTTTTCTAATGCTTTCTGCTTGCCAGTGAAACGTCTGATTAATCTATCACTTGATCAGGGTGTTTTTCCGACCTTGCTAAAGACTGCCTTGGTGAAGCCTTTACACAAAACTGGCACTAAAGAGGATGCTGCGAACTACAGGCCGATATCTATCCTTCCCTCAGTGGATAAAGTGGTCGAACGACATATTTTTAACACTGTCTCCGGATACGTCGAGAAATATAGCATCTTGGACAATAGGTAGTATGCTTTTCGAAGGAGTAAAGGGACGATACCTCTCCTGCAAGATTTCGCAAATTATGTTAATTCGAGATTGAATAGTTATAAACATGTGGCTTGCCTTTTTGTTGACCTTTCAAAGGCCTTCGATACTGTTGACCATGGTCTGTTGCTCGATATCTTGGAGTCTGTTGGGATCCGTGGAGAGCTACATAACTGGTTCAGAAGCTATCTGAATGAGCGTTTCTTCAGGGTAGCTGTGGCGGGGATGGAGTCGGACTTGATGCCTCTACAACAGGGAGTACCTCAAGGGAGCATTTTGGGTCCGCTTCTCTTCTCCCTATTTATCAACGACGTTGGGGCTCACCTGGTGGACTGTCAGTATTATTTGCATGCGGATGACATTGCCATTGTGACAGCCTCGAGTGATGCCAATTCAGCGTTTGAGCATCTGCAATGCCTCTTCACAGCGCTTCAGATTTGGGCGCATAACAAAAAATTAATAATAAATGTTAAAAAAACCAAAATCATGCATATCGCGTCCCCGCATCTAAGGTCAAACCACTTACCTGCTGTGATTTGTCACGATCATGACTGCCTTCACTCGGTGGCGGCTCGTGCTGGTGTTTGCGGTTGTGACGCCTACCTGCAGGTGGTGGACACGTTTTGCTATCTTGGACTGACTATCGACTCGGCGTTCTTATGGACTAAACACATTTCCAACTTGTGTGCGAGAGTGAGACTTTTTGGTCACCGTTTCTACCACCTATCGAACTTCCTGCCGCTTCGCACGATGTATACCATTTATTATTCCCTCGTTGAGTCTATTATTGCTTACGGAATAACTATTTACGGCAGTGCTTCCGAATACCTGCTTCAAAGACTGTGCTCGGTACAGCGACTTGTTATTCGGAATATGTCGGCTGTGAGGATTCCTTGTGAAGACCTATGCAGGGAAAGGGGGATTCTCTCGATAAAGGACCTGTACCGATATCGTATGCTGATCAACCATTATTTCAACCTTCACAAGTTTCCCAGGGTCGAACATCAGCATGCTACAAGATCAATAGGTGTGGGTGATTTGTGTGTCCCAAATAGCAATAATAAGTACGGTCAGTCGTGTGTTAGTGTTGTAGTGCCTAGGTTATACAATAGTGCTCACAGGGCTACGTTAATATAGAGAGAGGAGAATATAAGTGGGGAGTGTGCATCGCACAGCGAGTGAGACGTATCAGTTGCATATAACCTGTGAGAGAGTGCAGAGCAGAATGGAGTATTCACTGGCGGAAAAAGTACAAATCGTAAAATGGTATCATCAAGGTCACTCGACCCTATCAATTGTCGGTCTTTTTAGAAATAATTTTGAAAATAGGCCTGTTCCTTGTATTGATACAATTCGCCGCTTTGCAAATAATTTTGATAAATTCGGATGTGTTTCACCTTCTGAACATAAGAAACCAAAAAATAATACGAATGAAGAACGGGACGTGATGATATGCGCTAGTGTTGAAAATAATTTTGCACAAACAACAACGCAAATAAGTCGACAAGTAGGTGTGTCGCGTGCAACTGTGGGAAGGGTTCTCAAAAAAAATAAATACCGCTGTTATCATATTCAAAAAACAAACGAAATATTTCCTCATGACAATCACGAACGAATTCAGTTCTGCCTAAATATTGTCGAAAAATCTGCACAAAACGAAGACTTTATAACAAATATTCTATTCACAGACGAGTCAACATTTCCTTTGCATGGTGCACATAATCCTGTGCAAGTGCGATATTGGTCACGTACTAATCGACATGTTACGTATACCGCCCATACACAATACCCTCAAAAGTTAAATGTGTGGGTTGGTATACTGGGAAATAATATCATTGGTCCCTTTTTAATAGACGGGGCGTTAAACACATAAAAATACCTTGAACTGTTGGAAAACCATGTTATTCCCTCTTTACGCGTAATACCAAATGTTGAATTAGAAAATGTGTGGTTTCAGCAAGACGGCTGCCCTGCCCACAACAGTATAATGGCACGACAATATCTTAGAGCCACTTTCGGTGAACGAATCATTTCGAAACAAGGAACAATTAGTTGGCCAGCCAGATCACCTGATTTATCCCCGAATGATTTTTTTCTTTGGGGCTATGTAAAATCAAAAATTTACACATTTGAAGAGCAACGGGCCAACAATTTAAATGAATTACAATTAAAAATTACTAATTGTTTGGAATCCATTACCCCAGATGTACTCGGCAATGTTAGGCGGGATTTCTATAATCGAGTAGCTCTTTGTTTGGAAATAGGAGGAGGCCGATTCGAACATTTAAATTTAAATTAGTTCTTTGAATTATTACGTTTATTTATTTCTTTTGGCTAATGCTGAATATCTTTTAAGTTTCGTTTTAATCAGGAAATATTTACGTTATTTTATAATACAGGAGACACCTTTAGTTTCATTTATTTTTGGCTTTATTTTAGAGATATTTAATATTTTTATCTTTCTAAATATGCGTTTTATTAAAAGCATACTATTTACGTTGTATTTTATTTACTTTTATGATAGGAAATAGGGACAAATAACAATAAAATTGAAGAATTCATATGTCAAGTGCTTTGCGTTGTGTGTGAATAAGTTCACCGCACTTTCTCGCTAGCTAGGATGTTGTAGTATGCGACTACGCTAGCCATGCTCCCACCCATATTCCCCGTTCCGTATATTAACGTAGCAGTGTGCGCATTACTGTATAATGACTTACCTGTTGAGTTGCGATTCTTACCATCAATTTCGTCGTTAAAAAGGGAACTTAAAAGACACTTCTTAAGTTAATTACATCTGCTCATAACGGAAACTACTCTTATACTTTTCAATTCATATCAACCAGATATTATTTATTTATAATTCAGATGTGTACACTGCTTCACTAGGATTTATTATCCACCGAAAAGCAATTATTTGCTTGGTGGAATAGCTATTTCTTCATTTAGAATATTTTCTACAACTTACTACTTTGCATATATTTATGTTATTAAAAAAAAAAAAACCGCACTTTACAATAACCAGGGCCGAGAAGAACGAATTTCTATGCGGATACGTCCGCCTTGAATCTTCGCGCAAAAAAATTATTATTTACAATAATACAAAGAAATATTAAACAAAACCGCAAACAACTAAACTAACTTAAATTATTTTAAACTTATAAACGTTAAGTGAAATTACTTAACTTTTAAAAATATGAAATCAGATATTTAAAAATTAAATTGCGAGCACATGATAATACTGTATACACCGCTGCTCAGATAAAAATGACCGTTACAAATAGTCTGGGCATGCCACTGCTACATCCCCATAGCACAATTCCATAATTGAGATGAGGATAACAACAACCGCAGTGGATTGTGCGAAGAGTGTGTCTATCAACCAGGTCTCGCAATTGCCTTAATCCAAAACAGATACTATTTAATTTCTTTACTATCACATCGATATATTGTGTTCATTTCAAGTGGTCATCTACAGTGAGACCTAGTAAACGCACTGCACTTTTAAGAGAATAAGATGCGTTATCTATTACAATATTCGAGGGGTAGTTCTGAGATTTGGTCTTAAATAAAATTACTTCTGTTTTACTCTGATTAAGATTTTTTTTTCATTCAACCATTCTGTAAGACTCTGTATGTAATTCGAACTTGTATTTGTAATAGCGTTTAGCTTTAGTAACAGTCGACAGGCTGAAATCCACCATTGGGCAATTGACAGCATAGATGTCGTTGAAATACAAAATGAAAAAAGAGGTCCCAGAATACTACCCTGCGGGACACTCTTGGTTAGTGTTATATCTTTTGATCGAAAAGTATGATTGTTATTGCGAATTACTACGGTCTGTGTTCGATCAGTTATGTAGGAGCATATCCAAGACAAAGCCGTACCTCTAATTCAATAGCTCTCCAACTTATATAATAACATACCATGATATATGCTGTCAAAGGCCCTGGACAAATCGAGCAAAAAACCACATGTAATTTTCCTCTGCTCCAAACCCGACAACACCGCTTCAATGAATTCGAAAAGCTCTGTTTCAGTGCTTTTACCTTTTACAAATCCGTGCTGAGACTTATTTAAGAGATTATACTTGTTAATGAAATGTAGGAGCCGATTATATACTATTTTTTCAAATAATTTCGAAAAACTAGTTAAAAGAATTATTGGCCTATAGTTGTTTATGTCATTAGCGCAGCCTTTCTTTTTTGTGTATATGTACTTGAATAACGCACTACTAAATGATGCCATAGAAGGATTTAGGTGCAAACAAACAGTTGGACCCAATCTGCAAACAAATTGATTCATCACGAGCGATTTTCATGCATATTATAATGTCATACAACCGTATATTTAGCGCTAATACTACCAGAACACGTTAATCCAAGCAAATCCTCGTCATCGCTTTCAACCAGAACAATTCCAACGCCTATCCCTTTATTTTTAAAATCAACAAAACCCAATTCCACAACACTATTACACTGGACAAATGTATACGTCAGGTGTTGCTTCTATTTCCCGCTATCCACCGCCATACACACTCCAAACGACTCACTGATTTATAAGCTGCGAAAATGACATTTTAAATTTCCACGCCATTGACCCTGGATCCCGTTTTCGAAATGAATATTATAACAATGCCGCAAAGTTTGTGGCCAAATTTATGGACGAATTCGACGCAAAGCTGTGAATGTGTGTGCCCTACAGGCACTGCACGTGGAATGTCCGGACTGCTGTATCGTCACGCACAACAGATAATTGCTGCGTGTGAAAAGCACGTACAGCGGATATTGTATGTAATTCATTGGTCGTTGTCGATCTTTTTTTGTTTTACATCATTTTGCGCTCTCTATCGTATTTCACGTAATAACAATTAAATAAAAACCAAATTTATGCTAAACCTTATAAAGATCGGTTTCCACTGTAATTTCAACAATTTAATTTAGCTTGCGACAATGGTAATTATTAGGGCGTGGAAAATATGCACCAAAAAAAGTACAAAATTAGAATGCAAATATGCACTAAAAAGTATTAAAATATGCTCTTAAATATGCGTTTATGTTCCGAAATATGCAGTTATGGAATGATATTTAGAAAGAGTTAATTAGTGATAACAGTTAATTAACACTTTTTTTCACTTTGAAACCATGTTGGCGCAGTGTGTTTAATGTTATTAAAGCAAACAAAATTTTTTTTCAATAAAATTATTTATTGTATTTACAATAGTGATAAAGGCATATTTTATTAGGCATACATAAGTATAATAATAATACTCGTATAACAATTGCAACAAAAAACATATAAATTACAGTTCATTAATTGAATGGTAACAATAACTAACCAAATATCTCTCCAAATTATCCATGGTAAAACTCTGCCGTTTGTCACTTAATATTAATTTATAACTAGAAAATGACCGCTCAACTTCGCACGAAGTTATTGGTGCATACTTAAATTTGCTCGTTATATTGGGATCAAAACTAACACTTTCTTCAAAACTTCCCTGCAAAACATTATTAATTTGCATTAGTTTATTAAACCCTGGGTTTTTTGCGAGTACCGCATTAAATTTTTCACAAATTTCATTATTTTTACCTACACTATTTTCAAGAAAACTTTTTACACTATTTACAATAGAAATACTTTCGTTTAATGAAAGACTTCTACCTTCTAATTTTGTAATAGCAGTTGCTATACACAAAAAATTACTTTTAATAAAACACAACTGCTGATTAATTAATGGGTTTTCAAACAAACTAATACATTTTCTAACTGCTGCCGAGCTATCGGCATCAAAATCGCAAATAACGCTTTTAATTTTTGCGTAATTTTCCGCAAGAAAATTTACCGCGTTTAACCACGTTCCCCATCGAGTAACGATTGATTCCGGGGGCAGTGGTAAGCTTGGCAATTTTTCTTTATATACCTGAACTCTAAGCGGAGCTTTCACAAAAACTTTTTTAACATTACTTACAAAACTATTAACTAAAGGAAATTGCAATTTCACAGTTTCTGCCACTCTGTTTAATCCATGGGCCAAACACGTACAATGAATTAAATTAGGGAACAAAATTTTCAAATTTTCTGCTGCTTTCACCATGTAGGGAGCGGCATCAGTTACCTACCATTAATAAAACATTTTCTGCTATTAATTTTTCCGGTAAAAAGAAACTAGTTAGTGTATCATTAATGAACCGTGTGATGGTTAAATTATTCGTTTTTTCCAACATTTTTACAGAAATCAGATGTCCTTGTGCTTGAATGTCGTCGTTTAAAGCACCGATGACAAAGTTGGCGATATACCTTCCCTTAACATCGGTTGTTTCATCGACAGAAAACCATAAGTATTTATTTTTCACTTCGTTCTTAATTGCTTCTTTCACGTACGTTAAGGTCCACGTATTTTTTTCTCAAAGTAGATGAAGAAGGCACATTAACATTTACTTTGGAACTGTGGTGTTTTTTTAAAAAATCTTGAAATACTTTCTTGTTCAAATTATGAAGAGGAATATTGCACGCAATAAAAAGATTACATAAATCTCTATTATAAACATCTTGTTCACTGTTTGGATTTTGTTGGGTTAACTGTTTTTGTATCATATGATTTGGCTCACGTTTTTTGGACTGATGGCTTTCAGTTCCCAAGTGCTGATCTACTTGGAATTTCTTGTCACATTTAATCTGTAAAAATTCCATAAATTAGTTCATATTTTGAAACAACTTCATTACATACTAAATTAAATGAAAATAAAAATAGTGTGAAATCTTTTTAAAATACAAAAGACGAAATTTAGAAAAACTCTAAGAATGTTCTTATAAATCAAAATTATGTGAAAAATGTAGATATATCTAATGAATGAGTACTTAGTACTTAGCAAGTTATAATATAATATATTCTTGAAAGTGAAATGTAAATGCAGTTTTTATATGTAAATATAGATACTTACTCGTTTGTTGCAAAGTTCGCAAAAAATATAGTTGTCGTCAATGATCTTCAGGTCTCTTTTGTTTTTAACCCACTTTTGTAATAAAGTTGATTTTTCAGATGCTACTTTCGGCATTATCACAAACACTGTGTTGTCACTAACTCACTAATCAAAAAAAATATTTTTGTTCACAAGTGTGGTGGTAACAACGGTTACGAATAAAATAAAGATTTACTTTATTATGAGAAATATTTATATTGAGTTTAAAGTAAAAGGTAGGGGTTAAATGAGCCGCATCTAAATATATTACTAAATTTCCAGGTAAAAGACGCATGCTTGGGGCAAATTCTTCGAAATATGCAGTAATGAATTCCGCATATGCATTTTATAAAAATTCCTCGAAATATGCCGTTATGCACTTAACATGCATTTTGCATATTTTGCAAGCTCTAGTAATTATACAGGGTTTTCCGAGGTTAGAAAAAACCTGGAACTCTGAGTTTTTGGAATCCGGGGCTATTCAAGATTCTCTTTCATTTGAAAACATTTTCAGGGTCTTACCACTTCCGGTTATACCGGAAGTCGCCATAAACTTTCTTATTTTAAATAGAACACGCTGTATATTATTTCATCCTTAAATTCCCGAGAAAATTTTATGTTGATGTATGAGTTCTAATAGGTTTCCCTAGACCTATTTTCAACTGCTACTTAGATATCTTGATTTTTTTGAAAATTTTGACAGATGTAGCGTTATTTGCAACACAGTATCTTTTGTTCATTTTCGACTGGTAATAAACACTTCTAGGGTAGATGGAAGCACAAGAATGACACTTTCGAAATCCACATTGACAATTGATTTGTCGCATACAGGCTGTCCAAAACTGCATGACCAATTACAAAATCTTCAAAGCTGAAAATTAGAGAAATTATCTGCTTACGATGTACGAGGCACTGCACTTAGTATTTTTGAATCTTACTTGCATCAGCGAAAACAATTTACTGAAATTAAACATAGAAATAATAGTGGTAATGTGGAACGATATAGATCTGAAACAATAGACAATTCTATTGGAATCCCATAAGGATCAATCTTGGATCCACTACTATTTGTTATTTTTATAAATGACTTGCCGCAATACTTGTTTGGTTGTGTTATGACGTACGCGGATGATACTGTAATTTCAATTTCTGCGGAAACCCGGGAGAAATTGTTACAAAAGACCCGTCTCGTATTGGATGAAATGATGGTGTGGAAAAAATAAACTAATTCTAAACATTGAAAAAACTAAATTAATTCTTTTTGGGAAAAACAGTTCGCAGCTAGAGTTAAAAATTCAAAATAATGTATTCACTTCGGTATTGGAGTTAAAATTGTTAGGGCTAATTATAGATAAAGACTTGAAATGGGATATTCATATTAATTCAGTTATTTCTAAATTAAACAAGTCTTTATATATTTTAAGAAAAATGAAATCAAATAATTGCGATATTAGTACATTAAAAACAATATATTTTGCATATTTTAACTCACACTTGACATATGATCTATTATTTTGGGGGGTCAATTCACAAACAAAATTAATACTTAAGATGCAGAAAAAAGCTCTTCGTATTATTTACAATCTGCAAAGGAGAGATTCCTGCAGAAATTATTTCATTGAGGTGGGTGCCCCAGCAGTTTACAATCTTTATATACATGCAGCTGCCTGCTACGTTCGGAATAACAAAAATAAATTTCAGCTGAATTCGACAACACACTCCTACAACACCCGACGGTCAGATTTTGTTCGTTGTGATATTTCTAGGTCAAATAAATTCTACGCATCTTATATTCGACACAGTATTCGAATTTGCAATAGTCTACCTGATGCTCTGAAACCCTGCTCTCATGCAAGGTTTAATAGATAATTGAAATTACACTTAAAAGCCAAAAACTATTACTCATTCGCAGAATATTTCATACAAGAATGATGAATTTGGCTCTGGAAGTTGATTTATGTAGATATTCTATTCATAAATTTATTTATATTATTTTATGTGTATTTATTATTATTATATCTGTTATGCTACACCACAGGTAAAGCAATATACTGTGTGGTTGTAAGCGAGCGCATCATAAAAAAGTCCGTATGCTATACGCAAACAATGTGAGAAATATAGGTAACAAAAAAGGATGCCTGTAGGAGCGAGATATGTATGTGCGACTGCCAGGATTCCCTTCCACTTTTGGCATAACAAAATGCAATGGTGGGAGGGGTGTATTCATACGCTGTAGGTTAGTTCAGTTGCAGTCAGAAGCATAGAGAAGATAATATAGTGGTGTTTCTCTCGTGGTGGGGGTAGGTCGTTAGTAAACAGCGCCGCAGTGGCAAGTGTCCTGAACGAAAATTGAAAAGGCGGTATTTCAAAATTTAAATTATATTAAATAGGAATCGATGAATTATTTATAATCAATTAAAAGCACTATTTAATCAAGAAGAGTGCATTTAATTGACTCTCCTTAATTAAATAGTGCTTTTAATTGATTATCAAAATAAAAAAAAACCATAATTTACATATATACATTACATTTATTGAAATTAAACAGAAAACATTATATTACTAATTAGTTAAGATTGTAGATACATTAACAGTATAATATCGTCAAACCAGTAAATTTATACTACTCAAATTGATATGTATAAAAGTAAAAACAATGTAAAATAAAAAAAGTACATACAAAATAATAAATTGTGAAATACACAAATTCTATAAAACACAATGCTATACAAACATCTTAAGATTAAATAATAATATCAAAACAAGGTTATTAACTATACTAACTATGCATGTACATATTGATAAAGATGACAGCATTGTTAAAGCAAGATGCGAATGTTCAAGGGGACTTCTGTCATGTCATTGACGATGGCTGGGAATCAAATATAGATGTCTTACAGAAATCTTATTTACCAAAATTTGTAGAATTTTTATTACAGCAATAAACTATCTGCCTACTTATCTTTCTACTTATTTATTTCTTTAAAGTTAAAATTGTTTAAATTTTTATTATTTAGATACTTTATTGCAATAAGAAATTTACGATTTCACAATTGTAATAATAATAATAATATTGTATGTATTTGTAATTTCACCATTACAGAATTTGTCATATAATTATTTGCATGATATATATTTACATATATAAACATTAGTCAATAAAAGTGTATAAATAAAATTAATAAATAAGTAAAAGTTAAAAGCAATAAATGTAAAAGACAAACAATGATTTAAAGCAGACAAACAAAACGAGAAATATATATACAAAAATGAGCAGAATGAGGAAATGACTAGAATTAGCATTCTTCCACTGTGTAGAATTCTCTGGCGATTAAGATTTTGTTTATGTGGGTCTTGAAGCTGGTAGATGTTAGTAGCTTCATTTCCTGTGGTAAGCGGTTATATAATTTCGAGCCCCAGTAGTCGATCGATTTTTGGGAACGATCCAATCTGTGGTATGGGACTCTTATGTCGTACTGTAGTGCCGTTCTGACTAAGAAAACAAAATGACCATATAAATATAGTCGATGACTATTTTCAAATTTATGTGTTTTTAATTGAAAGTATTTATTTAACCTATGCTCAGTTATATGTATATGTATACATCTAAAATAAATAAAACAATATACTAACCTAAATGAAATTTATTAAAAATACGTTATAAAATTGTTGTACTTCCTTTATTAACTTCCTGGCTTTGGAAAGGAAAACAATTTATACTCTTCTCTATTGTTAGATTAATAATAACAAAAAAGTATTATCGATGCTTTGCTTCGCGAACATTGACTAGCCCTCAAATTCCGCTTATTATCCTGAAAGTACAAATAATTTCCAGGTTAAACTTGGGATGAACTGTTAACACATCCTTCAGAGAACATACCTAGCACAATAGTAGTCCTGAAACTTCCACGGATTTAATAAAAATAATAAAGGAAGACCGCACAGATTTAACACCATATAAACTACATAAGTAGGTTAAAATCTAATATGGCCTGCCGAAAGATGTGACGTCACCAGAAATCAATTTAAAAATTGTTCGCGGGAGTGATTGGCGCGCCAATTTGCCAAGTGTCCGAACTAAGTGAATGACTTCCCCCTCTCCTGAGAGAAACATACCCATGGTCAGAAGGCGGTAGGTATTAAGGCAAAGTGGATTATTATACAATCGAGGAGAAAATTTTTATAGTTAAATTATATTATGCCGGAAATTCTGCGGCTGAGACACGGGACTTATTCACCGTGAAATTTCCTGAAAGACCGATTCCCAGCGCGACTACCATAACACGAGCGGTAAAGGCATTCGAAAAAACCGGGGCGGTCGTTTCGAGTAAAAATAAAAATGTTGTCCGCCCTAATGATATCGACGAATTAGAACTACAGATTTGTGCTTCAGTAGAAGCAACACCTCCATTGTCATCTCGACAAATCGCCGCGCAATTTGATATAAATCATAGCATAGTCTTGAAGATATTAAAAAAACACAAATATCAACGTCACAAGAAATTTATTCAGATGATTATTACCGACGGATGCAGTTTTGTGAGATAGTTATAAATAAATGCAACGATGATCCCGATTTTTCAAAACATGTATTATTTTCCGATGAATCGTCTTTTCACATTCACGGTCGACACAATGTCTCCATAGTGCGATACTGGTCAAGACAAAATTTATTACGTTATAATATACCGACGCGTACTCAGTACCCTCAAAAAGCTAACGTTTGGGCAGGCATTCTCGACAATATGATTATCGGTCCTTTTCTTTATTCCCGGTGTTTTAAACAGTACAAAGTACTTAAATTTATTAAGAAATGAAATTATTCCCGCCGTTAGAGAGCACCTCAACATTAATAACATTTGGTATCAACAAGACGGTTGTCCCGCCCACAACCTATCGTTGTTAATTTTCTAAATACAACATTTTCTGATCGTTGGATAGGAACTCGTGGACCTATCAATTGGCCACCGCGTTCACCGCATTTGTCACCAAACGATTTTTTCTTGTGGGGGTATTTAAAAAACACCATTTACGGTTGTGGCGATGAACGACCAACGGATCTCGAACAATTAAAAACACGAATATTAGAAATATCTAGATCAATTACACCCAGCACTTTGCAAAAAGTACGAACTAACTTTTATGACCGTTTGGGGTATTGTTTATACCAAGAAGGGGGTTTATTTGAACATTTAATTTAATTTCACATTTTCCAAGAATCTTAAGAAAGATTATTAAGTTTAGTTGTGTTAGAGTTATATTTTAGTTTATTTACACTTTATTTATTTTTTATCTATCTTAATAAGTAATACGTAGAATTCTTTTTTAGTTTATTTCTGCGGGTGTTTCCTGCATTTGTAATAAAACGTGAGGTCATATTCCCGCATCAGGGAATTTTCCAATTTTATTAATTCTCGCCAATTTTAATATCAGCGAATAGTGATAACCGTATTACGATAAAAAAAAATGTAATCCGTTTTTAGAATAATCCGATTAAATAATTTATTATAAATGAATTCCCAAATATGTGTACGTGTTGTTTCAAATGCAGACATAAATTATACTTCTCTTGTTCACGTGCATCCGACACGATTTATTTTGAAAGGGCGTGAATTGTTTCGCTATCCGCTGCGCCAAAACCTTATTCGTCGATTCGCTCCTCCCCTATAGTAGACCAGATACGTAATGAACTTCATACTGCGGTCGCTTTAATCCATACTGTATGTATCTATCTATCTATCTATAAAAAACCGTATGTAACTTGAAAACAAAAAGGAATCGGACATTAGTGTATTTTTTGTTATTTTTCGTTCCTCTATGCATTGTAGTTTTTTCCATGTTTCATTATCAATCATTAAATAAATGCTTTTTTCAAATTGTGATAGAACCAGCGCCAGCGCCTCGTTAGCTCATTGGGCAGAGTCGCTCGCCAGGCAAGCGGGAGGTGCCCGATTCAAATCCGACACGAGGTAAAATTTATAACAGAAAATTTCATCATATTAAAAATTACAGTAAAAAAAAATTGCACTATTTCATTATCAATGTTTGGAGAACGCGCTTTCTTTGAGAGTGTATATGGTCATAAATACCGAGCGATAAAAAAATAAACAACTGTTTGGGTTATATTTATACCTAAGATATTTGTCTAAATGCTTTTTTACATTGAACGTGACGTATACGGGCTTCAGATAATTTGTAGAAAAGCAAACGTTACCTGCAAATGTCATGAGCTTGCGATGCCCGTCTTCATAACAACCAATTTTCTGCACATAAGATCTCATACTTGAATTATGCGCATGATTCATTACCGCTTAAGTCACAAGTCCGTGACATGTACGGGCATCTCTTACTTGCAGAATAAGGCCAGGCCGTGGCATTCACGGGTAACGTTTGCTTGGAAAAAGGTTGGCCACCCCTGCCCTATACCATATTTGTTCTAAAAGAACTTTTTTTTTCAGAAATAATAAGGAAGCATTTTAATGGTAAACGCTAGTAGATCCAGATAGGCAAAATTGCAATATAACTTTATCTCTATATAGCCCTCCGCCACATAATATCGTCATATCGTCTCCGAACAAATTAACCGCACCCTTTAACATACACACCTCTTCCCGTATGCAAATAACCCAGGTCCGATTTCGCCTTTCAACGTCCCATCGGCGGCATTATCCCTCGCAACCCGCGCGGTTTGGCGCACGGCGGTAAAATTGCGCCCACCCACACGCCATGCGACAGAACAAACAGGTAGCAACGCCGCGCCGGTAGGACGATGCTCCAAGTGCTACTCGGTGTAAACAATTACTGCAAACAGCGTCCCCGGGCGACGAGGCGTCGCAACGCCGACTACGGAGACCTAATTAGATTGCCGACCGCGGCTTAATGGGCCACAAATATGGCCGGGTCTACGTCCGGAGACTTAAGTTTGATTAAGAGAAGACCCCGGGATACGAAGGCGTTAATATGGAAAAGGAGGATTTAGAGGTTCCCCCGTATGCGTCCGTGCCGGATCGAACGGACAAACTTTGGAAGATCAGAGATGCGGTGGCGGTGAGTGGAACATGCTGGGGATGGTTTAGATTCTTTGAAGTTTGTTATCGCTTCAAGTTTAAATTAGATAATCTATGTAATAAAAAAATTCAATATAACGACACATTTTAGAAACATATTTATCAGTGGCGGCGCGTGGACTTTTATTTTGGGAGTGCACATGTGGGTAGGTACCAGGGAGTCCGGTTTTGAAAATTAACCTTCAAAACTCGCATTTTAGAGCAGTTTGTGACGTTCTTTCGCCTTATCTTGGGATAATATTCAGAAAAGGGCTTAGCGCAAAAATCCGAAATTGTTAGTTCTTCTTTTTATACAGAACAGTCACATCATGAACGAACAAAAATGACTTAAACTAAAAATTGTTTGAAAATCCTACCTAGTTTTTACCAGACAGCACATCTTCTTGATCAAGTTTCACGTGTTGTCTTGTTGCTTTTATTGTCTAACTAATAAGGTAACTGATAACTTACTAACTAACACAAACACTTAGTACTAATTTTCGCACACACGTTTTTTATTGTAATTCAAGTCGCCTGTTCTTCCTCGATGCGAATTCTTCAATAACCAATTCATTAAAGTTTGAAAGATCTTGAATCATTTGTTTCTCAATAGACAACATTGCGAGAGCAGTTAACCTCTCCTGGGCCATAGTACTTCTCAAAAAAGTTTTAATGCGCTTCACAGTTGAGACACAACGTTCTGCTTCTGCAGTTGTCATGGGCATGGTTACAATTGCGAGTAGCACAAGAAAGGTCTCTGAGAAGTCTTCTTGCAAATTATTTTCTATCAAAAACTTAAGTAGATGGACTGCTCCGGAGACCTCTCTAAAATCTGTTCTTCTGTAAATTACTTCCAACTCTGTCTTGAATTTGTATCTGCCTAAAAATGGAAAGGCGGAAATTGCTGAATCTAAATGTTGGATGGGAAAATTCCACGAATATACTTCAAAATTCTCCACCGAAAACAAATTAGCCACCTCGAAATGACCTGTAAACGAAAACCTTCTTTTTATTTCTGATATTATGGTGTCGCACACTTCTTTAGCTTGAATAGTCGTGGAAACATAAGAGGTTCTTTCATCTACCTTCCTTCTTTTCCTTGAGTGACTCACATCAATGTCGTCTAGTTCGGAGTCTCTGATAGTGTGTATATTTTCCCTTTCTTTCTGAATGTTTTTTTTCAAGCTCTGCAATGCATTTTTTTATGGTCACAAAATCAGCAGTTCTTTTTTGCAGCTGAGAATATACTATATTAATATGAGGCATTAAACGATGAAAAACTGTCAGCCAAAAAACGAACTTGGGGTCATTCAATAAACTTAAAAGGGCACCAGCTTTTGTGATGGTATCCGATTGTCTGGACGTTGATTGTATTTTCTCCATAGACTCGATAAGGGCTTCTCTGTTTTCATAAACAGTGTTAACAGTTCTAATTTTAAAATTCCACCTTGTAGCAGATGCATTTGGAACTCTACTTCCAACGATCTCATCTAATACAGAAACTCGTTGTGGAGAATTGGAGAAGAAATTCGTAATATCACTCAGATCGGAAAAAAAGATGCGAACATTTGTATTTATACTCGTTGCTTGTGACATTATTAAATTTATTTGGTGTGCGTAACAGTGAATATAATACGCATACTGGAATTTATCTTTGATGAGTTTTTGCACACCACCGTGGACGCCACTCATAACACTTGCGCCGTCATAGCTTTGCGTAATTAGCCGATCAGATTTTTTTAAAACAGAATTTAAAACGTTTTCAATACAGCCAGCTAACGCAACAGCATCATGATCAGAAGGTTTCAAAAAACCCCAAAATCTTTCAACAGGGGTACCGTCTGCTAAAGTATAACGGAAAACTATAACCATTTGGAAAATGTTTGAAATATCACTACTTGTTTCATCACTTATCACGGACACGAATTTTAAGGCAGCAATTTCTTTCTTAATGTGTGCATGACACACAGAAAGCATACAGTCCAATAATTCATTTTGAATGTCTTTGGATGTTCCTTTAAATAGCGTGGATTGATTCAAATGATCCCTGAGTGCTAAATCTAATTCTGCCGAAAAATTGAAGACCTTTAAATATACCAGGATTTATCGAATCATTTCCTTGGTAATGGCCCCGTAATGCTAATTCGAAAGCACCACAAAATTTAATACAGTTTATAATTTTCGATAAAATGTATCTGTTCTTTTTTACTTGCTCATTATGTTTCTCGATATTCAATCGGTACGCACTGTTTAATTGTTGTCGAATATCCTGTTGACCTAATAAATTAAAACCTAATTTAGCAGTGTGTCTTGGAACTTTGATGTTTTTTAATTTTTTCTTTTAAATGGATTAAATCCTTGACACCGGATGTGGCCCATTCTGTTTGAACATCACCAGCAAATAATAAACACGGAAAACAATAAAGACTGTTACTAATTTCACAACCACATAACCAGGCGGCTTTTTCATAAGTGTCTACCTTAAAGGTTCTTTTATAATCGCGTGTTTTACATTTTGTTACATGCGTGATCGATAAATTCGGTTTTGGACGACCGGCACTTTTGATTTTTTGTTTTTCTTCTAATGTCAGCGAAGAAAAGCGAATTGTTTTTAAATATTGTACGCTAGTGCAAATCGGATTCTCCAAATTATCCGCCATAATTGCGCGCGAATACAAAGTAATTTCCCGGGTCCCGGTACAACACCCTACTAACAGACGACCGTACACAAACTAAATGTGTACTGGTAGCTAAGTACTGAGGACTATTACGGGAGGTGTGGGTGTGCGAGGGGTAGCTGCTGCTCCAATCACGGGCCAGTTCGAGAGAGCAGTGTACGAGCCGCATTACACATGTTCGCGCCTGGAGTCTGAACCGAACATCGGAAATGAAAAATAAAATTAAATACCCAATAGAAAACGTTAGGTTTACGTCAAACACAAAAATAAATTCCTTTAGATGAAGATATTAGTTGGGGGTACATGTGCACTTATTGAGAAGCCGCCACTGATATTTATGCATATGTTATGGGTACACCAATACCAAACGCACCTAATTGCAAACCTTGTCTTACAAAGGCGCAATTTCACTGAGGCAACATGTAACATGCGGCAGTCTCTCGATCAAAACAACATGTACTATATAGTCAATTAAATTGACCCTCTACAAAGCTATGAAATTATTTATTCAAAATATCATGTTGACAGACTCGATAGTGACAAATAAAATACATCTGTCATGTATACCTACTGTAATGATTTATTGGACACTCAAAAATGTCTACAATAAATCATAAACTTTTTATTATCGAATCATACTTTAGAAATGGGGTAAAATTAAAAAAAAGGGAAATGGTTGCACTCTCTGCAGCAGCCATTTATAGAATTTCGGCAGAATTTCGATATTAGAATACCTAGGAAGCATCTTTAATGCAAAATTGGTTTTTGCTAACTTTGTACATAATACGTCAATGTATTGTTATTCCCAGCAACGACGCGCAATCTGTGAAGTCTGAAGCTGTCATTGAATCTAAATAAAACGTGTCTGATATAACATGTGAGTTAGTAAATAATATGGTTTTCGTTTTACTTATTATAATACACTAAAAGGCATCCAAAAGGAGTGCGCCGTAAGGGGAGTGTCGGCACCCCCTAGAAACCGCGCACGGAAGGATTTCTGGAGGGGTGAGGGGTTAATTGTGGGGGTGGAGGGGACGGAGGGGGCCCGAAAAGTACGCTCACCGTAGGCTATAGAGAGTACATTAAATCTCGACCGTTCCCGCGTAAAAGATTTATAAAAATCGCTTCGAAATGGGATACCGAAATTTCACGCCAATGCGCCGGCGACAACTGTCAGATTTCCCGTTTCTGCCGTCAAAATGCTTCACTTTCGTCGAAAAAAAAGGGTCGTTTATAGTCACTCGGGTGCTCGACAAAAGTCGGAAATAGCTTTAGGGGACTTTTATTTTCCGAAATGTACCGAAAACGGTACTCGAAACGGCGAGATTTTCGCGCGAGAATCGAAATTATAACGCCGTGTTTGTGCGTCAATTTTGCCCGCTATTCGTATATGTAATATGGCGTCATGTCAAACGCTACCTACCCCGCTCTTCGCTCTTGACGACGATTGTGACGGTTAAAATCGGTCTATTTTTTTGAAGAATTGTCCAGAAAGCTTCCCATTTGTGTCTGGTTACCGAAACCTATCTTTACACCGCCGAAAACACATTATTTATGAAGATATCACATCGTTTCTGGCAAGCTGTCATTTGTAATCCGGATGCGCTAAACCCTTGAAGAGATTTATCGCATTAAACGTTCGATTTGAACCAATTTGAAAGGTTTGAGATTATTTTGAAGCTTAGAAAGCCGCAATATAGCTATTACTACGTGAATTTTTAAAAATAACCCCTTTTTAGATCGATTCTAATGTGAAATCAAGGTCGATATATCGAAACGTCAGATCCGCAATTTTACGCTGAAAAAGCGCTTATGTGGCACCGAAGTCGTTCGAAAGACGAACAATTTACAAAGAATTAGATGCCAGGTATGTCGACAAGGCGAAAATTCGCATTAAAATGCCAAGTAAGTATAATTCGAAGTGTACGCATCGTATCAATTGGAGAGGTTAATATCATTCAAATGGAAACTCTGACATTATTTTGTAGCTTAAAAAAGGCAAGTACATCTTTATATCGCTATTAGTACGTCCATTTTTCAAATCAACGGCTTTTATTAGTTCAGTTCTGATGTAAATCAATCCATTTGTCAAATGTATACGGAAAGGTAAAAAGAAAACATAACATAAAACCAGGTTTTAAATACCAGCTATTATCAGGGGGTTTGGTCGACTGACATAAGCCCTTGGATTCCGACAATGACGCGAGACGGACCCGGTTTCGAATCCGAATTAGCGCTAATTTTTTTTAAATTATTTTTTCATTTTATTTTAATCTATTTGTATTTTCTGCGTATGTTCGAGTTTTTTTACGTGAGTTTCGAAAAAAAAAGGCAAAATTAATTCAAATATGAAGAAATAACAGACCAGAATATTCGAAATTGAGGGTTTGTGAGCTGTATTCGTGATAAAATTTATTATTTATGTGTGTGGGATATATTACTCACTTAAGGTATCATATATACGAATATTTTTTTATAATTTCCACGTTTAATTTTTGAAATATATACAGTGTGTGCGATTTTTTAATCAAGAAAAATATACAGTGTGACAATTCAAACAATTCAAAAATTAAGAAATTACACATCTTTTTCAACGAGACGCGAAGCGTCGAGTTGTCGAGGGTGAAACGCGCAGCGTGGAGTCTTTGAAAGTGAGAGCCAAATAAAAAATAATCTTTTGTATTATCTGCAAATATACAGTAGTGTTCAGATAAAGGTTACCACTATGGAAAATTTATATATTCATAAAATTGTGTCAAACTTTGTATACTACGTGCGGTGGCAATTTTCACGTTCAGTTATTAAAATATATACAATGTGTGTTATTTTTAATCAAGAAGAATGAATACACAGAGCGACAAAAATTAATATACAGAGTGAAAATAATTTCGACGTCTAATTTTAAAATATATACAATGTATGTCATTTTTAATTATGAAACAATGAATATACAGAGTGAAAATTTCGACGTCTAATTTTAAAATATATACAGTGCGTGTAACTTTTAATGATGAAAGAATGAATATAGAGAGTGAAAATTTCGACGTCTAATTTTAAAATATATACAGTGTGTGTGACTTTTAATGATGAAAGAATGAATATACAGAGTGTAAATTTCGACGTCTAATTTTAAAATATATACAGTGCGTGTAACTTTTAACGATGAAAGAATGAATATACGAGTGAAAATTTCGACGTCTAATTTTAAAATATGTACGATGTGTTAATTATGAGAGAATGAATATACAGAGTGAAAATTTCAACGTCCAATTTTAAAATATATACAGTGTTTGTGACTTTTAATGATAAAAGAATGAATATACAGAGTGAAAATTTCGACGTGTAATTTTAAAATATATACAGTGTGTGTAATTTTAAATTAAGAAAATGGAATATACAGGGTGTACCGACGATCCCAAACCACTCACGCAAACAAAAGGCTGCGAGACGCGAAGCGTCGAGTCTTTTTACAAGTGAGAAGCAAGAAGAAAAAAAAAAAGGAATATACAGGGTGTACCGACGATCCCAAACCAATCACACAAACAAAATACTGCGAGACGCAAAGCGTCGAGTCTTTTTACAAGTGAGAGGCAACTATTAAAAAAAAGGAATATACAGGGTGTACCGACGATTCCAAACCAATCACACAAACAAAATACTGCGAGACGCGAAGCGTCGAGTCTTTTTACAAGTGAGAGGCAAGTATTAAAAAAAAAAGGAATATACAGGGTGTACCGACGATCCCAAACCAGTCACAGGTGTAGACGGCAGTTAGCGTAGAGTGGTGCGGTTTGGTCTGCCGAGTTGGGACGTAAGTGGTGCGTTCTAGGTGGAGCGCAGACTTTCTGCTTTCTGTTGAGTTGGGGCGTAAGTGGTGCGTTCCAGGTGGAGCGTGGGCTTTCTACTTTCTGACGAGTTGGGGCGGTAAGCGGACATCGAACGATTGATTAGTAGGCCGGGTGAACTGGCCCGAATATCTATTAATAACACTAAAAGGCATATTTTGCGGCGCGCCATAAGGATAACGTTGGAACCCCCTAGAAAACGCGGGCGGAAGGATTTCTGTAGGGGTGAGGGGTTAATTGTGGGGGCGGAGGGGACGGAGGGGGTCGAAAAGTACGCTCACCCTACTCGATAAAGGGTACATTAAATCTCGACCGTTTGGGCGTAAAAATTTTATAAACATCGCGTCGAAAATGGGATACCGAAATATCACGCCAATGTAGGGGAGATGGCCGGACGCGACTGTCAGATTTCGGAATTTTCCCGTCAAAATGCTTCATCTTCTTCGGGAAAAGAGAGTCCTCTAAAGTCACTCGGGTGCTCGACCAATGTCGAAAATAGGTCGAGTCGACTTTCCTCTTTCCGAATATAACGAGAAAACTACCGAAAATCTTTCGATTTTCGCCCGACAAGCGAAATTATAACGCCGTGTTTTTGCGTCAATTTTGCCCGCTATTCGTATGTAATATGGCGTCATGTCAAACGCTACCTGCCGCTCTTCGCTCTTGACGACGATTGTGACGGTTAAAATCGGTCTATTTTTTTAAAGAATGGTCCAGAAAGCTTCCGATATGTGTCAGGTTACCGAAAACTATCTTTACACCGCCGATAACACGTGATTTATGAAGATATCACATCGTTTCTGGCAAGCTGTCATTCGTGACCTCGATGCGCTAAACCCTTGAAGAGATTTATCGCATTAAACGTTCGATGGGAACCAATTTGAAAGGTTTGAGATTAGTTTGAAGCTTAGAAAGCCGCAATATAGCTATTAGTGCGTCAATTTTTAAGAATAACCCCTTTTTAGATCGATTCTAATGTGAAATCAAGGTCGATATATCGAAACGTCAGATCCGCAATTTTACGCTGAAAATGCGCTTATGTGCCACCGAAGTCGTTCGAAAGACGAACACTTTACAAAAAATTAGACGCCAGGTATGTTGACAAGGCGAAAATTCGCATTAAAATGCCAAGTATGAGTATAATTCGAAGTGTACAGATCGTATCAATTGGAGAGGTTAATATCATTCAAATGGAAACTCTGACATTATTTTGAAGCTTAAAAAAGGCAAGTACATCTTTATATCGCTATTAGTACGTCCATTTTTCAAATCAACGGCTTTTATTAGTTCAGTTCTGATATAAATCATAATCCAATTGTCAAATGTATACGTCAAGCTAAAAAAAACATAACATAAAACCAGATTTTAAGCATCAACTATTATCAAGGGGTTTGGTCGACTGACATAAGCGCTTGGATTTCGGCCAAGACCGGAGACGGGCCCGGTTTCGAATCCCCGAATTAGCATTATTTTTTTTAAATTGTTTTTTCATTTTATCTTGATCTTTTTGTATTTTCTGCATAATATTCGAGTTTTTTTTAAGTGAGTTTCGAAAAAAAGGCAAAATTAATTCAAATATTACGAAATAACAAAGATATTCCAAACTGAGGGTTTGTGAGTTTTATTCGGGATATAATTTTATATATGCGCGTGCGATATAGTGCTCATCAAAAGAATTACATATACGAATTTAATTTTTGATAATTTCCACGTTTAATTTGTGAAACATATACAGTGTGTGCGACTTTTTAATCAAGAAAAATATACAGCGTGACAATTCAAACAATTCAAAAATTAAGAAATTACACATCTTTTTCAACGAGAGCGAAGCGTCGAGTCTTTGAAAGTGAGAGGCAAATAAAAAAGAATCTTTTTGTATTATCTGCATATATACAGTAGCGTTCAGATAAAGGTTACCACTATGGAAAATTTATATATTCATACAATTTTGTCAAACTGTGCATACTACGTGTGCATATGTCACTTCCACTGTTTTGCTAGATACAGGTGGCAATTTTCACGGTCAGTTATTAAAATATATACGATGTGTGTAATTTTTAATCAAGAAGAATGAATACACAGTGTGACAAAAATTAATATACAGGGTGAAAATTTCGAAGTCTAATTTTAAAATATGTATATACAATCTATGGCGAAATGAAGTATCTTAGAAGAGCAAGAGGTGTTACAAAGAAAGATAAAATACGTAATGTAACTATAAGAGAAGACCTAGAAATAGAAGCGACCCTGGAATATATCGAGAGAAGACAATTGAGCTGGTGGGGACACTTGCAGCGAATGAAAGACACGAGACCAGTGAAACAAGTATGGGAATCCAAGGTACAAAAAAAGAAAAAAAGAGGAAGACCAAGACAAACATGGGATGGAGTAATCGGAGAGATATTGCAGAAGAGGGGGATGACATGGAAGGAAGCAAAAGCGCTGGCGAAGGATAAAAAGAAGTGGGCAGAATTTGTATATAAATAGTTTTATTGAATAAGAATACAATGTAAATAATGTGAAATGTGACACACCCTACACCAATTGGTAAATGGGGATTTGATGATATATATATATATACAATCTATGTAATGTTTTTTTATGAAAAAAAGAATATACAGAGTGAAAAATATACAGTGTGACAATTCAAACAATTCATAAATTAAGAAATTACACATCTTTTTCAACGAGACGCGAAGCGTTGAGTTGTCGAGGGTGAAACGCGCAGCGTGGAGTCTTTGAAAGTGAGAGCCAAATAAAAAATAATCTTTTGTATTATCTGCAAATATACAGTAGTGTTCAGATAAAGGTTACCACTATGGAAAATTTATATATTCATAAAATTGTGTCAAACTTTGCATACTACGTGCGGTGGCAATTTTCACGTTCTGTTATTAAAATATATACAATGTGTGTTATTTTTAATCAAGAAGAATGAATACACAGAGCGACAAAAATTAATATACAGAGTGAAAATAATTTCGACGTCTAATTCTAAAATATATACAATGTATGTCATTTTTAATTATGAAACAATGAATATACAGAGTGAAAATTTCGACGTCTAATTTTAAAATATATACAGTGCGTGTAACTTTTAATGATGAAAGAATGAATATAGAGAGTGAAAATTTCGACGTCTAATTTTAAAATATATACAGTGTGTGTGACTTTTAATGATGAAAGAATGAATATACAGAGTGTAAATTTCGACGTCTAATTTTAAAATATATACAGTGCGTGTAACTTTTAATGATGAAAGAATGAATATAGAGAGTGAAAATTTCGACGTCTAATTTTAAAATATATACAGTGGTGTAATTTTAAATTAAGAAAAAGGAATATACAGGGTGTACCGACGATCCCAAACCACTCACGCAAACAAAAGGCTGCGAGACGCGAAGCGTCGAGTCTTTTTACAAGTGAGAGGCAAGAATTGAGAAAAAGGAATATACAGGGTGTACTGACGATCCCAAACCACTCACACAAACAAAAGGCTGCGAGACGCGAAGCGTCGAGTCTTTTTACAAGTGAAAGGCAAGAATTAAAAAAAAAGGAATATACAGTTTGTACCGACGATCCCAAACCAAACACACAAACAAAATACTGCGAGACGCGAAGCGTCGAGTCTTTTTACAAGTGAGAGGCAAGTATTAAAAAAAAAAAAGGAATATACAGGGTGTACCGACGATCCCAAACCAGTCACAGGTGTAGACGGCAGTTAGCGTAGAGTGGTGCGGTTTAACTGGTCTGCCGAGTTGGGACGTAAGTGGTGCGTTCTAGGTGGAGCGCGGACTTTCTGCTTTCTGTTGGGTTGGGGCGTAAGTGGTGCGTTCCAGGTGGATCGCGGGCTTTCTACTTTCTGCCGAGTTGGGGCGGTAAGCGGACATCGAACGATTGATTAGTAGGCCGGGTGAACTGGCCCGAATATCTAGTTAATAACACTAAAAGGCATATTTTGCGGTGCGCCATAAGAATAACGTTGGAACCCCCTAGAAAACGCGGGCGGAAGGATTTCTGGAGGGGTGAGGGGTTAATTGTGGGGGCGGAGGGGACGGAGGGGGGTCGAAAACTACGCTCACCCTACTCGATAGAGGGTACATTAAATCTCGACCGTTTGGGCGTAAAAATTTTATAAACATCGCGTCGAAAATGGGATACCGAAATATCACGCCAATGTAGGGGAGATGGCCGGACGCGACTGTCAGATTTCGGAATTTTCCCGTCAAAATGCTTCATCTTCTTCGGAAAAGGAGAGTCCTCTAAAGTCACTCGGGTGCTCGACGAATGTCGAAAATAGGTCGAGCCGACTTTCCTCTTTCCGAATATAACGAGAAAACTACCGAAAATCTTTCGATTTTCGCCCGACAAGCGAAAATATAGTGCCGTGTTTATGTGTCAATTTTGCCCGCTATTCATATGTAATATGGCGTCATGTCAAACGCTACCTGCCGCTCTTCGCTCTTGACGACGATTGTGACGGTTAAAATCGGTCTATTTTTTTGAAGAATTGTCCAGAAAGCTTCCGATATGTGTCAGGTTACCGAAAACTATCTTTACACCGCCGAAAACACGTGATTTATGAAGATATCACATCGTTTCTGGCAAGCTGTCATTCGTGATCTCGATGCGCTAAACCCTTGAAGAGATTTATCGCATTAAACGTTCGATGGGAACCAATTTGAAAGGTTTGAGATTAGTTTGAAGCTTAGAAAGCCGCAATATAGCTATTAGTACTTCAATTTTTAACAATAACCCCGTTTTAGATCGATTCTAATGTGAAATCAAGGTCGATATATCGAAACGTCAGATCCGCAATTTTACGCTGAAAATGCGCTTCTAGGGCCACGATGTCGTTCGAAAATCGAACAATTTACAAAGAATTAGACGTCAGGTATGTCGACAAGGCGAAAATTCGCATTAAAATGCCAAGTATAAGTCTAATTCGAAGTGTACACATCGTATCAATTGGAGA
Organism: Cetonia aurata; assembly: GCA_949128085.1. Taxonomy (NCBI): domain Eukaryota; kingdom Metazoa; phylum Arthropoda; class Insecta; order Coleoptera; family Scarabaeidae; genus Cetonia; species Cetonia aurata. Next base: position 24,643,742 of record OX421889.1, on the reverse strand, counting down.
GGTTAATATTATTCAAATGGAAACTCTGACATTATTTTGAAGCTTAAGAAGGGCAAGTACATCTTTATATCGCTATTAGGACGTCAATTTTTAAAATCAACGGCTTTTATTAGTTCAGTTCTGATGTAAATCAATCCATTTGTCAAATGTATACGTCAAGGTAAAAACACATAGCATAAAACCAGGTTTTAAATAACATTGCTTACCGGGGAGTTTGGTCGACCGACATAAGCGCTTGGATTTCGGCAATAACGGGAGACGGGCCCGGTTTCGAATCCGAATTAGCGCTAATTTTTTTTAAATTATTTTTTCATTTTATTTTAATCTATTTGTATTTTCTGCGTATGTTCGAGTTTTTTTACGTGAGTTTCGAAAAAAAAGGCAAAATTAATTCAAATATTAAGAAATAACAGACCAGAATATTCCAAATTGAGGGTTTGTGAGCTGTATTCGTGATAAAATTGATTATTTATGTGTGTGGGATATATGACTCATTTAAGGTATCATATATACGAATATTTTTTGATAATTTCCACGTTTAATTTTTGAAATATATACAGTGTGTGCGATTTTTTAATCAAGAAAAATATACAGTGTGACAATTCAAACAATTCAAAAATTAAGAAATTCGACATTTTTTCGTCGTGAAACGGTGAAACGCGCAGCGTGGAGTCTTTGAAAGTGAGAGCCAAATAAAAACTAATCTTTTGTATTATCTGCAAATATACAGTAGTGTTCAGATAAAGGTTACCACTATGGAAAATTTATATATTCATACAATTTTGTCAAACTTTGCATACTACGTGCGGTGGCAATTTTCACGTTCAGTTATTAAAATATATACAATGTGTGTTATTTTTAATCAAAAAAAATGAATACACAGAGCGACAAAAATTAATATACAGAGTGAAAATAATTTCGAAGTCTAATTTTAAAATATATACAATGTATGTCATTTTTAATTATGAAACAATGAATATACAGAGTGAAAATTTCGACGTCTAATTTTAAAATATATACAGTGCGTGTAATTTTTAATGATGAAGGAATGAATATAGAGAGTGAAAATTTCGACGTCTAATTTTAAAATACATACAGTGTGTGTGACTTTTAATGATGAAAGAATGAATATACAGAGTGTAAATTTCGACGTCTAATTTTAAAATATATACAGTGCGTGTAACTTTTAATGATGAAAGAATGAATATAAGAGTGAAAATTCCGACGTCTAATTTTAATTTTAAAATATGTACGATGTGTTAATTATGAAAGAATGACTATACAGAGTGAAAATTTCGACGTTAAATTTTAAAATATATACAGTGTTTGTGACTTTTAATGATAAAAGAATGAATATACAGAGTGAAAATTTCGACGTGTAATTTTAAAATATATACAGTGTGTGTAATTTTAAATTAAGAAAATGGAATATACAGGGTGTACCGACGATCCCAAACCACTCACGCAAACAAAAGGCTGCGAGACGCGAAGCGTCGAGTCTTTTTACAAGTGAGAAGCAAGAACAAAAAAAAAGGAATATACAGGGTGTACCGACGATCCCAAACCAATCACATAAATAAAATACTGCGAGACGCGAAGCGTCGAGTCTTTTTACAAGTGAGAGGCAAGTATTAAAAAAAAAGGAATATACAGGGTGTACCGACGATCCCAAACCAATCACACAAACAAAATACTGCGAGACGCGAAGCGTCGAGTCTTTTTACAAGTGAGAGGCAAGTATTAAAAAAAAGGAATATACAGGGTGTACCGACGATCCCAAACCAATCACACAAACAAAATACTGCGAGACGCGAAGCGTCGAGTCTTTTTACAAGTGAGAGGCAAGTATTAAAAAAAGGGAATATACAGGGTGTACCGACGATCCCAAACCAAACACACAAACAAAATACTGCGAGACGCGAAGCGTCGAGTCTTTTTACAAGTGAGAGGCAAGTATTAAAAAAAAAGGAATATACAGGGTGTACCGACGATCCCAAACCAATCACACAAACAAAATACTGCGAGACGCGAAGCGTCGAGTCTTTTTACAAGTGAGAGGCAAGTATTAAAAAAAAGGAATATACAGGGTGTACCGACGATCCCAAACCAATCACACAAACAAAATACTGCGAGACGCGAAGCGTCGAGTCTTTTTACAAGTGAGAGGCAAGTATTAAAAAAAGGGAATATACAGGGTGTACCGACGATCCCAAACCAAACACACAAACAAAATACTGCGAGACGCGAAGCGTCGAGTCTTTTTACAAGTGAGAGGCAAGTATTAAAAAAAAAGGAATATACAGGGTGTACCGACGATCCCAAACCAATCACACAAACAAAATACTGCGAGACGCGAAGCGTCGAGTCTTTTTACAAGTGAGAGGCAAGTATTAAAAAAAAGGAATATACAGGGTGTACCGACGATCTCAAACCAATCACAGGTGTACACGGCAGTTAGCGTAGGGTGGTGCGGTTTAACTGGTCTGCCGAGTTGGGACGTAAGTGGTGCGTTCTAGGTTGAGCGCAGACTTTCTGCTTTCTGTTGGGTTGGGGCGTAAGTGGTGCGTTCCAGGTGGAGCGCGGGCTTTCTACTTTCTGCCGAGTTGGGGCGGTAAGCGGACATCGAACGATTCATTAGTAGGCCGGGTGAACTGGCCCGAATATCTAGTTAATAACACTAAAAGGCATATTTTGCGGCGCGCCATAAGAATAACGTTGGAACCCCCTAGAAAACGCGGGCGGAAGGATTTCTGTAGGGGTGAGGGGTTAATTGTGGGGGCGGAGGGGACGGAGGGGGGTCGAAAAGTACGCTCACCCTACTCGATAGAGGGTACATTAAATCTCGACCGTTTGGGCGTAAAAATTTTATAAACATCGAGTCGAAAATGGGATACCGAAATATCACGCCAATGTAGGGGAGATGGCCGGACGCGACTGTCAGATTTCGGAATTTTCCCGTCAAAATGCTTCATCTTCTTCGGGAAAAGAGAGTCCTCTAAAGTCACTCGGGTGCTCGACGAATGTCGAAAATAGGTCGAGCCGACTTTCCTCTTTCCGAATATAACGAGAAAACTACCGAAAATCTTTCGATTTTCGCCCGACAAGCGAAAATATAGTGCCGTGTTTATGTGTCAATTTTGCCCGCTATTCGTATGTAATATGGCGTCATGTCAAACGCTACCTGCCGCTCTTCGCTCTTGACGACGATTGTGACGGTTAAAATCGGTCTATTTTTTTGAAGAATTGTCCAGAAAGCTTCCGATATGTGTCAGGTTACCGAAACTTATCTTTACACAACCGAAAACACGTAATTTATGAAGATATAACGTCATTTCTGGCAAGCTGTCATTCGTAACCTCGATGCGCTAAACCCTTGAAGAGATTTATCGCATTAAACGTTCGATGGGAACCAATTTGAAAGGTTTGAGATTATTTTGAAGCTTAAAATGCCACAATATAGCTATTAGTACGTCAATTTTTACAAATAACCCCTTTTTAGATCGATTTTAATGTAAAATCAAGGTCGATATATCGAAACGTCAGATCCGCAATTTTACGCTGAAAAAGCGCTTATGTGCCACCGAAGTCGTTCGAAAGACGAACAATTTACAAAGAATTAGACGCCAGGTATGTCGGCAAGGCGAAAATTCGCATTAAAATGCCAAGTATAAGTATAATTCGAAGTGTAGGTACACATCGTATCAATTGGAGAGGTTAATATCATTCAAATGGAAACTCTGACATTATTTTGAAGCTTAAGAAAGGCAAGTACATCTTTATATCGCTATTAGTACGTTCATTTTTCAAATCAATGGCTTTTATTAGTTCAGTTCTGATGTAAATCAATCCATTTGTCAAATGTATACGTCAAGGTAAAAACACATAACATAAAACCAGATTTTAAGCATCAACTATTATCAAGGGGTTTGGTCGACTGACATAAGCGCTTGGATTTCGGCAAAGACGGAAGACGGGCCCGGTTTCGAATCCCCGAATTAGCTTTATTTTTTTTAAATTGTTTTTTCATTTTATCTTGATCTTTTTGTATTTTCTGCATATTATTCGATTTTTTTTTAAGTGAGTTTCGAAAAAAGGCAAAATTAATTCAAATATTAAGATATAACAGACCAGAATATTCCAAATTGAGGGTTTGTGAGCTGTATTCGTGATAAAATTTATTATTTATGTGTGTGGGATATATTACTCATTAAGTATCATATATGCGAATATTTTTTGATAATTTCCACGGTTAATTTTTGAAATATATACAGTGTGTGCGATTTTTTAATCAAGAAAAATATACAGTGTGACAATTCAAACAATTCAAAAATTAAGAAATTCCACATCTTTTTCAACTAGACGTCGAGTTGTCGAGGGCGAAACGCGCAGCGTCGAGTCTTTGAAAGTGAGAGGCAAATAAAAAAGAATCTTTTTGTATTATCTGCGTATATACAGTAGCGTTCAGATAAAGGTTGCCACTATGGAAAATTTATATATTCATACAATTTTGTCAAACTTTGCATACTACGTGCGGTGGCAATTTTCACGTTCAGTTATTGAAATATATACAATGTGTGTTATTTTTAATCAAGAAAATTGAATACACACAGCGACAAAAATTAATATACAGAGTGAAAATAATTTCGACGTCTAATTTTAAAATATATACAATGTATGTCATTTTTAATTATGAAACAATGAATATACAGAGTGAAAAGTTCGACGTCTAATTTTAAAATATATACAGTGCGTGTAACTTTTAATGATGAAAGAATGAATATAGAGAGTGAAAATTTTGACGTCTAATTTTAAAATATATACAGTGTGTGTGACTTTTAATGATGAAAGAATGAATATACAGAGTGTAAATTTCGACGTCTAATTTTAAAATATATACAGTGCGTGTAACTTTTAATGATGAAAGAATGAATATACGAGTGAAAATTCCGACGTCTAATTTTAAAATATGTACGATGTGTTAATTATGAAAGAATGACTATACAGAGTGAAAATTTCGACGTCAAATTTTAAAATATATACAGTGTTTGTGACTTTTAATGATAAAAGAATGAATATACAGAGTGAAAATTTCGACGTATAATTTTAAAATATATACAGTGTGTGTAATTTTAAATTAAGAAAATGGAATATACAGGGTGTACCGACGATCCCAAACCACTCGCGTAAACAAAAGGCTGCGAGACGCGAAGCGTCGAGTCTTTTTACAAGTGAGAAGCGAGAACAAAAAAAAAGGAATATACAGGGTGTACCGACGATCCCAAACCACTCGCGTAAACAAAAGGCTGCGAGACGCGAAGCGTCGAGTCTTTTTACAAGTGAGAAGCAAGAACAAAAAAAAAGGAATATATAGGGTGTACCGACGATCCCAAACCAATCACACAAACAAAATACTGCGAGACGCGAAGCGTCGAGTCTTTTTACAAGTGAGAGGCAAGTATTAAAAAAAGGAATATACAGGGTGTACCGACGATCCCAAACCAATCACACAAACAAAATACTGCGAGACGCGAAGCGTCGAGTCTTTTTACAAGTGAGAGGCAAGTATTAAAAAAAAGGAATATACAGGGTGTACCGACGATCCCAAACCAATCACATAAACAAAATACTGCGAGACGCGAAGCGTCGAGTCTTTTTACAAGTGAGAGGCAAGTATTAAAAAAAAAGGAATATACAAGGTGTACCGACGATCCCAAACCAGTCACAGGTGTAGACGGCAGTTAGCGTAGAGTGGTGCGGTTTAATTGGTCTGCCGAGTTGGGACGTAAGTGGTGCGTTCTAGGTGGAGCGCAGACTTTCTGCTTTCTGTTGGGTTGGGGCGTAAGTGGTGCGTTCCAGGTGGAGCGCGGGCTTTCTGCTTTCTGCCGAGTTGGGGCGGTAAGCGGACATCGAACGATTGATTAGTAGGCCGGGTGAACTGGCCCGAATATCTAGTATTTATGCTATAGTAGGGCAGCTAGTACATACGCGCAGTCTTTGATTAAAAGACTTGATCGTCTCCAGCAGTGTATTGATCCTTCAGCCTCCTGATAGCAGTTATGACATCACCCTCGGTTACATGATGAATATGAATATGACAAGAGATAGGGAATCATTCAAATTATAACTAACATCACCTGATACGTAAATGCTTTTAAAGTAGTTAGCAAACCTATTTACAATGTCTTGTGGGGAATTCAGTGTGATTATAAGAAACTCTGCCCGGTATCCTACTTTGCTTTTTCTTTTCTCTCACAAAATTCCAGAATTGCCTAGGTTTTGAATTGGTTACAAAGCTTTTAAGTGAAGGAATATGTAGCAAATGCTTCATGGCCGCCAATCAAAACTGATTGGAGCACCACGAAAAGATACGTAAGTGCTTCTAAGCTTAAAAGCAAAAACGAAAAGAGAATTGATTCTTTCGTATCGAGACATGTTGTAATATCTGTAGCCCTTCTCTCTAAGAATTCATGTTTCACCCTACTAAAGTGAACCTACCCTAGCTACAGCGATCTAACCCCGCCTTATTGGGAAATCGTCGAAATCAATCATATTTCCCAGCACAAAAGCACAATTACACCACTTCCTATTACCCCTGCGCACTGAGCGAAACCAATACCACGCCAACTCCATCCGCGTTATGGCTTTGGCTTTCCATAACTAAGCCTTACCAAAACCAGAGAGCGTCATCAATTAGTAGAGTCGCTAGACCGAACTCGCCGAGCCACGCTTGCATATTTAACCCAGCCTTTTCCCCTTCCCAGTCATCATCGGTTTGACCTCCACGCCGAGCTACAAAGCGTCTCACCGCCTGCTACGGCCTAAATCTTAGCCGCATATACCGAGGTTCCTACGTAAGATTTCGGTATGGGTAGTTCATTCTGCCATTTACTTGGAAAGGGGAAGGAATGCTCGCCATGTATGAACGTACACTGCCCTTCAGATCTAATGTCTCTCTCTTGCGACGACTAAATATTGATACTTGTCTTCCGCATACCAAGGCCAAGTATAGTATATCACTTTTAACGTCTGTAATGGTTTTATTGCACCATCGGTGGCGATTATTACCTAACCCCCCATTTTAAGGATGCAATTTACCTGCTTACAGCATATGAATCAGGAGGCCATATTGACTATAAATTACGGCCCTGAAAGATGATAGCAAAAGGTAATTCTAATTTTAAATTGTTTGTAGGACACAACAAAACTGTCATTAATAATTATGAAATCAACATGTTTTTTCGGCTGCCACATCCGAAAGTGCAACCTTACTACACTCATTCGAAGATAGAAAACGCCATTCCATCGAATTGAACGGTCAACGTGTTTCTTCCGTTACTTATCTATTATTTTCTATGATGAAATGTTGGTATCAAATGGGTAGTCTATTTGTGTTAGTGGACCAGGGTTAAATAACTAGTAATGTGACATTTATGGATCACTAAAGTTAATGTTCCATTACCTAATGAACGATTAACGGTTTGATTAACAAACCGATCAGGTCAATAATAGTGAAACTTAAGGAATTTTGCCTGGGTATAACGTATGTCACATAAGTTTTGAGAAAATTTTCGTCGGCGTAAAAATAACTATAATAATGTCCAATTATGTCGTACAAACTTGAAATACGGAAAGCATTTACAGCCTGGTTGGACATGTACCCAAGCAAGAAATTGTAAACATATTTTGGAATCAAAATATTTCAAAGACAACCATTTATAGAACAATTGCAGAATGTGAACAAGGTATACCATGCCTTAATTTACCAAAAAGTGGACGTCCCGGAATGTTGACCGAACATCTAGCCAACCTAATCTGTGAAAGTGCAAAAGACCGCGTTGGAACGTCATGCCGAAAGTTATCCAGAAGATTTAATGTTTCTCATGAAACTGTAAGAAGGGTATTGAAAAAACAGGCCTAAAGTTTCGTAAAAGACGTAAATGTCCACGTTATACAGAGGACCAGTTACGAAGAATTCCAATGTGTTGTCGTAGATTACGCCGAACTCATTTTGCAAACAATAAAGTGATCATCATGGACGATGAAAAATATTTTACGTTCTCTCACTCAGACATGAAAGGCAATGATGGTTTTTATACCGATAATATAGAAAATTGTGCAGATAATGTTAAATACAAAACCAAAAATAAATTTGAAGATAAAATTCTAGTTTGGTGTGCCATATCGGAGAGAGGAGTTTCACGACCTTATGTTGGGCATGTGAGGGGTGAGGCAGTTAATGCCAACATTTATACCGAAAGATGCCTACCGAAGTTGCCACAGTTTATTACTACGACTCATCCACGTGAAGAAATAATGTTTTGGCCGGACTTAGCAAGTTGCCATTATGCAAGAACGACTAGAACATGGTTAGAAGCTCACAACATACCCTTTGTGCCAAGAGCAGACAATCCGCCAAATGTGCCACAAGCTCGACCCATCGAAGATTTTTGGGGAATATTGACCAGAAAAGTATATGATAATGGGTGGGAAGCTCAAAATGAAGCTCAACTAAGGCGAAGAATATATCAAAAGATAAGAGAAATTGATATAAACATCGTCCAAAACATGATGGGACAAGTTAGACAAAAACTGCGTGCCATTGAGGACCATGGCCCTCTGTCATTATTTTAATTGTAGTTTTAATTAATTTAAATATAAGGTAAAATGTTGGTAAAGTGGTCATTTGAATAAATTACGTTACACTTACTTTAAAGAATTTAATTATTTTTCCCAAAACTTATGTGACATACGTTATATCGGCGAATATAAACTCAGCCGATTATGAAAATTAGCAATAATCCCCTATGTAAACTCGGCCCAATGGACAAAGCGTCTAATAAAAAATGTGGGGCTGTGGGTGGACTGCAGTCACGGAAATCTGGACTATTACACGACCCAGCTTTTTACGGCGCATGGCTGTTTCCGCGCTTACGCAAAAAGATTTGGGAAAGATGTAAACGACAGCTGCATCTATTGTGGGCAGATAAACACGGCAGAACACACCCTTTTTGCCTGCGACAGGTGGACCGAAGCAAGGAGAGCTGCAAGCACCATTATTGGCCAGCAAATAAGCCCAGAAACCGTAATGACATTAATGATGGAGTCCGCCAAGAACTGGAGAGCAGTCCAAAGTATGTGCAGAAATATACTGGGCCAGAAAGAGAAAGAGGAGCGGCACAGACAAAGAAATGCTAGGGTAGGCGGCACCTGATGTTATATTACCCATGATTCCGGGTGCCGCAGAGGGGCTTTTCCGAGGGGTTTTAGTGGGTGAGAGTCCCACACTACCAAGCGCGATCGAACTAAGTGCTTGGTGTGCATAACGCATTTCCCCTTGTTAAAAACTCGGCCGGTCAAAAATTTTATATTGTAGTTTCCATATTAACAGTATTCGGAAATAAATTTCACGCTTTAAATGACTTCTCTTTTTGTAATTGCTTTATTGCTCATCGTGCATTATACGTAATAAACAGGGTTATTATTGCATAGTATGAAATAAAAAAAGGGGTGAAAGATATATATGAGCAATGCCTACATATAAAAAATTGCGGTTCTAAGTGCACGTAGTACCGAGAAAATGATTTTTCTTTATTCGAGTCCGGCTCTAACTCATTTAGCATACCGGTGAATCACCGGTCGTCGCCATACTTTGAAAGTTGGGACTTACAATTAGTGTGCACTTGCTATCCGCAATGGATGCGTGCGTTTGCAATGGCAGCGTATACGAATATCGAATACACTGACATGATATTAATTTATGGTGAAACAGGACAGAATAGTGTTGCAGCAAGGAATTTGTACGTAGAACGTTTCCCGCATCGATATCATCCTTCGCCTGAAACATTTGTAAGAGCCGTGTATCGACTTCGAGGGACAGGATCAATAATTCCTCGTTTTGAAGGTCATGGGCCTCAAAGATCATGCAGAGTACTACAAGCCGAAGAGAAAATATTAAATATTGTAGAAGCAGATCTCGACATAACCATAACAACCCTCGCGCGGAAAGTAAATGTATGCCAAGCTACAGTGCATCAAATTTTAAAAAGGAGTTTACTTCATCCGTATCCTATTCAACGCGTGCAACTATTAACGGACTTAGATTATCCCCGTCGAATTGCCTTCTGTGAGTGGTTCTAACGCCGAGAAGTTCGTCAGCCTGATCTTGCGTCAGTAATCCTATTTACGGACGAATGTACATTTACCAATTATGATATCTTAAATTATTACAACATTCACCACTGGGCGTATGAAAACCCCCATGATATTAAGCAAGGCTCCTCTCAAGTTAGGATATCCGTCAATGTTTAGGCAGGGCTAGTAGGCGATCAACAATTTAGACTATACATATATACTCCCAGCACGGTTAAATGCGGAATCTTATTTATTTTTTTTTCACAACGAATTGCCTGAATATTTGAACGACATACCATTAGCGACACGCCTACAATTATGGTTCATGCACGATGGAGCACCCGCGCATAGTAGTAGGGTCGTTCAACAATTTTTAAACCGGACATTCCCACATTGGATTCGACGTGAAAGTCACATTGTGTGGCCAGCCCGTTGCCCCGATCTAAATCCACTAGACTTTTTCTGTGGGGATACATAAAAAGTTTATGATCGTCGCCTTGACATAGAAAATACCGAAGATCTGCGAAACCGTGTTTTCGTGCCAGCTCAACGCATTCGCGAGGAAATGTTAAATTTTACGAGCCTATGTAACAGCTTCCGTCGCCGAATTGATGCTTGGATTCGAGCTGTTTCACTTGCTGCAGTCCTTTTAAGGACTACCACAAATTTCGTAAAAGAAATTGAAAACATATACATACTATACTATATTTGATATTTGAAACACGCTGCATAAAGTTAACAATCATACAATAGTTTTATTACAAACAAAATAAGTTTATTTTAACCCTCCAGCGGGCGCGCCCGCGGCAAAATGCCGCATATTTTAAGTTTTTATTTGTAAATGCTGTACATTAAAACTGACGCCGCCGTTCTTCCAGGTATTCGTACTAGATACATTTGTCACCCCACTTCAATACCCAACAGCCATTATTTCGGTCGGCATTAGTTGCAGTGTTGCGTTTAAATTAGAGTGTGCAATTTTTGCGGCTGATTTACCGCGACGCGCCCGGTCATGTAAGTATAATATGTTTATGGAGTATTTGTTTTTTCAAATTGAGCATGTATTAATACTTATTTATTGTGTTTGATATTTATATCTTTACGTACGTATGCGTTTATATATGTCGTTTTAGCTCAAATTTTTTATAGATTTTTTAATTTTTTGTTGCACGTGGAAAACAAATTTGAGCCCGGACGAATTAAAAAGAGCGTTGCAACAGGTGGTAAGTGAATTAGAAGAAGAAAGATCTACGATAGAACATGAACGTGTAGGATATTGTAACGTAATTGATGATGATTTTGACAGCGACTCAGACCAGGAGCCAGAAATTATTGAAAGGAACGATTACAGCAGTGATTCTGAACAATCAGCAGATGAAGAAGAAGCAGAACTTGAAGCACGCGCTCAAGACGAAGATTATCAGTTTTTTATTGGAAAAGACAATGAGACTCTTTAGATTAGTCAGCCTGTTTCTTCAGGTAAAATGCAAGCAAAAAACATCATAAAAATTCTACCCGGTCCAAAAGGAAATTTCTGTCTTACTTCTTCCGTTCCAAAGAAAAACAAGACAGTTATATTTCTGTCCACAATGCACAATGCCTCAGATGTGGATGAAGATTCAAAGAAGTCGTTGGTAAACTTGGACTACAATTCCACAAAAGGGGGTGTTGATACAGTGGACCAGATGTGTGCTTCATATAGAGTATCGAGAACTACAAGAAGATGGCCTCTTGCCGTATTTTTTAGACATCTCGATATAGCGGGAATAAATGCCCGTGTTATATTTAAATTTAACAATTTGGACAACAAAGATAATAGACGTGTGTTTTTGAACTAATGAAAGATCACTTGAAAGAGAGGTCTCTGATACAATCGCTACCTAAGGAGATTTATTTCTTTTTGTCCAAATATAGAAATGAAGATGGGTCTGGAAGAAATGAAGCAGTGAAGGTTGGCATTTGTTTCGTTTGTGGCACTCACAAAAACAATAAAACCAAACAAATGTGTAGCAAGTGTGGAAAAAATATTTGTAAAAAGCATAGTTCCATGCATATTACATGCGTAAAATGTAAAGAAGAGGAAATGGAAGTAGAATAAAATGCTGATCGGAATATCTGTGCAATAAGAAGTTTTTTTATTTCTGTTTATATAAGAAGTTTATTTTGTGATTTATTTTTTTAAGTACTACTTGTAGAATTACATTTATTTTTGGTTATAAATATGTTTCAGTTTGATTTATTAAACACATTTTAAAGTATTAAATGGCGTTTTTTGTAAGAAAAGACATTTGCGGTGCAATAGCCGCGGCGCGTCTGTTCATGGGATTAAAGAAGGCGCGCCCGCTGGAGGGTTAAAACAAATTTAACCTTTAAAAAGCACTACTATTTTACGCACAATAAAGAAATCAACTGAATGCTTTCTTTGCATTCTGGTGTTTCCTTCTCATCTCGGTTTAAATCTGGTGAATGAATTCACTATGCGTAACATTTAATTTTTTCGCAGTTTACTTACAGATGGTTGAAATTCATGTCCTATCAGATTTCTGTATATATGTAGGGTAAACACAGATGTGGGCCGTCTTTATCTACATTTTGGGCCCTAAAATGTGGAAAACTACAACATGCACATAGAATCGCAATTTTTTTGTATTTAGCCATTACTCATGTATATTTTTCACCCCTTTTTTTATTTAGTACTATGCAATAATAACCCTGTACACAAACACAAAATCTGCATACTCCTCAGTTCTGAATCAATGCATTTCTTATTTAGCACTTTCACGTTATGCGTCAAAACAATAAACGCAATGACACAAATAATAAAATATAGATACATCGTCGCAAGGGAGAGACATTAGATCTGAAGTGCACTGTACACAGGTACCTTCATTTAAGCCATGTGTGTCTGCTGTTCCCTCGAAATTACGCATAATCGAATCTAGTCGGCCGTGGATTAATTCCGATCCGTCGCTTTCGGCTGAAATGTCAACAACTGCAAGCGGGCAAATAGGGGGCGCCGTTATCGATTTGTTAAACGCGTACGTAATTGAAATTTCGCGTTTGACGGTGTGGCTGTGAGAGATGGCATTATTGTACGTTGGAGTACAAGTATGTGCTATTTTTTTTTTTTGTTCTTTTGTATACGGTTCGCCCATATAGAATTGAGAGGTCCCCGAATAAACAACAAATTAAATTAAGCTTTCGTCGCCTACCTACATAATACAGATTAAAGAGGTGCTGTTCTTTCGTGTGAATTAAATTTAATAGTTTTTTTGTTTTGAGTAGGTTGTTTAGACCACAGTTATTTTCGGAATTAAATACGCAAGATCTAACGATTCTAAATATTCTTTATATATTTATATAATAAACTATTTCATTTGTAATTAAGTCTAAATGAAATTAAAAATAAAGAAGGGGAGAAGCTAATAAGAAGAGGTCACTAAACGTTAATCTCTGTTTTGTTCTGGCTTTGTCACTACTGAATGGAGGTCAGAGTACTTCTGTAAAATATTATATATATATATATATATATTAGCACTGCGAGCCTAGGAGGCTCATGGCTTCACTGGTAATTTTCTTCCATCGGTTTCTATCCTTCGCTAGTTCTTTCCATCCTGCTATCCTTAATGTGTTTATATCCTTTTCCACTTCTGTCCTCCACCTTCCCCTTGGCCTTCCTCTTCTCCTCTTTCCCCCAACTGTCCTTGCTATTATCATTTTTGGTATTCTTGAGTCCACCATCCTTTCCATATGCCCCATCCATCTCAACCTCTGTGCCTTCACCACTCCCACTATATTTGCTTCTCCATAAAGTTCATTCAGCTCTTGGTTTGTTCTTCTCACCCATATCTCTCCCTCCCTCTTCCCTCCAAATATTTTTCTCAAAACTTTCCGCTCCCATACCGCCAGCCTTGCTTGCTCCACCTTGTTTAGAGTCCAAGTCTCACTAGCATACAAAACTACTGGTCTTACTACCGTTTTATATATCTTTACCTTCAATTTTCTTGATACATCATTCTTCCTTAACATTCCATTAAGCGATGCAATACATCTATTTCCTGCCATTAATCTTGCTTGAATTTCCATTTCACAACCCGGCTTTCTAGTAATTATCGTTCCTAGGTATGTACAATTTTCCACCTCCTCGAAATGGTATACCCTTCCATTCTGCGTGTCTATTCTTAGATACCCTCCTTTTCTAAATTTCTTTTCAGACCATTCCATATATTTTGTCTTTTCCTCGTTTATGTATAGTCCAACCTTCTGCCCTTGTTCTTCTAGTCTTTTTATAATCTTCTTTAATTCTTCCTTGCTTCTTGTCAATATAACCAAATCGTCAGCAAAAGCCAGGCATTGATGTCTTCTCTGGTATAAAATTCCAGACCTGTTAATGTCTGCCTCCCTCATAACTCTTTCCAATAGTAGGCTGAACAGTGTCGTCGACAGGGGATCACCTTGTCTTACACCGCTGTTAATTTCAAATATTAGCTAATAATAATAATAATACTTTATTGCCGTTAGATCATTGTAGACATTGGCAGTGTCAAGAGATGTATAAATAGTTCTAATATGTATAATACAAAACACAAGCAAAACTACACAAACAACAAATACAAGAGCTTACCCAATATAGGCTTATAGCATAAAAGATTAGTTAGTATTCACTTAAACTATAGGGACTTTTATCAATAAGATAATCTCTCAATCGCTGCTTGAATAATGTTTGCGTGGTACACTCTTTAATATCATTTGGCAGAAGATTAAAAAAAAGTGGGCCCAGCATAACAAGGAGATTTCTTAAAGACCTCCGTCTTTGCTAGCTCTACATGCAAATGCCCACGATTACGATTGTTCACATCATGAACCATGCCAGATGTTTGCAATTTATCTTTATGTATGAAAGTAAATGTTAAAAGTTTATATAAATAAATGGATGTCAATGTCAGTATACGTTTTACTTTAAACATATTCCTGCAAGTAGCTTGCGGATGTAAACAAATATAGATATGATTATTCTCTTTTGAATTATAAAAATCCGCTGTAAACCATTAGAGCTGCATGCCTGACCACAAACCTCTATAATATATGACAATATTGGGTACACTAACGCATAATAAACAGTCAACAGAGAATTTGAACTTAATGTTGACATCAAACTTTGAATAACATAATAACATCTGTTCAATTTAGCTACTTATAGATGGCCAGCGATTTCCCTTTTAGAGGTATTTACTTCAATTAATAATAATAATCTTTAGTAACCACAATTTGGAAACAAAAGCAAAAGAAAACATAAAGAAAAAATTACGATTCGAACTCGCAACCTTCGTATTAGTGATGTGACGAGCCCGTGATTTTGAGAATCGAGTAACTCGTATTCGTTTCGCAAAAGAATCGAGTCCATACTCGAGTATGTAGAGTCGATTCTGGTACTCGAATTCCCAGACGCGATCCCAGTATTCCAGCTACCAGATTCGATTCTGCTACTCGATTTCCAAGACTCGATTCTAGTATTCGAGTTCCCAGACTCGATTCTAGTATTCGAGTTCGCAGACTCGATTTTAATGGTCAAGGTTTTAGGTGTTTGCCAGTACAAACAAACGAAGTAATCTTATTGTTAAAATTCTATTAGCACAAGGATATAAAAACACTATGCTTGTACTGAGATTAGTAACTTATGGTAGCCTTAAAAATTGTTACATCCCTTAAGAAATACCTGCATTCAATAGCGCACGTCGGCTTTTTTCTTTTGCTAGCGCGGGTAACTTTGTCCAAAAGCAGATTTTTCTTTTGTGATAACAATAAAAAAAACATCAGACAAAAAAAAATGAGCCAAAGAGATGCCTCAACTTTTTTTAAAATACCCAGGGGCACTTTGCAAAATAAACTGGGCAACAAGTTTACTAATAAACCAGGTCACCCAACAGTTTTATCTGTAGCAGAACAAGAGAAAATTGTTGGTTATGTACTGTTATTTTCTTCGTATGGATTTCCGCTGGACACCCAAGATTTGAGACAATTGATTAAAAATTATCTAGATAAGAAGGGCGTTCAGATTTCATGTTTTCCTAACAACATGCCGGGAAAGTATTGGCTGAAAGATTTCCTAGAAGAAAATCCTGCAATCTCCAAACGATTTGCTACAAATATCAAAATCAAAAGAGCTGCAGTGAATTCGGATGTCATCAATAAATATTTTGACGAATTGGCTAAAAAAATTAAAGATGTGCCTTCATCTAATATTTTCAACTTGGATGAAACGAATCGAACCGACGATCCCGGCAAAAAAAAAATTCTCTGTAAGAGGGGGTGCAAATATTCGGAAATGATAATAAATTCTTCAAAACAGGCCACATCTATAATGTTCTGCGGAAACGCAGACGGAAGGATGATTCCTCCCTATGTCGTGTACAAATCTAAATTTTTACATAACACTTGGTGTGAAGGTGGCCCTGTTGGCACTAAATACAATAGCACATCATCCGGTTGGTTTGACTTGACAACATTCGAAGATTGGTTTAGAAGACAGCTTTTACCTGAATTGAAAAAGTTAGAAGGAACAAAGGTTGTTCTTTGTGACAACCTGTCCTCTCACATAAACATGGACATTTTTGATATCTGCAACGCAAATGACATTAAATTTATATGTCTTCCACCAAACACGACACATCTAACACAGCCCCTGGACGTGGCCTATTTTGCGCCATTGAAAAGGGCGTGGAGAAAGATTTTAAGTGAATTCAAGTTACTATTGCAAAAAGTCAGTTTCCTCGTCTTTTAAAGAAACTAGTTGAAACCATAAATAACGAAGAAATTTTGAAAAGTGGTTTTAGGAAGCCTGGTATTTATCCGTTGGATAGGACACAAGTACTACAGAGACTTCCTGGCAAAGAATTAACTGGTAGTAATTCTAAAGCAATAGATGAAACAGTATTAGATTTTTTGAAGAAGAAAAGATACATCTATGAAGACGATAACACGGCGCCACGAAAAAAGAAAAGATTGGACGTTGTACCAGGCAGAAGTGCAAATAATAGAAATGTCGACCACCAGCCAGAAGACGAAGAGATCGAAAATTACCAGACTCAAGAGAATGATGAATACGAAGAGGCTGAAGAAAATTTAGAGACTGTAGATACTGAAGAAATTCAAGGGACTTCTATAATCGGGGAAGAACAAGACTTTAACGAAAATGACTAAACAAATTGACGACGATTATGTTACAGGGGACTATGTTATTTTCAAGTATGTAAACGATTATTACCCTGGAACGATTAGTGAAATTAAAGATGAGTATTATTACATCAAAGCTATGGTGAGAAGTGGTAGATTTTACAAATTCCCAGTAAAAGATATTTTAAACTATACCAAAGATAGCATTATCAAAAAAATAAACAAACCTATGTTTAATCGACGAAATTTAGCACTAATCCTTGAAATGGATGAATATGATGAATTTGACTACCAATAGTTTGCATTTTCCAAAGAAAAGGGAAAGTTGGACCTGCATATATATTTTAGTTTTTATAGTTTTAATAATGTTAAGTTTTTTACATAAATGTTTATACACTTTTTTATAAAATTTAATACTTAATAATTATCGTTTCCATAAAATATATTGTTGGATAATTCCTCAACATACAACTTCTGTGGTATCTATCCGTACCTACAGTTTAAAAACACATTAAATGGCCAATCAAGGTATTATAACACGTTTTCTTTGTGTTTGCACCATTTTTGGAGGTGGCCAAAGTTGCAAACTTTGGGATACAACTTTGGCCACTTAGAAAAAAAATTAAAAATATGTCAAGGTCATATTTTTTCTCGAAAGTATTTACATTACTTGAATCTATGAATCAAGACCATACTATAAAAAAAAAACCAATTGCTTATCTTTAAGATTAACAAATATATGGTGCTCCTAAAGTTTGCAAGTGGACCAAAGTAACACGCCTCTACGGTATAGTGTGAAATTTTCAGAATTTTCCAATGAATACTCTCAGGGTTATTTTTGTATAGTACGAAATAAAAAAGGGGGTGAAAGATGTACATGAGTAATGGCTAAATACAAAAATTGCGATTCTATGAGCATATTGTAGTTTTCCAAATTTAAGAGCCCAAAATGTAGTTAAAGACGACCCACATCTGTGTTTATCGTATGTGTACACATAAGTGTGATAGGAAATGAATTTCAACCATCTGTTAGTAAACATCGAAAAAATTAAATCCTATGCATACTGAATTCATTCAAAGCAGATGTTTTAAACTGAGATAAGACGGAAACACCAGAATGCAAAGAGAATGTGACATCCACGTCCAATCCAATGTGGGAATGTCCGGCTTAAAAATTGTTGAACAACCCTACTACTATACGCGGGTGCTCCATCGTGCATGATCCATAATTGTAGGCGTGTCGCTAATGGTATGTCGCCCAAATGTTCAGGCAATTCATTTTGAAGAAACCCTAAATAAGATTCCGAATTTAACCGTGCTGCTTCATTTTCAAATTTGATGCACTGTAACTTGGCACACATTTACTTTCCACGGGAGGATTGTTGTACTTACGCCGGGATCGGCTTCTACGATATTTAAAATTTCCTCTTCGGCTTGTAGCACTCTGCGTGGTCTTTGAGGTCCACGACCTTCAAAACTTGGAATTACTGATCCGATACACGGCTCTTACAAATGTTTCAGGTGAAGGATGACGTCGATGCGGGAAACATTTCACGTACGAATTCCTTACTGTAACACTATTCTGTCCTGTTTCACAATAAATTAAAATTATATCAGTGTATTCGATGTTCGTATACGCTGCCATTACAAACGCACGCATCCACTGCAAATAGCAAGTATAGTTCTTTTCAAGATAGAAGAAAGTAACATTTTAAGCCTGTAATGATTTTATTGCATCTTATGTGGGGATAATTACCTGCCCGCCTCACTGAAAGGGTACGCGTTGCCTGCTTGCAGCATATGAATGCAGGGGCCGGATTGAGTATAAATTACGGCACTATAAGGTAATAGTAAAACGCAATTTTAATTTTAAATAAATATAATAAATAATATACATTAGGTTTATTTACAAAAAATAATAAGTTAGATATATGAAGCTTAACAATTAGTTGGTAATGCACAATAAAATTGTAAGTCATGTTTATATAAACTGAGACCGTGGCAGTATTATACAATATATGTACTTAATATACACCGTATTTCACAAATCATCATCTGATGTGATTGAGTCGTCTTGGAAATCGATATCTGTGTCTGACTCTGAATTGTATTGCAAGTTTATAATTAAAGGTGGTACTATATTATACATATCCATGTATTCGTTTTCTTTTGCTCTTGCGTGTTTAACGGCATTTTTCTAATTATCAGCAGTTATATGTTCCATCGCATTTTTTATGTGTGTTATAGTGCTTTCACTAAATTTAGGCGTTTGATTTGTTCGCCTTATGGTATTTTTAAGTTGGGCCCATATCAATTCAATTGCATTGAAAATACAATGGTACGGCGGTAAACGTAAAATTGTATGTCCTGCTTCTTTGGCTCTATTATCCACATAATAATCCTTCAAATATTCTTTTATATTCATCACTTCTAATAATTGGTTTTTTGTATAATGCTCCTCAAAATATAAATTATTTCCTTCTAAAAATTCTTTAATATCTTTCTTATTATTACTTTTTGTAGGAACTTTATTTTGCTGTCGTGAATGATACGGGGCGTTGTCCATTACTATCACACTACTTTCTGGTAAATTTGGCAGTAAAGTATTACAAAACCATTCTTCAAATAAGGATGAAGTCATGTCCTCATGGTAATCGAAGCTAGAGCATTTTACATTTTTTGCAGATAATAGCGGCTGCGCGATCCATCCTTTCTCTGATCCAGCGTGGAGAATAATTATTCTCTTCCCTCTCGAAACCGGCGCGTCCAACTGACACGTGCCTGAATTGTCTACCCAACCTTTGCAAATAGTGTCGTGGGTATCATACCACGTTTCATCTAAATAACATATAAATCGCCCTTCCTGTCTATATTTTTTTATTGCCATCAAGTATTCGTACCGCATTTTCTGCGAACTTTCCATAATTGTGCGGCGTTTATCTATAGTACAAAATTTAAAACCCGCTTTTTTTAACGTCCGCCACAAGGTTGTTTTAGAACATTGAATATCAATACTTTCATCATTAATTTTTTTATGTAAGGACTCAATTGTAGGTACAACATTTTCGCTATACATGCAATATACTTGTTGCCTAATAATATCAATTTCATACTCTTTAATTTTCCTCGGTGCTCCTTTGTCACTTCTTTGCTTTCGAGGCTCTGCGTTATTTTTAATAGCCTTGTATATTGCTCCAATAGGCACTTTGGTTAATTGCGACGTTCGTTGAATGTTCTTGGTTTGTCCTTCGTTATTTTCTTCCATCAGAGTATTATAGATATTGAGAAGTATCTGCTTTGCATCTTGTGATAAATATTTTCTCTTCCGTGCTCCAATTTCATCATCACTATGCACATCACAATCACTAACACACTCAGCAAAAGGTTGCCACATGTTCGTGAAAATTCAAATAAGTATACAGCAATAAATGTTAACAACAAATGATAAGTAAACTAAATATTACATGTATATATACCTACCCCCAAGTAATTTCTTTTATTTTACCACTACACAGAAAAAAATAAAGTAGTACCATTAACAATAATTACAATAGATGACTGAATATTAGTTGAAGTATTATTGCAAATATATCATTTATCAAGACTAATTGTTTAATTGTTTATTTAGATTTTCCATTTTATTTTTCTCTGTGTATAGATCTCATCGGTTTGTTTCCGTAAAACATAATCTGATTAAAATTAAAATTACATTAAATAATAATGTAATTTTAATAATATAGTAAGTTATATTCATACGAGAGGCAGTACGCAGCGGCAGTATTACGGGCCGCTTAATCCAATTATCTTTTACGCAAACAAACCGATGAGATCTATACATATATGACTTACTATATTATTAAAATTAAAATTATATTATTATTTAATGGGGCCGTAATTCATAGTTAATACGGCCCGGCGATTCATATAGTGTAAGCAGGTAAACAGTACCCTTCTCAAGAGTATTACTACAGGAGGTGCAATAAAAGCATTAAGGATTTAAAAGTTAGTTTCTTATAATTTGAAAACCACTATACATACTAAATGTAAATCCCAACGTTCATAGTATAGCAACGACCGGTGATTCATCGCTATGCTAAATGAGCCAGAGCCGGACTCGAATAAAGAAAAATCATTTTCTCGGTGCTACGTGCACTTAGAACCTAATTTTTAGTAGTATTTAGACTTTGCTCATGTATATCTTTCACCCGTTTTCTTAATTCGTACTACACAACAATAACCCTGTATATTCATCGATGTAGTTTCTCGTGAGTATATATACATTTTGCATTAATTTTCATTAAAAATCTTTTCATAAAGATTCGCTATTTAATCTAAATTCGTTTTTAATTCAAAAATATTCATTAAAATATACGCTTTTTACGTAATAAATAACACGCCGTATTAGTTTTCATCTCGTTATTTAATAGTTCCAACTATCTGCAATTATCGAAAAGTTTATGAAAAATTTGTTGAATTTTGCAGTAACAGATAGAGTGCGCATTACTACTCAGTAATGCTTAAAAATCCCGCATTTCTTGTTGAGTGCAGCACTCTGCAATAGACGAATTATTTTTGAAAATTTAAAATAATTTTGAGATTTTTCGTAAAATAGTAATAATAGTCTCTTCGTTACTTACCTACGCTGATTAGTACATTACAGTGATTTATTTTGACTATTGTTTTATATGGAATTAAACGTAAAAGAGAGTTCAAATTAAAAAAACAAGTCATAATTGTTAATAACATAAAAGCTACACATTCAAAAATTTACAAACAATTCATAGTGCCTTTTTAGTGAATAAAGAGGCACCCCTACAAACGTCAAAGACATTTATGTGCGTTTTGTTTTAATTATAATAAGAAGAAGAATACAATTTTTTGTAAATATTTAAAAAACCATAAATTAATAGTAGCATATACAGGGTGATTTATGAGCTCACCGACACACTTTGCCATATGAAAGCGCTTGGTATTTTAACAAAAAAACATTATAGGAACATATATCCGATTTCAATTATTTAAGGAAATAAAAGGCTGCAAATTTTTTTTAAATTTTTTTTTATAAACACTTACATATTTAAATAAATTGCTCAAATCTCAAAATCATGTGAATAGTTAATTATATTAAGTGTTCAAAATGTCCTCCTCCCGCTTCAATGCATGCGTCACAACGACGAACACAATAACGGTTATTTATGAGCTCACCGACAAACGTTGCCATATGAAAGCGCTTGTTATTTTAATAAAAAACATTATTGGAACATATGTGCGATTTCAGATTTTTAAAGAAATAAAAGACTTCTCAGTTTATTTTAATTTTTTATTACTTTGGGAATAATGCCTATTGATATGATTTATTAATAAGAAAACAAAGTGTACTTAGAGAGAAGCGCAAACACAATTATTGTCAGTCTGTGTCAGTTTAATGTCAGTATTCAATCGTTGTTTTCTGTTCCTTCTTCAAATGTACGCCTACAGTACTGAAGAGTATGCCGACATCATATTCGTGTATGGTTATTGCAATGGAAATGCACGCGAATCGGTGCGCGAATATCAAGAAAGATTTCCATTTCGTCATCTACCGCATCACTCAGTTTTTGGGGAATCTTTCCGTAGATTACGAGAAACAGGTAATCCTGCTCCTGCTAAAGCTATTCGACCTCATGTAGTTAATGTAGAACAGGAAGAAGCTGTTATTGATGCTGTAACTGACAATCCTTCAATTAGTACTAGGAGAATAGCAAACAATCTGCATGTAAGTCAAAATTTTGTATGGCGTACTTTGAACCGCGAAGTCCTTCATCCCTACCATCGACAAAATGTTCATGGTTTACAAATTAGAGATGCTCAGCGACGGCTAGCATTTTGTAATTGGTTATTGCAGCAACACGCTCAAAATAATGACTTCATTACAAATGTTCTGTGGACCGATGAAGCATGCTTTACACGAGACGGAATAAACAATTACCATAATGATCATATTTGGTCATTACTAAACCCACATGCGATTAGGCAACGTAATTTTCAACAAAGATTCAGTATCAACGTATGGGGTGGAATCTTCAACGATACCTTATTACCTGTGCATGTTCTGGAAGAACGTTTGAACGCAAATACTTACAGAATTTTTTTAAACAACATCTTTGACTTTCTTGAAGATACACCTCTTAACGTTATTGCAACTATGTGGTACCAGCAGGACGGTGCTCCACCACATCGCGGACGGGTAGTTGTTGAGTGGTTAACCCATCGCTTTAGAAACAGATGGATTGGTTATAATGGTCCAATTGCATGGCCTCCGCGATCACCCGACTTAAATCCTTTGGATTTCTTTTTGTGGGGACACCTGAAGCAAATTGTTTATCAAGAGGAGATTAATACACGACCACAGTTATTACAGAGAATACAAAATGCTGCTACACAAATTCGAAATGAACCATACCTTCTTGTTCGGGTGAAAAACTCTGTAGTTCGTCGTTGTGAAGCATGCATTGAAGCGGGAGGAGGACATTTTGAACACTTAATATAATTAACTATTCACATGATTTTGAGATGTGAGCAATTTATTTAAATATGTAAGTGTTTATAAAAAAAAATTTTAAAAAAATTTGCAGTCTTTTATTTCCTTAAATAATTGAAATCGGATATATGTTCCTATAATGTTTTTTTGTTAAAATACCAAGCGCTTTCATATGGGAAAAATTTGTCGGTGAGCTCATAAATCACCCTGTATAGTTGACATCCATGATTTTTTTTATTTTTTAATGACTGGTTTTAAAGTTAATAGCTGAGGATTTACCTTAAGCCGTATTATGATATGAACGGTCTACTATGAATGATGGTGAAGACTTCGTTCCAAATACTGGTATATACATAGAAATTTCATTTTTACCAATAGATCTTTAGGTATAAAATCATGTTGATATTTTCAATTCTTTTTAATAATTTTTCAATTGTTGTTTGGAGCGCGCAGCAGAATGAAATATAATCTTAAATTAACAATCTGAAAAGATTAGCAATTAATAAGCAATAACTCAGAATAAAGATTATGGATTCATGAAATGTCATTTAGCAAAACAAACATTTCCGCATTGATGCTTTCTAGTGTTGGTATTGTCTCTTGTTCCTAAAGCAATTCAACATATGTAAATTCTTAAAACTAATCCTAGCAGAGTTATCCCCTGAGCGAACCGATTGTTCGCGAAACTATCTCCGCATATGGCGCTACCAGGAGACATAATATTATCTCAACAGCACAAAGAACGCAGTAGTACGTGAAGTATGGTTTGGGTCGTATTTTCTACCGCGAGAATGAAGTCGTAGCTCGATGTGCGCTCCTATGCAGGGCATAAATTCGGCGGTTTATGAACGGATAGGGCTGAACTATTATGCCGTTTTAGTGGAGCGCTTTAATAAAATGAATTTTACGAGGTAGTCGGACCGAATGGCGCGCGCTGGCTTGCATTAACAATTGCAATAAATATGCAGGCAGGGGAATCTGGTCGGTGAAGTGTTCTCTACAAAGTGCATCTGGTGCCGGTTGATTTTCGACTGGCTGTCGAAAAAGAATGGCCTGAAAAGTGCACCGAGTATGTGGGTAGAAATAACCGTAAAGTTTCTTATGAATTTAAACATGCCAAAGTTTGTTACGTAAAATGAGAGAATCTTAGTTACGGCTTATTCATAAAAGGGCGCCGTTCGACGCTGTAACTTCAAAAATACAGCTACTGAATTTAATAAGGAGCAGGTATTCCCCTAAAAATTATACTGCGAGGAAGTTGAAGTAATATCATAGAAAAGGAACAGTTAAATGCCAATAATACCCTGCTTATCTCACTAGTGTTAAGTAAGCACCAATACAAAGTCAAAAACCTTGGACATATTCAGTTATCAGAAGTTAACGTTCCAAGCAATTTTATACCAGAAACAGAGCCATAAAATGTGTCTAAACTACTACGTAAGCTTCTGGGACTAGATGCATCTTTACCCTTTTCAAATTTGCCTGGGAAGGAATTGATATATTGATGCAGTGATACGCATTAGTTGTTTATCGCAGTATCGTGGAAAAAAAGGTCTATCAGAAATAAGTAACGTTGTGTAAAGTACATTCGACAATAGCGAATTAGTCTTTTTGACTGGTTATGAAATTACGTATTTTTCTATTGTTGTAATTATTATTTTATGTATATGGCTTTCCAAGCAATAAATCGTTATTTTTATTAATTCTCCTCCACACAAACAACGTTTGAGAAAGGAAGTACAAAGGCACAGCATAACCGATGTTAATATCGCACCCGATACCGGAAGTAACCATTTTCGTTTGTCGGCACGTTACATTGGAGGTAATAAGAACGCGCTTGAGGGGTTGCCCGGGAAGAGCGTCCGATTGTTCCTCGAGAGGGTACTCGAGCAAATTTTCGCGCAGAGATTACGAGGTTCCGATTGCATCGAGTGGAGCGGGATTGTGTATGCGCCGGTATGAGGGTGTAATAACTTGGGGGAGATTCCCCGTTTTTGCTGTAATCGCGATCATTCTCGGCTATTGAGGTACTTGAGGGCGCTTTTGTTTGGCATGGGAAAGATTGGTTTAAAATGTGGATAGATAAATTGGAAAGAAACTACTTCCATTGAGTCTTCCTTGAAGGACAGTGAGGATTTATTTTACCTACATCTATCCACACACAAGTATATACACTCCGCCAAAAAAGTATCGCATAATTTAGTTTTGAATCATAAAAGTATCGCATAATCTTTGTTTGTAGCATAAAGTTGTAAATATACTTTAATACGCTCTAAGATATAATTTCTATGATTGTTTAAATAAAATACAGGCCAAATAAAAACAAGAACTCATACTTGAGATTTTTAGTAAAACAAGAAATTATAATTTTGGAAAGAAAAATGTCATAACAGTAGCTTTTAATACTGAGTATTGCCACCTCTGGCTCTTATGACCGCTCGCATACGGTTTGGCAGAGATGCGATTAACCTCCGTATATAAGCCTGATCCAAATTCTCCCACTCGTCACGGAGAGCATTTGCTAGTCCATGCAGGTCCGCTGGGGCAACATTTTGGGTTCGTATCCGTCTGTGAAGGAGGTCCCACACGTGCTCGATAGGGTTCATGTTCGGACTTACCGCAGGCCAATCTAAAACTGGAATACCAACATCGTTAAGGTATTCCTGGACGATTATTGCAACATGCGGTCGTGCATTATCGTGCATTAACATGAATTCGTTTCCTATAATTGGCGCATATGGTACTACATGTTCTTCTAAAATGTCCGTTATATACCTGTGGGCAGTCAGTGTACCTCTGTCTACTGGTACTAACTCTGTACGACCTGTTAAACAGATGCCTCCCCAAACCATAATAGAGCCACCAGCGAAATTAGGTCTAGGTCTGATATTACACTGCGAATAGCGCTCACCGTCTCGTCTGTACACTGAGATACGCCTATCTGAGGTGTAAAGACCAAATCTTGACTCATCTGTGAAGAGTATATTGGCCCAGTCATTAATGTTCCAATTTACATGTTCTCTGGCAAACCTTAAGCGAGCCACTCGGTGGTTCCTAGTGAGACGAGGGGCTGTTACAGCTACTCTAGCTCTTAATCCACTCTGTCGTAACCTATGCCGAATAGTTTGAGTACTCACACGAGTATTTCTGACTCTAGCCAAGTCGTTCTGCAATTGTCTCGCAGTTACATGTCTTCGACGTAATGCTTGTAGTAGTAAATAGCGGTCATCTTGGCGAGTAGAACATCTTGGACGACCTGGTACAGGTCTTCTACTGTAAATGCCTGTTTCCCTATATCTGGCTACGGCTCTAGAAACACTTGACTGATTGATGTTCATCAAATTAGCAACGTATGCTTGAGATCGTCCATCTTCGATTAAAGCAACTATAGCAGCCACTTGTTCTGAAGTTAAATTGCTCATTTTAGTTTTAAAAGCGTTGGTACAGAACTCTGACTTCGCACTTTAAAATTTGTCCGTATAGGAAGACTTTCAATAAACAACTGAACAAACCTTACACATATGCATTTTTCTAAATGTGTTCTTTTAGAAAAAAAAAAGTAAAAACGCTAAGTTCCATTATTTTGTTAGTGTTTTTATAGTTCACATACATGAGGCAAACTTTTTGTGAACGTATAAAAATATCTTGGTTCATAAATGCTCTTTTTTAGTTTATGCGATACTTTTTTGGCGGAGTGTATAATGGAATATGTTGATTATTAGGGCTTGTGGAATTAAAAATACAATTTCTAATAACGCAGTTTTATTAACACGATCTTACTACTAAGAACATCGACGAATAACTAACTAAAAAAACTAACTCTGTTAGGTAAACCGTACGGGCAGGTATATTGAAGAACGCGTGAGTCATAAGCTCGAACAAAGAAAATGCACTATCCTACGATGAGATCATCATAAATTTATTGATCGATTGAAACACAGGGTTTTTAAAAAGAACAGTTTTTATTTCCTATGTTTTAAAGAAGACGTGTTTATACAATTGCTGTTACAAATAGACTCTATATCTAATTACATTATACTGTCTTCGTTCGTAGTCTTATCTATCGTATGTCTCTATTCTATTCGCAGCGTCAGCTGTACCGTTCACGTTACATCATCGATAGGGTTCTTACAAAGAAGTTGATTTGTTTTTTTTTGTGTTACTATTTCCAATAGAATATATAAAATAAAATAAACTTTGAACTTCCAGAAAAATAAAACTAAAATAACTCTTGGATATAATACATAGGTGTTTTTGAGATTCGATTCAGCGATATGAGACAGCGTTATTTAACCTGAATCAATAATATAGCTTATATGCCGGCCGCCTTACTGGAAATCTTCATACGTTGATCACAATGAAAAAATTACGGTTAAATGATAAATAACTTGTGAGTAACGAATTATTTGCCGCTAAATCTTATGATTGCCGGAAAAATCTGTGAGATGTGTATTAAAGTGAAGGATATTTTCAAGGAAACCACAAATATAATCAGGTAAATTAAACAGCATATATTATAATATATACCGGGTGGCGCCATCAGTGTGTCGGCGGATTTTAGCACAGAAACTACTAAAGATAGGAAAGTGAGATTTTCTGTATGTATATACAGGGTCCGCCAAGGGAACCTGATGTTTTTAACATGTATAATACGAAGCCATTGTATTTCGTAGAATAGCGGTTAATAGGGGAAAACCATCGTTAGTAGTTGCCATTTCAGTAATCATGGAGGCGTGACGTAATGAACATCGCGCGTTCGTTATCGAAACGTATTTTAAAAATAGTGAATCGGTGATTGTGACAACGTTTATTTCGCACGCATTTCAACATTGAACGTCATGGTAGTGTTCCATGCCGTAACACAATTAAATTATGGGTTCAAAATTTTCGTCGACATGCGTCTGCAATGAAGGTGAAACCACCAGGGATGCGTCGCAGTGTTCGAACACCAGAAAACGTGGAGAGGGTGAGAACAGCCATCCAAGGAAGTCCACGTCGTTCAGTTAAGCAGCAGGCAATTGCTTTAAGACTTTTCGAAACAACAATACGGCGTATTTTCCATAAGGACTTACATTTTCACCCATATAAGTTAGCAATTGTTCAAGAACTGACTGCTGAAGACTTTTCAAATCGTGTGAATTGTTGCAATCGACTTCTGGAACTTTTTGCTGATAATGTCTTGAACGGCTTAATTATGTCCGATGAAGCGCATTTTGAGTTATCGGGATGTGTAAACAAACAAAATTTTCGTTATTGGAGTTCAGAAAATTCCAGACAGCTCCATCAACGACCTCTGCATAGCCGTAATGTAACTGTATGGTGCGGAGTGGCGCGATTCGGTATAATTGGTCCATATTTTTTTTGAAGATGGTCTTGGTAATGCAATCACGGTCAATTCGCAACGATATGTGGAAATGTTGAACAACTTTTTGGAACCCGAGCTTCGTCGACAAAACATTGATATGAATACTGTATGGTTCCAACAGGATGGAGCAACTGCTCACACAGCACGAGCGTCAATAGCTCGACTACAAGAAATGTTTCCAGCAGCAGTAATTTCGCGGAATGGGAATGTTCCTTGGCCGGCACGGTCTCCCGACCTGACCGTTTGTGATTATTGGCTATGGGGTTATCTGAAGAGCAAGGTGTATTTAAATAGACCGCAAACAATTCAGGAATTAAAAGAAAACATTCGCAATGAAATTCGTGCAATTCCTATGAATTTACTAGAGCGAGTAATGAGCAATTTGCAAAACCGCTTCGAACAGTGTGTACGCGGTGAAGGACATCACTTAAGCGACATTATTTTCCATAAATAAAATGGCATGTAATATACTATCGATTACTTGTATGTGAAAATAAATATATTGTTACATAAATTTGTAGTTGAGTACCAAAATTCGTCAGGTTCTCTTGGCGGACCCTGTAGTTGATCAATGCGCATATGGTAAAAATATTCTCAAATATACAGGGTGTTAAAAGTTCCCAGAGCTACTTCCAACTTTTTTACTTTAAATGGATTCCTACATTTTTTAGAAATTATTTTGATAGTCACCTAGAACACGGTTACACTGAAATATGGTTATGTGCACATCTGACAATTGGCTTAGGCTATATTGCAAATTTTGGCATAATTTCGATAGTTGCGACTTCTGAGATTTTAAGTTTTATGTTTAAAACGGTAGTAGTGTCGCGCGTTATTCCTTTGTTATCAATTTGGGGGCTAACAATTTATATGCTTCAAGGTGGCGTAACGTCAAAATATATACGGGGTGTTAAATATGTCGTGACACATTTATCGAAATTCAAACATGTTCCTTTTAATTTTTTTTTAATGGAAATTATATTTTTCAATTTCAGCAAATTCCTCGTAAAATTACTTTTAAAATGGTACCAATAACCTAACACTTATTTTCAGTATTTGCGAAGATATTACAATTTTACAGAAAATATGTTTACAATATTCAATATATGTATGGGACACCCAATATGGTCAGACGGCCATGATTTTCAAACAAGAGCTAAGAATCTAACGAAACGTCAATTCTCTGCTAAAATTTCTACATAATTTTGTTTTTTGTAGTTTATTTTTTGGTATCATAGCGTTTTACAACGTTTTATGGTTTTATTACATGTTTTTTTGCAATTTGAATTATTTATTTGTGGATTATTAGTTATTATGTATTACTTTAATCTGGTTGTTAATTATATCGTTTTTTACCTACTTTCATTTATTAAAAATAAGTTTCTCCAATGAGGAACTCATAGACGTGATATTTGTTCTTGGTGATTGCAACAGAAATCCACTATCAGCATGAAGAATGTAAGCAGCGGATTATCCTACTTGAGTTTTCTTTGTTTGGGTTATGCGAATTATGATAAACATGAAAGGACAAAAACTATGGTTATAGCAAATCCGTTGTGGAAAATTCGCACATCTCTACAAGGACAATTTCGAAACAACATGGAATTGCAACCACTACCACGAGGACACTTATAAAGAAACATCAGTTTCACCCTTATAAAATTAATATTCACCATGGCTTACTACAAACGGATTTTGAAAAGAGACTTGTGTATGGGTGAAAATATTCCAGATTATTGTGCCTTTCACAGATTTATCAATTCTGAAATAACGAACAGAAAAAATTCACACTAATATGATACACAAAACCCATTTAGTATCAACATAAACGGGGAAACATCAGGAAACACCATTGTAGATCCATTCTTCTTTGACAATATTTTAAATTGTGAGATTCATAGAAAAAGTAGTAGTACCGTTTATTCTGGTGTTAGTGATAATGAACTAGACATGTTTTGTTGAAACCTGGTTATCTCAAGATGTGTGTAGCAGTGAAGCTATTCCACCAAGCTATTTAGTCTTCAGAAAAGATCGCAGTTTTGACATCACAGGGAAACAGCGTGGTAGTGGCGTGTTGTTAGCTTGTAGACAAGGATATTACGTTTCACCAATTAGTCTTTCGCATATTATAGACATCCTGCCTACTGTGGATGTTTTGGGTTGTAGCTTTGTTGTAGGCTCATTTAAATTCTGAATATATGTTATTTATCTGCCACCTGATATGTTGGTTGGTGATTTTGAATTGTTCAAGACCGTCTGCCTGGAGCATACTGATGGGTTGTTCGTGGTGGGTGATTTCAATGCGCCTGCGTTTGCGAGTTGCCCGGCGAATGACGTGAAATCAGCAACGTTGACTAATTTCATGAATTTCATTGATGTTGGTCAATTTAATCATGTGCTCAATGCGGATAGTCGCTTACTTGATTTGATATTCTCTAATGTACCACATATTTGTATTAAAAGAGATGACCTGCCATTAGTAAATGAGGATAGCTATCATCCAGCCATACGTGTGAGTTTGCCATGCAGGTCCTCTCGTTCTCAGGCGCATTTACGGGGTGACACTGGCATCACAGAGTACAATTTTACGAAGGCCAATTACACTGGGCAACAAATTTTCGAAAAGTTCATGCTTCCAAGCTGAAAATAGTCATTTCTTAATGAATTCAATGTGCTGAACACGGAAATGACTAAGAAAACGCTGAATTGGCTACGGGTTTTCTGTAATATGTACGCATATTTCAGAAAAAGTGTACTTATGTCAATATTATAATAAATGGTAAGAAAACATTTACGCACTGATGTTCTTTTTCTGTGCAGCAAATGTCACTTCTCCGCATATATAACAGAAGTTGTTTGCACTATTAACACAGTTACGAGGCATTGCTACTGTTTAGTTACTTTACACTATAGCAATCACTTATGTATGCTAGAGCTTCGAAAAATATGCGCGAATGAACGGACATTGCACGAGTTAATTGTCACGTCGGCCATTTATAAATAAACTATAATTAGCTATTGCTTGATATTGCGCAATCAATTTTGCAACACTCTCAATGGAAACTTATAGCAAATGCTGCATTAACTCCTTTGCATGAAGGGGTGATGCAATATGACGCAAAATTTCGTAATTTCTCACTAAATTGCATTACATTATGCAATAGCATCTATACAATGGACAAAACGTCAATATCTCTAGAACGTGAGCCAATCAACTTTTTTCAATGTGATATTCGTGTTCAGCACGTTGAATTCATTCAGGGTTGGGTACTTTCACCTAAGAAGCAATTTCACTGTTGACCAGTGTTATTGGGGTTTGTATAGCTACCTCTCAGAAATTGAATGGAGCTTCCTGGAGCAGTTCCATGATGTGAATGATGCATGTGACGCTTTTTATGAGAGGATCTATGATTGTTTAAACATTTAAACAAGCAATCGTACCCTGTATGGTTTACTCATAATCACATTGTCTAAAGCCTTCGATAAGATAGATCTTCTCACTTGGTGTAATAATAACAAATTAACATTGAATGCGTCAAAGCGTCAAGTAGTAAGTTTCTCCAGAAGATAAATCATCCTCCATGGCAATTATCATTTAGACAACATTCCTTTACAACATGTCAACTCTATTTAAGATTTAGGAGTTATCTTTGACTCAAAACTCACTTTCTGGAATCATATAAACAATCTTATACAATCTGCACTCAAGGTTTTAGGATTTGTATTAAGAACTTCGCGGTCCTTTAGCTTCTTAGATACTATTCCCCCGATTTACTTCGCCTATGTCAGATAAAAACTTGAGTATGCTTCGATTATATGGTCGCCTATACAGGGTTTTCCACGGTAGCCGTTCGTTAGAAGTTTCCGAGGTTAGAAAAAACCTGGAAGTCTGAATTTTTGGAATCCGGGGCTATTCAAGATTCTCTTTCATTTTAAAATATTTTCAGGGTCTTACCACTTCCGGTTATACCGGAAGTCGCCATAAACTTTCTTATTTTAAATGGAACAGCCTGTATATTATTTGATTTTTAAATTCCTAAGAAAATTTTATGATGAGTCCTAATAGGTTTCCCTATACCAATTTTCAACTGCTACTTAGATATCTGAATTTTTTTGAAAATTTTGAAAGATGTAGCGTTATTTGCAACACAGTATCTTGTGCCCATTTTCGACTGGTAATAAACACTTCTAGGGTAGATGGAAGCACAAGAATGACACTTTCGAAATCCACATTGACAATTGATTTGTCGCATACAGGATGTCCAAAACTGCATGACCAATTACAAAATCTTCAAAGTTGAAAAAGTTCTTTTTACTAAATGGAACACCCTGTATATTATTGGATCATCAGATGCAGAATTTAATTCTGCATCGATTCGCTATGACTTTCCCAATACCTATTTACAACGGTTTTCTTGTTATGTCAATATTTTCTGTTTTAATGTGATTTTTGACAGAAACTGAAACATCGTATGTGTTTCATTTTAATTAGAAAATGGAAACAAAACATGAACATAAGAAAATTTGAAACGTAGTAACAAATGAAAAACAAAAAAATTAGGAACATAATGACAATAAAAAATAAAATAAATTGAACGAAATAACTACAATAATTGTTCTATGTGACCACCATTTTGGTTCAAACACTGAATCACTATATCATGTACTCCTCGCGAAACTGATCTCCGAAGTTCGTCTGGGGTTATATTGGTGAACGCATCGTGAACACGGTTCAATAGTTCCTCTCTCGTTAATACAGGTGTAGAGTACACTTGCTCTTTTATGCGACCCCACAGGTAAAAGTCCAAGGGCGTCAAATCGGGTGATCTAGGTGGCCAGTTCCAGGGTCCCTGGGGACCAATCCACCGATCCTCGAACATCAACGTCAATTGTTGATGTACAGCTAGTGTGATATCGCTCGTTAAATAATCTACATGTGCGTCTGACAATTCGTTCACATTCACCGTGCGTATAAAACAAATTTAGCAGATCATTATTCGAATATTCTTCAATATTCTCCATTATTAACTGTATTTCATAGAATTAGCAAAATAGAATTGTACTACTTTGACGTAAAATCAACAACTGTCAAGTCACTTGTTCTAATTCCTCTTATAATCAATGCTTACTGGATACGATTTTGTAGTTTTATTAGATTTTAGTAAAAAACATGGAATAACAAGAAAACCGTTGTAAATAGGTATAGGAAAAGTCATAGCGAATCGATGCAGAATTAAATTCTGCATCTAATAATCTAATAATATACAGGGTGTTCCATTTGAAAAAAACGGCTACCGTGGAAAACCCTGTATATTTATTAACCAAACACTCTTTTACAAGCAATTTAATGTGTATCCTGAACGTGGCGTTAACCATGCTGCCTTAACAAATGTCTATCTGGGGCATATTTTTGCAATCATCGTAATCATCCTAATAAACTAAATCGTTTACCATATTCGACAGCAGTTAAATACAATTACTACTTAGAACCTTAGGGATAGAAAAATCACTTTCTTTATAGTCACCGTTATTCCGAAATACGTAACTGTTTACCGCCGCCATGCTGTTTCCTGAATACCAAAGCTAACTTTATAATCCGTAAAACATCCATTCATTATGAGTTATAGCTCAGTTTAATGCCGCATTATACATATTTGTTTACCCCGAAAGCGGTGCCGAGTTAATTCCACCCCGGACTACGGTTCCCACCCTCCGCACACACCGAACGAACCTAAACCCTTCGATAAACATTACTCCCGCTAACCGACTACAACTTCACCGTATAAAAACCCCGATTGGCCGTCCTCTAACTGCCATTCCGTAACCCCAAATTGCCTCCCGCAAACCTCCAATTTAAACCTATCCTAATCCTACAGGTTACTCCGTTTGATTTATATATCTTCCGCCAGGGTAGTACTAGGTATATACGATTCACGTTTTGCGGATACCCCGAAATCGCCACAACGAGATATCCGACCCTCTTAAATACGAAGGAGAAGGTCGAGTTACGAGTTAATGGCGAAGAGAAAGGATTCGGGGATCCGTAGTCCCGCACCTTCGTCGCATCCGGCAGAGATAATTGAAATCGCGAAAAAATATTTATTAGAAAGGGGGAGAGAATAAGTGAAAATACGAAGATATACTGCCCGGTTGGAAGCGGAGAGGTAGTTTCTGGGAATTCCGCGAAAATCCTGCGAAAAACTGTCGGTCCCTAAACCCGACGCCTAAAGCAGTAACCTCGCTACTGCCGTTAGGTGGATAAGTAAGAAGTATGGCGGTTAGTTCTTCTTTTTGCTTCGTTTTTGCTCGTCGCCGGAGGGTAATACCTTAAACTGGTCGGCGAGCCGGCGGCCGGTACGGCGAACGTAGTAGCTTGGGACGGCCGTTAAATTAAAGTAAAAGTTATTGCGCCATATAACGGAACGGGGATGTCCCTTTTCTCGGCGTAATTATTTCAAAGTCGCCGTTTTTCCGTTTTTAGAACTGCCGATCTGTCGGCTGTAAATATTCTGGTCGGTTACTGCTTTCTTTTTATTATAGTTAGTGTGAGCATTGGCACAAATTGTGTCAGGAATCAAATTTTATATGCAGAGGTAGAAAAGATTTCTTAAAACAGAGACATCTGTTTACGCATATAATAATAATAATATATGCCTTTATTATCAGTAGACAATTGCTTTACAATTGCAAAAAGAAAAAGAAGAAGCAAGTAAGGTCAATCTCAGGGCGAGACTCAGAGTTATTTGCTACTAGCCCTGCTAATATATTCATAAAATATGTTAAATGTTAATGCCTAATATCTTGTAACACTAGAACTTGCCAGATAATCCAGCAAAAATCTAAGTGATGGTCCGGCCGCTCGTGAACAGTGAGCAAGGGGGTTCTTAATTTTTATTCTTTTTAAAACGGCGCCAGTTGTGGCCAACGGCGAGGAAGCCAGGATTCAGCAAACAACAAAAACAAGAACTTAGTTCAAAATAAAATTTAATGAAAATAATGTTAAAATTGCTTTTATAATAAATATATAAATTATGTAAATGTGTAAATATTGAAAATAGTTTAATAAACAGCGTGAAACGCAAAACAAATGATATTCATCTTACAAATAATTGTAAAAGTAAAAACAATTAAAAATATAAGTTAGTACTTAACAATCAAATGCAATGAGTTGACGTGCATCAATAAACATAAAGATGATGAGTGATACTAAACTTAAAATACAAAGGTAAGTATTTGAATGAATTGGCTCTATATTATTGTTTAATTAATAAAGGTACTAACGTTTGTTATCCTTTCAGATTTCACTCGGTGACGCGATAACAGCTGTCATCCCCCCACCAAAATATATATTCACCTAAGGTGTTTAAGGTACAAGAATGCACAAATAATATAGGTATATACCAGTTGGTAGTCAGGTAGTTATGATAAATTAAATAATAATGAAGATCTACTATAAAAGTACATGAATGGTGTCGTTTGAAGAACTAACAAAAATGTGTAAATGATTGAATTAAGGTTGAAAATAATTAACACTATTAAATTTCTTTTAGGTAACTAATAATTACTGATGAGTATTACAAATGCTAAATAATAAATATGCACAGCACCGTGTGACAAAATAACAAACAAAGTCTTACTAATTACAAAATAAACAAACAAACGATTAATAAATATATAACAACGCAAATAAAACAAATGAGACAAACTAACGGAAATGTCCTGCGATGGTATTAGGCGACGAAATAAAATAATATGGAGCAATCCTACCTCGGTAGATGTGTGCAAGCTGCAAGCTATACGTTCCCGTATATCGGCAAACGTCCACGTTC
This sequence comes from Cetonia aurata, assembly GCA_949128085.1. NCBI lineage: Eukaryota > Metazoa > Arthropoda > Insecta > Coleoptera > Scarabaeidae > Cetonia > Cetonia aurata. Next base: position 24,606,724 of record OX421889.1, on the reverse strand, counting down.
CTCAATTTGACGATGTGATGGATATCTTTAGGAACGGTCCATAAAAGAGTGGTGGCTCACCCAAGTACTCCTGGTGGATATTCTTCACCTTATAATAGGTACGGGGTCCAGTAAATTTTGGAAATACGAAGTTCAGCTCCACATGGATTTAAATTAAAGTTTCCAACCAATCTCCAGGTATTACAATAAATTCGTCATACACTTAATACAGGACTATTTCCAGGTCTCATTAAATCGCAAGAAGCAAAAATCAGCAACCAAATCCCAAAGATAAAGGAACAAGTAAACAAAAAAAGCCTAAAATCGTAATAAGTAATTACCATGTGCTCTTCGTAAAAAATGTGACATATTAATATTAACAATTGTAAAATATAGTTTAAAATAATAGAATATGCAAAAATAAAAAAAGCTTATGATTATGTGATTTAAAAATGTGAATTTACTAGAAAATATATAATTAATTTTAATTCGTTACCTAGATCTTTTAAGCTTTGCACTAAACTGTCCGCATTTTACAATAACCAGGGCCGAAAAGAACGAATTTGTATGCGGATACGTCCGCCTTGAATCATCGCGCAAAAAATTATTATTTACAATAATCCAAAGAAATATTAAACAAAACCGCAAACAACTAAACTAACTTAAATTATTTTAAACTTATAAACGTTAAGTGAAATTACTTAACTTTTAAAAAATATGAAATCAGATATTTAAAAATTAAATTGCGAGCACATGATAATACTGTATACACCGCTGCTCAAATAAAAATGACCGTTACAGATATACGGACAACACAATGTAATCATTGATATATTGATTTGATCAACACCAGTAGCGGTTGAGTCAATACCTTGTACAATACTAGCAATTAATACTGGATCAATGAACGAAAACCCAAAAGGATTATTATTATTATTTTCAAATATAATACTATGATTATTACTACTGGGAATTGTATTAATAAAGTAATCATTAAGCATTACTAACATCCGAAAAACAATCGGGTATGCAACTGTCGCCCTGTTTATTTAAGTTTAAGGTTGAGAATTGTTTCCATAAAAATTTGGTAGATTTGTTATTTGAAATATATTGAAAGTAAGCCTGTTTTTCACGCTTAAATGATATTATATATTGATATTAAAGATGTTGCTAAATTACGTAGAGTTTTGTAATAATCCCAGTGAGCAGGTGTGGGCGATTTACGAAATTTAGATTTCGCTTTAATCTCTTAATTGAAACAATAACTTTAAATTATTAGTTAGCCAAGGAATGCGCTTCTTTGTAAAACGTTTAATTACGACTGGTGAGTGCCTATCAAATAAATCTGGCATACATTGATTAAGAAAGTCAACCTTATCATTCACATCATCAATAGAAAACATGAAATGAAAAGGAATTAAATGCAAATCGTATTCAAATTTGACAAAATCAGTTCTCTTAAACTCCCTATATGAATGAAATGTAGGTTCTATCTTTGGTATAGAACGAAAAGTATCGCAAAATACTGCATCAAGATCAGAAAAATTACAAGATAAAACTCCGGAATTAATAATTTCAACAACATCAGTACAAGGAATCTCAGGAGTTCTGAAACAATGTTCCTTATAGGTGGATAGATAGATAGATCGTTTACTCGCTCGTGACAAAATAATTTTATGCACATGTCATAAATTAAGAATAAAATCGCACACACAATTAAAGTTCCGCATACGATGCAATAAGGTGCAAAATAAATTTTCACATAGTAGTAGTAGTAGTATCTTTATTATCTTAACCAGTGGTGCAGATAAACATAACAATAGTAGCTAAAATGACAATACAATAACAACCACAGAAACAGCATGTTCAGAAATACGAAATTTCAAGGACAAAATAACCGCCAACGTTTTAAAAAATGCAGTACCCATATAACAACAACAACACCAAACATATTAATAATGATAATATAAATATAATCAATAAGTAAATATTAAGGTAAATTTATATTAGAAAATCGATATATTAATGTTCAAAGTCATCTTTTGTCAAAAATCTAGTCAATTAAATTAAAATTAGTTTTGATTAAAAAACTCCTCCAAGTTATAAAAACATTTATCGATAAAATATTATTTAAGACCGACTTTGAAACGTATGGGCGGCACTTCCCCAACTCCCGTGGTAGTGCATTAAAAATCCTCACTCCCAGATGTATATGAGAGTTGTAAAATTTTGAGGATTTTACCAACGCGGAGCGCACATAGCTCGGATCCCTAGTTACATGGCCGCGCGAGGCGGAGTTAGCCTGATATCTATCGAGATTGCGACGTATATAAATTGCGGCAGCCTGAATATATAGATTGCAGACTATTGGGATCTCTAAGGCAATAAACGAATCTCTACAAGAGTCTCTTTGTTTCAAACCATTCATGATGCGTATTGCTTTCTTTTGCAACTAAAAGTATTGATTCTAAATTAGCATTTGTACCCCAGAATAACAAGCCATAATTTATGTGGGCGTTAAAGTATGCAAAATAAATAGTTCGTAAGGTACTTATATCACAAATTTTCTCCATTTTCTTCATGAGAGCGATTTGTTTAATTTATATGTTGGTGTCGATAAGTGCGAGTCCCATTTCAATCTACTCTCAATAGTTAATCCCAACAGCCTGCACTTCCTGGAATTATCAAGTACTGTATTTTTAAAATACAATGATGTATCAACGAAAGTATGCTCAAATGACAGCATATTAGTTTTAGCAAAATTAAGAATTAGTTTGTTTTCTAAAAACCAGTTACTAAGCTCCATTAACACCCCACCGTAGCTATCTAACAACCCTTCACGAGTATCTCCGGTAACCAATACCGTAGTAGCGTCTGCATACAGCGTCACCTCACCAGACACAGCAGAGTGCAAATCATCCATAAAAAGCGCGACCAGCAGAGGTTCTAGTACAGAACCCTGCGGTATACCAATGCTAACCTCCCCAACATCAGATTGATAATATTTCAAATTGCCATCCACTTGAACATGTTTAATCTCAGTGTACTGTGCGCGACCAGGCAAATAAGACTCGAACATGTCGTGAGCCTTTCCTCTAATGCCGTAATGAGAAAGTTTGTTAAGTAAAAGTGTGTGATCAACAAGATCGAATGCGAGCGCAATTAAATGTTAAAGCGATACTATGGTTCTAGCAGTGGAGGTAAAGGCAATCAATCCGCGTTTTCAAGGAAACGTACTGATTTTTGTTACGACCTTTTTATCCATCTATACTTCGAAAAATTTAGTATACAAATGGCAAAATTAAAAGTAAATACTAAAACGAAATTTAAAGGAATTGAATTCGGAAAAGTATTTACTGACAAATAATATAAAATTAAAACATTTCTAAAATAAAACTAAAAATGAAAACACTTGATTCTGAATTAAGTTAAATAAAATTCAAAATTCTTGATGATTTATAAATAAATATTAACAAAAAAAACTCTACTAAAGCAAATAAATTCGAAATCTCAAACATCTATGAAAACTAGAACCTGAAAAACAAATGTTCGAACGGTCCTCCTTCTACCAATAAACGATAAGCTAGGCGGTTATAAAAATCATGGCGTACATTCGATAATATCTCAACAGGGGCAACCGTCCCGCTGAAACCACACATTTTCCATCACTATGTTTGGTATTCTGCGGACAGTAGGAATTATACTATTTTGTAATAAATACAGATATTATTGGGCATTTAACGTTCCTTCAATGAAAAACGGAGCAATGATATTGTTCCCCACCATACCCGTCCATACATTTAATTTTTGTGGGTACTGCTTATTACCGGTATACACAAAATGTTTATTTACTCTTGCCCAATAAGGCGTAACTGAGGGATTATGAAACCCATGCAAATAAAGAGTCGATTCATCGATTTTTAGCGCTGGCAAAGTTTTTCTAGTGAAACGCAGGCATTTCCCCAGTCCGCTCTGGCTGATGTGTCGGCACAGCTTTTCTGATACACGCCGAGCTTCTTACTTCAATTATTCCCGGCCTGATTGTTAGCGTTGGCAAAGCTTTTCTGGTGTAACACAGGTATTTTACCGGTTTTCACCGGTCTGGTCGTTGCGTTGACACAGCTTTCTGACGCTGTCAGGGTTTTATTTACAATCATTCCCGTTTTTCAAAGTTTAGCGCCATCAGCGTTGTCTAACCCGTCATAGCCGGTGAAAACCGTCAGCGTACTTTGCAACCGATCCCCGTATACAGATTAACGTTTCATGTTGTTAAAAGAATTAAAGCCATTAGATTCCGCGCCAAAATTTCAAAAGCGTTACCGAAGCCTCGCGAATGTTTGATTGTTTTTCACTGCACATATATCTATGTATGTTTATGACTGTACATACTGCTGTGTACTGAAAGTACCAACAAAAATGTAAAAATGAAATTTTACAATGAAAAATTAAATTAGCTAGCTCAAATGATAACAATTTTATTAAGGCGCAAAAGAACAATTAAACTCAGGGTTTCAATTTTAAAAAGAAAATTGTGGGTTAAAAGAAAACTGACTTTCATTAATACTCCAAAAAAACAATTTAAAAGATTTAATTAAAAATAAAAGAACAGTAATTTTGAATGATATAAAAATTCTATAATTTTATTTTATAAAAAAAAAGAAAAAAAAATGTTAAAAACAAACTTTGCAGAAAAAACCTTGGACGTAAGATCCTGGTCGAAATAAAACTGCTGGCTTTAAATTACAAAAGGACAATTCAAAATCCGTTTACTAAGCAAAAGAAAACAAAAAGTTCAGGAAGATAATAAATTTCTGCAAACCAATCCACGTGGTCTCAAAATTAAAACAACTAAATTACACGTGGAAAATTCCAGTAATTTAAAATAAATGAAAATTAAAAGCAAGCACAATGCTATTATTCACCCAACCCGCGGTGATTAATAAATAATTACAAAACAGAAAAATTAACAACGAACTAAAAAAATTACTCTTTTAAACTTAAACTATCTTCCTGCACGTAAAAATAATAACAGATCCTATATCTAAATTGTGTACACAAAAATACAATATCAATTATTATTAAATGAGTTCCATGATTAACGATATTAATTCAAAAATGTGAATTCAATGCTTGAAAGTAAAAATCTCAAAATGGCAGAAATGAAATACAAATTTTTATATATCTCTACTTACACGTGTTATCAGGGAACTGCCTTTTACACGGTTCAAACAACCGTATATGTATAAAAGTCTCCGATGCGTGCGAAAACAACGCACCAAGAGCTGTCCGCAAACAGACTCGCAAAAACAAAATAATATATACAATACCCGTGAAAGCAAAATGTACAACAGAATAAAATTAAAATAAACAACTGAACAATAAAATAAACAAATTAAACAATCCAAAACATTAACTCTCTTATATAAAAATAAAACAATTAGAAATTTCTCGCAACATTGAAAAACTATTAACGGAATAAACAAGAAAAAGAAACTGAATTTTCGCAAACCGGGTTGCCAGACCACAGCAATACGTTCTGACACTTACCTTTTTTTTTTCATTGTATATATTCGATGTCTTTCACACCTGTTGTATCAAAATAAATGTTTGATTTATAATACACTTCCACTGTTTTGTTGCGCAATCCAAACTAGAACCCTGAATATCCACGCACTCATACTCATAGCTACCACCTCGGGGTTAAAACTTTATATTGTAACGGCGTGAATAAGACGCAACACCGTGTAAACCACCATAGCAACTGGCCGTACGACCAGCGCCGCCGAACTTTCGACATTCGGGGATCAACGCAAGTAATAAGCATTCTGAAAGTAAGTAAGTAATCGAGAGCCCGTAAGCAAAGTATTAAAGAGTGAGCAGTAAACACCAGTGCACCGAACCGCATTAAAAGAAACGTCTTTACAAATAGAACATCAAACTTTTCGAGGGGGTTTCTTAGATAAAGGTGTTATAGAATATAAGTATGCTTTGCTCAACAATGATAATGTTCTTCGCTGAATCCGAACTGAGCCAAAGTACTTGGCCCTGGGATGCGGAAGATAGTATCGATACTTGGTCATCGCAATAGGGAGACATTACATCCGAAGTTCATCCAGACTTAAAAGTTACAGCTGTGTGCGAAAAAATAGCAGTGTATTGAAAGAAGTTAAAAACTAAACCACAACACATTATAAACTTTATCCATTTAGTTATACTTAATTTACTAAGTAAAACGTAACATACATGTTTGTTGTATAGCAAAATAATAATAATAATAATAATAATAATATCAATTTATTGGCATCACATACATAAATACATACAGATATGCCAAAAAGACTGAATCACCCTGAGGTGCTCTTCCTCCAGCCTTTAATTGCGTCCAAATTTTGACAGTTTAAGCCAGAAGTATAATTTGTTTGAATTGGCACATGTTGAATTTATCCTTTTCTTTCCATCATTTATGTCATCTTCGTTAATGTAAGACTCTATAACTTGGGGACCATCTCTAGATCTATATACATATAACCTTCCATTTTAATTTTCAAAAGCCCAAGTAATTTATAAGCTTGCTGTCACTTTGACATATATATATAATAGTAATTTTAAAAATTATTACATATAATTGTATATTCCAGATGTGCGAAAAAAATAATAAATATGTAAAGAAATGTGTATGTTAACATGTCTGAAAAACATTGTCTTAGAATAAATAATAAAAAAACCTCAGTTTTGGTTTTTGGCCGTGAAAAAACCCGAGCTGCGATTTTGAAGGATATTGAAATTAAAATCAAAGATGAAGTTTTCATTGTATCTGATTGTGTGCGTAATTTGGGACTTTTCCTTGACACCAAACTTCGTTTTAAAGAACACGTTTCACATTTAATTAGATTGGGTTACAGTAGTTTGAAGGTTTTGTATGGTAGTAAGGACTATTTGGATGTTGGTTTGCGTAAGGCCTTATGTGAATCTTTGGTCCTTTCAAGATTTAATTTTTGCATAAGCGTTTATTATTATTGCTTGGACACCACTGACAGAACTAGACTTCAGCGTTTGCAAAATGCGTGTCTTAGATTTATTTATGGGATACGTAAATTTAACCGAATCTCTCATACACTTGATTGGGCTGGTTGGTTAAATATCTTTGCCAGAGCTGAATTTTCTGCTACCATCTTTTTCTATAGTTATTTATTTTAAGAAACCAAGTTATTTGTTCCGTAAGATTTTGTTTAGAACAGATGTGCATAATATCAATGTGAGATATAAAGGCTTATTAACTCCTCCAGTTCACCACCTTGAAATTTTTAAAAGATCGTTTAGTTATAATATTGTTAGACTTTGGAACAAAATTCTACTAGGTATGCGTTGTTTGAGTCCGCTTTCTCTGTCCCAGCAATTACGAAAGAGTGCTTTCTTCAACAAGTAAATATATTTTCATTTTCCTTTGTTACTTTCTATTACTTTTTCTTTCTCTTACCTTCTCTGGCGACCGGAACAGTCGTTGGAACATAGGGTTGGATTGCCAGCCAGCGGTATAGCCTTCACTTACGGCTGCCTTAGGCTTGCTTGTCTTTCGAGTTCTTCCTTCTCCTTGTTCTTCATAATAGCCGTGATCATTTGGTCTACACACAGCCAGTTCGCTGGGGAAGACAGCATCGCAGTAACCAGGGAGTCTGGAGTAAGCGCGCATTTTAGCGTGGCGGAGGCCGTTTCACGATAGGTCCTCCATCTATCACATACGAACAAGGTGTGTTCCGCCGTATCGGTGCCCGGGCAGTACACGCAGTCGTCATGCTCGTCCTTACCGATCCTCTTTGCATAGGACCGGAAGCATCCGTGTCCCGTCAACGCTTGCGTCAGGTGGTAGTCGATCTGCCTGTGTTTGCAGTCTATGCAAGGTTTTACGTAAGGTATTAGCCGTTTCGTCCACTGTGCTTTCTCGGTCTCCCGGTCCCACCTCTCTTGCCAAAGGCTGAGTGTCTTCTCTCTGGCGGAGGTCGCAGTATGGCGTCTGTCAGCGTCTCTGTGGCCATGAGCGAATGCTCTCTCCCTGACTAGGAGGTCGATGGGGACAATCCCGGCAGCCACCTGCAGAGCAGCCCCGGACACGGTTTTGAAGGCCGACGCCACCCGCAAGAGCATTTTCCTCTGCGTTCTAATCAGCAGCTGTCTATATTTCAGCAGGTCCAGGACCCCGTGCCAAACAGGGGAATTTAAGGTATATTTAGATAGACAAATTGGTCCATAGTCTCCTGTATCCTAAAGATTGGACCAACACCATAATATGAAGACATGCATGCCGTAGGGTTAAGAACTGGTTACGGGAAGCTTCGGTTAAGGTTCTGATGTGGCCTGCGCAATCACCAGACCTGACCCCCCCCTCCCTTCCCCTTCCCCTCCCTCCGTAGAAAATCTGTGGACAGACGTAAATACTAAAGCTTCTGTCAAGTTGAGAAAAAAACATTGGGGAATTGAATCAAAGGCAAAACTGCGAGAAACCCGAAGAACAGACGCTACAGAAAAATAGATTCCCAATTCAGGCAGACGCACAGGGAAAATATTGATAAAGCAATCGAACGTATGCGTCGAGAATAACAAAAGACATTCTGCTCCCGTCGCTTGATCTATACTCCTCTCTCCTCACATACGAAATACAACAACATCTCTTGCTTTGCCATTCACGATGTGTACGTACGTACGAACTACGTTCGAGGTGGGAGAAAGGCGTTTTCGCACATAATAGCCAACAATATCGACGCCGTTTATTTTCGATTTCGTTCGAACCCGTCTCTCTATTTGTTTATATTTTTCATCTCCGAATCGGTGGAGCTCTCTCTATGCATAGAAATCTGCGCGTAAAAAGGAGGAGAGTTCTAGCCGCTAGTTTTGTCGGTCGTTCTTCGAACCGCCGCCGCCATCTGAGAAACCCTAAAAGAAATCGTCTCGACTTGTGTTTGTTTACCGATCGTCGTCTCCAATGACCCCTGATGTAAAAGGGGATAGTATAAAGATAGGAGAAGCTAAATGAGCTTTTATTGTTTACTTATTGCGAGATGGAGTATACTAACGCATATTCTATGAAAACAACTTAGTTTTTATGCGCTTTTGCTATTTACGCCGACTTATCAAACATAACCGTTTTCTATAATATTTAGGTAGATAAATAGATAGATAGATACATCTATTGCTTTACCTGTGGTGTAGCATAAGAGATATATAATAATAAAAGTATAGTTAATAATAATAATAATAATAATAAATATACATACAATAATTTAAACAAATTTATGAATAGAATACCTACATAAATCAACATCCAGAGCCAAATCCATCATTCTTGTATGAAATATTCTGCGAATGAGTAATAGTTTTTGGTTTTTAAGTGTAATTTCAATTGTCTATTAAACTTTGCATGAGAGCAGAGTTTCAGAGCATCAGGTAGAGTATTGTAAAATTCGAATACTGTGTCGAATATAAGATGCGCAGAATTTATTTGACCTAGAAATATCACAACGAACATGTGTGTTATCGAATTCAGCTTAAATTTATCAAAAAGTCTTTGTCTATAACACTGGGCAACATTTTCGAAAAGTTCATGCTTCCAAGCTGAAAATAGTCATTTCTTAATGAATTCAATGTGCTGAACACGAAAATGACTAAGAAAAAGCTGAATTGGCTACGGGTTTTCTGTAATATGTACGCATATTTCAGAAAAAGTGTACTTATGTCAATACTATAATACATGGTAAGAAAACATTTACGCATATTTCAGAAAAAGTGCACTTATGTCAATATTATAATACATGGTAAGAAAACATTAGTCTGCTTCTGGCTTTCGACTTCTTTTGGCCTGCCGTTTGTAGTGGACTTGTGGAGCATCTCTACTGATTGTCCAACAATAAATTGCATTACATTATGCAATAGCATCTATACAATGGACAAAACGTCAATATCTCTGGAACGTGAGCCAATCAACTTTTTTCAATGTGATATTCGTGTTCAGCACGTTGAATTCATTCAGGATTGGGTACTTTCGCCTAAGAAGCAATTTCACTGTTGACCAGTGTTATTAGCGTAAATGACTTTTTCTACTCTTTGTTTTGATTGTTAAAGCTGTATTACTTATTCATGCGTGATGTTCTTATATTATAGTGAAAAATAAAACATTTTTGTATCAATTACTTCGTTTATTTCGAGTTAATAAAAAGTGATGAACAATTAATGGATATTCTCTCTCTCAGGGTAAGTAAGTAAGTTCAAATACTATTTAAATTGTACAAAAATAAGATTTCTTGAATCTCAATCCAAACTAAACTCAATATATCTTGTTTAAATATCAAATCTCCCGCTAACCTCCCGTCATACAATCGCGTATTGTCAAAAACGTTTTACAACAACATACGTTTGTTTACATCAAAAATCCCTAGAAATAACTGTTATCAAAACACTCTAACCTCAGAATTCTATCTACGCTCTGAACGCCGGTTATAAGTTCAAAAGATGAATAATCGCTTACTTGAAGTACGACAAACTGCTTTCTTATATTCCAAATACTGATTCCAGTTCTGCAACAATCTTTTCAGCTCCAAATCTGCGTTATCGATGTCTCAGCTACTCAGACTCGAATTGAAGTCCCTCGATTGGCCACGGGTATGAAAAATACGCCACCCAAATCTTCGAAATTACTGGAATACCATCATCTTTGCACAACACACACAACACTTCATTCTTGGCAAGTAGATTTTAAGTTAAAATTACTCTTATAGATTTAAATTTATCAATTTCTAGATAATATTCGAAAATACAACCAACTCAGGAAAATATCGAAAAAGAAGTCCTCACAATTGTTTTAAACAACTTCCATATCTCCAAGGCAAAACAGACCCCAACAACGATGAAAGATTATCGTTTCCAACGATACGAAACCTTAAATCAACCCACGTTCGAACGATCAGCGAAGGAACTTTATACCTAAAAATCCATGGAAACGTGCCCTTTTTAATTAGATACGATATAGTGAGTGTTTAGTTTAGATTTTTACAATAAATTTACAAAATAGATAAATACATAGATCAAAATACATTAATATAGGTACATAATTCAATAACAAACGTATGATGCTGTATGTTGTTTAGGTTAGGTATTTGATATCATAGCAATATATATATTTTCACTTTTTCTTTTGGATTTTTGTTATAATATGGATCTGACAAAAACGTTTCACTATTAAGAGTACAAAAAAAATACCATACAGTGCGTATTTTTTTACGCACGTTCTAATATTCAACCTGCAACCTCAGATTATGTAATATTTAATAGTGTATCCAGAAGATTAATCGTAAATGATAACCTAAACTAAAATTAACCAAAAGCAAACCTTTATACATTATCCCAAGGAAAAAATCTAACCATCCATCTTAGCTCCACCACACATTTTCCTCCAGACGTAACTAACAACCCTCAAAATCCCTCCCACATCCCCTTCGCCAGGTCGCTCTAACGCCCCAGATCCCCTGGCAATTATACAAAAACACGCACCCGAGGTGCCTCCGCCGTTCAAGTGTCCCATCCATCTCTAGAACGGCCTCTCAGAATTTCTGTAATTCTCGGCGTCCCGTCCGTGGCCAGGGTCGAGTAGCGCCGCGTGCACGGCGGATCGTCCTGGCACTAGAAGACAGCCCGAGAGAAAACCGGTCGTACGCGTGTTACAAGGCACCGTCCACGTTAGCTACGGTTCATTTAGCCGACGGCGACACTTAATAAATGACACAATAAAGGCGGCCGGAACAGCCGACGTCTTCCCGGTGGTGACCCGAAGACGTCGGCTGTAGAAGCAGCGTCGTATACATCCGGGGACGTTCATTAAGCGACACCCGACACGTCCTAGGCCATTGATTTTAAACGTTAATTCAAGGGGGCCTCCGCTTAAACGCGCCGTAGCTAAGGAAAGCGGTCGGGACACGGTTAATGTCCGAAACCTTTAAGGTAAAGTGTTCCGCCGCAATATACAGGGTCTTAGGTAAATTATGGGATGCGTAAATGGTGGGGATGTTCATTAAAATTGCCCTACAATCCCCATATACAAAGTCAGATGTAATTCTCCTCGGGTTAGATTGCGCTGAGATACCTGTGTAAAGCATCATAGCTCAAATGTCAAATAGCAGAACTGAATAGCAGAAAGAAAGAAAATCGAGAAATACACTCCGCCAAAAAAGTATCGCATAATTTAGTTTTGAATCATAAAAGTATCGCATAATCTTTGTTTGTAGCATAAAGTTGTAAATATACTTTAATGCGCTCTAAGATATAATTTCTATGATTGTTTAAATAAAATACAGGCCAAATAAAAACAAGAACTCATACTTGAGATTTTTGTTAAAACAAGAAATTATAATTTTGGAGAGAAAAATGTCATAACAGTAGCTTTTAATACTGAGTATTGCCACCTCTGGCTCTTATGACCGCTCGCATACGGTTTGGCAGAGATTCGATTAACCTCCGTATATAAGCCTGATCCAAATTCTCCCACTCGTCACGGAGAGCATTTGCTAGTCCATGCAGGTCCGCTGGGGCAACATTTTGGGTTCGTATCCGTCTGTGAAGGAGGGCCCACACGTGCTCGATAGGGTTCATGTCCGGACTTACCGCAGGCCAATCTAAAACTGGAATACCAACATCGTTAAGGTATTCCTGGACGATTATTGCAACATGCGGTCGTGCATTATCGTGCATTAACATGAATTCGTTTCCTATAATTGGCGCATATGGTACTACATGTTCTTCTAAAATGTCCGTTATATACCTGTGGGCAGTCAGTGTACCTCTGTCTACTGGTACTAACTCTGTACGACCTGTTAAACAGATGCCTCCCCAAACCATAATAGAGCCACCAGCGAAATTAGGTCTAGGTCTGATATTACACTGCGAATAGCGCTCACCGTCTCGTCTGTACACTGAGATACGCCTATCTGAGGTGTAAAGACCAAATCTTGACTCATCTGTGAAGAGTATATTGGCCCAGTCATTAATGTTCCAATTTACATGTTCTCTGGCAAACCTTAAGCGAGCCACTCGGTGGTTCCTAGTGAGACGAGGGGCTGTTACAGCTACTCTAGCTCTTAATCCACTCTGTCGTAACCTATTCCGAATAGTTTGAGTACTCACACGAGTATTTCTGACTCTAGCCAAGTCGTTCTGCAATTGTCTCGCAGTTACATGTCTTCGACGTAATGCTTGTAGTAGTAAATAGCGGTCATCTTGGCGAGTAGAACATCTTGGACGACCTGGTACAGGTCTTCTACTGTAAATGCTTGTTTCCCTATATCTGGCTACGGCTCTAGAAACACTCGACTGATTTATGTTCATCAAATTAGCAACGTATGCTTGAGATCGTCCATCTTCGATTAAAGCAACTATAGCAGCCACTTGTTCTGAAGTTAAATTGCTCATTTTAGTTTTAAAAGAGTTGGTACAGAACTCTGACTTCGCACTTTAAAATTTGTCCGTATAGGAAGACTTTCAATAAACAACTGAACAAACCTTACACATATGCATTTTTCTAAATGTGTTCTTTTAGAAAAAAAAGTAAAAACGCTAAGTTCCATTATTTTGTTAGTGTTTTTATAGTTCACATACACGAGGCAAACTTTTTGTGAACGTATAAAAATATCTTGGTTCATAAATGCCCTTTTTTAGTTTATGCGATACTTTTTTGGCGGAGTGTATATGAAATAGGATGAAATAGGATGATGAAACCATAACGGCGGCAAAAGAAATAGCAGACGAAATCAACAAATATTTCGCAAATATACCCAAGATTCTATCAGAAAAACAAATTGCAAACTCAAATAAATTACCCGTCACAACCAAAACCGACAATGTAAAAACGCAATTGCAATTCGAGGAAGTATCAGAGGAAACCGTTCACAAAATAATCCTACAATTAAAAAACAATACTGCACCAGGATATGACAAAATAACTACAAAGATATTAAAACAAAACAGAAATAAATTAGCACCAATATTGGTAAAATTAACCAACAACATTATAAAAAGTGGACATTACCCCGACTCCTTAAAACGTACAATAATAATAATGACAAATGCACTCAAAGATACGTGTTTGCAGTACTTTGGTTTTGCTGTACTAAACACTGACAAGCCATGGGTACCGAAATTGTTTTGTAACGCCTGTCGAACAAAGCTGTACAAGTGGTCACTTGGTGAAAATGTGTACTTTTCACTTTTTGGGCCAACGTTATGGAGAGAACAGGAAAATCAGGCAGATGATTGCTACTTTTGCTAGGTGAATGTCGTCGGTATAAGTGCAAAAAAAAACTAAAACATTATAAATATCCTGATGTATCATCAGTGTCGAAGCCAGTTCAACATACGGACAGTGATCCATTGCCAATTTATCCAAGTATAAGTGCAAAAAATGCCCTAAGAACTTCGTCTTCATCACAGGCAAGCAAAGAAAGCGATTTCGTTATGGAAGAAAAGCATTTAATTTCGCAAAGTGAACTGAGTGATTTGATTCGCGATTTGAATTTATCGAAACAAAAAGCAGAGTTGCTTGCATCATGGTTGCAGGAATAGAAACACCTTGACAAAGAAGAAAATGACATAGGTATGTTTCTGCAATGACATCAAAAGTTTAGAATAAGAATATGAGTTGATATTAATTGAACTGTTTCCATCGTCTGTTGGATTTTGAACATCCGACGTTTCGGCAGTGGTTCTACTGCCGTCATCGGGGTGGCCCTGAAGGAGAGACTGCTCCTTGCGGATTCCATGGTTGGGATAGGTATATACTGTTTGGAACCTATATTTATATTAACTACACTGAAATTTGTATGCATGAGAGTTTACTGCTCTGTGGTTTTACTTCCCTCATAAGCTGATCGTTGAGATTTTTTGAGATCTGATTCTACAAAAAGTTTCATTATACTTTTGTCGATCTTATGAACGTGCTCTTCATTGCTGGTACCTTGTTCTGGTGGTTCTAGAATTTTTTTTCCCACAAAACTTGGGCGACACGAGCGACGAGCATGGAGAGAGGCTACATCAAGATATAGCGAAAATCGAAATGCGATACCAAGAATTTTGGGACAAAGGCATGATGAGCGACTACTGTTGAACCCTAATGCGTGAAACAGATCCCAAGCAGTATGAAAGAGTCGGTTCAACCTCTGTTTATTTCTGATTTATACTTTTTAATTCAATAAATGGCCGTTAATGGTCAAAAATAGTAAAATAATGAATTTATGGAATATATCGAAAACTAGAACCAATTTTTTAAAAAAATGGGCTGCTGATTTGGATTCAGCCCCCTAATGTACTTTATAAACAGCATTTGGTTGTCCAGGTCCAAAACCGTGTATACTTGTGTTATCAAA
Source organism: Cetonia aurata (assembly GCA_949128085.1). Classification (NCBI taxonomy): domain Eukaryota; kingdom Metazoa; phylum Arthropoda; class Insecta; order Coleoptera; family Scarabaeidae; genus Cetonia; species Cetonia aurata. The sequence goes on along the minus strand of OX421889.1, from coordinate 24,591,347 downwards.
CGCTTGAAGAAAAAGTTAATTACGAACGATTCACTCGCAATCTGTACGTGGTGTTTTAGAAAATTAAGTAAAAAATGGGTCTGCGGTACTGAAATACAGCGTTCAGTAACAGAAAGATTAACACAAAAAGCTGTTTGATTCAACAACGCCGGTTCATTTTCCTCTATGGGTCTTTCGACCGCTAATTGCGATAAAATTTACCAGTTACTCCAGTAACAAAGGAAAAGCGTCTACAAAGCATTTTGAATCGATTCAACTTCGGCACTTTTAGCAAATAGTACATTCCACAGATTCGCGAATTCCGTAATTGCGAACCCTTTTCTAAAACTTCAAACACTCGAGCAAATCGTAAGCATTTTCTATATATGAACTAGAAACTTTTTCTATTACGCCAATCCAATTAGCTAGCAATCGCGCCTGGAAATCGAAACGTCACCATTTTAATTCATTAAATTGACTGTAAGAGTATTATTAGTGTCCGTCTGACTTCACTGTAATGTTCCCACGTTTCTATATAGTGTCGCGTGCACACTTTATAAAAACGACGCACAGTGCAATGAGTAAATGAAAAAGGTTTCAAAAATCATGCTTTTATTTAACAAATTTATATAAGCTTTCTAGATCCATTTCAAATTGGGGTTGATCAATCCCCATTTTCTTCCTTTAAATCGCTCTCACTATTTGTCTCCATAAGTTTCTGTCCTCTACCTTCTTCTTCCGTTTACCAAATCCGGCCTCTCTCAGATCTTCTTCCACCTCTTTCAACCATCGTGTTTTTGGTCTTCCTCTGGCTCTTTTGCCTCTCGGTTCCCACTCCAACATCGTATATATTACTGCTCCCGTTCCTGCTCTCCACACATGTCCCAGCCACTTTATTCTCTGCCTTTTAATTCTTCTCACTATGTACTCGCCTCCCAATTCTTGTGCTATTTCATCATTCCTTCTTACTATGTACTCATTATCTCCCATCTTCACAGGTCCTAGAATTGTTCTCATTATTTCTATTTCTACGATTCTTAAGTCCTCTTCGCCTTTTTTTGTAAGTGTCGTTGTTTCTGCTGCATACGTCATCGTCGGTCTTATCAATGTTTTGTAAATTGTTAATTTAGTTTTCTTGGTAAGTAGCATGGTAAGCTTTATTTACTATCATTTTTCTTTCTGTAGTTTCTATTTTATTGTCTCTGTCTTTTGATAACATCACTCCTAGGTACTTGAATCTATCCACCTGCTCAAATTCATAGTACCCTATCCTTATTCTTCCATCCTTTTGAATTTTCCCAATCTTCATTATTTTTGTTTTATTTTGGTTTATCTTTAGCCTAACTTTTCCTCCTTCTTTTACTATTTCCTCTAACATTTCAGCCATTATTTTTCTTTGCTTTGTAATAATAACTATGTCGTCAGCACAGTGGCGGCTTCTCAATAAGTGCACATGCGCACGTGTACCCCTATGTGTACCCCGTGTAACTAATATCTTCATCTAAAGGAATTTATTTTTGTGTTTGACGTAAACCTAACGTTTTCTATTGGGTATTTAATTTTATTTTTCATTTCCGATGTTCGGTTCAGACTCCAGGCGCGAACATGCGTAATGCGGCTCGTACACTGCTCTCTCGAACTGGCCCGTGATTGGAGCAGCAGCTATCCCTCGCACACTCACACCTCCCGTAATAGTCCTCAGTAGTTAGCTACCATATGTACACATTTAGTTTGTGTACGGTGTGTGGTGTTGTATACCGGGAACCGGGAAATTACTTTTGTTGTATTCGCTCGCAATTATGGCGGATAATTTGGAGAATCCGATTTGCACTAGCGTACAATATTTAAAAACAATTCGTTTTTCTTCGCTGACATTAGAAGAAAAACAAAAAATCAAAAGTGCCGGTCGTCCAAAACTGAATTTATCGATCACGCATGTAACAAAATGTAAAACACGCGATTATAAAAGAACCTTTAAGATAGACACTTATGAAAAAGTCGCCTGGTTATGTGGTTGTGAAATTAGTAACAGTCTTTATTGCTTTCCGTGTTTATTATTTGCTGGTGACGTTCAAACAGAATGGACCACATCCGGTGTCAAGGATTTAATCAATTTAAAAGAAAAAATTAAATAACATCAAAATTCCAAGACACACCTCTCTGCTAAATTAGGTTTTAATTTATTAGGTAAACAAGATATTCGACAACAAGAGAAAGAACAGGCGACTTGAATTACAATACAAAACGTGTGTGTGAAAATTAGTACTAAGTGTTTGTGTTAGTTAGTAAGTTATCGGTTACCTTATTAGTTAGACAATAAAAGCAACAAGACAACACGTGAAACTTGATCAAGAAGATGTGCTGTCTGGTAAAAACTAGGTAGGATTTTTCAAACAATTTTTAGTTTAAGTCATTTTTGTTCGTTTATGATGTGACTGTTCTGTATAAAAAGAAGAACTAACAATTTCGGATTTTTGCGCTAAGCCCTTTTCTGAATATTATCCCAAGATAAGGCGAAGGAACGTCGCAAACTAAAATGCGAGTTTTGAAGGTTAATTTTCAAAGCCCGACTCCCTGGTACCTACCCACATGTGCACTCCCAAAATAAAAGTCCACGCGCCGCCACTGCGTCAGCATAGGCAACTACTTGTCCTCCACCCGTTCTGAGGTTCCCTTTGTTTATATTCCTCATCACATATTCCAGCGCTAGATTAAAGAGAGTTGCCGAGAGTGAATCGCCCTGTTTAACTCCTCTGTGAATTGTAAAGAACTTTGTTTCACCTTTTTATGTTACTATACCAGTTGAGTTTCTCGTAGTCATTTTTATCAGGTTTCTTAGTTTACTCTCTATCCCCAATTCTTCTAATGCTGTTATTAATTTCTCTCTTTTAATTGAGTCGAAGGCCTGTTGAAAGTCTATGAAGAGCATTTCTACCTCCATCTTATGTTGTAAAGTTTTTTTGCAGTATTTGTTAACTATGTGAACCGCATCTGTTCTTGATCTTCCTTTAAGAAATCCACATTGATATTGCCCTACTATACCTTTCACTCTCCTCGCCAATCTTTCCTGGATAATTGATGTCAAGATCTTATACGCAACATTCAATAACGTCATTCCCCTATAATTATTACATATCTGTTGGTCACCTTTTTTATGTGCTGTTATAATCTTTCCTTTTGCCCATTCTACAGGCATTTTCTCCTCACTCCATATTTTTTTATGAGCAAATATAAATGCTCGTGCAACACCTCTCCTCCATATTTAATCAGCTCCATATTTATCCCGTCTTCTCCTGGGGCTTTTCTATTCCTAGATTTCTTAATAATTTCGCTCACTTCCTGTTGTGTTTGTTCTTTTATATCTTTTCCTTCACTTTTTCTTTCTTCTGCGTCATCTTGCATCACATCTACTCCTGTCTCAGTTAAAAGTGGTCTATCCAAACCTGTTTATATTGATTTTCTTCTTCCACAACTTTACCCTTTTTATCTTTTATTCCAGTTATTTTACTTTTGTATGTTTTATTTAGCTCGCTGATTTTTTTAAAGTGTCTCTTTGTGTTCTTGCTTGTATCCTCCTGTTCAATTTCCAATATATTGTCATCTATCCATTTTCTCTTGTTTCTTCTCATAGTTTTGTGTAAAATAATCACACGACCAGTCTGCTCAAGAACTACATTCAAACTAAACTCTTTACAATTTCTTTACATCTAGTTATGATTCATATTCTTTGTTAACAATACGCAGGTAGAATTTGGGTCTCGCGTGATATACCTTTGGATCGATGATTCACAATAATATGCAAGGTCATCTTATGCAATAAATGTGATAACAATAATACATAATTAACATTTGTTACATTCTCTTCTAGGTTTTTTGTTTTCCTCTTCGCCTTCTTTTCTATTCGATCTAAGCCACTTTAACCTTGCTGTAGCTTTTTTTTTCATGAATTTCTCGACATTCATTGTTGTACCATCCCTTTTTGATCTCACCTCTTCCAATCCATTTTTTTGCTGCCTTCTATATCTTTCACTTCCTTATTTTATTCCATTCGTGTCCCACGTCCCCATCTTTTTTATTGTATTTAGTTAAAAGATCCCCTAAGTGATTTATGTATTCTTCTTTGACGGCATCATTTCTCAATTTATTTATATTCCACTTCATTCGTATATTTTTATTTTTCATGTTCTTCTTATTTTTTTTTTGCTTAATAGTTGCTGTTACCATAAAGTGATCAGTGTTGACGCAGGCTCCTCTATATGATCTAACACCTTTTATCGTTGATTATTTCCTTTTGTTAACTAAAATATGATAAATTTGCGTATATCTCTTCTTATCTGGTGATATCCAGGAGACTTTATGGTTCCTCGGCTGTTGAAATCTTGTGCTAGCTATGATCATATTTGTTGTCGCTGCTAAACTACACAATCTCTGACCGTTGTCATTTGTTTTCTCGTGTATGTATTGTAATACTGTATTTTATTATTTTATTTGCTTCTGTCCCTGACGTATTCTATGTATTACTGATGTCACTAGAAATAAATATATTTTATTATTATTATTATTCTTAAAAATTTCACATCAGATATGCAGATTATGCTCTTCGGTAAGTTGTTAAAGAACTTGATACCTGTGTAGCTTGTGTGTCTTTCTGTTAGTGCCAACTTATGAGCTGGAACACGGCAAATAAGTTACTTAGAGAATAGAAATGCTGTACTTGCAGTTCAAACATATCTTTGCCTATACACTTTTCTTGTTATAACAAACAGAAACCATTTAGCCTTTACTTTTTATTTCACCCATCGGCTTACCGCGTGCATTCACTTGGGATGTCCTTTTCATATACCCCAAGAGTCCAAGATGTCATCCGCTTTCTTATTTCAGTATTTCGCTACGTTTTCGTTTCCCGATAGTACGATTCTAGAGCCTGTTCTAGTAGCTCACTTTAAACTTGTTAGCATTTGCATAAACGCCTTAATTAAATTAAGACCCCGGGCTCGCGCCAGTAACAAATTATTATTCCCACAGGACGGTCCGGGAGGTCGTCCCATACCGCGGAGTCGCACGGTCTAAGGTAATAACCGTCCGAGATAATGGTTAATTAATTAATATCGCTTTTGTTCGAGTGGGCCGCCCGGGCGCGGTTAAGAACGGCGCCTTTGGCCGACGAAGACCTTCACCGGCATTAATCTTCGCTATCTGGTCGCGAAGTTCGCTTGGCTGCAAGCATTGATGGTATTATTATAATCTGCTAATAATGGCGGTTAAAGTCCTCCGTAAACTTTAACCGGCTTCAGTAGTAACATTGTAGTGGGAACAAGAAAATTGCAACTGAAGGGGGTGCTTCTTTGGACGAGAAAACACATTGGTTTAACCCTACTGGTCTGTTTATTATACACTTGTATCATTCAGACTCAAAATGTTAAAAAAAAGGAAAGAGTTACTAGTACTTATTTACTTTCTGTATTTAACATCATTGCTTTTGCCCTTTCAATCATACCAGCCATTCCAACATTTTAATGCCCTGTACTGGTTTGTAAAGATCTCTGTTTGATCGATCGAAATAATACTCTGGATTCATTTTTACCTTGCCAAAAATTGCTCGCCTTTTTGCGGCCAAAGCCTGGCATTCACGCAGAATATGGTATGCTGTCATCTTATTACACAATCTAAAGTGGCTATCTCTAGTGTTGATCCCAATTTTAAATAGGTATCCTTTCAGGCCACAGTGTTCTTAGCAGACCTGCTACCTATTATGCGGAGATGATTCCTATTGAGGTTTAATAGCTTCTCAATCCTCTTTTTTGATGGTCTCTTAATAAAGGGATTCTATGAAATTGCCTGGTAGTATTAGTCCAGTGTTCTTCGTGTCTCCCTTTGACCGAAATACTTACCTGCTCTCGTGCTGTCTTTCGACATCGGTGATTTCTACCTCAAAACTACTATTAAATATATATATCGAAATCGACGGACAATATTATTGTCTTTATTTGCGTCTTACAGTAATTGTTTACGCAACATTTAAAAAGAAGTGCATCCTGTACTTCCAATGTTCTGAATTTTATGCATAATATTTTGCGATTCCTCTGTTCATAGCATATGTGTTCTACTTCTTATGTGAACCAGAATGAGAGATTTTTTTAAAACTATTCTTCTTTTAATTAGCTTCTTTGCGTTCTAGTTTGTATACAATATCTACATAGAACAAACACATTGTAAGCAGCAATTTAGTAGTAGGTTTGGAGTAAATTATTATTGACCTAAATAATGTGTTCCATCGATTTTTCTTCTATACGATTTTATTGTCTTTTTTTAAGAAGCCCAATCTATTTTAAATCGACGTAGTCTTGCATTCACCTTTACCCATGAATTTATTTACCTCATAGAATAGTAATGTAATATCTTTACTCGGGATTTTATGTTTAACTGTGTTACTGCCGTTAATGACGTTTCCTGAGTATTTTTCATGCATCAGCGTCATATTATTTCCTCGTCTTCTTATTCGCTTCTCCTCGTTAGCAAGGTTAAGCAGTTTTTGTTGATCCTCGGGGAGTTCTTGCAATTTTCATTCTAACGTTCGATATTTCCCGTAAGTCGTTTCCTGTGTTAATCGGTGTAATGTTATTTTTCTCTATTTGACTCACGATCTGCATTTTTCTCTACATCTACTCTTACTCTTCTTCAAATATATCTTCCTAGAACTTGACTGGAATTGTCTATAATTCGTACTGTAAAAGTGCTTTTCACCAATAGTTTATGTGAACATGATGAGATTGGCTATTACAACTGAAGGTATCAAAGTTCTTACTGCTGAGTTATCCGGCGCCGCCACCAAATATCTCGGCCAAGAAACATGTGAAAAGGGTAATCAATATTAACATACAAAGCTGATTCACGGAACCCATCCATTAAGAGTTTTTGAATTTGCAATAATTTTAATCTTCGGAGGTTACCTACTTACAATTTGAAAGAATAACACCATGGATGCCGTACTTCCGGTTATACCAGAAGTCATGGCCAACTTTGATATTATAAATAGAATGCTATATTTTTTTTATTGCATTGTTACCACCAGTCAATGGGAATATGAAGATATAAATATACAGAGAGGATCAAGTAAGGTAAGAAGATGACCCAATCCCTCATCGTAGACTTACCTGTATTGGAGAATTGCCGAACCTCTAGTACGCAGAAGGTTGAAGGCGTGAAAGGAAGGATGACTGTATCCACTATGTTCAGTCGAAGACGGCCGATCATGTCATGTAAACTAAAGTCGAGCTCACCACTCGCGGCAAGTGATCGCGGACTGACTGGAAGGCGCCACCCACTACAGTACACAGCCTCCTTAACGCCCCTTCTTGGTCGTGAGACCCATGAGATATTAATTAAGTGTAATGTACACACAAACAAACGAGACAAATCCTTAAGAGAATCTTTACCACCAATACGAAATACTTACCCGCAAACGGTGGAGAGTTCCAGGAAAATTCGAAGATTCAGAAAATTGCGTTTCAAAATACGAACAGTAAAAAAAAAAACGTACTCAAAAAATCCTCTGCACACTTCAGCGAGGTTTCTGTTTATAGAAGTGAATAATTCAAAAATAACACCGTGCACAAGATACAGCCGCATTAGCGGGTATCTTTCCCAAGAAAGAGAATTATGTTTCAAAGTGAAAGTGCAAAACGCTAACCTGAACGTTCTCTCTCACGGTAACAGCAGGAAGAAAGCGAAAATTTGCAATTTGACCAACGAACAATCACACCGCGGGAACGCGAATACTGCGACACCTCAAACATAGTAGAGGAAAACGAAGAAGAGGAAATCTGCACGTAACTGCATTTTTAGATTCTACTCGGCATTTACATAAAAGACCTATCTGTTACCGTTTTGGAGTTTTTCCAACTTTTCTGATAAAAAAAAACAAACAAAAGAGACATTAAGGGCATGCGACTGCTACGTGGATTGTGAAGGATACAGCTCCTCTATTTAATCGTGATATAATAATAATAATAATAATAATATAGGCAGTAGACAAAATTATACAGGACTTCCACAACCTGGAGTGGATTGGAACAATTTTAAAATTATTTTTCTCAAATGGTCCGCCCTTGAGACACGCCTTAGAGACGGTTCGCGTCGTGCTAGAATATTCCGGGTCAGGTCAAAAGTAGGCGGGCGGCTTTTCAAAGTACAAGTTGGTGCTGTGTCGTGCCAAAGAACATTGCCGGCACCCAAATCACAGCTCGGAGGGTCAGGATAATCTGCATCGTGTCAGTAGTTTTGCCGGCACCGAACTCACAGTGACTAAGGTCACTCCACGAGTACTGGCAAGCGCGCGGTCACGATGGCGTGGATAAGGAGTGCATAAACGGACCTACTGTTTGCGGTGACAATACTCGGAGTAGCAAACAGGAATAAATGAAAAGAAAAACTTAATTAAACAAAATATAATGTGGCAGCAACTTACCGAAGTATGGGAAAATACGAATCAATGAATTCCTCAACGCAGTGCTTGAGCAGAAAAACTCTCAGTACACGCTTAAATCGTTTTATAGCAGATATAGTTTTCAGAGAATGCGGAGGCAAATTTAGTAATAATAATAATAATAATAATACATATAAAAAGTGTAATTCTTTAAATTAAAAAAGTTTTCCTAAAGAAAGATAAACTTAAAAAGGACAATCGGTGATTCACACGGGCTGACGGGCTGGCGAGCCGAAGGACGGGCTTGGGCGGGCTGGGGTAGCAAACGCGACAGGCCGGGCAGGGTCCGTTTGAAGAAAGAGTGGGCCAGGCCCGTTTGAGGAAAGGGCGGGTCGGGCCCGTTTGAGGAACGAGGTGAGCAGGTGCAAGGTGAGCAATAAAGCAATTACAAAAAGAAAAGTCGTTCAATGCGTGAAATTTATTTCCAAGCAATAATACGTAACACTATATACTGATCCAGTTTACATATCGAAACTGCAATATAAAATTTTCGACACACATTTTGGACACAGGGGATTAACGCTAATTTTCATAATCGGCCGAGTTTACCATCGCCATTTACCCCGGCGATTGTAACCTCTCTTTAAAGTAGTTATGCCAATTACTATATTCCCACATGCCATCAACTGTGGCTTCCCTGCCAATCACTATGAAATATAACTATCTTTATTTTTCTTTAGGATGGCTCATGGTTAAACAAGGGTAGAGTCTAAACAATTGACTTCGTTCGAAAGTACTATCTTTCCTGTTACGGATGGCTTAGTAATTATAGATCTTCCTACACGGAATACATTGTGCCCTCTATATAAAAATCGACACAAACTATTTGTGCCAACGACTGTCATCTTTATCCTACAAAAGATGTCGTATAAATAAAACAATATCATTAATAAATAATAAAAACGGAATCGGCTCTAAAATCGAGCCTTGCGGAACTCCAATTGTGACAGACAAACATGAAGAAAAATGAAGAAAACTTCTTATTTTCACAAACTTTATTTTATACGACGCGTTTCGCTAAACGTTAGCTTCGTCAGGTGGATACCTAATAATTATTCACAAATTGTATAGGACAGAGTTTATATACCTTAAGTAAGCAAATAAACTATCAACAAAGGATTAATAATTCATTCTGAACTTAAATGTGCTTGCATTCTTCCTTGAATAGGTTTAAGAGCGGGGAATTATTTAAATCTGTTTGTTCGTTTAATAGCATCTGGGTATTTCTTAATCGGTTTATTTCTAATGATTCTAAAGTGTTAAGCTTATAACTTTTATTACATGAATGTAAAACTTTGAAATTGTCGTTAAACTGATGGTTACTCTGAATTAGATGATTAGCATAAGTTGAATCTGTTTTGTTTTTTAAATAACTATTTTTGTGTTCTGAAATACGTTTTTTAATTGATCTACCGGTCTGACCTATATATATGTTGGGACACGAACCACAAGTTAATTTGTAGACTCCTGATTTTTGTTTGTCCTGTATTTTTGTTTTATTGTTTTTTATATATTTATCTAAATTATTATTGGTTTTAAAACTGATTTTGTAGCCATTAGAAGTTAGTAATTTCGAGATGTGTATACTCGGTGTACCAATGTATGTAATACATTTAAAATTATCTTTGGTATTTTTAATAGCTGGATATACTAAATTAATTGCCTGTCTATGGAGTTTTTTATTCAACAAATTATCTATAATGTCTGGATTATAACCATTATTTACCGCTATTTGTTTTATAATATTGAATTCAGTGTCAAAATTATGTTCTGAAATTACTAACTTCTAATGGCTACAAAATCAGTTTTAAAACCAATAATAATTTAGATAAATATATAAAAAACAATAAAACAAAAATACAGGACAAACAAAAATCAGGAGTCTACAAATTAACTTGTGGTTCGTGCCCCAACATATATATAGGTCAGACCGGTAGATCAATTAAAAAACGTATTTCAGAACACAAAAATAGTTATTTAAAAAACAAAACAGATTCAACTTATGCTAATCATCTAATTCAGAGTAACCATCAGTTTAACGACAATTTCAAAGTTTTACATTCATGTAATAAAAGTTATAAGCTTAACACTTTAGAATCATTAGAAATAAACCGATTAAGAAATACCCAGATGCTATTAAACGAACAAACAGATTTAAATAATTCCCCGCTCTTAAACCTATTCAAGGAAGAATGCAAGCACATTTAAGTTCAGAATGAATTATTAATCCTTTGTTGATAGTTTATTTGCTTACTTAAGGTATATAAACTCTGTCCTATACAATTTGTGAATAATTATTAGGTATCCACCTGACGAAGCTAACGTTTAGCGAAACGCGTCGTATAAAATAAAGTTTGTGAAAATAAGAAGTTTTCTTCATTTAATATGAATTTTCACCAAGTATCGACTTCCTCAATACAATTAATGAAGAAAAATCATTACGTTTTGAATCTAGGGTTCTAAACGATATATTAACAAATGTAGTCCTGTCTGTCAGGTCAGAGAGAAACCATTGAGACATTAACTATATGCGCAGCGTAAATTTTATAAATTATAGAAGTGGACCTACGTGTATACTATTTACTTTTTGCAACGTGTTGCGGACTTTGCCAATGAATAAACAAATTTCATTCCTTCGCTAAAAGTTGTGGCAACCCTCATGCATTTCCTAAAACCAACGAACTCACGAATGAGAAATAAGACTTGATCGTAAGTAAGAGTGCACTTTTCACCTACGAAACACCATCCATTCATTCGCTACTCACCGCATTACTCGTTCTATAAATTACTTCTTGCATTTCAATTCATGCCCTATGCGCCAACCTCTTCATCCAGTACCATTGCAACTCGCCAACGAAATTTGCAGCCGAAACTTCGCATCTAACTCACTCTAGGTTGTGTTATACTTATTCCTTTATCCCATGTCTACCCAGTCGGTCTCCACACCATCGAAGTTTCTCGACGCTTCGTATACCTTGCCTACATATGTAATTTTAACTTTCGTAATAACGTATTATTTCTGAAAAGTTGCGCCATAGCAGACGATTCGCGTGTACATACAAAATAAATGAACCTAGCAACCGGGGTGTTTTCCGTCGCTTCAATAATTCGAAAGCGTAGTCGAGTAATGATGTTTATAGCTCTAAGTATGTGTCTGTTGCGATGAATTATTTTCTATAGTTTCGCAAAAGACGTAGTAAATTGCTGGAGTTAATGAAGAGTTTCGAACTTTATATACGTTCTAGCTAACAATAAATTGGTTCGATTGCTACCAAACTTAACGCTTGCGAGTTTAATAAATTCCTGGATAAAGTAATACAGATATTGGAAAAGTTCAAAAAATTATTGCTGCTTTATACAGTAAACTTAATTGTTTCAGCCAACAAAATATGATATAGTAGATGAAAAATGTGAAAACAAGTCATTCATCTGGCAAATACAATAAGAGAATTGAAATTACTCAATGGAATTTACAAAATACTGAAGGTGATAGATAATTACAATTTGTACATAAGCATGTGCGAGATGATGTATCTATAAATCAGGATTCGGCAAAATTTATTCGGAATAATAATTGAATAATTGTGTTATTTTGATTCAGAAACAGTAGATAACCTTTTTTCGTTATTCCAATATTTAAGCTGTATTCTTTTCCACTGTAAGAATGGAAGGAAGTGATCTAATCCGATGTGTTTCTGATTAGATCACTTATTTGTGTTCCCTGGTGATATAACGTTTTGTTGAAACTAATCATGACTGGTAATACCCTCACCCCTATGAATCAACAAGTTTTTGTGATTCAGATATATCAATCATGCTTTAAATCTGTTTGACATTTTGATTTCGAGGTTAGACAGTTTTTGTGAACAAACGTTATATTGAAATAATAATGAAAAACTTTTAAATTGATAAAGATATCGTAAATTCGTAAACAACTTATAGACATCCTCTAGTAACTCGACCGAAAAGAAAGCTGCAACAGTAAATTTCTGTATTAAAGTCAATGGTACAGGACAGTATCTGGGGAGGGGTTTTGAGAATTTAACTCGCCTTTTTCGCTCGTACGAATCGCCTCGACTTGTCCGATTCACCGTCTTATTGCACTGCTATCCAATCGCAGTGTTGTATTTAAATACCGCGCTAGCACTTCGAGAATGTTCGAGCACAGTTCGAACGACATCTCGGCGCTACTAGAATTTAATCGGGAGTAGAGCCGCGGCTCTTCCACTTTCGCGTTGTAAACAACAAACTGTTCCGCCATCTGACGTTGCGTCCGTGAACTTTGATTGATTGACAACTGTTGCCATCTGTGAGCGCAAAACGTAAGCTAGCGCTCGTAACACTATATTGCTAGTTAAATGTAAAAGCATTTTACTAATAAATTTTTCAACGATTTTAAATGCAATTCATTTTAGAATACTGTATTTATAAAGGTTCTTTTTGGTTCGTAGATCAAACGCAAAGATAAAAATTCCATAAATCTAAAATACAATCTTTAATACCTAATATTTCGCTTTTAAAGATTTCGAAACGCTTTTTGTTACGTATTTTAAGACATAATCTGTTGATATTCATTTGTAGCTATTGCATGAGATTTTGATAAAACATGTTTGAGAAAGGAGAGGTGGGCAATGCGCATAAACGGATATTTGTATGTTATAATATGGTGTAAGAGAACAAATAAAGAGGTATACATACATGTGTAACGATTACAATAAAGGCATTTAAAACAAAAAAAAAACCGGATACAAAATGAGTGTTTCTGGACGGATACGTAAAAACGATATACTCATAATATACAAGGTGTTTATTAACCATTTAAAGGCCAACGTTTCCTTTTTGGGAACATAACTTCTATATTTTTTTGAATGAAAACGGATATAGGAAAATCATATCCGGTTATTTATTTACATATAAGACGAACAGTAGTTGATTTTTATCAATTTACATCTTTCATATTTCTATTAATATTTTATGAAAATAATTATCAAATATACATATTTCGAGACAATTTGTCAATTTTCAGAAAATAGCATGCAAATTATTTAATACATTTAATATAAATTCCAAAATCCAGTTTACAGCTTTACAGTAGCACAATAATCACTATGCGTATTTCATTTCTACGATAATTGCTTGAACATAGCTGTAATAATGATAAATGTTTGTATGTCCCAAATTGGGAACGTTGGCCGTCGTGAGGTAGTAAAATTGCTTTGCCGTTTATTTTATTGTTGTACATGTTGTGTCTCTTCCACTATTCCTAAACATATCTGTTTATTCTCCGTCTTCTGTTATCTACATATGTACGAACCGCCAACCACTTAAAATACTCCGCTTTTTGGCCGGGGTAGGTGGGTAAAAATTATTTTATTTGTACCCGGTTCGTTCGTAGTGCGGTCGTAAATTTACCAGTTCCCTTATATACATCTTTGCAATAATGGATCCTAAAAAATTCTATGGGTATGTACAAATAATTTATGCTGTTACAAAATCAATTATTGTAAGTGTTTATTGCATGTTAGATCGTCTGTTAGAAACTACAGATTCCTAAGTAATGCTGTTGAAGATATAGAGGCTTCGTCCTCTCAAAACTTAGTTGATATAGTAATTTTACCACCGATCTCCGGAGATCAAAACATTCCAAGCGATGAAGAAATAGATGACGATGAAGTTATGGATATGCACAACCTGCCGCAGGATGTTCCAGGAGAAATAGAAGTGCATGCAAGTGAGTTTTCTGAAGAAGAAGAAGAAATAGCGGCACCAAGAATAGGTGTATGGGGGAAAACGGAAAGAGTTGGAATTACAAAAGAGGTTGGTGAACCTCCTAAAGTAGGGGAAGAACATAGCGGCAAATCATATTACGAAATATTTTCCTTATTTTTTACTTCGGAGATTATTGCTTTTATACGAGAGCAAACGGAACTTTATGCCCGGCGAGATAAAAACCACCAATTATTCAGCTTATCTGAAGAAGAACTCCGGCAATTTCTTGGCTTACTTCTAATTAGTGGCTATCACAATTTGCCTTCTGAAAATGATTACTGGTCAACGGCAGAAGATATGGAAGCACCAATATTTGCTAAAACCATGAGCAGGGAAAGATTTAGAATAATAAAACGGTATCTCCATGTTGCTGATAATAACAATCTCAGCAATTCCAAGGTAGCAAAAGTATCGGTGCTTTATGATAAGCTCAAGGCAAATCTTCAGCAATTCGGGGTTTTCCACAAACAACTAAGCATTGATGCAGCCATGGTACCGTATCACGGACATCACTCGGCTAAAATGTTTATAAAAAATAAACCGATTAGATTTGGCTTCAAGATACGGATGCTTTGTGGCAATGATGGTTACCCCTATAATTTCGAAATTTATTGTGGAAAGACCGGTAATATTTCAACTCCGCTAGGGACACGAGTGGTAAATAATATGATATCAGTGATTGATATTCCTGACAACTATCTCATATATTTTGATAACTTTTTTACTAGCTACGCCCATCTCAAAAGTTTATCAGAAAGAAACATTCGTGCTTGTGGGACCATCAGAGAAAATCTTACAAATAAATGCCCTCTCATTGCGTCAAACATTTTGAAAAAAGAAAGTAGAGGTGCGTATGATTACAGATCAGATGGTACTGTTTTATGCGTGAAGTGGAATGATAATTCGGTTGTCACTATAGCGAGCAATTATTTCACAGTTTCACCGCTACAGAAAACGACCAGGCGAGTAAAACAAGAAAATAAGAAGGAGATTGTACCAGCTATAGACCTAGATTGAGATCAAAGGAATGGTGGTGGAATCTTTTCTCCAATGCATTGAATTTAGGTGTTGTAGCAGCATTCAGATTTTACCAACATATAAATCCTCAAGAAAATATTTCACACTTGAAATTTCGAGGAGATGTAGCAATGGATTTGTTGAAAGTTGGTTCAATTCAGCGGAAGAGGAAAGGTGAACCATCTGCTTCTGTATCTGGGGATATAAGGTACGATGGTATAAATCACATACCTGTTGGTACTAGTCAAGGCCGATGTGTCGTGTGCCAAAGAAATACCAGACTTCATTGCACTAAGTGCGGAAAGCGTTTGCATAAAGTTACTTGCTTTCAACAGTGCCATACAAATAAATAATTTTTCTTGTTTTTAAGAACGTAATATAGTTGTTAATTTTGTATTGGTAAAGTATTTAAATAAAAATACTATCACACTTGTATATTGTTATCGTTGTTTTGTATAAACGTACCTCACTCCAATAGTACAGGAAGATGCCAAGGTTCCCATTTTGGGAACATGCTATATTTTTGTATCAACTGATGATACATAAAATTTAATTATGTATTTATATTTTAATGATCATAAAACATTATTTTTGAGAATATGAAAGAGATATATGAAGTATTATACCATGCGGCCTTTAAAAGGTTAAACATTCGACAAAAATTGTAAGGGACATTCCCTGGACCATTCTAAGAATATTTTGTCTTTTGATGATTTTTGGGAAGTCGCTTTGCTTCGAAGATACTGAGCAAATAAATTTTCAACGAAACCAATTTTAATATTTTTAACATTATTTACGTAGCCGAAATAAAAGCATTGCGTACTTTTTAAAAACGTGTTATTATCTGTTAAGAGCATTTAAATTTCTAAGAACGATTTCTACGTTATCCACTAACAGCAGGCATGTGCAGATATCGAAAAGAACATGAGTTTAAACGTTGATTGCAGTTGGACACATCTTGTGATTGAGGATTCTGTATATTGATCTAGACGAGGTGAAGATAAGGATAATACAGAGACTGCATTACCATGTATTAGCGAAATTTGAACAACGCAGAATGTCTTTCCCGTGGAAAGAAACTGTTACCGCAGATCCACGGTACTTATCAACAGCTAGCTTCAAGAAATGAAATTAAATCGTTTTAATCTTACTTAAAGAATTTCGAATTCTTACACGGATGATATTGTGATTTTCAAAGGTTTCACGACCACTAAAAATTAACACATATGTGCGTGTAGATTGAATAGCAAAGCAACCGCTGCGCTCGCGCCGGTATTCGTTGTGAGCTATGAGTGGCTATGACGAATGACTGAATGTAGGGGAATACCTACTGCAGTAAGAAGAATGAGCGGGAGACGCACATGCGTGGTATAACCGTTGACTTTGCAGGGATTATGGCTGTAGAACTTTTCAATGAAAAATATGGATACATGTTTCTGTTAATTGCGTGGGAGAGTTGGTGAGAAAGTTTGACACAGCAATAGACGTAAAAGATATTAAAAAGAAAAAACGTAATTATGATGGAAATGATGCTGCTCATTGGTAACTATCGACTCCGTAAGAAGCCATCCATCCCGCACATAGTTAGGGATTGGTTAAATACACATTTTTAAAATAATGGATTAGACCACGTGATCCCATAAGGAGGCCTCCAAGATCTCTAGACTTAGACATTATTCCTCTCGAGTTTTATTTGTGGGATATTTAAAGCAGGAAGTGTATCTTACTGATTTCCACGTTAATCTGGACTTACTCAAATAAAATATTACGGAAGAAGAAGAAAATACTACTGAAAATTAAATTAGTGCAGTCTACGACGAATTTAGAAGAAGAATAGTAAAATGTGTAAAAATGTGTCATTGAGTATTAAGTAATTCTTACACTAAAGTTTTGATATTTTGCATGTTCATAAGAAAAGTAAGAAACTAGACTTATTTGAATGTTTAGAAATTAATAGATATAGTAAGTTAGGTTTAGCGCTCAATGAACAAAAGGACTTTAATTATTCCCCACTCCTAGGCTTAAAAGCATAAATAGTGTGTAATTTTATATTCTGTTTAGTTAATTTCATCCACCTGATGAAGCCACTGTGTGGTGAAACAATATTGTTATTTCAATATATTTTTACTCCTTAACGTTTTTGTGTTTTATTTACGTTTTAAAGTTTAGGTATTATAATCTTGGTGAATAAGTATCTACGTCCACAAGTTTGTAATTTCTAATAATTTCTCGAATTAAAAGTATGTCCAAATTATGTCTTAATTTGTTATTTATTTAATAATGTCATTAAAATAGGCAACTTATATTGCACAAAAGTTACTCGTAGACATACGACACCCAATGGATATAACTTCTTTGTAATATGGATTGCCTATCTTAAATGTGTTCCTAACGATACTAAAATCAAATCTAACAATAACGCAAAAATATCAACAATGCAGAACAAGATGCAAATAACAGATATTGCAACAGATATTTTGTCTATCTCTATAAAACCATGCAATATAATAAACAACGGCTTACCACTTAAAACTCCTAGTAACCCTCTCCTCTTGAACATAGTCCGGAACTGATAGCAATGATAGGAAAACACTGAAATAGTAAAGAAACAAAATCAGGCAGTTATAAAAATACCCGAATACAGCATACAAAGTTAATTTGGAGTCATTAGCATTATAACTTAGTTTATTAATATGTTTACCTACCTTACCCATCGAAGATGATAGGCCAAAAGCTGCCACCAACAATGCCATCAGAAATGGTCGTCCATAATCCAACGCAGACTTGATTTCTGAAGCACTAAAATTAACAACAAGATGTATTAGGAAAGTGCGATTTGGAAGAAGGAAAACTTCATCGTAACTCCGTTTACTTAACTGTTACTACTAACGATTACTGTACCGGTATCCAAAAAGCTGAAGGAATATTCATTAAAATTATTTAAATGGATATTCGTTCAGGTTTTTGGAGATATCCAACATTTTTAATCTATGGAGAAGTAACTTTTAATTCGAATACCAAGTATTTGGTATAATTGGAATCACCAAGAATTTCTCTTTCAAATTAAGGCTACCTATGAGGTTGGATTAAAAAAAAAAAACACTTCACAAAAAAACTGTCAGGGTGTTCTTGGCTACGTTGTAGTAGACGTATAAAATAAAAGGGTGTAATATTTTTTTAAGTTTTTAGGTGTTATATTGACAGTTACGAACATTTTTAGCGTAAATTGGCAATGTATGGTAAATAGTACATTCCGAATTTTATAAAACAAATATAATTAAAATTATGGATCGAGATCTATGAGCTGGGATCGTCAGTATACAGGGTTTTCCAAGGTAGCCGTTCGTTAGAAGTTCCGAGGTTAGAAAAAACCTGGAACTCTGAATTTTTGAAATCCGGGGCTATTCAAGATAAAATATTTTCAGGGTCTTACCACTTCCGGTTATACCGGAAGTCGCCATAAACTTTCTTATTTTAAATGGAACACCCTGTATATTATTTCATTTTTAACCTTCCGGAACACGCGTAAAAATTGGAACATTAGTATACGCGGCGGACTGCGGACTAGGAGTCCGCGCGCGTGTTCCGGAAGGTTAAATTCCTGGGAAAATTTTATGATGAGTTCTAATAGGTTTCCCTATACCTATTTTCAACTGCTACTTAGATATCTTGATTTTGTTGAAAATTTTGAAAGATGTTATTTGCAACACAGTATCTTTTGCCCATTTTCGACTGGTAATAAACACTTCTAGACAATTGATTTGTCGCATACAGCGTCTCCAAAACTGCATGACCAATTACAAAATCTTCAAAGTTGAAAAAGTTCTTTTTTTCAAATGGAACACCCTGTATATTATTGGATGATCAGATGCAGAATTTAATTCTGCATCGATTCGCTATGACTTTCCCTATACCTATTTACAACGGCTCTCTTGTTATGTCAATATTTTCTGTTTTAATGTGATTTTTGACAGAAACTGAAACATCGTATGTGTTATACTTTTTGATTAACGCTGTATATACAGCGTTAATCAAAAAGTATGCATCATCAGGGATATTTTTTTACGTTGGACTTTTGAAAAACTGTGATAAAGCATCATTTAAAATCAATTTGGGATACAATTAATGCGCTTCTTACAGTGTGAAATCATTAAATAAATGCTTTCCTGCTAATACAGTGATTAATAGAGGCAATTTTTATATTAAAAATTTTAACACGTGTGGGATATAAAAATACCCTCATATTAATCACAGTGATTAGCAGGAAAGCATTTATTTAATCAATTTGGGATACTTTAAACGCAATTTATATCTTAGCGCATACAGAGTGATCACTTGAAAAATTAAAAAGGTTTAAAAGTAAAACCGGACGAAGTGAGTCTGTTAATAGAGGGCAAGCCATGAAAAGTTACTTTTCCTCCAAAAAAATGTTCGGGACAAAAGGGAATTACACACAACGGTCAGCGCCTTATCATCCAGCCAAGAAGTAAAGTAAACTTTACTCATTAAAAACCGATTCACAAAATCTGCAATCTAAAGTTGCAGAAATTCTCGTACACTACAGAATTACATCGCATCTAAACACAAATAAAAGTCCTGCTGATTTTTCAATACCCGATTTTAACAACATTCACCCAGATAATACCTAAAGAAAAATATACCACAAGTCATAGAAATTTTGAAATAGGAGAAAGAGTAGTGGCAAGAAATTATTTGGGAGGGAATAAATAAAATATCGGTTCTATAAAAAATAAATTAGGTACCGCACATTACAAAATTAAATTAGATGAAAACGGAAATGAGTGGTAACGTCACACAGACCAGATCTGCAAGGTAGGAGACGTAATGGATAGCGAAGAAAGTGATTTCGCTCATGACTCGAAAAGTACGGAAACAGCTGACATAAACGTACCCGAAACATCTAATGCAATTCCACACATAAATAATCCTTAGTAAGTTCTTTATTTGACAAATATGTATACATGAATAAACAAAATTAAAAGATGAAAAGGTAAAATATATACAGCACATGTATACAGTCATGTCTTCATGTCCTCTGTTGGCTTCCCGCTCTCTGTCCTCATCCAAGGTGGTGAGGCTGGCCTGCCTCGCCTCGGACTAGCGGTATCGAGAGCGATGTTGTAGGTAAAGCAATCCGTCAACTTTTCGATTTTATATCTTGTGTTGCATTATCATGGTTTTTATTCCATCTGCAGAAGTAACACCGGCACAACCAATAACACAAGATAGTTCAGCAGAAGTTAGGAGAAGAAACAGAGTAAGGAAACCAGTAGAATGTTTAAATTTATAAATTGATAACTGCTTGTATTGTTATGTACTGTATTTACATATGTTAAATTTAGAATAAGTTTTTAAGACGTGGAGAAATTGTTATAACGTTTATTTGAATAGCCGCACGCAAATAGCGCCAGCGCCCGTAACAAGGAGTAGGCAAGAACTGCGAAACACAAAAGTGAATGAGTCGTATATCATTTGAAAGAGGAAGTTAAGAGTAGAAACACTGTAAACGGGTTTGAGTGCATGGGCCTTAATTTTTGAGATATGAAGATATCTTCTAAAAACATTAATCCGTGTAAGCTTAAGTACAAAACTACATGCTTAATGCGTTATGTCTAATTGGATCGATCGAGGGGCTAACCACTTGTGGAATTAGTTGTACACTGCTCTTGGAATTACACTGTTTTTAAGGGAATCAGTACAAATTCAATGGAATTACGTAAATTATCTAAGGAATTAGTGGAATTTCTCAAGAATTAATTGAAATTAATGGAATTGGATAGGAAAATATGTATGATTTTGGAATTAAGAAGAGAATCGGCTGACAACACGAGGTAGTCATGTATGTAAATATATATATTATACATACATACTTGTATGTCATAATTATGAACAAATTAAAATTTATTTTAAAATTAAAAATGAAAAATAATAAAAAAAGAATGCCGCTAAAATCAAAGAAACAAAACTAATAAACCCAAAACGAGCTACGAATAACTGAGCATGTGCTTATATACAAATCAGGCTTAGCCAAAGATCTACATAACTATCTCTATCGATGACTTATCCTTTACAAGCTCTAAATACCAACAACAATATATTTTACATAAATTGTAACGTAATAAGATTGTAATATTCAGTTTTATTTTATTTATAATTTGTTAGCTACAAAATATATTGTATCACCCTCGTGTCGGAAGTCTTTACGACATTTGGTTTGTAAATAATTATTTAATTAAAAATAATAATACCTGAGCAGACAGCGGCGGATATACCATTGGGCACAATGCACACTTTTAAAAAACGGTTACAAAAATTCGAAATTCTTTTCTTTTTTGAAACTACTATTTTTGACTATATTAATAATAATAATATATTTAACTATTATTGCGTGCTATTCTTCGAAGAGACTTACGTTAGAAAATCAAGACAAGTGGTCATTAGATTTTCTGTGTGGATTTATCAAATAAATAAGGAAAATGAAAAAAAATCTGTTACCAACATACATATATTATTATATGCACATATAATATTTACTGGTACTAGAAAATAAGGATCAACAAACAAATTTAATAACTTTCAAAATGAAATGCTACCTAAAGTTTGTCTATTGTAAAACATATACATAAATTGTTGAAAATATTAAAACGAACTAAACCAAATTCTAGGTTTTTCTATTAAAAAAATGAGGAAACAACTCAACTGTAACTATCAATAGAACACCTCATTTATTCTAGATAAGCACGTGAGACAAACAACGTAATATTTTAAGGTGTAATTTAAAAATTTAATTGAAACACAACAAAGAAGGTTGCTAAGAAAAAGAACTCGGCCTCGAAACGAAAAAATGCAAAGGCAAACGACCCTTGATTTTATTTACGACCACATAATAATTCTTGTAGTATATATAATTTTTTGTCGAAATTGAAAACAGTTGTAGAGAATAAAAACAATACTAGTATTGCTACACATACAATCATAGAAATGATTTCTTCAAACAAGTCAATTTATTATTTTAAAAAATACGTTTTGTTTCAAAACAACAAATTTTGAATCAAAACAGAACGTGATATTATTAAAGAAAATATTTTTTTCTTGAAAATCCGAATTATTTTAATACAAAAAACATATTAAATCAAAACAAAAGGTGATATTATTTAATTATACAATAAATACAACAAGAAAGTGAATTGCTTGACGCTGGGCAATTTATACTTATCAGACAACGGTTGTCTTGTTGGAAGTAGGTAAATCATGAGTTTAAAAATCAAATCGGACTTGTAATTATATTATTATTATGTTAGTTAAGTAACTTTATTTGGAGGCGTTATTGGCCATAAAATTGCTAGTATATCAGTACCGTAAAATTTGCATAATCAAATAAAAAATGTGCAATAGGTAATAGAAAATATTACGGAAGCCGAAGAATGCACGCATATATCCAGAAAATGTGCATAGTACCAGAGTATTGCCTTAAATAGCTCGTGCTTAGTTGTGTAAGACAATTTTCTTGTTTCTTATAATCATTTTTTTAAATAAAGAAAGATAGAATCGCTAGGAATAACTGAGAATTACTGGGAATTAGTGGGAATTAGTGGGAATTAGTGGGAATTACTTGGTATTACTGGGAATTGCTGGGAATTACCAGGAATTCAATTCCAAGTGATGGAATTTTGATAGAATTAGACGGATTGCCATTAGTTGTACGCTATTTTTCTGAGTGGTCAACCCCTCGGGATCGATGGATAAAGCGACAAATCAACACTTTAGTTAGCAAAGTTAATGTGGGTTCAAACCCCGAAGTTGGATTTTTTCTTTTTTACTTTAAATACTTATTAATTTATGGTTTAGAAAAAGAAAACGTATTTTTATATATATTTTGAAATGAAAAAAGACAACCGATAGTATTATGTATTGTAAAAGGAATACTTTTTTGCGGTAATTACAACAATATATCACTATTTTAAATATTTTCGTATATACATATAATGGAAAAACTTGATTTGATTTACATTGATTGCTCCAGGCAATTTGTTAAGAATGAAACAGCCAAAGTAGTCGCTAACAAATTATTTGAAAATTTAGTCAAGTTCTTTAATAAAGGCACGGTTGTTGAAGAGGTTGAATGTTATTTGCCTGACAATGAAGAAATGGATATAAATATTATGGAACATGAATTAGTGGCAGCAAGTCCTTCAACAGTTGATGAAGAATATATACCACCGGTAAAAATTGTTAAAAAGGACAAGGTACCTTTCGAAATGAAATTAACCCAACATCCCTGGAGTTATATATTTAGGTACAAAGCCGTTTTAAGCAACATTTACGTCATAATAGTGATCCTGTACGATTTAAGAAAGATGTTTTGGCAGGTGGTACATATAGTGACAAAGTATTTCGGATTAAAAAGAATGTTTATAATCAATTTGTTAAAACACGGAGTACAAAACAGCTTGTTACAAGACGGGAATTGCAGATGCGGGTTATGGCTGTCGCTGCCGAATTTTATGAGGATACAGAAAATAATTTCATTTTCGATTTGTTGCATCTTCCAGGTGGGTGTCAGATTTATGAAGGAATATAAAATTTCAAATAGTCGTGTAGTGCGATATCTATCCGAAAAAGAAATTGCATCATTGATGAAATTATGAATTCTGCCGTGCGGATTATTTTTATGAGAGCCGTCTGATATAAATTCTCCGGAAACATTGCAGCCTCTTGACTTTTTGTATGATATCATACTAACCGATAATTCTATTCTTATTTTAGTACCTACTTGTGATAAAGTAAGAGTTTTGCTTCACAATCATCAGTATTTCTTAACATATAAAAACAAAGAAGTAACTCTAACGCATTTTCTCTCATGTAACTCATTACCACTAGTCTACAATTTACAGTTACAAAATTCATTTCCTTGGAAAACTTTGTTAAGTATATATAATGTAATTATGTAGTTGTAAATATTATGACATTAAAAAAATATGGAACAGCATAGAGAAGTACAACCTCTGAGAATGCAACGAAAAAAATGAGTCGGTTAGAGAATAAATACCGAGCAACTTCTATGCGATTAATATTTAACAAGTTTTAAGCACTTTTCTGTGCTTTTTTTTTTGTTAATTTTAAACAATGTTAAAAAACTATTAATGCTTGTAACTTAAAAAAGAAAGCGTGTATATAGCAAGTTAATGGATTTATAACCTGATTAGTTTTACATATATCTTTATTATAAAATTTCATAAGCAACAGTCATTATTAGCAGACGCATTTCGTGCATACATATTATTTTCATTACTATATTTACATAAAAGAGCTAGAAAAACAAGGAACTATTAAATATCTACAAAAGTTTAGGTGCGCGACGATTTCGTACCTCATTTTCTTTCTTTTATTTATTATTTATTAATAAATAATTATTGCATTGTATTATAATTGTTTTTTTCCATTGTTGTGTGTGAAAGTTGTATATGTTATTAGTGATTATTAGTAATCACTAGAGCCGTGTGGATTTTAAGTATGACTCATTCACTGCATCGCCGCGCCGTAAGATGTATTCCATAGAACTACCAAAACTAACTAGATAGCGAGGCAATCCTATGCAAATAAGTGAAATAATATAGTGTTTTTCGATAATTATATTAGTTAATTTATTTATCGCTACTTATCGTACATATAAGTTTCTTTGAATGTATATAAATAAACTATTTATGATTTTATTTAAATTTCAGAGAATAACGTGCAGTTTGTGTTAATAATGAAAGTTTGTTCTAAATGTTCATCGGTGAAACTTGTCCGTTTAGACGTCAATATCTCTTTAAATATTGAAAAGGAGCGTTCTACATCACAACTCGTTACGGGCGCATAATTAAAATGCGGCAAAAGTAAATTATATTTTTCAACTAGATTTCCATCTAATATTGTTCCTTCAGAGAACTGTCTTAATATAACTAGGTCGGGATTTCTTTCGAAAACTTTGCATACCTTTTCTTTAAGACGATGTCCAAAATTGTCTTCAATACTACACAAATTGGATATAATCGCATTTAAGGAAGTTATAGCATCACATAATTGAATGTTACGTTGTTCAAAGTATGTTATAGTATCTATTAAATGTTTGAAATTGATGTTTATAAAATTCAGTTGCGTTTCTAATGTGGAATTTTGCAATAATTCTTTGCATTGCTCAATGCTACGAGCATCATTTGGTAAAAGAAATACAAAATTTTTGAGGCTTTGAAAATTTTTGGAATAAAATATACATGCTTCGATCCAAGAACCCCATCGCGTTAATACAGGAACGGGGGGCAAAGGTAAAGTGGGATACTGTTCCTTATAGAGAGACACACGTGAAGGTGCTTTACGCAAAATTTGTTTAAACAAAGCTATTACTTTATCTACCTCTGGAAACTCATTCCGAATAAACTCACAAATTCTGTGCAGTGCATGGGCCACACAAGTTATATGTAACATGTTTGGATAAATATTCTTTAATAATTTTCCAGCCTTTAACATATATGCCGCTGCATCGCTAACAAATAATAGAACCCTGTGTGTTTGATTTTGGTCAAATTGAAGAATATTTTGTAGGCTTTCATTAATAATGTCTCTTATAGTTTCAGCATTAACCTGATGCGTTATCTTGGAAGCTATTAGATGAGGTGTGGAAGGCGTATTTGGATGCAAAATACCTACTATTACATTTGTTACACAACGACCTGTTATATCGACTGTTTCATCAGCGCTGATCCACACATACTGGTTAGAAATATTCAATTTAATTTGTTGTATAACATTTGTGTAACATTTTGTTAGATATTGTCTCCGTATTGTTGAAGGATCAGGAATATGTTTATTTGTATATGTTTCTGGAAATGTTTTTAATTTAGGGTTTCGCAGTTTATTTAAGGGAATGTTGGAAGCAACAAATGCTTCACAGAGGTCTTCATAAAACCTATCAGGTGAAACATTTTGCTTATGTTTTGCGGTGTTTATATGTTGTGTAACGTGCCACTTTTGCTCGCACTTTAGAGTTTTTGAACAAATATTACACCTTATTTCCCTATCACTAACAATCGACAGATATTCTGTATGGTCATAAATCCAACTTTCCATTAACTCGTGGTTGTTATTCATACTATCCATATCAATATAAAACTAGGAATGTCCAAAAAGGAAATCGACAGAGAAACAAGTTCAGAAAGAGCGAAATAAAAATAAAAATGTATTCTAAAATGAATGTGAACTCCTGACTATAAATATATTTATACGAGGAAATATATATCTACAATACAATTTAAATTCAAAATAATAATATCCAATATAAACTACATATAATTTACGACAACATACGAAAACAAATCAATACGAAAAGAATGCAAGATCAGAAAGACTCTAAATTCGCATTACAAATGCAGATATATTCTTCAAAATAAATCTACTTGTACTTACTACTTAGGTATATATGTCCAAATACTGAACAAAAAAACAAGTATGTATAAGTAAATATGTTAGTTAAAGATGGAATACTATTTAATTTTTTTCACTAATGTTGAATGTATGTACATAGATTTTATCAATAGTGAATTGTGCATTACACATATTTTAAGTTTGAAACCACAAGTTAGCGTAGTATTAATTAAAATTGATTGCAAAATAGTAAAATACGTTAACGTTGAGCTTATCTACATATGTATACGCCTCGTCGAGTAGACATTCGTAATTCGTACCCTCAACCAATCGGGCTACACATACACTAATCTGTCATATAGATATAATTCTTCTTAAGCTACAAGCGTTAATGTTTTTAAATAATATTCTTTATATCTCTAAAACTAAGGCCCATGCACTCAAACCCATTTACAGTTTTTCTACTCTTAACTCCCTCTTTCAAATGATATACGACTCATTTAATTTTGTGTTTCGCAGTTCTTGCCTACTCCTTGTAAGTCAAGCGATGAAAAACACAGATATATTGAGTGTGCATGTAACATGTAAGCTGTCAATTGGATCCACATATCTTACTAAATAAATATATTAAACCAGAGTGTAGATTATTAAACAACAAAGTGTAACATATAGGTACTAAGGTGTATGAGGAAATATGAAAATTTGTTACGTCTTGCGTTTAACAGCCAACGATCAAAATGGCTGCCAGCGCGTTCTCCCCACTCTATTTTTATGATTAGATAACATAAATTCCTATCTCTTTACTAAATTACACAAACGGCACATATGCGAATTTGAAATCCATGAATTTTAGAGACTAATCGTTACTGATTGCAATCCTAATACGAACACCGATTTATATATTTCAAATGGTTGAAATTCTAAACGGGAATTTATTAGCGATAAGGTAAGCTTAACAAGTGGTTCCTCAAACACTCAAGGGTTATATACCTAATTTAGCACCCAAACAATAAGAAAACAAGTGATAGGGACTTAGATACCTTGAACATTCCAGATTTCCGCCAGCATCACTGTAAAACACTAAACTTCCATCACACACAAATCCCAGAACTAGCACTATATGTTCAATTTGAACGAATTTCCATAATTGAAATAAACCGATAACACGAGACACACCGATATTCGCGTCATTTTTATAATAAATTACACGGCCTCACCGTTCGCGCTGCTTGTGAAATCCACGGCAACCTAAGCAGGACTGAACACGCATGTTCAAAGTACATTGTTATTGTTAATCCTGACCGAAGTACAAGAGTTTTTATGTGAATAGTTTTTGTAAGGATCGTTCTCGTAGGGAAATCTTTTGGAAAAATTGCACAAAAAAAATTGTCTACCAGGTATTTCGATAAGAAATACAGCTCTTCTTTTACACATGCGGTAAATGCTTTTCAAACGCAATCGCGAAAAACTAAAATCGCATATACCAACAAATTTAAATACATACATACAGAAAATTTAAGTTAAATATTCTATATTATAGATTATAGATAATACATATTAAAAATAATAGAATATGTAGATAAAAAAAAAAAAGAAATACCTACAATAATTTATTTGAATAGTAACTCCAATGTTTAATGGAAATTATAGGCTGTATTTGATATTCCAAAATTTATTTATAAAAATTCAGACGTTTCAATAGTAATTTCTGTCTTCATCAGTGAACAATTTAGAAAAAATATGTTCACGCCAAATTATGCGTTCAAAATCAATTTATTTTATAATAGGAAATTAAACTTATTACAAAATTTAATATTACTGGGAATATCCAAATCTTTAATTTATGTACAGGCCATGTAGGCCTAAGGCTTGGTTGGTTATTCGTTTCAATCCATTCCTGTCCTTTGCTTTCTTTTCCCAGTTGCAGACGTTGTCGAATGTCTGGAAGTCTGGCTACGGGCCCCAGCCACCTGATTCGCTGAGCTCTTAATACTGATGTTATGGGAGGGCTCTCATACAACTCCAATAACTCATCGTTTGTTCTTCTCAACCATATTTCTCCTATCTTCTTACCCCCGTATATCCTTCTCAATATCTTCCTTTCCCACGCCTCCAAACGTTCTTGTTCTGCTTTATTCAGTGTCCACAGTTCCGAGCCATACAAAACCACCGGTCTGACAACAGTCTGGTAGATTCTTTTTTTCACCGCTGTGGATATCGATCTTGACTTGAATATTCCTAGCAGCGCACCTGCACTTCTGTTTCCTTTGGCTACTCTTGCTTTAACTTCTTCTTGTTCTTCGTTCTTGTTATTGAAGCATACTCCGAGATATGTTACGCTGTTGACACTCTCAAGTTCGTAGAGCTTGCCATCAATCGTGCTTCTCAAGGTTAAAGGTGCATCTCTCTCCTGATTTCCTGCTCTTAGTATCATGTATTTGGTCTTCTTAATGTTGATTTCAAGGCCATTTTTTCTGGCAGCACTTTCAAGCTTTTTCATAGTTTCTATGGTCTCCTTTCTATTTCTTGTTAATACCACTAGATCGTCTGCATATGCCAAGCATTGATGTTTGTGATGGTAAATTGTCCCTTGTCTATTAATATTACCCTCCTTCAGTGTGGCTTCCAATATGAAATTAAACAATGTTGTAGACAGTGGGTCCCTCTGACGAACGCCCCTCTCGGTGTGGAAACTTTCAGATTGTTCTCCATTAACTGTTACTGTGTTGTGGGTGTTTTCCAACGTTAGTTTTACTAGCCTTATTAGTTTTGTTGGTGTTCTCAATGGTTTCTTCTCGGAATATTTCTTCTCTGCTTATTTCCTAAACCTGCTTAATAACTTTAAAAGCTTTAATACTTAATACTCTTATTTTCCCCGCATTTCAACAGTTTATTTAATTCAAATTGTTAAGCCATTTAGATCTTCATTTTAATTTTGTATTCTGTAGTTATTTGATTATTTATTATTTTATCTTTCATTTTAAATGGTAATCTTAAAATTGTTTCAATTATTTACTTTAATCAATGTTTAGAACCTTCATTATTTATTTACTAACGCTAGTTCTATTTGGTCAAGTATAAAATTGCCACCGGGGTAAATTCCTAAGTACTCCGTTTAATTTTTCTTTGTATTTATTAGTTAAATTATTTGTTATTGGATTTCTATTATTTTCATTATTGCCTAAGGCATTACCCTTTTATATAAGTACCGAACCAATTTTACTATAAGCTATTTTTTTTTTTTTGTAATTTAATCATACAGTTTCTACATCGTGTAATCATATAATTGGTGTAATCATTTGTGTGTTCGTCTTTGTATAGTTTTTGTATTAAGTGTTAAATATAGTAGTTATTTGGTTTAACATTAATTCTTTTTATTTACACTAACTGTCGCCGATCAAAAATACATAATACCTATACGGCCTTACAACCGGTGGGCGGCGAGTCGCGGAAGTGCAGTGCAGCGATCAAAAAAAGGTTCATCAAAATCAAGTGAGCAAAGTGCTGTGCATCCCAATCAGGTGATTCAGTAAAGGTGGCGACCGGCTGTATCTCGAAAACTGCTATGCCTCGGGATAAAAAAAAATATATAACTAATATGGCCACCAGAAGTATCCGAAAATTATTTTAATGTTCGAAATTTCACCGCTATGCGTCTGCTTTGTGCAATCATAATGTTTTCATTGCGCAGAAGCGCATTTTAAGAATAATTGCAGGAGTGGGTACATGGGCATTCGTGTAGGAACATATTTAAAGACTATAAAATATTAACACTTACAAGTTTATATATTTTGGAAATGTGTGTGGATGTTTTTAAAAGTATGGACAAATTTGTTAGAAATGGTGACGTTCACCATTACAAGACAAGATCGTATGGGGATTTTCGCATTCCTTTTGCTGTATAGGTTTAAAATTATTTAACGCTTTACCTGTCCGGATTAAGGATTGCGAAAATATCAAAAAATTTAAAACATCTATAGATTATTATTTATCTAAAGGTGTTTTTTATA
The DNA here is from genome assembly GCA_949128085.1 of Cetonia aurata. Lineage (NCBI taxonomy): Eukaryota > Metazoa > Arthropoda > Insecta > Coleoptera > Scarabaeidae > Cetonia > Cetonia aurata. The sequence continues at coordinate 24,560,663 of OX421889.1, read as the reverse complement.
CATTGGACGAATATGTGTAGACATATATATTGTTATTTCTTATTATTATTATTATTATTATTATTATAAAATCAGTATTATCACAGAAAATTACAGGTTGAACTATAGTTTTGAATGGATCGCTCGAAAGCTGAGTTGATGTCCTATTATTTTGTTTAATGACTTTTTTCGAGTCTGCCATAATAAGGAACGGGGAAGTCAATCAATTGTTCAACATGTAAATTTTAATATCTCCTGAACCGTTCAACCGATCTGAATATTTTTGGGCTCGTCGATGGAGCATTTTAGGGTTTCTTTTTTTAGAAAAATTGTCGTTCTAACATTTAGTTTGAAATAGGTAAACTAGAGGGGTTTCTTGTAGTGATTCCATATTTTGCTGAATTTCAAGGAAAACATAAATATAACCGTGCTATACTGGGTGAGTTTTTTTTATCTTGAGACAACGGAATATCACTGAAACACTGCATCAAATCAAAAAACGATCTTACTAAGATTTGTTATAATGTAGGAGCTCACCCATTCTGTATTGCAGATTCGGATTCTACGCCATCAAGTATGTAGTTTTTATTTGAAACATTTTTTTTCCATTCGTAACAGATGGCGCTGTAATCGCAAAAAAAATATGATGATGTAAATATGTGTTCGAAACGGTGCCCCTTCACTTCGATACATTTATCTATTCGCAATTGGAACGCTATTCAACAATACAAAACCGTGCATTATTCAGTACTTGACAAGCTGTGAATACTTACACATTTTTCGATCCCCATTTAGATTATTAATTATTAATCCGATACAAATTAGTTAGTGTTGAATATTTGAACAGTATTGGAGGCTATAAGATTACAAGAGAGAATTGAAATGATTTACATCTATGGAGAAAGTGGTAGGAATATCGATTATGCTGTTAATCTTTATTCACAACGTTTTTCTGACAAGGTGCGATCGCGCGCTTCTTTTTACAGAGTCGTTCAACAGTTCTCTGGCGAAGGAACTGTACAGCAAAGAAAACGTAATCGCCGAAAAACAATTGCTGGAGAAAATAATGAAATCGCGGTATTGGCTGTAGTAGCTAACAATCCGCACATTAGTACTCGAGAAATAGCTCGCGGATCAGGAATTTCTCAGTCCACTATCTGCCAAATATTGAAGCGTATGAAATATCATCCATTTAAAGTTTCGATGCATCAAAATGCATGGCGATGATTTTCAAAATCGAGTGCGATTCGAGTATTATTTTCTGACGAGGCGGCATTCACAAATCACGGTACGGTAAATCCACACAACATGTATTACTGGAGTATCGAAAATCCCCATTGCTTGCGCCAAGTTGAACATCAACATCCTTAGAACGTAAATGTTTGGTGTGGAATAATTGGCAATAAGCTTATTGGTTCATATTTCATCGATGAGAACTTAAATGGTGAAAAATATCGAAAAGCTTGCAGAACGAACTTCCAGTGTTACTTGAAGACCTTGCCTTGGACGTACGACAATCGATGTGGTTCCAACATGACGGTTGTCCAGCATATTATTCTATAATAGCACGAGAAGTATTAGATCGAGCCCACAATCGTCGATGAATCCGAAGAGGTGGTCCAGTGTCTTGGCCTGCAAGACCGCCAGATCTTACTTCCCCTGATTTCTTTTTGTGGGGCCACTTAAAGTCTGAAGTTTATACAGAAGTGCCAACCACGAGGGAAAACATGATTGCAGAATCGCCAGCGTTTGTTCAAGGATTACGCCGGAAACACTTCTCAGTTGTGTGCAATCATTTCAATTGCGAATAAATAAATGTATCGAAGTGGAAGGGCACATTTTCGAACACATTTTCTGAAATGGGTATGATAAAGTAAAGTTCTTCGTTGTGGAATGGCTTTTTGAAATGTATTTAATGTTAAAATCAAACATAAAATCATGTTTGCATGCTTTTCTTTTTTTTGTGCATTTTTTCTAGACGTTCACAATCATGCTTTCTTGCGATTACACCGCAATCTGTTACGAATCCAAAAAAAAAAGTTTCAAACAAAAACTACACACTTGAAGGCGTAGAATCCGAGTCTGCAATACAAAATGGGGGTGCCCATTTAAGATTTCAAAGTTGTCCCCCTCCCATCCTGGGGGGAGGTCGAGTTCGGCACCATTCAGTGAGCCCCCTACATTATAACAAATCTTATTAAGAGCTTTTTTTGATTTGATGCAGTGTTTTAGAGATATTTCGTTGCCTCAAGATAAAAAAAAACTCACCCAGCATAATTACACAACTAAATTACATGGTTTACTGACATTTCAGTAAAAGTTGCATCTTAATATCTGGATCCGTTCTCGATTTATCTCTAAAAGGATGAAATTCGTAACAACAACGTTCACAGATTACATTCCATTCATCAATGGAAGTTTTCTGTTAATATTTGGGCTTGGTTTGTTGACAATTATATAGTGGGACCATATTTACTCTCTACACAGTTAGATGGTCATATGTATATCATTTTTCTAGAACATACTCTACTAGAATTGCTTAAAAAACCCACTTAGTATTCGAAGAAATATTATTTTCCATCATTATGATGCACCAGCATACTTGAATTGCCGAAATTATCTAAATCCACAATTTTCAAGCAGATGGATCAGAAGAGGGGAAAATATGACCCCAGTTAATTTTTGTATTTGGGGTTATATTAAAACACTGGTTTATGAGACACCTGTTAATAAGGAAGAAGAGATGGTGGCTCAAACTATTCTAAAATTTGATAATGAACGTGCTCGGCTATTTGGAGGAATTCAGCATTCGATTGCAAATAGTTACAACTTGTGTATCGAAAATGGTCGTAACACTGAACAATTTTTATAAAGCTTAATGCAATGTTATTTTTAATAAAATGTTCTTTAGCTTAACTCTTTCCTGTTGTAATTAAGATTGTTATTAAAGATTTCTAGCTTATCTTGACACCGAAAAATTTCCCAGACACTAGTTTATGAATAAAATATGTTTACTTCAGTGTCCTCTATTATTTCCGTAAATTTGGAATCTCTGGCATTTTGTATACTCCCACGGATAACCTTTTTTACATCGTTTTCTTTGTGGAATTTCAAATATTAATGAGCCCGCGGCGCGAATCGACATTTCCGACTTGTTTTTCTCAGCGTTAAGTCATCGACATTTCCCCCGACCACCCAATCAGCCTCCTACGCGCCTAAAATTCCCCCAAAATTGCCTCAACCAGCGATCGGCTCTTCTCTGCGGTCTACAGATAAGAATGTGAATACGTCATTACCGGAAACCGACGCAACATAATCCCGCCCACGGTCTAATGGCATCCTCTCGTTCCCCTCTTTCTCCCTTTGCGCCGATATTCCCCTCACCTCACGCCACCCCGGTTCGGCACTTCTAATTCCAGCACGATTCAACTAAACCGTCTCATCCCTCGCAGATATCAAACGGCCGAATGGATGGAGGTACCTACTTGGCTGCGGTTTGATTTGATTCTTCCGTTCATTGAAGCCGATAATAAAAATCTACTGAATATTTATGCGGTTTCCCTCCACACCGGTCTCCTCTTGGAGATATATATAAAAGAATAAGGGGAATAAACCGTCGCATTTTTCCGTAAACGATCCGCTTATATAGTACCCCGACGCGGTAATTTTACTCGGGTTAATTTATTAGTGGGAAAGATCTGGGAGCTTTTGACGATTATTTTTTGGCGGGAGGAGATCTGGTAGCGATTATGACGGAGTGTGAGGGGAATTCCGATGAAAAATATCGAAATTTTACCGATCCAGTTCGCCCGATTCGTTCAACTCCACCCAATCACAATTCTGAATCTTTTTTTTTTTTAAGAGAAGGACTTTTAATAACCGTTTTCGTATTAGTTCAAGCGACAAGGGGACACGTTTCGGGAACTAATTCAATTAGAAGTGAGGAATGGGAAAGTGGTTCTCTTGCGTTAACGTGGTTTAAATTCAGATTTTTTAGTGAAACATCTATAGAAGACGAGAGATTTCCAAGTAATATCAAAAATAATATAAAAAAATATACACTCCGCCAAAAAAGTATCGCATAATTTAGTTTTGAATCATAAAAGTATCGCATAATCTTTGTTTGTAGCATAAAGTTGTAAATATACTTTAATGCGCTCTAAGATATAATTTCTATGATTGTTTAAATAAAATACAGGCCAAATAAAAACAAGAACTCATACTTGAGATTTTTATTAAAACAAGAAATTATAATTTTGGAAAGATAAATGTCATAACAGTAGCTTTTAATACTGAGTATTGCCACCTCTGGCTCTTATGACCGCTCGCATACGGTTTGGCAGAGATTCGATTAACCTCCGTATATAAGCCTGATCCAAATTCTCCCACTCGTCACGGAGAGCATTTGCTAGTCCATGCAGGTCCGCTGGGGCAACATTTTGGGTTCGTATCCGTCTGTGAAGGAGGTCCCACACGTGCTCGATAGGGTTTATGTCCGGACTTACCGCAAGCCAATCTAAAACTGGAATACCAACATCGTTAAGGTATTCCTGGACGATTATTGCAACATGCGGTCGTGCATTATCGTGCATTAACATGAATTCGTTTCCTATAATTGGCGCATATGGTACTACATGTTCTTCTAAAATGTCCGTTATATACCTGTGGGCAGTCAGTGTACCTCTGTCTACTGGTACTAACTCTGTACGACCTGTTAAACAGATGCCTCCCCAAACCATAATAGAGCCTCCAGCGAAATTAGGTCTAGGTCTGATATTACACTGCGAATAGCGCTCACCGTCTCGTCTGTACACTGAGGTACGCCTATCTGAGGTGTAAAGACCAAATCTTGACTCATCTGTGAAGAGTATATTGGCCCAGTCATTAATGTTCCAATTTACATGTTCTCTGGCAAACCTTAAGCGAGCCACTCGGTGGTTCCTAGTGAGACGAGGGGCTGTTACAGCTACTCTAGCTCTTAATCCACTCTGTCGTAACCTATTCCGAATAGTTTGAGTACTCACACGAGTATTTCTGACTCTAGCCAAGTCGTTCTGCAATTGTCTCGCAGTTACATGTCTTCGACGTAATGCTTGTAGTAGTAAATAGCGGTCATCTTGGCGAGTAGAACATCTTGGACGACCTGGTACAGGTCTTCTACTGTAAATGCCTGTTTCCCTATATCTGGCTACGGCTCTAGAAACACTTGACTGATTGATGTTCATCAAATCAGCAACGTATGCTTGAGATCGTCCATCTTCGATTAAAGCAACTATAGCAGCCACTTGTTCTGAAGTTAAATTGCTCATTTTAGTTTTAAAAGCGTTGGTACAGAACTCTGACTTCGCACTTTAAAATTTGCCCGTATAGGAAGACTTTCAATAAACAACTGAGCAAACCTTACACATATGCATTTTTCTAAATGTGTTCTTTTAGGAAAAAAATAAAGTAAAAACGCTAAGTTCCATTATTTTGTTAGTGTTTTTATAGTTCACATACACGAGGCAAACTTTTTGTGAACGTATAAAAATATCTTGGTTCATAAATGCCCTTTTTTAGTTTATGCGATCCTTTTTTGGCGGAGTGTATTTATTTTGGTTCTTCTTCTTCTTCTTAATCGTTTTTGCCATTTACCGTTAGGTGTAGGCGTAGAGTTGAGTTATTGTTTCTCTCTACATATCTCTCTCCATTTCCGTGTATCTTCCGCAGTTTTTCTTATGCCCTTCCACGCGATGCCTCTCTTCTCTGCTTCCTCTCTTACTCCCTCCTTCCAAGTTCTTCTCGGCTCCTTACTATCGCATTTCTTCCTTCCGCTTTCGTTTCCATAATCCTTTTTGTTATTCTGTCGTCGTTCATTCGATGAACATGCCCAATTCATCTTCCCAGGGAACCTCGCGAACTGTAAATCGCAGATTTCGATGAAACTGTGTCAGTTTATAGACTCCATGGAGTGTTAGTCAAGGACGCTTCCTGTTGCTGCGGAACTTCAACTTTGGGGTGTGCAATTCACTCTTGCAATTTGGGCCAAATTTGGTTTTTTCTGAATAACTTTTAAACGGTAAGAGATAGAAAAAAGTTTCAATAGCGGACTTGTATCGTTTAGTGAGCCCATTCGATTGGAATAGATATTTATATACAGGCTGTTCCAAAAAACGTGGAATGAGGTATGTTGTGCTTATTTTATCGAATTTGGGAAATCGGTTACAATAGCCTCTTTTGTGATCAAATAATCTATAGAAGCGTAATTTAAAAAGTTATACAGGCCGTCCACAAAAATATAAATTTTAGCATATTTCCTTATTCTAAGGAGATACTCTGTATACTGTTATGTGGCTGCATTGTATGTCGAAAATCAGTGTAAACTTATATATATATATAATGTCCTTTTACTCCCTAGCGGAGCATAGGGCCTCCACGAAGCATCTCCAGCGGTCCTTCTCTTTTGCTAATCTCGTCAGCTCCCCCAACTCTTCCCAGACCTCTTCCGTTCTTCTTCTGTTCTCTTTCTCCAAGTTAATTGTGGTCTTCTCCTATCTCTTCGTCCAATTACACTCCATTTTATTGACTGTTTGGTGATATCTTCATTGCCTTTCCTCAATGTGTGACCAATCCAATTCCATTTTCTTTTTAGCACTATATTTTTTATTGGCTCTTGGTTAGTTCGTTTCCAAAGCTCGAAGTTCGGGATAGTATTAGGCCAGAAAACTTTCATTATCCTTCGGAGGCATCTATTTACAAATACTTGAATCTTTTTCTGGGTTTTTTCGGTTAACGACCACGTTTCACTTCCATACAGTAGGGTTGAGATGACATTGCTGTTGAATATTCTGAGTTTAGTTCTTCGTTCGATCTGTGTTGATGTCCAAATATTTTTCAACATCCCGAATGCTTGTTGTGCCTTCCATATTCTTCTTGTTACATCTAAGTCTGTGCCGCCCTTTGAACTTAATATACTACCTAGATAACAAAATTCTTCTACTTGCTCTATTTCTTGTTGATTTATATATATTTTTTCCTCTTCTCCTTTGATACCAATTCTCATTTGTTTTGTTTTAGCTACATTTATTTTCAGCCCTACGCTAGCCGATTCTTTTTCCGGTTTATTAAGGATGTTTTTCATGTCTTTTACTGTATGTGAAATAAAACATATATCGTCTGCATATTCAAGGTCTGCAAGTTTTCTATTTAATATATAGTTCAGAGTTATTCCGTTTTTAGGTCCAATAGTTCTGGCAAGTATCGCATCAAGGCACAAGTTAAACAGCAGCGGCGACAAGATACATCCTTGTTTTACTCCTTTCTTTATTTGTATTTTCGTAGATAAGTGGCCCCTATGAAGAATCTGGCAAGCTGCGTCGTCGTACATTGCCCTGACAAGATGTATTAGTTTCAAAGGTATTCCAGCGTCCCTCAGTATTCTCCACAGTGCAGCATGATTAATGCTATCGAAAGCTCTGGCAAAGTCTACAAAAACTAAACAGAGTGTTGATTTTTTTGTGTGTAAACTTATACCAGGCGCTAAATGGTTATATGTGATAGTTTTCGAGTTATACGCGTTTGGATGTATGTAAGACTATATTATCCCCGACAGCAGGCAGATGAAAACAATAAGTCACATAGTATACTAATTGCTTGCTCCTACTATTTTTGGGGAGATGTCAGTAGCGAACGTCTCACTTGCAGATATTTTTATTTTATCCGGGACAATTGGCCGGAATAACTTGGCACACATATCCCTCGGTGCAATGTATATATATGCAAGAAATAAGGTTTTGCACCAATGGATAAATTCTTGAATACGGAACAGATTCAAAAGCCTTCAAAAGCAAAAGTGTTAAGAATCGATATTAGCTAGTAATTCCGCGCATTCTTCGGAGGTCGACAGGTCAGGGAACGTTGATGATGATAATGCCAAGTTAAAGACGCTAAGGGGGCAAAACTCGCCAGCAGTCACGTACAAGGAAGTTTATTATGGGGAAGAACAAAATTATTGAGAGAACTTCAATCATACGAAAGAGATTGATGAGACTCATTTTTAAGATACAATCTAACAAGAAACAACTGAAATTAAAGAGTTTTCTGGCCCAACACGCCTTTTACACTTTTGATGAGTTTTACAGCGTATGCACAAACTTTAGACATAAGCCTTATCTTATTATTCTTTTCTTATATCCTGTGATGGGTGGAGACTGTGGCTTGAAAACTCTAACAAAAATCCCAAAAGGAAGGTGAAAAAATCCCTTACCACAAAATTAGATAACAAATCTAAATACGTATTTCGGCAACTAAGTTGCCATCTTCAGTAGAAACAAGTGAAAAGCAGTGTTAAACATAGTGTTTTCGGCTAAGGTAAACCTTGGAAGATATGCTCTTCACCAAATCACTAGTGGAATAACACTGAACAGTAACACTGTGGAATAACACTGAACAGTAACACTGAACAGTGTTATTCCACTAGTGATTTGGTGAAGAGCATATCTTCCAAGGTTTACCTTAGCCGAAAACACTATGTTTAACACTGCTTTTCACTTGTTTCTACTGAAGATGGCAACTTAGTTGCCGAAATACGTATTTAGATTTGTTATCTAATTTTGTGGTAAGGGATTTTTTCACCTTCCTTTTGGGATTTTTGTTATACTTTTCTTATATGTGTAATTTATCTTTGTGTTATGTACAGTCGGTTTTTATTTTTCTTTTCGTTGGTAATATTTTGTATAAAAGATCTGTAGCAATAAAGATATCATATATAAATATACTGCTCGAAGTCGAATTACGATACGAACGAACTACCGTAAGTGATGGTGAAGGCTTCGTTCTACACCCTATTATACTGGGTGAGTTCTTTTTATCTTGAGACAACGGAATATCTCTAAAACACTGCATCAAATCAAAAAACGATCTTAATAAGATTTGTTATAATGTAGGGGCTCACCCATTCTGTATTGCAGATTCGGATTCTACGCCATCAAGTATGTAGTTTTTATTTGAAACATTTTTTCCATTCGTAACAGATGGCGCTGTAATCGCAAAAAAAAACATGATTGTGAACGTCTAGAAAAAATACACAAAAAAGAGAAGCAAGCGAACATGATTTTGTGTTTTTTTATTTTAACATTAAGTAACATGCCATTCAACAACGAAGAACTTTACTTTATCACACCCATTTCAGAAAATATGTTCGAAAATGTAGCCTTCCACTTCGATACATTTATTTATTCGCCATTGAAATGATTGCACACAACTGAGAAGTGTTTCCGGCGTAATCCTCGAACAAGCGTTGGTGATTCGCTCAATCATGTTTTCCCTCATGGTTGGCACTTCTGTATAAACTTCAGACTTTAAGTGGCCCCACAAAAAGAAGTCAGGAGAAGTAAGATCTGACGATCTTGCTGGCCAAGACACTGGACCACCTCTTCCGATCCATCAACGATTGTAGGTTCGATATAATACTTCTCATGCTATTCTTGAAAAATGTGCTAGACAACCGTCATGTTGGAAACACATTGTTTGTCGTACGTCCAAGGGAAGAAGGTCTTCAAGTAACACTGGAAGTTCGCTCTGCAATATGTTTCGATATTTTCCACCATTTAACTTTCCATCGAAGAAATATGGACGAATAAGCTTATTGCCAATTATTCCACACCAAACATTTACGTTCCAAGGATGCTGATGTTCAACTTGGCGCAACCAATGGGGATTTTCGATACTCCAGTAATGCATGTTGTGCCGATTTACCGTACCGTGATTTGTGAATGTCGCCTCGTCAAAAAATAATACTCGAGCAAAAAATTTGGAATTATCTTGTATCCGTTGCAGCGCCTATTGACAAAATCGCACTCGATTTTTAAAATCATCGCCATGAAGTTCTTGACGCATGGAAACTCTAAATGGATGATATTTCCTACGCTTCAATATTTGGCAGATAGTGGACTGAGAAATTCCCCGATCCGCGAGCTATTTCTCCAGTACTAATGTGCGGATTGTTGGCTACTACTGCTATTACCGCGATTTAATTATTTCCTCCAGCAATTGTTTTTCGGCGATTACGTTCTCTTGGTTGTACAGTTCCTTCGCTAAAGTACTGTTGAACAACTCGGTAAAAAGAAGCGCGCGATCGCACCTTGTCGGGAAAATGTTGTGAATAAATATTAAGAGCATAATGGATATTCCTTCCACCTTCTCCATAGATGTAAATCATTTCAATTCTCTCTTGTAATGTTATAGCCTGCATTGCTGTTCAAGTATTCATCACTCACTAATTTGTATTGGATTAATAATTAATAATCTAAATGGGGATCGGACAATGTGTAAGTATTCACAGCTTGTCAAGTACTGAATAAAGTACGGTTTTGTATCGTTGAATAGCGTTCCAATTGCGAATAAATAAATGTAGCAAAGTGTAGGGGCACAGTTTCGAACACATGGCTTTGTGAAATGTTAGTTTACGTTAAAATAAAGAAAACACAAAATCATGTTTGCTTGCGTCTCTTTTTCGTGTACTTTTTCTAGACGTTCACGATCATGTTTCTTACTATAACAGCGCATCTGTTACGAATCTAAAAAAAGTTTCAAAGAAAATCTACATACTTGATGGCGTAGAATCCGAATCTGTAATATAAAATTCTACCATGGAAATGCTATCTCTAATTTAATACTCTATAAACTTTATTTCTTCAACAGACGTTAATCACTGAAAAGGCGTCAAATAAATTTTATGTCTTATGCGTTGAACATAAATATCTCTTAAAGAAACGAACCGTTAATTCATAAATTTTCGTTATTTAATTAATTAATGTTAATACTAGAGCGTGTTATTTCTTTCTCCGCCTATCTTCTTCTACCGAACGATCAGAGTTGGATCACAAATTCCATCTCTTCAACAGATAATTTAATTGAAGTATCGCACTTCTCCACTTGTTTCGTTTACTTCTTAGATACTTACGGCGACTCCCAACTCATCTAATTGAATTTCTTTCGGTTTTTAATTTACTCCGCACCCGAAAACAGTCCACCCGTAACGAACACTAGACAAACAGCAACATAGAGAGTTTGACCACGGCATTGAAAGGAAAAATAAGACGAGAGAATTAAACGTATATACCGAACTGCTACCGTTTCTGTTTTTCTCACTCTCGAGAATGTAGGCGGGCTTATTTCGCTTCCACCAGGTCCCAGTCGTTTCTTCCGCTTTTTTTTCAGTATAAACGTGGTATTTTTCCAATTCGCGTCGTACAGCTTCTCTTGCGAACTGGGGAAGTAAAAATAATAAAGAGATGTTGTGGGTTGTTTGCGAATGCCGTGGTAGTTTTTCCGCGTCAACGTCTGACCTCTGAGCATTCGTTCCGACAGCATAGTGACTTTGAGAAAATCGTGAGAAGTTCGTGACTCTCACGTTATAAGCTATTATTTTTTATTAGGGAATGAGGTGTGTGGTATAGCTCTAGAAAAATGGGAAAAAGGTTTTTACATAATACATTTGGGGCGAAACTCTATTATTTGTTTTTTCTTTTGAGTGGAAGTTAGATTGCAATATTGAAAATACGGAAAATCAAGAATGGAAATCCATTCCCTTGTGTTAGAAGATGTATACGAGTATACAGTGTGGCAACCGTTCATAGCACGATGCATGTATTAGTAACTACTGGTCGACTATAAATGGGCGTGCCACCTTGAATTGCCACGCCTACTTAGCGGCACGCGGATGGCATTTACAAACGATAGCGGACGTATTATAAGTTACACGTATAAATGTATTTGGACATATAGGCAAATCAAAGTATTTTAGAGTTCTATGTTATAGCATAAGTGATTAATAACATTACATGTGGTAGAAAATACTATTCCTGAAAAATAAAAAGCACTGTTAGAGGTAGTGTGTTCCCGATATAAGTAAATATTTTTAGTTGTTTGAAGCATCAGATAATCACTGATAACATGTCAGTGAAGTAATTCATCATAGCCTCATAAACAACATAAAAAATCAAAAATAAATAATCAGAATTCCTAAACTTTAAAATAAAAACTAAAATAATATTGTTCAACAAGTATAAAATCTAAAAACGCAACTATAATAAAATAATGGAAAATAAAATATTGAATTCTTAAAACAGAATTGTATTCAACATTGCAATGAACCTGCAATTAGCTAAAAGAGAATATTATTCTTAAACAATAATAAAATTTGACGTAAATTAATTTATTAAGTGTTCAAATAAACCTCCCTCTTGATAAGAACAGTAACCCAACCGATCATAAAAATTCCGACGAACATTTGTTAACATATCTGCTGACAGTATTACTGATTTCAATAATTCTCGCGCGCAGTTCCTCTAGGTTTGATGGCCGTTGATCACCGTATCCGTATATTGTATTATGTAAAAAAGGCCATAAAAAGAAATCGATTGGAGCTAGATCAGGGGACCGCGCTGGCCATTTAATACGGCCCGAGTTACCGATCCATCTGTTCATCAAAAACCGCGTTTCTAAAGTTTGCTACAATGCGTGTATTGTGTGCTGGGCAACCATCTTGCTAAAACCAAACTTCATTTATATTAAATCGCTCCCGTATTGCCGGAATAATATTATTTTCAAGTAACTCTAGGTATCTATTTCCGTTTAAATTACCGTCAATGAAAAAAGGCCCAATTATATGATTTCCAATGATACCTGCCCATACATTTAGCTTCTGTGGATACTGCGTTCGCGTTGGTATATTTAAACGTAGATTTTTACGCGACCAGTAACGACAAACTGCGCGGTTATGATGCCCGTGTAGGTAAAATGTTTTTTCATCTGTGAACAATACGTTGGTAAAAAAAAATTGGTTATCGTGATATTTATTTATCATTCTTTCGCAAAATTCCATTCGGCGATAATAATCATCGGGAAAAAGTACTTGTGAACTTGTAAATTTGTATGAACGATATTTATTAGTACGTAAAATCTTATGAACCGTTGTTTTAGAGATAGCTAATTCGGGAGCAATTTGTCGAGATGACATAGTGGGATTTACTTCAACTAAAGCACATACTCGAATTTCTATATCGCTTACATTCTTATCCGGAACAACTTTATTTTTATTATTTACTAAAGAAAATGTAGTTTCAAACCGATTAACGGTCCTACGAATGGTGCTTGCATTGGGAACTTGACTTTCGGGGAAATTAGCTGCAAATAAATCCCGAGTTACTTCCGCGGAATTACCACCGTAAAAGTGTTTAATCATGAAGAGTTTTTGCTCCGGCGTATAGTACTCCATTTTTAAAATAACCGTTATCTACCTACCAACAACGCGTTTTATTAAATAGTACGAGCGAGTAGTTCTCCCAACGAAATATAAAATGCATCTGAGGTAATCCAGTCGAATATTCCGTATACTTCTTTACCGTTCTAATGCACGGATACCTCTGTGTATCTCGCTTACACTACAGGATCGCTATAATGCGGACGCAGGCGGACAATTGGTATATATCTAAGGACCTAACCATAATCAAACATTGGTGTAGTTCCAACTGCCTTTGTTATAACAAAGACAAAACGGTGGTTCTACCTTACAATGGTGCACTGCAGCAACCTTGTCTATTCGATAACGATACCGTCAATATGGTTCAATCTGTTAAATTCCTGGGAAATATCGTTGACGATACTCTTAAATGGTCTCACCATATCGACACTCTCTCCAAAAAAACTCTCTTCTGCGTGCTTTGCAATTAGATCTTTAGCCTTATTTTGCCCTTTTTAAATTCCATCTTCGCTACGCGCTGCCCTTTTGGGGCACCTGTAGTTTGTACAACTTCAATATGATTTTTGAATTGCAAAAAAGGGCAATTCGCTACACATTTCGACTAGGGACCAGAGATCACTACCGACCATATTTTTTAAACTACAAAATCCTGACCCTCTCTGCACTCTTCGTCCTGGAATCTGTCTCACTAATTCGTAAACATATTAGTGATTTACCGAAAAGACCTCTTCATAACCACGTTACAAGGCGGTTGCAACATGGCCTTTATTTACCTGTACCCAGTTCAGAGTTAACTAAGAACTCAATCTTCTACGATGCAATCAAGCTCTACAACCTTCTCCCAATCCAACTCAAATCGATGCCAACATACGTCCAGTTTCGCAGAAAGGTAAAATCTTACTTTCTTCAGCAGCCTCTTTACGCTGTTAGCGATTTTTGCGGAGAGGGGTAACACTAAATTTCTTTTCCTTCAAACTTTCATCTCTCCTTTTCTTTCTTTGTGCGGCCAACACAATCCCCTGGTTTATTCTTTGACGACTAAGAGTATATAACACTTTATATCTGTGTTTATTGTATAGGTATCTTTTCAATTATTAAATTTGTTAATTACTCTGCTTTGTCCACAAAATTAATTTATAATTTTTTTTGACAATAAGACACATTATTTATTTATTTATTTATTTATATACACGAAACGTCAGCCAAAATCAGCTGGGTTTCCACCCAGAAACCGAACAGTATCTAGTGAAATTGGAAAGGAATTTAATGTACCATTTTTGAAAAGAAGCAAGAAAAGCACAAGCTGCCAATGTACGCGAGATTGAAGTGCATTGAAGTAAAGGAAGGTAACATATATCTACACAGAAAAAAGTCTATACCCTATTAAATCTTTAGAATATGGTTAACAATGTATACAAATATGCTGAGGAATATCAACGTTGGATAAATTCACAAATCATTTTTATGGTATCAATAAAGGGTTTTAATTTATTGAGCTTTCAGATGTTAATATTTTTAACTCTATTAAATATTTTGTTAAATGACACAAAGTCTCTCCATAAATTCCGAATATATTAAAGGCCCATTTTACGATATAAGGAAGCTTGCCTTAGATCGTAAAATGGGTCCAAGCACTGTTTTGACAGCTGACGAAAGTGAATTAGAAAATTTGATACCATGTAAAGCAACACTAGGATTTCTGACGCATCCGGATGAAGTACGAGACTGTTCAACAGAAAGGCAAAATCCGTTCCAAAACAATAGACCAGGTCGAAAGTGATAAAGATTGTATTTGCAAAAACATCCAAACATAACCAAACGAAATACTGAAATAATATCAAAGGCTCGGGCAGCAGTTACGGGTAAAGCCTTTTGAAGTTGGTTTCAGGAATTAAATGCATATTTGGTAGTGAAAATTGTGCAAGCATCTTAAATGACCCCATCAGAATCTTAGAAGCAGGACTTAACACTTGTCCGAAAAATTAAAAAATTAACTCATTGGCCCCGAAAATTAACTCATTATATTTTTTGCGCTTGGAAAATCTGTAGCTCTCATGATTGTACGTCCATATAACTGGATACCTCTAGACATACAGTAACCATGCCAGAAGTACCGATAGTGGTTGGATAACGTCGGCAGCATTTCACGAATACAATGAGAATGGGACTTTGACATTATAACCCGTAGTGCTCATTATCCTCGTTCGAATCGTCTTGCTGAAAAAGCAGTTGGTATAGCGAAAACCTTGCTGAAGAAATCGTTGTTAGATTCCAGTGATCTAGAGTCAGCATTATTACACTATAGAAATTCACCTTTGAACTATATAGGCTATTCACCATCGGGATTATTTTTAAACATGATTTGCAAAACAAAAGTAGGTACCAACTTCTGTTGAAATTCTGAAGCCAAAGATATGTGAAAATATACCAACCAAACTGAAAAAGAGGCAAGACATAAATAAACAGTATTACAATTCTACATCTAAAAGTTTAAAGCCGCTAGATCCTAATACTAATGTTGTGGTATAAAATCATGTCAATAAAATTTGGGAACCAGGTTATACAGGGTTTTCCACGGTAGCCGTTCGTTAGAAGTTTCCGAGGTTAAAAAAAACCTGGAACTCTGAATTTTTGGAATCCGGGGCTATTCAAGATTCTCTTTCATTTTAAAATATTTTCAGGGTCTTACCACTTCCGGTTATACCGGAAGTCGCCATAAACTTTCTTATTTTAAATGGAACACCCTGTATATTATGTCATTTTTAGATTCCTGAAAAAATTTTATGATGAGTTCTAATAGGTTTCCCTGTACCTATTTTCAACTGCTACTTAGATATCTTGAGTTTTTTGAAAATTTTGAAAGATGTAGCGTTATTTGCAACACAGTATCCTTTGCCCATTTTCGACTGGTAATAAACACTTCTGGGGTAGATGGAAGCACAAGAATGACACTTTCGAACTCCACATTGACAATTGATTTGTCGCATACAGGGCGTCCAAACCTGCATGACAAATTACAAAATCTTCAAAGTTGAAAAAGTTCTTTTTTTCAAATGGAACACCCTGTATATTATTGGATGATCAGATGCAGAATTTAATTCTGCATCGATTCGCTATAACTTTCCCTATACCTATTTACAACGGTTTTCTTGTTATTCCATGTTTTTTACTAAAACCTAATAAAACTACAAAATCGTGTCCAGTAAGCATTGATTATAAGAGGAATTAGAACAAGTGACTTGACAGTTGTTGATTTTATGTCAAAGTAGTACAATTCTATTTTGCTAATTCTATGAAATACAGTTAATAATGGAGAATATTGAAGAATATTCGAATAATGATCTGCTAAATTTGTTTTATACGCACGGTGAATGTGAACGAATTGTCAGACGCATATGTAGATTATTTAACGAGCGATAGGGCGAGAGGCAGACCAAGAATGAGATGGATGGATGAGGTGAAAGAGGATCTAAGGCAAATGGGAGTCGAATCTAGATGGAAGAGGTTGGCACAAAATCGCAGCACATGGAAGAGAATAGGAATCAAAGCCAGAGAAATCGCCTGGATGGTATAAGGGCAAGGATCTGATTCGGCCAATAAGAATCTGGGGAGCTCTAGCGAGCGGCGAAGCTCCGTACGGGGCGTGGAGCCACATATATATATATATATATATCCGGACTTACCAGCAATGACTCCTGGAAAATTTGCAAGAATTGATGCTCGGTTTTTGGAAACTGGGAGTGTAAAGGCAACTCGTAATCACCGAAAGCCAGTAATAGATAATGAAGCTAACGAGGTGAATGTTTTGGCTTATTTTCAAGCTTATCCACGGAGTTCAATTCCAGCAGCAGCGCTGGAATTGGGCATATCAAGAACTTCAATTCATAGGATATTCAAGAAACACAAAATGCATCCTTTTTGTGAAATAACTGTACAAGGCTTACGCCTTGGTGATGAGGCCTTTTGCGAGTTCATGTGCACAAAAATGACAGAAGATCCAAGATTCCTTTATAAAATTATCTGGACTGACGAATCAAAATTCAGCAGGCAAGGAATTATAAATCGTCAAAATATTCACTACTGGGCACAAGATAATCCACACGCCTTAAGGGAGAATAATCACCAGGACCGGTTTAGCTTTAATGTTTTTTGTCTGGTTATGGACAGTAGCGTAGCATATCAAGTCTACGATGAAAGTTTAAATGGGGCTAGATATCTAGAGATACTTAGAGTATTTGTTAGTGATTTTTTCAATACGCTACCTCCAGGAGAGAGAGCAAACAGTTGGTATCAACTAGATGGTGCTCCCTCGCACTCCACACTAGCTGTACATCAACAATTGACGTTGATGTTCGAGGATCGGTGGATTGGTTCCCAGGGACCCTGGAACTGGCCACCCAGATTACCCGATTTGACGCCCTTGGACTTTTACCTGTGGGGTCGCATAAAAGAGCAAGTGTACTCTGCACCTGTATTAACGAGAGACGAACTATTGAACCGTGTTCACGATGCGTTCACCAATATAACCCCAGACGAACTTCGGAGATCGGTTTCGCGAGGAGTACATGATAGAGTGATTCAGTGTTTGAACCAAAATGGTGGTCACATAGAACAATTATTGTAGTTATTTCGTTCAATTTATTTTGTTTTTTCTTGTCATTATGTTCCTAATTTTTTGTTCTTCATTTGTTACTACGTTTCAAATTTTCTTATGTTCATGTTTTGTTTCCATTTTCTAATTAAATGAAACACATACGATGTTTCAGTTTCTGTCAAAAATCACATTAAAACAGAAAATATTGACATAACAAGAAAACCGTTGTAAATAGGTATAGTTAAAGTCATAGCGAATCGATGCAGAATTAAATTCTGCATCTGATCATCCAATAATATACAGGGTGTTCCATTTGAAAAAAAGAACTTTTTCAACTTTGAAAATTTTATAATTGGTCATGCAGTTTTGGACAGCCCCTGTATGCGACAAATCAATTGTCAATGTGGATTTCGAAAGTGTCATTCTGGTGCTTCCATCTACCCTAGAAGTGTTTATTACCAGTCGAAAATGGGCAAAAGATACTGTGTTGCAAATAACGCTACATCTTTCATAATTTTCAAAAAAATAAAGATATCTAAGTAGCAGTTGAAAATAGGTATAGGGAAACCTATTAGAACTCATCATAAAATTTTCTCAGAAATTTAAAAATGAAATAATATACAGGGTGTTCCATTTAAAATAAGAAAGTTTATGGCGACTTCCGGTATAACCGGAAGTGGTAAGACCCTGAACATATTTTAAAATGAAAGAGAATCTTGAATAGCCCCGGATTCCAAAAATTTAGTTCCAGGTTTTTTCTAACCTCGGAAACTTCTAACGAACGGCTACCGTGGAAAACCCTGTATAGTATCTACTCATGAAACTCCTAGATAGTATGTTCTTCGAGACCCAGATGGTAACATTGTTAGGAGGAGAAACAGGATTGATATTAAAGAATATCTGAACGAATGTGTAACAACTCCAGCTACAATAGATGAACCTATAGTTGGAAAGTGTGTTGAAGATAATGCTGTAGATGTATCTAACAGTTGTAAGTCATAAAATATCAGAGAATCGCAGTGTAGTGTTCAGTGCACTAATCTCCCAACAAAAAATGTTGTAACAACTAAATCGGGTAGATTAGTTAAGAAACCATCTAGATTAGATCTTTAAGAGGGAAGATGTGTTATATATTATGTGTAACCTTAGTTACATAGTAGTTATTGATATTGTGAATTGTCTAAAAAATACAGAACGTTACGCTCCAATAACGCTAGTAGGTATTTTATCTCGCTAATATTTTTTTTCCGTGGCTTGCGGAAAATAACGTACAGTTTCCAATTATACTTTGATTGGACGGCTATAGATTTCATAAAAACATGGATTTATATCATTTTAGGTTCAGAATTTTTTCATTTTTCAAGTTTCATTATTTTATATCGCCTCTTGTCAAACGCAACTCATATCAGTGAAATTACACTTTAGAAAAACTAGCTTAGAATACAAACAGAAAACGACTAAATTTGTAACTGAGAATAATTTTGTTCCAATTTTTCAAAGAGCATACATAGAAGCTATAAAGGACATAATTAAAAATAGATTTAAGAAATGCGTTTTGTATCCGTTTACCCCTAATTCTGTAAATTATGATCAGTGTATATCAACAAGTAGGCAGCAAGAACAGAAATCGAGGAACCAATCACCGATAAAGAGAGCTGAGAACTTCAGTGAGTTATTCAGCACCACATGGATCTAGATTAATTAATGGAGTTTCAAAATGCCAGCTTACAAGTGAGAACAATTGAAAATGCACTATTTAATGTGTAGAAAATTTGCAAGAAAGGCAGTGGCGGAACTTCTGATGTAGGCGATGTTAACTTTATTGTGGAAAATGCTAGCGATGATTAAAAAAAAATTGGAATTCTATCACCCAGAATATCTAACAAAATTTTCTATTGAAATAGAGGACATTCTATTTCGGAGCAACTGAATTAGAATGTTTAGTTCATTTATTGGACCTTGGTTGTTCATTCATTGGTATTATGTGTTCATTTATTGGTGTTTTTATAAATAAATGATACAAATATACTTTTTTTTATATTTCCACATACAAAAACTGGAAGAATTAGACAAAGTACTTTGTAACATATTTGGGACATACATAACAAAAATAATCAAGCAGAAATAGGTCCTTACATAGTAATATTATTAATTTACACTCAACAAAATCTTTAACTGTTCATTCACTGGTGTTTCTATCCTATATGATTTATTATACTTTCTTTCCCAAAAACTGAATCACCAGGTAAGGGATTTGGGCTACTATCTCATGCGTACTCTTTACCCAAATTGGAAGAAAAGTTTCCAAGTTTCTTGCTCCCATTAAAACTATATTAAAATATATTTTGTTAGAGCATCTATTACAATTTTGCTACGTGTTGACTGTAAAACCCTGATATGCAAAGCATCCGCAAGACAATAGGGGAAAATGTTCGGAAAATAGGGTTGTATTTGTTGTTTACCCCTTACTGAAAAGTTGTGCAGCATAGCTTTAATACTCTATTAAGTTTTTCGTAAGCGATAATGATTTATATCTATGATGCACAAACCCTTTTGTGGGTTCCGGGACACACAGGAGTGGAAGGAAACGAAATAACAGATAATCTCGCTAAGAGAGGGGCTAGAACACCTTTTGTAGGGCCAGAACCTTTTTGTGGGATAAGTAGCAGCATAACACTGGAGAAACTGAAAAATGAAGGAGAGCAGAGAAAATCCAAATACTGGGAGAATCTCCAGGGAATGAGGCAAGCTAAAACTCTTCTGGGGACCTATAACCAGAAGAGATCTGCAGAATGCATCAACCTGAGTAAAAATAATATTCGGATATTGACAGGGATCCTTACAGGCCATTGCAAACTGAACGGACACCTAAGCAGGCTTGGAATAGCGAAGGAAGCCGAATGCAGATTTTGTGGGGAACAGGACGAAACCTTCCATATACTCACGAACTGCGCTGCACTGTGTAGCTCAAGGGCGCTGCACCTGGGAGCATGTGAAATCGAAGAGGGAGAGTTACCTAATCTGGGTCCTTCGGACATTCTGCACTTTCTAAAAGGAATCAGACTGGACGGCCAGCTGTAAATACAGCGAGAAGAGGGGATACAATAGATCTTTCAGGTCGCAGTGTACTATCACCCTAATACCACACATACATACATGATGCACAACATTTCAGTAACCAATAAATAACAAATATAACGGCTGTATAAACGTTTATCCCGCGGACATTATTTCCTTTAGCATAGGACCATAATTCTACTCAAGTTGTTAATACTTTATCCCCAAAATTCCATCAGCAACAAGAATAGATCCGGATTGTATTCAAAATCATTTAAAATACACCCAATAACTATCACTTTGGCTTGCGTTGCCTTCTCGACCCGAAATTGCTCTTGTCTACCAGGAATTTACGATTTATATTCATAAGTAACAAACCGAGGCCAAGCCAGATCCTGTGCCCCATGTATAGTCTTCCGGGCAAAGGCAAGAATTTTCAAATTAAATTCTTGCGGTTAGCGCCAGAGGATGTCTAAGTGGCTCTATCTACTCTCAGTATTTGAAAACTGCAAGGCTCGACTACCCTATGACCGATGAAACAGTGATGAGGGACGCGAACGAAAAACAAAACAAGAGTACCGACCGCTGTCTTCCGTCGTCTAGGCTAGGGTAAACTTCGATTAAATCGTGATCAGAACCAGGATAAGTGGACAGATTAGTTTCCCAGTTCGATTAGTTACGAAATAGCGCAAAAAAGATTGTGTTTTTCTCTCTCTTGATTTAGCGGCTTGGTTTTTAAATTTAATGACTTATTCAATAAAACTCTTCATTTTGACGTTTCGACAATCTTATTTTTTATTGTTGTCTTCCTCAGATTATTTTATATAATTCACAAAATTTTGTCTAGAATTTATGAATGGATTATGTTATTAACATTTTTACAATTTTTTATGTGTTTTATACTTACAAAATTAAAGACATTCACACACATTTTAAAATATTATAAAAATTTTTTTTTTAATCTTTTCATTAAACATATACTAACTATTAATTGTCATTTAAAATTATTATGCAAGGCGAAACATTTTGTGTGAACACTGGAGAAAATAAACCGAAAGGCACGCTCAGCTATGGGCCTTTTTTTCCCTAAATTGTTGTACTAAAAATTGTTTATTTGTAAAAATACCTATATATAGTACTGACGAAAAGTATGTTTAAATGATTGGTGCATAAATTTTTGATAAGCTTTCTATTTCTGTTTTGTCGTTTACTGCGTTATTTTGTTTTTTTATTTGGATCATTTCTAATATACATCGCGCTTTATAATTTCTTTCTTTATTTAAAATACTTGTATTATTAAAATTGAATGTATGACCAAAGTTTATTGTATGTTTTTTTAGAGCGGTGAGGTTATTCTGATATTTGTGACCTTTTATTCTGTTATGAAGTTGTTGTGATGTTTGTCCTATGTACACACCATTACAATTGTTACAGGGGATTTTGTATACTGCATGACTTTGGTTTTGTGATGGAATATTATCTTTTAATTTTGAAAAACTAAAATTCAAATTATTGCGGTTTTTGTGTGCAATTTTCATTTGATGTGGGTCAAGAATTTTATTAAGTTTTCCGGATAATTGTGGAACTATGGGACACTAATATATTTGAATGTACTTGGGTTTGGGTTTTTTGTGTTATTGATCTGTCTTGTGTTATAATATTGATGTATTTTGCTTTTTATGGTTTTTTGAATTAGTGATAGCGGATAGTTATTTTTTTGTAAGTTAATTTTTACTGTGTTTAATATTAAAAGATACCCATCAATAAAAATCTACCTGAGTGAAAAATGGTCAATAATAATCACAGATGTTCCTTATATAAAATGATCTACAACACATACGGACGAAAAGCATATCTAGCGGCCAGTACCTGGATGAAAAAATCGAAAAGCCATGCTGCCATGAAAAATAAGAAGATATTTTTGCTTCAATGTAAAGGTAAGGGTTTGCAACCCCGCTTCCTCAATTTTAAAACACAACATATTAAATTTGAAAACAATAATTTAAGAAAAAAATTTAATCAAAATATAAAAAAAAAAAATTTAAATTTACAATTTTAAACTATCTTATAACAGATATAACTTGCAATATAAAAAGAAATTTAAAAATAATCTCTAAATTACAAAACACATTACATACCTTGATTAGTAATGAAGATTTCAACCTATTTCATAATTATTTAAAGCAACAAACAGAAAAATATTTCCTCAGATTAAACATAAACAAAAAAATAAAATTGAGAAACTTGAAGAAAAAACAATTAAGAACAAAAATATAATTAATCAAAATGAGGATAGCTGGATTGAAAACCTTACTGACACTAACATTCCGAACAATGTCAGGGGCTTGCTCAGCCTGGGTCCAAAATTATAAAGCGCGATGTATATTAGAAATGATCCAAATAAAAAAACAAAATAACGCAGTAAACGACAAAACAGAAATAGAAAGCTTATCAAAAATTTATGCACCAATCATTTAAACATACTTTTCGTCAGTAATATATATAGGTATTTTAACAAATAAACAATTTTTAGTACAACAATTTAGGGAAAAAAAAAGCCCATGGCTGAGCGTGCCTTTCGGTTTATTTTAAATGTAGTTCTCCAGTGTTCACACAATATGTTTCGCCTTGCATAATAATTTTAAATGACAATTCCGGTAGTGGTAAGACCCTGAAAATATCTTAATCTTGAATAACCCCGGATTCCAAAAATTCAGAGTTCCAGGTTTTTTCTAACCTCGGAAACTTCTAACGAACGGCTACCGTGGAAAACCCTGTATATATAATGTCCGTTTATTGTGTTTTCCAAATATAGCATAGTATCACCAAGATATACACTGTTGCAATTTTAATAATTTATTTTTATATATTATATGTAATATCTTTTTTTTCAATCTTTGATTTTGATACGCGTATATCTTCTTGGTTTTTAGATCGTGTAATAAAACACCTCTATTCCCAGTAAAACGTTTCGGTTTATTGTTCTAAACCTTATTCATTTACGTTGTAAAATTACAAAAACTAGTAGATAATTCTTAATTTTTTTGCTGTATCAATACCGTTTTTATTCTCTTTTCATACACTCAGCGTCATCTATTATATTCTCTATATTCTTATTAACTCCAAAGATATGCTACAATTCATACGTTAGATGGCATTAACAGTAAATTTACACTAAATTTACCCCACCACAGAATTTGGGTACACCGCAAACCAATCGATGACTTATTATTTTCAGTCGATCTTGGGACGTCATGGGGTCATGTCACACCACTGAGCCACCGATTATTATTATATATATATCGCGTATATACACTTAAATATCTTTACTGCGACTGTACTAGTTATTCGTTAGTGATGTTCTTATACTACATTGAATAAAAGAGACGTTATTTCAGTATAATTCCTTTATTTCGAGTTAAATAAATCTGATAAACAAAGAAATGAATATTCTAAAGATTCCCTCAGGATAAGTAAGTTGTTTACTATCTTAGATACACAATAATAAGATTTCTAGAATCTTAATCCAAACTAAAAACTCATAACTCATAATCAATATTTGGTGTGGAGCCACCTTTAGCGGCGATCAACGTTTCAATTCGTCGTGGTATGCTACTAATGCAGTTCTGAACGGTCTTCTGCATATGTATATGACGATTTCAGACATGTATTGATTTTCTTCTAAAATTTATACTAATGAAGTTTTTCCTTAAATATATATAGTTTACTATTTAAACCAGTTTTATTCTGTTTGTTTAGCTACTAAGATTGCAAATTAAAAAAATTAAACATTTTTATAACAAAATAATGATTGTTATAAAGTCAACAGTCGAAATAAGTGAAAAAATTCAAGTGCGTCTAATAATATGGCCAGGGACTGTATTGGTGGCATAAAACGCGACGATGCTGCATTAAATGCTATAAAATGTAACGATGCGATGTATCTATACTGCAATTTTAACAAACTTTCTATGGGTGTAGCAAGACATAATTGAACATAGAGCTGTGACGAATGATGTATAAGTACTTCCAAATAAAGTAATTTATAACGAGAAATGCTTATTTTTTCTGTTATTATCCTGATCCTCACAGGAAAAATAAAAAATTCCTCTATCGACTCACCAACGAAGAAAGTATAGTATCGACTTGGGAAGCTACGTCAGACGCCCAAATATGCCCAAATATTATCCCTGTCGAATTATTTCGTCGAATATTAAGCTTCCTAGCGCATCCTCGCGATAACGCCCAGCGCAGAAAGCCGAGCATCGTCGGATGAAGAGAAAAAAAACTTGGCGAGAAAAACGCGCGAGAATGATTTAATAAACGCCACCGTTGCAACAACAACTTCCAAGGGAAAAATAAATTTCTCTCCCTAGTTGAAGCAGGGGGATGTTCGATTTTACTCGCGAGGAACGATATTCGCTGAAATTAAATTCCGTCTCTTCAATTGATGTTGACGCTCTCTACTATCGAAGACTACACCTCGCGGAATGGATGCGAATTTGCATAGATAAAACGTAATAAAGTATTTTGTTGTAAAGAAGTGATTGCTATATACTTTGTAGAAGAGGAGATTGGCCAAAAAAGACCTAGAAAATATTATTAACACATAATGTTTTAAGAAAAGTTTCGGTAGACAGAATTAAATTTCAAGACAAATTGTATACCGGGTGTGCCATTTATCTGGCATCGGTGGATCGTGCCTTACTCAATCATTTAATCGAAAAATGTTTCGAGTAAAAGTTACTTGAGGTGAAGTGCTCTATAGCTTAAAATTATTTTAACATATACAGGTGTTCGGTATTGTCGGTACGTTATGCAATTCCATTTTTTCAAATTGAACGTACTGTATATTATTGCATTTTTGAATTCCCCGACTCAAAAGAAGTCACAATTATCTAACATACTCTACGACAAAACTTAATACTTTTTGAGATATTCGCACTTTTTTTAAAAATATATTATTCGCACGATGTTCTTAATAAATAAATAGCTCCCTTATTAACTGTTATTTTCTAATAATTTTTTGGCAGCAATCTAAGGCACCTTTAGATAATACAATAGATACAAAAGGTTTACATTATATTATACAGGATGTTTTTAAAATACATCTGAATTTCAAAAACTTTAAATGTACAAAACTCATTTTTTTCAAATGGAACACCCTGTATATTTTTATGTCGACGGATACAATTGAAAGGCATCTTTCGAAGATACATAGCATTGCCTATACCTAAACTTAATAGTTTTCGTAATAGAGCATCATTTACTACAGGAACAATAGAATAGGGGACCCAACAGATCTTTTTGGTTGCAGTGTGTTATCAATCTTACATCTACATAGATTAATAATGAAATAGTAAAGAAAAACTATAATAAATAAACACAAACACGAACTGGAGCAAGTTAAAAATTATAAAATAAAGCAAAAGTAACCTTAAAGCCATTCTTCAATGTGACCACCTTCGTTATGTAGGCACATATTTATCCGTTGTCTAAATGACGATTTCACCCTTAAGAGTATTTCTGGTGTTATTCCTTGAAAAGCAGTTCTGATCCTATCTTTCATATCTTCAGGTGTTGTGGGTGTTCTCTCATAGACACTATTTTTAACATATCCCCAAAGAAAAAAATCTAAGGGTGTTAGATCAGGCGATCTTGGTGGCCATGCAATAGGCCCTCCTCTCCCAATCCATGTACCATTCCACATTTCATTTAAAAGTTCTCGAACTGCTAGGTGGTTATGGCTAGGGGCGCCATCGTATTGGAACCACATACGTCTTCTAGTCAGCAGTGATACATCTTCTAATAAACCTGCTAACTCGTTTTGAAGGAAATGCCTGTATCTAACTCCATTCAGATGACCATTGAAGAAAAAAGGACCAATTACGTTTGTGCCGATGATACCGCCCCAAACATTCAACGACCATCTATTTTGGCGACGTGTTTCGAATACAATATGAGGATTCGAGTCTGCATAATAATGAAAATTGTGTCTATTTACATATCCATTGTTGTGAAAAATGGTTTCGTCAGTCCACAGTATATTATTGCATAAATCTGGGTCTTGGTCAATTAAATTTGAGATTCTTCTACAAAAGTCTATGCGTCTTTGATTATCAAGTGGCAATAACTCTTGGTGCAGTTGTATTTTATACGGATGGAATTTATGCTTTTTTAATATTCTTCTTATCGAAGACACGCTGATATTTAAGTCGTTTGACATTCTTCGTAAACTGATATTTGGGTCTTCTATTACCGCTTGTAAAACTCGCATTTCATTTTCTTCAGTGGTAACAGTCTCCGTCCGCATATGTGACGCATATTTAATTGTTCCTTCACTTATAAATCTGGTTTTTAAGCGTTCGAAAGCTCTAATTGATGGATATCTGCGATGTGGATATTTTTGCTTATAAATTCTAGACGCTAACAAACAGTTTCGCTCACTCTCACCAAGAATGAATGCCATATCGACTAATTCTTCATTAGAATAGTTCATATTTAAATAAATTACGCAACAATCCGTAACACAAACAATTAACAACAAAAACGATTAACAATTATTAAAAACTCAGAACAGAATATTGAAATAAAGATTAGGAATAATTTTACGATGATTTTGACAGTTACTCTCGTATGTACTTTTATTTTGTTTGTTGTCATAGGCAGAGCCTACTAAACAAATTTTTCTTAATGTTTCAATTCGTTATAAGGTTCCTGTAGTAAATGATGCTCTATTACGAAAACTATTAAGTTTAGGTATAGGCAATGCTATGTATCTTCGAAAGATGCCTTTCAATTGTATCCGTCGACATAAAAATATACAAGGTGTTCCATTTGAAAAAAATGAGTTTTGTACATTTAAAGTTTTTGAAATTCAGATGTATTTTAAAAACACCCTGTATAATATAATGTAAACCTTTTGTATCTATTGTATTATCTAAAGGTGCCTTAGATTGCTGCCAAAAAATTATTAGAAAATAACAGTTAATAAGGGAGCTATTTATTTATTAAGAACATCGTGCGAATAATATATTTTTAAAAAAAGTGCGAATATCTCAAAAAGTATTAAGTTTTGTCGTAGAGTATGTTAGATAATTGTGACTTCTTTTGAGTCGGGGAATTCAAAAATGCAATAATATACAGTACGTTCAATTTGAAAAAATGGAATTGCATAACGTACCGACAATACCGAACACCTGTATATGTTAAAATAATTTTAAGCTATAGAGCACTTCACCTCAAGTAACTTTTACTCGAAACATTTTTCGATTAAGTGATTGAGTAAGGCACGATCCACCGATGCCAGATAAATGGCACACCCTGTATATACTAAAGTTCCATATACTGGGTGAGTTTTTTATTTTGAGACAACGGAATATCTCTAAAACACTGCATCAAATCAAAAAAAGATCTTGATAAGATTTATTATAATGTAGGGGGCTTACTGAATGGTGCCGAACTCGATCCCCCACCTCGCCTTCCCAGAGTCGGAGGGGGAACAACTTTGAAGTCTTAAATGGGTACCACAATTTTGTATTGCAGATTCGAATGCTACGGCATCAAGTATGTAGTTCTTGTTTGAAACTTTTTTTCCGATTCGTAACAGATTGCGCTATAATCGCAAAAACATGATTCTGAACGTCTAAGAAAAAAATACACAAAAAAGAGAAGCAAGCAAACATGATTTTGTGTTTTCTTTATTTTAACATAAACTAATATTTCAAAAAGCCATGTGTTCGAAACTGTGCGTCTTCACTTCGATACATTTATTTATTCGCAATTGGAACACGATTGCACATTGTTTAAATTATTTACAAACTAGAACGTCCGCGGTCCACCTAGGAACGCACCCTCTAGAGAAAGTGAATACGCCTTGGCCCGCACCCTCTAGAGAAGGTGCATACTCCTTTGGTAGCAGCTGGCTCTTTGATCGCGTAAAATTGATATGGAAACTCAGAATAGAATTTCAATCCATTAATTTATTATCTGTAATTTTTGCGTTGGGTTTGAGTCTCACTTTAAAAAAGAATCGACGGTGCGCGTCTCGTTAAAACGTCATAAATATAACGGGATAAATTATTTATTACTCTTACATGAAATGTACGGCAGTAGTTTTTGTGGACATGAATCGATGTGAAAAACTTACTAAATTAGACCAGCTTCAGTATCAGAAGCGATTAACACAGGAGTAACACAATGAGGATTTATAGGATAATGCAGACCGCCCAGATCTGGAAAGCGACGCCGACGCTGCTAGTGAACATCAGACTGATTCGGAACAATCGGAAGACTGTAAAGAAAATATCGTGAATCAGTTTTGAGTTCGTGAAGTCCGAATCAGCTTTTGAAAAGCTCGCGATCCCCTTCGTTACTGGGCGAATCTAAATTTTTAAATTAAATTTAATAATTCTTTTGTTTCTGTAAAATTTCCCAAAATTTCCAAAAAACTCGAGCAGGAAGCAAAAGCTTTCCCTCGCGAAGTGATTCTGTGTTAAGTGTTAAAGAGAACCATTCGAATGAGTCCTTTTATTTTATATAAAATTCGAGTGCCTTTAATATTTGGATTACGATAAAAATAAGCCCACATTTTGGCTGGTAAGATAAACCAAAATTTCGCTTAAAAAATTAACCATCGCGAAAGACCGTATCTGGATCTCTCTCTCGCTTTCTCCCTTGGTTTATGATCAAATATAATTTCTAAACTTTTATTACCATTTGTTTTATTATGTATCTGTTATTTTTTTGTCAATATATTTGTTAAAATCACTAAATCCTTTTTTCTATTCTAATAATTTTACCCCCAATAAGTGTTCCGGAGAGGAACCCTTAAGGAGAGAGTTGACGAAAGTGGGGAAAATTTTCACAATCTTTAGGCAAGTACCGGCCTGATCCGAGCGATCGAGAATAACACCGTGGTGGAGATATCTTTGGCTAAGTACTCAAAATAACCGCTACCGAACAAAATGCTCGTTTCCCCGCAGTGGCTCGATGATCAAAAGGGCAGGTTGGGTTATCTGGAAAAACAAAGAGTGTTGTTTCGCATCAAATATTTGAAACCGGACCACTCACCTATCAGATAAATAACCCGTGCCTGTTACAATACTTCTAATTTAGAAATTTACGCTGGGAAGCAGCCCGATGATCCCTATAAATTAGACCACTTCGCTAGCGCTGTCTTCAAATGCATAACAAAGACAATTCAACCCACCGGCAGAAACATAACAATAGACAATTATTTTACCTGAATACCTCGGGCCAAAGAGATGTTGACGCTTAGAAAAAATAAAAGGTTGGAGTTGCCTCCAATATTACTCAACACAAAAGGCAGACCTTTGCTCAGTAACATGTTTGCTTTTCAGGAAAATAGAATATTGGTTTCTTACAAATCTAAACAAAAACGTCCTAGCGTTATCAACACTTCATGACAGCGATGATATTGACTCACAATCTAGCGAAATATTCAAGCCCGAAGTTATTACTTTCTGATATAGCTCCACAAAGGAGGTGTCGACGAAGTTGACAAAATCAAATATACGTATTCTGTATACAGATTTTGTTGCAGATGGCATCTTAGTTAATTTTTTACAATGTGGGATATTGGAGGCATTAATTTTGAAATAATATACAAAAAAAATAATACAGAAGCAAATATTCAGTACATACGCATATACCTAAAGGAAGTAGCGCAACAACTGGCAAAACCACATTTATTGGACAGCATGTGACCTAATTGCACTGGCACAAATAATGAGACCCTAATTTATAAATTGATTTTGGTTTAATTTTATCATAAAAGTTTCATACAACGTTCTTGTAGTTATGCTCGGTTGTTTGTGAATATTTTTGTATGCAAACTGTTAAATAAAGACTGTTGTTTGTTTTTAGGTTAAAATTAATACATTTTTAAACCTATATAGCGCAAAATATCACTTACACCTATATGTGAGAATAATATCCACACGCTAGCTCTTGAGCAACATTGTATCACGCGAGTGCTGCAGGGTTAAGCACTCCCATATCAGCCTAGAGTCAAAGCCCTTTGCTTTTAGAGCGTCTAACGAGACCTGGTTAACAGTGCATATACAGATGTCATCTCCTTTCATCACTTTCATAAGCTTTTCTTTGACACAAACATCTATGGCAAATATTTCTGCCTGGAAGATGGTTAGAGTTTACCCTAAAGCTGTTCAAAGACGGCAGTTCGGTCCAAAAACTCTGACTCCCACCCCTTGTTAAATCTTGGATCTGTCTATGTACCACGCCAAGAATTTTCTTTCAAATTTTGGCTCCCCTAAGCCTCATTCATCTCCACTTGGAATCAGAACGTTGAATGATTGCCTAAAGTTTAGTTTAGCGGGTATAATGTCCGTTGGCACTTGTAGTGACCTTACCTCTGACTTTAGTGCTTGTAGGATTATGAGGTGCCGTGGAAGGTCACGATCTTGTTGTGTGCCAATTCTAGTCTATATGCACTGAGGACCGACATCCTCCCAACATACAGATGAATGGATGTGATGTTTGGTATCACCTTCATAGCCGCTGCTGTTCGGCAAGTGCGCATTGCCTCTGTAATTCCCAAGCAGGCCATTCCCTGTAGTTTTTTTTTTTTTTTTGTTTCTTAGTTTTGGCCACCATACTATGGAAGCGTAGGTCACCATTGGTCTTACAACAGCCTGATATAGCCAATATATCATCTTTTGCTGTAGACTCCAAATTTTTCTAAAGATCCTTTCGCAGGACCAATATGCCATTGTTGCTTTATTGTGAATTTTTCTAATTGTTTGTTCCAATTCAGTCTCCGGTCGAGTATGACCACCACATATTTGACTTAGTTAGAATATGTTAGTTGGTCGTCTTTCAGCAATTCTTTCTCTAAAAATAATTTCTTTCTGGTCGTAAATGGTACAACTGTAGTTAGCGTGTACTTGAAGTACACCACTCGCTAACAATGTTGAAGGGTTTCCGCATGCTATTTGATAAGATTTTCTCGTACCTGCCTCTAATTACCATGACCAGGTCATCTGTATAGCCTTCTTCAAGTAGTTTCCTGAGAAGATCTCATCCTGAGAGAATCCGCCCTCCGTGCGAAAGCTCTGTGAATTACTGCCCAGCTGTGCAGATATCTTACGACATTCAGCATGGAGCCATCTGATAGTGAAGAGGCCCAAGTCCACTGCATTCCGTAATCCTAGTGATTAATTCACAGAAGGTAAAGTGAAAGGCTTCCTCTACAGTGAATTCACAAACAGCCACCTCTTCCAGTTGATGGTCCCTTCCAGAATCTAATGCAGTTTTTTTGTAATATATTGCTATGATATATCATGCTAAACAAAACCCACAGAATCATAATATCAACTATAAATTATTTTTGTAAATGTATTTTAATCTATTTCTTATGCTGTCGTATCGTTAGAAACGGTATCTATCATCGTTGCTGGGGTCCTTTTTTCCCTATGAGATATTAAGTTGTCGGAAACAAATGTGAAGGGCTTCCTTTTCGGTTTTTCCTGAGTGTAGTTGTTTTTCGTATAATTATCTAGAATTTTTAAATCTCTATCACAATATAAGTCCATAACTTTTCAAATTTACTTACAAGAATGAGAGTATTACGTGTGTAGTGCCAAGATGATGGAAATCCAGGGATTTCGGGATTTGAGGTGGCGTTCATTTAATCTGGGGCCTATTGAAGAGTTTTGTTCGAACCTGTTTGCTGTGAGATCGTTGGAACACCATTTGGAAGCTAAAATGATTGTTTTGGAGTTGGAATTATTATTTGGATTATACTAGAGCAGTTTTCGTACTTGAAGTAAGCGATTTTATCATCTTTTGAATCTATAACTGGCGTCAAAGGCGTAAAGGGAATGTTAGGTTATATTATCGTATGATAACAGTGAATCTAGTAAATTTAGTATGTGAGGTTGTTATTTGATTCTGTGGATTAATTTCACGAGCGGTTTAAGTTGACATTGATTTGATAATACTTGATTTTATGACGGGAATTTAGCGGGAGATCTGAATTCTATTTATGATATTAAAACGAGAAATATGAGTTTTTAGTTTGGATTAGGATTCTAGAAATTTTATTATTGTGGAACTAAGATAGTAAAGAACTTACTTACCCTGAGGGAATCTTCAGAAGATTCATTTCTTTGTTTATCAGATTTATTTAACTCGAAATAAATAAATTACTTTGAAATAACGTCTTTTTTATTCATTGTAGTATAAGAACATCACTAACGCAATACTTGTACAGTCACAGTAAAGATACTTAAGTGTTATAAGCTACATAAATTAATAATCGATGGCTATGTGGTGTGGCATGACCCCAACACGTAGCGAGGTCGACTGAAAATAATAAGTATACCATCCGATTGGTTTGCGGTGTACCCAAACTCTGTGATGGGGTAAATTTAGTGTAACTGTGTATTGTTAATGCCATCTAACATATGGGGTGTAGCATATCTGTGGAGTTAATGAGAATATAGAGAATATAATAGATGACGCTGACTGTATGAAAGGAGAATAAAAACAGTGTTGACTTAGTTTAAAAATTTAATAAAAATTATAAAGAATTATCTACAAGTTTCGTAGCAATATATCTGCAGTACTGTACGCACTATATATCAGCTATTAACTCGACTCCGTCCGCCTCTTCGAGCTAACAATGGTAGATGTGAGTGAGGACGGGGCTTCCGCCAATAGCCAGTGTTTGGACTGTAATCATAGACTTTTACCTTTTAATGTAAGTGGACATGAACCTGTATTGACACTTATCGTAACCCGCGAAGAACCGACTGGGAAGCTTACACAATAGAGCTCAAGAGCCTCCGCCTAAGACGGATTTAACATAAGATAAACAATATCATATGCCTGGAATTTATAGCCGGGCAAATACAAGACCCTATTCCTTCACCGTTTAATAATAACTGACTCATAGTAAACAAAGGAACTTCAACGAATGCACCCTGGTGGAACAGCAACCTTGAAACCACGAGAAGGGAAATCAGAAAAAAAATCCAATAGAGCTAAGAGAACATCAATTTGGGATTGATATAAAAAGCTCTTACTGATTACAACAAAGCTTTGAGACATTTAAACATCTAGCAAGCTGCAGGATGTGCTAGACCGATTAGGATATTATCCAGAGAACCTCAAAGCTCAATACATACTCTGAAAATAAAAAACACGGAGACTACACCAACACAGGAATGAGACCATAAGAACTTTTTTTGGTTCATTTCCTGGAACCTAGAATTACCCATTCATCATTCCAAGACTGCAATAAAACATAACTGGAATCTACAAGGCACGCGTCTAGGGAGCATTGGCAAGTGACAAAGAAAGTGGTGAATATCAAAAAAGATGAAGCAATCAAATAATTCAAACCATATAAATAACCAAGATCGGATGGCATTTACAAATTATGCTATAAAACGGTTAGGAACTGGGATAAATATCAATAGCTTGGAGGTTGATATGCTTTGGTTGATATGAGTCACCTTCATATGAATACTTATCAAGACGGGATAGGATGGAGCAAAGTCTCAGAATCCAGTAAGTGTGATGTCATTTATGCTGAAAGATGTTTAAGTAAGACAATTTTGCTAAATTCCTCGTAATTTAATACATATTTTGTAATATGTCGTATTCCATAATACGCTTCCTAAGAAACATAAACCACAAACTGAATACGAAGGTTATCAGAAATGTAACGTAGGTACTTACCACAAATATTAATTTCGGATAAATTACTAAAAATTTCGATTGGGAAATCTTAAAGATTTCAAGTCAAGTGCATATCCGTATAGTCAAAATATCTTAATTGCCTCTAATTTCATCTCGCTATTGTTTCAGTACTTTATCTGAATCCTAGAAGAAAAACCAGCAAAATTTTATAATTTATTTTAATCAATTGCAATCTCTAAGTAAACTTCTTTTCATTGCAACCATAGCGTACCTAGCAAAGAGAACGCAGTAAAAACAAAAGAAAACAAGTATGAGATAAAGAAAAATACAACGCCAATAACGAGGACTGCAACATTAACAAGGCAAATTAGAATAAATCCCTTGTAAATTATATTTAATTCTCCGTTTCGCGCTTATCTGGTCCGCGCTCGCTTCTTACGAGTTAAAGTTTGGACTGTTCCCTAAAGGAGGGGCACCAGGGACTGCCGAAGGAGCGGCTTTCAGGCGGCCGGGCCAATAAAAACTTTTTAATAAAACTCTAAACAATTATTTAACAACGTTGTTAATTCAAATTTCCCGTCGCCGTCCGAGATATGGAGGAGATGAGAACGGTGAACGGCCGAAGAGACGGCAGAACGACAGAATAAAAGGGAAGAAAACTGTGTTGGGACAGCGCCGCGTGCCTTATTTGAGCTCTTAGCTTTTTATTTGGTTTTAATTTGGGGCTTTTCTTATACTTTTTAATTATACATTTCCTTTTTCTGTCAGGTATAAAGACTTGCCACGCTCAGCAAAAGTTTAGTACTGTCTACTGTATTTTGAAATTTGCAATTGTGTTGTGTTATGGAAAATAGTCACTTGTACAATATATTTATAGTTTAATAGCACCAAAAGGTAGTAGATATTGTAAGCATTTTTTAGCAGTAAACAAGACACTAATGTGACATAATAATAGTAAATAGACAATAGTTACGTTTCAGGTTCGTAACAAACTTTGAAAAAAAAAACTTTATTTCTTTTAATTTTACAATTTTATTTTTTAAACACTTTTGACTTTCACAATTTTTACCAAAACTTTGCTGCTACAACGAGTATAACAACCGGCGAATTGTTAGGAACTGCGAATTGTTAGGAACTAATTCTAATGAGGAATTGATCCCCTTTTTATACTAATAGTGGAAGTTTGGTTTCTGGAAGTTTTGGTTTGGGAAATTCTGTTTTGGTTGTGGATGATGGATCATTCTGTGGTTATTTGGGTAGTTCATATGTGTCATTCTCATTTGTCCAGGTGTGATTTGCTGTGTAGTCTTGTGTTGATTTCTTGGCATCGACGATTCCCCACATCTGTAGCGCCAATTTTGATATTCTAATACTTCAGCCATCGCGGTTTCCATTGAATCGATGTTCTTTAGATATAGGATTTCTCCTAATCTACCATCTCGCATGAGTCCTCGTTTGTAGGTTTGCAGTGCAGTGTCTTTGTATAATTTCGTTTCTAGTGGTATCATTTCTTCACCAGTGTCTAACTGCATTTTGGTAAACAGTAAATTTAGAAGATCTCGAATTCGTTGTCTAAATGTGCATGGATTTTCATTTTTGAGAGGTGTTTCGCTCATCAGATCGTTTAGCAAACAATCCTCTGATCTTTGGTCTAGAAAGGTTAACTCAAGCAGGTTTTTGATGTCTGACCAGGTTTTCAGTTTTCTGGAACCGATTAAAGACTGTGCTTCTCCATTTAATCTTGATTTGATGATCTTAATCAAGTAGCTGTTTATTGGGTTGGCTGTATTAAACCAGCGTAAGTGCATACTAGATCATTGGAAGCATCCACGAACATGGGTAGTGTGTTCGGGTCTTCATTGAAGATGGGAATTGTTGTTATTTCTGCTTGACGCACGAGTGTATGTGTGCTGCAAAATGTTGCTGACTAGATCGTTCACTTGTTCTTCAATTGACATGAAGCGAGAAAAATTTGAAAATTTTGTGGAATTTACAAAAGCAGTACTTGAATCCCTTTCATTGGTTGGTTTGCCTTAATTCTATAGCTTCGGAGGGTACCTCGACGAGATTTTGATCATTCTGGTTTCTGTGTCCCACACGTAGCTGCACCAATCGGCGATTTTGATCCTTTTGGCCGCTGTAGCAGTTGTTTTCTTGTTTGGATTTTCTTTTGGTCTGAGAAGTTGAAACTTGCCCACAGTTTTCCTTTGGCGTTTCTTATCCTTAGGCTGTGGTGACCAAATCCTGTTCGCAGCGCCAGTTACGTTTCAAGTTCGTAACAAACTTTGAAAAAAAAAAACTTTATTTCTTTTAATTTTACAATTTTATTTTTTAAACACTTTTTCTAACAATTTTGACTTTCACAATTTTTACCAACACTTTGCTGCTACAACGAGTATAACAACCGGCGAGTTGTTAGCAACTGCGAATTGTTAGGAACTAATTCTAATGAGGAATTGATCCCCTTTTTATACTAATATAATGCTGATCTTACATTCTACTTATCAGCGGCACGTGTGCTGACCTAGCGCCACGCGCATCCTGTTACTCAATCATTCTATTGTAATAGATAAAATACTATATTATTGCAGGTAACCTTTATCAAATCACAAACAATTTTTAATCGCAAGTCTATTGTACTTCTTTTGTTGTTTTCCATCCTGTATAGTGCTTGGCTTTCCGATTGTACCGCTTTCAAAATCATAAAACATGTCAATTGATGTTCTGAAAAGGCTATGTTTTAATAACAGTAGTGTCGTTTTTACAACGACCTTGAACAAGTTATTACGTCATGTATTTTTTTTTAAATGACAATATAGCAGCTTTGCTTCAATTTTGGATAGACGCTGGCATTCTCTAAATGACACTTAAAAAATATTTATACCTTACATAAGAAATTTGTTTGAAACATTTAGGGACAGATAATGCTATGTGTCCAGTTGATGAGGCCAAAAAAGTTATTTTGAAGTGTCATTTAAAAAATGACAGCGTCTATCCAAAAATCAGCCAAAAATGCTGTTTCAAGACCATTGCAAAAACGACACTACTGTTATTAAAGATAGCTTTTCTAAAACATTAACTGACATGTTTTATGATTTTTCTCAAAAAACAAATAATTACATTGTTATTTGGGTGTTCCCAGTCTTTGTTTAGGGATAGCATTTGGGCCGATCTGAATTGGATTTGGTGGCCGATCTCCAACATACTGCTGTGTACTGAAAGTACCAACAAAAATGTAAAAATGAAATTTAAAATGAAAAATTAATTTAGCTAGCTCAAATGATAACAATATTATTAAGGCGCAAAAGAACAATTAAACTCAGGGTTTCAATTTTAAAAAGAAAATTGTGGGTTAAAAGAAAACTGACTTTCATTAATACTCCAAAAAAAACAATTTAAAAGGTTTAATTAAAAATAAAAGAACAGTAATTTTGAATGATATAAAAATTCTATAATTTTATTTTATAAAAAAAAAGAAAAAAAAATGTTAAATACAAACTTTGCAGAAAAAAACCTTGGACGTAAGATCCTGGTCGAAATAAAACTGCTGGCTTTAAATTACAAAAGGACAATTTAAAATCCTTTTACTATGCAAAAGAAAACAAAAAGTTCAGGAAGATAATAAATTTCTGCA
Source organism: Cetonia aurata (assembly GCA_949128085.1). Lineage (NCBI taxonomy): Eukaryota > Metazoa > Arthropoda > Insecta > Coleoptera > Scarabaeidae > Cetonia > Cetonia aurata. Next base: position 24,522,467 of record OX421889.1, on the reverse strand, counting down.
AATCAATCCACGTGGTCTCAAAATTAAAACAACTAAATTACACGTGGAAAATTCCAGTAATTTAAATAAATGAAAATTAAAAGCAAGCACAATGCTTTTATTCACCCAACCCGAGGTGATTAATAAATAATTACAAAACAGAAAAATTAACAACGAACTAAAAAAATTACTCTTTTAAACTTAAACTATCTTCCTGCACGTAAAAATAATAACAGATCCTATATCTAAATTGTGTACACAAAAATACAATATCAATTATTATTAAATGAGTTCCATGATTAACGATATTAATTCAAAAATGTGAATTCAATGCTTGAAAGTAAAAATCTCAAAATGGCAGAAATGAAATACAAATTTTTATATATCTCTACTTACACGTGTTATCAGGGAACTGAACTTACACGGTCCAAACAACCGTATATGTATAAAAGTCTCCGATGCGTGCGAAAACAACGCACCAAGAGCTGTCCGCAAACATCTGAACTCGCAAAAACAAAACAAAATATACAATACCCGTGAAAGCAAAATGTACAAATGAATGAAATTAAAATAAATAACTGACCAATAAAATAAACAAATTAAACAATCTAAAACATTAACTCTCTTATATAAAAATAAAACAATTTGAAATTTCTCGCAACATTGAAAAACTCTTAACGGAATTAACAAGAAAAAGAAACTGAATTTACGCAAACCGGGTTGCCAGACCACAGCAATACGTTCAGCAAGTGCATGCTCAGTTATACGCAGAGGCAGAGTGCACAGCTGATGTTCTGCAACACTAATACCCACTGAATGCTTTGCTTCACCTATCGAAACACTGCCACACCAACAAGGTATTCACCAATAGCTTTGATTACATTGAAGTTCAGAGCGTTATTATAAGTATGTTAAAACATCTATGACTACGTAAATAATGAACACGTTATTTAATGAAGATGAAAAAGATGCAACGCCATCTACCGGTGAAGGTAAGATGGCGTTGCACCTTTTTCATCTTCTTCCTCTTGTCAGCAGTGCATTTAGCTGCCTGGTGGAGTACTGTTGATGGTGTCTCACCTGTGGTATGCTGATGAAACAGTACTGTTCATGTCTAGCGTAACACATTCGACAATTACTCCTAACTTCTCATTCGTATATTATTTAAGTTTCTCTGGGTTCGATTGTCGAAATAGCTGTCAAACAATCTGTCATTGAAATATGTTTCATCTGTGTCCCTGCTCGCCTCTGTTCGCAATCTCCCAACTCCTTCGACAAAATGTCGCTTTGTAATGTAAATAACTATAACCTCTTAAAAAATAAATTTACTATTTCTGGATACTAATAATGCAAGTAAATTATTATTGGTAGGCGGTAGTCTAAGGCAGAGATAAGCTATCCTTGAGATAGTAAACTTCATAATAAAAAGTTGCTACGCCTGGGGAATGTGGTGGGGAGCTAATTCTGGAGGTTCTGGTATCAATTCATAGAGGCGCACGCGTCAGTAAGAGCGCGTAATTTGAATGCATTCCCCATTTTTTTTTCTTTTTTATATTAATATTATTGTTTGAAAATTGAATGTATTATTACTGCAAAAGTAAATACTATGCAAATACGTGATGAATCATTGCAATAATAGAATCAATTTTCAAACATTAACGTCAAGTTTGGGAACAGAGTAAGGTATTTTAGGAAATAAACAAATATTTTATTGGGAAAGAAGTTTTTTATTTTTCATTATTTTATAATAATAATAATAAAGTTTATTATGCTACAGTAGGTTAATACTTTTTACAGAATAATATAAAGTGATACAAACTTAAATTAATGTTATTTTATTGTAGCTTTTAGTTACGTTCCGGGACCTAAATATATGTGTCCCTTCTTCAGACCTAATATACAACATTAATATGTACTTTACAGGCTTAAAAATAAACCAAGAAGTGTGTTATTACTTACATCAACTAAGGTGAAAAATCTTGGAAAAGTATGCAGACATTAAAATTGCAAAACGTAGATTAAATTGCTTTTACCAATGGACAAACTGCACATATTGAACTTCTTGTAAAAAAAAACAACAGGGTACTGGATTTGTTAAGTTTTTGCTCTGTACTATACGCTTCGCCACTGCATGATAGATCTTATTATAAAAATGGTTAGTTAGTCTTATACTATGTTTTTAGGCTGATTTACCTCCACATTCAAAGTGTTCCTGTTGGAGTATTCCATTGACAACGCTTGAACTGAAAACTACAGAAACTATTGTAAAATAAAACGTGATTACTAATAATATAATTACCACTTTTCTTAGAATATGTTTGAACATATTAGTTTAACATTTACCTGGATATAAAATAGTAGAAATTGCATTCCAATTTAATGCTAATTTTTCCTTTGTTTGACGACTCAACAAAGTGCGCCGCGCATAGTCTTTTCTTTCGGCTCACATCGCCGACATTGAAGTGTAATTGCAACTTGTTAATCCATAAATGGCACCTGCAATGATAGCGTAAATCTGGTTGTTTTACGTTTTATAAGCATAAAATCATATCGTTGTTAGAAACGTTTCAGTTAATATATGTACCTATTGTTGCATATAAGTAGATATGTGAATTGAGCTCACATCGAATATTCGGCGTTCGGAATTTTATTACTCAGAGTGTCCCTTGATGCGTCCCCACCACTTTGTCGATGCGACTAGGATGATGGGGACGCGGGAGACTGTATAAAGGGACACTCCGTCCAATAAAATTTCGAACGCCGAGTGTTCCATATGGGCTCAATTCACATCCCTGCATATAACTATGTACTTATTATGACTTTATGACTAAAGACCTCAAGATTCCGGATAATTTCCTATCCGGATATTCGGATCTGGACGTTACCCGGATCCGTTATCTGAATTTTGTGGGACAAAAGCTTGCGATGTATTTCCGTTCAGACCGATCTAACAATAAATCGATCCAATACGCGTATTAAAAAAAAATAGCGCAAACGTTAATTAATGCCGTGGTTTAATATTAATCATAAAATTACTTACCTGTCTGTTTTTAGAGGGAACCAAAATAATTTCGTAGAAGCGGGTACTGGGCCACAAATTAAACACTTGTTAACCGGCAAGTCTCGCAAAAAGTATAACAAAAGTACGCAAACACGTAAACAATATGCACAATTTATATAAGTAAATACTTTTTGAAAATACGATTTTTCAATTCATTTAAAGTCATTTAAAGTAACATTATGATCCATGGTAATATTAATTTAATTTCCAAAATGTTAAAAGCGCCTAAGTTATATGCAATCCTATTAACATTGAAAATGTACTTTCCTTGTATATAGGCAACTTTATGTACATGTTGACAATAGCGCCTCTGTGAATTGATACCGAAACTACATCCCTTTCGTAGGGGAAGGTGACTCAATTTCTCTAATTTATTGAAGTTGGACAGGGGTGGTCTAAGGTCGTGATCGAAAATATATTATATGCACCACGGCTGTGAAGTGCCTTTATTGAATTCATTTAGTTGCTCGCTTAGGCTTCGCGTCGGTTCGCAATCTCTAAACTCGTTCGGTAAAATATGACTTTACTACCTCGGCACTTATACAACTAGTTATTGTAAATTGTTTATTTATTGTTGTGTTTATGAAAGCAATTTCTTTAGACCACTTCTAGTTATCATGAAAAATTGATGAGCAAAAGATTTTATTTTCTAAATCAAGTACAAGAAAAAGAATTTCTGAGTGAAAATATGCAGTGATCCAAGTTCATTTCATAATTTTGACATTACAATATTCTTTCTTAGTGGGTTCTTTTATTCTTGAAAATTGAGTCACTTTCCTGGTCCATCTCATTGATGAAACAAAAGGTTGAGTGATAAGATTAATAGGTAATGAAAATAATGATAGAATTCTTTCGAATAGAGTATCTCTCCTTGCGTGCTTGCACCTTATCTTCCCTTATCTCTCATTCTAAAACGCAATTACATCTGACGCCAGTATTTGTTTCCATAACTGTCTACGCTACCCTACCTTTAACTGTGCCTTAGCGCCCTTCCACACTCGAATACTACAAATGCAGTAGAGATCCGCTCCAATTACCCTGTTAACGATCTCTTAATTGTCCCGTAATAACTGCGGCGTGTAATCGTCTAGTCGAACACGTAGGACCGGAGGCGTATGTGATCACCCACTTGAGCATCACCTCACGACTCGCAGGATTTCTTAACCGGCGCCCTAGCAAGGAACAACGGCCATTTAACGGAAGAATTGAGCGTCCCTTATCGCTCAGAAGCGCCACGGCGGAGTCCATAAAAACGGGCCAGAATGGCGTGTCGTTTAATTTCGCGTGTACGTTTATTTTACTCATACATATTTACGTAGATGAAATTGCGAATTTAAAGGAGAATTTCTAGGCTCTGCTCTAAGCGGAAATGAAGACGATGTTACGATGTTTGTTTGTTCGTTTCTTTATAACGTTAAAAGGCAGGTGCAAGTAGACTGGGGAATGTCGAATGAAGTTATTTCACGTTTTCATATCTTGAACTTCAGTGTTATGAGTCAGAATGGAAAACTTGGAAGGTATATTGCAAATTACATCTTCAAAATAGCTTTTCTACATACAGGACGTCCGAATGAACGTACTTATTTTAACCATTGCACGCAGGATTGATGAGACATACGCGCTGTTACTGACGAAGTGACAACAATGGTAACAGCGTCTTACGAAATCTCTCTTTTGTTGGTACGGAAAAGGAAACCATATTCCGACGGAGAAGAAATAATCAGTATTTGGTAAGTATGCAGATGATTCTGAAATTAAAAAAAAATGGTGGATGAAGTAGTACTGTCCTCAAACACTGTTATAAACCATATAGATGCACTGAGAAAAATGGATTGTAGAAATTAGATAGTAAATCTCTTTATGTTAATTAGTAAGATAATTATTGTCAAAACGACAATATGTGGGGTATTAAGAGTAAAATAACCAGATGTTACCATGCTTATAGTAAGAGGTAAAATCTGGATGTTACCAGGTATTCGATGCATATTCAATTTCTAACATAAATGTTCGTAACGCTCTTCCCACCCCTTGCTCTATTCATTGTCGATCTTTACCGAAGAAATCGACCAATAAGCTGTATTGCCACTCACACGTGTTATGTACGTGTGATACAGGTGTACGTATTCGTGTCGGTGCATGTTTGTGTCTGCACAGAGAAAAATCCATGTTGTAATATTTACACTTCACTGTTTGACGGAAATTGTAGTAAGAATTCCTACTATTTTGCAAAATTTTAGAACAACGGCGTTGCATTTTCCTATATCACGGTTACAAAAAAAGCAATAAAATTGTTTAAAAATATTGTGTGACAATCTTCTACAAAATATAGTGAAATGTTTTACAATATTTTACAAGTGAATATAATAAATTGCATATAATGTAGTGAAGACAGTTATAATAACAGGTGTAGCAAATTTACTGTGTTGTGTTTATTTAGGTTAGGTTAGGTGCTTGCAACAGTCACCTTACTTTGATTATTGAAAACGGCATTAATAATGAGATGGAATGAAATGAATGCTGTATAGTTTTATATCTATATAGTAGGAATATCATAATACTCATAATTGGTTTAGCTACATAAATATGTGATACTACAGCTTTTGTCGTAAAGATGGCGCTACGCTTGTTTCATAATCTTCGAAATTCGTACTCAATGTAAATTGTGATCGGTAAATGTGGCTGCGTAATATCTATATGATGCTTATACATGGTTAACGTCGTGTAAAAAGTACTGTGGACAATCGCCCACAGACGAGAATTACGAGGTGCTTTAATACCGGTAGTACTCTACAGTACACGGGCCGGTCTGATTCCCGCAATCTTGCCCGATACGACGGCAATTCGCCCGGCTGTCACCGGCTAATCAAATTATATTAATTAATTATAATTAAAAATTATTAAACTATATTTATTATAGTTTTCATTGTTAACAGTTATTATCAAATATAGTCAGCGCTACTAGACATTTTTTTCACATTTACTAACATGTATGCTCAAATTAATAATACAAATATAGTACACTTTACCATACGAGTTAATAAAAAGTATTCACAGATATTTACTATACAGATATTGTCACCGGTAATATAAAATATGATTGTCCCTATAGGAGCTATAAAATATATTAAAGTATACTATATTTATGTTAAAGAGTACTATCTATTTCTCTCAGTGTGATGTGGCCAACGATGTCAACTCACAAATTATTTCTAGATTACAGTCTTGTAAGTATTTTTCTTTGGCTTTAGACGAGAGCTGTGATGTTACTGACAGTGTATGTATCAGTGCGTTACATTTCTGATATCTTTGAGAAAGTTGCAGAACTTCCAGATCTGCGCCAGCTAATTACAAGTGCCGATGAAGATATTTTAAATGCATTGAAGTTGCCTAAGTAGAAAGGGCAAAATTAGATAATATATGCAAAAACTCTTATATAAAGCAAAACAAAATTAACAATTCTTCCACGATACATTAAAATACGCTGTTCTGACTTTAACAAACACCAATTCAACCCTGCCGGCATATCCGTTAAACGGGTGGTATTGGTATGCAAGTCCATAGTCTCACTGTACTGAGGTCGGTATGCAGTTATTTCTAATTGTAAGTTCAAAATTTTGCTGGAAATGCGTTTTTACAGATAAGCAGTTCAATGATGTCGGGTAGATCTAATTGGTGCTATTCGGCACCACTGAATTTTATTTTTATATTTCATTCTAAAGTACAATATGGTTGGAGATATCGACAATGTTCCATAACGAGCATGTTTTACATTCACCAGCTACTATGCTTCTATTTGCCTACTAATCGCCAATGCGATCACGAATGCCGGCTATGTTATTGCAACTTGCAAGTGTCGACACAAATGGACAAGAAACAAGTAAAGTACTGTTGGCTTATAAAAAACGTACCTATTTTGTTAGACGCATATTTAAGTCAAAGTAGGTATAAAAATATGTAAAATGTAAACTAACTATGCCATTTGTTGCACTAATGAAGGTGTTGTGTAAATTATTAACTTTCTGAATAATTCGATGAAAGGTGTTGCATATATTAACAAAATTCCACTTAACAAACCTAGTTTAGGCTACACTCTATTAAATCATCCATTATTGTATGTTACTCGAACATACAACTTTGTAACTCTAACAAATGTCCACTTTATAACGGTATTTTTCTTGCTGTGTATATTTAATTTAATTTCATGTTGTAATACATGAAGAGTCATAGAAACAATTCGAAATTCGTTTTTTTTTATTCGTGAGATGGATTCACTCACCGCAACGCATTACTTGATCAAGCTTCTCATCTCACAAAAAAAAAAAACGAAACATTCATCTCTTGTTGGAAAATATACTATTTTCAGTTGCTAAGCTTTATTTTAAACGCCAAAAGGATATAAATATAAATAAATTAACAAACAAAAGGTACGAAAAAACACCGATAAAGAAAGCACACATTTTTAATCATCACTTCGACAAAACGGAAACGTGAAATCCTGAAGGCGGGTAAAAATAGACAGAAATCCATCACATCAACATCAATATCTCGATCGATTAAAATTCGAAGGACAATTGCAGTTATTAGGATTATTATTAGCATTATTGTTGTTAGACGGCACGAAATCCTCAAAGACGTACATCGAAGTATCGCTAGACTGTTGCGGCATAGCGTCTGAAGTATCCAAGATGTTGATGGTCTCGTGACTGGTAAGGGAGACCGTGTCTTCAGTTTGAGTGGACGAATACTGTTCGCACAATTTATTCGCTTCCTCGATGAGTTTCTTCCATCTGACCGTCGAATCAACGGCAACTTTAAGCTCGGGAGGTATGTCGTGGTCCTTGGGCAAATTGTGCAGCGTGTAGTCGCCGCACTTCGCACATTTGGTGACTGGTTTTCCTTTGAGATACGTAGTCATACTGGTCTCGAAGGCCCTAGAGTCGCTGAGGTAGGTGCTCCAGTTTTGTAGGAATTGCGACACTATTGGGCCATATTGCAACTTGTGGGCTAAATGGTAAAGGAAGAAGATTAATTTTATAGCACATCATATTATTCAGCGAACTGTAAGTCACAAATTCTTATGAATCTTTGTCAGTTTGTAGAGTTCATGGAGTGTTACTTAGATACTCATCTATTGCGACTTTAAATTTCAGCCCAAATTTCGTTTATTCAAAATAACTTAGTTTGACAATTAAATGCTTATCAAACTGGCACTCGTCTTCGTCACTATAGGACAAGTTTTCGTGAAATTATTGATGAAATTCAAAGTTCTTACGATATTACTCATAGACCTTATGCTACTAAACTGCTCGCTCGCTATCTTGCTTTAAGCGAATGTTCAGGCCATTTTCATCCTTTTCATGTACCCAGCATGTCAAAGCGCAGATATTGTAACAGTGATACATAAAAAGGACAGATTTATATGCAAGAAAAGAATAGATATACAATTCTGTTTCACTTACTTATTATGAATGAGCAGTCCATTAGTATAAAGGTCTTTGGTATTACTACAGAACAAACTTTCATCTTGACAAAATTCAAGCTTTATTGCTTATTATATCATGTAACTAGTAAAGTCCGGACCGTTCACCCAGTCAATTAAATAGTGGTTTGATGACGGATACGTCCTAAATCAGCGGACCGGCTAAACCGCACCACCCTCTACTAACGTACACATCTGTAGTTTGGGATCGCACGTACTCCCTGTATATTCATTTTTCTTAATTAGAAATTACACATACTGTATAATCATTATTTTCCGTTGTAACACTAAAACAATCGAAGAAAACACAAAATTCTTATCTGCTTTAGATATCCGTCAAATATCGATAATTTACATACTTAGTAACCGGCGTCTTCCGAATAATGGTTATTACATTAATTATAATGCTAATGTTTTAGCATTTCTTCGATCCCCTTTTACTTATTTCACACCAAATTCGTCGACGTTCAAGGTTTCGCTGTTTTGATGTTCTGTGCACGACTACCTGCTGATCACCGGCAATATTACATAATCGGACCCTTCTCGCCGGCGTGCGGGGATAGGCCTTGGGCATTGTCGGTCCGTTACCGAAAATCGTGAAAAATCGAAATTTCGGAAAAGATTTACGCGTTTTCCCGCTTTTAAAGACTAACGGGGATATCCCTACTACCAGACGACCCACGATCTACGCCCCCTAAAAACACTCCGGCGCCTATTCGCGGTCTACGATCGGATCCCTTGTAACAAAACATACCGGCTAGAGGCGTCCACGCTAGCGTACTGCTTTTGGATGCCTTTTAGTATTGTTAACACGATTCGAACAAATAACAAAAGGTTTTACCATGATATTTGTTGCCGTCAGTTATCAAGCAATAAAGCTTTTGTAGAAAATGAAAGTTTGTCCGGATAAACACAAGCTCTTACGGTGTAACCGCCGGCAAAATGATAACATATTGCCATAAAAGTTTGCTCTGTCAAGAAAAAATGGAATAAACCATAGAAACTTCATTATACGCTTGTCAAAAATTAAATGCGAATTGAGATGACATGGAAGGTATGCAGCTAACCTAACAAAGCCATATTTAAGTATGATCTGTTATGATCCCCTTTGTCTTATAAGGTGCCCTCTAACTCTTCTTAATTAGACGTATCATATTTGAGACCGGCTCCTTTATGTAGCTGTTGGTTCTGGGGTTTTCTACGCACAGTACTAGAAACTTTGTCCTCGCCAGGCAATAGCAGTGGCACAGTATATGAGCTGACGTTTCTTCCTCTCCTTGGGGGAATTTGTCAAGTTAGTCTACAATGATTGGTCAACAGATCTACTATTATTTTGATAGTCTTCCTGTCTTTACTCAGTGGGTTTTCAATGAATTTAGACCTCTGTTCCCTTAAGATTCCCTTAAGTGGCACAGTGTATGAGCTGGCGTTTCTTCCTCTCCTTGGCAGAATTCAAGTCAAGTTAGTCTAGAATGATTGGTCAACAGATCTGCTATCATTTTGATAGTCTTCCTGTCTTTACTCAGCAGGTTTTCAATGAATTTAGACCTCTGTTCTCTTAAGAACTCCTTTGCCTGTATTTGTCCTACTGATTTTTGCCACCCCTCCTTAGACTTATTATGTGACCATTCATTGATGGACTTTTTAATTTAAGATTTGGTAATGCCGAAAGAAGGGCCAGCTCCAATGAATGACCTTGATAAATCTCGTCTGGCCAGATCGCCCACCGCCTTATTTTCCTCCACACTCGTGCAATTGGGAACCCAAGGCAATGTTAACTTCCTTTGGGTACCTAACACTTACAGAACTGATAGCTTTAAGTGTTGCCTGACTGTCAGAAAAACTAGCGCCGCTTTTACCTAACTCGGTCTACCTTTCATCTTCTCAAGGTAAGGTAATAATAATATAAAGTAATAACATTGACATTTTTAATATCAGAACGTATTTAGCCAATTCGCATGTATGCGACACTGTATCTATGTCTTATATAAATAAATAAAGTTATTTGCAAATAATATCTTTGTTTGTAATAACTACAATATAAAAACATTTATGAGTATTTGTTATTACAGGCTGAATTTCTATACTTTTTGTCAAATAATAAAGTTAATTTCATAACTGAAACTACTTATATTATTGTAAACCACAATTAGTCCTGTAACACAATGTTTATTATATCATTATCTTCAATTATGATACAGTAAGAAAAACACTACGTAAATAGAAAGAATATGCTACGAAGCTTGTAGATAAATCTCTTAAATGGTCAATTAAATTGTATTAAGTAAACAACTGTTTAATTTTACTAAACACCACCCAGAGTCATCTGTAATGCTCTCAATTCCGCCGAATTCCCATCTACATTGCTTCCAAACAAACGAAACGTCAACTCTATGAAAACATAAAACTGACAAATAGCTCGTAAATGTAACCCACAGAATCATGACTAACCTCACATATTCTAAATCACTAAGTTTTACAATTTAATACCTCAACAAACGATCTAACCTTGAAATCCTTGCGCGTAATACAAAGATTATGAGTCCAAAAGATAATAAAATCGTTTACTGCTGGTACGGACAACTCCTCCAATATAAATTCCATGTTCAATAAATCATTTCAGCTCCCATGAAGTGTACCAAGACGCCAGTAAAAACCCACAGCCAAAACTGCCTCGATTCTTCAAAACCTCAGGATTAGATTAAGGGCCACCCCAAATCACCAAATAACTGAATACACAACATCTTTGCACAAAACACGTAGTACTCCCATTCAAAGTAAGTAATGTCCAGCACTTTTAGAATTTCATACTGATTAATAAAATAATTTATAGATAAAGATTTCGAAAAGCTACTATACTTTGTTTTCAACAAACTCATATTCCCAAGACGAAACTACCCCGGTAACCCTTTAAATAGATATCGTTTCCTACGATACGAGTGAATTAAAATTCCCAACTTCGAACATTCATCGAGAGACACGAACATTATACCATAAAAACCATAGTAACAAAGGAATAATTATCTATACGATCAAGTAAGTTATTAGCCGGAACAATTTACATTAATTTACAATATGAAGTAGATAAAAAAAACACTTATATAACACAATGTTGGTTTCATAGATTCTGTGGGTTCCATTGAACATAATACACATAAAATAACATAGCAATAAATATTTGAATTAAGTTCGCGTAGCAAAGTACGCCTCTAAGAACAGAGATCTGAACGTCACTCCCCTCCACAGTGCAAAAAGTACCAGTTTTGTAACACTGAGTTTACTATCTCTTGGATAGTTTGCCCCAGCTGTAGGTAAACAAGGTTACGATAGTTATGATTATGTATAAAGGTAATCTAAACCGAGATCGAGTACAATTAATACAAAGAAAATGCCAGCGCATTTACTCATTATGAACCTTGTTAGATTAGTTGCCCAACTCTAACGTCACTCAAAATCGCATTTAATTCGTATTGTAGTATAGATTTAATATCTAATAATGAAAGTCAAAGAAGACTACCTCTAACGATTAGCATAACCAGACAAATCTTACCTTGCAATAGCATTCTCATATTACTCATACACTTGCTGTACATCATCAAGTTCAAGGAGAACTCCTCCAGCCAGGAAGCGTACACTTTGCATACGAGATAGCTGACTGTGCCCTCTGGATGTTCTTGCACTAATTCTTCAGGCTTCTTCGCCTCTTCCTTTGGCGGTTCGCCTACTCCTTCAGGAGGTCCTTCACCTGGTACCCCTTCTCCTTCGGGACCTGCTTCACCCTCTCCTTCCCATTCTTCTCCCGATTCTCCTTCCCATTCTCCCTCTTCATCTTCGCCGCCCTCTACACCTACTTCGCCAGGTTTACCACCTGGTTTACCGGCCTCAGCACCTTCTTCCCATACTGGTTCCTCGCCTTCTCCTTCCTCCCAACCTTCGCCCTCACCTTCACCTTCAAATTCTCCTATACCTTCGCCTTCGCCTTCACCTTCAATTTCGCCTTCTTTTCCTTCTTCTCCACCTACGCCTTCTGAAAGAATTGAAAATGACAAAAATGTCCATGAGGGTACGGGCGGCAATAATAATAATAATAATAATAATAAACTATATTTGTCCAACAGTGTTACACTATTTACAGGACAACAAATGAATGCAAAGCTGTGCGTACAAAACAAAATAAAATAAAATTGATTGCCTAAATAAACTTACAATAACACTAACTGCCAAAAAGCAAACACAGAAAATTCATATATTATAAACGTAACCATAAAAAACATTAAAAGACAGAATAGGTGAAGTATACAACCCCAAGCAATAATAATAAACAAAATAGCTGTAACCTAATAAACTAAACTAAACTGGCGCATTCAGCTTAAAAATAAAGAAAGATACAAAATAAAGACAAAGCAATTGTAAAACAATGTTAATCATAAAATCTGTTAAAGTTTTTCATCATATGAAATACCGGAGACCTAACTAACACGTTGGTTCTGGCAGTAGGAAGACGCAAGTAATCTGTGGAACGGGTGTTACGCGCGGTCACATTAAAATCTACATAAGCTAACAGAGATGCCGAATCAACTACTCCTGCAATTAAATTGAACATGAATCTACCACTGTATCTGTCACGCCTTTCAGATAAACTATGAAAGTTATGTTGCGTCAACAAAGCATTGTAATCACTACCACGGCCGGGGTAAGTCCCATTTAGTCTAAATGACAGGTACTTTAAAAAGCGTTTCTGTACTCTTTCAATTGCTAATAACTGATGTGTATAATAGGGATACCATATAATTGATGCATACTCCAACTTGCTTTGAACCAAAGCGAAGTAAACAGATTTAATAGCCTGGAGATTATTAAAACTGTGGCACGATCTTATCACAAAACCTAATGTTTTTGAAGCTCCTGAGCACGTGGTTGTTATGTGGTCCGAAAACGTCAATCGAGCATCAAATAGCACTCCCAAATCATGCACACAATGACTTCTAGTAACAAATTCCGATGCAACTGTATATTGATGGATGATAGGGTTCAAGCATCTTGTATATGAAATAGCAGAACATTTCCCCACGTTCAACGATATGTTATTCAATGCACACCAACTGTCAATAAGTAGTAAGCTGGTTTGGAGGTTTATGCAGTCAGTGATATTCTCAATTTTACTAAACATTTTTAGATCATCTGCATACGCTAGTACCTGACAGTTTAGGCTATCCAACAAATCATTAATATAAATATTAAACAATAAAGAGCCAAGATGTGATCCTTGTGGCACTCCAGATGTCAGTAAATAATTATTAGATGTAAAATTCTTTTCCTCAAAATAATGACAGAAGTTTCAGTGATGAAATTAAGATCACATTCCTTTATAGGAAATCATGCACTGTGCGAGATTGTCCAATTTGATTGTCAGAATAATACATCTCGGCAACCGTAAGAGATAGGAAAAGCGAGTGGCCAAGCTTTCATCTTTTTCTTCGAAATATCCTCAAGGACGAAAACAGAAATCAGTTGTATTCTTTTATTTTGGAGTTATGGTCGAACATTAGACTTTTCGAGAATGCTTCATAGCTTATTTATCTAGTGAAGGAAAAAGATGTAGAAGAACCAACACAACAGGAAGTGAGCGAAATTATTAAGAAATCTAGGAATGGAAAAACCCCAAGAGAAGACGGGATAAATATGGAGCTGATTAAATATGGAGGAGAGGTGTTGTACGAGCATTTATATTTGCTCATAAAAAAATATGGAGTGAGGAGAAAATGCCTGTAGAATGGGCAAAAAGAAAGATTATAACAGCACATAAAAAAGGTGACCAACAGATATGTAATAACTATAGGGGAATTACGTTATTGAATGTTGCGTATAAGATCTTGACATCAATTATCCAGGAAAGATTGGCGAGGAGAGTGAATGGTATAGTAGGGCAATATCAATGTGGATTTATTAAAGGAAGATCAACAACAGATGCGATTCACATAGTTAAACAAATACTGGAAAAAACTTTACAAAATAAGATGGAGGTAGAAATGCTCTTCATAGACTTTCAACAGGCTGTCGACTCAATTAAAAGAGAGAAATTAATAACAGCATTAGAAGAATTGGGGGTAGAGAGTAAACTAAGAAACCTGATCAAAATGACTATGAGAAACTCAAAAGTTAGTATAGTAACACAAAAGGGTGAAACAAAGTTCTTTACAATCAACAGAGGAGTTAAACAGGGCGATTCACTCTCGGCAACTCTCTTTAATCTAGCGCTGGAATATGTGATGAGGAATATAAACAAAGGGAACCTCAGAACGGGTGGAGGACAAGTAGTTGCCTATGCTGACGACATAGTTATTATTACAAAGCAAAGAAAAATAATGGCTAAAATGTTAGAGGAAATAGTAAAAGAAGGAGGAAAAATTGGGATAAAGATAAACCAAAATAAAACGAAAACAATGAAGAATGGCAAAAATCGAAAGGATGGAAGAATAAAGATAGGGGACTATGAATTTCAGCAAGTTTATAGATTCAAGTACCTAGGAGTGATGTTATCAAAAGACAGGGACAATAAAATAGAAACTGCAGAAAGAAAAATGATAGTAAATAAAGCTTACCATGCTAATAAAAAGCTTTTAAGAAGTAAGCTACTTACCAAGAAAACTAAATTAACAATTTACAAAACATTGATAAGACCGACGATAACGTATGCAGCAGAAACAACGATACTTACAAAAAAAGGCGAAGAGGACTTCAGAATCGTAGAAAGAAAAATAATGAGAACAATTCTAGGACCTGTGATGATAGGAGATAATGAGTATAGAATAAGAAGCAATGATGAAATAGCCCAAGAATTGGGAGGCGAGGACATAGTGAGAAGAATTAAAAGGCAGAGCATAAAATGGCTGGGACATGTGTGGAGAGCAGGACCGGGAGCAGTAATATTTACGATGTTGGAATGGGAACCGAGAGGCAAAAGAGCAAGAGGAAGACCAAAAACACGATGGTTGAAAGAGGTGGAAGAAGATCTGAGAGAGGCCGGATTTGGCAAATGGAAGAAGAAGGTAGAGGACAGAAACTTATGGAGACAAATAGTGAGAGCGATTTAGAGGAAGAAAATGGGGATTGATCCACCCCAATCTGAAATGGATCTAGAAAGCTTATACAGGCTGATTCATTTTCGATCCTCACCATTGAGATCTTGCTTACTACTGAAGATAGACGAGAGGTTTCAATTTGGCAAAGTTGCTAAATTTTGTGGTTATTATGATCCCACAAAGAAAGTAGACTTAGAACAAATGATGTTTGAGATTTTTTTAAAAAACGGAAAAATCTCATTTTCTTATTTTGCCTCTAGCACTTTTATTTGGTCTTGGAGAGAAAAACTAAAGACACGTTCTCAAGGCCACTTTTAATGTTCTATGTAATGTTGTTTGAAATTTTTATACGACGTTTTGTTTTCTTCTGGTCATCATCAACTTTATTATTTCTTATGGGCGCCATATTGAGTTTTGACACCGTTAGAAAGAGTCTTTTTTTCTGATTTCAACCATTTTTAGGAAATTATCCCAAAACAACAAATAAGCGACATTAAACAAATCATAATAATCAGTTCTATTAACTAATATTAACTGAACATATAATAGCAATTCTATATAAACAATAAGTAATCATCAACATAGGCCCTATTCGTTTGATAAATCTTTGTAAGTTCTTGTAACAGTTTGATTGAATTTCATTAAACTTAAATAAAGAATACCAATTTCCTTAAGATCGTTATTGTAAAGAAGGGTGGCTCGGTATAATGGAGAATTTAAACCAACGTTCGTATATTGGCGGTTGCAGTAAAACATATTCGAACGTCCGGAGCCGACACGATGTACAGTAATAAAAAAATCTAAAGTCTGCCCCTCGGATCGATGATTCAATACTTCTTCTACTCTTTCAATTTTGTTTAATGCACCCAATTCATACACTTTTCTTCTATTCTTTAATGATAACAGGTTATGAGTTTGTAATACTGAATTAGGAAATCCTGGCGGCCATTTCTCAGACCCTTTCCTTCCAAACCGACTGTACTACAATTTTAAGAAAATCAAATTCACGCTGCAGGCTAAAAATGAACACACAACATAACATTCTGATTTATCTAGTCGATTCCGCGCATAAAGCTAAGTACCTTCATAAAGCGATTTCTTCGTGTTGCTAAAGAAAAACGAGACACTTTCGAAAACTACACTAACTCAAAAACAAAAGAATATAACTAATTTTTGTTTTCGACATAAACAAGATCTCGAAAGGAACAAATTGATACTTGGCTACTAACAATAGATCTTTTAGGTCGCAGTGTACTATCACCCTAATCACACATACATACATACATACATACATACTTGGCTACGAATTTCTTTTTCCTCATTTCATCTCTTACGGTTACTGCTCTGCTTTGACTGCTGCTGCTAACAAGCAATTTGAACCAGCTCGTACTATGCTCCTCAGATGCTAACACGGATATACAAAATCTTCCGTTTAAATTTCCAAAATTGAAGGTAATTTCCGGAAGAATTAAAATGCCAATATTTTCACTTATATAGCGGTTGCGGCAAGATTATTTGAGAAAGAAGAAAGCATTAGCTCGTCAAAATATATACCTAAATACGAGCTGTCTCATAAATTACATGCATCTACGCTTCACCTAGTTACTTATTGATTAGAACAGAGCTAAATTTTAAATTTATTTTGTTTCTTTTCACGGTATGTATACTGAAAATTATCCCTCTGCGCAAGCGAATGCGTAAATACATATGAAATGGCAACAAACAACAGATTACCTTCGCCTTCTTCAGTTCCTCCTTCCTCGCCTTCAGTTTCTCCTTCTACGCCTTCAGTTTCTCCTTCGCCGCCTTCAGTTTCTCCCTCTCCACCTTCAGTTTCTCCTTCTTCACCTTCAGTTTCGCCTTCGCCACCTTCGGTTTCCCCTCCTGGACTTTCCCCTTCCGCTCCGCCAGTATCTCCTTCGGTTTCTCCTTCTGCGCCTTCAGTTTCGCCTTCTGGTCCTTCGGCTTCACCTTCTTCGCCTTCAGGTCTCCCACCTTCTCCTTCTACGCCTTCGCCTCCAGGTTTTCCACCTTCCCCTTCTACGCCTTCTCCTCCTTCTCCTTCGCCTTCTCCTTCTCCTTCGCCTTCGCCTTCTCCTTCTCCTTCACCTTCACCTTCACCTTTACCTTCCCCACCAGGAGGTTTCGTACCTTCTTCTCCCCATTCATCAACGCCCTCACCCTCTTCAAGGATCAGAGCTAAAAAAAGAGATTTATACAGCATACTTTACCACATCTCGTTTGGAATTGGCAACTCACGAGGTTCTTCGCCTTCTTCAAAAGGTCCACCGATTTCTGGTATGCCTACTCCTTCTTCCGCCTCTTCGCCTTCTTCTTCTAGAGAAGGCAGAGTACCGATGACTTTTTCACTTTCGCCTTCTTCTTCTCCTTCCTCTGCTTCTTCCACTTCTTCCTCCTCCTCTTCCTCTACTCAAAAACATGATTGGTTATTGGTGTCTTATTTAGGTAGATTCGCCGCTCCCTACAATATCATCGCAAAAGTAAACAAAGCTTCTGGGAGCGACCTTCTTAAAGTTATGTTAACATTTTATTAGTTCTTTCTATTTAAAAAAAAGGGAGCACTCGTCAGTCCAAAACGCAACAAAGTAGCACAAATCAAAGTGCTACTAAAAAACTCTTTTATTTGGTCAGAATGGAAAATCTATAGCCAAATACTCTCAGGCGAAAACTTTTTTATTATTGGTACATTAATTAGCTGTATATTAAGTTTTAGATAATGTTATGCAGATGTTTTAGAAGAAATAGTAAAGAATTTACGATGTGGTATGGACATTCCAACTAAAAAATTATATAAACGTTTATCTATTTGTTACCGGAACAAAAATTGATATATTAAAATTTTATCCATAAAAAAATATAAAATCATTTACTTATTGCTGGCTAAAAGAAACTAATTATCAATCGAGTTCTCATAACGAAAAAGCAGTCTCAGAGGAGCTACATGTACGAATGCTATAGTAATTTTCATACCTGGACGTTGATGCCAGACGACGTGTTTACGGCTTTCCACAGATTCTGCCTCGCTCGGTGGCAGCGGCTCTACGGGTAATACGCAAGGTTTGAAGGCCAAATCAATATGCACGGCCAAGTAATCGCAGATTCGCGACAAGTATGTCTTAGTATATCTGCACAGGCAACGCCTGCGCTTCCTTTTAATCCTCAACAATTTGAAGATCGCGGACGAGATCAATAGTTGCCTGTAGTTGGGCACTAAACCACTGCGCGTCTCCAGAACTTTCATGAATCTGATGGTGGTCTTCTTCACGGTCTTGTTCAGCCACACCTTCAGGCAATTCTCCTTCTTGCTCTTACGCCTGCGTTTGCGTTTCTTCTTCTTGCACTTCTGCGATATGTACCTGGGTTTCTCGTCGCGATTGGCGTGGGCCAGATGGACCAATCGCACCACCCTTTCCGCTTCCAGGGTACTGTTGAAATCCTGTAGGACTCCTTCGATCAGCTTCTGCGTGGGTATGGCCAGCTGATCGATACGCGGTGGGCATATCTTTGGAATTTGACATTGCCGGACTTTTTTCTTAGGTGGGGGTGGAGACTTAGGTCTCCTGAAAGATAATTAATACACAATATTCAACATTCGTTTAAAGCTGAAGCTATTCTATTGGCAAACCTGCTTGATTTCAGCAATTTTAAACCTTAAAGTACGGTGCGGCGTCCTTTGGAGACATACGACAATTCATTTGAATTATTTTCTATATGTGTATTGTTTATATGACTAGAGTGAGAAAATACTGGTTTGAAAGTAACACTCCATGGAGTCTACAAACTGAGAAAGTTTCATCAAAATCTGGGATTTACAGTTTGCGAGGCTCCCTTGTTAGTAGAAACGTCCCTTCGAACAACAACTATCGCATCTTCTTTGACAACTATTATACCTCCCTGCCTTCAATTGAATATTTATTGAACCGAGAATTTTTGGCATGTCATGGGGTACCATAAGGAAAAACCGCATACCGAACTGTAAACTACCAGATGACAAGTCGCTCAAGAGAGAGGCACGAGGCATCTCCGTCGAACAGGTTGGTTGGCATAACGGTATCGAGATATCTGTAGTTGCCTGGAGAGATAATAAAATAGTGACTCTCGCCTCTAACTTTGCTGGGAAGAAACCAACTTTATCTGTTCGAAGTTATGATAAAACAACTGTACAACACATACGAACTGATTGACCTTTTGTTGTGGCCGAATACTATGGCCATATGGGAGGCGCCGATCTGTTGAACTGTATTATGGGCCACTATAAAATCAAACTGCGAACAAGCGTTGGTACCTTAGACTATTGTATCACTTGCTGGACCTGACTCTGTGTAATGCCTGGCTCTGTCCAGAAGAATCCTAAAAGAACCGGGGTCAACAGCCAAAAGTTTGGATTCAGCTGACTTTAGGGAAGAAATAGCTGAGACATTGTGCAAATTTCAAACCAAGCAACCAACTCGCAAACAGAAACGAGATACGGAAAATGCACTGCAAGAAAAGAAGAAACGGGATTCTACGCAACATGTTCCACCAGCAGATATGAGAAGAGACTAATGTGGTCATTGGCCTGAATACACTGATAAGTGAATGAGATGTAAAGTTCCCAGCTGCAAAGGCTACACTCAAACTGTGAAAGGTGTGGAGTGGCTCTGTGTTATAATAAAGTCAACAATTGTTTCAAAAAATTTCACCTCGAATGACTCCATGTTGTATATATTCAACGTAAGATTTTTTGTTAAATAAATAAAAATTTCAGAAATGATTCTTTTAATTATTTTTCCCATGAACAAGGAAGTGTCTCCAATCACATGGTACGAAATTTCGCGTAAAAGAAACTGGGCCATAAAGAATTGAACGGGTTAAGCACGGTGTTGGTCTTCTACAGACGTTAGTACTAGGTGCCTTCATGATCTGCAGGTTTACACGGGTAAGCAACCTAGCGGTAAAGCAGAGGAAAGCCGAGGTTTTCGAGTAGTTTGTGGTACCACGCGACCAGTACCAAATAGAAGTGATATGGTACTGGTCGCGATATTACAACTGACAATTTCTTTACGTCTACATGTTTAGCTGAATTTTTACTGCCAAAAGATATGATCCTGCTTGGAACCGTACGGAAAAACAAAGTGGATTGCTGTATCCACACAACTAAATGTTACAAAAAGAAGAGCAGTTTAGAATTTGGAAAAAAATAGCATGGTAGCCTATACATAAAAAAAAGAACGAATTGGTTAATATCATTTCTACTCAGCACAAAAATAAATCTGTTGCTGATAACGAGTCAAAGAAACCAACATTATATTAGATTATAACGTAACAAAAGATTCTGTTGATAATGTTGACAAAATGCTACACATAAATATACTTGCTCCCATCTAACGCCCGTTGACCTTTCCGTTTGTTCAGGAATCTTGTTAATATTGTCACCTTCAATGGCATTGTCATATATGTTGCCAAGAATTTTGATTATAAGGAAAAATCCTCATGTTTAGGCAAAGAGTTAGCTAAACCGAATATGAAACGACGACATCTAGACCTATAGAACAATCCTGCTGTTTACAGAGCATGTCCATGAAATGTCCATTCCAATAAATCAGAAAATACGCTGAAGGTGCTACATGCAGTGCAAGCAATTTATATGTGCACACCAAAGGCGCACTATAATGTGTACCTCTCATTAGCAAGAAGGGGATGAGTTACGCTGTTCATAACATTTTATACTTTCGGCTATTTTTCTAAAATAAATTGATTTGTTTTTTTTTTTCATTCCTGAAATTATCTTTAAAATATAAATGCTTTTGCTTGTGAAACCTTTAGGTCTAAAATAACTTATAAATATAAAATTCTGAGATCCCTGAGCGACCTCCATCATCCTTTATGAAAGTGTACTTTAAGGGTTCAGACTGCTCTTCGAATAATTTTAATAGCTCCAAATTACTTACGGTCTCGGTTGTGCTAGTAAATCTTC
Organism: Cetonia aurata; assembly: GCA_949128085.1. Taxonomy (NCBI): domain Eukaryota; kingdom Metazoa; phylum Arthropoda; class Insecta; order Coleoptera; family Scarabaeidae; genus Cetonia; species Cetonia aurata. The sequence continues at coordinate 24,500,889 of OX421889.1, read as the reverse complement.
ATGTTGCCTTCTTGTCAACAGAGTTCTGTCTATTACACCGTTCCCTTTTAAGGCTTTCTTATACAGGAAATGGGATTCGCTACAACCTGAAAATGTAATAGGATTACTTCACTGTTCCGCGCTGAAAATTCTAGCATCGTCACTCACATCTTGACGGTTTCACGGGCATTTTCGCTTGTATTTTTAAAATAAGACTACCAATCCGTCGCTAAAGATTGTCATCTGAGGGCGGATCTCTTGCTGGCGCACGTAACAAATTTAGAATTTTGGAGGTGCGATGTGTTCGCGACCGAGAATGCTTAACAACTGAAGTTTTTTTGATAGGTGTCAGGAGCATTTTGACAGGAACACGATAGCCTTGATAATATGTAGAAATGCGGTTGTCTGCCAAAAATTCTTTCACAAATACAGATATTATAGGCTAGTGCATTGGTTAGCTACAACGCACATCAGTACCAAAGTTTTGAGTATTTTTGTCATAATGGGTTAGTTGCTAGCGCAATATCCGAATGCAGAATCCATATATCCTTCATAAATCCGGAACTTTCTTTCTACTCTTTCCGTCAGTTTGTTTGTAGTACTTGTGTGTAGAATGTTTGCAATGCCTTTCCCTCAACTTGTTTGTAGGACTTGTTTGTAGAAGGTTTGGTTTGCATTACCTTCAGCTTTTGACTTATTCATGAAACATTGGTGAAGCTCGATATATTACTGTTCACACGTTTATTTTATTACCGAGATTTATTCTGATCATATTTTAATAGTTAAATACGATTATTTTTTAACATAAGAAAAGAAACATGATAATTCAAGCGAGTAGATGAAATGTGCTATGAGCTCTTTGCGAATGCCCACGGATGATTTTGATTATTTACTGAATAAGATGGTTTGTTATAGATAAAATGTGCTCTCATGTGCACAATCTGAATATTAGGTTTTATGTAGGTATTCTATTCATAAATTTATTTAAATTATTTTATGTGTATTTATTATTATTATTATCTTAACTTACATTTTATTTACATCATTAACATTATTATTTATTATTATTATTAATAATAATACTTTTATTATTATATATATGTTATCCTACACCACAGGTATAGCAATATATGTATCTATCTCTCTATCTATCTACAGCAGATCTCAGATGTCATTAATAAAGATTGTTAAATTTGGCTTTTCTTCCTTCAGCTACACCAGGTCCGATCGGCTAGCGACGTATAAGTACAAAGTACTGTTATTATTATAAGTTAATATTGACTTGGATGCCTTGCTCGACAAGTTACCCCCGCCCACGCCTAGCCCGTGACATTTGATGGAGGATGCCTAGCGATCCTTTTTGTTTTCGCCTACTATGTTTGAGATGCTCGCGCTCTTGTGGTGTGTTTCTTTATCACTTAAGCGGTAAATTTTCGCTCTCTTCCGTCCGTGTCCTTGTGAGAGAACGATCAGATTAACGTTTCGTTCTGTTATTTTGTAAATTAATTGTTTTCTTAGGAAAGATACCCGCTTTCGCGGCTATATTAGTGCAGATGTTACTTTTGAGTTATTTACTTCTGTACATAATAATCTCGCTGTAGCGTGCAGAGTACATTTTTTTACAGCTCGTACTTTGAAACACAATTTTCTAAATCTTCGATACTATACTGCTTGTGGGCAATTATGTAAGAGTGTCGGTTAATCGTTTCGAAAGGCTTACACCTATTTTCGTCTTTTTTAGGGTTTTTAATACGTAGGTACTTAACGTCACCTAAAGCGGCACGTGGAGGATTCGCAAATCATTTTCAATACACACCAACAATAACGATGCGGCTTGAATCTGGGACACACGGTATTTACCCTAGCAGCACAAATCATCGGCTAATGATCGGCTTTATATAGGGCCGATATCCTGATGTCGGGTCGATATCAAAGATATTGTGCCGATATCGGCTTTCTACCAGTATACGATATCACTGCGATACAAAAGATCCATTATCGGTAAAATATCGGTTGAACGTTTGATGTATCGGCTGATCATCGGCTGGAAACTCAAGACATATTTCAGGGCGATATCATTAAGAAACGCCGCTGCGATATTGATAGAAATGAGGTATATGGATTTGACTATTGTCATTTTTTTGACGATAGGAAGTCTGCTAATACCCTAAATCTATGCGGACTGGTTGATTGAAATATAACCGCATTACAAGAGCGTTCAGATATAAAACTTCAACGTTTGAGACATCAATTGTGAAATTAAAATTAATATCCACTATAAAACAGTTTTAGAAGGTGAAGCGATTGATAACTAAAGAATATGCAAATGCAATTTTCTAACTCCGCCGTGATTATAAAAATTGGCATCTAAACGCAATGTTTATGGGAGTTAGATCTACGCGCAATATCTTACCACCACCACCTACCACAATCCATCATAGCGTTCCTTATTGCAGTGTGAGCATGACGACCAGTGCGACCAGGTGAAGTGGTTGCCATTATTTATTTTGTCGCTGCATTATAGTAAGCGTTGTGCACATTACAAAATGGGTGAATGAAGCTTATAAAGGTAAGGAAATTTTTATGAATAATGTTTTATGTATGTATCAAGTATATAATCTAATTTAATGATTAGTACTCATTTATTGTGTAAATATGCAGCGTTAACAAAATGGAAGACGCTTGTAAATTTCTTATTTTACGTGAAAGCATTGTTTCTACAATATGTGTAGCGTAAAAAACGTTTCGCATTAATAGAATAAAATAAATTACAAGCGTACTTCAGACAAATTAAAGCTTTTATACGATGCTGAATATATACACTTAAGAAAAACACTTTTTTTTAGATACGTATGTGGTGCTTAATTGGGGGAAGTACGTTAAAGGAAGCATATATCTAATGTTAAAACAAATCCTCTCGAAAAGTATTAATGTAAATTATTCATGAAAATAAAGACAATCCAAAGAAGCTTTTGATAAATTGGAAATATACATAGTATTTCTAGGTAATGTTACATGCATTATTATTTTATTTGTAGCTCTATATCAAAACTGTTATTTTTATTTACAGAAGCAATTAGAGTCAAACAGCCGGATGGGACAGAGACGAATATCAATAGATGAGATGGGGACAGAAAAGAAAGGAAGAAGATAATGTCTTTAGCGAACGAATAATTTAGACGACTGGATTTTTTTTAGGTATTACTTAGAATTTTTGTTGTTATTGATTTGTTAAAAATTAAACTGTAACAAATGTTAAATTATTTTTCGTTTAAAATATGCACATATTGAGTTTGTTTTCGGTTTCATGTTTTCCTAGTTATTTTCAGTTTTTGTTTTTATTAATTATGTCGTTAAATATTTGTGTCAATTACTCATAAATAAACATATTAAGTATTTTTATATTAGTACTTTTTCTTGAAATTTATTGCTTTATTTACTTTCTATTACATAAAACCTTTCCTTCATTATGTATATTATTTTCTGCGCATAATATTCTATTTTGTCATGAATTATTATACACAGAAAATGGTGGCAAACAATTTGAAAAACATTACATGTGCAATGTGATTATGAATCTGATGTATTGATATGACTATAGAGACTGCCCCGAAATTAAATGTTCAAACACAAAGGTGTTATAGTGGATGTCATTTGCAGTCGAACTAATCCTAGGTGTGATTATTATTCGATGCATAGTTTACGAATCATTTATTTTTTCTAAAAATCTTCCTTCATATAAACGTTCATTAAATTATCAACAAACAAAAGAGTACGACAATAAGAATGAAGTTAAATTGAAATTAAACATTGTGATATCAAAGGTACATCCTTTTGTTTAACGGCTTTGATATTTCAGAAGACGTTGATGGTTTCTAATTTCTTTCTAAATTCTAACATTACAAAAAAATACTGTTTTTGCCTATAATTTTATGAAGGTTTTTTGTGGAAGATCTTTATAAAACACGCAAAAACCTTATTAGAATTGAATAATCACATATGGGGCTAATTTGACTCGAAATTATACTCTTTATAACCCTTTTCCGTTTCGGGAACTACTTTTGGGACAGCCTGTATAAATATCCACTATCGTGGATAGACAAACTACATACTTATATGTAGAAATTAGTCATCACACCAATATCGGTGCGATATCCCAGGACGACTAAAACTTTATCGACGGAGCATAGAAAACGTTGGGTAAGTGTCAATCATGTATCGGTCTACTGATGATATTGTATCTAATTTTAATTGTATTGATATCGGATAAGTATTGAAATTTCGATATCGAACCAATATTGCAAAATGTTCACATTTTGTATCGGTATGATATCAGCGGCCGCTATAATTACGACATCGGTCAGCAATATCGGCGAAGCTTAGCCGATATCATGCCGATTCTTGTGCTGCTAGGGTACCTATTACTTACACCAAATTTGATCCACTCTGTACAGCAGTGCGTTCACGTAGCGCAGTATGCCACCGCAAATACCAGTGCAACGGCAGAAATAGCAAGACACACAAGGACTCCGCCGTCGCTTGCCTTAATCGCACAGACAATAATAAACCTGCTCTAGAGCTCCGGTACTCGCCTTGCGTCCTCTCGATAAGCCAGCGTCGGCTGTAGGCGCAGATTACACGAATTATAATCCTCCTGGCGCTCCCCGCGTCCCGTCGGGTCGCCACATCCGGTTTCCCGAACCGTCAGAGTCGTCTGGAGCAACTAATGCGAGTTGGAGAATTTGATTTTCGGTTTCCGCTATGCGAAGGGGTCCTTAATTTGAAGCAAGGTCCAATCACGTCTGTAGAAATCCGGGGAATCGATAATGGTGGTGTGTTGAAGGGAACATATATGGAGAGATCATTTTAAATTGTCGTGGACGACCAAGTAGAAATATTTAATGTTACAACTGTACGCGAGGGGAAATTCCGAATTATAGGGGTTCCTATATTGAACCATTACTCTAGTCAGTCGGGATGTAAGTAGAATAGCTTGGAGAGTTTTGGACCAGAATCCCATAAGAAATAATGTAAGGGTGTAAAAGTATATTCCTCCCTGTTTTTTTCCGGATGATCATTGTGCATAGGCAGACACCTGTGGCAGGTAGACAGACAGCTACGACAGGTAGACAAACTACTTCCAAGGGAACACAAGTAAGTGTCCTCCACCGATTTTAATTAAAAACCAGTAAATAAGATTCCACATTTAACCGTGGTGGTAGTACATGTGGTCCAAGTAGTGGATCACCTACTAGCTGTGCCCAAACATTGACGGATGTCCTAACTTGAGAAGAGTCTTGGTTAATATCATGGGGATTTTCATACGGCCAGTGGTGAATGTTGTGATAATTTAAGATACCATCATTGGTAAATGTGAATTCGGCGTTACATAGGATTACTGACGCAAGATACGGCTGGCGAACTTCTCAGCGTTGGAACCACTCACAGAAGGCAATTCAGCGATACAGATGAAGTAAATTCCTTTTTTAAATTTGATGCACTGTAGCTTGGCACACATTTACTTCCCACGCGGTGGTTGTTGTACTTACGCCGGGATCCGCTTCTACGATATTTAGAATTTCCTCTTCGGCTTGTAGCACTCTGTGTGATCTTGGAGGCCCACAACCTTAAAATCGTGCAATTACTGAACCTGCCTCTCGAAGCGGATACACGGCTCTTACAAATGTTTCAGGCGAAGGATGACGTCGATGCGGGAAACGTTCTACGTACAGATTCCTTACTGCGACACTATTATGTCCTGTTCGACCACAAATTATATACGCTGCCATTGCAAACGCACGAATAGTAAGTGCACACTAATTGTAAATCCTAACGTTGAAAGTATAGCGACGACCGGTGATTCATGCTAAATGAGTAAGAGCCGGGCTCGAATAAAGAAAAATCATTTTCTCGGTACTACGTGCACTTAGAACCTCATTTTTTTTGTATTTAGGCATTGCTCATATATATCTTTCACTTGTTTTTTTACTTCGTACTACACAATAATAACTCTGTAGTTAGGTCCATCCGGGGACAGACTGGATAGCGCTATCCCTACTTTTAAAGCCCGATTTGTGGCAATATTTCTAAATTTAGAAGGTAACGCGGATGTAGTGAAGCAATATAACAATTATAATTTATTGATACCAGTTTTACAGGTATACCAGATATCATAAAAATGTTAGCAACTCGCGGTTTAAACCTGCCGCAGAATGGCCATCACAAGGTCAGTTACAAGACGAAAAGGAATATCATTATTACAAGAAATCCAGATTTTGAAATATTACAATAAATATCGAAAAGTGAATTTGCTTCTGGTGATACTTTTTCGCAATTTTCTACCCTGGCTTCCTACTATACATTTAAACGCGTGAAAAGAGAAACGTTATTTCTTTTTTTTTAGGTACTTTTTATTGTTCATCTTAATCAGCACTGCATCTAAAAAAACATAGTTTTTTTTAACACCACCTTAATATTTTCTTTGTTTAACAATTAATTATTTAATAACATTAAGGGATATCGAGGATACGCCGTTTTGAAACGTTTGAAAATTTTGCAAAAGCGACTATCAATTGGCTCGAAACATGAACTGTTTCGACAACAGGTGACGCAGCACGCTGTTGAAATGCGCTGTAACTAAAGCAAATTACTTCCAACTATATACACCCTCATCGTAAATATCAGCTAATAAAGTTAATAAAGGGTCCCGAAAACGTTCAAATTTCATTTGTCGTTCATTTAAAACCGTCATAAATAAAACAAGAACTGCTTTGGGCCGTTGCAGACGTCCTAAGCAAATTTGGCAATCGTGGAAGTATAAATATCCAGAACGTTTTCAGTTTACCTGGATGAGAAATGTGATCGCAAGCGATATTAATTTTCCAGGGATTGCGGATGAAATTAGTACTATTAATTTGGATAAAGAGGGGAAAATTTTATAAAATATATTACATAGTCCCATAATGAAATTAATTTTATGATAACTGGTATTAAAAACATCAAAACAAATATATTACAAAAACAATATGGCTATGACTTTTTCGAACAATTACGAACTAGTCACAGTGGCATAAACACCGATATAAATAAAATACGCACGAGCATAACCTCTTTCCCCGAACTCTCTGAGATAATACAGTTTATAACCAAGACACACTTAACGATCGTTAAAGTTAGAAGAAGGTAGAAATGCCTCTGGATAGAAGATAGTATTATAGCGCAGATAAAAAAAAGGATCATCAGAAAAAATATAGAAGTACTAACTTAAAGAACAAATAAAAGAAAGAAACAATCTATACAAGAAATATTTAATCAGTCCGAACAATGAGTATATAAGCACAAAATATCATGAACACAAAAAGAGCACAACAGTGAAGATACTAGAAGCAAAAGCAAAATATTATGAAAACGGATTTCATCGATACAAACAAATGTCAGCAAAAACCCGGAACCTCATTGAAAAAAAAAGAGGTAAAAGTAAAAAAAAAATAAGACAATTCAAGAAATTCAAAAACCAGACGAAACGACAACTATAGATTTACAAGAAATAAGTAATGAAATAAACACATATTTTACAAACATTGGCAAAATTTTAGCAGAGATACAATTAAAAAATCCAAATTACGTAAACAAAATGAGCAAAATAAATACCACAAATTACAACTAAATATTAAAGAAAGCAAAAGTGAATGAAGCAGACATAATAATTGATGGACTTCAAAAGAAGAAAGCACCTGGATTTGATAAACTCACACAAACAACTTAAAAACAACAAAGAAAAACTCTCGCTAATTATTACTACTAAATTAATTAATAACACTATAAGGAAAGCCACAATATCTCAAATAAACTGCCATAATTCCCATATACAAGTGAGGTAATAAATTACTCCCAGAAAATTACTGACCAATAGCACTATTATCAACACTGAATAAAGTTCTTGAAAAATATATACATAAACAATTATCAAAACATCTAAAAGAAAAATACGCATTCCAGAAGCAATGTGGAACGATGTTAGCAGTTACTGATTTATTAAATAATATCAATCTTGAAGGTAAAAATACAGTGGTGGCGATCTTCATAGATATGAAAAAAGCATTTGATACGATATCGAAGATCAAATTAGTAGAAAAACTACACAACTTCTGTGTAACAGGAGAAGAATTAAATCCAATAAAAATGTATTTATTAAATAGAACACAAACGACGATTGTAAATAATACTGAAAATAAAAAATCCATAATTGAATATGGAGTACCACAAGGTGGAAATCAACCTCCAATATTATACAATATGTACACTAACGATATGTTAAAATTAAAAATGCATGGAGGCATATGTGCCTACGCGGATCATATACCAGGTAAAAATAATCAACAGATCCAGAGAAATATAGACGAAGATATGCTGAAAACTGAACAGAATATATGGTGTTCACAAGGAAAATTATGCCAGCAAATTTCAATATAACCATTAATATTCAAAAAATAACAGAAGTAGAGGAAGTGAGCTATTTAGGACTAACAATTCAAAACAATTTCAAATGGGATGAATACGTTGGTATTCTATCAAACAAAAACAAAAAAATTAATGGCTGCATTATGCAAAATAAAGAGCATCATACCCAGACATATGAGAAGATCTATTTATCACAGCCTCTTTACTTCGCATATGAGTTACTTGATTAATACTTGGAGAGAAACTACAGAAAGTAACCTGAGCAAACTACAAATACAGCAAAACAAAATCTTGAAGATAATATACTCTATAGACAAAAGAACATCGTCCATTCAATTATATAACAAAATAGGAGAACTAACGGTGATTCAACAAAAAAAATCGACTACTTTTATATAAAGTTGAAAACAACTTGGTGCGCAGTGGAATTAAACTTAAAAGGAACAAACAAGTACATGAATACCATACAAAAAGGATATTAAGTATACGTACAGAAAGAATTAAGTGTTATAAACAGTCTCAAGTGCCATCAAAAATAACAGTACACGCCTACTATAAATTACCTGTAGAAATTAAAAAAAAAAAAATTTCTCAACTTCAGAGAAAGAATTACGGAGATGACTAAAAACAAGAAAACACCCAAGAAAGAAAGCTGAACGGAAGATAAATTAGGAGTCCTCGATACCGGTAGGCCGGGCGGAACTACTTCGCTCATCCGCGATGAAGAGGAGGACAGTACGCTATACAAATATTGCTACGAAACTTGCAGATAAATCTTTTAAATTTTAATTAAATTTTGTCAAGTAAACAACTGTTTTTATTCTACTAAACACTACTCAGCGTCATCTATTATAGTCCCATTAATTCCAAAGATATGCTAGATCTCAAATGATAGAGGACATGAAAAGTAAATTTGTCCTCACCACAGGGTTTTAAGTACATCGCAAACGAATAGGATGATATATTCAGTCAATAAAGCTTATAACATTTAAGTATCTTTAATGTGACTGTAGTAGTTATTAGTTAGTGATGTTATTGTAATACATTGCATAAAAGAAACAAAAATATAGTGTAATTTATTTATTTCAAATCTCCTCGAATTAGATTAGAAAGAAATGAATCTTCTAAAGATTCCCTCAAGCTAACTAAATTCTTTACTATCTTAGATACACGATAATAAGATTTCTATAATCTTAATCCAAACTAAAAACTTCGTATTGAACAATACCAGATTCTTGCTACTTATATATATTGCTACGAAACTTGTAGATATTTTTATAATTTTGTTAAATTGATTTTATATTAATTCAACACTGTTTTATTAACATTTCATACATGCAGCGTCCTCTGTTAAAGTTAAATTTACTCCACAGATAAGCTATGTCTCAATAAGTAGATGCCTCTGTAGCACACAAGCGAATGAAATCTACCCCTCTACCTATTTTTGAGTATACCGCATACCTGTTTTTGTGTATACTACAAACCAATCGGGTGATACTATATTATCCTTAGTAAATCTTGGGACGTAGGAGGATGTACTTCTCCAAACAAAGAAGTATATTATTATCTTAAATTGACTTGTTATAATCTTTGTTTCTTTACTAAAAGCTGTATTACTTATTCATTCGTGATGTTCTTCCATTATAGTGAATAAAAACTAATTTTGTATAAATTACTTTGTTTATTTCGAGTTAATAAAAATTGATGAACAATTAAAGTGAATATTCTCTCTCTCAGGGTAACTAAGTAAGTTCAAATACTATTTAAATTGTAAAAAAATAAGATTCCTTGAATCTTAATCCAAACTAAACTCAATATATCTTGTTTAAATATCAAAATTGAATTCAAATCTCCCGCTAAACTCCCGTCATAAAATCAAGCATCGCTAATAACCTTTTACAGCAACATACGTTGGTTACATACAAAAAATCCCTATAAATAACTGCCATCAAAACACTCTAACCTCAGAATTCTATTTACGCTCTGAACGCCGGTTATAAGTTCAAAAGATGAATAATCGCTTACTTGAAGTACGATAAACTACTTTCTTATGTTCCAAATACTGATTCCAGTTCTGCAACAATCTTTTCAGCTCCAAATCAGCGTTCCTACGATGTCACAGCTACTAAGCTCGAATCGAAGCCCCTTCTATTGGCTCCAGGAATAGAAAATACGCCACCCAAATCTTCGAAATTACTGGATTTTCATCATCTTTGCACAACATACACAACACTTCATTCTTGGCAAGTACATCTTAAGTTAAAAGACTCTTATCTGATTTAAATTTTGAAATTTCTAGATGTTTTCGAAAATACAACCAACTCAGGAAAATCTCGAAAAAGAAGTCCCCACAAACTGAAGAAAGTTGTGGTAGTTCCCATCCCTAAAGCTAATTCTAACGTCTCTTCCTTCCGTCCAATATCGTTACTATCATGCATATTGAAGGTTTATGAGCTTTTAATTAAAGGTAGACTGGAGTGGTGGGTACACCGGAATGAATTGTTGCCTACTCAGCAGTACGGGTTTAGGCATCAGAGGGGGATTGTGGATGCAGTGACAGATCTGGGGTCTGAGATTCAGCTAGGTTTTACGCGAAATCTTTATGTGGGTACCATCTTTATTGATCTTAAGAATGCTTATAATACTGTCGATTTGGATATTCTTTTCTCAAAACTTTGTAAATATAAACTGCCTTCCATTATGGCTAACAGCATTGTTAACATTTTCAAAGATCGCACAGTGTATATAAGGGCTCACAAAAACACCTTGGTAGGACCACGTACAGTTAACTTGGGGCTGGCACAGGGCTCCATCTTGAGTCCGATTTTGTTCAATTTGTACACTGCGGATTTCCATGCTATTAAAGGCATGAAGATTAAAACAATTCAGTATGCAGATGATTTCTGCATTGTGGTAACGAGCACAACTCTTCAGCGGTTGCGGGATGATATATCTGAGGTGTGGACGAGGGCCAATGAGTGGCTTCTTCTCCATGGTTTTGATCTATCCCCTGAGAAATCCAAGGTGGTTTTATTTTCCCGTCACAGGTTACCCCAACTAAATCGTATTAAACTTAATAATGATTTTCTGCAGGTTGAGGAGGTGGTAAAATACTTAGGTTTTTTTCGTGGACAACAAATTAAGGTGGTCGCATCATATTGATAATATAGTCAACAAGTGTGAGAGATACATAAATTTTTTGAGGATGTTTGTAAAGGTCAAATAGGGGGCGGACAGGAGAGCAGCACTGACATATTACAAAGCATGTATACGATCTCACTTGGATTACGGTTGCTTTCTTTACAATTCGGCTAATGAGAGGCAAATGAACCGTATAAGAATAGTTCAAAACAAGGCTCTTCGCATTTGCACTGGAGCAATAAGATCCACTCCTCTTGAACCATTATATGTGGAAGCCGAGGAACCCCCCATACAGCTTCGTCACGAATACCTTGCTAATAAGTTCGTGCTTAAACTAAAAGCTATGAGTGGCAATAGCATTATTGGTAACATTCACAGACTTTCGGTTTTGGAATTATCATCCTCGTACTGGGCCAAAAAAAAACCTCTTCTGCTGACAACTGCATTCCGTTATATTTCTTCCCTGGAACTCTCGATCAGATTTCCTACCTTTCCGCAGATGGAATTCTATCAATATATTAAACCGGTGGAAGTCCTTATTCCTGGTTATACTGGCCTGTCCGTAGTTGATAAAATTATTCATGAGGAGACTGTTGCCAGTTTAGCTAATTATACCATTATTTATACGGACGCCTCTAAATCTGTGGAGGGTTGTGGCTGTGCATTTCTTGTTGATGGCACTGACATATATAGATCTTTCCGCCTCAATGCATCGACAAATATTTTTTCTGCCGAGGCCAAGGCAATCGTAGAAGCCTTAAAATATGTAAAACGCCGTAACATTGAGAGGGTTGCCATTATGACAGACTCCCTTAGTTTTTTACAAGCTATTCTTAAAAGAAAATGGTTTGCCAAAGTACATCCTTTAGTGCTGGATACTCTGCTGTGTTGCGCTGAATTGGAGGGGCAACGTAAATCAATTAAGTTTATATGGGTGAAAGCCCATGTGAGTATTCCCCCTAATGAAAGGGTGGATTGTTTGGCTAAGGAGTCGATAGCTAGCGATGAGCCCCTAGATCCTACAGTTTACTGTCGGGAAGTGGTTGGTGTCCCATGCAAGAAAGGCGAGTTGAATGTTAGTAACTTTTTGGCTGATATTGAATCTATAATTGAAGTATTGCCTGATTAACATCATAACAGTATTAGAGCTAAAGTCACAAATGTTGTCACTAACTATCTTTCTTACTCACAACATAGCTCCATTTCCCCATTTCATTCTATTTTTATACGTACGAAAAGGTTTTTAAAAGCGAACCCTAATCTGTTGGTGTTGCGTGCTGATAAGGGTGGTAGCGTGGTTGCTATGGACAAAACGGACTACATTGAAAAAGCAGAAATTCTACTGCAAGATAATTCGACGTATAAAAGGTTAAACAAAGACCCTAATTTAACTGTACAGAGATCACTCAATGAACACATTAAACGTCTTAAAAATCTAAACCAAATGACTGGTGAGACAGCTAAACAACTTACGATATATAATTCTACAACACCAAAATTGTATTGTTTACCTAAAATTCACAAACAAGATGTTCCGCTACGTCCCATAGTTAGTTCTGTTAACTCTGCCACTTATAATTTATCTAAATTTATGGCTGGTATTCTCAGCAATGCGTTATCTGATCGCACGTATTATAACATCCAGGACACTTTTAATTTTGTAAATGATGTCAGAGGTGTAACACTACCAGAGGGGTTTGTTGTAATTTCTCTTGATGTTATTTCATTATTCACGAATATACCCATAACATTACTTATAGATATAATCAATCAAAAATGGGTTCACATAGAGCCTCACACTACTTTAACTAAAAATAATTTTTTAACTTTATTAAAATTTATTTCGAACAACTCATACTTCAGTTTCAACAATAATATATATTTGCAAACATTTGGTACTCCTATGGGATCGCCCATAAGTCCAATTCTAGCCTGTATTGTTTTAGATCATTTGTTAGATATTGTTATTCCTTTATTACCTTTTCGTTTACCGTTCATTTATAAATATGATGATGACATCATTTGTGCTGTTCCTGAAGACTCTGTTAATGCCACTTTAGATATTTTTAATTCATTTAATCCTCACTTACAATTCACTGTAGAAGAAGAACATGATGGTGGTGTTCCTTTTCTGGATACAAGGGTGATTAGAACATCTGATAATAGAATTATTTTAGATTGGTATTGCAAACCCACTAATTCAGGCAGGTTCATTAACTATTTCTCTAGTCACCCAAGTAGCCAGCGGTTGAATACCGTCATAGCTACAAAAAACAGAATCACACATATCTCTGATCCTATGTTTTTGGATAAAAATTTAAAAATGATTTTCAATTTGTTTGCCAATAATGGCTACCCAAAGGGTTTGCTTCATCACCTGATATATTCTTCAAACATGTATGATGGTCCTACGGATGACATTAAATCTAACGAATTCATTTTTAAAAAAATCCCCTATGTAAGTACTTTAACAGATAAAGTTGTATCATTTTTTAAACCGTTTCCTAATATTGTTCTAGCCAAATATAATACTGTTACCATTGGACAACTTTTTAGCATTACCAAAGATAAAACACCCACTTTATATAAAATTAATTCCATCTATAAAATACCGTGTGGTGACTGTGATGGTTGCTACATTGGACAATCGTCACAGTGGCTAAAACAGAGAATTACACAACATAAAAGTGATGCAAGATTGGGTAAAAAATCGTGTGCCTTGGCTGAACATGTACCGGGTGATTCAGTAAGGGTGGCGACCGGCTGTATCTCGGAAACTGCTATGCCTAGAGCTTCGGGACAAAAAAATTCATAACCAATGTGGCCACCAGAAATATCCGAAAATTATTTTCATGTTCGAAATTTTACCGCTAGGTGGCGTATCTGCTATTTTCAATCATAAAATCAGTATTATCTCAGAAAATTGCAGGTTGAGCTATAGTTTTGAATGGACCGTTCGAAAGCTGAGTTGATGTCGCATTATTTTGTTTAATGACTTTTTTTCATATCTGCCATAATAAGGAGCGGGGAAGCCAATCAATTGTTTAATATGTAAATTTTAATATCTCCTGAACCATTCAACCAATCTGAAAATTTTTGGACTCGTTCGATTGAGCATTTCATGGGTTTTTTCTAGAAAAATTGTCGTTCTAGCATTTAGTTTGAAATAGGTAAACTACAGGGTGTTTTCTGTAGTGATAACATATTTTGGTGAATTTCAAGAAAAAATTAAATGTAACCGTGCTATATAATTACCAGTGTCGCAAGCTAAATTAAATTGTTGAAATTTCAGTGAAAACCGCAAATTAATATCTCTATCCGTTCTCGATTTATCGCCAAAAGAATGAAATTTGTAACAAAAATCAACTGCGGCCATGAAAGTAGCGGACGCGACGGATGGTTTCCATGGAAACTACGAAACTATCAGATTGTTTATTGCATATATCAGCCAAAAATAGTCAAAACTGAATGGAATAAATTATTAACGAGAATAATAACACCAAAAAGAAAATATCTAACCAAAAATTTTAATTATAAATGTTCGGAATGTTTACCATCACTGGCCACCCACAAATTGAGTCTGTTACTATCGTTATCGTAAGTTTCATCCTTACCATGTCATCTTACATCAAGAATTAAAGGATGGCGATTTTGACCATGCAGCAAGCGCTATTGGTCAGAAAGCAATCCTCACTGGTTACGCGAAGTTCAATTTCAAAATCGTTGGCGTGTTAATGTTTGGTGTGAAATTTTGGGGGAAAATTATTGGTCCTTACTTTTTTGAACAGCGTTTAAATGGTGAGGCTATTTTTTGGAAAATATATTGCCTTTATTGTTCGAAGATAGTTCCCTGGAGACAAGAATGGGTATGTGGATTCAGCAGGATGGTTTCCCGGCGCATTATGCGCGAAGTGTCCAGGCATTTTTAAATAACCGGTTCCCAAATGAATGTATAGACTGGGGTAGCATTTTTTCTTGGCCGCCGATGTCCCGCGATCTCACAGTAATTGATTTTTATTCATGGAGTAGACTTAAAGATATAGTATATAATAGTATATAAAGACCGCCCAACAACACCTGATAATATGAAACAAAGAATTCGAGAAGCCGTCAGAAATATTTCCATTGCCGAGGTAGACGCGAGTGTATTATCCACAAGTAACAGACTCAATTTGTGGGTTGCCAGTGATGGTAGACATTCCGAACATTTATAATTAAAATTTTTGGTTAGATATTTTCTCTTTGCTGTTATTATTCTCGCTAATAATGTATTCCATTCAGTGTTGACTATTTTTAGCTGATATAAGCAATAAACAATCTGATAGTTTCGTAGTTTCCATGGAAACCATACGTCGCGTCGCCTACTTTCATGGCCGCAGTTGATTTTTGTTACAAATTTCATTCTTTTGGCGATAAATCGAGAACGGATAGAGATATTAAAATGCGGTTTTCACTGAAATTTCAACAATTTAATTCAGCTTGCGACACTGGTAATTATATAGCACGCTTACATTTAATTTTTTCTTGAAATTCACCAAAATATGTTATCACTACAGAAAACACCCTGTAGTTTACCTATTTCAAACTAAATGCTAGAACGACAATTTTTCTAGAAAAAACCCAGGAAATGCTCAATCGAACGAGTCTAAAAATTTTCAGATTGGTTGAATGGTTCAGGAGATATTAAAATTTACATATTAAACAATTGATTGGCTTCCCCGCTCCTTATTATGGCAGATATGAAAAAAAGTCATTAAACAAAATAATGCGACATCAACTCAGCTTTCGAACGGTCCATTCAAAACTATAGCTCAACCTGCAATTTTCTGAGATAATACTGATTTTATGATTGAACATAGCAGATACGCCACCTAGCGGTAAAATTTCGAACATGAAAATAATTTTCGGATATTTCTGGTGGCCACATTGGTTATGAATTTTTTTGTCCCGAAGCTCTAGGCATAGCAGTTTCCGAGATACAGCCGGTCGCCACCCTTACTGAATCACCCGGTACATCAATTTAATCATCAATTCAATTATGACAATGTTAAAATTTTAACTACAGAAAGTCAATATAAAAAAAGATTATTCCTAGAAATGTGTCACATTAAGAAATCCGTTAATAGTATTAATTATAAATCCGATGTCGAACATTTAAGTACGATATATTGCAACATTTTAAATCGTTAATTTAAATTTGGCAAATTGTGTATATCTGTTTAGATTTATTTAAATTTTACATTCTGGTTGTTTTTTTTTTTATCTTTGTACACTTCTTGTTTTTAAATTCTGTTCTTATAGGTTGTTTGTGCAATGTTGTATTAAAACAAAGTATTATAATATTTTAACGATTTCAAATTCATTCTCTTTCAAACTACACTAGATTTAACATCAGTTGTAATTTTAATTTTTGACGTATATAATTTTGACTTTTTAATAATTCTTTTAATGTATTTTTCACTACGTTAAGAAGTTGTAAGTATGGTTTACTACTGTAAATTTTTTTTAATTTACGTATTTGCATTGTTTTGTAGCATCTCCTGATGAAGTTATAAAAATATAACGAAATATTGAGAATGAATAATTGAGTTTCAATTGTTAGAACAGACCGCTAACCCGATACTTTTATTTCCTATATATATATATATATAAGTACATGTAGCTATTATATTTGTGCACGTATTTGTACCTTAATAAAGGATTATTTATTTAAAAAAAAAAATTACTACATGCACAGTTGTAAATGTCGTAATAATGATTAATGTATAATTTGAATGAATAAATACCACAACAATAGTTTCCTTTATATAAACTCAAAGGAAACGATGATTAATATATCAGAAGTAACACTAGTAATAGTCGAATTCTCCATCCTCAAACATTCACGTGCGAAATCTGACACCCGCAACCCTTTACATCACCCCATCAGATTTCCATCAGCGCGATATCCCGCCTTTCAGGAAACTAATTTTGCGAACGCTCCTAGAATACTTTCAGCCATCGCGCGTTAACCTACCCCCTCTTCGTTTCGCACACGTTCGCGCAACGAAAGGAATAAGGTGAAATTTCAATTTGAGCGTCAATTTCGAGTGCATTTGCATTCCTGAGAGCGGCATTCAGAGTCTGCCGTCTCTGTTTCAGGCGATCGCTTCGCGTACGAACCCGTTGTGAGCTGTTCGAGCACGAGGTAACTAACAGCGCTCACTAAACGAGTTAGAAAACTATCGGAGAAAGATCATAGTAGCGAATACGTAGCCGGGGAAGGATGGACGAGAGGAAGAGGCGCATAGTGGATCGACGAATGATGTTGCTAAAGATCGTAGTGGGACTAGAAAGATTCCATAGGGAATAGAGCGAGGGAAAAGTTCAGTGGTGTGAAGTTGCTCTCCGATGAAGAGGTCGAAAGGTGCTGTCTTTAGAATATTTGGTTAAACTTTTACATATTTGCGAAGAGAGCGTTTTATATCATCTACTGTAATATAATAAAGTTGTGATCGTAATAATTTGCATTTTACTTCAATGATAAAGCAAGATTAAATTCCACTTTTACACATTTTTACAAAAAAAAATATTTCATAAAGTTATTTGAAAGCGAAAGGTAACAAATATATGTGAACCTTTTTCGATTATAATTACTTTTGTTTTTCCAAAAAGTGAAGAAATTTAGTGTAAAAGCAGTGCATAAATGTATTATATTAAAGATATCGCCGATGTTATTAACAACGAATACTAGATGTTTGCTGACTATCTAAAAATCTATAAAGAACTTACGTCTATGGCAGACTGCATTAGCTTACAAAACGATATACTAGCAGTGGGTGAATGGTGTACTCGCAACCATTTAAGCTTTAATATCGACAAATGTAAAATTCTCACTTACACAAGAAAAACCAACACCATAAATTTTTCATATTGTTTGAATAAGAAAGATTTGGATCGCTGTGAGATTGTTAAAGATTTCGGTATTACTTTCGACGGCAAACATACTTTTATCCCTCATATAAATCTAACGGTTGTAGCTGCCTATCGAATGTATGGTTTTATGTGCAGAAACTGTCGCGATTTTAAAGTAGTAAGGTGTTGGTCGCTTCTCTACTACGAATTTGTTAGATCAAAGTTAGAACACGCATCCTTGATCTGGTATCCGATGTATCAGATACATATTAATAACCTTGAAGCAGTTCAAAGAAGGGTTTTAAAATACTTAATATACAAAATTGATTGTGTTTATCCCGACAGAGGGTTGGATTACAACATTATGCCATCAAGATTTAACTTTGTGTCACTACAAAGAAGGGGGATTATATTAAATATTAAATTTCTATTGGGCTTGTTGAATAATAATTTGGATAACCCCTGCCTTTTAAGTAAAATTAATTTCTTTGTCCCAAAAATCGAAACACGATATCAATGTATGTTTTATTGTATTGGAAATAGAACTAATATCTTAGTTAAGTCTCCAGTAGCCACTACTTTCGCATTTATGTGATATACATCATGAAACTTGCAAAGTGCAATTTTTCTTACAGTGTGAAATCATTAAATAAATGCTTTTCTGCTTTAACTGTAATTTTTAATTAATTTTATTACTAACTTATAGGATGTTTGTTTAATTTATAGCTCTGTATTCGCTAGTATTAAATTTTCTTTTTGTTACATACTTTTCCGGTACTTGGGCATGTATGAAATAAATATATATTTTTATTATTATCACACTGTTCGAGCTAGCGTCCTATGCTCACCTAGAATAATCAGCAATCTTTGAAAATACGGAAGCGAAGCGGGGCTAATATATCTTGTAAGGACGTTTCTTTCGGTTCGATGTACTGAAGTTTACTGCTTTCTCTTTAATACCTTGCGTACGGGTTTTCGTTTACTTACTTTTAAAATGCTTATTACTTATGCGTTGATCCCAGTAAGTCGAAAGCGGAGATTCGCCCCGAACTCGTTCAGCGGCGCTAGTCGTACGGCCAGTTGTCAAACGGTGAATTACCTTGTGGCGGTTTAAACGGGCTTGCGTCTTATTCACGCCGTTACAATAAAGTTTCTACCCCCAAGTGGTAGCTATGAGTGTGAGTGCGTGGATGTTTCAGAGCTGTAGTTTGAATTGCATAACAAAAGAGCGAAAGTGCATTATAAGTCAAACATTTATTTCCATACAACAGGTGTGAAAGACATCGAATATATACAGCGAGGAAAAAAACGCAGAGTGTCAAAAAACATATGTATGTACAGTCATGAACATCTAATAAATTTAAGCGCGAAATCTAATGGCTTTAATTCTGTTAACAACATGAAACGACAATCTTTATAAGGAGGTCGGTCGAAAAGTACGCAGACGGTTTTCACGGGTTAGACATCGATGACAGCGCTAAACTATGCTGAAAGGAAATGACTGTAAATAAAACCATGAGAGCGTCAGAAAGCTGTGCCAACGCAACGCTCAAGGCGTGGAAAGCCGATAAAGTGTCTGTGTTACACCAGAAAAGCTTTGCCAACGCTAACAATCAGGCCGGGAATAATTGAAGTAAGAAGCTCGGCGGGTATTAGAAAAGCTGTGTCGACACATAAGCCAGAGCGGACTGAAGGGGACCTAGAGACTCTACTCGGGAACTCTCTATGCTGGTGCTAAGTGCGCAGTCTATATAAACTTGGGGTGCCTTTCCCTACGCGGCTGCGATGGTGGGACGACACTCGCCCCAGAAACGGGGTTAAACAAATAAAATCTTAATGAAATAAAATAACATGCAGTAGCAACGCTACCGTCCATGGGAAAATCAATCAAAATAAAAGGAATGAATGATTAATTCGAAACAAACTCAAATCTTGACACTGAAATAGATTTTGCCATGGAACGGCACGTACCGTGACATACTACTCCAGCAACTCTCCCCCTCCACCATTTTTTGTATAATGGTATTTGGAGAGAGTTCGCCAATCTCCACCTGGAGTCTCCTTCGTTCTTCGGCCCATCTCCCACACAAAAAGAATGTATGATGAGCGTCATCCTGTTCGCCAGGACAATAAAGGCATATCTCAGAGTCCGTCTTTCCCATACGGTGCAGATAGGACCTGAAATAGCCGTGACCGGTGAGGAACTGGGTGAGGTAGTAATCTACCTCCCCATGTCCCCTCTTGATCCAGGGGCGAAGGTGCGGGATCAGCCTCGCAGTCCATCGTCCTCTGTCGTCCAACGTCCATAGTTGTTGCCAGGCCAACAATGTTGCATCTCTGGCCTCAGCAACCACTTCTCTATCTCCGGCGCCGTGACATAGTGCGGTATGCCGAGGCTACCCGCAAAGCGGCCCTTCGCTGTACCTGGGCCAGCCTCTTCCGGTACAGTTCTTTGTTGAGAGAGTCCGCCCAAATCTCGGATCCGTACAACAACAATGCGATCTGCAAAAGCAAATATTTGCCTTGTCCATTGTTATACACATATATACAAACAGCAATACATGTAACACATGATACAAGAAAATAAAAGAAAAAGTGTAAAAGTAGTTATAACACTAGGCATGAAACTCATCCACGCTATAATAGCATTTCTCCAAGAGGTGCCTCCTCAACTCTCTCTTAAAAGCCCCCAGACTACATGCCCGTCTCACATCCATTGGCAGTCTATTATAAATTTTCACACAATTATAGCGAGGAGATCGTTCATACAATGCAGTATTATGACCAGGTACACTGAGGTTATCAGTACCACGTGTACTGCAAATAGAATTGAACTCACTATTTTTAACAAAATCGGTTATATTTCTACGGGTATATACTGCACATTCGTATAGTACATATATACAGAGAAGCTAACGTAGGAATACCACCATGAATGAAATAATCTCTACATGAATCCCGATGTTCAAGATGGTATATTGCGCGAAGAGCCTTTTTCTGCATGATAAATAACCTATTAAATTTGGTAGATCGACCCTAGAAAATTATACCGAACCTCAGCCGTGATTCGATGCAAGCCTTGTAATAAGTTATTATTAATTCAGTCTTAACATTTTGTTTCAACACCCTAATTGCAAATATTGATGCGGACACCGATTTGCAAACATGCTCGATGTGGTGCTCCCAAGATAGATTTTTATCTATAACACACCTTAACAATTTAGCTGTTACGCATTCGGGCACAGCTGTTTGATTTATATGAACCAGCACGTTAAAGGCAAATAATAATTTGGCTACTACAACTAGATTGTACACTAAAGAAACGACAGGTGTTAGATTAAAAAAAACAGGTTTTGTTAACAAAATCGGATTGGTTTTTATTTTTCCGTGGCCACAGCATCAATTTAAAGATTTATTTTTTGTTGAAATCTAGAATATTTTCATCGATATCTTTTGAATCGCTTAACCAATTAAAGATTCCTCATATGTATTTGTTTATTACTTTGATATCTTTCATTTTATACCAAGAACAACAAAATCGGACACATCCAGCTCCAAATATGGTTTTTAAAATGCAAAGAGGTCAAACTAATTAAAAAATCACAATATCTCAAAAACTGTCCGAAAGATCCAGAAAGCTCTTCATCAAATGTACATGAAAGAAATTTAATTTTGTAAACTAGTGCAATTGAACATAAATTTTCATGTGCGTATGTTGAGTGTACCTAGTAACAGGTTAAATAAACGAATTCCTTCTTCTCGATGTTTTTATTTTTCCTTTCATAATCTCCTATTCTAAAGGGAATCTGATAATTAATTACCGCTTCATATTAATATAACTCACAGATATACCTTCTATTAAAATTACCAAATGTAACGGACATCCTAATCCATCCCTTTTAAATTAATCAACTGACCTGCTACACCCATAAGTACAACGCGCGCCGCCCCGCTGGCTGGCGTGCTCTCCCGACTCCGGGATTCATCTTCTCCGGATCTATTTCGACTTTGTCGGAACAAAAACCCCCGTTGATACAGGCCCCAGGGGACTATCTCTCTGTGTGTGACTGTTACCGCTATTCCCGTCTTATTTCCACTCGTTGCGACACCGACAGCTGACGTTACTGTCGCTACGTGCCCTCCTCGCTCCCGTTATTTATCTTCTTTGACTGCCTTTTGTAGTTTCTTCCCGTTGACGGCCGTCGACGCGTATTTATGTGAGTTTCATGGAACGGACTCTTCCCAATTACGGTTTTTGTTTGTCTCGATGAACTAAACCGTCGCGGTCATTAGATAATTAGGTAGAGGTTAGAGCGAACGTCTCGCTGTTTATGGAAGCGATCCCGTCGGGGTGTGCTGGTACAAATTGATTCTTCTCCGATCACGTTCTGAAATAAACCTAAGGAGGGTGCTATTTAATTAAGACGAACTCGATTCTAACTAAGATATCGAAGGTTGATAGCTCCCAAGCTCCGCTTTCATTTCCTGAATCCCTTTCTGCTGTTTGGAAGATCTGTAAATGAATGTAAGTACAGTGTCCTCCAACTTTAATGTCTCCCTGTTGCAACCATTGATATACACTGTTCTCCATTTCTAATGACTCCTTCTTGCGACCATCTATCTATACTTTCTACCACACGCTCTAAGCCGTGAGCTTCGGCTATTTTCGGATTCGCAGGTAGCAGATATGATATACATATTGCTATAATATCATATACCTAACCTAAACAACATACAGCATCATACGTTTGTTATTGAATTATGTACCTATAAAATGTATTCTGATCTATGTATTTATCTATTTTGTAAATTTATTGTAAAAATCTAAACTAAGCACTCACTATATCGTATCTAATTAAAAAGGGCACGTTTCCATGGATTTTTTTAGGTGTAAAGTTCCTTCGCTGATCGTACGAACGTGGGTTGATTTAAGGTTTCGTATCGTTGGAAACCATATGAGTGGTTTTTCTTGATATCTAATTAGTGAATTTTTATCAAATACTTCATTTTGTTCTCTTGTTTTCGAGTCATAGTAATATTTGTTTTTCATTTGAGTAAGATTAATTTTCCTATCAAATTTAGTTTTATTTATTAATTTAGGTAACAATAATTTTCTATCTACAGGCATATTATCTCTTATATCTCTAGACATTAATATTTGAGACGGTGTATATAAGTCATAAACAGGTGTATTTATATTTTATTTGAAAAAGAAGGGAAGATGTTATATGTTTAAAATTCCATGAATTAGCAAATTGTTTGAATTCTAGACTCGTAAATTGTCTTCCTGAATCAGATATCACTACATAAGGTATACCATGTCTAGCAAATACACTTTTTAATTTCTTAATTACATTTGTAGCTGTTAAGTCATTATTTAAATTTAATATTTCTGGATATTTTGAATAATAATCAACTATTAACAAAAAAGATTCACCATTTAGTTCATATATATCAATACCAAGTTTATACCAAGGTTGTTTTATAATTTCCTGAGCTATCATTGGCTCTTTTGACTTTGAATTTAAGTATTTTCTGCATACTGAACATTGATTAACAAAGTTTACAATATCTTTTGACATACCAATCCAATATACTAAATTATTCGCTTTTAATAAACATTTACTTATACCTAAATGACCTGTGTGAATACTAGATAATATTTTAGATTTTCATGATTTGGGAATAATTAATTTTTGATCTAAGTATAGTAAACCGTTATATTCTGTAATGCGAGATCTATATTTGTAGTAAGATTTAATATTTTCTGGAATATTTTTGATTTTATTTGGCCATCCTTTTTTAACATGATTGGAGGGAGAGAGCGAAGGACCGCAATAGGTGGAAAGAAGTTGTCAAGAAAGTAGAAGCCAAGGGCCTCGAAGGCCTGTAGCGCTAATAATATATATAATATATCCTTTTTTAACATATTGAATTATTTGTTTTAAAACATCATCCTCTTTTGTAGCGTTAATTAATTTGTTTAATTTGTCATCATCTATAGTTATTTTCTTAGTAATTGCACATACATGAGCATTTAAGTCTAAACTATCATAAAATTTGTCTTTCAGTGGAGCTCTAGAAAGACTATCTGCAATAATTAAATGTTTCCTTTAAGCCAAATTTGCATTTGTTTAAATTAAACGTTATATTTTCTTTTTGAGCAATTTTAAAAACTTTTTCTAATCTTTCATCATGTTCTTCTTTTGTACTACCAAAAATTAAAATATCGTCAATGTAAATTTCTACTCCTTCAATTGAAAAAATACGTTTAAAACGTTCTTGAAATGCTTCGCTAGCAATGTTTATACCAAATGGAAGTCTTAAAAATTTAAAACGACCAAAAGGAGTACCAAAAGTGCAAAGATTACTACTACTTTTATCTAGGGGAATGTTCCAAAATCCACTAGTTGCATCAAGTGTAGAGAAATATTTTGCATTGTTTAATTTATAAATAATTTCGTCTATAGTGGGCAATTTGAACGCTTGTTTTTTGATTATTTTATTTAAATCTTTTGGATCTAAGCAAATTCTCAAAGTATTATCAGCTTTTCTTACTAAGACATAAGAATTGCACCAATCAGTATTATCATAAACTCTTTGAATTATTTTTAATTTTTCCAGCTCATTTAAATATTTTTTAAATTGATCTTGCAGTGCGAATGGTACAGTTCTTATGGGATTTACAACTGGTTTTGCATTCTCATCAATTTCAATGTGATATGGCTTACCAATTTTTCCAATACCAGAAAAAATGTGTTTGTATTTCTCTAGTAATGTGTCGTATCCCGTTGTTTTGATTGAATTAACATGGCTGGTTTCATCACGATCATTGATTTTTATAATATCTAATTTTATTGAATTTTGCAATCCTAAAATAGAATCATTATTTCCTGTTTCCACATAAAATTGTAAATTAAATGATTTATTTAAATATTGTACATTTAGAAAACATTTTCCTACTATAGGTATATTTTCACCTGTAAATGTAGTTAAAATATCATTAACTTTTATAATTTGGTTTAAATTAAATTGGAATTCCTTTAATTTATTCATGGATATCATATTTACATTAGCCCCAGTATCAATTTTAAATTTAATTTTAATTTTATTTTCAACAAGTATTTAAAATATAAATTGTTCCTAAATTCTGTGTTTATAGAATCTATCATTAAATTATCTAAAGTTACATTATTTAATTTATTATTTATCAAATCTACTTTCTTTTTTCGTAATTTACATACCTTGCTGAAATGATTTAGTTTTTTACAATTTAAACATATTTTGCCAAAAGCTGGACATGTATTTAACATATGGTTACCTCCGCATTTTGTACAGTTTTTTATGGTTTTCTTTTGGGATGTAGTGCGCTCTGGTATTGCTGACCTTGTGGAATATTTGTCTGTATCCATCCTTTTCTTTCCAATGGCATCTATTTCTTTCTTCGTTTTCATATCTTCAAGTTGATGACGAGTAGCTTCTGTTAATATACAGCATTCGATAGCTTTTTCTAAGGTGTCGGATTCGCGTTGTACAAGTTTTTCACGAACGGAGTCATCATTAATTCCAATAATTACCATTGTTTTAATTAATTCATTCTTCAACTCTTCCTGGCCAAATTCACAGTTATTCGCTTGATTTTTTAAAGATGTAATGAATTGTTCTATCGTACTTGATCCTTGGCGTGCCGTAAAAAATTTGTATCTTTCGTACGTTAGATTTTTCTTTGGGATAAAATATTCTTCAAATTTAGAAATTACATTACTATAACACGGAGATTTGGAGCTGAAAAGATTGTTGCAGAACTGGAATCAGTATTTGGAATATAAGAAAGCAGTTTGTCGTACTTCAAGTAAGCGATTATTCATCTTTTGAACTTACAACCGGCGTTCAGAGCGTAGATAGAATTCTGAGGTTAGAGTGTTTTGATAACAGTTATTTCTAGGGATTTTTGATGTAAACAAACGTATGTTGTTGTAAAACGTTTTTGACAATACGCGATTGTATGACGGGAGCTTAGCGGAAGATTTGAATTCAATTTTGATATTTAAACAAGATATATTGAGTTTAGTTTGAATTAAGATTCAAGGAATCTTATTTTTGTACAATTTAAATAGTATTTGAACTTACTTACTTACCCTGAGAGAGAGAATATTCATCTAAATTGTTCATCACTTTTTATTAACTCGAAATAAACAAAGTTATGTATACAAAATTGGTTTTTATTCACTATAATATAATAACATCACAAATGAATAAGTAATACAGCTTTTAGAAAAGAGACAAAGATTATAACACGTCAATTGAGCTATAATATACTTCCTTGTCTAGCGCAGTATACCCCACCCACGTTCCAAGAGTTACCCGATTGGTATGCGGTATACTCAAAACAGGTAGAGGGGTTGATTTCATTCACTTGTGTGCTACAGAGGCATCTACTTATTGAGGCATAGCTTATCTGTGGAGTAAATTTAACTTTAACAGAGGACGCTGCATGTATGAATGTTAATAAAACAGTGTTGAATTAATTTAAAATCAATTTAATAAAATTATAAAATATCTACAAGTTTCGTAGCAATATATTATACAGCAGGGTTGTCCAACTGGCGGTCCGCGGGCCGCATCCGGCCTGCGATGCTATTAGTTGTGGCCCGCGTAATTGTTTTTATACCTCACGCTATTTTGTTATTACTTTAACAAAATTATTATATGGCCCGCAACCACATCAAAGGTTTTAGTTTTGGCCCTTGAGGCCTTGCAAGTTGGACACCCCTGTTATACAGGGTGGGCCACCACATACGGCGCGGGCTCTGTATGGAAAAGCATATGATTTCTTGAAATACTTTTTATTTAGTTGAATGCTAGACCTTTGTATGTACAATTTAAAATTATTTTGAATTATACAGGCTGTTCGAGAAAAAAGATCCATAACAAAGTTATCTTTTTTTAAATGGAACAGCCTATATATAATGACATGACATATATGGAATCTAACGACCAAATTAGTGCAAGTTTATGTAATACTCCATTTTCGAAATATTTTAAAATTTATGAAATTGCAGTACAAAATGTAAGTTTGAATTTTACTGTGTAATCCAAAATTAAACAAAGCTACCTACATTCATCTTTCATCTAAGACGCTAAGCAATGAAATGAAGTGGAATTTTAGTCACACAGTTATACTGAGTGTTCAAAAACGTTTGTTTAAGTTTGATGACTTTTGCAGTAAATTAACTTTCTTATCTTAAATAGAACAACCCCTATGATAATACTATCCAACGTAGAATTTAATTCCCTTTCAAAATACAAGGTGGGGCAGAAAAACCAATCCGATTTCAAATCCCTTTTTCTCAGAAGAGGGAACAGGTAGAATAGTGGGGTAAAAACCGTTAGTAGGCCTGTTTTATGCCATTTGTCAGTAGTCAACATGCCTTGGTCTGGTGAACATCGCGCTTTTGTTATTGAGCGGTTTATCGAAAACGGCGGTTCGATAATTGCTACACAACGTGCGTTTCGAATTCATTTCGGACTCGGGCGTCATGATCCTGTTCCACATCACGCTACGATTAAAGTGTGGGTGTCAAATTTTCGACAGACGGGATCAGCATTGAAAAAGAAGTCGCCTGGACGTCCCAGGACAGCAACAGGACCTGAAAACGTGGCCAATGTGCGAGCCGCGATTGAAGATTCCCCGCGTCGTTCGGCGCGAAAACATTCGCTCGCTTTGGCGATTTCCAACCGCAGTATTCGGCGAATTTTGCACCGAGAACTCCCAAACAACGATGTTGTGCTCTTCACGGACGAAGCCCATTTTCACCTTTGTGGCGCCGTAAACAGGCAAAATTTTCGATATTGGAGTGACGAAAATCCTCGGGAAATCCATCAGGAACCCCTCCATAGCCCAAAAGTGACTGTGTGGTGTGCTCTTTCCCGCCTAGGCGTCTGGGGGCCTTACTTTTTTGATGAAAATGGGCAAACCGTAACGGTCAACAGCGAGCGCTATTGTTTCATGCTGGAAAATTTTCTTCGACCCAAAATGGTGGAAATTGGCGCGGAAAATGTGTGGTTTCAACAGGATGGTGCAACCGCCCACACATCGCGACGATCAATGGACGTTCTCAGGGAAATGTTTCCCGAACGCCTCATTTCTCTGAGAGGTGATCTTGGCTGGCCGCCGCGCTCACCGGATCTCAATCCATGTGACTTCTTCCTTTGGGGTTACCTCAAATCGAGGGTATTCCAGCATCGACCAAGGACCCTTCTTGCTTTACGAAGGGAAATTGCTCGGGCAATTGAAGAAATTCCTGTGGAAATGACGGTGAAAGTCATGGAAAGCTACCGCGAGCGCCTAAATCAGTGTATCCGCTCCCAAGGACGACATTTAAGTGATGTGCTTTTCAAAACTTAAATTTGAAAATGGCATAAAATTTGCGATATGTTAATAAAAAAAAATTTTGTCAAGTTGAGTGGTTTTAATTTTATAACGTTTTGAAATCGGATAGGTTTTTCTGCCCCACCCTGTATATTAGGGTTCCCTATACCTAACATATATAGTTTTCTTGTGGTTAGTATTTAATTTTTCCGAGGACTACATTTAATACAATTTATTTAAATTCAGTTGGCTTAGACATAGTTACTAAGCATGTATAAACAATTTATCATTATTTGACAGCAAGCAATTGTTTATCTTTAGAAAAAATTCTAAATATATTTCAGGGTTTACAGGAATTTTAATAACTCGAACTACGGTCAGAAGTTTTTATTCACATAAATAGGAAGAAATTCCTTTGTTCTTTAAATATGTTAAGTAAATGTAATTACACCCTGCTCAATAATGTGTTTCTTTGCTGTTTTATTACCTGCTCTTCGGTTATAAGGGAATGATATGATATGATTATACTCATATCATATTCGCCTATACTCGAAGAATGTCGAAATTACATTCTTCCTAATAGTATACAAATTTACGCCACTGTTTTTTGTCTTTTGTATTCGCTTAACTTCATTCCATATTTTACCTTTCTTATCCAACAACTTTCCTAGTTTCTTTCGGTCTTCCTCGTTTCCTTCTTACCGGTATCTTCGCTTCCCATATTCTTTTAACTTGCCCGTCGTTGTTCATTCTTTGGAGATGTCACCACCAGCTCAGTTGCCGTTGTTCTATGTATTCTAATACTGACTGCGTTCCAAGGTCTTTCCTAATTTGTTCATTTCTGATTTTATCCTTTCTTGTTACTCTTCTTACTCTTCTCAAATACTTCATTTCTGTTACTGTATCTTATTTTTCATTTTTCTTGTTATTGCCCAAGTTTCACAGACATATGTTAGGATGGGTTTGTAAATAACTTTGTGGATATTCATCTTTGTTTTTGTTGATACTTCTTTTTTGTTAATGAAGGTTTTGTTTATACTGTGGTGAATTTTAATTGCTTTTTCTATTCTTTTATTTATTTCTTTTTCTTGGCTTCCTGATTCTTCTATTATCACTCCTAAGTATTCAAAGTGTTGTACTTGTACTATTCCGTTTAAGTTTATGTTTATATTTTCTGCTTTTTCTGTTATCGCCATTACTTTTGTTTTTTGCGTATTGACTTTCATGATGTTATTTTCCACTGCCTCTTTCCAAATTTCTAGATTCATCTATAGCTGTTCTTCAGTTGATGCAATTGTTATTACATCATCAGCATAGGCACACCCTTTTATGTCAACTGATTGTAGATTTTTGTATCCTGCTATTAGGCTCTTAGTTCTTTTATTACATTCCCTTATAATAAGATCCATAAATACTGTGAACAGCACTGAGCTAATCCCTCCTCCTTGCCTCAGCCCTTCTTGAGTTGTGAACACTTCTGATCTCATATTTTTAAAGATTACCAAATTTTTTGTATTAGCGTACAAACTTTGTATTACTCTGTTCATTTTGTTGCATACTCCTTTTTTTTCTAGAATGTCCCATACTGTCCTCCTCGGCACTTTGTCGACGGCCTTTTGTAAATCTATGAACGCCATATAAGCTTTCCTCTTGTCAGTTTAGTTTTCTGTATTATCTATTCAATAGTGAATACATGATCTTGCACACTTCTTCCTTTTGTGAAGTCACTTTGAAATTCTATCAAGGTTCCTTCTATTATGTTTTTCAATTTATTATTTACGACTTTTTCATGTAATTTCATTCGAGTACTTAGTAATATTCCTCTATAGTTGTTACATTCTTTTTGGTCCTTTTTTTGATATATAGGCCTGTTTCCCAGTCACTCGGTATTTTTTCTTCTATCCAGGCTTTATTTATAATTTCTAGCAATATTTGATTTCCCATTTCTCCCATATTCTTCATCATTTCAGATGTAATTCTGTCTTGTCCTGGTGATTTACCGTTTTTCAGTTTTCGTAATGCTGCAATTAATTCATCCAGAGTTATTTCTCTTTTATTATCTGCTGTCCCTTTTGTTTCTGTACCTATTTCTTCTTTCTTTTCTTCTCCTGCTAGTAATTCCTTAAAATATTCTTGCGATCTATTCATTATTTATTTTCGTTGTGTTAATATTTTTCCTTTTGAGTCCTTTATATAAATTGTCTGATTTTTTTTCTTCTCTCTTAGATTTTTCATTACTTTAAAGAATAACTTCTTATTGCTTTTACTATTTTCTTCCATTTTTGTTCCAAAATCTATCCATTTTCCTTTGTTGTTTATATTCTTCATAGCCTTCACCTTTGCATTCTCTTTGTAGATGCAATTTCCATTTTCTTTTCTTTATTCTTAGTTGTTTCTGTATTTGCTCTGTCCACATATGCGTCACCTCTGCTTTCTGTAAATTTTAGTAACAAACACAAAATTATACATGTTTCTCCAAATATTTTTTGCTTCCAGTTTGGTTACATCTCAAAGTTACATGAAGAAACTACGATTTTTTCCATGTTAAATATCCTACAAGAAATAGGTAAAACAAAGTTTATATGATTTATTGTATTGAATTCACAATGTTATTACATGTAAATATTCCGGATTTACCGTATTAAAATTACTACAACTCTTCGCAGAGTAAAATTATAGCAATGTATTGATATATAAAGTATACATCTTCCAGGGATCTAGGGAATATAACAGGTAACGGCATCTTTATCGCATACTACCAACAGTATTAACGTTCGGTATGATAGTCCGCTCCGTCGCGGATTACGATGGCACTGCATTTTTTAAGTGCAAGGATGAGATAACAACATTA
The DNA here is from genome assembly GCA_949128085.1 of Cetonia aurata. NCBI lineage: Eukaryota > Metazoa > Arthropoda > Insecta > Coleoptera > Scarabaeidae > Cetonia > Cetonia aurata. The sequence continues at coordinate 24,469,192 of OX421889.1, read as the reverse complement.
AGTTGCTATTGCACTTGCATTCGGAACTGATATTGATAGCAAGCCATATTTTCGCCAGTACAACAGCATAATCTATACTCTTTTCCTGTTCTAGCAAACGGAAATATGTTTGTCCTTCTTTTGTTCTTTACCTATCAGCCTATCAACCAATTGCGGGCACTCAAACGCTGCGTTAAATGCCAATGCTTTTAATAATAGAAAAAAGTATAATGAAAAATTGAAAAGGAAGCTTTTGTAGTCGAAGCCTCGCCTGCAACCCTCCTCATATCCCTAGTTAAAAATGGCGTCGTCTATAAACCCTAGAAGCAATCCTTTTGTGGAAAACCTCGAATCCAAAGCACCGAAACGGATATGACGTCAACTTTGACGTTGACAGGCGTCAATTTCCTAGTCGCCGCATCTGCACACCCTTATCTGTGTGAAAAAGCGAAGGGAGGCCGTATAAATAACCCCTATCAGTAAATAAATCGACTGGGTTATCGCTGTTCCCTATCCGCGTCTCTCTTTTACTCGCACGCCCGCTGATCGCCTTTCGACTCCGTCATTCGGAGGCCTCGATGAATTTGATAAATTTCGAGGTCAAGCGGCCAAACAAAGCGGGCGTCGACTGGCGTTGTCCGCTTCTACGGTAACTGATGACAAACAGCAGACGATCGTACGCCCCCACGTCAGTGTCAACCGCAAGCTTTCCCGAGGCTAGGCACTGTTAGGATGGCGAATAATGAATCCGGAAGAGCGTTACTTAACCCGATGTAAACGAGGAGGTCGTGTGGGCTATCGATTGATTCTTAGGATTTCAAGGCATAATAAAGAGCCAACGAGAAGGAAAATGGTACTCTGAAAATGTTTGCGTGATATATTGTAAGTACTGGATGCAACTTGGCTAGAAATATTACATATAGAAAATAAAAGCTTGAGAGAAGTTATTATTCTCTTTCCTCTATGGGAATTGTTCGGCATGGGGTCTCTGGAAATACTGCAGCATCTTGACTTTTTGTAATTAATCTCCCATTTCTGTTAGCCATTAGATCATGCCAGCCATCCCAATGCGCTAGTGACCTGGTCGAATGAAGTAATCCTTTGAAGTCAGTTTTGACTTGCCAAACATGGCCTGCGTTTTTGCGTTAGGAACCTCACATTCACACATGAGCTGTCCGTCATCCTATGACACAATAATAATAATAATAAGTTTATTCTATAAAGCATATACCAAAGAACACGTCATATAAAATACAATACAGAATAAGAAAAGACAAACAAGACATATATCATTCATATAAACTTAAATTACACAAGAAACACTTAAAAAGTCTTTTAGTGAATAAAGAACATTGCTGGCTAAATATTTTTTAAGCACTTCTTTAAAAGCATAAATAGGCATTTGCTTCATGTTTGAGGCAGGTGATTAAATAAATCTATACACCGCCATACCACCTGTCTCTCTACTTTAGAGAGATGTGTTCTAGGGGCTGTCATGTAATGATTAAATTTACCTCTAGTGTTGACATCTGACACCAAGATGAAGAATGAGGCAATGCACAAGGACAAGAATAGCACAGCAAATAAACAAATAAGTACAAATAAAGAAGGGAATACGATCAAGAAAAGAAAAGAGAAGAAACAAGACATCACAACGAAATATATAAGAATAGGCACATGGAACACGAGAAGTATTAAAAGGGAAGGAAGAGGAAATTATAGAGGAAATGATAAAACACAAGATAGAAATATTAGGAGTCACGGAAACAAAAAAGAAAGGAAAAGGATTAACCAAAACTTATAAAGGATACTGGAGTGGAGGAGACAGAATGGGCTAGAGAAGGTGTGGCATTAATAGTTTCACCAAATAGATTGAAAGAGATAAGTGAGGAAAGATATGTTAACGGGAGAATATTGACGGTGAAAATAAATATATTAGAAGAAGAAATGTGGTCAATTATAGTAACATACGGTGTGAATAAAGACGCAAGAAAAGAAGAAAAGGATGAATACTACAACAACCTGCAAAACGTGATAGACGATCAGGATGGTAATATACACTCCGCCAAAAAAGTATCGCATAAACTAAAAAAGGGCATTTATGAACCAAGATATTTTTATAAGTTCACAAAAAGTTTGCCTCGTGTATGTGAACTATAAAAACACTAACAAAATAATGGAACTTAGCGTTTTTACTTTATTTTTTTTCCTAAAAGAACACATTTAGAAAAATGCATATGTGTAAGGTTTGCTCAGTTGTTTATTGAAAGTCTTCCTATACGGACAAATTTTAAAGTGCGAAGTCAGAGTTCTGTACCAACGCTTTTAAAACTAAAATGAGCAATTTAACTTCAGAACAAGTGGCTGCTATAGTTGCTTTAATCGAAGATGGACGATCTCAAGCATACGTTGCTAATTTGATGAACATCAATCAGTCAAGTGTTTCTAGAGCCGTAGCCAGATATAGGGAAACATGCATTTACAGTAGAAGACCTGTACCAGGTCGTCCAAGATGTTCTACTCGCCAAGATGACCGCTATTTACTACTACAAGCATTACGTCGAAGACATGTAACTGCGAGACAATTGCAGAACGACTTGGCTAGAGTCAGAAATACTCGTGTGAGTACTCAAACTATTCGGAATAGGTTACGACAGAGTGGATTAAGAGCTAGAGTAGCTGTAACAGCCCCTCGTCTCACTAGGAACCACCGAGTGGCTCGCTTAAGGTTTGCCAGAGAACATGTAAATTGGAACATTAATGACTGGGCCAATATACTCTTCACAGATGAGTCAAGATTTGGTCTTTACACCTCAGATAGGCGTATCTCAGTGTACAGACGAGACGGTGAGCGCTATTCGCAGTGTAATATCAGACCTAGACCTAATTTCGCTGGTGGCTCTATTATGGTTTGGGGAGGCATCTGTTTAACAGGTCGTACAGAGTTAGTATCAGTAGACAGAGGTACACTGACTGCCCACAGGTATATAACGGAAATTTTAGAAGAACATGTAGTAACATATGCGCCAATTATAGGAAACGAATTCATGTTAATGCACGATAATGCACGACCGCATGTTGCAATAATCGTCCAGGAATACCTTAACGATGTTGGTATTCCAGTTTTAGATTGGCCTGCGGTAAGTCCGGACATGAACCCTATCGAGCACGTGTGGGACCTCCTTCACAGACGGATACGAACCCAAAATGTTGCCCCAGCGGACCTGCATGGACTAGAAAATGCTCTCCGTGACGAGTGGGAGAATTTGGATCAGGCTTATATACGGAGGTTAATCGAATCTCTGCCAAACCGTATGCGAGCGGTCATAAGAGCCAGAGGTGGCAATACTCAGTATTAAAAGCTACTGTTATGACATTTTTCTTTCCAAAATTATAATTTCTTGTTTTAATAAAAATCTCAAGTATGAGTTCTTGTTTTTATTTGGCCTGTATTTTATTTAAACAATCATAGAAATTATATCTTAGAGCGCATTAAAGTATATTTACAACTTTATGCTACAAACAAAGATTATGCGATACTTTTATGATTCAAAACTAAATTATGCGATACTTTTTCGGCGGAGTGTATTAGTTTTGGGCGATCTGAATGGAAGAGTAGGGAACCAGAACAAAGGGATAGAGGAAATAATGGAGAAAGAAGGCGATAAGGTTAGAAATAATAATGGTGAAAGGATAATTCAACTATGCTTGGTGAACGAATTAGTAATAACAAATATTCACAAGTTTACAAGAGAAGAGAGAAGTCGAAAAGAAAAATCAATAATAGACTATTTTTTAATCAACAGAGACCGATTTAAACAGGTCAGGGATGTCAGGGTAACAAGAGAAGCCGAGGCCGGGAGTGATCACTACTTATTAAAAATGGAGATAAGAATAGATAGTAAAACCAAACAAGATAAAAGAAGAAAAAAGATAAAAGAGAAAATAAAAAGTTTCAAACTTAAAGAAGATGATATTAGAAGCAAATACCCGGAAATAGTGAACAGAAAGCTAAGAGAAAAACAGAACATGGAAGGACAAGGGGCAGAAGAATACTGGATAAGGTTTAAAGAGTGTATACTGAAAGCATGCAAAGAAACCTGTGGAGTATCGAAAGTAAGAAATATAAACATGAAAAAAACGGAATGGTGGAACGAAGAAATCCAGGGACTAATTAAAGAGAAAAAACATTTATGGAAAAAATACTTAAGTACTAAAAAATCGGAAGATTATAATATATATAAAGAGAAGAGAATGAAGGTGAAAAATGCGGTAAAAATAGCGAAGAAGGATACATGGATAAAATTCGGAGAAAAAATTAATCAAAATTTTAGAGAAAATCAGAAATTGTTCTATGGAACATTAAAACAGTTAAGAAACAAAAAAGAATATACAATGATGAACGTAAAGGATAAACGGGGAAAGATAATAACGGATGAAGACAAAATAATGGAAAGATGGAGGGAATACTTCCAAGAGTTGACCAAGAATGACAGAGACGTATCAAATGAAAGCAATCAAATGGAAATGGAACCAGAAATGGAAGAAATATCTGAAAGAGAGGTAACGGAGGCTATAGCTAAAATCAAGATAGGAAAAGCACCGGGATCAGATAACATTACGGCAGAGATGATCAAATATTTAGGATGCGAAGGAATCAAAGAACTCGCAATTAAATCAAAAAGAATGCCAAGGGATTGGAGCACGGGAATAATCCTGCCCATTTTTAAGAATGGTGACAAAAGAGAATGCAAAAACTATAGGGGAATAACGCTATCAAGTATACCGGGAAAGATATTAGCAAGAATAATGGACACAAGAATTCGAGAAATTGTGGAAGAAACGATTGAAGATACGCAATATGGATTTAGAGGTGGAAGAGGTACGCAAGACCTAATCTTCATAATAAGGCAAGCCAGTGAAAAAGTGATTAAGAAAAATAAAAAACTACATTTATGCTACATCGACCTACACAAAGCGTTTGATAGGGTAAGGAGAGATGATATATGGAAGTCATTAAAAAAGAGAAAAATCGACGAACAAACCGTAGAAGTCATAAAAGCAATGTACAAGGATAACATAAATATAGTAAGAATAAGTAATGAAGAGTCGAAAGAATTCAAAACGGAAATAGGTGTTAAACAGGGATGTGTTCTCAGCCCCATTTTGTTTTCCTGTATACTAGATGACGCAATAAAGAAGGCAAGACCAAAAATGAAACAACTAAAATTGGGATGTTGAAAAATAAAACCCACTAGTATAGCAGAGTTGATGTATGCCGATGATATGATGGTAGTGGCAGAGACCGAAGAAAACCTGCAACATAATATAAACATCTTAAATGAAGAACTTACAAAAATTAATATGAAAATAAATACAGATAAGACAAAGAGTATGATAGTAGCAAAAGAGGAAACGAAACATAACATTAAAATAAACGGACAAATAATTGAACAGGTCAACGAATACAAATACCTCGGGACGATAATTGCAGCAGATGGAAAGATTGACAAAGAAATAGATGAGAGGATGAAGAAGGGTGGAAAGATATATAATAGGATGAAAAAGACATTCCTAGGAAAAAGAGAGGTGCAAAAGAACGTTAAAGTCGACGTAATAAATAGAATAGTAAGGCCAACGCTGATGTACAGCTGCGAATCCTGGACACTAAACGAAACACATAAATCCAGAATAAATGCCATGGATATGAGATTCTTAAGAAAAGTAGTAAACAAAACGAGAATAAATAGAATCAGGAATGAGGAAATAAGGGAAGAATTGGGAGTGATACCAATACGAATGAAAATAGAAGAAGGACAGCTAAGATGGTATGGACATATTTGTCGAATGTCAGAAGAAAGAACAACTAAGAAAATTTATGAAACTAAAATATCTGGAAAAAATTCAAGAGGAAGACCTAGAAGAACATGGAACGATGAGATAAGGGAAGCATTGACCGAGAGAGAAAAGAATTGGCATGAGGCAAGAGAAATGACAAAAGACCGGAGAAAGTGGAGAGAGAAGATAAGGGCAAGGAATTAACCTCAATCTCGAAATGACCTTACACCTAACGGTAGCAAGGTTTTAAAGGAATAAAAAAAAAAAAAATGTGTAGGCGAACCGAAGAAGTTAAACATACCAAGTATATAAAGAAAGATACCCCATTTTGTTTATCTTCTATTAATCGATTATTATAAGCTAACACAGCACATTTCACAATTCTAACTTAATATTATAACACAATGTCAACGATGCAATAAGTGCAGCGAATATTAAAGAAGTAGCATATTCGATCTCATAATGTACGTGTATGACCGATATTCATAATTATGCTAATTAGTTTATATCTTTTTTAATCCGAGAACTAAGAGATTATGAAACATACATCGAATGTTAGTCACTGAAATGGAATAACTAACAAATTTTTGATAGAAATATTAATTAACATGGATTTATGAGAATGCTAGAAACGGTAATGCGATAAACAAAACGTCTTTTTTCAAAGAGTTGCGCGAAGTAGCACCTGAAATCGCTGGAGCAAGTACTAGAAGGATCCTAGATGACACAACAGTTTTCCCTTTTCTGGGCAAATTTGGGCATTTTTTTAAAAAGCTAATAGAAGTTAAAATTTAGAGTCATAGAACACCATCTTCAAGAAATGGTAATTGTATAGTTAGTTACAAATATGATTTGCTAATATTGTGCCGGTTGAATTACACATAGTTAGTGTATATTCTGAGCAAATTGCAGTTTCCTATCGTTTCTAATTCCGAAGAGGTTAGTAGTTGAAGAGGACGGTCGAAATACACTCTTAGCGTAACATCTCCGAACATGTACTTTCAGACTTGCTTCTGTTCGATATTCCGTCAATCTACTTATTTGTATTGTGATTTCCATATCTAATGCTTATTTTACTACACCCTTATACACATTTTATTATGATTCTGCAAGATTGGCTTTTTTACGCTATGTCAGATTTTTAACCAACTTCGATCCACTGTGCGGCGCCCTCTTTAATTTTGCTTCAGCGTCGGCATTGAGCTTTATCCAAGTTAATGATTTTTTTTCCTTATTGAAATGCTAAGGGATGTCAAAACATGATACATGACAGTTAAACAAAAAGAAAATTTCCTTGTACGGAACAGTACACCAATAATTTTTCGAAAAGTAATAAATAATTCAATTCATTTATCAGCTTTTCTTTTGAAAGCATGTTACCTATATTTGTTCTATCGTTTGTTCAATTCCACTAATCATTGAAAGCCCTTTTCTATAAATTACATACATTCTGCCCTGAGGATAAGTGTTTTGTAATAATTCCATATCTTATAATGTCAATTTTCTTCATCTTTAATTTCCTTCTAACGTCGTTACAAAAGAACTTCACAAACGCACTCGGGTGCCACTCTTTTTGCTCATTCGGCCGTTATCCGAACTGTTCGATTATCGCCGATGCTCTTTTGTTTTCGGCACTCTGCGCACTCGAAAAGTTAATCGAGCAGTGTTCGAGGGCGCTAACATCCCCTATCGGCCGGCGTACGGGTATGGAAAATACCAACGGTAGTCGCGAAGAGGGAATAAGGTGCAATTAACTAAGGGCGTCCGTAAAAGTAACAAATTATTCGATTCGGTTCGTTAATGAAGCGACCTCGCGAATTTTCCCTCGGTCGTCAAGAAGACGAATACCGCGTTCCCCCTGCAGTCCTGATAATGGCATTAACATTGTTTACGTGCCCGGGAATGGGCTCCCCCATTTCCAGCAGCTTTTTGTCCTTTTTTCTCATCCCATTACATCCCTGGGTTACATCGGGATTCTTGCTGAATTTAAAACTGGAGAAATAAGATTTGAATTAAATTCTCTTGATTTACGCAGCCCTATATTCCAAAACTGAGGTAATGCATAAACTCAATAATTTCATTATTGGAAATGGAGCAGCTCTAAAGTCCAATTTTAGCAGTGATCGTTTATGCTTACGATACCTACACTAAAATACTACATACATAAACCTCAATAATCATTTTATCGATGATTGATTCTTGCTCTGCATTTGGAAATAATCATTAGTCCTAGCTCTTTTGAGCATGGTTAGAGTATAATGTGAACTTTCGCCATATATTGTCTTAATCAGGTTTATTTGATCACTTGACTTAAAATAGCTACGATCTGGAAGATCTATTGTATTACTGTATTTATAGCTGGCCATCCAATCCGATTTATTTTAAAAAGCGCTGAATGTCGGAAAGGCCCAGGTAATTCTCCATCTTCAATTTCACATGCTGTCACCTCCAGTTAATGGGGTTTAAAAGCACAATTTGGAGGGATAACAAGTATGGGGAGGAGAGCTCAAAAATCCCCAGCGTAGACCTACTTGTAAACAAGTCTAGTGTGTCCTCTTATACGCAGAATGATGATGATAGAGAAAGAATAACTGTTGCCGCTATGCTCAGCCAGAGATGATCGTTCAGGTCAAGTAACTTAAAATCGAACTTAGCACTCGCGGCAAGTGATCATAGACTGACTGGAGGGCGCCACCCACCACAGTATATAGTCACCCTGCAGTCCCTCTTGGTCATGGGACCAAAGACAAAATCGTTTCGACGTACCAGGATGTGCAAAATTAAATATGTGACCCCCTCTCCAAAAGGTAAGAAAACTCAAGCAATTCAAGACAGATAAACAGGGCTTTATTACAAATAAGGAAACAAATGATGGCATACAAATGCCATACGCAAGGTTACTTGTACGAAATAAAAAAAAAGTAAAGACGGTAAGGAGAAGTAAGGTAATCACAAAAAAAAATTAAATGCTAGAGTGGTAGGATTCTTTACATTCCCTTAAGATCTTGTTGGTTGCACAGTACATACAAAAGATAGTGTTATAAGCACTTCTAAAAATACAAAATATAAATTTAGCACACGAGTGTGCAACAGCCCTTAATTATAATAATTATATATTATATATATATAATAATTATATAAATTTAATTATAATAAAAGCCAGTATGTAACCGTCTTTAAAATTAAATTGAAGGCAAACCAACGCATTGTCAGCTTGAAAAAAAAATATCTAAATTCAAAACAGAGAAATAATAAATCTAGTCTCCTAATTAGGCGAAGAAATAAAAAAGTGACATGATTAAAATTTATACAAAATATACTAAGTGTCAAAGTTAAACTCGTTAAATTTATTGCAGAATTTGTAACATTAACTCAAATATAAAAAAGTAAGAAGTTACAAATTGTAACAATATTTAATTGCAAAAACGTTGAATTTTAAGGATTGAACGGTATAAGATTTTAAACAAAATAAAATTTTGGAATTCCAAAATGAAAAATAAAATTATCTAAGCTTTAGTGAAATTTCACAGCTCCGTGGCTGTACGTTAGCAGCCGATGGGAAAAAAATCAGATTCTATTAGTGAAAAGCAATTCAATTTTAACAGCTTATCTTGGTGATGGTGAATACGAGATATAAGAGAGGTGACGACCACAAGTGGACGCACCCGAAAAAGATGAAAAAACCAGATCCTCCGGACGGTGAGGTGTTGTCGAACAAAATCAAAATAACCCTCTAGGGATTGAAACGGATCCTATAGGTGCTGTGTAGTCCTCAAAATTCGTCTACACCACCAGGAAAATGTTTCCACGGAGTAGCTCATGTGACGACGTGCTCTGAAGAGGTTATAATAATAATAATAATAATAATAATATGTATATTTGTCCAACAGATACAAATACCCAATTACAGGACAAAATGGAAACAGTTGTTACTATGACAAACAATAAACTATATGTGGAAGTTTAACATAAAAATAATCCTACTTAGCTTATAACACAATTATTAATTAATTGTAACAAGAAGTAGAGTGTATAGTTTCTGTGACAAACACGTTTAAGTTGCTCCCGCTTTATTCTTCATTTTTGCCAATTTCGTTTTGAAAATTATAGACATATTTGATATTGTTATAAAGAGCAAATTTTACATATTTCAGTAGTAAGAAAACTGATTGTTCACGTGTAGTTCATCGCTTATAATCAAAGCGGTAAGTTTGAGTTTAGTCGCTTCCACATTGATATTTTTCCTCTTTATTCTTTTTTGCGATCGTTCGGTTTTTACGATTTAGAGATTGTATGTTGTTTTTGCTTTACCTTTGTCATCCCGTTCGAGAACCTTACCGTTGCCCGTATTTATCCATTGTGTACGTATATGTTTAAGACGCTACGACGGGCACCGTTAGCGTGAAGCGAGTATCCCTGTTTTATGTTGAATTATTGTATGATTAACTGTTTCTTCCCTTCCTCATAATGACTGGGATCAATTGCCAATGCTGTAATTTACCTATTGAGCCTCATAAAGCTGTTACATGTGCTAAATGTAATCAGAAATATAATCATAATTGCGTTAATCTTACTGCTAGTGAGGTGCGCCTAATTAATACCAAATCGAATCTCAATTGGACATGCGGAAACTGTGGGGATGTTGAGACTAATTTCAATGACCTAAAAACGATCATTCTTGATTTAAAAAATGAAATAGCACTTTTAAAGGCTCAGTTAGCTGCCGGTCCAACAGAGGTACCTAATGATTCTAGTTTCGAAGAAATTGTCAATGAAGTTAGTGAACGTCAAAGAAGGCGAAACAATATTATATTGTATGGCGTTCCCGAAAGTGGTGCCTCTACGAGGGGGGATCGAATGCAGCAGGAGAAACAAACTGCCGCTGAAATAATCAAATATTTATCGGCCGATGCGAATGTAAGCGACATAACCCCGGTTCGTTTAGGGAAATTTGACCCAAACAGGGAAAAGAGCAGACCAATAAAAATCTCTTTGCCGCATGAAAGCATGGTCCATAAAATTGTTGGAAACGCTAAAAAACTGAAGGATAACGGCTTGTACAAAACCTATAGCATATCTTTAGACAAAACACCTCGACAAAATGCGTACTACAAGAAGGTCAAAGAAGACATGAATTCGCGGTTGGCGAAGGGGGAAGAAAATCTTAGGATTAAGTATATCAAGGGAATACCAAGGATCGTTCAGGGAAACTAAGTGATTTGTCCACCAGAGTACATCTTGCCTGCTATTACCAGAACGTACGTGGGTTACGAACGAAACAGCAGGAATTCTATGTGTCGGTTTGTTCAGAAGATTACGATGTCATTGCTTTATCGGAAACTTGGTTTTCAGAAGACATTTCCAGCTTGGAATATTTTCCGACATCGTACACAGTTTTCAGATGTGACCGCAGATTTCTAACAACCAATCAATCGCGAGGTGGCGGTGTTTTGCTTGCTGTGAACAATTCTATTCTATCCCACAGTTTAGATTTAAGTAATATTCACACACTGCATCCTAATATTGACTTAGTGGGGTGTAAGTGTATGTTTAATAGTCAATTTGTTTATGTATTTTCTGTGTATATTCCACCTACTGTAACTAAACCTGATTATGAATCATTTACAGAGGCATTTCAAATATTTATTACCTCGTTTTCGAATGTTGTTGTAATGGGTGACTTTAATGCTCCATACTTTAGTGATCTCAATTTAAATGATTTTAAATGTCAATCTATTACTCACTTTCTTGAATTTAACAATCTAAAACAACTGAATAATGTTTTTAATGCTAATCATAGACTACTAGACCTAGTATTATCTGACTTACAAATATTAGTATGCAAAGATGATATACCTCTAGTTACTGAAGATCTTTACCACCCAGCACTTACTATAAATGTGTATACGCAAATTCTACATAACGACAGTTTTCCGTATCATCCATTTAACAAGTTGTACAACTTCAAAAAAGCGGATTTTCCTAGGCTTTACTCTGCACTTGCTGAAGTTGATTGGTCTTTCTTGCTGTCTGTTTACGATGTGAATGTCGCTTGCGCTGAATTCTATAAACGATTATATGAGATTATAGATATACATGTGCCAAAATTTAAGCATAGAAGTAAACATTACCCACCTTGGTTTAGCAGAGAAATTATTCAAAACACTCAACTTAAGAATAAATATAGAAACAAGTTTAGATTATCTGGAAATACCGATGATGCTTTAAGATACAAACAATACAGATCTCTTACGAAGATGCAGATAAGAAAAGCTTACAATGAATACCTTAATTCTATTGAATTAAAAATATCCTATGACAGAAACGCTTTTTGGGAGTTCATCCAGAACAAGCGCGGTTGTTCTAGAATTCCGGCGTCGTTGAAGTATGATGATGCCTCCTTGAATGATCCACAAGCCATTGTTGATGGCTTCGCTCAGTACTTCAGCAGTGTTTACATCGAGACGGACAGCAGCTACAACGCTACATTTGAACACACTACATCAATTCCGAATTTTTGTTTGACAGAGAATGAAGTTAATGAAGCAATTAAGAAACTAAAAAATAAATTTACCTCTGGTTATGACAACTTGCCTAGCTTCTTAGTGAGGGACTGTCGCATACTGTTCGTTTATCCGCTGACTATGATTTTCAATCTTTCGTTGAAGGCGTCCGTTTTCCCGGAAGTATGGAAGATTTCCAAAGTATCTCCTATATTGAAGAGCGGTCCTGCTGATGATGTCGTAAATTACCGGCCAATTGCCTTACTATCTAATTTTGCTAAGGTTTTCGAAATCGCTCTCTATGCCAAGATATATCCGCAAATTAAACATCAAATATCAATTGACCAACATGGTTTCGTGGAAAAGCGCTCTACAACATCTAACTTAGCTTGTTTCTCACAATTTGTGATCGATACAATAGACAACTCCGGACAAGTCGATGTGATATACACAGACATCGCTAAAGCCTTCGATAGAATTAATCACGGGATACTTCTAACTAAATTAAAGAAATTCGGCTTTTGTGACCCGTGGATACTTTTTTTCGGCTCTTACCTTTTGAAGAGACCGCAGTATGTCACGTATAACGGTTTCAAATCTGCATTCTACTCTGCAATTTCTGGCGTCCCTCAAGGATCAAATCTTGGGCCTATGTTGTTTTTGGTTTTCTTCAACGACCTACTTGGACTCCTGAAATGTAGGAAATGTGCCTTTGCAGATGACCTGAAAATTTTTTCTTCAATAACAACTGTTGAAGACTGTTATGCACTCCAGGCTGAAATAAAGTCCATTGAACAATGGTCCGATACCAACAAACTTGCGGTGAACGTAAATAAGTGCAGAGTCATTACCTATACTAGAAAGACCACTCCAGTTGTACATACCTATGTTTTTGATGACACGGCATTGCAGCGCTGCACAACAATAAAAGATCTTGGGGTGTATTTCGATAGTGGATTTACTTTTGTAGAGCATATAAATCGAACTGTCTCATCTGCATTGAAGATGCTAGGATTTGTGATACGTAATACATTACCGTTTAGTAACGTGTCTGCCATCAGGATGTTGTATTGCTCTTATGTGCTTTCTAAATTGGAATACGCATCCTTAATTTGGTATCCTGTGTATGAGACACATAAGACGACACTTGAGCGAGTTCAGCGCAAGTTCCTCAAGTACCTGCATTTCAGAGTTGAAGGTACTTATCCACCCCGTGGCTACGATTACAATTTGCTTTTACAAGAATTCGACATGCTTTCGGTGGAGAAACGTTATCGCATGAACACCATTAAATTCTTATATAATACTGTGCACAATGTCATTGACTGTAGCTTTTTAGTCTCTAATTTACCTTTTTTCTCACCACGGCTTGCATCTAGGTATAACATGACCTTTTATTTATCAGTGCCACGAACAAATATTGCATACCTGGCTCCTATTTTTAGAATGTGTAATAACTACAACTTAATATCACATGACTGCGACATCAACTTCATGCCTCTTTCCAATATACTTAATATAGCCCGAAGTGATTTATGATAACTCTTTTCTTTTTTTTCTTTTTTTACTAGTTCAGTTGTATTTTCAGTTTTTTTTTAAGTTATATTACCACAGTAAAATTAAGCGGCAATACTAAAAGCTCTAAAACAAATAAACGAAAAATAGACACGAACCTGGCGAAATGAGATAAATGGAATACCAAATACATACCCACAAACTCTGGAGTTCTCAAAATACTTCAGGGTGTAGCAAAAATTGCGTCTCAAAAGCACAAGCTGCACAAAAACGTAATTCATTGCCTGACGGCACAAATCCTCTACAGCAAGGTTAACTAGTTACCAAAATAACTCGGATTCACAATCCGAGCGATTATAGCCGTATTAGCGGATACCTTTTCCAAAGAAAATAAATACATTAAGCGTTACAGAGCCGAAACGCAAAAAATACTCTCTCAGGTAAACGGTAAGAAGGTCAAAACTACCTAGACTAAACTAAACGCCGCGACACAGCACCATCTCAAACTCGATGAAGGAAACATAGAAAAAGTCACAGGAAACGAGATCTGCACGTAACAATGCTCGCAGGTGCAGATCCCTTGAGTTATATAGCGTTGCGCAATCTGAGAGTAGGTGGATGGATTAACACGTCGAGGTCCACAAAGGCTGCTTACGCACGGGGTACATATAAAATTTTATGCATGACCCTTATAGAAGATGCTTTTCAAGAAAATCTTCAATTCAAAATGTATGCGAAAGATACAAAAATCAAATGCTAATGACTGTTTCTATGGCAACGCGCTGTCAAAGTGAAAATTACTTTAGAGGTCGCTCATCTACTCTATCCCCCCCCCCCCCCTCCCCCGGCGCAAAAGCACTCCGCTATTATTATCCCATATTAAGATCAAGTTAATACATACAAATTATACAAATATAATTTCAAACGTCAGAAACGTCAATTTTATTCAAATTTTAGCCGTTGCTATGCAACGTATATTCTCTTGACTGTAATGGTGTTTTGTTGCTGTATTCTACCCGTGTATTCGAAAAGTTTACGCGAAGTAATTGGTCAATATGGCGTGAATTCCACACTAGAATTCATGGCCGTGAGGAATTACTGTCATCCGTCAAGTAAATTGACGAAAAGAATGGACGCCTATTGTTTAATAGGCATGAAGATATACTTTACTAGCTGAACTTCGAATTCGCATAAATCAAGTGCGCATCAGAAATGACTTCCCTGTATACTATCATAATATGTTTAAGACAGCAGAATTATTTTCAGCTGGCGAATGTGCGAGAGCAAGAAGGCGTGCTCCTTGGAGTGAGACATACCCGAAGGAATATGGAGAATCGTTAGGATTCACATGTAAAGTGTAGATACCCCCACTATTTTTGCGATTCGTTCAAAAATCGTATTTCAATATGTATTGCGGTGTCATCCACCGACTAGGCTCCGCCTGTCTCTTCGAGCTCGTGACGTGTGCTATGCGTAAAGGCGAAGTTTCCACCAACTCAAAATAATGCCACTGTACTAAATGTTATTATACATACATAAATATTTCTCTCTATATAGAGCCGAACCTCCCCATCGTGCGGTACAAAATATGCTGTCATTTTGTGTAGTAGATATATTTTCCCCAATTTAACTATTTTCGCGAAACGTACGTACATTACGAGTTATTATTTTAGAGGAGTTCCAACGCATCCCCACAACTATTATTATCGCTAATGACCGCATCCGCGTCCGCAGTTCCACAACAAACAACTATACTCTGGCACCGCAGTCAAATGAAAACATTCATACATTTCGGCCAAGTAACAAGCCGAAGTGCTCAACTCGCTTGACGTGACAGCTAAGCGAATAGTTGTTGAAATACCTCTCCACTAGCAAGTGTCAAATAGAAGTTGTGGAAAGCGGACGGTGGCACTCCTGTCGCAGATGCGCAGAAATTAAACTTGCCGACTGGAATTAATACGAAACAAAGGTTCCACCGGACGACTGGCGCAGACGGGGAAGAATTGCCTTGTTTTATCACACTGGTAGCTGCTAAGTTTGTTCGAAAGTGAATCCGGTGTGACGTTTTGGATTGTAGATCGCTCTTAGTTGCTTAAATTAGTCTGATAATGTTCCATTTTCCTTAATTGCGACGAACTCCTCAGAAATATGTTTTCGGTTGTAATTATAAATAATAAACAAAAGACAAGACGGCTTTTCATTCAAATTAATAAGAGTGAATCGACAACCGGCAAATGGACCTCTTGCGTCTCCACTTCAATATACTATATTCCCTGCCTTAATATTGCCCGTACTAATATTTTTTTTTATTTTCTTTCAAATATAAATTTAACGTAATAAAATATTTATATAAAATGTATCTTTATTTTCAGCAATCTCGAGAGCGTCCCTAGGATACGATAATCGCCATTTTAGTTTTACTCGATTTTAGTAGAGCATTTGACACGGTAAACCATAAATTACTTGTGCTTTTACTTGAACACTTCGGTCTTTCATGCCCCTCTGCTTCCTTGATTGAGAGTTATCTTGCAGGTAGGCAGCAATCTATTCGCGTGGATTCCTGTACCTCTCATCCTTTGCGTATTAGCAAGGGTGTTCCTCAAGGGTCTATATTAGGCCATTTGCTTTTTTCAATTTATTCCTGTCAATTAATGAAAGATGTGAAATTTTGCTCCCATCATGCGTAAGCTGATGACATACAATTATATTTATCTTTTCCATCCTCGGAATGGAGATCAGCGGTGGAGAATGTCAACGCCGATTTAGACTTACTCTACACTAATGCTCTGTAATAAAATTTACATATAAATTCCACTAAGCCTATGGTTTCGCTGATTGGTTGTCCTGCAATTTGTGATCTTTTGAAAGATATGTACGATTAATATTAAAATTAATAATTCTAGTTTACCTATTGTTGATTTAGCTAAAAATTTAGGTCTTGTTTTGGACAATACTTTCAGGTACAAGGAGCAGGTTGGCAGATACATTAAGTGTGCTTATTTATACTTGAGAAAACTTGACCCTTACAGATGGATTCTCAACTGTGAGACAAAGGCTAAATTATGTTGTAACGTGCCGTTACGTAGGAAAATCTATTTCAGTATGTTATAATAATTTTAGTTTGAATTAGTCATTAATTCCGTTTATTTTTGATCGATTTTCCCATGGACGGTAGCGTTGCTAGCGCATGTTATTTTATTTCGAGTTTTTAGGTGACAATTTCACGTTTAATTAATCAATATATCATCGTTCTCTATACAGCTATCGCATCCTAAGCTTGTTATAGAGTCCGGCCCCCGGGTCCTTGTACGTTGTACGAAATTAAATTCGACACTTTCATTTTAATTAGACGTGCTCCTTTTAAGCAACACTACAATGGGAGCCTGTCAAATTCTCCAGAGGCCAAACTTTTACGATATTCTTCATTCGATAATATTTTTCCTCGTAACTCGCTTTATAGAGATATGTATGTCTCTGTGTGGTCCGTCCTATTTCCGTGGCATTCTCTACATCTCATAGAAGAAGAATATTGCTTAGATGCCGATTTAATTAAAATTCTTAAAACATAAATACCCTTCCTATTGTGTGTAAAGCGGTTTTTCTAAGATGGAATTTCTAGATTGGTTTAAATTTTACACGACAAATGTTTACTTAGTTTTCGTCACAAGAACGTGTTTGTTGTTCTGAAGTACTTTTTGATGAGATAACCCAACTTTACAATTGGGTAACAAAGTTTAGAAGCGTTATTTAGTAAATTTATTCATGTGTAGATATAGCTACGACTGTACCGTAGTAGCAGACGCATAAGAACCTTTAAACCTATTTAATTCTGGTAAAGAGAAACGAGAATGCAAAACGAAATAAAGCGTTAATGCACTAAATGTAATAAACTAAAGGTAACTCAACCCCCACCGCCAGAATTTAATTACAATGAAACTTGTTGTTTCTTATAGCGTGGTTCCCACTGCCACTGACAAACGGTTGCACGGGATGAAATTAACCTTGAAAAATCGATTTTTTTTCTTTAGTATTTTCGCTATCAATGGTGCCCATCACTACTTGTGATACTTAATCGGACTGTGCATTTACAATTATAAAAAGCAATTGTCAATTATTATAGGTAAAAGAATTATCGGACATTACAAATAAAAAATCATTTATTTTGTTGTCCAAAATAATTTGCTATTGATTTAACCATTTTACATTGCATTTTTAATTTACATACAGAATTGTGACAAGTACACAATCTAAATCACGTAGCCACATTATATCCTTAGTACTTTTATTACTTTGAATTCCAAAATTATATAAAATAAACATCCCACAAAGACGCCTTAGAACTAGAACTAAACATTTTATTTAAACCGGATAGCCTTTTAAGGAGTTATAGACAAAAGACGGTTATAAGTTATAGGTAAAATAATGACCGTTTCGGGCGGCAAACGGTCGCAACTCGACCGACTACAGACATGTGCAGTGCCCTTTTGTGGACTACTTTAAAGCATTGCTTATGAATGCGCTGGAGACTGTGAGGACCAGAGACCGTGCCTTGGACTGATGCAGGAGCTACTTGTTCGACAGATCTTTTAGAGGTGGCGTTCACAGCGCTACCTTTGCCTCGGTCTAGCTTGTGCGCGGTGTACCTCGAGGTAGTATTTTGGCACCGCTATTGTTTTCATTATATTCATTCATATATATTGGGGGTTATATGTTAGGAAATTATTACTTTGTGTACGCGGATAATGTAGCCGTATTGGTAGAGTCTAATACTGTCTCTGACTTGGTCGTTGATCCCTGTCTTGATTGTTTGCACAGCGCGTTGTATGGTCTTCAGATATGGTCGCAATAAAAAGTAATAGTCATAGCATAATAAACAAAATATATGCATATTAAATCACCACACTTGTAAATATCTGCTAATTACCTAGAGTAGATTATTCACGGGCTGAAGTGCTTCCATTACAGAACTTTTCGAAGTAGTACCTGGGAATGTAGCTTTACAGTGCATGAGTTTATAACGACTACAACTTTTTTATACTTACTGATTTTTTACTGCTTACCACTTATTACTACCTTTTCACCCGCTTACTTTTACGTTGATCCCTATACGTCTAAATCATCGCGTGCGGTTTCGCCTCGTGGCCGCTGCTAAACGGAATGTTGCGTGTAGATTTGATCGGTGCGTCTATTTGTTGTTACAACAAAGTTTTAACCCCGGAGTGGTAGTTATTGGTGTGAGTGCGGGGTATCCAGGGTTACGATCGAAGTGTGCGCAACAATTTAAACAGTAAAAACTTGTTTTTAATCAAAAATATTTGTTGCCATAAAATAGGTGCGAGACATCAAATATGTACAATGACAAAAAACAGATGAGTAACAAAAGTATATGTGTGTGAAACCGTAAATATAATTAAATATTCACCCGGAGTCGGGCCGCTCTTAAATTTAGATGCGGAATTTTAACTATTTAATTCTGGTGATAACATGAAACAAGAACCAAGACAAAAAATACGCGGACGGTTTTAATGTACGAGTTTGGTGATATCTCGGGCCAGAAAACTGTGTCGGCACCGACCTTATGAAACGAGAATCACTAGGAATAAATCTCTGCGTGTATTAGAAGCTTTGCCGACACCAACAGGGTCGCAGAGCGAGGATGGCTGGTAGAATGCCTACGTCGTGTCAGAGGCTTTGCCGACACCAACTGCCAGAACGCGGATGGTTGTGAGAATAAGTGCGTTGTGTCAGGGGCTTTGCCTACACCAACTGTCAGAGCGCTGACGGTTGAAAGAATGCTTCCCTTATCGCCGAACGCGCGGTTCAAATACACTACAGCGTCCCGCAAGCGGTCACGATGATGGGAGTTGATCGTGCGTGAACGGACGTAGCGTCTCCGGAAACGATACTCGCGTAATAAACAAAAATAAATAAAAAAAACTTAATTAAACATTAAAAATACGCGGATGGTTTTAACGTACAAGTTTGGTGATATGTAGGGCCAGAAAGCTATGCCGGCACCGACCTTGCGAAACGAGAATGACGAAATAAATCTCTGCGTGTATTAGAAGCTTTGCCGACACCAACATCCTTAATTTTATTGTGTCATCATTAATTCAATAACTACCTTTTCTCTTACTGGATATTTTTCTCTTTGTTTCAGGAAAGCAGCAATTGAAACATCTGAAAAAGGTACTGTGAAAGTGACCATACCGTTCTTCAGCGTTCTGCAGTCCTTGAGGTAGTGAATTCAATTCCATATTAAGCAGCTGTTTGAATGTATTGATACTAGGTGGATTTATCTTTCTTGCAGTTTTTGATGTCTTTCCAGCATCATTCGATTCCTAAAGAGGTGTACAATAAAATCTGGGATTAATCGATGATATAATGGGGTCATTTGCGCGGAGCGATGAAGAGATATTTGATTTTTTTATTTATTAAATTTATCGTTTTTCGTAACACCTCCGGGAAAAGAAGGAGTAAAAGTATTTTAAATAATAAAATTATTATTTTTTAAAAAATCCTCTCAACCCGGTGAAAAAGATTACTTTAATTATGGTTTAAAAAAATCATGCCTCTCTCATCCTCCGGTGTTATTTAAAACATTTTTAATGCTTCCTTTCCCCAAACTGTTACAAAAAAAAAACATAAAAGAAATGAAAGAAAATCTGCACATGCCTCTTAAGGATAACAATGATTTGATTGAAAGCAATATTTGAATTGTCCTTAAATAATATTTTATGAGCAGATTAACTGCCATTATTTTTTCCCTGTACTTTTCCGAAAAAGTTTCTTCTTAAACTAACGATTTATTTCCACTATAGCTTTTCAGGTTGCCAAGAGCACGTCAGCCAACACGCGTTTCCCGGTGGCTTTTTCACCCTGACTTGAAACTCGCTCCTCTACTCAAAGATACTCGAAGATAGTGTTTATAAATATACACCACATCATCTAGGAAGCGCTCGCGATGTGTATCCTACTTAATACAGTCGATTACGTTCAAGTGACGAACCATTAAAGTACATAACGGGCTTCGCTAGAGCGTGAAAGCTACTCCAGCTATTCTAGCCACTCCAAAGCAATGTGCAGTCGATGTTTCTCTAGTAATTGCGCTCGGATCCCCAGTCGAGATCTTAATACGTTAATAACTCCTCTCAGAGAGTATAGAGGGAGAGTCGGTTGACGGTTGAGTTATGGGGGGAAATTTATCGGGGTGATGAATTATTATTTATGACCTAGAAACGGCGAATACATTCATCTTGATGTATGTGTACGCGACAAAACGCGTTTCTATAGTATAGAAGGCGAAGACAATGAAACTGGGCATATAGATGAGGATAATAATTTATTGAAGATTTACATATTGGGGCTATTATGGTGACGTGTATGACGATGGAACTAACCCAATATCATTTCAGATGTGTCAGAGCAAAAAATGTTTTTTAACTAACCGAAATATAAATGTCCAATACTATTAAACAAATCGCTTTGCTTAAGGCTGCGTTTATGTCCAGCAAATTCCATAACAGGAACAGAAACAAACTGTATTAGCTTTTTAGCTATTTTATTAACAGCTCTAGAAACGGTCGGCAACTGGTGTAAACAAGAACGACTATCAGTCAATGTTTGAAAAACAGAAATTATCATGTTCACAAGAAGAAGACCGCTAGAAGATATACGGCAAATGGTGCTTGAAGGAGAAAGAGTTCTATAAATCAAAGAAGAGAGATACCTCGGTATATGGTTCGTATGGAATCCACATATTTTGTGCAAGCCACCATTGCATTGGGAAGATGCAGGGGATTTGTGCGGGAACTATGGTCTCGTCCCTACATTAGTCTACGGTTATACACAAGAGTACTTGGACCCATGACACTAGTGTACACTGAAAATGTGCAGTTGATAAGAGGTGACGCCCCTTATGGATTTTCCTGCTGGATTTGAAAATCAAAGTTATTTTCTATATTATTTGGCAAGTCCATAAGTATAACCTTGTCTTATGAGTAATCTTCTTCACATATGGATTCCAGACTAGTATCAAAAGGGGTTTATCAAAAAGTACGCCTAGATATTTTGCATTATCTGCAAATTCAAATTTCACACCCTGAATAGTAGGTGGAACTAGATGCCCCACTGTCCTCCTCCGGGTGAACGGTACTACCGAATCCGTGGGCGAAAACCTTGGAATTTGAGTACAATATCCACTATTCGTCGCAGATTTACAACCGATCAAAAATTGATTCATCATCGCTGCGTAAAATGTTTGCCGAACAAATGGTAGCGCGACATTATTATCAATTGACAATTCTAGTGAGACCCAATTGTTTAACTTCCACCTCTTTCCCAGCTGATGAAGGTCCAAACAATCACTCACTTTTAACCTTTCTGCGAGCTCTAGGTACGTTATATTGAAATTTTCCTCCAGAACCTGTTGAATATCCTCGTTGTTAAAGATTTTCGATCTCTCAGAGCCTGCTTCATCGGTCAAACTGTCCCAGAGAATTTTTTTTGAGTCACGATCACTTACGACATTATCATCTTCAACATATTATCCGCTCTGCCACTGTAACTTTGGTACCCAGTTTATACTGATATAATAAGCAACCTGGAATTAAAATCTGGATTCTCGATTCTGGATTCTAGGTCGAGGAAGGTGGTAAACACGTGCACTTAGGCCACTCTTACCGGGTCCATTGTGCCACCTCACCTAAGTGGCGTCGCTCACCCACAGCCTACCCGAGCCAGCTCAAACCGAGCATGAGCTCGAGCAGAGCAGCAGGCAAGGCGCCACCAAAATTGGCAATACTGGGCCAGTACTCCCCCAGAATGGAACCTCTGAGTTGGACAAGCGCCGAACAGTCACATAAAATGTGTTCCGGCGTCTTGTCTTCTTGGTAACATGCCCGGCTGATAGCCAAACCCATGCAGTGCATGTGTTTCTTTAGCTTGCAGTGGCCGGTCGAAAGCCCCACTAGGTGACGTAGGTTACTGCGAGAAAACTGCCTTCGGTGATGACCTAGGGATCGACTTCCATCTATTCTCTTGAAGAGTGGCAGTCCATTGCGTTATGAAAAAAAAGATGGTAGTGTCTGTTGAAAGCAAACACGGGAGGCACAGCATCCTTTGTGGCACCTTGGCGGCGGCCTCATAAATGATGCTCGCGTGGCTGCGTCCTCCCCCCCGCCACGTCTAGAAGACCCCGGGATCGCAGGCTTATAGCCACCCTAAACGCCGCCTCCTCCACAAACAAGTCCAGAGGGGGGAAGCACATAGGAGTGCTTCCGTTGCCGCTGTTGGCGTTGTGCGCATTGCTCCTGTTACACTGAGACATGTGTGTGCAACCACCCGTCTCATCCTTGGCCACCAGACAAGAGCGCCATAGGTTAGCATGGGCCTTATTATGGCAGTATACAGCCACAAGATAATCCCCAAGTCTCTCAGGTACGTACTTCCAAGCGATGCACTCCCTGAATAAAGTCACCAACAGGCCTAGCAGGGCGTTCATGCCCCAGTGAAGCAGAACAGGGAACACACCATCCGGACCAGGTGACTTGAACAGTTGGAAACTTTTAATTGCCCAGCAAATTTGGGCTACCACCTTTTCCGCCACAGCCCAGTCCTCCTTCGTAGATGGCGTAAGGATCTTGGCATACCAGTGTGCTGCAAACCGCACTGCCTGGAGAGTGGGTGGTCATGAATATCTCGGTTGTTTCTAGAGAGGACAACAAAAGGATCCCATCTTCCCGTTTTAACAGTCCTAGTTGGTGACTAGTATCTTTACTTAATACTTTCTTTAGACAAGCAGCCGTTGTGACAGATTCGATGGAGTCACACTAATTTCTTCAGGCTTGTCTCTGACCACAACGGATGTCCCTTTTATATTGCCTACATTAAACTTTGTAGGCTGCCCAGCCTTCTACAAATCTGGTTGATTGAGCTTTATTAAATAGCTTTCTTAATTTGATTCTCATCTTTGAGAGATCTTGACTCCATGGAGTCCCACCCTTCTCCGATGTAACCTTTAGCGGGCACGATCGCTGGAAGGTGTCCACAATCGACGCCTGCACTCCAGTGGCTAACTGGCGGATGCCATCAACTTGCAGACCCCGCAGACAACTCAGCCCTTGCAGATTGACAGGCAGTAGATCTCCGTAGAACTGCCTATCTGTCTGCCTCGGATTTCGGTATTCAACCTTTTGAACCCTACTTTGATCGATGTGAAAACAGATCTATCTCTGGTCTGACATTGATGCCTCATCAGAGACCCGCCAATCTAGTATGTTGCTTGAGATACCCACCGATGCCAGTGTAATGTCAATTAGTGTCTGGCATCGCTAGGTGACAAACGTGGGTTCATATCCTCTATTGAATAAGTCAAGATTGGCGCTGGAGATATACTCACTGATGAGTCTACCCCGATCATTTACGTCACGGCTGCTTCACGCTACATGATGAGCGTTTTAGTCCCAGCCAAGTGTTTGTTATATCTATCACAGTGTTCCACCAGCTCCACCAGAAGACGGGATGGGACTGGTTCGCCACTGGCTAGATACACTGAAGCAATCAGTACTGATGTTTGCCTCCCTTGTACATCACAGGTTAGTTGTACAGTTGTTACATCCCTGCCACAGTAGTTTAGTATGGGATGGGTTTTAATACACTTTGATACGTAAATACACGTCCTAGGCTTGTCTTCAGTGTTGTAGATTAATTTGTCTGATGTTTAGACCACGTGGATACATTGGACGACAGAATTAGGTCGAACCGCCTCCCTAGAGACGCCAACGTCACCCACAGGAGTGACGACGATACCCGTGCTAGATACAGTAGGGTCATCAGTTGATTACCCAGTCGGCACACTCTGAGTGGTAGACTGGGGGTTCGAGGGGGTAGCCGTGGAGGTCAAGGTCGTATCGGCCTCAGCCTTCTGCAGCTTTACATGCACTCGAAAAGAGAACCTTAGTCGGCAATCGTGCAACTTTAGCCGGTCCGCAGCATCTTTGTCGACGCCGAAAACCAGTAGTTTTCCACCTGGTTAGTCTGCTTCATAGAAGAGACACCACGTGTCAATGTTCTTCCAGCGATTCTGAGCCGCCAGTAGTCCGACTACGCGCCTCATTTCACCTGGTTTACCCGGGATCCACAAGGTCGCCTTCGTCAGCCACGACAAGTCCTCCACCGCCACCACTGCTAAGTTGGCCCCCTCCCATAGGGTTGGGAGATTTGCCACCATGGCTTTGAGCCAATTCAGGGAATGTTCGTCGTCACAGTGGACCCTAAGGATCTCACCGGAGTACCTCCACCCCCTAACAGTTGGCGCCTGAGTGCCACGCTCCAGAACGAGGGCATGATCCGCCAGCGCCTCGTAGAAAGTGGTTTCTAGTTTATCTTACCTTACTCATAGGATTTATTCAATCGACAATCGCCACCCTCAAGTGACTTGACGCAGCCGCACTGTACGATACCGGTTTTGCGCTTCCTGGGGTTGCCAGGAGGCATTCCTGCACTCCCATCCGAACGAAGGCGCTTCTTTGACTGGGGTTGCCCTCGAATTAAAGTATTATTCGTTGCCATTTTCAATTATTTAAAACAGAAATTACAAACAAAAAAAATGTGTAGGTATATATTCGATAAAGGAAGGATTCATACTAAAGTAGATGATGGACTACAAACAAGCACTATCGAGCAACAGCTTAAACAATATTCGTGGCACTCTATGCAAAAGCCTTATTTGGTTACCTGATAAATTCTTCGAACTGGGCGCATACTATCTGCTGTCAATTGAAAAGAAATATATACAGATATGACAGATTAGCCAAATTACTTTTAAAGAACTTTTCGTCTATAATTATTCTACTTTTAATTGTTGCGATTCATATCCTTGAAATTCCTCAATCGCGTTTACTACCAACGTAATATCCTACCAACTTCCATATTCTCCACAATATGCATTTATTCCAAGCACCAACTCCCCTTGCCACCTTGACCTAGATCCCCTAGGCACTAACATTTTAACAAATTACTTCCTTCAATCCCACCAACCATTGAAAATTCCTCCCTATTTCGGATCTATGACGATTTACTTCACACGCTTGTTTGTACGCCTACCCATCCCCAGAAAATGCTCCCGCAGCCTCTGTCAACTAACCAATCCTTTCCCTTAATGAAGGCTCGCTAGAGTAGAAACGTTTAATAAGACAGAACCGATAACGGCGCCTCTATCATTCCGATACCAGCGTCGCTATTTCCCAACAAAATCATTACAGAAACGAACGTTAGTGTGTTTTGGGGGAAAAAGCAAAGAGAGGGAACAAGCGGAGGGGCAACTATTTATTCGGCCTCTCAACACGAGACAGAGCGCAAGTGTTGCTCGTTTCTGCGGGCGGAACGATTTCCAGTTCTACTCCCTCTCAGTCCCACACCCAACGATCCCTTTGTTGCCTGGGGGAGGTGCTAGGGTGGGATAATTTAAATTTAAATAGGAAAATAATTGCGGATTGCTCTAGCGCAAAGAGCGATAATTGGGGAATAGGCGATGTTTGCTTTGGAAAACGGCTACAGTTAATGGCATTCGTAAGAGCGGCTAGAAAACGTCGAAGCTGGCCTCTGTTATTTTGTAATTCCCGCTAGGTGGCGCTAGGTCATTGCAAGGGTAATGATTGTATCTATCTGATCGCAGTTTACCGGTAGTAATTGTAATTGGAGTGCTCGCTTAAACTGGGTAATGTAATCGAAAATCGTTCGGCTAATTTCGGGCATATGTGGTTTAACCATATCGTATTTTCGATTTTTCGGTTACGTTATTTTAATGCTGGCTGTAAAAGTTGAGTGGTATTACTGCTAATTTGTAAGATCGTGAGTGTAATTAAGGCGTATGCGGTTGCAACAAGTTGTTAGCAGTTCTTTTATCACTTTAGTGGAGGATTATTGTATTGAAAATGAAGAACAGACTTTCTAATCGCATTTTGCCATTTTCCACATTTTGAGATATAGATAATTTATTAATGCTCAAGGCTACAGTATAGTATGGGGCAAATCAGTAGTATCAATAGATACAAGTATGTATTGCTACGAAACTTGCAGATATTTTTTATAATTTATTAAATTTATTTAAATTAATTCAACACTGTTTTATTAACATTACATACAGGCAGCGTCATCTATTTAATATCATTTACTCCACAGATAATGCTACGTCCCAATTGTTAGATGCCACTATAGTTCACTAGTACATGAAATCTACCCCTCTACCTGTTTTTGGGTACACCGCAAACCAATCGGATGATTTGTCCGCCACCAAGAATCTGGTGTTGTTCGACAGAAATGGTGATACGCACAATTATGACACGCGTCTTAAAGAACGCTTAAAAGTTCCGTTTTACAGAGTGAAAACAACACAGAGATACGCGGACTATTGGGGTACAAAAATATACAACCATCTACCGGAAAATATGAAGTGCCTTCCAAATAATAGATTTGAGAAAAGACTGAAGAAACATCTAGTCAATAACGCCTTTTATACGGTTAATGAATTCTTTACCAGCAATCTAAAATTAAATTTTATGTCTGTTAGTCTCTATGTTTATTCTGTTATGCTGATCGAAGCTATGGCCGCACTACCCAACAAACATACAGCAGGAAACGATCAATTACCTAGCTTTTTGATCCGTGACTGCAGGTACGTTTTCGCCTTTCCACTCCGAGTAATTATTAACCTTTCCATACAGTCCAGCATTTTTCCGGATCGCTGGAAAACAACAAAAATTGTTCCGGTACATAAAAAGGAAGATCGCACGTGCTTAAACAACTACAGACCTATATCTGTTATATCCAACTTCGCTAAGATTTGCGAGAAAGTTTTATATTCGAGCATTTACAATAGCACTCGCTCCTCCATTTCTTTCGAGCAGCATGGTTTCGTGTGCGGACGCTCAACAGTTACCAATTTGGCGACATTAACACAGTATGTAGGGGAGGCCCTGGACAGAAGAGGAAGGGTTGATGTAATCTATACAGACTTATCAAAGGCATTCGATTCAATTGATCATGAAATCCTTCTTGCCAAATTATCCTCTTTTGGCTTTGTTCCCTCTTCCCTTAAACTTATCCGCTCTTACTTGACTCAGAGACGATGTTATGTAACTTACAACGGTTATCTTTCCGACGACTTTGTTTTACCCTCCGGTGTTCCTCAGGGATCAAACCTTGGGCCTCTACTGTTCGTGTTGTTCATAAACGATTTACTACTGAAAATCGATTGCCCGGTTCTTGGGTACGCCGATGATATTAAGATCTTTTCTGAGATTACTTGTGCCACTGATGAAGAGAGACTACAAAGAAACCTAAATGTGCTCCATCAATGGTGTGAGAAGAATAAACTAAAACTAAATATCAAGAAATGTTGTGTAGTTACATATTCACGTTCACTGCAAGTACCTTCAACATCATATCACATTAACGACAATAAACTAAGTTCAACTTCTGAGTTTAAAGACCTTGGAGTAATATTCGATTCTGGCCTTAGTTTTAGATCACATATATCTGATATATCTTCACAAGCCTATAAAGCTCTCGGATTTATAATGCGAATATCGACTTATTTCAAGAACACTCTCGTACTCAAGACGCTTTACTTTGCTTATGTGTTGAGCAAACTAGAATATGCATGTCTTATTTGGTATCCCCTATATGCATCGGATTTCCTACCTCTTGATCGCATTCACCGAAGATTTTTGAAATTTCTTACTTACAAAGAGGATGGAGTTTACCCGGAAATGGGCATCTCGCAGGTTGAACTTCTGTCGAGACATAGATTGATGCCGCTGAACATCAGGAGAGAAGAAATATGCCTGAAATTTTTGATGAAGCTTCTCAGGAATCATATCGATTGTCCAGCCCTTCTTGAGCGCATGTCGTTTTTGGTGCCAAGGTTGAGCGCGAGGTACGACTCTACATTTATGGTTCCGTTTGCAAGAACGAACGTTATGCGACGTCTCCCTATATATACTCTCTCCAGGCTAGGCAATCAAGACCCGAGAGATCTATTTCAAATTTAAATTATTTGTTTGTTCTTGGCATAATCTTTTGATTTTGTTATCTTTGATGGCTTTCTTTAATTTTAGTTTTTTTTTTTCATTTTCTTTCTCTTTCATCTGACTTTATTAATTTAGGTTAAATATATATTTTGTTTTTTATTTATTTTTTCTCTTTCATCAGCATGTACATGTTTGTTAATACTATAAGTATATATACATATATATATATATCTTTGTTGTTGTCCGGTTATTGGGCTTTGGCCTGTTGGGCAATAAAGATTATTATTATTATTATATGTGCTTATATATGTTTACTCATTTATTTTTACATTTTATTTTTAAATCTATATTGACAAAGTATTGTAATGGTTATTACTTATTTGAATAAAATATCTATCTATAATGCATATAAGGGAATTTGTTTGAATGATAACTGTAAATCTAGTGAAATTGGTTATGTGAGGTTGTATTTGATTCTGTGGGTTAATTTAGTAAGTAGTAAGTAAGTATGTAAGTAAGTCTTTATTTCTACAATGGTATTACAGTTTCAGTTATAAAACAGTAGAAATGGCGTCAGTAAAACAGAAAGAAAGAAACAGCATATGCATTTAATTTAATGATTCAGAAACTCGTGGATTGTATATGGTTCTACATTACAAAGATATGAGTAAACTGCTCTTTTGAATTTATGTAGGTTAGCCTCTAATTTAATATGATTTGGTAATCTGTTGTGAAACTTTATAGAGTTGTAAGTTATGCCTTTTTCAGTTTTGGTTAGCTTGTGGATAGGTACGTTATAATTTATTTTATTTCTTGTTTCATAGTTGTGCAATTTTTGACTATTTGTGAAAGAGTTTTTATTTTTAAAATTAAAAAGTAGACATTCGTAAATGTAAATACCATATACCTACTGTTAGTAAGTTATTCCTTTTAAACATAGTTCTTAGCGATTGTGTTGCCCTTAGACCCAGCAGTGCACGCACCGCCCGTTTTTGCATAGTAAAAACGCGCCCAACCTCTGATGAGCCTCCCCACACTATAATACCATAGCGCAATATGGAAGCTACATACGCATGATATACGGTCTTCAAAGTTTGGAAAGTGGTCACCTCACCAAGAATCCTTAACGCAAAACATGCACGGCTGAGTCCGCCACAAACGCAACTTATCTGGTATTCCCATTTTAATTTATCATCGATTTCTATTCCTAGAAGTTTACAGTGTGTGGTTAGGTAATATTTTTGATTGTTTAGGCAAATATGTTTTGGTGTTTCAGTTTGTTCGTTATTCTTAAAAAGAATACAATTTGTATTTTTAGAATTAAGTTTTAATCGATTATCTAAAAGCCATTGCTCGATATCCAACATTAATCGCGAGCCAAAGTCGATTAAAGTGGGAAGGTCAACTGCAGAGATTATTGCATTCGTATCATCTGCAAAGTTTATGATTTTTTGATTCCCATACACAGCGTTGGAAAATATGTCGTTGATAAATATTATGAATAGCAGTGGACCTAATACACTGCCTTGGGGTATTCCCAATACCGAGGTTTTGCTGTCAGAATTAAAAGTGCCATCAACGCAATTTATTTGTACTGTCTGCGTCCTATTTGTTAGGTAAGAGGCAAACCAGTTTTCGGACACACCACGCATGCCGTAGTCCCACAGCTTACGCAGTAGTAGTTCATGAGACACGGTGTCGAATGCCTTTGTTAGGTCAAGAAACAGGCCTATGATTAAGTTATTACTCTCGTGCATTTCCAATATCCAGGTAGTGAACTCGTAGATGGCAGTAGCAGTGCTTTTACCCAGGAGAAATCCGTGTTGGCCCTGGCTAAATAGATTATTTGACATAAAAAATGAGTGAATCTGTTGGTATGCAACTGTCTCTATTATTTTCGAAAAGATTGTCAAATGACTTATCGGTCTGTAATTGTTGATATCCATTTTGTTACCATGTTTATGCTTTGGTGTAATGATGGCATGTTTTAGTGCCGTGGGAGAAACTCCTTCAGACAGCGAAGAATTTATGATATTAAACAGTGGTTCAGAGATTAAGTCAAAGCATTTTTCTATGACTTTCAGTGGTATACCATCGATGCCATAGCTTTGTTTATTACGTAGCCTGCATATGACTTCTTTTAGATCGCTTATCGTTATTGGGTGAAAGTAAAAGGTTTTTGGGTTCATTTTGACTCGATCTGTATAATTATTATTGGTGTTACTAATTGGGTGAAGTGCGCACCCCATAGAAGTGAATAAAGCATTGAAATTATTTGCTAGATCTTTAGAGTTTGTTGAATTATGAACGTATTCTTGCTTTTTTCCAAGTTCCCTATTTACTATTTGCCAGGTTGCCTTAGATTTATTTGCAGCGGAGTTAATTATTGCATCATTCATGCCTTTTTTCTTGTCCAATAACATTTTGTGGTATTCTTTGTTTAGAGTTTGTAAGTATGTTCTGTATTCCGGATGGTAAGTACAGATTGTTTCAACAATTTGTATAGTATTTTTGAGTTCTAATATTTCTGGGGAGTGAAATTGTACCTTCCTACTGCTAGGTCTAATGCATTTAAGGGGGAATGATTCATCAAAATAAAGTTTGAATATGTGTAAGAAGCTGTTGTACTTATCATCTGTTGTTTTATATTGAAGTACTGGTTGAAAGTTCGCATTTGATAGCTCCTGACAGAAGTTTGCTATTGTGTAATCAGTAAATGTTCTCATAAATTTTTTTGTTAGGATTTTTGTCAATATCGGGATGTCTATGTCAGTCAGTAGTGCTTAGTGGTCAGAAATGCCAGATTGTAGGGTGTATGATCTAAATTCTAGTGTTTGATTAATTATGACATTATCTAGGCATGATCGAGAAATATTCGTGATTCTAGTTGGTTTGTCAACAGTAGTTTTGGCACCGTAGCTGTGTATGAGAAGCAGAAAATCGTTAGCGTTGTTGTTGTCTGATAGTATATTTATATTGAAATCACCTACAATAATGTAGTTGCATCGCATGATTATTAAAAGCTCAAAAAGTCGTGAGAAAAGGCTAAAAAATTCGCATATAGGTGAATCAGGTGATCGATATATACAGATAATTACTAAAGTCTTTTTGTTTGTGAAATATTTGATACCACAACATTCAAAAATATACCTTTGGGACATAATGTCAAATTCAGCAAGCGGGTCCACTGCTATTCCTTCACGGTTGTAGATGGCAGAACCACCATGTTCACCCGCACTCCGACAGTAGCTCGACGCCAGAGAGTATCTCGCGACGTTGATCATACTTAATTGAGTCCGAC
Organism: Cetonia aurata; assembly: GCA_949128085.1. Taxonomy (NCBI): domain Eukaryota; kingdom Metazoa; phylum Arthropoda; class Insecta; order Coleoptera; family Scarabaeidae; genus Cetonia; species Cetonia aurata. The sequence continues at coordinate 24,437,024 of OX421889.1, read as the reverse complement.
ATTGCCAATGTTCAGTTACACATAAGAAGTCACAGCCGCCCACCTCATCGATAAGTGCCTCAAGCTCAGGGACACAGTTTCCTAAACTTCTAGTATTTTGGTACAAAATTCTAATGCTGTTCCATTCTTTGTGGGATTTTTGAAGATCGTTTTTGGAAGCTAAGTCTTCTGTTGAGATCTCAGCCAAACCCGTTCTAAAAAACGGTTCACTCGCACTCCCGATGGCCACATCTCTCCGTCTTTAGCTTTATCAAGCGTATTAATTCGTATAGACACTTTGTATGAAGAATATTCCTCTGGGTGTTTTGAGTTCAATTTTGTTATTTTTGCATTTGCAATACCATTAGTTACCAAGTGTTTGATGATGTCTGCTTCTTTGGTTGCCGGTTCTAAGCCGTATACATGGAGATGAGAATACGGTATTATTCCTTTTAGTTCTGTATTTGTTGCTATACCATAACAGGTATTTGTTTGTGATCTCTTCTTTTGTTTCTTAGTTACAGTAATATAATAATAATAATAATAATAATAATAATATATGTCCCTTCTGGATTTATTTCATCATTCACATTTTTGATTGTTTGTTTTCTGTTTTTATCGTTTAAGCTTTGTTTGGTTGCTTCAGAATAAGTTAAAGTGTTTATACTATTATCGATAATTTTTTGTTGGTCTAGGTCAGTTTCTGTTTGTCTCGCCTTATTTTCTTGTGATTGGGTTTGTTTTTGTAAGATTTGGTTATTTGTTATAATCGTTTTCTTTGCGTGCCAGTTCTAGGACTTTGTGTAGTGCCCCCCAAATAATAGATTTGCCAAAAGACTGAAGAAACATCTAGTCAATAACGCCTTTTATACGGTTAATGAATTCTTTACCAGCAATCTAAAATTAAATTTTATGTCTGTTAGTCTCTATGTTTATTCTTTATTGTTGTGGGATAATAATTTCCTTAGGTTGGTAACTTTTGCTAGTAAGATTAAGTGGTGGTCACTTCGCTCTCTCTACAAGTTGTAAATATTTTGTTTTGTGTTCAGGTGTACAATAAAATAAATACACACACGTTATACCGTATTATTTGTATTGAATAAATCGATACAATATGAAAATAAACAACATTTATATGTGCTTATATATGTTTACTCATTTATTTTTACATTTTATTTTTAAATCTATATTGACAAAGTATTGTAATGGTTATTACTTATTTGAATAAAATATCTATCTATAATGCATATAAGGGAATTTGAGGTTATATTTGTTTGAATGATAACTGTAAATCTAGTGAAATTGGTTATGTGAGGTTGTATTTGATTCTGTGGGTTAATTTCACGCGCAGTTTAAGTTAGCATTTGATTTAGTAATACATGGGTTATGACGGGAATTTAGCGGGAGATTTGAATTGTATTTATTATTATTATTTTTGTTTGAAAAAGATCCCAATATAATTTATTCCTTATTATTTTTGTCATCAATTCCTCATTCTGTGTTGGGTTTTCTAATGGTATTACAGACTCCGTCTTCTGAAAACCTATTTTATAATTATATTTGTTTGCTCCGCTAGGAAAAGCTTCCGAAAGGATGGGTTATTAAGTTAGCTGTGCCATAAGTTAATAGAGCAATTCGATTTACATAGTTCATAATATGCACTTCGTAGTGAAATATTTTATGATATACTTCAAAACATATTTTTTTGTTAGCTAATATCTTTATTTCATTCCTTTATCCTTCGGATTCAAGGCGAATCCGATTTAAACAATGTATTTTCATTTTCTAATTTTATCCCCAGCTAGATGTCTTCTGATATACGTGCCAGAAATAGAAATCACCTTATTATATCGTTCGGAAACGTTGCAACGCGACACAACCGGCTTATAAACGAGCTTCTATCACAACCACGTAGCATTCCCTCTGACACACGGCCGTAGAGCGCTTGAGCAACAAATACCGGGAATACCTCTTTGGAAAAGCATAATTGCTAATTACGAAAAATGGCCTTGGAACAGTTCGAATAACGCGCAAATCCATTTTACATTGCAACTAGCTAGCTTACGTGTAATTTATATGAATTTAGAGCCGGCGTTTTGACAGTCTAAAGGTCGGTGGATATCCGGAAATTACTGGAGAATTAGACAAAAGGCACGTAGATACGGGAAATACACAATTGCTAATGTGTACCTCAATTAATCAACCGCCTTTAGGGGTAAGTGAATATTTACATTACATGACGACGTTTAATGATAAATAATGGATGTCGCGATTCGAAATTTCTACTAAGGGTTTCAGCAACGTGTATTCTAACGCAAACGTAATGAAGGTGACACATGGGCTTGTGTTAATTAAAATGGAAATATTAAAACCTAGATTACAGGACCAAACAGAAACATATGTGAGGGTAAATTAAAACATGATGACATCGTGAAACAGCTAAAGAATCATCTGTCAGACAATTCTCCCCCTTGCCTCCCTAGGTCCACTTCTACACTCTAACGAAGATTTGGTAAAATTCCTGTACGGTTTCGGGGCAATTATATTACCCCGAAACCGTACAGGTATTTTGCTTGTGCGAGTAAAACTACTTTGATGTAAAAATACACCAAGGAAATTTACTACTAGTGTATGAAAAATACTAAATAAAATGAAATTTACTAGGTAAATTTCTTACGATAAAATCGGTCCCTAGTAAAAACCGTTCAGCATGGAAATTTCATATGGAGCTTTACTATGTGTTTAGGAAAATTTCTAAACATATATAAAGGAATTTTCTATAGGAATATATGTTAGTTGTTTACCATTCTACGATAGAAAATTTCATCAGGTATATGGCATTATGCACTGGGGAAATAACTATCAGGCTGCCAGAGTATTTTTATTACAAAAGTATGCAATACGGATTATTGAGGAATTAAATAGAATGTAGACATGTAGGTTAGCCTACCAAGGTTTGGGTTTGCTGAGTGTAGCGGAGCTATATACAACCATAATCCCTGCAAAGTCAACGGTTATACCATGCATGTGCGTCTCCCGCTCATTCTTCTTACTGCAGTAGGTATTCCCCCCTCTTAAAGAAATAATAAATTTAACGAAGGAAAAATAAAACTTAATTCTGAGTAAATAATTTTAAAAAACGAAAACTTAAAAATAACTCTTAATAATAAATTAAATAAACTTTAACACCAGCTCGGTTACTATTATATAGTAATAAATCAAGAAATATAAAATTAGGGTTTGTTCATGACAGGGAAATCAAAGACATTCTAATGAATTTAGGGCAAAACCCTCAAAAAGAAATAGTAAATTTAATGAAGGACAAATAAAAATTAATTCAGGGTAAATAAATTTAAAAAATATAAAACTAAAATAAGCCTTAATAAGAAGATGGAATAAACGTTAAGTTTATAAAAAGCATTGAATTTTCAAACAAAAGGTTCAAATATGCCCCCATCCTTGGAAACAATATCCTAATGTGTTGTAGAAATTCATTCTAACATTCTCCAACATTTCTAGGCTAATCTTGTTTGACATTTGAACAATTTTATTGCGCAACTACTCTACATTAGCTGGTCTAACGTCTTCATTGCCATAAATTATTTCCTTTAAATAACTCCAGTAAAAGAAATCGAGGGGAGATAAATCTGGTGAACGTGGCGGCCATTTGATATTTTCAGAATGGGTTGCGATCCACCGGTTAGGAAACTGTTCACTTAAATAGTTTCGGACAGCCACTGCATTATGTGCAGCGCAACCAACTTGCTGAAAGTAGATGTTTTGCATATTTATGTCGGGAAATTGCTGTACAGTAGGTAGAATGTGGATGTTCAGTAATTCTAAATATGCATTTGCGTTTAAATTGCCATTAATAAAAAAAGGCCCAATAATATGGTTGTTTAACAAACCTGCCCAAACATTTACTTTTTGTTGTTCCTGACTAGATGAACTTAAATATCTGTGCTCGTTTTGCTTGGCCCAGTATGTTGTCACAGATAAATTGTGACTTCTAACCCAATGAAAGATTCATTGGTAAAGATAATATTGTTTACTACATTAGCATCTCGGTTAATTAAATCACTTAACTTTTCACAAAATACCATAGGCTGAAATGCGTCGCCGTGAAATAATTGTTAGTGTTTAGAATATTTAAAATTGTGATACCCATTTGCTTTGAGTATTCGCTGAACGGAAGAGCGAGATATGTCTAAATCATTGGAAATAGTGCCAGATGACATATTCGAATTTATTTCAACTGCAGCACATACTAAAACGACGTATTATTAGAAATTCTGCGAGTTGGAAGTGATGTTTTTAAATTTTCGACCGAACCGGTATTGTCGGTTTTATTTTTTAATTTAAAAATTGTGGCTGTATTTGGAATAGGCCTGTTGGAGTATTTAGCTGCAAACACGTCGCATACCCTTTGAAAAGAATTGCCAGCGTGATACCACCGCATCATCTCAGCTCTCTCCTCCACAGTATAACACGGCATTTTGCGCAAAAATATGTATTTATGGACACCCTTTGATTAGGGCGGGGTCCGCAAATACCGGCTCCTAGTAATACTGATCATAGATGATACATATATAGATAGTGAACTCTATCCAGAATTTTGAGAACTAGGAGGGATTAGTCCGGTATTCAGTCGTTGATAGCGCTGTAAAACTTCCCCGCGTATATTTAAAAGTAAATTGTTTTCCCAAATAAAATGCCAAAAGCTTTCTTTTTGCTACGATCACGAAATTACGCACCATATTTACAAGAATGTCATCACATAATATGTATTGGTAATTTCGGGATTATTAGAAAAAGAAAGCCTTTGACATTAAGTTATTATTAAGTATATGACGGTAAAAGAATGACCAAAATTAAAGAAGCACAACGATTAATGGTTATATTTTTTATTATATACAATATATACAAACATGACAAACATATACCGGAGAAAAATAATACACATCTATTGCAAGTGTTTTGCTTTTCTTAAACATTCTTTTTTTGCTTTATGTTTTTTGTAATGACTTAATGCTAATGTTTTGATATAATCATTTATATTAGTATCAATACCTTTTAAAACATTGTTCACTTTTTTGGTCCATGTATATATATATAATAGCACAAATTCCCTCACAAATATCTCGGCTAAATGATGATGATTACATTTAAAATCAAATGTAATAAGTTTGAATATTTTATCTTGAAGTTGGCATTTTATTTTGTTTTCATAACAAATGCGTGGTAAATAAAATTGCACCACATCAATACATTTACTAAAAATTTTAATAAATTCTGTATTCGGTTTCGTCAATTGCTTTGCATTGTACTGTCTCGATTCTATCAAATGATGTACTGGTTGTGAATCAACAGATATTAAATTGCATTTACACTCAGCACAACTACCTACGATTTTTAAAATTCGCTTCGCCAAATAGCCAGATATATACGCAAATTTCATTAATATACAAATATGCCTTTCATTTGAAAATTGAAATCCGTCATCTTCAGCTTCGGTATATTCCACAGCAGTAGCAGTAACTTCCTTTTGAGAGAAAAATTCTTGTAAGGAATTTAGTGCGCCTTCATGCTCATCTTCCTCACAATATCCGCCCAGTGAATGTGGAGAGACAAAATTATTTACCAGGAGCTGAGAAATTTTCTGTTATACCACTACTGGTTGAAGGTAACTCCATTACTGCTGCTGTTGGAGATCCTTCTAATGATTTTTGAGCTGTAACAAACATATTTGAAATAGTTCTTTTAAAATGTGATAAAATAATACCTTGTAAGTATAAAGTTGGAACAGCGTCTGCCTTCAGATTTGTTCGATTATAATGTGTTGCAAATTTTATATCATTTGTAAAATGTTTATCGCAAATCCTATAGCTCCTTCGTTTTTCAAAACTAATATCTTTACGACCAACAGCCTTAATCCATTCTTTGAACAACTATAAAATGTAGTATTAGAAAAAAACCAAAGCACACTATTGTCATTAATCCTAGATGGCCTCGGTGAACAGTTAGATATAAAGAAATGGTGTCCTAGAAGTAGGATCCAGTTCTACGCAGGCCTTCTAGGGTTAAATAAAACACTCATAATTACATCATGATCCTTGGGAAATGAATGTAGTATTGCATCTTGCTGAGAGGCTGCACAACCAGGAACCACACATAGAAAACCCATATTCAACTTTGGATAATATTAATTTATGAAAATACTCTCTGAAACACAATTACCATGCAAATTGCAAATCTTAAAAGTATTTACTGTAATTTACCTATTCTTGAAGTGTTAAATAAATTTATCCACTTAACAACACCCACAACAACGGGTAACCCGAACAATCCTCATAAAATACACCCTAAAAAAGTAAACAAAAAAAAAAGATTTTTTCAGATATCAAGTCGAAAAACTCACCTTACTAACTTGTCTACTTCATCCTAAAATTATTTATTCAAACGCAGGTACACAGAAAAATCCAAAAAATTGTATCTGAAGAGACAAACAATATCACAATATTTATGGCTTCTTTATAATACACATACTCACCAAAACACAAGCAGCAAAATGCTCTTTACAAAAATTGAAATTATCAATTAAATGTTAATAAACATTAAAAATAATATACCAAAAACAAGCACGAACCAAACCAACAGAAGCGAACAAAGGACCAAAGCCAAAAGAAGTTCGATTAACAAATCAAGATGAATAGTCATGGAATAGTCTATAGTCTAATCCATGACAACCAACTGCAGAAAATAAGCGTGCCGGTAGCACTACCAATCTTTGAAAATGAAAGTACCTAGATTAATCCATACAGCGCCGCGGGCGACTGAGTACCTCACTACTTGTCTAAGTTCCGATTTATTGCCGTTTTGTGGACAATGCATGATACTGATCACTGATCAGTCTGCACGTGCTATTATCGTACTACAGCGCCACACCTCGCTGTTAGGTGGAGTGGGAGACGGTGGGAGTATATGTACTTCCCCGCCGTTTATTTTGCAGAGATGGAGGCGGTATATTTGTTATTTGCTGTTATGTATACAGCAACTTGAATATATTTTTATCATTTCAGACGAATCATTGCTACAGTACTAGACTTAGGCCGCACACTACCAAAAAAGTTTCATTTTCCAAGCATGCAAATTATATAATAATTTAAATATAGAAATTAGACACTCCCCCAACATTGACGTATTTAAATAGAAATTAAAAGCGTTTCTCGTGGGGAAAAACTGTTATACTGTTGAAAAAATCCTTTATGTAATAACTGTTTTTCATATCTGACTATGTTGACGCTATATAGCTTCCAACAATTAAATATTATTATTTATATTACAGTATTATATAGTACATACAAATGTCTAACCCATCCAAATTAGCTTCCTCATACATATATGATTTTAACACAACTCCTGTCACCTACACTTTATAATTACACGCTTCAACGAATTCATAACAAGACCCAAGCTATTAGCGTCATCCAAATCGCATTTCCGTTAATTAGATCTAGGCGTGACAATCTAATTTCTACAAACCTCTAGGAAAATGAACTTTAAAATAATGATGTTAGCAATGATGTAGTAAGTAGATTGATAATCTCATATGCTTTTATACCACTGACGCTGTGTCGCATGCCCGCATCCTACTAACAAGAAAATTATATAGAAAGGAAAAAAACAGGAAAATATGTACAGCGTTTTCGTCCAGTTAACAGTGGAAAACGACTCGAGAATTTCTGATGAAAAATAGGCGAAGTAAAACCGGTGGATTTTAGAGAAATTTTCATCTGTCTCGTTTGCACTGCGGGATTAATGTTGTCCTTCTTAGGCGGTGTGTAATTTCGAGATGTAAATTCGTTTATATCCCGTCTAGACAGACTCTCATTTTCCTATTAAGTAACGAGCATTACGGTAACGTCTGTTTAATGCTCTGTAAGATGGAATTTAGTTTTTTTAGTTTTGAGAAAAACTGTACAATTATCATTAACATATGCCACTACAAATGCAAACTTAACATTCCCTCGCGAATGCGTTGAGCTGCTACGAAAACACGGTTTCGCAGATCTTCGGCATTTTCTATGTCAGGGCGACGATCATACACTAAACTTTTCATGTATCCCCACAGACAAAAGTCTAGTGGATTTAGATCGGGGCTACAGGCTGGCTACGGAATGTGACTTCCACGTCCAATCCAATATGGGAATGCCCGGTTTAAAAATTGTTGAACAACCCTACCACTATGCGCGGGTGCTCCATCGTGCATGAACCATAATTGTAGGCGTATCGCTAATGGTATGTCGTCCAAATATTCAGGCAATTCATTTTGAAGAAACAGTAAATAAGATTCCGCATTTAACCGTGCTGGGAGTACATGTGGTCCAAGTAGTTGATCGCCTACTAGCCCTGCCCAAACATTGACGGATATCCTAGCTTAAGAGGAGCCTTAGTTTATATCAAGGGGGTTTTCATACGCCCAGTGGTGAATGTTGTGATAATTTAAGATACCATCATTGGTAAATGTATATTTGGCCGTAAATAGGATTACTGACGCAAGATCCAGCTGACGAACTTCTCGGCGTTGGAACCTCTTACAGAAGGCAATTCGGCGAGGTTAATCTAAATCCGTTAATCATTGCATGCGTTGAATATGATACGAATGCAAAATTTCTTTCTAACATTTGATGCACAGTAGCTTGGCACACATTTACTTCCCGCGCGAGGGTTATTGTACTTAGGCCCGGATCGGCTTCTACGATACTTAAAATTTCCTCTTCGGCTTGTAGCACTCTGCGTGATCTTTGAGGCCCACGACCTTTAAAACGTGGAATTACTGATCCTGTCCTGAAGGATGACGTCGACGCGGGAAATGTTCTACGTACAAGCTGCAACACTATTCTGTCCTGTTTCACGATAAATTAAGATCATGTAAGTGTCTTCGATATTCGTATACGTTGCCATTACAAACGCACGCATCCACTGCGAATAGCAAGTGCACACTAAATGTAAATCCCAAGGTTCAAAATAGAGCGACGACCGGTGATTCACCGGTATGCTAAATGAGTCAGAGCCGGACTCGAAGAAAGAAATCAAGAAATCATTTTCTCGGTACTACGCGCTTAGTATCGTAATTTTTTGTATTTACGCATTGCTCATGTATATATCTTTTATATATACAGGGTTAGTAAAAAGTCCCGGAACGGTCGAATAACTTTGTTATTTGAAAATTATGATTTCTGAAATTTGGTATGGGGGTATAGTTAATATAAATGCATTTTATGCAATACAGTTAATATTTTTTTCACTTCCGGTTTAATCGGCAATACGTCCAACTTTTTTTTTTTAAATGGAACGCCTAGATTTTTTTAACACTTTTGAATGCAAAATAAAAAACTGCGTTCAGGAAGTATTAAGATGTTTATTTTTATTCAAAAGAAAACAGTTAAAAAATTAAAAAGTGTCCTAATACAGAAAAATCAAGGTACATTTGAAAAAAGTTGTTGTTTAGTGTTTGCATTCTTTTTGCCGTCACATTTGACAATTTTAAAGGCGTTTTAACTTTTGTATCGCTATAAATTTACTTATTTTAAACATTGACACATTTTAAAATGGCAGAAAAACTTACTGAATCAGAACGAATTGAGATATTAATGATGGCGTGGGTACGGTGATCGTCAACGTTCTTTTGAAGAGGTTCATATTTTGTTTAATATTGTTTATCCGGATCGTCACATTAGTAAAAGTACGGTATGCCGAACAATTCAAAAGTTTGAAGTCTTTCGTCAGGTGAAGGATTTACCTAGAAGGGGACGTCCATTAACAGCAACAGATGAAGAAACTAGCTTCAATGTGTTACTTACAGTGGAAGAGAATCATCACGTGTCCACAACAGAATTAGGTCAAATTCATGAGATCTCTCAAAAATCTGCTCATAACGATTCTTAAATTAGCAAGAATGAAAGCCTATAAAATGTATCCCGTCCATGAGTTAACTGACGATGATCCAGATCGTAGACTACAATTTTGCGAAACAATGACGGAATTGATCGAGCAGCAGCCTAATGTTTTAGATCACATCATTTTTTCAGATGAGGCAACGTTTTGTCTCAACGGCACTGTGAACAGACATAATTGTCGCTACTGGTCAATTGAAAATCCGCATTGGATTGAAAAAGTCCATACACAGCGTTCTCAAAAGATGAATGTCTGGGCTGGTCTTGTTGGAAACAACATCATAGGACCATTTTTTATAAGAGGAAATTTAACTGGCAACGTCTACTTAAATTTATTGCGAAATGAGGTTGTTCCAGCACTTGCGGCCCTCTTTCCAAATGCAAACATAGGTGATCACCCTAATGCACATTTTTGGTTTCAACAAGAGGGAGCTCCCCCCCATTTTGCCCATAATGTCCGCGATTATTTGAATGAAATTTTTCCGGGACGTTGGATCGGACGTAGAGGAGCAATCGAATGGCCAGCACGTTCGCCAGATCTCTCGCCATTAGATTTTTTCTTTTGGGGTCACATGAAATGTCAAGTGTACAAAAATCGTCCCCATAATCTTGAACAATTGGAAGAGAGAATAGTTCAAGAAGCCAATCGCATCACTGCAGAACAAATACAAAATTCAATAAGAAATTTTACTGACCGTTTACATTTTTGTCAAATTGTAAATGGAGAGCATTTTGAACAATTATTGTAATCGCAACCTGAATAGACAGGTACCTATCTTGATTTTTCTGTATTAGGACACTTTTTTAATTTTTTAACTGTTTTCTTGTGAATAAAAATAAATACTTCTTAATACTTCCTGAACGTAGTTTTTTATTTTGCATTCAAAAGTGTTAAAAAAATCTGGGCGTTCCATTTAAAAAAAAAAGCTGGACATATTGCCGATTAAACCGGAAATGAAAAAAATATTAACTGTATTGCATAAAATGCATTTATATTAACTATACCCCCATACCAAATTTCAGAAATCATAATTTTCAAATAACAAAGTTATTCGACCGTTCCGGGACTTTTTACTAACCCTGTATATACCCTGCATTATGCATTTTAGGCTATTAATTCTGATTCTCTTTTAATATAAATACTTTAAAAAGCGGAAAATTCTCTCGGGGATGTTATATTTTTTAGTAGTTCGCGATTTTCAATGTTGATCTTATGGCCTGTATCATTAATATGCTGTACCACGCTGGATGAGTCAACCCTCCCGTGCCGGATAATGTGCAATGTGTTCTTAAATCTGGTTCCAATTGCTCTCTTTGTTTGTCCGACATAAACTTTGTTGCAGTCTCCACGCCCAATTTTATAAATGCCGGACTTTTCGTTGACGATCGGTTTATCATTCGCGATACCAACAACAAATTTTGCGATATATTTTGTGCAGTGAAATATGCGTTCATATTATGCTCTTTAAAAATGACTTCAGGTCTAAATTTTGTTCGTGGCTGTTGCTTTTGATTTCTTTTAATGTGAAAACTTGCTCCACTGTCGATTTTCCACGTCTGACACCTCCTTGATATTCCTCTGCCACTTTGTTCTCGTATTTCTTATGTCTTTTCCGTTCTAATCTGGCAACGATTTTATATACCATATCTAAAAGTACAATTCCCCTGTAATTTTTATATTACGTCTTATCATCTTTCTTGTAAATTGGATAAATAAGAACGTTCCTCCAATTTTTATGCATTACTTCTTCATTCCACACTCTTTGTAGCAAATGACCCATTTTCTGTTGCAATACCTGCCCTCCTTCTTTTAATACTTCCACAAGAATTTCACTTTCTCTTTTAAGTCGTTTATAACTTCATATATTTCTTGTTCTGTAGGCTTTTCTACTTCTTCTTCATTGCGGAACACACTAATTCACGAGAAACTTATATTTCGATTATGTGTGCCTTTGTTTATCTGCACAATTACTTATTTGGTTTCCCATTTCTAATAACTCGCCAAGCTTTAATGGAGTTTATTTACGTGGATTACTTTTCTCTACTTACAACAGAACTAAAAATAGTCCTCCCGTATTCAGCGTGCATTTTATGTAACTTGAACTCTAGTATTAACACCGAGAAAAAACCTCTCCTATTGCAACACGGAGCGTTACAAACTTAAAACGTAGTAGGTACTAAGCCGCTTTAGTTGAATAAAGTTTTAAAAGCTCATTTAATTGGTCTAAGAAGCTTAGTGTACATTTTGCGAGATGAACACGAGGATATTTCTAAAACAAAAACGAAACAAAAAAGAACTAGGTCAGTTGTTTTAGTTAGTTAGTTTTTTCGCCCGTCTTCGTGAGAGAAGGATTTAACCTTCTGGTCAGTTCGATATAAAGAGCCTTAATTTAAATATTACTTGTCCAATTAAAAGTTTCTATTCCTGCAAGAATTAAGTAGGTACCTACTGGTGTAAATAAATGTTCGTTAACTATATACTATGATATAAAATATACACAATATCATCACAACATTGCCTACTAAAACAAGCTATATTTGATTTTACTTTACCTGAATATTTGTGTTTCTTTATTGAAAATATCCGACTCAATTTGATCACACCACTCATAGAAGCACACTTTATGACTAAAATGGCCGTAGCAAATATTTTCAGATTTCCAAGATGGCCGCCAGGCGACGTTTTTTTTTTAAACTCAAATAATTATTTGAGTTAAGAATACTTTAAGTATTTAAAAATTATAAAACTATGAAATTTTATAAAAAATTAATCGAATGGGAGGATACGTGTTTAAACTCCATCTTCAAAACGTAAATAAAACACATGAATGTTAAGGAGTAAAAAATATATTGAAATAGTAGTCCACTACAATATTGTTTCACCACACAGTGGCTTCATCAGGTGGATGAAATTAACTAAACAGAATATAAAATTACACACTATTTATACTTTTATAGGAGTGGGGAATAATTAAAATCCCTTTGTTCATTGAGCGCTAAACCTAACTTATTATATCTATTAATTCCTAAACATTCCAATAAGTCTAGTTTCTTACTTTTCTTATGAACATGCAAAATATCAAAATTATTATTAAAATTATGATTAAGTTCTAAACAATAATTAGCAAAAGTAGAATCTGTCTTCTTATATCTGTAACTTTTAGTATGTTCGGAAATAGGTGTAATGAAAGATCTACCTGTCTGTCCTATGTACACCTTACCACACTCACAAGTCAATCTATAGACCCCAGAGTTAAACTTTCTATCTGTTTTGTCCTTGTTATTCTTTAAATACGAGCTAATGTTATTATTAGTTTTATATGAAACATAGCTATTATTAGTACGTTTGATAAATTTATGAAATTTTATCATTGAGTCTTGAAAACAGGCAACTAAATAATAATAAATACCGGTGTAATAGCTTGTTTTTAAAATTTTATAAATAAATCTTCTTTCTTTGATATTTTACGCTAGGAACAAGATATCGAGAAATGGTTTTCACTAACAATAAGCTATTTAGATAGATTTAATTTTTTATAGAATTTTTCAATTTATTATATTAGAAAACGCCCTCTAGCGGCATCACTAAAAATTAGACATATCACAATAAGATGGTTTGATGACCAAGTTTGTTAAAATCCGTTCAGTCGTTTAGGAGTTACAGCTGTTTATTTAAAAAAAAAACATACAATCACCCCCACCACTTGATTTTAATAGATACGTCAAAAAGTGTTAAACAAAAATTACTCGAATAAAGCTTAGATCTAAAAGGCATATAGCTTTTTGGTACATTTACTAGGTGGATTTCAGTGAAAAAGCACTTTAGTCATAAAAATTTTTACCGCAAATCTGTACGACGAATAGTTTCCGGCACTTTGCATTCTTATCTGGCCAGCCTGTACATTGCACGTGAGCCAAAATAAAAAAAAGTGTCCCCAGAAAGGCGACAAATTTAAATAAATAAGATTATAAGCAAGCATACGACACCATCAAGAGAAGCAAGTTGTACGATGCGTTGCGAAAACTCCGAATACCAAAAAAACTCAGAAGACTGGTAGAAATGACAATGAAGAACACACAGAATAAGGTAGCACTGGAAGGAGGGTTATCGAGAGAATTCACTGTAAAACGACAAGGAGATCCATTATCCACAACGCTCTTCAACCCAGTCCAAGAAATCATCCTAAGGGAAAGCGGGATAAACACCAAAGGTTTAATATACGGCTACAAACACCAGTGTCTGGCATATGCGGACGATATAGTACTCATGGCTAGATCAAGGAAAGAACTACAGCATGCATGCAAGCTACTGGAAGAAAAAGCAAGAGAATATGGCTTGGAAATCAATGTGGAAAAGACAAAATATATAGTCATGAAAGACATGGACAAAACAAACTTGATAATAAAATGCTGTGGAAATAGAAGCTATAAAATAGAAAAGGTGGAGCAAACGGAATACTTGGGCGTTACACTAACTAATAAAGGAGATGAAGAAAAAGAAATAGATAAAAGAATAGCAAAGGGAAGCAAGGCAGCAGGGATGTTGGCAAAAGTGATCAAATCGAAAGATATATCGAGGACAGCAAAAATAAGGGTGTATCAAACAATAATAAGACCTACAGTCACATACGCCTGCGAAACTTGGACTATGAATAAGAAACAACAAGAGAAATTAGAAATATGGGAGCGCAGAATTCTCAGAAAGATATATGGAGGAGTCAAGGACCGCGAAATTTTCAGAAGAAGAACAAACAGAGAAATAACAGAAATGTACAAGATGCCAAGTATTACCCAAGTAATTAGGATGCAGAGAGCAAGGTGGCTGGGGCATATAGGTAGGATGACAGAGGATAGATGGGTTAAACGAGTGCTCAAGGGTGGCGATGGAGGAAGAAGGAGAAGAGGAATGGGATGAAATGGCTGGATGAGACTAGAAAAGATTTGAGGACAATGGGAGTGAATGACTGGCAAAATGAGGCAAAGGATAGAGAAAGGTGGAAAGAAAGAGTGAAAGATCTCGGAGCCAAGGGTCACTAGGCCTGCAGAGCTGTTATACAGGGTGTGGCATTTATCTGTGGACGAGCGATTGTGGCTAACCTGTCCACTTAAGTGAAATATGTTTTAGATAAAAGTGATTCAGGATCAAATACTCTACACCACAAAATTATTTTTATATATACAGGCTGGTCAGTTTAGCCTACGCGGTATACAACTTTGTTATTTTAAATGGAACACCCTATATTTCATTACATTTTTGGATTCCCCTATGCAAAATAAAGTAGATTTAATTTACATACCCTACACCGAAACCGAACAGCTTCGGAGTTATTCGACTTTTTAGAAAAAAAAATGCATTTGCTTGGGTCACTTGGAAAATCAATAGCACCGTTACTTATGACAATTTTACGATTGTTTTGTAGTATAGTCGTGACAATATTTGAAAGTGTATAACCAATTCATAATTTCTTTGTTATATTATACAGGGTGTTGTTAAAGTGACAATAAAATTAGGCATCTTTAAATAGACGAAACTCATTTTTTTTAAATGGAACACCTTGTATATTTTCGTGCCATATAATACGGAATTAAGTCCTCTTTCAATCGCATATAACATTTCCTATAGCTAAAGTTAATACTTTTTGAGTAATTTTAAATAATGTGCTATTTTGTAGAAAAATGGTTATTATATCCTTACTGTAACAAAAATATTTTTTTTCCTTTAATTAAATCAAGAATTAGAATCTCTAATTGAAGAAATTAAAATAAAAAACAAACCCATGAAGGTAATTTAATAATAATAGAAATCTCAAATTATAAAAATAAAAATAAATAACAATAAAAATTATAAAAGACCTTCAAAATGACCGCCTTCATTATTTATGCAGGTGGTTAAACG
The DNA here is from genome assembly GCA_949128085.1 of Cetonia aurata. Lineage (NCBI taxonomy): Eukaryota > Metazoa > Arthropoda > Insecta > Coleoptera > Scarabaeidae > Cetonia > Cetonia aurata. The sequence goes on along the minus strand of OX421889.1, from coordinate 24,421,193 downwards.
TTGGGCAAATGAATTTCTGACGTTCAGAAGCATATTATGGCCAATTTCATTAAAAGCTCTAGAAATCCTGCGTCTCATATCTTCTGGTGTAGTTGGTACCTCTTCATATACTTTACTTTTGATGTACCCCCATAGAAAGAAATCCACGGGGGTCAAATCAGGAGATCGTGCTGGCCATGCAATAGGTTCTCCCCTACCTATCCATCTAATGCCATACATTTCATTTAAAGTTTCTCTTACTGCATGGTGGTTGTGGCTGGGCGCACCGTCGTGTTGGAACCACATATTTAGTCTGTTTTGCAATGGCACATCTTCTAGCAGGCCTCCTAATTCGTTCACAAGAAAGTGCCTATATCTCTGACCCTTTAAATGTTGTTCAAAAAAGTACGGCCCGATAACATTGGTACCAATGATACCGCCCCAAACATTAAGTGACCATCTGTTTTGGCGACGAGTTTCACGAATAATGTGAGGATTTACATCTGAGTAATAATGAAAATTATGTCTGTTTACGCATCCATTATTATGAAACTGGGCTTCATCTGTCCACAACACATTACTCAAAAAATCCGGATCTTCGTTCATTATTACTCTAATTCTGCGACAAAACTCTACCCTTCTATTCAAATCTTCTGGTAACAGTTCTTGGTGGAGTTGAATTTTATAAGGGTGATACTTATTTTTCTTAAGCATTCTTTCTAATGACCTCGTACTGATGGTTAAATTATTGCTCATTGTTCGCAAGCTAATATGAGGATCTTCTACAATAGTTTGCAAAACCATTAATGCGTTTTCTTCGGTAGTCACAGTTTTTGAACGACTATGAGATCCGTACTTAACAGAACCATCATTTTCAAACCTGGCCATCAAACGTTCAAAAACTTCCGTTCGAGGATGTCTGCGGTTTGGATACCTCTGTATATAAATTCTACTTGCCAGTAAGCAATTGCGCCCACTCTCACCTAGTATAAAGGCCATATCTATGAGCTCTTCCTTCGAGTAGTTCATATTTAATTTGAAAAAAGTCAATAATAAAAAATAACAAGCAACGGATAACAAAGAATGTGTAACATAAACCAAGAAACAAGTAACAAGCAACAATAATAAAACTAGGAAATGCACACTGTCGTCAAAATGCAGAAAAATTGGTAATACAACAATAGTTGTACATAAAATTTGACAGTTAGCTAGATACGCTTAGTTCATTTATTATTACAAAGCATGGGCTACTATAATTTTATTTCGATACCTATTTAGGTATATGATGATAAATGCTTATCATGTAGGTACATAAATAAAATTGTACCTAGTATAAACCAACGATGGATAAAATATACGGATGTTTACTCCAAAAATTATTATAAAAAATATCAAAATCATCTTTACAGCACTTGATTTTGCCATAAATGTTTTTTTCTTAGAATATCGATCAATTACTGTTTTTCTTGCACTAGATAGCACATTATTTAAAATTACTCAAAAAGTATTAACTTTAGCTATAGGAAATGTTATATGTGATTGAAAGAGGACTTAATTCCGTATTATATGGCACGAAAATATACAAGGTGTTCCATTTAAAATTTAAAAAAAATTAGTTTCGTCTATTTAAAGATGCCTAATTTTATTGTCACTTTAACAACACCCTGTATAATATAACAAAGAAATTATGAATTGGTTATATACTTTCAAATATTGTCACGACTATACTACGAAACAATCGTAAAATTGTTATAAGTAACGGTGCTATTGATTTTCCAAGTGACCCAAGCAAATGCATTTTTTCTTCTAAAAAGTCGAATAACTCCGAAGCTGTTCGATTTCGGTGTAGGGTATGTAAATTAAATCTACTTTATTTTGCATAGGGGAATCCAAAAATGTAATGAAATATAGGGTGTTCCATTTAAAATAACAAAGTTGTATACCGCGCAGGCTAAACTGACCAGCCTGTATATATAAAAATAATTTTGTGGTGTAGAGTATTTGATCCTGAATCACTTTTATCTAAAACATATTTCACTTAAGTGGACAGGTTAGCCACAATCGCTCGTCCACAGATAAATGCCACACCCTGTATATATAAAAATTGTAGCTTCATTTGGAATAGGCCTGTTGTTTTTTTTAGCTGCAAACATGTCGCATACCCTTTGAAAAGAATTGCCAGCGTGATACCACCGCAATAATTTCAGCTCTCTCCTCCACAGTATAGCGCGGCATTTTGCGCAAAAATATGTATTTAAAACTTAGACAATCAACTTACTAGAACTGACTAATAATACTGATCACTGATCAGTCTACACGTGCTATTATCGTACTACAGCGCCACACCTCGCTGTTAGGTAGAGTGGGAGACGGTGAGAGTATATGTACTTCCCCGCCGTTTACTTTGCAGAGATTCAGACTGTATTTGGATGGACCAAAAATGGATGGATTACGTCACAACTTTTTGTTCAATGGTTGGAACATTTCATCACTCAAAGTTGGAATAGAATAAGAATAAGCAAGAAATAAACTTTATTAGTAAAAAAGATTATCACCATAGAAACAAAATGAAATGACCTTATAATTACTGACATCTTCGCTACCCCTATGGATATTCGACAGTGCATCGGATTTTACATTACGAGCTAAACATGAAGTTACAACCTTTCTAAAATTCTACTACAGATAATGCAGGAATACGTTTAGTGATGGTAATGTGAATAAAATTAAACTTTATTTAACAAAAACCCATTACACTATCTATCTATTTTCTTAAATAGATCGTAGTCGGTCCATCCACGAGTTTTAAAATCGCATTCCTGCTAGAAGGACGTAAAATCCTAATAAACCTGTTCGGTGGACACACTAAATAATAAAGAATAAGTATTTCGTTATCCGATGTGACCCATTAATTTTAAATATTCCAACGAGAATTAGACCGATTTATTCCGGCCGTTAATTATTTTCCAGCGAGTTGTAAAATTAGCCGTGAGGCAATAACCATTGTATAACAATCTTCGATGCATATTAACGAAAGCGGGCAACTTTTTTCATCTCCATTCGCACGGCATAATTAAATTACGGCTATAAAACGTTCTCCCGACAGCGCAAAACATCTTGTAATATTTCTCCTACCCCACCATCGCCCTGTCGTCTCTGCGGGGGGAAACACTCAAACGTTCTTCGCATAATTAATATCGATTTTCGCGAACCGTCGTGGTTTCCACCACCACCACCACCGCACCGTCGGGACAGCGGAAGGAGAATGGAACGGTGTAGTGCGGACATGCCAGCGGAAAATATAAAGGAAATTCTTAAGCCGGTGCGTCGCTTCCCAGCTTATTATTATACCGGTTCTTCCCGCGTCGGTTACCTTTCCCAGACATTTAGGATGAATGCGCCCGGAGGTAGGAAGGATAAGATGGGGAGGTGCAGGCGTAGGGCGCTAAAACTTTAGCGGCGAATCGCACGACTGTTCGACTATTAATAATTGGAAAATGAGACGGCGCGGCACGTCTGCAGGTACCTGCGTCTGAGGGCGCCGGGGGTTCCCCCATTTCTGCCTGGTCGACCCGTCTTTTATGAAATAATTTCGCGAGCGCTTTCACTCGGGTTTGATTTACAAGTTGTATTAGTTGAGACAAAGAGCGGCCAGGTGGCACGTCAGGTGGGGGTTTGGAATTATTACAGCTGGCGTGAGGCGTTTAGTGATGAATAGATACCACGACAGAGAGAGAAAGACCAAGGAAAAGATATGTAGCAGAACTAGGTAAAAGACAATGAAATCACACCAAAAAGTTTCATTAGTGTCAAAATACTATTCCATTTTATATGAATTAGGGCAGAGTTGAAGGGATATGACTTTTTCCTAATCTGTATATCTTAATTGATCTTAATACAGAGATAAATGTCATAATCATAACCTGTTAATGTCACTGCTGACAACCCATAAAATATGCAATGATGAGAATGCACACTCAAAAAATATATAGGGAATTATTACTATAATATTGTAGTTGAAAAGATGTAGTTATAGTTACTACAATTGTAAAAGCCAGTCCTAATCCGTTCTCGTACAGCTTACTACATTATTGTGTCTAACATTGTGTAGTATATTTTAACAGTACAACGATATGAATTTGTAATATATTTTTGTTTTAAAGTATTGTTGTAAAAAATATATTGAAATAATAGTCCACTACAATATTGTTTCACCACACAGTGGCTTCATCAGGTGGATGAAATTAACTAAACAGAAATATAAAATTACACACTATTTATACTTTTAAACCTAGGAGTGGGGAATAATTAAAATCTCCACTCCTAGGTTTAAAAGTATAAATAGTGTGTAATTCTATATTTCTGTTTAGTTAATTTCATCCACCTGATGAAGCCACTGTGTGGTGAAACAATATTGTAGTGGACTACTATTTCAATATATTTTTTACTCCTTACATTCTTGTGTTTTATTTACGTTATAAACACTTTGTTCACAATAGTATGCCACACTATGCCAACATATGCCACACAGTTTTTACTATATTGATTATTGATATAAATATAAATTATTTGCGGAATTGCGGAAACAAAGGTGATTACTGAATAAAAGCAAACAAAAATGTGTTTTGATCTTCGCAGTTAATAAGTGCCAGCAATCATCCCGCCAATACGCCATTTTATATTAGTCGTTAATAAGGCGTACATGGTGGTGGTCATGTGATTTGTGTGTTCTTATGTCGTGTCCTATGGTACTCCGTCCATTAGATAATATACACCGTGGCCAGAAAAGGGCGGATAATCGCCAGGTAGAACGATTCTTTGTTCAATTCTGAGGCGATAATCTTAATCCAAAAAAGTTATACGATCCTTCCTTAAGGCATACGACACCATCAAACCTTAAGATGTACGGCTAAAATTTAGCAAAATTCGTCAAATTTATCTATATAAAATCATTGTGGTGAAATTTAGAAATGGAATTATCTCAAATGCATTCATGTAACTAATCGATTAATACCAATGGTTTACATTTTTAACATTTCTTCATTGGCGTTTTTGAAATTAAAGTACATATGGCAACGTGGTACTGTAAGGCTGCTTGTTTAAAAGTAATAAGTAGTTGTCCATTTTTGACGTTTCTCATGTGACATTTGGCTGTTGAAATAAGATAAACATTTTGTGCTGTTCTTAATACTGAACAATGTTTACCTTTGGAGAATACACCGACATGTATATGGTATTCGGATTTGCAATGGAAATGCAAACTTGGCAAAAGAGGAATATCAAATACGGTATCCACAATGATGACATCCATCCACCAACACGTTCCGTAGATTGGATCAGCGACTTAGAAAAACTGGCACCTTTATACCGAATTATCGTAACAGCGGTAGACCTAGAGAGCGTCGAACAGTTCAATTAGAAGAGCAAATATTGGATGCTGTTTACGAAGATCCGACGTCCAGCACAAGACAAATAGCTCGGGAACTGAATATTCCTAGCAAAACAACAGTGCACTCAGCACTATCTCAAAATCTTTTGCGTCCGTTTCATGCAAGGAAAGTGCAGCCTTTGTATGTAAACGATAATGTGTAACAATGTTTTACAAAGGATTCAAGAACAGCCGAACTTTTTATTGCATATTCTCTGAAGCGACGAATGCTTGTTTACGAGAGATGGCGTCTTTAATAGCCATAATTTTCATTTTTGGGCGGACGAAACTCCCAAGGCAGTAAGGGAAATTGGACTTCAGAGAAGATTTTCGGTAAATGTTTGGCTGGGGATTTTAAATCTCCGAGTTGTTGGACCAATATTTCTTCCAAATCGTCTAAATGGAATTCAGTACGTTATCGTTTTAGAAGAAGTACTGGATAATATTCCATTGAATTTGAGACCCAACATGTTGTACATGCATGACGGGGCACCCGCTCACAATGCCAGAATTTCGAGGGATTGGTTAAACGAACACTTTCCGAATCGGTGGATAGGGCGTAACGGTCCAATAGCATGGCCAGCAAGATCTCCCGATATTAATCCTCTGGACTTTTTCGCTTGGGGGTTTTTAAAGGAAAAGGTCTAAAATTACGGCGGCAGTTCGATTAATCACCCCGGATATGTTGGAGCGCGTTTTGAATTCGCTTCCTCGAAAATTGGAATTATGTCTGGAAACTGATGGCGACCAATTTGAGCAGTTGTTATAATTTTTTCATATTATCTTTAAATTTCAATAAAATTTTTATCCATGTTAACATAAAATTCTTGCCAATTTGCGTATTTACCTGATTTATAGTAAATAATAAAATGATTACTGCCACAGTACTTGTCTGATTAGGTGTTGGCAAATTTACAATTCTTTTAAGCTGCTCGTGTGACTTAAGAAAACACTGTAGGTACTACTTTTCTCAATTAAGATTGTCAACTCAGAATTAAACAAAGATTTGGCCTGCGTGGTGTTTGTCCGCATTTTTCTGGCCACCGTGTATACATTAATGACGACGGATGCGAAAAGTTATTTAGTGAGTTGGGGGTTAGAACCGTTGGTGAGCATTTTTGAAGGTAAGACATTGAAATATATCTTGAATATAAAAGTATAGGCGTGTATGTATGTATTTAGCATTAAATTGTTTCTCTTTATCTGTGTAACTACCTATTACTGGTTCTGCTATGTGTTTATATACATACAATTACCTATAGAGGGTAAATGCAGTAGGTAATTCTTGGGTTGTCTGGAATCTATTACGTCATAATAACAAATAATTATAATATTATCTAATTCTAAATGACGCAAAACGAGAGTTCCCTAGCAGCACAAGAATCGGCATGATATCGGCTAAGCTTCGCCGATATTGCTGACCGATGTCGTAATTATAGCGGCCGCTGATATCATACCGATACAAAATGTGAACATTTTGCAATATTGGTTCGATATCGAAATTCCAGTACTTATCCGATATCGAAATTCCAACATCTATCCGATATCGAAACTCCAATACCTATCCGATATCAATACAATTAAAATTAGATACAATATCATCAGTAGACCGATATATGATTGATACTTACCCAACGTTTTCTATGCTCCGCCGATAAAGTTTTAGTCGTCCTGGGATATCGCACCGATATTGGTGTGATGACTAATTTCTACATATAAGTATGTAGTTTATCTATCCACGATAGTGGATATTTATACAGGCTGTCCCGAAAGTAGTTCCCGAAACGGAAAAGGGTTATAAAGAGTATAATTTCGAGTCAAATTAGCCCCATATGTGATTATTCAATTCTAATAAGGTTTTTGCGAGTTTTATAAAGATCTTCCACAAAAAACGTTCATAAAATTATAGGCAAAAACAGTATTCTTTTGTAATGTTAGAATTTAGAAAGAAATTAGAAACCATCAGGATGTACTTTTGATAATATCACAATGTTTAATTTCAATTTAACTTCATTAAAAAATAACTTCATTCTTATTGTCGTACTCTTTTGTTTGTTGATAATTTAATGAACGTTTATATGAAGGAAGATTTTTAGAAAAAATAAATGATTCGTAAACTATGCATCGAATAATAATCACACCTAGGATTAGTTCGACTGGAAATGACACCCACTATAACACCTTTGTGTTTGAACATTTAATTTCGGGGCAGTCTCTATAGTCATATTCATATTGAACAATGCGGAAAAAATACATCAGATTCATAATCACATTGCACATGTAATGTTTTTCAAATTGTTTGCCACCATTTTCTGTGTATAATAATTCATGACAAAATAGAATATTATGCGCATAAAATAATATACGTAATGAAGGAAAGACTTTATGTAATAGAAAGTAAATAAAGCAATAAATTTCAAGAAAAAGTACTAATATAAAAATACTTAATATGTTTATTTATGAGTAATTGACACAAATATTTAACGACATACCTAATTAATAAAAACAAAAACTGAAAATAACTAGGAAAACATGAAACCGAAAACAAACTCAATATGTGCATATTTTAAACGAAAAGTAATTTAACATTTGTTACAGTTTAATTTTTAACAAATCAATAACAACAAAAATTCTAAGTAATACCTAAAAAAATCCAGTCCTCTAAATTATTCGTTCGCTAAGACGTTATATTCTTCTTCCTTTCTTTTCTGTCCCCATCTCATCTATTGATATTCGTCTCTGTCCCATCCGGCTGTTTGACTCTAATTGCTTCTGTAAATAAAAATAACAGTTTTGATATAGAGTTGCAAATAAAATAATAATGCCTGTAACATTACCTAGAAATACTACGTATATTTCCAATTTATCAAAAGCTTCTTTAGATTGTCTCTATTTTCATGAATAATTTACATTAATACTTTTCGAGAGGATTTGTTTTAACATTAGATATATGCTTCCTTTAACGTACTTCCCCCAATTAAGCACCACATACGTATCTAAAAAAAAGTGTTTTTCTTTAGTGTATGAAGTACGCTTGTAATTTATTTTATTCTATTAATGCGAAACGTTTTTTACGCTACACATATTGTAGAAACAATGCTTTCACGTAAAATAAGAAATTTACAAGAGTCTTCCATTTTGTTAACGCTGCATATTTACACAATAAATGAGTACTAATCATTAAATTAAATTATATACTTGATACATACATAAAACATTATTCATAAAAATTTCCTTACCTTTATAAGCTTCATTCACCCATTTTATAATGTGCATAACGCTTACTATAATGCAGCGACAAAATAAATAATGGCAACCACTTCACCTGGTCGCACTGGTCGTCATGCTCACACTGCAATAAGGAACGCTATGATGGATTGTGGTAGGTGGTGGTGGTAAGATATTGCGCGTAGATCTAACTCCCATAAACATTGCGTTTAGATGCCAATTTTTATAATCACGGCTGAGTTAGAAAATTGCATTTGCATATTCTTAAGTTATAAATCGCTTCACCTTCTAAAACTGTTTTATAGTCGATATTAATTTTAATTTCACAATTGATGTCTCAAACGTTGAAATTTTATATCTGAACGCTCTTGTAATGCGGCTATATTTCAATCAACCAGTCCGTATAGATTTAGGATATTAGCCGACTTCCTATCGTCAAAAAAATGACAATAGTCAAATCCATATACCTCATTTCTATCAATATCGCAGCGGCGTTTATTAATGATATCGCCCTGATATATATCTTGAGTTTCCAGCCGATGATCAGCCGATACATCAAACGTTCAACCGATATTTTACCGATAATGGATCTTTTGTATCGCAGTGATATCGTATACTGGTAGAAAGCCGATATCGGCACAATATCTTTGATATCGACCCGACATCAGGATATCGGCCCTATATAAAGCCGATCATTAGCCGATGATTTGTGCTGCTAGGGTTTATATTATGTACACGTAATTTTAATTTTATAGATATGTAATATTAATGCACGTTTATTTTTATCGTAACTGTACAAATTCTTTCTATTGTCCATATGTCGGTGGCTTTTACACCTTTTACTGATGTGTAATAATTTCTAGACAGTACAATTTTCTTTCTGTTACATATAGTTGAAATCGCAATACATATTTGTGGGTTTACATTGGCTTCTTTCTTTTTTTAATGTCTGCATTTAACACCTATATCTACCTACAGAGTATATCAACTACTTTATGTATCTGTTGCTATAAACCTTACATTTATGAATTATGTTAATAGGCTCCATTCTGTAAGAATTCTGTTAAAATTAACATGTTAAAAATTAAGTTATAACAATAAGATATAGGGAAGTTAAATTTTAATTTTAACAGAATGCTTACACAGGGCTCCATGTTTCCAGTTATATTGCTTAAAGTATATTTATAAAGAGCCCCGTTAGTCACTACAAAACTTAATTTGTATTTATTTCCAGAATATTTCTGACTTGGATGTGGAGCCACAGTTGCGGGCAGAAAGAAACGCCAGATTTCAGTTCCCAGTACAACAGATACCAACAATAGTTGGAGAACTTCTTAACGTAACGGACTCATATGTATGCACTTATATCAAATATAAAGTTGTGGATACATGTTTTAAAATAGTGTTTGCATTAGGTGCTGAGTATCCAATAGAATGCGATCAGGTGGCATTTCAGTTTCATTGAAGAAATCTGAGTAAAAAATGTTTGTGTTACAAGACAGTATCTTTTTCAATAAAAATGTGTTACGTTGAAAATATTATCTAGTAATTGTATTTTTCAATAAAATTCTTGTTTTTATTAATTTTTATTTCCTTATTGCTTTGCTAAGTACACACATATGTATAATGTTCGTACAACTAATAGAATAACTATTTGGTTGTGCAAATATAGTATTTACCAGCGTAAGTATATACTTATATAAAATTTTACTAATTTTTGCAACACTTCCTTCCTAAATAGTATCTAATAATATTTCGTGAAAAGCGTTAGATGCTATAGTGATAATTATTACTACAGGTTCTAGTAACTTATAGTTTTCATTGTTTACCGCGCAACAGCCATAGGTACAAGTAGAAGTGTTTTCAATAAATACAGTGCGAATCGCCATTTTCCGTCGCAGAGTTTCCCAAATATTCTTTCACTTATTGTTAGTGTTATACTTTGTAGCACACCTTACGAGTGCATATTACAAACTGTTGCATAGTTTAGCGTAAAAATTACGACAACTGTGTTGATTCAGTCTTATTTGTCTCTCAGAGAAATTGCATAAAGTATTACAATATTGTAGTAAGCTCTCTCAAAAATAAAATGACCGTACTATCTATATTGTTGTCGTAAATTCTTTTACAAATTCTAATACACATCCTTATACACGTTAGACACAATTTTGTGTGACTTTTCATTACAGATTGCGCCTGGTGCATATATTACTGTAATTTGTAGCGATATGGAATACAATTGTAACAAAATTTGCTAGTTTTTTTTTTGGTGCATTTGCAGTGTTCAGAATACAAAACTAGAAAATCGGGCCGGTTCACCCGGCCTACTAATCAGTCGTTTGATGTCCGCTTACCGCCCCCACTCGGCAGAAAGTAGAAAGCCCGCGCTCCACCTGGAACGCACCACTTACGCCCCAACTCGGCAGACCAGCCAGACCGCAACACTCTCCGTTAACCCCCGTCTACACCTGTGACTGGTTTGGGATCGTCGGTACACCCTGTATATTCCTTTTGTTTTAATTCTTGCCTGTCACTTGTAAAAAGACTCGACGCTTCGCATCTGGCAATCTTTTATTTGTGTGATTGGTTTTCCTTAATTTATTGTTTTTTTTTAAATTTTTTTTTTTTTGTCAAACGTGCCTCTTTAAAGAAGACATGACGCTGCGAGTCTCGCTGTCGTTACACTCGACGTTACGCGTCACGTTTAACGAATTTGCAATTTCTTGATTTTCTGTTTTTTTTTTTAATTTTGCGCGTCAATTTAAAATGATTTGCAATTTCCTAATTTTTAAATTTTCCTCATTTTTTTTCAAATGCGGGTGTTTACGCGTCACGTTTAAAAGATTTACAATTTCTTAATTTTTAAATTTTTCTCAAGTTTATACTTTTGTTTTAACTCTTATTTTTTTTTCAAACGCGCCTGTTTAAAAAAGACTGGTCGCTGTCGCTACACTCGACGTTACGCTCCACGTTAAAAAAATTTGCAATTTTCCCTATTTTTGTATTTGTTTTAATTTTGCTTTTTTCTTTTTCAACCGCGTCTCGCTTTAAAAAGGAGTATGTAGTGAAAACGTTCGTGTAAATATAATTTAAATTTATTTACTCACTATTTAAATTCACAAATAATATCAAATCAAAAAGACCTCGATGACATCGGAAACTGGGACCATCGCAGACCAATCTCTACTGAGCAAAGCAACGTTGTGTTCAGCTTATCTACCAAAATCTGTAACATTTCATCAATTCAGTGAAATCCGCTACCAATATATGCTACCAATATTTACCATGCGGTCCGGTTGACTATCAGTCACGGGGTTCGGAGTTCGAATCCTAGCGCCTGCTACTACCCAAATTTCAAATTGGAGCTATTTTGTTTGATAGGAGAAAAAATTATTTCTTAACAACAAGTGTAGGATATTGTTTAAGATTTTGCATATTTTTCACTAGTTTTTGTACACGTGGTGACATCTGTTGATGGCGTCCACTTTCTGTAACTATTGGCAAATGTTCTTGCGCACAGCGAGCCTAACCTATTTTATAATAATTAAGAAAAAAGAGGTCGAGTGAAGTAAGACGACACGAACGTGTTAATGTATTTTTAAACTAATAAAATCATTTTTACACAACCAAAAAAGTCAGTCAAGGCGTAATTTATTTCCAAACAGATATACTGCGTATAACTTTCTTTTACAAGTTTACCTTAACAGTTTTCTTTATTGATCTTCCCTGGTGACAATTAATTTGAACGAATACAATGTTGCTTTTCTGTGCTTCGGTGTTAGAACTAACTCCAAATTTTTATGTGAGTATGTACTTAATTTCTTAAATTCTTTAATTCGAAAACATATCACTTGACAGTTTTAAACCTTTATTTTTATATTTCAATTCAAAGTCACGGGACGGGGACTTATTATTTAAAAATATATACTAGCTCGGCCACTATACACCTGGTATAAATGATTTTTTTATCATCCGCTTTCTATATTTTACTCTCCCATTTTGGATAGGTTCCGATAACAATGAATCAATTACGATGTATTCATTTTTCAATATTATCAATAAAATGGTCGCACGTCCTGCTACTTAACGTAATTACGTACATGAATGTATCGTTGGTAATTTATCTAATTAAAAATTTAAAGCACTAATAATTTCATTCAAATATCAATTAAAATGAAATTATGTTTTACGCTCACATCGCGTCCCAACAAAATGCCAAAACTTCTGCATTATTTATTTGAAAATAATGGTCTATAATTTATTATATTCCCTGTTTTCGATGCCCAATTTGCGTGAAATAATCAGAAAAATTAATACATACTACATTGAGTGTAGCGTTATTATAAATGCAAATTGAAATATGTAATTTATAATTTATGACAAAATCTATGAGTTAAAAAAATGTATGGGAAACCTCATATTAAAAGGCGAGAATCAAGAGATGGCGCTACCGTTCAGATTTACAAACAACGTAATGAGGAATTGCACTTTTTTTAAATTCTTGTTAAAATAATGTTATTTTGTGCATGACCTAAATATATATTTACACTGAAATTTTGACGGTTTTCTGTAAAGTAGTTCTTGAAATATAAATTTTTTAAGATCTTTATACGTCACAGGTACGTAGTAAAATTTTATGAATGAACGAGAATATGGCAACATAGAAATTACTCCCCCGTAATAATCACAGATTGCAGTCATTTACCGGCTGCGAAATACGATATTATTAAGGTGCTATGCAGGTTATGGTCACAAAGAAATTTGGGATTCGGCATTATTTCTGCATCTTGTTTTAGTTTGCGTTTAAAGTTCTCCAATTTATCGTAAAAGAACGAATTCTGAAAGATTATAACCTCCAAAACGCGTAAAATAAACACAGAATATCATAATAATACGTTTACGCCATCTGTACGCGCAAAGCATGCGAACTTAATATTACTTATCTGCGATGATGATGCGAACTACGATGACTATCGCTCCATTGCCAAATCATGCCGACTATGAATTTATGAATGAAAGAACTTGTGACGTCAGAGCACTTTAAAAAAATTAATTATGCCTTAATGAGAAACAATTTAAAAGACAGTTTAATGATGGGCTATATATTACAACATTCTCTATCATTCTATGACATAAAAAAAAGTTGTGCAATTCCTCATTCGTTTTTCTTATTGGAATATATCTAGATTTATACCACAGACAAGAGAACATAACAGACCATCAGCTAGATAGGGCGACTAGAATTGTTCATAGGACTGATACTAGATGTCACTATAAGTAACGTCTGTACATAATTTTATATATCGCTAAAAGAGCGCCAACAGCATCAAGCCCGGACACAGTACAATGTTGCCACTGCTCTTGTAGACGGCGCGCCGACAAAGCTGTTACATCTATAGGACACCGCCGCTAATCCGCTTCTTTAAAATACCTCGTATTTTTTTATAAAAACATGGCAAATCTTGGTATCAACTTTCCTTTGGCGAATTTTTTCTTCAAACTCGGTTGTTCTAGTTTATTTCTTTTACCCTGCCATTAGTTTATCCTTCCCGTTATTAAAAAAAAACGGGCATTTTGTGCTTTCAGTTAGTTATTATGTCGCATACATCGTTCACAGCTATTGTCGAATTACCATATTTTAAAAACTATATACCATTAAAAGTTTCAATTAGGTGAACATTTATGTCGAAACAGGAGTTTTAGATGGGAAAAATTTGATTTTATTTTATTTGAAATAGTATAGCAGGCATAGCACAATGAGCCCGGTAAGCGTGGCCTAAGTGCCAGGGTTGGGCATCATTCAATAATTTTTTATTCAAATAATTATTTGAATGAAATTTTCATCTGTTATTGTTGAATAAAACTATGAGAAATCATTTGAATAAAGCATTATTGGAATGATTCTTGCACCAAATAAATCGTTATTCAAATAATTTATTACTGAATAACACCGAAATAAATTTAGATTAGGTATATGCCTACATGTTTGTGCAGGTAATCATATAAAAATTATCGCTAATGTTACGAAGTGCATCGGTAGGACGGCATGCCAGTAATAATTATATCCGCCGACATTTTCGATATTCCTCTAGATTTACGTGATGTCATCTTTGAAGTCGATAAACAAACCTTCAAGCTTATCAAAATTCCACAATTTTTTCCCACACAAGTTTAATCTCTTTAAAAATTGGCCTGCAATATTTAAATAAAATCCGCTGATGTTAGAAAGTGTACCAGTACCACATGGCAGTAATAATTATATCGGTCGATATCTTCGACATCCCTCAAGATTTACGTTTTATTGTTTTTGAAACCGATAACCAAACTCTCAAACTTACGAAAATCACATTTATTTTTTTTTCACAACTTCCAATGTCCTTAAAAAATGGCGACTAATATTAATATAAAAGTTCCCGCTAACGTTAGAAAATGCATCGGTATGCATGTTTCACACAAAGATGTTTGGTCGTTATTTTCCCATTTTTTAAATTAAGGACAACATTTATAGCATTTTCGACTTACTGCACTTTTATCACTGATTGTATTTCCATCTTATTTTAATATATAATATTAGTAAGGGAGATAGATATACTCCACGCGTAAAGTGCAATAAGTCGAAAACGCTATTAGTTCCGCTGTGATCGCACGGGTGTAGTTTTTAAAATTAAGGCAGTGCATACTATTTTATTGTGTTCTTGCTTCTTTCTGACATTCTGGATGATTCTTTCATTTATTTTTATAGTGAAAATAAAATTTAGGTATTATTTATTACTTATTTATTCCTAATAACCTACAAATATTAATAGAATGTTTATTAGCTTGTTGTTTGTAGATGGTAATTATATGTAATACCTATATTAATTAACTTAAAATCAAATTATAGCAATTAGTTTTATATTTATGCATTTCTGACTATATCATCATATAATATCATTAAACATCTTACATACACACGAATACCGTGTATATTTCATACTTTTTAATTACGTTTTCTTATGTGAAAATGAATCAAAATTATTGACAGCGTCGCACATAATTCCTGTATTTTAGCGGCGCCATCGCGTGCCGATTAGTTCAAGTTAGGGTCTATATATATAACACAGGGAAGCAGGGGCAAACATCCTGCTTCCTTTTACCCTTGTTTATATATATCTAGTTATTCAACCGGTTTGAAGTACCTTTGGATGGCGTTCAGATGGCGTGTCAGGTTTGGCGTGCCCATTAATTTTTTTTAATAATGTTGCATTGTAATTTCTTAATTTTGATTGGTTTTACTTTGTTATTAACTGCCAAGTTTATTTCAGAATCTGTAACCAACATAGCTCGCATTCCAATGAATATTTGGCGGTATTTAATTTCATTCATCAGTACTTTTATATACTATCGCCGCCAGATATCAGCACTTTACGCAGCTCGGTTGAATAACTATAAAATATATAAACAAGGCTTTTACGTTAATGAAGAATTCTGAAAGATTATAACCTCCAAACCGCGTAAAATAAACACAGAATATCGTAATAATACGTTTACGCCATCTGTACGCGCAAAGCATGCGAACAGCGAACTTAATATTTCTTATCTGCGATGATGATGCGAACTATGATGACTATCGCTCCATTGCCAAATCATGCCGACTAAGAATTTATGAATGAAAGAAATTGTGACGTCAGAGCACTTTAAAAAAATTAATTATGCCTTAATGAGAAACAATTTACAAGAAGGTTTAATGATGGGCTATATATTACAACATTCTCTATCATTCTATGACATAAAAAAAAAGTTGTGCAATTCCTCATTAAAAAAAAGTGCAATTCCTCATTCCTCATTACTGTAAATAAGCAGAGCATAGTTGAGAATTTCTATTTTACCCTACAGTAGTGGCTCTATCTATTAGCAAAATTTGAAAATTAACTTCCAATTAACCGATTTAGAGAAATTCTCGGTATGCGAGGACGGGCATTATTCTGCAAGAAAAGTGAACTCCTCGGTGTTGCAATTACCAGAAAACAAATAAAGCAAGGTTTTTTTATAAATTTCTATTACACAGAAAGAATTTATAAATAAATATATATATAAAAGAATTATTTTTGCTTAGAAACGAATCACAGGTTGATAACATTAATAAATCAATCTCTATTCTTCTGAAGACTAAAACCAGCCCCGCCAAAAACTTGAAACTCTTCATTTTCCTTATCCTTACTGCCCCCAGGCTTTTCTATCCCTCGTATAAATCTCAAAGTGCCAATTTGGTAATCGTAGTCCGGGATCCCCCTAACATAAACCGGTTTAGGTTGTGGCGCATCCAACGATGTAGAATCTTTCCTCTTCTTACCATCCAGCCGATTGCCTTGGCCACGGAAAGCTACAAATCCAGACGGTTCGGGCATTAGATCTGCGGGATCAATCACCATATCTTCTTCAGCCGGCTTCTTCACATATTCTTTCTCTTGGTAGCCGACAGGTGCTGCAAATTCTACCTATAATACCGAAATAAAATTTACAAAATTGATAATATTTGTTAAAATTAACTTACATTCATATCACATTCGATAATGCTTATTGCGTCGCAAGGTTGTGTTTCTAATACGCATAATTCATAAACTTTCTGATTGTATTTAACGGCAATTACATCTCCTGTGGTTAAACACGCAAACGTTCTCAGGCAGTTCTCCAAGACAGCTTTTGGGTTAGTTATATCAAGAAAATCCGGCGATAAAGGTTGGAATTTCGAAAACGAACCAATCGGAAGAGAAACACTCTCGATTTGGATGTAATCGCCTTCTTCTAACACTAAATTCTGCATCATCTGCAAAAAGAATATCAAAACAAGTTTAAAATAACACCTCAAGAGATTATACGCACCCAAAGTGGCAGATATACATTCCCTTCATCCGCAACAAATTCTAAAACTCCACAATGTGTTTTACGATTTGTCTTCTTGTTTGTCAATTTAAAAAGCATAGGATAGTTTATATTTAATCTCGTTAGTTGTTCTAAAGCTGAAGGGGGCATTATAACTGAAAAACAAACAGAATAAAATTCCTGTAAATATCACCGTTATAATAACATACTTTTCCCTCCGTTTTCAACATCTTGCCTTTCGTTACCAGGTAACATGGCCACTGAGAACACCCTGTAGGTCGTATTGAACGGCCTAGGCATCTCTGGGAACATATTGAACCCAAACTGAAACTAAAAGAAATTATATACAACATCTCATTATAACAAATATAATTTGCCCATGGGATCGATATAACAGACATGTTAGGTATTATAATTGCAGAGAAAAGTTAATGGGAATTAAAAAAGAAATATAATTTACCATTTTTTAAGTTTATAATCTTGCCGATTTTATTTTACAATGACAAGAAGATTATTTATTTCCGATTGCACTGACAGCTGACAGATATAAATGAGAGTTGTTTTGATCAGTGCTACCAATGCAAGAAATTTGAATTCGAATAAAGGTGGAAATCATGCTCGCGATTTGTAATAGGATTTATTAACTTATCGCATCGCAAAATTTATGTAATTCTGATGTATCCCGAAAAAATTGAAATGCTAGTAGGGTGTCCAAACAAAAAATCTTTTTTTTGCCTTTTATTTGGTGGGGAAGCATAGATTATCGAAATTTTTCTTGTATTTATTTTTTGGTTATTAGTAATCCCATATTGTTGTCTCGAAGATAAAAGATACATAAGAGACAATTCTATATATAGAAGCAAGTGCAAGTACATGCATTTATAAGTATTTTAAATTTATAATAACTTATTATTGATGTGTAAAAAACAAAACGCAGAATTATGACTATAAATTTCAATTTTTGCTTTCCGAATTATTTCAAAAATTATTGAATCCGATTCGGACATTGGCTGCACTGGTTTTAAGAGACATATAGCGCCGCCTTGTTTTAATCCATTACAACAGATTTGGCGCAATTTTCAAACTAATCAAAAAAAGTTTAACAAACATAAATTATATTTACCCCAAAATGTATTCTTTAAAAATTATTTTACTGCAATATTTTTAACCTATGTCTAAATTTATTTCACAATAATGAAATTATTTACTTTGTAATTCGACTGACAGATGTTTTGAAAGATTAGTGTCCTGTTTTAATCGATAATGCTATAAAAAAGAAACTTGGCCCTCCTTTTAAATTAATTAAAACAACTTTGAACGGAAATAAAATATATTATTGCATCGCATAATATAAAAACGGATTTGATTCTTATAAATTACAAACAGTATCTGTAACGATATTCATAATTTTATTACTAAAGGTATTGTAAGTGAACAATTTTTCTAGCCTTGCTTTTCCACTTTGGCCCATTTCTTCACGCAATTCTCCATTCATTAATTCAATCATACAATTAGCAAAACTAGCACCATTTGGTTCACATAAAAAACCCGTCACATTATGTTTTATTGTTTCTTTAGGTCCCCCACTGTTGCAAGCTAAAACAGGTTTACCAGCAGCCATTGCTTCTAAAGGAACTATACCGAAATGTTCATTTATAGGAGTATAAATAAGTGCACTACATGAAACTAATAACTCGGTTTTTAACTTTTCCGACGGCGATTTTAAAAATGTAATTTTATCAGTTAAATTTTTCTCATTACACAAAGTTACTAGTGAGTTGAAATATGCTGCATTCATTGGATTATTCAGGTCATAACCGCCTGCTAATATTAAATGTACTCGAGTAAAATCTTGAGACGATAATTGACTCTTTAGAATAGAGATTGATTCTATAGCGATTTCCAGTTTTTTTGCTTGGTGAAACCGATTTATAGACAAGAAAAATATATCGGCACTGCTATTTTCTAACTCTTTTAATATATTCTTTATTTCCTTCTTTTCAGTTCGTTTTACCAATGTTTGGTAGACATTCGAGATCGTGGGATATAAAATATGCAATTCCTTCCGGATTTGTGGAAACGTCTTGTGGAATATTTCACCTGTATATTTACTATTAACTAATATAACATCAGCCTTTTCCGTACCACTTTTTTCCAACCAATCAATCGGTCGTCTATATAGCTTCTTAAAAAATCCTCCTGGTGGACTCGCAAGCAAATCAGGATGGTGACAATAATAAATCACTTTACTATCTGTCAATTTCAAAAACGGCACTGCCATCGGTATTTGATCAACTATAAATGCATCTGCTTGATCCTTTCGTTTTAAAAACAACACATACACTAATGAGAGGTATAACATTCGGATGTAGGCACATAAGGCTTGACACACACCAAATACACTTCTAGGTATCCAATCGCCAATGACTCTCACTTGGTACTTGCCGTTCTTCAACTCTTCAAAAGCATGAGTTCTGTCGAAATGATTCGTAACGAATCCCACGTCCATACCTTGCTCTGACAATGCTATCGCTATGTCTAAAACTAATCTTTCTGCACCCCCAATACCGAGATCTGGGTGGAAGAACATAACCTTTAAATTCTTTACTTTAACCATTGTGTGGAAATGGGAATGATAAATTGTAATGTATAGTACAGAAAATCACAGAAACTCTTAAATATTATGGATAATATTAAACCCCAACATAAATTAAAATATTATTAATCCAAAAACTTTAAAAGAAATGCATTCAACATAACATGACAGTTCAATAATGATACATTTGCAATATTTACATACACTGTGATTATTTCACATAACAAATACGCAGTGACAAACTGACAAATAATTTATTACAAATTACGATTTTTGAACCCCATTACATCTTATAATGGCATTATATATTGAACTAATTATACAAATGTAATAACAATAAAAATCAATTTCTAAAGATTATTTTCACAAATTTACTGTTTCTTATAGTTTTGTTCAAATAACAAGTTCTCGACGGTTGCAAATTTGTAATTAATGTTCATTTCCAGCAAATTCAAATGAAAATCAAACTGATTTGTTTTATTGCTTTAACCCTTATAATTGAAAAATAATTTACATGAATTACTGTAAATGGGTTCATAAGTCTGTGTATTTTATTCATTATTTATTCAATGTTTGGTTGTTTTACGAGATTTATTGTTACATATGTATTTTAAGATTGAATATCATCCAGAAGGATATAAAAAATTTGTTTTATTGG
Source organism: Cetonia aurata (assembly GCA_949128085.1). NCBI lineage: Eukaryota > Metazoa > Arthropoda > Insecta > Coleoptera > Scarabaeidae > Cetonia > Cetonia aurata. The sequence goes on along the minus strand of OX421889.1, from coordinate 24,400,442 downwards.
AAATAAGAGATAAACGGGAAAAATATAATGCAATTTTGAAGCTTTACAAAGAGAAAACTGAAAGCTATATGCGTTAGAACAAAAACTATATAAAGAAAGTGTTGTTGTTAAGGTATTTAGGGAATATTTATAACACTGAATAACACGGAATATGAATTTATTAATTAACCAAAACTATATTAAATAGAACTTTTGACAACACTACTCATTCATTACTTGTTACATACACGCCGTTACACTTATTACTACCAACCTTAAAATACTAGTAATTTTATTGCACTACAATGGCAATATGCTTATACTAACACGCCCCCTCAATAAAATTATTCTTTATTTACTAATCCTAAACATAATCTATGCTTTGCAAATTTAACATTACTCAACGGTTTTGTAAACATATCTGCTACCTGGTCTTCCGTTTTAATGTGAACTACTTTTACAATTTCTCTTTCTATCTTTTCTTTTATAAAGAAATGTTTAACATCGATATGTTTTAAACGTTTATTATTTTCGGGGTTGTTAGCTATGCAAATGGCTGATCTATTATCTTCATATAAAACAACTGGCCTATTTATCAAAAAATTAAAATCGGTAATTAACGTTCGTAGCCAACAAGCCTCTGTAATAGCTAAACCTAAAGCGACATACTCTGACTCTGTTGAGGAGATAGAGACATTTTGTTGTTTCTTACTCATCCATGAAATGGTGCAATTGAACATTTTAAAAACAAAACCTGTAGTGGACTTCCTATCTGTCGTATCTCCCGCCCAATCCGAGTCGACAAACCCACTCAAAATATGTTCATTATTATCTGGTTTAAATATTAACGTTAAATTTAATGTACCCTTAATATACCTAAGTACCCTTTTTAATGCTTTATATAAATTTTCGTTGGCTTTATCTTGAAAACGACTTAAGAGGCTAATACTTTCACACAAATCTGGCCTAGAACCTAAAGCCGCATACATTAAACTTCCTATAATTTGCCTACAAATTTTCTGCATTTTAGGGTAACTTTCTTCGCTTTTTAATAATTTCAAATCTATATTGCAATCTAACGGTGTACTTATGCTATTACAATCTTGCATCTTAAATCTTTTTAAAACATTTTCTAAATAACCTTTTTGACATAATTCTGTAAAACCTTCTTTTAAATTTTGTTTAATTTTGATTCCTAAATATTCAGAAATAACTCCTAGATCTTTCATCTGAAAATTTTCATTTAACACAATCTTTAGATTATTTATGTCATTCTGATCAGTTCCTAAAATTAACAAATCATCAACGTACAATAGTATATAGAGCTTATCCCTTTCAGTACTTTTACAATACAAACAATAATCGTTTTGTGATCTGACAAAACCTTGACTTAACATTAAGGAATCAAATTTAAGATTCCAACACTTTGGAGATCTTTTCAATCCATATATAGACTTATTAAGTTTACATACAACATGATTATTTTGTTTATTCGTATCCGGTAACGACATATATACTTCTTCTTGTATATCACCATACAGAAAAGCACTGCGTACATCCATTTGGTGTATCGGCATTTTTAGCATGTTGCTAACTACCAACAAAATGCGAAAAGTTGTTAATTTTGCCACAGGTGCGTAGATGTCGTACATCGCTGCTTCATCCTCTTGTTGGAAGCCGCGAGCTACTAATCTTGCTTTAAAATCACCTTCACTTTTCTTTTTGAAAACCCACTTAGACTCTATTACCTTCTTGTTCACAGGCCACGGCACTTCAGTCCATGTATTATTCTCACACAACACTTTTAGTTCTTTTTGCATAGCTTCTTTCCACTTTTCACTATTTTTGCTAGTTATAGCTTCTTGAAAAGTTGTTGGATCCTCTGTTTCAGTATAAAAACTCATTTCATAGTCTTCCGTCCAAACTGGTCTTCGTAATTCTCGTCTTTCTTTTCCAATTCGTCCATTGCCTTCTTCCATTTCCTCTTCACTCTCCTGGTCGTCTATATTTGAATTATTTTGATCATCACCACTTTCATCCAACTCCAACACTGTTACTTCCTCATTGATTTTAGGGTTCTCATCAGGTGTTAGATTGCTTTCACCACCACTGCTTGGTAAAACGACTATATCTCGGTGAAGCTCAACTCTATTCCTTTTAGGAAAAAATATTCTATATCCTTTCACTGAGTCTCCATATCCAACAAATACGCCCTCTTCACTTTTAGCATCTAATTTTCTTCGTTTCTCTTTTGGAATATGTATAGAAACAATTGAACCAAATTCTTTAAATATTTTCACATCGAAACTTTTGCCAAACCATAGCTTAAATGGAGTCTCGTTCTCAATAGAACTGCAGCTAGCCCTATTTAAAACAAATACTGCTGTATTCACTGCTTCTGCCCATAAATTTTTGTTCATATTTCTGCTATGAAGTAAAGTTCTGGCTGCTTCCATGATTGTGCGCATTTCTCTTTCTGCTCTCCCATTTTGTTGTGGTGAATATGCGCAAGACCTTTGATGTACTATCCCTCTATTTTCCAGTAATTCCTTCAATGCATTGTTCATGAATTCCAATCCATTATCTGTTCTTAACTTTTTCACTTTATTTCCCGTCTGAGTTTCTATCAGTTTTAAAAACTTTTCAATATTTTGCGTTGCCTCTGACTTATTTTTGAGAAAATATACAAAGCGATAATTTGAGAAATCATCTTTTAGCAATAAAAAATATCTTGACTCACCCAATGATGGTACTTCCATGGGACCTTCTAGATCTCCATGAATTAATTCGCCTATTTTCTTGGCCCTTGATTCACTTCTTGGAAAAGACAATCTGTGTTGCTTTCCAATTAAACATTCTTTGCAAATTGGATTTGCATCATTCTCATAGTTTATGCCATTTACCTTTAGAATTTTCTTGACTTGTTCAAAGTTAATGTGTGCCAACTTACGATGCCAACTTACTAAACTTTCTACCATGGAACACTGTGATGATATTGCATTGACTGCAGCGGTAAAATTCATTCTATACAATCTTCCCTCTCTATGCGCTACTGCTCTTATTTCTCCATCTTTGTCTAACAATTCACACTTGTTCTTGTTTGCTTGCATCATTAAACCTTTGTCCAATGCAGTACTCAAAGAAAATAAATTTACATTAAGCTCAGGCACTAGCAAAACATTGCATAAATCAGTTCGTAACCATTCTTTGCCGTTCCACGCTTGAACCTCAACCTTTCCTATACCTTGTACTTCTAAAATTGTGCCATTTCCTACCTTTACTTGCGTTTGTTCTTCTGGTTTCTTCAACTCCTTGAAATTTTCCCTTGTGTAACACATGTGCTCGGTTGCTCCACTATCTAACCACCAGTCATTTTTCTTACTTGATTCTTCAGTCAATAATGCGAACATGTCTTGACAATCTAAAATACTTGATATTCCCATTAGAGCCTGTGTTCTTGTATCATTTGCTGTCGACTTGCTGTATTTTTCTTCATTGTTCTCTTTGCTTTTTCTAAACCAACAATCTTTGATCAAATGTCCCTGCTTTTTACAGTAATTGCACGTTTTCTTGACTTCTTTTGACTTGAACTCCGGACAATTCCTTTTTAGATGCCCTGTTTTATTACACTTAAAACATTTCATTTCTCCTTGATGTTTTAACCCTTTATTTATTACTCTACTAGCTAGAGCTGACACTGTGTCGTTCTGTTTCTTGTTTCTTTCTTCCTCTATCAGTAGCCGAGACATTAATTCGGATAATGTTTGTTTGTCGGTTGGTGTTGACTCCCATGCAGATATAAAATGCTTTAAACCTTCTGGTAGAGACATTAAAATCTTCGTTATAGCCATTTTATCACTTATTTCTTCGCCCTGTTGTTTAAGGTTACCTTGAATTTCCTCGATTTGCGAAATAATTTCAGCAATACCTCCTTCTTCTTTGTATTCTATATTGAAAAATCTTTGCTGCAATAAATGCACACTTATCTGAGATTTATTCTCGTATATTGCTGCCAATTTTTTCCACATTTCCTCCGATGTATAGCACGCTAAAATATGTGTCAAATATTTATCTTCTATCCTACATACCAATTGCTCTTGTGCTTTTGCATCCTTTCGCTCCCACTCAGCTATTGCATTACTCTCTGTTTTTGGTTTAGGTACGTTTCCCATTACTATCTCGTAACAGCCTTTTGCTTTCAACACGATCTGGGTTTGAAACTTCCAGGTTGTCCAATTTTCTCCGTTAAATTTCGTTACTGGTACTATTTGCTCCGCCATTTTTATTTTTTTGGTTAATTTCTTTCTTCGTTCAACAATCACCGAACAACGATCAACGATCCGCGATCTACAATCCCCAACACCGGGTATGTTCAAAACAATTCGTATTCCCGCGCTTTTTTTTCACGCTTTTTTTCCCACGTTTTCGACGCTTCCCTAACTGTTATTTCCTAACCACGACTTTTTATTCACCCTTTTTTTAACAAACTCGCGAGTCTGGGCCCATAACCTGTTGTTGTTAAGGTATTTAGGGAATATTTATAACACTGAATAACACGGAATATGAATTTATTAATTAACCAAAACTATATTAAATAGAACTTTTGACAACACTACTCATTCATTACTTGTTACATACACGCCGTTACACTTATTACTACCAACCTTAAAATACTAGTAATTTTATTGCACTACAATGGCAATATGCTTATACTAACAGAAAGAACTAATTTAGGGACGCTATTTCAATCTCCTAATAAAGTTCCAAATAAAGGCTGAATAACTGAAATAACCTTACATTTTTCCTATATGTAGGTATTACCTAAATTGTTATGAGATACCCTTATTAAGAGGTTGAAATACCAACCCTTAATATAATGTAAAACTGCATGCATTAAGAAACAAAATCACTCGTTTAATCAACTGTTATCGAAAAATTAAAAGTTACAAATTGAAAAACGTTTGTTTTTCAATTTGTAACTTTCCAAAAATCCTGTTATTTCTATTTTGTTAATAATGTGTGCTTATTTTAAATAATTTGTTATATTAAATGTATCACAGAATGCAATAAAATTATGATTTAAAATCACTTTGAAAATATAGTTTATGTTTTTATATAAACACGTTCATTCGACACCTTTAACAGAATAATACTCCAAATAAGGAACAAACGTGCTTATACTGGTGTTGTTATAATGGAACTTACAAAAATGGTGTAAAAAACGTAAAATTTGTTAATCATCTATTTATTATAAATATCAACAATTTTATGAATTTTTTCTTGTGATTTAATATATTCACGTTCTACTATTTCTAATCACGTAGTATATCAACCTCGTTTATCAATATTTGACGCAGCCTCAAAATATTTTTTAAAGTCTGCAATTTACTATTCTAACTGTTGCTGATTGAAAGAATAAATAAGCGTTGCTGCATGAAAATCATTTGACCATTTAGTGAAAGAATCATTCACTCAACGATTTGACAGAGTTTGTTTAAACCGTTTAAACACTAATTTTAAAGTGCACGTGCGCTTGACCGTTTGTAACAACTGGAAATCTGTTAGAACAAAGCTTATGTGATATTCACTAAATGATTAGCAGCTCACTAAAATAACAGTGATTGTCACAGATTATAGCGATTGTAACGTCAACACGAAATCCTTCCACTTCAAACTATCTCAAATGTATTTTTCCCGATCTATAAATAAAGTTACTAAAATTAAACTACCAGAGTGTTCGAGAAAATTCACCACGTTTTATTCCCCGTATAAATAGAAATTGGAATGCTTTATTTCGGTTTTTTGAAAACCTAACCTAGAAGCGGCATTGTAACATAAAAAGTCGGTAAAAAGAGAAATATAAAATTTACGATGGTTGTCGTTAATTTAGAAGAAGCGAACGTCTGCAAGGAAAAGGGCAACGAAGCCTTTAAAGCAGGAGAATTCGAAGAGGCCTTAACTTTCTATAAAAACGCTATCAATTTATCTCCGAGTGATAACAAAGATGTAGCCGTATACTATAAGAACTTGGCTGCTGTGCATTTGAAGTTGAATAAATTCGACGAGGTTGTGGAAGATTGCAATAAATCGCTGGAAATTGTGCCGAACGATCCGAAAGCATTATTTAGAAGAGCTCAAGCATTGGAAAACTTGGAGCGTTTTGAAGAAGCTTACAGAGATGCAAGGCAAATTCTTAACGATGATCCGAATAATAAAACGATACAACCTATTTTGGAGAGATTACATAAAATTGTGCAGGAAAGAGCTAGACAAAACGCACAAATTTCGACCAAAGTCGAAAGCATGACGAAAATTGCTTTTGACATAGCTGCCGATAAAGAAAAAAGAGAGACGGCAATGAATAATATTATGGTGCTTGCTAGAGAAAATGCCGGTTCCGATCTTATAATTAAAACAGGCGTCGTTCAACAATTACGTAAATTAGTGAAAGTTGAGAAAAATCGTGAGATTTTCATTGCCGCTATAAGAATATTAGGCGAATTATGTAAGCATAATCCCCAGAAGACGTTAAAGGTGTTACAAGTGGTCGGAGTGCCTTGGTTTTTGGAGATTTTAGATGCCGATTGCGAGAAACAAGTCAACGCTGCTCAATATTGCATACAAACGATTTTAAATACATTTTCAGGTATGGAAAATAAACCTGACACGAAACCTAACATCGAGATGTGTAAAAAGCACCAAAATGAGATAAATACATTATTGACATACTTGGTTACTGCCGTAAATAATCATATGATAAGCGGTTTGGCTAGAGATGCTATCGTTGAATTGTTAATGAAGAATATACATTATGATACCTTGAATTGGGCTGAGCAATTGGTCGAAGTTGGTGGTGTTGGTAAGTTATAACCTCTGCATGTTATGTTTTTATGGTAATAAAGTAAATTTTGTAATTCTAGTATGGTAACATCAACTAATCTGTGTAACAAATGTATTAACTGTTTTGACACATTTCAAAAATATTTCATTTTATAGTGGTGAAAAGAAATGTTTATAATATGGCACACAATATAAAAATTATTATATATGGTTCGTAAAATATATTAAACATTTATAATAGCAACCAATAAATAATACTTACACTATATCAATAAATTTAAAAACATCAATGAGGATTCTTGACATAGCGTTGAATATTTTCCTTCGACCATTTCGGGTGATAAATAATCTAAGTACCACACATTGTGGTTCTGCATAAAGAAGGTGCACGCACACATGATGTTAAAGGTAAATTTTTCGGTTAAATGGATAACACAGTGCTTGTGGGAATAGTCCAAAGCGTTCGCCATTTGGTGTGTCATCCACCTCAAGTCGCAATGAAACCAGGTGTATATATTTAAAATATTCAGATACTTTAAGTAAAATTGGATCTCTATTTTTTTCTGTATTTGCCTTTCAACGCCTCCCTTCACTTTCTCATACTTTGTCAATGTTTTCAGTGCAACTATAAGATTGGTTTTCTTTTCTCGAGCAATGAAAATTCGACCAAATTTCCCACGACCCAATGTATTGCCCATTTCGAAATCATCTAATAACAATTTAAAGTTAAGATTGCTATAGCAAGGGTGCTTAATCATGGACCCCATTAATTTCTCAACGGAATGTTTGATTTCAAGTTTGTTTGCCAGCTAATCCTGTCTGCGTCCAAGATATCTTATGCTTATACATATTACGACTGCAAATTAACAGCAATTAACCCCAAAGCTATTCTACATCATTGTTTCTATTTGATTTTTTAGGGCTAATAAGTAAAAAAAAGTTCCTCAGAAAGGGTGCACCCCCATTCTTCAATACACACTTTACTCCAATTTGAATTAAGACACTACATTATTTTTTATCCCCTCTTCTATTTAGCTGATTGATTTAAAATTTTGCTAAATTATTTTTCTAGGTAGTACGCTTCTTTAAAAATATTGCTTCTAGTTCTTTTTTCTCGCTTCTCACGACATGACTGCAGTAGTTCCTATATCCATGTCTTTCGTCTTTCATGCTCTTATATTTCGGTTTTGGTATTTGCTAATTTTCTTGGGTATTTTTTGTTTTAGTTTCCCCCTCCCTTCAATCACAGCTGTGATTTCTCGGTTTGATTTGTTTGTCTTTTTGTAGTTTTGGAACTATTTTTTGGACATATAAAAACGTGTCCACTGCCTAACAAAGCACTCACAATCAGTATCTTGGCATAAGAGAAAAAGAATTTTTTAGCGGCTGAAACGCTCCCAAAATCGGACGAATGACCCACTTATTAAATCGGTTTGTTTTTACACTAAGGTCCCTACAGTCTTATCGAAATCTGAATTTGTTCCTTGTCGGCGTTCCTTTGTAAGTACACAGATACAGAGGTTATGATTAAGCTGAAGCGTGTTTTAGGCGCAAGCCCATGGCCGGGATACGAGGAGCATTTATAAACACATACAAGTTTTTATGATGCAAAAATTTTCTATTGCTCTTTGTATATATTTCGTATCTCTACCGCTGCAACCCGTAGAAATAACCGATATCTGACAGCAAGGTTTCGATTTGGTCGACAGGGGCGATAAGAATCAAATAAACAGACTTACTCGACCGTAGAACACGTGCAACTGAAATATATCGGCGTAGTGATAAAATTACTATTTTACATCGTGCTGAATAGTAACGCACGCGCCTTCCCTTTTTGTCTATGATACGACACAAGATTGAAATCAGTGGATTATTGGTAATCCGATTATACCAACCACTAGTCATTAGCGGCGTGCCGTATCAAACTTAGGTTTTTTTTTTTTAACTAAATTGAACACTCAATATTTTCCAGTAATTGGGTTTTGGAACCTTTGGTGTAACAATAACTATCACACTGACAAAAGTCAATGCTAGGTTTTTCCACTATCACCAAACAACAATGCACAATCTCTCGACGCGCGTTTCGCGTTAATCATCAGGAGATGATTAATCATCTCCTGATGATGCTAACTTGGTTAGCGAAACGCGCGTCGAGAGATTGTGCATTGTTGTTTGGTGATAGTGGAAAAACCTAGCATTGACTTTTGTCAGTGTGATAGTTACTCAATATTTTATTGCACAAATGCTTATTTTTTTTATGTAATATGGCATACCCCTAACTTTAGCGAATTCGCTGTTATAACATTTTTTCCTCACAGCCAAGTTATTGTTTGATAATTTCTTTTTTGCAGGAACTAAATTGCTCCGGCGCTTAAGTTTCGAATGTAGGGATAGGCTAGGATCTCTTGTACCTTCACATAATTTTTTTTTTTTTTTTGTCAAGAGATTTATGGAAAGAACCATAATTTTTGTCTGACATTCGCAAATTGTCATTTTTTCTAAAATTTCAATAGCGCTCCCCTACAAAAATTACATCGTTGAGTAACCGAAATTAAAAATTTTCCATTGGTACCAAAATAACAAACAAAATTTTTAAAAAAGAAGTTTTTACGTCAATTTTTCGAAAGACGTCCTTTTCCGAAATCAAGTCTGCCATAATACATATATTTTTACAATATAATAATAATAATATATCATTTATTGAAAACTACAATCACGCCTGTTTACCTTGTATTGTATCTTGTAGGCACGGTTTAGTACTTGCTGACTAACGCTTCGGCGCTAGTATCGATTTTTTGACCAATAAGATTGAAATATGATGACGCGTCGTCAACGACAACAAAAAAACATTTTTTGAAAACTTTATCCACATCCGTCATTTTGAAATTTGTGCGTTTTCAATCGTTTGAAATTGTTTTTATCTCTTTGTGATTTGTGAGTGAAAAGGCTGTAATAATTGTGAATATCCGTATTTGCAATAATGGGTGGCTTAAAAAATTGCTGCGCGTAAGGATGTTTTGGTACAAAGTGTTGGAAGGAGATTCCCAATTTACGATGAAGCGGTGAGAATTGTTGATAATAATGACAAATAAAACAGGTGCGAAGAAAGACGGAGTTGCACCAGAAGCTATCAGCTTATATAAAGTAGCAAGATCTTTCCAAAAACTCGAAGCGTGCCTGAAAATAAATTTGTAAAAGACAAGGTTCTCCGCATAGAGGATTTTATGAAGACCAAGCCGTATGAAGCGTTAGAAAACATGAGCAAATCCGTATCAAATTTGATCCCTTGTCAATTACGGAATGTACACCATACAAAATGTGACAGGTGATTTACAAATTTCATCACATGATCTTAATTTAATTAAATTACAATGATTACTATTTATTATTATGATAATTATTCCTTATTATTACTTATATATTTAATTAAGTAGTATTAAGTCAGCGATTTATTTTAATTTGTGGTTATTTATGTATTGCAAATATTTGTACTGTATAGTTATGTATTTATGTGCGCACAATAAACGATTTCGTTCTAATTTTTATTTTATTTTCTATGCCCATTCATTTAAGTGCAAAAAAAATTTAAACAATAAATTTCTTAATTGTAAATAATATCAAATCTCCCGCGTATTGGAAATAACTCTTGCTGACTAACGCTACGCGCCACCAGTCTTAAAAGGTTTGAAACTTTGCTCGTGCCGCGTGAAATTACATGGGAGGTACACATCTATTATACGTATATATATTTATTATCTATGACTACAATACAATAAAAAAACAACTGTCGAAAAGACTATATCACCTTTAGGTGTTCTTCCTATAGCCTCGATCTTCACCCTTCCAAGCTAATCAATATCTAACCAGGTATATTGGGGCACGAGTCGCCACCATTGCTTTTACGAAAAATTTAGACTTTGGATGGAATCGCTTACTGATAATTTTGATGTTCCTTCTGTCAGATTACTTTGACATTAAGATACTGCGTAGAACTTATTTTTACAGTTTGCTATGGCTTATAATTGTATTTTAAAAATAAATCCATGATCCACTTTCATACCACGAAATTATAGTTCTATAATCAGTATATCAACTAGGTACTGAATGACAAAGAGGAAAGATATTTTGTAAAGCATGCTATAAATCAGTCAATTTACTGTTTTTTTTTTTTTTTTTTTTTTTTTTAGACAAATACTAGCAGATTAATTATTTGTTAAATACTAGTAATTAGATAACAATTTATGAAATTCCCCTAAAAGAAATACATAATTTTAATTATCCTAATTTAAACATTATCTAACGTAATTTAACTTTTGTCTAACCTAAATGAAAAAGTTATTTTACCTTTCATCTGTTCTAATTTGAAAGTTTTAACGATCTTTGTTAATACGGAATCATCCAGTAAACGTATTAAACTCTAAAATATAAACTATTACAATTTAGGAAACGACTAAATTCATTAATAGTGCATACAATGGTTACAATAGACTTTAGCTAAATTCGTAATTACCTATTCCATCTCATCATAATGTCTTTTTCTGATTACAGAACGGCTCTTAGAATGTGCTAGCGAATTAGAAGAGTACAAATACGAAAGTGCAATGAACATAACACCGTCGACTCGAACCGTCGTGGCCGTTTGCCTGGCTAGAATCTACGAAAACATGTACTACGACGCGGCGAAAAACAAATTCTGCGAAAAAGTCGAAAATTTCATCAAAGCCAAACTATTAACACCCGACATCGAATCCAAAGTCAGGGCGACAGTGGCGATCACCAGTTTACTGCGCGGCCCTACAGATGTCGGTAATTCCATGATCGCGAAAGAAGGTATAATGGAGATGATCCTAGTCATGGCCAATACCGAAGACGAACTCCAACAGAAAGTCGCCGTTGAATGCATCATAGCGGCCGCTAGCAAGATGGACAAGGCGAAAGCGATCATCAGTCAGGGTTTGGGCATTCTGAAGCATTTATATAAATCTTCGAGCGACGCCGTCAGAGTTAGAGCTCTGGTTGGGTTGTGCAAGTTGGGCAGTTCTGGGGGAACGGACGCCGCTTTGAAACCGTTCCAGGAAGGCTCCAATTTGAAACTGGCCGAGGCTTGTCGAAAATTTTTATTGCATCCAGGAAAGGCGCAAGACTTGAGGAAATGGGCTGCTGAAGGATTGTCCTATTTGACTTTGGACGCTGAGGTATTGTAAAACAATGATTGTTTTTCGTCCTGACAACCTCTTCTATTAAATAGCAGAGGTTGTCAGCTTATTTTTTTCTATTCAATTTTTTCTGCAATTAAAGCTTGTAAAGAGACACAACAAAATGGGATTACATATGTGCATATTTTTTTATTCACTTTTCTGATAAGAATATTTCTTGCTGACGATACATAGCCCCCTATGAGAAAATTTGTAAGATAACCTTAAACAATCACTCAACTGTATTGCTTCTTACGAAGCATACCAACTAGTAATGGACTAATCGAATAAAGAAATTTTTGGTAGCGCTAAACGATTTCGCATGCAAAAATTGTTTTCAAAATCCAATCGTTCTCTACAATTATAATTGTAAAGCATTGAAACGGAATATACATGAGAAGAGATTTAGTGTTGAAATCAAAGTATACAGAATGAGTATCGCCGAGCCATGGGTGGATATGACAGTAGCAGCTGGTCGATTGTAAGTGAGAGGAGCTACGTTAAACTCCTACGGCGCTCGTTAAATCATACTGATCTGCGTAGTTATTTACATTAGAGTGCGGTAAATGTAATTTACAGCGCGACAACTCGTTGAGAGTTGGTAAATGACATATTGTATTAGATTTTTTGGCTGAAAATATATTAAAAAAAAAATGTTTAAGAAAAAAATATGGCAATGTAAAACTGTGATGTTACAGTCGGTATATGTGGATTGGTACCTACTACAGTAATTTAGCAACTCGACTTAGTCATCACCGTGGTTTGAGGCTTATCTTTATTATTTTTTCGTTTAGATGGGTTATGCCCGTTTCTACATTAGCGATTACGTTTTCAATTGGTTGTTTGTCGTTTTTTATTGTAGTCTAATGCAAGCAAATCCGATCTTTCTTCTTCTTCAAATCCTTATGCCCTATAATAGGCGTCGGATGAGTTGATCACGACTTTGGCTTATCGACCCACTCCCTCCATGCTTTTTCTATCCCTAGCTAGCTCCTAACCGTATACTTATTGCCGATGGTTTCTTTCTTAGAGTATGTTTATGGGTTATGTTTGTGTTGTGTCCTTATTATTTCTACATTTAATATAACTATTTTATTTACATAACAATATACACAACCGCAAATATACAACAATGTACGTATGTATATTCACGCTCTCTTTCTCGCCTCGAGATGATGGAACTGGTGATCCCGTTCCGGACCATCGGTATGGAGAGCGCTGTGGTCTTTTGGTTTATGGTTTTGTCTCCGTTTAACGTTTATTGTCTGTCAGGATTCTTTTTTTGATTTCTTGTTTTAAACTGTGCGTGTTTTAATTTTTTAATCTATGTGAGTAGATTATTATAATGTTTGATTGCTTCTGTGTTTGGGATTTTTTATACATATTGCTGACTATTTATTTATTTATTTAATATTTTTTTACAGAATATGTACAGACAAAAAAGTGATACATACAGTAAAAAGTTTTCTAAAGTGTATTTTATAAAGTATGTACATAAATGTTCATCCCTCATCTTCGCCTTGGGAACTTCTGTCTCAGGCTACTGGTATTGAGGGCCTCCTGGTGTTATTTTACTTCGTGTCGACTTCGGTTGTATTACATATTTGGATTATTTGTTATATGTTTTTTTCTCTTAGCATCTGTTTTATTTATATTTTGAAAGATTTATAAGAGTATTTTCTTGTTTCTTTTGGTATTTTATTATAGATATTTATTGCGGTTGTTGTCAAAGATTGTGTGTATGTTTGATGTGCATATTTTTCTGTTCTTATATGTGAAATCCTTCTGGTTTTGTAATTGTGTATATCTCTGTTTGTCACTAACTGTGTTCTTAATTTAATTTCGTTGTTTTCAATTTTGTAGAGAGTAAGTATATTATTTAGGTTTATTAGCTGATGCATATTTAGTTCATTTGTTTTTTCATATACCTCTGACGTCGACGTTTGGTGTTGCATGTTATATATTTTTTTTAAGATTTTGTTTTGTTGTCGTTGTAATTGGGCTATGTTCTTTTTCGTTGTGTTTCCCCAGATGTTGATTAGGTAGTTGTTTTTTGATGTGAAAAGTGCGTGATATATGGATTTTTTACATTTGTTTGGGATCATATGCTTTATTTTATTCAATGCAGCAATGGTTTTGGAATTTTGTTCTATTGTTTTGTGTATGTGTCTATTCATGGTGTTCTGGATTTTCAGCCCTAAGTATGTTGTTTCTTTCACTTCTTCTAGTTTTTGATTTTTTAATTCTATTGTTATTCTTTGCTTCTCCCTTTTGTTGCTACATATCATGTATTCTGTTTTCTTTTCATTAATGGTAAGTAAGTTGTTGAAACACCATTCTTCCAATATTTCCAATATTCTTTCACTTCTTTCATGTGAGTGTCTCGTGTTATAGTTATGTGTTTCTCTATTGTTTTTTAGTTTGGTGTTGGTTTTTATTAATCCATTTTTCATCTCTTGTATAAGAATTAATTTTTTTAAGATTGTTAGTTGTCTTATATTTAGTTCTTTCATAAACCTCTAGTGTGGGTGTTTTTTTTTGTCTAATCTATGTAATATCTTATTTTGCTGTCTTTGCAGTTTGTCTATATTACGTTTCGTAGTGCCACTCCATGCATTTATCATGTAGCTCACATGGGATGTGAAAAGAGCATGATACAGTGATTTATTCATATGTTCACCCATTACCCTTCTTATTTTGGTTATGCCTATGGTTATAGTGTTTTTCTTCATGTCTTCGACGTGTCCATCCCATTTTAGGTTTTTTTTTTTTTATCGTTAATCCTAGGTATTTTACTTGAGTGGTTTCCTGAATAATTTGGTTTTTTATTCTGATATTAAAAGTAGAGGTTAGTCGTCTTTTTGTAAAAACTATTTATTTGATTTTACTTTCGTTTATTGTTATGAGGTTGTTAAAACACCATTCCTCTATTTTTCTACTGTCCTCGTCTATGTGTTGTTGTAGGTTCTGATCATTTTGATTTGAGTAGACTAAGCATATGCCGTCCGCGTATCCATACAATTTTCCATGTGTTTTGGTAGTGAATATATCACTTGTGTACATTATGTACAGAATGGGTGGTAGGTTTCCACCCTGTGGGATTCCCCATATTCTGCTGTTAGTTGGTCGCTTTCAGAGTTATCATTTGAATGTGCAATTGTTTTTACAACGTTACTAATTGAGTAGCCTCTCGGAATTCGTTGATAATGCCACTAGAGGTACCGCTTTACGATCAACTTTATAATAAAATACATTTTACGATATTACTAGGTTATTTCTGATTGTACATTATTTTTTTTTATATACAAATATTTAAAGAATCACGGGCAATGATGCAATACTGGCCGTTTGACCAGAAGCGTTCCCAACCTTTGGATTTTAAAATGAAACAGCCTGTATTTTTTTACATTTTTTGAATCGGCGTGTTATTCTACGCATAATGAAACAATCTCCGGATTTTTCTTTTAAAGTAGGAATTTTTTGGGGTCTATGTTAGGTGATTCATAAATTGCTTTTAGATTGCATTGTCATCATGAGAAATAATTCAAATCTGATGTTTTCTCTGTGTCCTTAAATATTTTCCCACAAAATTTCAAAACAGTGTTTTTTAAAAAACTAACTTTTTTCAAATGTAACTCTTATCGATTTTTTTTAAAGGATTTTTTTCTTAAATTGTTGGTCCTAAAACTATTAAAATCCATTAAGAAATAAAGACGCAGTGTTAAAAAAACTTTTTATAATTTTTAAGGTAATTGACACCTATCATATCTAATTATTTCTAAACTTATTCAATATGTCCGCCATTATGCACAAGACATTCTCCTGCTCTCCTTAGAGATTTTTCTGCTACTCTTCCCAACATCTCTGGAGTTATCTCTTCAAATGTCTGTAGAATTATGTGTTCTAGCTCTTACAGTGTAAGAACTGGAGTGATGAAGACAAGATCTTTAATGTAACTCCAAAGAAAGAAATCAAACGGAATTAAATCTGCAGATCTGGCTGGCCCTCCTATTGGACTGTTTGTTGATATCAGATTGTGTCCAAACGTTTCATGTAAATATTGCGAAACATCTCTCGTATTGTTGGGGAGGAAATCACCGTCCTATGAGAAGCAAATATTTCGGTATAACCGCAGCGGTAGATTATTAAAATCATCTTGGATTTGATATCTTAAAAACTCTAAATAACGTACCAATAAGCGTGCCTTCAAACAAAATACGCCCAACAACTTGATTACCTAGTATGGCGACCAAACGTATTTACACCAAATCGTTCTTGAAAGTGCCCAGGTCTTATAATCCTTCATTTAATTTACTACCATTTTGACGGTGGAACATAGAGTTGTTACAAAACTGAGATTCGTCAGTAAATAAAATGTTGTTTATGAAATTGTTATCTTCATTGTATTTATTTAACAGCCACTATCACCAAACAACAAATATTGGTGGAAATTATATTTGTAAAAACAATATTTATGTTTCCTTAAAATTTTCCTGATTTTCTTGATATGTTCACTTCAAGAGCAATTTCTCGTACTGAAGCTGTGGAATGTATAGGTGATCATATCCAATTACATAAACTTAATTGAGAACTGGATTTCTGTGCATTCGACGTTCAAGTTTTTGAAAATAGCTATGCCAAGGAATGCGATGTTCGGGATAGCGGATTTCACGACTGTTCTTTTTACATTCTCCATAAATCAAAAGCATGTCAGTTTTTACTTCAAGTATATACGAAGCGATATTATTATTTATGATGACTGATTCAGTTCGTTTAGACTGGCACAAAAGCACAACAATGTACTTGCTTATAAACGTCAAATCCGTAAAAGCATAATGGCGAACATTTTGAATAAGCTTAGGAATAATTAGGTATTATTGAAATTATAAAAAATATTTAACACTGCGTCTTTATTTCTTAATGGATTCTAAAAGTTTGAGCACAAAAAATTAAAGAAAAAAATCCTTTATAAAAAAATCGATAAAACCCACCCTAATTACATTAGAAAAAAGTTACTCCCTCTGTCCAGAAATAAGTGTCCGATTTTCATTGTTTTTAAAAATTAAAGAAAGGTGGCGCTGCTTTCAAAAATTAACTGCCATTTTGAAAACAATTTTTATATGTCAAGTTTTTGACAGCAGTTTGAAAGTTTTGTAGTTTTTCAAGAATTTATGTTTTCAATCAAAAAACAAGATTTTCTCAAGACTTGATATAAATCTCCGGCTTAAAAAAAATATGGCAGATGTGGTAAACATTATTTTGATACATATTTTGATTATTTTGATTTTGATGTTGTTTATAAAAATAACTCACCCTTATCAATAAAGGCATTTATTATTATTAAGTAAGTAAGTAAGAGACCTAATTTGACTCTAAACACAAGGCAAGCGGTTTACCATGCATTACTTGAATTGAGCGACAATAATACACTGAAGCAAGTTTCAATCAAGGCGACAGCCAATAAATTCAAAATTTCTGTGAAAACTACAAGCCGAATATGGCATCAAGGACGAAAATCGTTAGCCGATGGTGCTGAAGTAGCAGATGTCAGGGCACGTAAGAAAGGACGCGTTGGTCGAAAACCAAAAGGTTTCGACCCAGAGCTAATAAAGTCACTACCACTCAAGAATCGTCGTACAATTCGTTCGTTGGCTACCTCTATTAACTTATCAAAATCTACAGTTCATAATAGACTCAAGTCAGGAAAATTACGGCGACACTCAAATGCAGTTAAACCTTATCTCACAGACGCCAACAAAATTGAAAGACTCAAGTATTGTTTGTCAATGCTGAAACCTGAAAGTTTAAATGTTCAATCATCCGAATTCATCGACATGTATGATCGGATTCATGTAGACGAAAAATGGTTTTACATTAGCAAAACAACTAACACATACTACCTTGTAGAAGACGAAGAAGAACCGTTCAGGACCTGTAAAAGTAAACGTTTCCTCACAAAGGTGATGTTTTTAGTCGCTGTTGCTCGTCCACGTTGGAATCATACCGAAAATAAGAATTTCGATGGAAAACTTGGTATTTGGCCATTTGTTTTTTCAACACCTGCTAAACGGAGCAGTAAAAATCGCGCAGCTGGAACGATTGAAACGAAAGTGATTACTAATGTTACTAGAAAAGAGTACAGCAGTATGATTATTGAAAAATTATTACCCGCCATTCATCAAAAATGGCCAAGAAGCGCTTCACGCAAAAGAATTTGCATTCAACAAGATAACGCTAAACCACACATTCTTCCTGATGACATTGAGTTTAATGAAGCTGCGAATAGAACTAGATTTGAAATCAAAATAATATGCCAGCCATCTAATAGTCCCGACACCAACGTCTGGGATTTAGGCTTTTTCAGTGCAATCCAGTCATTGCAGCAATAATCGGCTTGCAAAACTGTAGACGAATTGATCCGCGCTGTTGAGACCGCTTCTCCTGCATTAACTCCTGATACTTTAAATAAGATTTTTCTTACTCACCAGCAGTGCATGGTGGAAATTATGAAAATAAGTGGTGGTAACAACTATAAAGTGTCTCATATGAGAAAAGACCATTTACAAAGACTTGGTAGGCTTCCAGTTTCTATAAATTTCGATTTTGAGCTTTATCAACATGTACAAGATAATACTAATTAAGCTTAAATAACTCAAATTATTCCTAAAAGTTTGTTAGTAACAATATTTGTAGTTAAGTTTCAATAAAATACAACTTTAAAAGAAATCGGACACTTATTTCTGGACAAGCAAAAAAATCAAAACGGACACTTATTTCTGGAGGAAGGGAGTAGTTTTTAAGGAAAAACTATGTTTTGAAATTTTGAGGAAAAATATCTAAGGACAGATGAAAAAAATATCAGATTTGAATTATTTCTCATGATAACAATGCAAAAGAAGAGCAATTTATGAGAGTCACAGCCACTTAGCTCCGGTTTTAAAATTTATATGAAACATATCTATTTTAAAAGAAAAATATCCGCCTATTCGAGAAATATAAAAAATACAGGGTGTTCCATTTAAAAATCAGAAGTTGGGAACGCTTCTGGTCAAACAGGGGGTAACTAGCTCATTCAAAGTTATTGCAAAAACTCACGAGATCTACTATAAGCCATCCAAAATTTAAACTTTTATCTGATATAATAAAAAAGTTAGAGAGTGCATCCACTGCCCATTGTCACCCCGTATTTATCTTTTAACGTTTTAAAATGTTTTCGTCAATATCCAAAAATACCTAAATAAATTTACTTGTTGTGGTATATCTTAATAAATTTATTTAAATACATTCTCATAAATCAATAAAAAATGTATGTCCAGTATACAGGGAATTTGATCACTAAATTTTAATATGTTTGTAATAGTTTTCAATTTGATTGTTAATTTAACATTTAAGGTTTACCAGCGTTAAAATTGAAAAGATACTAAACCAATTAAATTTGAATATTCAAGCTTACTTTTATTTATAAATGTGATGCAATAGTAAGTTCTTACCAAGAACTACATCTTGATCAACTTCAGGATCTTCAAAAGAATCTAAAATTTATTGGCAAGTGTAATACGACACCAGGCGCTAGAAATTGATCAATTCATTGACAAATGTAAAACCAGCTTTAGCTAGATTCCCTCTTCACAATAAAAAGTTATCCGCTTTCCAAAATCACGGGCATATTTTTGCTGTACTAAAGTTATTGTCGTTATTATTTCATGTTCTCTAATATCGCGATTAATTCCACAGGTGAAAGAAAAATTAATCGAAGACAAACCAGCCCTCCAGTCGCTGATCGAACTAGCAAAAACCGGCGACCAATCAGTACTTTACGGAGTAATCACCACGTTAGTCAACCTAGTCAACGCCTACGAGAAACAAGAAGTCCTTCCCGAAATGGTACAACTAGCGAAATTCGCCAAACACCACATCCCAGAAGACCACGAATTGGACGATCGGGATTTCGTCTCGAAACGAATCCAAATCCTCGCAAAGGAGGGAGTCACAACGGCTCTAGTCGCCCTATCGAAGACCGAAAGCAACAACTCTAAAGAACTGATTTGCAGAGTTTTCGACGCCATATGCGAAGATCAAGACCTCAGAGGAATCGTCGTGCAGCAGGGCGGAGTTAAGGTGTTGATAAAGATGTCCTTGCACGGTACAGAGAAGGGAAAACGACATGCGGCGCAATCTTTAGCTAGGATAGCGATTACCATCAATCCGGAAGTGGCTTTCCCTGGACAAAGGGCTTTAGAAGTGATAAGACCGCTGTTATCGTTGCTACACGCTGATTGTACCGGTCTGGAGAACTTCGAAGCTCTGATGGGATTGTGCAACATCGCTCAGATAAGCGAAACGGCCCGTTTGAGAATACTGAACGAAGAAGGATTCGCGAAGATCGAACATTACGTTTACGAAGACCATTTGATGCTGTGCAGGGCGGCAACGCAATGCGTAACGAACATGTGCTTCTCTCCAGATGTAGTTCAGATCTACGAAGGCCAAAATGACAAACTGAAGATGCTCCTAGCACTATGCGCGGATGAAGACGTAGAAACCCTTCTGGCAGCTTCAGGAGCGGTAGCTATTTTGACAGCTTCCAGTCCAAAATGCTGCGAGAAAGTCTACGACATGAAATCCTGGTTGGATGCCATCCATAACCTTCTGGCTAACACCAATAAGGACGTACAATACAGAGGAGTGAATATAGTGCGAAATATGACGGCCAGCAGCAAGGAAGTTGCGGAAAAACTAATAGAAACTGATGTTTTGGAGATATTAATGGCCTTGCTGAAGATTGAAGATGATAAGAGGAACGACATCAAACATGTTGCAGAAGAAGCTTTGAAGACGGCCGAAAAATATGGTATTATACGCCCTCCCAATCCCGAAGATTTGGACTCTGCTACTACGAGCAAGATAGTCGAACTTGAAGAGTGATGAAAGTATTTTATTTATTTCACATATATTTTCTTTTTAGATGACTTTATAAAGTTTTTAAGCAAGTTTTATGTACTTAATATATTTTAATGGTGTTACTTTGAAAAGAAAAACTAATACAGTTTTATTTTATGGTACCTTTCATTTTCGTTCAACGCTTTGATTTAAAATTAAATGTTATGCCGGATGAGAGGATGCAGAAATGTCGAACTAAGTTCAAAATTTACATAGCACCACGATCTTGGTGTTGTTTGAAAAAGGAAGGATAAAAATTGTGATCAATTTTGTATCGGTAATAGCGAAAGTGAAAGAAGCTAAGAACAATAGTACTCAGAAAACACCTCAAGTTTATCAGCGTCTTTCAATGACGTCGTCAAAACTGGAAGTTCAAAGAAACACGTAGTCCCTGTGCAGAACGAAGGTGAACCAATTATTGATTATGTTCATTTGGATGAAAGTTTTCATTTAATGACTGTCACTTCACCATTGGTCATGGTGGTCGAGACAGAACGATGAAAGCTTAAAACTAAATAAAAAAAAAATGTGACAGCTGAACTCGTTACACTTGAACCTGTCCGAAACAAAGAAGTTTACCGAAAAAACAACTAGCTGTAAAACCAACATTTGATAAACATGCAACCACTAACTTACAAAATGAACTTATGAAGCTTATGAAGGAATGTTTGGTTGTAAAGCTAAAGTCGGAATAAATACTTATATCTACCTCCCTGACTGATCTTCGTACAGAAGAAGAGTTTGAGTAAATGTTGAATGAAAACGACAAACAAGTCGATAATGTTAATCAAGTCGATGAAGGCTGATCAACAATCAACTTGAAAAAGAATTTGAAACATGTATTTCTAGTATTGAGACGCAAAACAATACGAATTTGAATATATTCGCTTCATCAAACGGCTACCAAAACGAGTGAGAAGTAGCGATTTTGCACTCAGTAAGAAAAAATCAGACATTCAAGTTGCCAGGATTTCAACCAAATAATCTTTGGAGAAACAAGCAGAAAAGTGTTGACTGCGTCATTAGTGAAATGTCCTGCGTCAGACGTATACCGTGCTAAAAGTGGCGCTGGAAACGTAATAGCTATTAATATACAAAACATGGAATTTTAAACCAACTCTACGTAAGAAATCAATTAACTAATTGCATTTATTAGACACCTATATTTTTTGCGAATAATCCAAGTAAGGTGAGTTCATAATAAAACTCTTAATTTAAATGCGTTATAAATAGTATTTTAATAAAGAATCTTAATAATTTGTCGCATTTGTGTAAGATTTTAATACAGTTGCAATACTTTTTTCAGTCCGTAAAAAACTGACGTCTCAGAAACGTGAACATGCACAAAAATTTAATAGATCTAGGAGAAGTATCTATAAAAACTGTTGGAAAATCATAAAAACGAATACCTAAACACTTAAATTAACTGCCACAGATGTAATGCCAAAACACGAAATTAATGGTAAACTATAAATGGTTTTTATGATTTTACAATAGTTTTTATAGATACTTTTCTATTTCTTACTTTTCTATTAAATTTTTATGCATGTTCACGGCTCTGAGACGTCAGTTTTTTACGCACTGAAAAAAGTATTGCAACTGTATTGAAATAATAATAATAATAATATTATATCCATATTATATCCATTGACCTTATAAATACAAAATTGTATGGTAGATATAGTATAAGTTAGTAAACATATTTCGAAATAAGAAACAAGAGAACAATAATATACAATAATAATAATATAAATTACAACTAAAACCAGTTAGCTATTATTTGCGGAGTAATATTCAGCTATAGAATAGAAGGATTTGAGGAGAAGGTACTTCTTAAGTTTTGATTTAAATAGTTTTAAATCCAAAATTGACCTGATCGAAAGATCCAGCTGATTAAATAACTTAATACCCATATATATTGAGTTCCTCTCAAATAAGCTGGTTATGCCTAGGAATAACAAAGTCATTAGCTCCTCTTGTGCTATAACCATGTAAATCGCTGTTTTTTATAAGACTGCAGCCACCTATCTTTATGTACAACAACACCTCATATATATACAGCGATGGGAGTGGCAAAATATCAAGTTCGCGAAAAAGATTCCGACATGACTGACGCCGCGGTACCCCTAACATAGTACGAATAGCTCTTTTCTGTATACGAAATGCTCGATCACTAAGAGTACTTGAGCCCCAAAAAATAAGTCCGTACCTGAGCCGCGATTCAACACGTGCGTAGTAAAAGCTTTTAGCCACCCCCAAGCTAGCAACACCCGAAAGTCTGTATAGAGCGTAACAAGACTGTGAAAGTTTAGAGCAAAGATCATTCAAATGAGTTAACGATTCAAGATCACAATCCAAATGCAATCCAAGAAATTTAACGCTTCGTACCTGCTGGATGGATCGGCCTTCAACCCTTGATAGGTTACTGACATCAAAGTCTTTTCTTCTTGGAGTAAATAAATACTGTTTTTTCAATGTTCAAACGCAAGTTGTTTTGTTTAAACCGATGTACAAATCCATCCAGCACGCACTGCACATCCCCCCGCAATCCCTCCTGATCACCATTTAGCTTCCACATAACTATTATCGTCGGCGTACATCACGAATCTACCAGCAGTACATGTAAGAGGAAGATCGTTGACGAATAATATGAATAGCAGTGGTCCCAAAATGGAACCCTGTGGTACACCCGAACATATGGGTAACTCCCGAGATTGCCGACCGCAACAACCTGCCTCCTCCCCGACAAATAAGACCGTAGCCATTTACCCATGACACCCCTCAAGCCGTATCTTACAGAAATGCGACAAATTATTAAGATTCTTTATTAAAGTACTATTTATAACGCATTTAAATTAAGAGTTTTATTTTATATTCACCTTACTTTGATTATACGCAAAAAATATAGGTGTCTAGTACATCTGAGCATATCTATATTTCTCAGCACTGTAGGCTT
The DNA here is from genome assembly GCA_949128085.1 of Cetonia aurata. Taxonomy (NCBI): domain Eukaryota; kingdom Metazoa; phylum Arthropoda; class Insecta; order Coleoptera; family Scarabaeidae; genus Cetonia; species Cetonia aurata. The sequence continues at coordinate 24,376,532 of OX421889.1, read as the reverse complement.
AGTGGCCCTTGGCTCTGAGGTCGTTCATTCGTTATTTCCACTTTCCCCTATCCTTTGACTCATTCTGCCAGTCTCTCATTCCTACTGTCCTCAACTATCTTCCTCTTCTCCTTCTTCCTCCATCACCACTCATTAGCTCACGTTTGACCCATTCGTCTTCTGCCATCCTACCTATATGCCCCAGCCATCTCGCTCTCTGCATCCTAATTACTTGAGTAATACTTGGCCTCTTGTACAGTTCTGTTATTTCTCTGTTCTCTGCCCTCTTTGACTCCCTCATATATCCTTCTGAGAATTCTACGCCCATGTCCCCTTGCCTCCCCCCCATGCCCTTTTTTATTCAATGTCCAAGTTTCACAGGCGTATGTGACTGTAGGTCTTATTATTGCTTGATATATTTCCTTCCAGTAACTTAAACACATGTTGTAACTCTTTTCTAGAGCTCTCTATTAAACCCTTGGTTTTTATCCCGCTTTCTCTCAGGATGATCTCTTGAACTAGGATGAAGAGCGTTGTGGATAATGGATATCCTTGTCGTAGCCCTTTTTCTACCGTGAATTCTCTCAATGTCCCTCCCTCCAGTGCTACCTTATTCTGTGTTTTCCGCATCGTCATTTCTACCAATCTCCTCAGCTTTTTTGGTATTCGCAGTTTTTCCATTACATCGTATAATTTGCTTCTCTTGATGGTATCGTATGTTTGCTTATAGTATATGAACAGCATGTGCAGGCTTAGATTTTGTTCGTAAGCATTCTCTTGCAGTTAATAAATAATAATAAAAATCTGATCCACTGTCGACCTTCCTGCTTTAAATCCTCCCTGGTATTCTCCTACATTTTCATTATGATAGTTATCCACTCGATTTTTGATTATTTTTGCTGAAACTGTATGTTACGTCCAAGAGTGCTATTCCGCGATAATTCATAGATTCTTTGTCACCTTTTTTATGTATAGGTAAAATTAGTGCTTTATTCCAACTTCCAGGTATTTTTTCTTCTTCCCATATTTGTGTTACCAGTCTCCATATTCTTCCGACTATCGCTTCACATTGTTTTAGCATTTCCGCGAAGATATTATTCTCCCCTCCGGATTTGTTATTTTTTAAGCTTTGTATGTAGTCCGACCCTCTTCCTTTGTTGGTATCATCAGGGTTGTCTGCTCTTCTATATCACCTTGCTCTTCTTCTAATTCATATTCGCTTTCACTCATTACCTCTTCATCCTTATTTAAAAGTTCTACAAAATACCGCGCGAACTTGTTGAGCTTTCCATTGGTATCCTATTAAATGCCCCTCATTATTTTTTAGACAATATGATGGTTTTTCGTACTTGTAACATACTATACAACATATAATTCAATATTTATTTATCTGGCTTCATGTCTGTACGCGCATCATACAAAAACTACTGAAAATATCGATATGCCGCTTTTATTAATCTTTTTGTAATAGTTTGGTGATTATTTTAAGCTGTATTTAATGATAATATGACCACATGAAGTCGCTCAAATATAAAGTTAAAGAAGAAATTTTCGTTTTCCAGCTACGCCCAGCCGCAGAGCGTATCTTCACCGCTACAGTGCTGGTGAATCAGCGTAATAATGGGAATGATGCAAAGAGTATGTGTGAAGAAGGGGAAACCAGTGCAGATATGGCAATGTAGGAATACTCTACTCATATTACATATTTTTCTAATTCTAATTTTATTTTTTGTACCCTCTTGTTCCTGATTTTTATAATCAATAAGATTTTTCTATAGCAGTCAATTATCAAAATTACGCTATATATTCTTAGTTAAAACAGATACAGAAAGATATTTTATCCAAAAGTTTCTTTATAATGATTGTTGAATAATCTGCCATTTTCAGAATAAGTATACGAGGTCAAGTAAAAAAGTTATCGGACCTGACCTTTTTTTTTATGCAACATTCTGTATATTTTAATCTAAAAAGATAGCATTTTAAATTCTCTTTTCAAAAATATAACACACCATGGATTATATTGGTTTCCCAGACGATTTATTTCAACTTTGTTACTTAACACTAACAATTACGGAGATACCCTATAGTGTGTATACGAGTGTTGAAAATGGGACACCGGTATATCTATACTACACAAACATGAGATGTAGGGCTAATGCTTGTTTAGAACCTGAAAGTCATCATTCTCAGCACTACTTTTAATCAAAGAAGAAATTATATAAAAATGATAAATTATAAATGTTTTTTTAACCCTCCATTAGGCACGTCTGCTTGCGACATATAAGAAATGCACAGGCATATATCCGTTGGGCCTATGGATTAAGGAACCTAAATCCAACTTTAATTTAGATATTTGTTAATTAACTTACATCGTATTGAATCATCAATCAATTTTGAATCTATATTTATAAACAAATACAATAAAAAAATTTCCATTAACAAACAGAAGTTGTAATGTTTTCCATGAGCGTTTAAATAATTTATACAGAGAAGACTTATACAGTCAAACACCTTGACATATGCAACCCATATTACAAACCCAAAATTTAGGTTGCATATCATTATTATAAAATATCGGCACACCTCAGTATGAATTTATAAAAGATAATAAGATTAAAATACATATTGCCCATAAGAAACAATATTTGCAAGAGGCAATGGACTCTTTATAGTCTTAACATAAAATAAATGTCAAAGTATTTTTCGACCCGAGTATATGTACATACAAAAAAAAATTAAAGCAAGATACAATATTAGAGATTGCAAATCAATTAAATAAACTCTTTAGAACACAAAAATATATTTTTCTTTTACAATAAAACCTTTTTAATTAATAATTTCCTTTACATAAAAAAATTGTTTTTTTATCTCTAAACTTGAATTGTATAGTATTAGCACAAGGTCGACACTATTTTTAATTCTTAGACTCGTTTTCCTTATTAAACCAGTTCATTTATTTATATAGAGTACATACCAAAAATTATTAAAAAAAAACAAATTCTGTCTCCGTCACAACAACATTGCAATACGAAGAAATCTTAAATAAAAGCAACACAAAGAACAACTTGAAAATATTGGTAACAAACCTGAGGGCCGAATCGTCTTCTGTACATCTTTGTCGATAACAATGCGGCAGATAGAAATAAATAAATAAAAAAAACACAGGAATTTTCTTCAATCCGATGATATGTTAAAAAATAAAGTTTAGAAAAAACACAACTGAAATGAATGTGTCGGTAAAATAGAAATTCGTAATTATTTTTATTATGAACGCAGCTAAGTACGTTTTAAGATTTGCAATTCGTCCAAAAGATGATGCTAAAAATAGAAACAAGAATAGAACGGGCTAAATATATTCTACATCAATATGGGAAATAAATAAAATACGGTCTATTGTAACTCACAAATTCTTAACCAGTAACAACAGAATAGAATTTGTGAGTTAATAGAGCACATTTAATTTATTTTCAATATACACAGAATCACAATTGATTACCTATATTAATTTATTCTCGTTCGATTTAGAAGTAGAAAAATAAATAAATAAATGTCATGTAAATGTAATGACAATAATATCCTAATATTCAATGTAAATATGTTATATTGTATAAGTAAATTCCTGTTAAAAGGGAGTAATTTTGTAATTGATTTATATTTATTCATTTTTTTGTTTAAATACAAAAATGTCATGAAAATATTTATTTTTTTATATTTATATTATAGATAAAATATATATCTAAAATTTCGGTAGGAGATATTAATAAATTTGACTGTAGATGGCGCAGATACATATATGCATGAACTTAATGAACATCTGAGATGAATAAATGAATAAAATTTCACAGATTTATTTGGCGAAAGTAATAAATTGTAATGAATAAACCAACAATATTTATTTGTTTTATTGATATTTTCCTTTCATACAAATCAACACCTTCAAAATCACTTCATGTTCGTTACCTAGTTTATCAACCGTGACATTTGACATTTATTTCTAATCGTCCACACCAGTGATCGCTGGCTGCGCCGCACTTTTCAAAGTGAATTGTAGAAAGTTTATCTTTATCGGAGTGACTAGTGTCGTGCTAATCCCGACGAAAATCCATTCGTAACGAAAGAGCAGTTTTCCATCTGGGTACGTACCTTACTGTCTAATAATTTTATTTTATATCCAACTTCGGTACGGCCGTGTGATGTTGACAGCTTGTGACTTGTCAAAAATCTAGGTTATCTTCTAATTTTCGCCCTGTATTCGCGCTAGAAATGATGAAACGCGACTGGAATTTCTTATTTAAGAACGCGGTGTAACGGATTCCATGACTATCGGGCGTGAAAAAATGAATTTTCATTAACTTTTACTTCCTTCATTTCACCGGTTACCGTGTGTGCTATGTGATAGGTTGCGATTACCCCATGCTCATACGAGAAACGTCAACGTTCAAATGATTACTGTTTATATTACAGCGCGTATAGCGAAACGCGAGAGAAAAGTCGTCTAGGTCATGGTTTGTTACATATCTAGGCTAAATTTCAAATTATGTTATGATTTTCGTGGAGGAATAAAAACTAAGTGATACATAATTTTCCCGCCTGATTGGCCGCAAATCTCTCGAAGTAGATCTTTGTCCTTCATTCGGTACTTCCCGATAAAATCTATGCATAATCTTTTGTCTATGAAATACGAACATATCACTAACGCAGCATATTTATTTAACAACTTCTTCGTAGTTTGTTCGAGATGGAAAATTTGAAGAAGGAAGTTTACGGCAACATACGATCTTGCTTGCTGTCGACGAAGGAAAAATGCGACCTCAGGCAATTGAGGGGTGAGATTTGCGTTCTTTCGTTCAGTATTTGAAATAATTGCGACCTTTTTGCGATTTAGCGGATTACAGAATGTTGATGGGTTGCGATATTCCGTACAAGAAGCTGAATTTCAACAATTTGGAGGATCTGCTGGCCACTATGGATAATTTGAACATCATTAAAGGAGCGGGAGGTGTTATTTACATTAGCGCCAAGCCGACGGACAAATCGAGTCATCTTACTGAATTGATCGCGAAACAAAAGACATCTAAGAAACGCAGGTAAGTTTTAGGGGAATTTCCTAACACTTTGACATATGGTTTAAATAAAATCCATACATTTATTTTATCTTATCTGATTGTAAGGCAGATATAATTGGAAAAACTTAGATATTTAGCAATTAAACATTTAAATTTCAGTTTTTTATATATTAAAAGAAACGGTGCCAATACCATTTTTTTATTTTAAATATGTACTCTAAATATTTGTATATAGTTGGTGTGTGATGAAACTTTGAGATCTTCATGAATATAATTTATATATTTACTACAATGTTGAACATTTGGTTAATTTGGGGCAATGTACTTTAATTTTCGTTAAGGGTACGTCTATTTTTAGTTATACCCAATTATTCACTGTGCGAGCCCCCTTTTAATTCAAGTAAAATATAATATTTCTTATGAAGAGTGATAAATAAAGATTTTTTTATTATGTCGCCCAAAACTTCCAAAATCAGTTCCATTTAAACAAAATAAAAAAAAAAGACAATTTTGTGCAGTTGCAGGTTGTTTTTGCGAAAATGAATTGATTTGTTTGTGAAAATAAATTGAGGAAGGAACTTTAAAGAAAGGGTAATCATGGTAGAATAGCGCCCAGAAAATATTTATGAAAAAAAAATATGCATTAAGATTGTAGTATTAAGCTTTGCTTGGTTGGAACAGAACTTTAAGAATATTTTCAGTTTTTGTAAAACAAGTCGGCCTTGACAGTGAGCCGAAAACTATTTTCTTTGCAGATAAAGTAGCTACCCTTTCTGTTCATGATTTGGAAAAACATTATTATACGCTTGAATTCGTTTTTCTAAAAAATTATTATATTGGCCGGTGGAAAACGTATTTTTGCTGATTGCATAATTAAAATAAGATAGTAGCATTGTATAACCACAAGAAACCACCACACTTTCAAGATAACGCGTCCGCAAGTAGCACTTGATGGTGAAGCAAATAAATCATCAAATTTTACATTCCTCATACAGGTACAGTGTGTTCTTAACATTAAGATGAGTTATGTACGCTTCTTTATTATAATTTATAATATAAAGTTTTAATACAAAACTGTATGCACTTTAAACAACGTTAATTCCAAACACTATTTATTTCGGGCTCAGAATTGAATTCTAAGCAACTTTTTCAAATATTTTCTTGCGTTACTTTTTGCCGATTCATCGCACATTTTTTAATTTTCCCGCCAAAATAGCGGTCATGTGACACGTGTCAAAATCAATTTTGGGGTTCTTAGACACCCTGAATCTATGCTCTCAAAAAGATTTTGCTGATATCAACTTTCTTATTTTAAATGGGATGATGCAATTTTTATGCTTCTAGTGTATTTCTCGGATCATTTGTGATCAGTTTATATGAATGTTCCCTATCCGTAAACTGATTAGTTTTTGAGTTATTTGCAATTTTGTCAAAATTTTGACATTTGCCCTCTTTCCAATTAAATTAACTATTGTATAAGGGATAGAACGTTAAGATACCATACTGATGTGGACGCAAGTGAATAGTCATAGGCATTAATCGCAGCATTAGTAACCACAAAATCCTATACAGGCTGTTCAGAAACTCATGTCCAATATGGCTATCTTTAAAGTAAAAAAGGTTGTTTTTTTTTCAAATAAAACATGGTGTTTTTCATTGCAGAAATTCTGCATCGATCGGTATAAGGTTAGGTTTTTGAAATATTAACACTTATTTTATAAAACTGCCAGAAATATGCCAAAGCTCCTAGTTTTAAGCAAGCAAGTAAAACGTTTTTTTCATTGTGAACACTCTGTATACCATGTTTCAAATGATGTATCATCTTTTCTTGCATTCATTTCTAGTAACACTTGTGATATTCATTGCGACTATCTTCTCTATTCTTAATACAATTCATTTAATTATACGGCATAGGTATTAACAAGCTATGAGTATTATTACAAGCAAACAAATTGTTCACATCTTTTCACGGCACATTTAAGTTCTTTGCAAATTATTTGAAGGAAGCACACTATCAATACAACAAAATATGACAAATTTTGAAAACTATACAAATGAAGCCCTTTTTAAATTTATTCTATATCCATGAAGAGTGTGACAAGCATATTAATGGAATTTGTCGAGTATTTAACGATAGTTAACAAACATTAGCCTACAATTAACAGAAAAAAATTCGAGAAATTACAGGGCAATTTTATCCATCTTGGAAAATGGAAAACAAATAAAAGTATTATAGAACGGTCCAGAGCTAGGAAAATTGATACATCATTTTCAAGCATAGTATACAGAGTGTTCTGAATGAAAAAATCCATTTTAGTTGCTAAAAACTAGGAGCTTTGGCGTATTTCTGGGAGTTGTTATGAAATAAGTATTAATATTTCAAACACTACCAAGAATAGGTATAAGAAACCTTAATACCGACCGATGTAGAATTTTACACTGTATTCATTTCTCCAATGAAAAATGCCATGTTCCATTTGAAAAAAAAGTTTAAAGATAGTGGACTTGAGTTTCTGAACATCCTGTATAAGATTTTGTTATTACTATTATAGTGCCGCAATTACTGCCTATGACTATGTACACCCACGGACACCCAAAATGTCCGGTCTAAGTCACATGCCCGGTTGCACCGACAGCGGTTCGAATCCACCGTTCGTCAATCTCAGATTTTTTCGTGCAACCAAGATTTTTCTCTAACCGTTGCACCGACCTAAATGGACCTAAACAACCGAGGATTGACAAACCTTGGAATGTTCGACTATAGTCGATAAAATCTGTTTGCTGATTGGTGAAGTCATTTTGGGCGCCAAATCTGTCAAAAGTAGATACTAACGTACTAATCTTAACCTGATCTTAACGTTTGCTATCACATGAGTAAAAGTGAAGTTACATCACATTCAAATCACGTTATATATAATTTCATTAAAAAAAATTAAATATCCCACGCGATATTTTTTTGTTTATGCCATCCGTTTTTTTATTTTCAATAATATTCTTGTACTTGACGCAAATATTTATAAGGGCATCCTTTTCGGCTTCAGTATAACGAATACTTTTAACAAAATCCATTCTCTCTTATGTCTGAATTACACAAAGCACAACTAGAAACTGAAGTGACTGAAGTAAATGTATACTCGTGACTCTGCATTGGAAATCTCACAAACAGTTGTACCATGCATAATAATTTAGGGGCTCAATTAAAAACAGATGTTTTACTGGACTTTTAAAATCACACCTAACATCGCAAAAGGATTGACCGCATGCTTGGATTATACTTGTTTTTCTGCTCACTGGCAAAATATATTTATGCATAATCACGAAAATAGATTTCTATCCCTATGCGAAAGGTTCGAACTTATTTTGCAATTTAGACAATATGGGAATATACATTTATGTATAAGTACGAAAAATACATTCCTATGGGGTTAAATTGATTCCAATTTGGTTATATATATATATTTATAGGGAGACGATTTCGTCTCCTAACTATTTATCTCTCTCTAACTATTTATCGGTCGATAAATACATCCCAGTTCCGTATATATTTATATATATATTATGTCACATGCTGTCACAGCAATAACTTAACATACACGACGTTCGTTAGATAAATATTATGAAGATAGTCGCTATGAAAAAATCTAAGATTATTCACATAAACGATGGATTTCCTAGGGTTGGATTTTGACACCTCATAAACTAAGATTGCTAGGGTCCGGTGGTCGGTGCAACGCTCTCGGGAACGACTACCTGTTACAACCCAAGATTATTCGTCGGTGCAACCGGGCATCAGTGTGAGCGCAACTTTCTTTGCACTCGAGTTGCACGCGGCATTTAGACTACGCATTAGACCGGACATTTTGAGTGTCTGTGAGTGTACTTGCGTCCACATCAGTATGGTATCTTAACGTTCTATACCTTTTACAATAGTTAATTTAATTGAAAAGAGTGCAAATGTCAAAATTTTGACAAAATTGCAAATAACTCAAAAACTAATCAGTTTACGGATAGGGAACATTCATATAAACTGATCACAAATGATCCGAGAAATACACTAGAAGCATAAAAATCGCACCATTCCATTTAAAATAAGAAAGTTGATATTAACAACCTGTGTATTGGATGGGCTATAAACTGAAAATATTTTCTTCAGGTAGATCATTATCGGCATGACTATCCTGCAAGCTTCAAAATCCAATTTCAACTGGAACTTCGAAAAATTCTAATGAGAAAGTTCTGTGGGACCCGGTATATATGATGTATATGATTTTGGCTGTCACACCAGATATCTCGGCTGTTGTTACAGATACGATAAAATGTTTAAGAAGAAAATTGGTCTACGTTTTATTTCCTATTATATGCCTTGGAATAAAAACACAATTGAGCATCAAATATTAGATTCAACAAATAAATACAAAATTTTAAATAGAATGTACTCAATTTTATTACGTATTTTAAAACTCTAAATTCTCTTTGCAACGACATATCATAGGTCGTAGTTATTTAATCCTTTAAAAACATAAATTGAAAAGTTTGGTACAAATGCACGCTTCGACGAATTGAACACTTCACCCAAGAAAAGGTAGGCGGTGAAAACAATTACTGCAGCTTTAGTGGTAACTGTGAAAATGGATGCATATTATTATTTTCATCAAAAGTAGCACGAAATGGGTGATCATTATTATAATGATACAAAAATGGATATGCTAATTGTGTGCATTAGATGTATAAAATATGGCAATAATAGAGATGCGATGTATCCAGAGTAAAATTTGTTCTTATTTGAACCCCCTACACCCTCTATCATGCACCACTAATCTCATTATTTAATCAAAATGTCCGAATTGTCAAGAAGAACATTTTCCTTTTTAGTTCAGTTCGATATCTCTTCTAGTTCCAAAGATATCGTTAAAAATATGTTTCAGGGGTGTAACTTTAGGGATCCGTGACTACTCCTACAAGTGAATATCCGCAGCTAAAAAAAAATACGGGTCGATTATTCTTCACTGCTCTACATGCCTGGAATATTTTATCAAAATCGGAGGTGATCAATTATGTCACTTTGCTTGTGAATGAATCGATAAAAATCGTACTATATCATTTAAAATAAAGAACGCGTTCATATTAGCATACTAGTAATGCTATAAGACAGAATATTGTTAATTAAAAGATCCTAGCCGACCAAAACCATTCTAAAAGTTTCAAAACGAAAATATAATGCATTAATAGCACACCTGACCAACCTTAGATTAGATTAGCTTTATCTAAATTTCAAAACAAAATCTATCAGAATTCCGCAGGGAACATTCTTTGGTTTAGAGTATTCCCTAATTTCTTTAGTTATTGGGACGGATAAGTCTCGAGTTTTCCAGATGTTGTTCACTAATATTTTTAATTTTCTAAAGAAGCAAGTGCGTTAAATATTGTTCAAGCCTGGCTGGACTTCCATGTAAAATTTTTATGACAGGTAATTGGACAGGGGTCATAATTTTTGGAGACAACAGATTGCAATATTGTGGGAATTCCCAGAATTCTGGGAAGAATTTTATTATTTAGTTTTAAATACCATAATATTTTATCTTTAATAATCTTAATTTCGTATTTACGTGAGAATGAATAAATTTAAAATAAATATACAAAAGATCAAATAACTGAAATACTTACCGAACCAGGTAGGTAGATGACGTGCAATTACAGACATAGGAACAACAAAAAATATGTAGGTAAAAGATGACAAAATTTCATGAAAAATATACATACCTAATAAACAATTAATCAAAAAATGGCTTACCGTACAAATAGAATGCTTAGATCCCCAGTCAATTTTATATGTAATATTATTTATATCCGGAGTAGGTTAACCGCATATTTGTAGGTATGGATAAGATATTGTTTTTTTTTTATAAATGCATTTCCTTAATATTGCCCACGCTGTCGGACAAATATACAGGGTGAGTTTGTTTTTTCAATTTTTGGATAGGGATTTCGAAAACGATAAGAGATACGCATTGGGTTAAATGGAGAAAATAATTACATCTTTATCAGCCTAATCCAGATACGCTTTTCTCCATTTAAGAAAATGCTACATACAGGGTGAGTTTTTTAAATGGCAAAGTTCATTTACTAGATAACTGTTACTTGAACAAAAATTTGGATAATGGAAATATACTTGGTTGCATAACTTCATAGGGTTATTGCTTGTATCAAAATTAACAAAACACCATAGGTCCAATTCTCAACCGTTTTCGAGATATGGGTGGTCAAAAGCGGTGAAAGTCACTAGTTACGGTAACTAATTTAGACGAAGACACGGAATGAGAAGTTTTCCCTGAGAAAGGTTTGCAGCATGCATGACGCAAGAGTATTCACGAGGTCTGGTATATATGCAAAGGTTACATCTGAAAATAGTTTTGAAAACTTTGTTAAAAGGTCATTTTGCCTATCTAGCATTATCTTGGTTAATTACACCGTGTAGGGGCGATGAACACTTTATTGAACATTAGATATTATTCAATTATACAGGCTTTCTCAAGTTAGAATTTTAATCGAGCATATATTTGGCATGTTGACAATGGTTTTTATCGACTAATATATTTTGAAAATTCAACTGTTTGAGCAACTTGGCCAAAATGAAGATTTTGAAGCAGCCATATAGTTAAATCACAGAGATCAAGTTTATGCGTGTATATTTCCTCAATAAATGTAAACAAATTTCAATAACCATTTTTGTATTTTTAGTGAAAACATGAACAAAAATGAAAAAAATAAAGAGAAGATAGTATATTGAACAAAAAATAATCTCTAATATAAAATAGCAACAGGTTCATTACAACAATACTGAAAACAAGGTTAGTAAAATAAAAAAATTCACACATAAAAATAATCTTAAATTTAGAATATTCTCAGATTTCCTGGTTTTATTTATGTATCACGTTCACAATTTCACTTAATAACTGCTTTTCGATGTTGAGTCTTTCTTTCATGATATTCAACCAGTTGAAATTTCTTGATAATACCGTCATATTTTAATTTTTGCTCTCCCTTGACATACGTAACAGTTGTAGGTATCATATAGATGTAAGCCTCCGTCATGAATCGATGAAAATAACACTGCTATTTTCTTCTTGTTTGGGTTTGTCTACCGTTCTCGTAGCCTCTAGGAATACTTTAAATATCTGGTAGAACTTTTCCCAACTTTTGATGTCATTTGTTCCAAAGAATTCAAATTATTATTATTCTGCACAATGTTAAAATATATTCAATAATATACTTTAAAATAATCTTTATTGTTTACATACACATATACGACTTGTGTATTCTCACCAGAGATAACCTATATTCTGACCATAGACAACTATTCTGACTTTTGACTAAACAAAATCTGTCAAACATAAGAACTGTCAGAGAACATAGTCAGACAAAGAAGTGTATCTTCCATCCCTCTTCATCGGCAGAAATTTGTGCCACTGGTTCTATACGAGACCCGCAATATAGTAGTTTACATATATGATATAATCATTGCAGCTGTGAAAAAGAGCATAGGAAAATGTCAACAATTAGTAAATGTGCTTCTTATAATTATCCGCCATTTTTTCCTATTTCTTTCGAACTATTTAATTTTATTTGATTTTGATTACAATCTGTTTATTTATTTAATTGTTTGCTTATTTATTTATTGTTCAAAATAGATTTTTTACAAGAAGAATTGATTGATATGGTGTACATCTTTATAGTACAATTATATTGGTTATTTACTTCCCGCATCCAGTGTGGAATCTCAATAGTACAGTAATGCATAATTTCATCGATTAACACTACTACCATTGGTTCTAAATGTTGCCTCGTAAGAACAACAACAAAATGACAGATGAAACTCTGGATTAACACTCTAAATATTTATTATATCATGGCAAAATGAGGCCTTCTATCAACATTATTTTCTTGAAGTTCTTGATGCAACTCAATATGAGATTGATAAAATTTATATTTTCTCGTTATTTCATTTACAGTTGTTTCACATGCTTCAATAATAACACTTAACGCTCTACTGCTAATGTGTGGGTGCAGTATTTCTACTTCCTTTACAACCGTAGCAACACCCTTCTTTCTTTCCCTTTTCGCACAATCTAATGGTTAACGTTGCCCTGGATATCGTATTTGATAAATTCGTGCTGCCAGGAAGCAATTCTTTTCAGCTTATCCAAGGATGTATATCATATCAGAAAAACTCATTTTTAACAATAAATAAACCACAACAAGTAAATAAATGAACAAATTAAACTGAGTGACAGATATAACCATATAATAAAATCAAATAGTAAAGGAAATAGCGAAAAAGAGCAAATAATGTAAGAATAATTATACGAAGCACATTTACTAATTGTTGACATTTTCAAATGGCCTTTTTCGCTATGATTATATTATATATATATATGATTATATAATCATAGTAATCTTGAATGAATGTTAAACAAAATTAAAAATTTAAGATATGGTTGTTTGGCATTAAATTCTCTGAAAACAAGATTATTTTTTTTTTCTATCTTTACAAATAAAAGAGTTACTGTATTGGCAAGGTTTTGGTGAATTTCAATTTTTTCGCAAATGTCTAGTAAACCATACATTTCCTTAAAAGGACTAGGCTTGTAAAGATGCAAATTTTTCTCCATTTAACCCAAAGCGTGTCTCTAACGGTTTCGAGATCCCCATGCAAATAATAAAAAAAAAAAAACCCACCCTTTATAGGTATTACAATGTAAAATTTTATGACAGCTAATTGGGCAGAACGTACACGAATTACATTGTAGCCAGATGTTCAAATATGACAGGTAGAAAAGGTTCTTAATCCCACCCTGAATTCTGTTACGAATGTGCTGTTAATTATAATTTATTAACTATCACACTGACAAAAGTCAATGCATTGACTTTTGTCAGTGTGATAGTTATTGTTACACCAAAGGTTCCAAAACCCAATTACTGGATATAATTTATTATACAAATATTTATTATAGTGTAGTTTTATTTTTTGGAATGTGATTTTTCTTAATAAAACACTTTTCTTAAGACGTTTCGACAATGTATTGTCTTTTCAATTAACGATTTATCTTCTCTTTCAAATCCTCTCCTTCCTTTTTCATCTTTTGTTTTTATTTAATTATATATACAGTATGTCCCCGAATTGAGTTTACAATAGGTATGATTGACCAAAAATTTTCGAATTGAAATTTCATATTTTGGAATTCCGCCCTGCTTGGTGTGAAACTTATTTTTAGTTTACTTTAGACTTTTTAAAGTCAAGTATGCCTTTACAGTTGAGCAAATACTATTTTAGTTCTAGGTAAACTACCTTTTCCGTTCACAGTATGCCAAAGTGTTCTTAAGAAAAGTTGTTCAGAAGGAAAAGCTATGACGTTATGCATATTTTAAGAATGATCGGCCTACTTTGATAAAATCCAATATTGCTCAGTTTCCTTTTGTGTCAACTTCATTTTCAACTTCGTTTTGTGTCAACGTTGTGTCAGCTTGACTTAAAAAAAAAACAAATCTGTAATTGAAACTACAATCATACCTTCAGATGGGTTAATGATCACAAAAACAACAATTATAAGGAATTTTTAATTAAATTATTATAACAAAAACAAGTATTAAGTTATTCTATTAACCCTCCACCTTCGTCGCTGCATAATTCAATCCTCCGTGGCAGTTCCTTAAAGCTATTCCGGATTTCCTGAATTGGTAAGGCGGATATAGCATCTCTTATGCGATTTTTTAATACCTCGGCATCATTGGGTAAATTTTCTGCATACGCTACTTGTTTTAAACGTCCCCACAAATAAAAATCGGCAATAGTCAAATCTGGGCTCCTTGGGGGCCATAAAACTGGACCATTCCTACGTATCCAACGGTGACCAAATTTACGGTTTAACCAATTCACAACAATTTGTGAATAATGCGCCGGACAACCATCATGTTGGAAATACATTGACGTCCGATAATTGAGAGGCAACTCACCTAAAGCGTCATCGAAGAAATTGTCTAGCATATTTAAGTATGTATGCTGGTTAACGTTATCAAAAAAAGATGGTCCTATTATTCCATAATATGAAATAGCACACCATACATTGACATTAACAAAATATTGCCGATGATTTGCAATTCTAAACAAAGGATTAGTGTCACTCCAATATCGAACATGTTGCGAGGAAACAGTTCCATTGGTAGAAAATGTAGCTTCGTCGGAAAACAAAATGTTTCGATAAAAATAACGATTACTTGCTATTTTGCTTCCTATCCATAAACAGAAATCTAGACGTTTTGCTTCGTCTCCTGGTTCCAAAGTATGATTAAAAATGGGTTTGTATGGATAAATCTTCCGGTCTTTCAAAACTCGTTATATGTGTGATTTACTAATGCCTAAGCGAAGCGACCGCTTCCTCAAAGACAATTTTGGATTATTTTGTACCGAATCTAAAATTAGCAGAGTAGCGGCATCGTCTTCATTGTGCATTCTCTTAGTTTTCTTTACATTTAGTACTGAACATTTAGCCAGTTCTTAAAAATTTCTTAATAAGCTTCTGAGCACCCATACGTGATACATAAATATCCGGAAATTTTTCATTAAATTTTTCAATCACGTAACGGAAACTTTTTCCACGTCCATAACACTGTACTAAATATATTTTCTGTTCTAACGTTAGCATTTTATTGTAAAAATATTGTCGTTAGTTACTTCGCTATGAAAATCAGTTTTGTGATATTACTTCAACGATATGAAAGATAACGACACATGTCATACTACAATAAATACTTGACATGTAATCGATGTTTTTTGTTTTTGTGATTAGTGAGCCACCTCATCGCTGTTTGAATTGCAATACTGAGCAATACTGGATTTTATCAAGGTATGCCGATCATTCTGAAAATATGCATAACGCCATAACTTTTCATTCTGAATAACTTTTCTTAATAACACTTTGGCATACTGTGAACGGAAAGGTAATTTACCTAGAACTAAAATAGTGTTTGCTCAACTGTAAAGGCATACTTGACTTTAAAAAATCGAGAGTAAATTAAAAAGAAGTTTCAGACCAAGCAGGGCGGAATCCCTAAATTTGAAATTCCAATTCGAAAAGTTTTGATTAATCATACCTATTGTAAACTCAATCCGGGGACATACTGTATAAGTATATATATTTAATAGTTACGTCATAGATATATAGTTAAGTAGAAAATGAAAAGATGAAAACAGAAAAAGATAAATTTTCAATTAAAATTGTCAAGACGTCCTATTTATCCATTAAAATTGTTCTCTTTTTGAAATGTTCTTACTTATTTGACAAAAGATGTATGAAACCATTCAACGAATAAGGCGGATGTCATCCGTGCATTCTTTGTTGAATGGTACTCAACTGGAATATTAGCGTTTTTAAAAGCTCTAGGATTTTTAGCTTTGCCAATAACCATCGGTGTTAGTTTATGAGTACCATCGCCATTGGCGCAAGCGAGAAAAGTTACTCTCTCTTTGGAAGTTTTTTGCCCTGGAGCTGAGGTTTCTTCACAGAACAACAGTAAAGAGAACCGCAAATCCTGTACATTTCGTTGGAAACATGTGACGTCACGATTGCATTGTCACAGCGCCCTCCGGGTAAAACGGCTAAACATAGAATTACGAATGGACGATGCTTACGAAATATACCGCGAGATTTGAAAAATTAGATATGTTTCGATTTTCCTTAATCTCATCAGTGTGATACGTCTGCTAATAATGGGTCGTATTTACAGCTTACATTTAATTTAACAATGTCGCGATTACATTTTTAATGCGGCTTTTGATAATTTTTGAGATTGTAAAATTTTTCACTACCTGATAATCGTAATGTCTTTCTTCCTTATCATTTATCAATTATGAATAATTACAATAAAAGATCGAAAATTAGAATAAATTTAGTTACGGCAACGTTAAATTAAATATTTGGTGTAAATATTGATCAATATGATTAATTTGCAGAAATCACAGACATATCTAATTTAACCTAAAAGTAAACACTAAAGAGATAAAAATTAAAATAAACTCTAGTAAGTCAAATCATGAATGAGCTTTAAAAACGAAACACGTAATCATGAAAATATAATGAAAATTTAAACAACAAATGAACATAAACTCTGAAAGCAGAAAAACTTAACAATAACCTCTGAAAATTCAAATTTAAAAATAAATTCTAAAAACACGGGATAAATAAAGTATCTTAAAAAAATGTCATCCGTGCCTGCATTAAATTTAGCTTACTCAATTTTGAAGTATTTAAACGGCAAATATTTGAATTAGGCATTATAAAAAAGCGATAATTTATTAAAATGGCCCTTGGATTGTGATTTTTTTAGGGAAACTGTTTGGAGGTTTATTCTCCTAATATCTTATTGAGTGCTTGAAGTAGCCAATAAGAATTATCACAGAATTATTATACGCTTAATAGCGTATCGAAAATCTCTGGAAGTTCTTAAAACAACAATTATGTTATGTTTTCAAGTTTTATTTATGAACCAGACATTTTTAAAGATTTCGAGAATTGTTTTTGAAAGGGATTTGGTCGATCTAGTTAAAATAGTTCATCGTGATTTATCAAGAGGTTTAGATTATCAAAACAGTGTACAGACAATAAACAATATTGACAATGAACAATATTAACAATAAACGATACTAACAATAAACAACTTTGACAATAAACAATATTAACAATGAACAATATTAACAATAAACAATATTGACAATAAACCATATTAACAATAAACAATATCAACAATAAACAATATTAACAATAAACAATATTGCAAAAAAATAATATTAACAATGAACAATGTTAACAATAAGCAATATTGACAATAAACAATTTTGACAATAAACAATATTAACAATGAACAATGTTAACAATAAACAATATTGACAATAAACTATATTGACAATAAACAATTTTGACAATAAACAATATTAACAATGAACAATGTTAAGAATAAATAATATTGACAATAAACAATTTTCACAATAAACAATTTTGCCAAAGAACAGTACTGACAATAAAAAATATTAACAATGAACAATGTTAACTGTAAACAATATTGAGAATAAATAATTTTACAATAAACAATATTAACAATGAACAATGTTAACAATAAACAATTTTGACAATAAACAATATTAACAATGAACAATGTTAACAATAAACAATATTGGCAATAAACAATATTGACAATAAACAATATTGACAATAAACAATATTAACAATGAACCACGTTAACAATAAACAATATTGGCAATAAACAATATTAACCATGAACAATAACAAGAAACCATATAAATAATAGCTGTCGGCCCGGTATTTCAATCTGCTAATAAATGTGTCTAATAACAATTTAGCTAATAAGTTATAAGGAAGATATATTAGGTAAATAAAAACAGACCGTCTTTCAACGAATATTTATTAGGTTAATAGTTATTCGGTATATTCATAACCCTACTTTATGTTGGCAATAAATGGCAGCGCTATACAAATACTTACACAATCTAAATCTCTTGACATCAATTTCAAACTTTTTTCTTTTTTTGATTGTGTTGGCGACATTTAGAGACTTTTGATAAGCTTATTAAGGTTCTAATAGTACTTATTGGCTACTTCAATCACGCAATAACATTTTAGGACAATAAACTTATTACCTACATAATTTTTATTAGTTGGTGGAAAGACAGTTATTTCAGTTATTCGGCTAATAACTTTTATTAGGAACTTTATTAGGAGATTGAAAGACCGGCCCTTAACCATATAAATAAAATTGACTTTATACTTTGATAGCTATCTGCTCTTAGATCATATAATATCTGCTTTAACGGATGAATTTTTGTATTCATTTTGTTTGGACAATTTGTATATATGTAAGCGAACTATTCTTGGTCTCATAGTTTTCCCGATTTATGGATTTTAGGTACTTATATATCTTTGTGTAGCGTGAATAATAGGTCTGTTCATAGAAGAATCGTAATCTTGTTAGAGCTAATCGTATAAGTACTTGTGAAATCAGTTAGAAAACTGTTTCGGCTTTTTTCAACTAATGGAATCGCGTCTAATAACTAGTTTGTGATTCTTCTATGAACAGGCCTAATAATAAAGTTAGCAATAGTGCCCGGAAATCTTCGAATAACAGGCTGTATAAAGCCAAACGTATTTTTTATGCTTTTTAAACATGTCTAATAAATCTCTCATCCTAAAAGAGACAGAACCCACTCCGTTTCTAAGAAGTTTTAACACTTCAAAGCGATAATAAAATACATCAAGCGCATTCGGTCCGGGCAAAATATTCCAGTCCAGAAAAACACTTGACCTTACCTAACACACTTAAACCCACACGTTTTAAAACCGTATGTGTATTTGTTTCTTATTTGTATACTTTCTTCTGGAGTCTGTGTACATTTTAAACGGGCATTTGAGAAGAATTATGAACGAAATGTTATGTATAGTTGCATAAGTTATGTGTTTGGCACTTTGGCGTTTATGTTTACAATCTGAGACTACACTACGGTATAGTTAAGTGGGGTGTGTGGTCGATAATATTAACACACAGGCTCGGAAATTGATCTATGAAGGGGCCGTGAAAAATATCCACCTCAAATAATCTCCTAACTCAACATCTGAAACAATACTGGGTGTTTCACTTAAAAGTCCGAGGATTAATATTTCGGAAAGGGATATATTTTTTGTGCCGTAAAAGGCAGTTGTATTTCGTAATCAAAATTATATCTTTATATAAAAAGACGATGATGGTGCAGTAGAAATATATTCTTGATCGCCAAGAATCTTCAAACATTGTGTATGTGAATGTGCGTTTGTAACAATGTTGATGTACAGAGTGGGCCAAATTCGACACTTTTAATAGGAAACTTATATTTCTAAAGGAATTAGAAAAAATCTGATCTATGCTTCTGGAGCTCGATTTTAAAAAGAAATCGATTGGTGAAGTCCGTATTTTTATATCTGCCGTAATATAAGAGATACAGAGCGTTTTCGGAAAATATGCAATTTTTAAAAACCCTTGTAACTTTTTAATTTGTGAAAATGCTTGATTTATATAAGAACTTTATTAGGGCACTTTTTGACGTAGAATTCAATGCTCTAATTTGTTTTTTTTTAATTCGTTTTTTTTTGAGATATTATCAAGACTTGTGTTTTTGTATATGGAACACCATATATATTTTTACACTATTCAAAAGCACATAAAATTGCCTTTAATATGATATAACACACTTGATATTTTATTTAAAGGATTTTCAAGATATTTGATTTTTTGTTTGCAATTTAACAGTATTTCAAGATGGCTCTGGCCGTAACTAAGCAATGCGCGTATTTGTTTTTTTATTTCTTTATTTTTTGTTTGGCCGTGGATGCTCGTAAATAAGCAAATAAAAGATTTCTACAAAGCAGAAAAAAAGTGGTTTTAATATTAAATGTTAGAAATAACAAGTCCAACAAACTAAGGAAACCATTAATAGTATTATTGATACTATAGTTGTAAGTTCTTATAGACATATTTGAACGAAATATTTACAGAATATACCCCTCTATACAAAAAAAATACGTAAGCATTATGAATTATAGTGTTCGAATTGTCCGCCATTCTGTTGTAAACATAATCGACACCGTTTCCTTACATTCTGAACTGAGTTCACCAACTCAAGCGGAGATAGAGAGTCGAACGCTTGCAAAACTGCAGCCTCTAATTCCTGTCTTGAATTGGGAGAATGCTTAAACGCAAGATTTTTAATTTTTCCCCAAAGGAAAAAATCCAATGGGGTTAGATCTGGTGACCTTGCCGGCTAATGTATCGATCCCCGATTTCCAATCCAATTGTTACCGAATTGTTGGTTTAAAAACTCATTAATCTGAGCAGCTTTGTGAGGGTGTGCTCCGTCATGCTGGAAGTAAACGAATTCCAATTGGTTTAAAGGTATTTCATCTATGAGAGGTTCAATGAATTGTAAAATATGGCAATAGCTTTCGGAGTTAAGAATTCCGTTATATATGTAGGGTCCAATTATCCTAGCACGGAAAATTCCTACCCACACATTGAAACTATATCGTCCTTGGTTTCTCATTTCAATAGTAACATGGGGATTTTCACGCGACCAAGTATAAGAATTATATCTGTTAAAAATTCCCGCACTGCTTACGTTACATTCATCCGTCCATACACAGTTTAGAGCAAAATTATGATTTTCTTCACATTTTCCCAGAAACCATTGACAAAATGCCATACGACGCTCCAAATCCGCGGCAAAAAGGTAATGCACATTCCTTGTCCGATAGGGTTTCATTCTATACTTTTTTAAAATGCGCCTTGCCGATGTTCTTGCTAAACCTGTTGTTTCTGCCATCTCGCGAGTGGAATGTGTTGGGTTATTTACAGTTTCCCCCAAAACGGCAATTTCCTCTAATTCTTTGTCTATATTTTGAGCCACATAATTTTTAGGTCTCGGTTGAAAGGATCCAAAATTTATTAAATTTTTCTTTAACCTAGTGAACATGTCTCTGAATGGTCTTTCAGGATATCGTTCATAGTAAATATTACATGCAGCTTCCGCATTTTCACCTGCTTCTATAAAACACTTTAACATGTCGTATTTTTCATAGTTTTCATACATTTTTGAAATCTTGAATAATAAAACCACCAGTAACATTCATTCAAACTGACATTTCAAAATATTTTGACAATATAAAACAAATACGCGTATTGCTTAGTTACAGCCAGAGCCACCTTGAAATACTGTTAAATCGCAAACAGAAAATCAAATATCTTGAAAATCCTTTAAATCAAATATCAAGTGTGTTATATCATATTAAAGGCAATTTTATCTGCTTTTGAATAGTGTAAAAATATATAGGGTGTTCCATATAAAAAAACACAAGTCTTGATAATCTCAAAAAAAAAAACGAATTAAAAAAAAACAAATTAGAGCATTGAATTCTACGTCAAAAAGTGTCCTAATAAAGTTCTTATATAAATCAAGCATTTTCACAAGTTAAAAAGTTACAAGGGCTTTTGAAAATTGCATATTTTACGAAAACGCTCTGTATCTCTTATATTACGGAAGATATAAAAATACGGACTTCACCAATCGATTTCTTTTTAAAATCGAGCTCCAGAAGCATAGGTCAGATTTTGTCTGATTCCTTCAGAAATATAAGTTTCCTATTAAAAGTATCGAATTTGGCCCACCCTGTACAGAGAGATCCAAATTTATTGTCATTACCGTTTCGATGATTAGTGAGATAATATTATGATTTTGTCAGGTTTATGAAATTTTGTTTGGAACAAAATCAGTAGCGGGGCGTAAGTAAACGAAATTTAAAATACTTACTAACTAGTGACGTCAGATTTCGTTTCTGTTCATTACTTGTACCTAATCGTTACTTTCGTTGTTTGTATTCGTTACTTCGGATTCGGTACTTTCGTTACCTTTATACTGCTGTCAAAAAAAAATACTGTATGGGTAATGGTTACAATCGGACACTACCCGGTATTTTGTTATTACGTTACTTTCGGTACTTTCGTTACATCTCTACTACTAAAGTCAAAGTATCTTACAATATATCATATGGTGACCGTTATAAATGTTGCAACATATGTGATAGATCTGTCTGGCCACCTTATTGGACCGTTTGTTGCTATCACATTGTGTCCAAACGTTTCATGTAAATATTGCGAAACATCTCTCGTATTGTTGGGGAGGGGAGCACCGTCCTGCGGGAAGCAAATATTTCGGTGTAACTGTAGCGGTAGATTATCAATATCATCTTGGATTTGATATCTTAAAAATTCTAAATAACGTGCTTCAGTAAGCGTGACTTGAAACAAAATACAGTAGGACGTCGAAAATCCGAACTGATTGGGGACTAGTGGTGTTCGAATTATCGATTTGTTCGGATTTTAGAAAATAAAATATACGACGTCATTATCAATAATTTATAAAGTATTCATATAATGAGCACTTAATATGCATTATATTATGACATTAGAAAATTTCTGATAGTTAAAATACAACGAAAAATATTGAACGATATTACAAATCATGAAGCGTAAGCCACTAATATATTTCATTTACGTTATACTTCTACTGTCTATTTTTAAGGAAAATATTAATGAAAGTAATCACTAATTTTTCTTTGCACTATTGTTGAACAACGTTTTGCGGCTGCTAGATCTCGCACTCTTTTTAACAACAGTAATTGCGTAGAACATGATTCCGCTTGTCGTTCGTACCAAGTGAATGCTGTGTCCAATGCTGTAAAGGCTTCAGCGTGGGTAGGTCCAGTATCATTAACATCTTGGTTTGTTTCATCGGAGTCATTGTCACTAGGGCAAGCTTCATTTACACTTTTAACAATATCATCGTCGGTTAAAATAGTATATACATCCTGTTAAATTGGTGTCATTGTTTAAGCATTCTTTTGCATCTTCTGCATCACATTCTTCAAATCCGTTAATTGTGCTAAAGAGTGCGGTCATTTCATTTAAAATTTGTTCCTCGTCACTATCAGTTCTATTTGAGTCACTTGTTTCTCCTGCTTCTACGACTGGCCAGAATTTTTTCCAGGCATTCTGTAAGTTCGTGACAGTGAGTGAGTCCCATGCATCAGCTAACATGTGGCAGCTGTCCTTTAAGTGAAGTTTCTTAGCGAAGCCTACGACACTTTCGCAGTCATTTTCAGACAAAAGTAAACGACGGAGGACTTGCTTTTTGTAAAGTTTCTTTAGTTTTTCTATCACTCCCTGGTCCATTGGTTGGAGAATTGCTGTGACATTTGGTGGAAGGAACATTATTTTGAAATTATCATCCAAACTATGCAATATTTCGGCCGAAGGATGTGAGGGAGCGTTATCCAAAAGGAGCAGAACCTTTCCACTTTTATTATTGTCTTTTCTAAATTTATTAAATCTACTTTCAGCAAGATGATTGCCGAACGGTGTGAACAAACTACTCACAATGAGATTAATAGCGTTAGAGATTTTCTTGCGAGTAATGCCGGGTTAAAGAAAAAGTTTTAGCAATATTTTTCAAAATAATAAAGTTGTAGAATAAATTTTACGTTTATTAAAACTTTCAGAAACACACCATAGTACATACAGGGTTAGTAAAAAGTCCCGGAACGGTCGAATAACTTTGTTATTTGAAAATTATGATTTCTGAAATTTGGTATGGGGGTATAGTTAATATAAATGCATTTTATGCAATACAGTTAATATTTTTTTCACTTCCGGTTTAATCGGCAATACGTCCAATTTTTTTTTTTTTTAAATGGAACGCCCAGATTTTTTTTAACACTTTTGAATGCAAAATAAAAAACTACGTTCAGGAAGTATTAAGATGTTTATTTTTATTCACAAGAAAACAGTTAAAAAATTAAAAAAGTGTCCTAATACAGAAAAATCAAGATACCTGTTTATTCAGGTTGCGATTACAATAATTGTTCAAAATGCTCTCCATTTACAATTTGACAAAAATGTAAACGGTCAGTAAAATTTCTTATTGAATTTTGTATTTGTTCTGGAGTGATGCGATTGGCTTCTTGAACTATTCTCTCTTCCAATTGTTCAAGATTATGGCGACGATTTTTGTACACTTGACTTTTCATGTGACCCCAAAACAAAAAATCTAATGGCGAGAGATCTGGCGAACGTGCTGGCCATTCGATTGCTCCTCTACGTCCGATCCAACGTCCCGGAAAAATTTTATTCAAATAATCGCGGACATTATGGGCAAAATGGGGGGGGAGCTCCATCTTGTTGAAACCAAAAATGTGCATTAGGGTGATCACCTATGTTTGCATTTGGAAAGAGGGCCGCAAGTGCTGGAACAACCTCATTTCGCAATAAATTTAAGTAGACGTTGCCAGTTAAATTTCCTCTTATAAAAAATGGTCCTATGATGTTGTTTCCAACAAGACCAGCCCAGACATTCACCTTTAGAGGACGCTGTGTATGGACTTTTTCAATCAAATGCGGATTTTCAATTGACCAGTAGCGACAATTATGTCTGTTCACAGTGCCGTTGAGACAAAACGTTGCCTCATCTGAAAAAATGATGTGATCTAAAACATTAGGCTGCTGCTCGATCAATTCCGTTATTGTTTCGCAAAATTGTAGTCTACGATCTGGATCATCTTCAGTTAACTCATGGACGGGATACATTTTATAGGCTTTCATTCTTGCTGATTTTTTTTTTTTTTTAAATTAATTTATTTATTTATTTACACATCCAATATACATGGGCAAACACACACAGTATAAGAAAAAAAAAAAAACACATATGCATCAGTCCATGCACACCACGATGCGTCGACGTGGGTCTTCCCGTCCTCGGTCCTCGTCGCGGGGTGATGAGGCTTAATTGTCTCGTCCCGGACTAACGGTATTGAGGGCGCCTGGTTGGTATGTTCTTTCTTCTTTATGTTATATAAGTTGTTTTAATATCATATTTTTGATAGTGCTTTTGAATCGGGTGTGATCTAGTTCTTTTGTTTCTCTAGATAGTTTATTGTATAGGAATATTGTCTTCGCAGTAGGAATGTTTGTGTATTTATTGCTAGTTATTTTTTCTGTTCGTAAGTGGGAGTGCCTTCTTGTGTTATGTGTGTGTATTTCTCTATTACTTGTTAATGTGCTGTTTGTTTTTATTAATTTGTTTTTTATTTTATGTAATAGTATCAGGTTTTTCTGTTTGATCAATTGTTCTAAGTTTAGTTCTTGAATATTTTTGTATACTTCCACTGTTGGTGTTCTTTTGTGCATCGAATATAATAGTTTTAGTATAGTGTTTTGTTGCCTTTGTAGTTTGTTTAGGTTTCTCCTTGTGGTGTTGCTCCATATGTTTATCATATAGTTCATATGAGATGTAAATAATGCGTTGTAGATGGATTTGTTCATGTGTCTTGGGATTACATTTTTTATTTTTTTTAATCCTGCTATAGCTGTGATATTCTTTTTAATAAGGTTTTTTGTATGTGTATCCCATTTTAGGTTACTTTGGATTACCAGACCTAAATATTCGGTTTCATTAGTTTGTTTTATTGTGGTTTCTTTTACTTTGATGTTGAAAGTAGGAGAAATTGTTCTTTTCGTAAATACCATGTATTCTGTTTTTTCTTCGTTTATTGTTATAAGATTGTTATAGCACCATTTTTCCAGTTTTTCAATGTCGTCGTTAATAAGTTGTTGCAATCGTTCATTGTTGCTATCTGAGTATAGTACACATACATCATCAGCGTACGCGTAAATTTTGCCATGGATTTGCATGTCAAATATATCATTTGTATATATTATATATAACAGTGGTGGTAGGTTTCCTCCCTGTGGTATTCCATATTCTGCGCACAATTGCTGGCTTTCAGTGTTGTTGACTATGGCAGTTTGTATTCTGTTCAATAGATATGTTTTTATAAGGTCATTTTGTGTCCCTTTGATGCCTAGATGGTCGTAAGAATCGTATGAGCAGATTTTTGAGAGATCTCATGAATTTGACCTAATTCTGTTGTGGACACGTGATGATTTTCTTCCACTGTAAGTAACACATTCAAACTAGTTTCTTCATCTGTTGCTGTTAATGGACGTCCCCTTCTAGGTAAATCCTTCACCTGACGAAAGACTTCAAACTTTTGAATTGTTCGGCATACCGTACTTTTACTAATGTGACGATCCGGATAAACAGTATTAAACAAAATACGAACCTCTTCAAAAGAACGTTGACGATCACCGTACCCACGCATCATTAATATCTCAATTCGTTCTGATTCAGTAAGTTTTTCTGCCATTTTCAAATGTGTCAATGTTTAAAATAAGTAAATTTATAGCGATGCAAAAGTTAAAACGCTTTTAAAATTATCAAATGTGACGGCAAAAAGAATGCAAATACTAAACAACAACTTTTTTCAAAGGTACCTTGATTTTTCTGTATTAGAACACTTTTTTAATTTTTTAACTGTTTTCTTGTGAATTGAAATAAACATCTTAATACTTCCTGAACGTAGTTTTTTATTTTGCATTCAAAAGTGTTAAAAAAATCTGGGCGTTCCATTTAAAAAAAAAAACGACGTATTACCGATTAAACCGGAAGTGACAAAAATATTAACTATATTGCATAAAATGCATTTATATTAACTATACCCCCATACCAAATTTCAGAAATCATAATTTTCAAATAACAAAGTTATTCGACCGTTCCGGGACTTTTTACTAACCCTGTATATGTATAAATCAAATCAAGATATTATCACACTGTATATATTTTTTTGTCCCATATTAATTATATTTCATCTCATTCTCTCTCTTTGTTCTGCGCACATTCTCTTTTCAATATTAATGAATCACAGATGCCCACGGTATTCGCCCACGTTAACGAACCAGTCGCAAACCGCAGCAGTAAATGGTGATAAGGAGGTAGATTGAAAACGCAAAAAGAAATATGCAAACAACGGTCTCCGTCCTTTATTATCGTCGTCTTGACCGCTTGGCTGGTTACAAGAAATGCACTCGCAAAGCTAATTGCCAGTTGCAGATTAATTAATTGGAACAAAAAAAAAATAATAACTACGTACGAGTATTTGGTTTCTACCTCTAGTAATTGGGGAAATTACGTGAAAGAAGATCTACGTATGTTGCTAGTTAAGAAATAAGGAAGACGTTCTACAGTAGTATACATGGTGTTTCTTAAATGATGTCACAAATTTTGAAGAATAACAAATCATTTTTACATGAACAAGAAACTATTGTCAATATCTCCTAAAATATTTAAGATGGGCCTAAGGTATACTTAATGAAAGTTGTTGCAAATAATCGGGAAATGTAATAACATGACGTATTATAGTGCCATTTGACATTTTAAGGTTACGTATGAAGTTCGTGAAATAAATGAGTAAACACAAGTGTAATACTACCTATATTGTTTATTTCTCCTGCTTTTTCACTTTTCTGTTTTTATATTAGGCAAGAGGCGCTAAGTTTTTTTTTTTTAAATAATTATGTTTTTTGTATATGGAGGCTGTATATCTATCACAATAAATTAACAAATAAATATAAGATGAATATGAGAGCGCGTGTTGTTTGGACCGTTTCCATCGTCTGCTGGATTCTGGAAATCCGACGTTTCGGCAGTGGTTCTGCCGCCGTCATCAGGGTAGCCCCGACAGGGACTGTCACTTGCTAATTCCATAGTTGGCAGAAAATTCAGCTCTGGCAAAGAAATTTAACCAACCAGCGCAATCGAGTGTACAAGAGATTCGGTTAAATTTACGTATCCCATAAATAAATCTAAGACACGAATTTTTCAAACGCTGAAGTCTAGTTCTGTCAATGGTATCCAAGCAGTAGTAATAAACGCTTATGCAAAAATTAAATCTGGAAAGGACCAAAAATTCGCATAAGGCCTTACGCAAACCGACAACCAACCAGTCTTTACTACCATATAAAACCTTCAAAACTACTGTAACCCAATCTAATTAAATGTGAAACGTGTTCTTTAAAACGAAGTTTGGTGTCAAGCAAAGGGCCCAAATTACGCACACAATCAGATACAATGGAAACTTCATCTTTGATTTTAATTTCAATATCCTTCAAAATCGCAGCTCGGGTTTTTCCACGGCCAAAAACCAAAACAGAAGTTTTTTTATTATTTATTCTGAGACAATGTTTTTCAAACATGTTTACAAGTGACTGAAGGTCACTATTTATGTACGAGATGGCTTCACATATGCCTCCAGGATTGAAGTATAATATAGTGGTGTGTCATCAGCATAAAGATGATAATTACAATATTGCAAGCACTTAATGATGTTTGAGGTGTAAATTACATAAAGTAAAGGTCCCAGAATACTGCCTTGAGGAACGCCTGATATAATTGGGAGTGGAGAACATAAACGACCATCATAAGAAATCTGTTGGGATCTATTGAATAAGTAACAAAAGAAAAAATTTGTTTTGAGAAAAACCTATACCTATACTTTAAGATGCTGAGCAAAAGAGCATGATTAATAGTATCAAAGGCCTTAGAATAATCCAACAATATCAAAACTGTAATTTTTTTAGCTCGATATACTTTTCAAAGCGATATTCAATAGCTTCGATACCCTGTTTATAGTAAGAACTGTCTAGCTCCTTAAAGTAGCCATCAACGGCAGACTCCACCTCTTCATTGTTGCCAATTTTTCAAGTTTGGAAATAGAAAATAATCCAAGGCAGCTAAATCTGGCGAATAAGATGCGTGGTGAAGCAATTCGATCTTTAATTCATTGATTTTGGCCATCGCAATAGTGGATGTACGAACTGGTGTATTGTCTTGATGAAACAACACTTCCTTTTTCGCCAAATGCGGCCTTTTTTTCCTTAATTTCATCACTTAAACGCTTTCCTTAAGTTAGCATAATACACGTCGTTGATTGTTTTTCCTTTTTAAACATAATCAATAAAAATTATCCCACGGGCATCCCAAAAAACAGCCGCCATGATCTTGCCTGCAGATGGAACTGCCTTCACCTTCTTTGGACACGATTCTCACATTCCAGTCCACTGCTTTGACTGTTCCTTTGTCGCAGGTCTGAAGTGGTGCACCCATGTCTCATCCATGATTACGACTCGACGCAAAAAGTCGGCTTTATTGCGGTGAAACATGGCTAAACATCTTCACGACGCTGTTTTTGTTCCATTGTGTGCAAACGCGGCAACCATCTTGCGCACAGCTTTCTCATCTTCAAATTTTCGGTCAATATATAGCACTTTTTCAAATGCTTATACACCAGGACTGACCTTAGTATTGATTTGTAAATCAATAACTTGTTGGCCAAGTGGATGGGACTCCTCCCACCTAACATGGGAAACAGAGAGTTGCGGGCAGCAAGAAAGCTCGTTACGTTACTTCGTCCAAACGAGACGAAGTGTCGAAGTAAACTCCTTACTACTTAGAGTACTTAACCTCTTGCCTCAACGGTAAACTGATGTTTTCCACGCGGATACGTGTCTTGGGATCATCTCTCTTTCTTGAGAATGCAACTGCAACGCATTTGGACTCATTCAACGTCTCCATCGAGAGGCCCAGCGAACGAGGTGGTTTGTGGCCGCCTGAAGGCGTCCACAAGCCTCTTGCTTTTGCTGGCCGCGTAAATGACGCTGTCATTAACGTATATAGCGGGGTACGTGCCAGGTTCCCGAGGGAAGTCTGTCAGAAACAGCAGGAAGAGACGTGGCCCCAATAACGATCCCTGCGGTACTCCGGCGAGGATATCGCGGGAGTCGAGTCGGACTCTGACAATTCTAACGCAGAAAGATCTGCGCTCAAGGTAGGGTCTGATCAACCTAATCAGAGAGGGATTCAAGCCAGAAACAATCAACTTATGGATCAGCCCTTTGTCCCGGACAGAGCTAACGGCACGTTGAAAATCAAAGAAAGCTGACGCAACGGTTTCTCTCCTCTCGAGACCGTTTGTGAGTGCCTCAGTGAACTTGAGGAGTTGCAATTCATGCCCGGTTGCACCGACAGCGGTTCGAATCCACCGTTCGTCAATCTCAGATTTTTTCGGGAAACCAAGATTTTTCTCTAACCGTTGCACCGACCCAAACAACCGAGGATTGACAAACCTTGGAATGTTCGACTATAGTCGATAAAATCTGTTTGCTGATTGGTGAAATCATTTTGGGCGCCAAATCTGTCAAAAGTAGATACTAACGTACTAATCTTAACCTGATCTTAACGTTTGCTATCACATAAGTAAAAGTGAAGTTACATCACATTCAAATCACGTTATATATAATTTCATTAAAAAAAAATAAATATCCCACGCGATATTTTTTTGTTTATTGGAAATGCCATCCGTTTTTTTATTTTCAATAATATTCTTGTACTTGACGCAAATATTTATAAGGGCATCCTTTTCGGCTTCAGTATAACGAATACTTTTAACAAAATCCATTTTCTCTCTTATGTCTGAATTACACAAAGCACAACTAGAAACTGAAGTAAATGTATACTCTGCATTGGAAATCTCAAAAACAGTTGTACCATGCATAATAATTTAGGGGCTCAATTAAAAACAGATGTTTTACTGGACTTTTAAAATCACACCTAACATCGCAAAAGGATTGACCGCATGCTTGGATTATACTTATTTTTCTGCTCACTGGCAAAATATATTTATGCATAATCACGAAAATAGATTTCTATCCCTATGCGAAAGGTCCGAACTTATTTTGCAATTTAGACAATATGGGAATATACATTTATGTATAAGTACGAAAAATACATTCCTATGGGGTTAAATTGATTCCAATTTGGTTATATATATATATATTTATAAAATTCAGAAAAATGTATACAAAATGTCGTTATTGACAGACATGCATGTTTCGCTGTCACCTACAGCTCATCAGTGTCACTCGACGACATTTGTAATTTACGCTCAAAGCGTATATATGCTAATGCACCCTTGATAGTAATGTATGAGAGTTATACGATTTTAAACTCCTTATTTTAGCGAAGATATTTGCTAATTTGTCAATTTAGATTTACAAATATGTTCAGATCCGAACACAAATTTGAAAACATATTGTCGACATTTTGTATACATTTTTCTGAATTTCATCAATTAATATGGCGTTAAACGCTAATTTCGCGGCTTCAGTCAATATGTTTTCAAATTTGTGTTCGGATCTGAACATATTTGTAAATCTAAATTGACAAATTAGCAAATATCTTCGCTAAAATAAGGAGTTTAAAATCGTACAACTCTCATACATTACATTATATATTTATAGGGAGACGATTTCGTCTCCTAACTATTTCTCTCTCTCTAACTATTTATCGGTCGATAAATACATCCCAGTTCCATATATATTTATATATTTATATATATATTATGTCACATGCTGTCACAGCAATAACTTAACATACACGACGTTCGTTAGATAAATATTATGAAGATAGTCGCTATGAAAAAATCTAAGATTATTCACATAAACGATGGATTTCCTAGGGTTGGATTTTGACACCTCATAAACTAAGATTGTTAGAGTCCGGGGGTCGGTGCAACGCTCTCGGGAACGACTACCTGTTACAACCCAAGATTATTCGTCGGTGCAACCGGGCATCAGTAGAAAACCCGGCTCGAAAAACCGATCTGTTCGTCCTGAATCACGTGAAGTTCATCGCTGTCGAAGGTTAGCCGGTCGAGGATGATCGACTCGGCTATTTTCGAGAGATTTGACAGAAAACTGATCGGGCGGTAATTCTCAGGAAAGCGGGGATTGCGGCCTGCTTCCAGAATGACGGAAAATGCTGTAGCAGGAGTGTTGCATTCAGGATGGAGCGCAGGGGGGTAATCTCTTTGCTTATGATCACAAGCGCATAAGTGGACCAAAACACTTTATTTGATTGCCGATTATAAGCAACAACTTTTTTATCCCTGCTGATAACAGTCTCTGAGTTCAGTACTTTAAATTTACCTATCTTTACACCCCTCCCACAAAAGGAAAAAAAAAAAAACAAATTGAAATTTAAGTTGCAAAACCAGGGGCTTTTTTTTCAGAATGGTTTCGAAGAGTCTCCCGCAAAAAACCACGCTTTGCCGCAACTGAAGCATCAAAACAAATTCACCTTGCAACACAACCGCGTATCACGGTCACAAAAATAAGCCCAGAGCATGGAATATAAAAAAAAAAAAAAAGAAATCTGTAACTATAGAGAAAGCATTAATTTTGTATCTAATATACCACTTTTCGTCTCTAATTTAACCGCGGCACATTGTTGCACAATCAGTCGCTCTTCGACGGCTACATATTAC
Source organism: Cetonia aurata (assembly GCA_949128085.1). Lineage (NCBI taxonomy): Eukaryota > Metazoa > Arthropoda > Insecta > Coleoptera > Scarabaeidae > Cetonia > Cetonia aurata. Next base: position 24,343,624 of record OX421889.1, on the reverse strand, counting down.
ATGCACTCGCATTGCGATGCTTCTTGCACGTATTCCGTTTTCTCGACTTAGCGCTCGCTAAAGACTAAAAAAAAAAAGACGCGCCATATATACTCGCTCACCTACGTCTTCACTATGCCGGGTGTGAGCAAACATCGTTTAGCATTGCGAGTTGAGCCGACACCGAACACCAGATTTGCACAATACAAGTCAGTTTGTTTCACGACGATGTGGAGGAGGGCAGTTAATTTTTTTCGTTGCTCTGCACCGTGTATTCCGCGTATTTTTAGCGCTGGCGTATCGTACGAATGGTGATCGTTTCTAATTAATTAATTCGGCCATCGTTACTTTCAGCAAATAAAAAAAAAAATAAGGTAGCGAAACGCATAGGCGAGCCTCCTATCACATCTAGTAGGCTTCGGATTGAAAATAAGTTGTTTGACAGTTGGTGCGGGTTGTATGTTCTCGTTTGGTAATAATAAGTCAATTTGATTTTTTGTTTATTTTATTGCTGGAGGTGTAACAACGACTGAAGTAAGTACGGTAAATAAGTAAGAGAAATTTTATGCTATCCAATTAAAAAGTGCATGTTCATTATCATTATTTTTTTAATTTACAATGTGATTGTAGTATGGATATTTCTGTGAAAACAGTGAAAAAAAACGTTTTTTGGTTATAGAAGTTGAGAAATTGCTCTTTTATTTTAAGAACAATAAACATATGTTTTTGTAAAATTTATTGCATAACTTGACATTATTAAATCCTTTAATTTTTATTACTAATAACTCATCCATATAAATTCTACATACCTCAGATCACATACAGCGTATCCTCAGATGGATGATTACAGGAAAAAGAAATTATAAAAACATCTTGCCTAATAGTATAGTTTGAAAAGTCTTGTAATAATTAGAATGTTGATTAAACTTACAGGTACTTAAACATTAAAAAATCGTAAACTTGTATCAAAAAAAATTGTTCGGAATGTGACTGAAATAGGAAATTTTAATGTTCTTCATTGTTGATTAGTTCTGATAAAGTACCGGGTGATTCGGTAAGGGTGTCGACCGGCTGTATCTCGGAAACTGCTATTGCCTAGAGCTTCGGGACAAAAAAAAATACATAACCAATGTGGTCCCCAGAAGTATCCCAAAAATTATTTTAATGTTCGAAATTCCACCGCTAGGGGTCTCGTACGTGCTGTGTTCAATCATAAAATCAGTATTAGAAAATTACAGGTTGAGTTATGTCTCACAAACATAATAAAGAGTAAAAATAAATACACTACATGTACACTCGTGGTCAGATAAATGTTTCCAACCCACACGCATTTTCTACAGATTTTTTACAGTGTACGAATGTGTTTATCCTAGTCGAGGTTGGATAGCGCGACGTGCCAGTGGTGTCTAGTGAATAGAGTATGCCACAAATCAAGATAAGGTGTAAAGGTACGGTCTATCTGCAGCGATTAATCGACACGACTAGACGTAGCTATAAGTCGCGCCGGTTGCTGATTATGCGTGTGCACGTGAGTGGTCTATTTTCTGCGATAAGTCGCTACAAGTCGTAGGAAGACGCCGCGTCTCAAAATCGACTTGCTTCGGAGGCAACTTAAACTCGCGCGTTTTGCTAATCGCAGTACCAGAAGTTGTGTGTAGTGTCAAATTTTGTATTGTGGCTATTGGATTTTTGAATATTATTATTAAAATAGGGCGAAATATAATAAAGGTCACAGATTACGGTTTACAAAAGAAGAAGATGAAACATTGATTAACGAAGTCGTAATTTATTCAGTAGCACAAATATCTAGTAAAGACAGTACGCTTTTATCAATTTGTTTCTATTACTTTTATTAATAAAGGTTACTGAGTAATGTGCCTCATCTGCCAACCAACAGTTTCAAATCTATTATTGAAATAGTCTTTAAAAGCATTTCTGTTTTGAAATACGGCTGCCGAGGTGTTTCCACCTGTGTGACGTAAAGGTTTCATATTTTCGCTGGGCATTTCAATATCAATATCATCTTCTTGATTAGCTGTACGTGAACCTCCCAAACAACACGAAACCATAACTATGTCATCTATGAGTGTTGGGCACGTTGCAATAGGTGTATACAATATACGAAAAGTTTAAGGTGAAATGGTCGGCTCTGGTAAAAAGTTGTTACTGTGTACGAGTTGGTAAATAGCAGTCCTTTGAAATGTTATACTATCTCCTTCTTTGCCATAAGCACCAACATCAATCCATGTTTGCTTCATCCAATTAATGCCTTTGAATAGTGTATTGATCGCTTATCCTATTGAGACAAATTTTGTACGTTTGACATCGTGGTTTACAGATGGTAGTCAATAAAGGTAGTTCTTCTTCCTCTTCTTCTTCTATTAATGCTATTGCAGCTAATACCATATTGTTCATCATTATTTTCAAATTACAAAGAACAACACTACACACAACACATTTTACTATTAATAATGAGTCACACTTGAATGAATCGCTTCCACTAATCGTTGGAATAGAGACCATGCCTGAACGACTAATCGCCGCGTTTACTCGTAAGCGTTTATTCGCTTCGAGTAATCGCTGCAGATAGACCGTACCTTTAGAGAAAAGAGTGTTTATATTTTGGATGCGGGTTAGCTGCCGGAATTCGTTTAGTACGTTTTCCTGTGCGGTGGCTTTTATTCTCTCTCGGTATTTATATCGAAGTCCGTCAATCGAAAAGAGGAACCGCACCGATAGATATATTTTATTATTGTTTTTATTATATATATTTTAAAATTTGTAATAACAAACTCTTAGCTCCTTTCTTATTATTTTCTGCTCCCTCTCCTTTCCTGTATAAATAATTAATTTACATTTATAGTTATTCAATACTGCAGCCTTTTGGTAAATGTGTATACCGTAGTCGACAAAATTTAACTTTAGTGGATCTTGAAATACGCATGTTTCTTTTTATTTATAGCGGCGCGGTCTTTCCTACACTCCGCTTTCCTACATCTAATTCAATTTTGTTGACTACGGTATATGTATAATGTAATATAAGCTTTTGTTTTACAAAATTAAAATCAAAAACACCTTTTATAAAAAAATCGCATTTAAATTAATTTTACATTGTTCTAAATATAAATGTTCTTACGCCCTTATAGCGTGATGCCCTCTATATATGGCAGGGACAAAAAAAAATACAACAAATAATAATAAGAAAAGAAAAATCGTTATTACAAATCTTATAATACTGTTACAGAAAATACAAAAAAACATGAATAAAATATCAAAATGTTTTGTAAAATAATTATTTCCAATTCTATGCTATATTGTCCAAAAAATATTACAACAAGAAAAAATATACGAAAATGATGATAATCTACATAGTAAGGTATTGATCCACACTATAAAATGCATGTAAAAATATAAATAAATAACATTTATAACTGTTTGATCTACAAAGAAGCCGATCCTTTAAAAATGCCACATTATTTATTACACATTGCGTTTATTGAGACGAACGTTAAGCTATCCTACTCAAGAACTGAAATGTTTGTTTTTTTATCGTAAAAAAAATATTTTATTTATTTCGGAGCGCCCGAAGCTTCTTACGTAAGACATTTGTTAAACTTTGTTGGCTAGAAGGTGTATACAAACAGAAAATGGGTGGAGCAAATCACGGTACAAAAGTTTTGTATTAAGTGAACTATCAAATGCCCGAGATAACAACCTCCGTAAGCGTGGCTTCTAATCGCTAGAACGCATATGAGTACCGAAGTTTGGGTGGTTTCCCAACTAAACAAAAATACGCACAGAAATATATTTGCGCGTGAATTTCAAACTATCAAACTGATCAGAAAATACTTTTGGATAACCAATAATATTACTATTGTGTTTGTATACATTATTTCTCATTTTTTATTCCGTATATTCATTTATCATGTTCATATAAATATTTAATAATAGGCATCTAGATTAACTAATGTTGTCAACTTCTTCTTTAGTGTATTTTTTATATTATTTAGTTACTTTTGGATCTACAGTGAATTCCGTAATAAAAACGAAGTTCTATGAGCAACGGTCGAAGCAGCGTCACAAATCATTATTTAAAATGTTCTAGGGCACTTCTTTATGTTTCGCTTACTCGTACGGTTATACTCCCATATTATCTAGAAGTTGGATCTGACGACTTACAGCTGTAACATAAACGCTCACTTGAAAACCCCACTTAATATTATGTCATGTTTCTTACAAAGATGTGTTTCTCTTACTGTAAGGTGTTTTATAAACTTACACACACAACTTCGTTTATTTTCCTATTCATTTTACTCGTTTCATATCTACTACCTAGGAGTATGTATATATAGAGAGCCCACGCAATGTTAAAAATTGACTATAAAATTTTGACGAGAGTAGCGGAGCGGTCTCATCAAGAAGCTCGAGCGCTAGTGTCGCTAGGTTTGTTCCTCGTCAAGGTAGATGTCTCTGAATAAATTATTTATTTTGATATTTATCGATGAATATTTTTCATGAAATAAAATGAGTTTCAATGTAGCAAGCGTCAAACTCAAATGGAAGACATTAATTTAAGCAATATAACGCTTTTTTTAAACGTATACTAAGTATTTTAACAACCGAGGATATTAAGCGCAAAAAAACGAGAATATGCCGGGGAAGTACCGGCTTCAACTGGAATGGAAATTATATGTATTCCAAAGCGGCTTCAATACAATGAACGAATGAACGTTTGTAAAGTTCTAACAAAAAACTATTTTTTTTTGTATTTTAAAATATTCTAAATAAACAACCTTGTCAATAAACCAAGCCTTTGTTGCTTGCTTTTATTTTTTTTTTTTAATTTTAGCTCAACTAAAAGTTTTTAATAGTAGTAAATGGATTAATTAACCAAGCATAATGAAATAACAAATAATATTTATTTAAACTAATAAGTAATTTATAATAAAAAATACGAAAAACGAAAATAAAATAAGGTACCTATATAGAATAAACTAATTGTTAATTAATTCATCAATTGTCGATTGTCTTTGCTTTAATTTTACTAGATCATAGGTTTTCGTACTTATAATGTGGTGAAAAATTTGTTAAAAATGTAGATTTTATTGTCATAAATATCTAAACAAAACCGTTGTTTGCAAATAAAAAGTAAAATGCATTGCCCAGCGTTGATGAATCATCCACAGGTGCTAGAATAAAAATAAGACAAAAAACGTTCTAAGAGAATTCTTTATGGGTGCAATAGAGGCATTTAGATTTTACAAAAGATGCATGTTGTTTTTACAGTATTTAAAAAAAAATTACATAAACCCCTGGTTTGCTTCGTTTCAATTTTCGTTAGTTGCTATATTGTTACATATATAAAGCGATCGGAGGCTCTTGTAATTTGTAATTGATATTAATATAAATATATATATATATATATATATATATTATATAATATAATACATTATTAATTTAATGCAATGTCGGGTAGTAAGTGTGTGTATATAAATTGTGGAAAATCCAGATATAATACACCTGGATTAAAAATGTACAGTTTTCCAATTCGCGACGTGGAAAGATGTAAGAAATGGATTTTGAATTCAGGTAAGTACTTCGTCTGATTTAATACGTTTTACAAAAATGAGCTTGAAAACACAGTCACGCCATAGTATTGATGAATAACCGATTTTTGTTTATATATTTTGACGATTAATTTAACCCTCCGGCGGGCGCGCAGCGGTGCTCTGTGCCGCATTCGCACTATTTTATAAATTTTAATAGTAAATATACTCATGAATATTTCTCTTTCTGAGTGTTGTTTTTACAACACAACAATATTTAACAAAGGCAGCATATATTGCAATTTTTTTTAATTGATGTGATAAATTAGTTGCATAAAAAACTAGCGAAGTTTGTTGTTTGTTTGAATTTATTTACTCACAAATATATAAGTACCTACTTCTTTTTTTTTCACTCACCAAATTATTACTTTCACTGTAGGAAAAAAAAATATTAACTTTTTATGTTTACAGAGCATGCCTGCCGGAGGGTTAAAACGCATACCAGATTCTTGGTTTGTCGATGCTTTACAACACTGATGACTTTTCATTAATATTACAATATAAAGAAAATAGAAAACTTTTGTGAATAAAACGCTCACTTGGCGCAATTATCGCCGGAGAGCTTGAAGCGCAAGGAAATGTGCCAAGATCATTTTCCTGAACATTATGTCAATCACAGAAGTCGTCGTTTGACGTTTGATGCAGTGCCCACGCCACACACATATGAAGATGACGAATATGATATAATGTCAACGCCTGAAATACCATATGGATCAGCTGCACGAACAACACCAGTTGCAAAGAGCAGTATTGAACCAGCTGCTTCTACCTCACAATGGTTGATGGACTTGACGCAATTACCATTATCCCTGCCAATATGTAAATCCGAAGCTTTGTTGAAAAGTCGAAAAAAAACTAATGCAAAGCTGGTTGCCGCCCGATCGCAAGTAATAAGGTTGCGAAGAAAAAATCGTTTACTGAAAGACAAATTTTCTATTAGAACACTTTTAAGTTCTATCAAATACAGCTCAGCCCAATCCCAAACACTGGTAAACATGCAAGTAATGCATAAAAATAAGCAGTCATGGAAGAAGGACGAAAAAGAGTTTTCCATCTCTCTATATTTTAAATCACCTGCTGCCTACAAACACTTAAGAAAGCAACGTATTAACTTGCCATCCGTTTCAACAATCAAAAGGTGGATAGGTGCCTCAAAATTTCTTCCCGGTATGAACAAATTCTACCTAGAAAATATTCAAACCAAGTTGTCTAGTATGTCAGACGATGAGAAAATTTGTGTCGTTGCCTTCGATGAGATGGCAATCAAAAAAGAGTTATCTTATTCTCCCTCACTAGACTTCGTTGAAGGATTTGAAGATTTGGGCAACGAAAATAGAAGTACGAAGATTGCTGGAGAAGTGTTAGTATTTATGACCAGAGGATTGTATGCCAATTGGAAGCTCCCCATTGCCTATTTTGCATCTCAAAATGGTGTTAAACATCAAGACCTAAAAGAGTTAATTTTAACTCTATTACGGGAAATTTCTAAGATAGGTTTTGTGCCTAAAGCAATAGTATGTGATCAAGGTAGTAGCAATCGGACGGTATTCCAACAACTAGGGATTACACCTTACGAACCTTTCTTTTACTTGGACAACAAAAAAATATTTGGTTTATATGACGTTCCACATTTATTTAAGAGCCTTCGAAATAACCTCCTAAACGGCGATTACATCTTAGAAGATAAACGAATTAGTTTTAATGACATTCGCAAACTATACTTGCTAGATAAAGAATCAACAACAGCTCGAACCTTAGTGAAGCTAACAGATGCACATATGCATCCAAATGCATTTCAAAAAATGTCGGTCAAGCTCGCTACGCAAGTTTTCAGTAGAAGCGTTAGTACTTCAATGGACTTAGCAATATACAAAGGGCTACTAACAAGTGATACTGCAACAGAAACATCAACATTTATTTCCAGTTTGAACAACTTGTTTGATGGATTAAACAGTCGCAGTTTATATGATAGCAATCCATTGCGATGCGCTCTATCTAACAAGAATGGTCAGGTGCGGCAGACGTTGCAAGGTGGAATAGATCTACTGACTCGGTTAAAAAAAATTAATGCCAAAGGCCTAATAAGTCGACCACCTTGCTTCGACGGACTGATTTTAAGTATTAACGCTATACTACAACTACAAGTTGACCAAGAGACGCGAGGCAAGGAATACTTGATCACGTCTAAATTAAATCAAGACGTGCTAGAAAATTTTTTTGCTATTGTTCGTCAAAGAGGTGGATCTAATAGAAACCCTTCCCTGAAGCAGTTCCGTACAATATTTAGGACAAACGCTGTGCATCAATTATTAAAGCCTTCAAATACGAACTGTGAGGAGGACATGGAAACGTACATGTTACTCGACCATGAATCAGATGTTCTGCAATCAAAGAACGAAAATATATGTCAACCACCACCATCTGAATTCGTGTACGAAGAAGGTTCAAGTACGTCAAGTGATTCATGTAGTTCTTCACAAAATATTGTACCCACGCCTATGGAAGAATGCGCGTCTGTTTACTTTGCGGGGTATATTGCAAAAAAATGCATAGATAAATTTAAATGCAAAAAGTGCATTGAAACGCTGGTGAAATTACCTAACGATGTTCTCACGGAAGAAAATGAGCTGCTCATTATGATGAGACAATATGCCCGTGAAAAAACAATGTTGGGCGGTCTGCGTTGTCCTTCCGAATTAACCAAGTGTTGCAATCCTGGCACTACAGACCTTCCAAAAAGAAATGCTTCATTTTCACAAAAAGCATATTCGGCAACGCATATATAACAAAATTGCACGTGCTATTAAAATCAAATATCCTGAATGGACAAATAATACTTGTAGAGACCATAAACAATTTTTCTTAGAATTTCTTATAACCGTCAAATTACATAAACAATGTAAATGGTCTATTCACCATAATTCTGGATATACTGCAAAGTTAAGAATTCTAAGTCATAAGTAATTATTAGGACACAGCCCGCAGTATAACGTTTTATTTTATATCTCCTTATCTGATATGTACATATTTTTACATATACCCTGTATGTAAAAATATGTGTGTCAAAAAATACAAAAAAAATATTTGTATTTTTTTAATACAAATATATTTATTTAATTATATATTTAATAAATATATTTGGAATTTTTAGTAGAAATATATATTGATAAATATCCTATTGAATGGTGATGTAGGTATAGTACTATAGTATAATTAAAAATAAAAATGTATGTCCTTTCCATTCAAGTTTTTAATTCAAAACGATTCTTACAACATGTTTCGGCTTATTGCCATAAAAAAAAACACTCATACAAACATTAAAGATGAAGTTATTGTAATTGAAATGAATTTAGTTTTAACGTAGAAAACGCGGATTAAATGGAAGAGAATGTGTATTGTGGAAGTAAAATACATTATAATAATATAACTTCTTCTTTAATGTTTTTATGAGTGTTTTTTTGACCGTTTCATCTACATATTTTAACTTCTGACAATTACAAACCTGAAGATGGCAATAAGCCGAAACATGTTGTAAGAATCGTTTTGAATTAAAAACTTGAATGGAAAGGACATATATTTTTATTTTTAATATTTATTTATGGTTTTTTTAAAGGCATGGAATACTCTTGCCTCACTTGACCTTACCTATCTTTTGTTTGGCCATGTAACTGCGAGAGCCTGTATACTCCGCATAATATTGTAAACAAAAGTAGTTTTCAAATTTAAAAATTTAATTATAAATGTTTTCGTTACGAAATACTCCTATGAGATTTTTTTTTAATATGCGTATACTGGAGAAGTAAATTATTATTATAAATTTTACATATAAAAACTATAAAATGTATAGTACCATTATAATATATGTATTTTATTAAGAATTCATTTTTTTTATTATACTATTATACCCACGGTCGTAGCCGCAACAGATGTTTGTGCGAATTAGGCCAAAACATACAAACGTGCCTTCCTTTTTTAAATAAAAAGAACACTAAAAATATAGTTTTCATTTAATTAATAATTTACACAACTGTGAGCTATTGTAGTAAATATATATGTATATAAATAAATAAAATTACTTAATGCCAGTCGTTACTAATATAAATTATTACACATCGATCTTTTCCTCATTTTGATTTATTAACAGATTACTTTTATTTATAGCATACACTTGCATAAGCTTCAAATTTATTTACAAAGAAGCAGCACCCTCGTTAAGATACCTCTTCTAGGAATAAAAAAATAATGGCGGGTTACATATATGAACGAAAATACGGTATTACCTCTTTTATTTATGTCTTCTTTACCAAATTATTCCCTATCCGCAGTACAAATACTTTGCAAACGTACATATGTGCATAAAGAATGTTTTGTAGAGATATACATTACATATTTTAAATCATTTTACTACGAAAGAGAACAAAACAAAAAGATAATTCGAAATAAAAAACAAAAAGGATAGGGCTTGCAATGTCTATGTCTATACAAACGAATCGAATAAAAATATTATTCTAAAAACCAAATTACTCGTTTAGATTTTTATCATTTAACGCAAAAACATCTTGGTAATTGATAATCCTCGTTCATATTTTGTGAGTCGATTCATAAACAAACAAAGAAACAATTCTCCTAGTCATTCAATTTCCTATTATTGGATACGTATTTCATGTAAGCGTCCGGGGAATAGCCGGGTGTTTGCGTTCGTAAGTTTTTTTCTCTACACCAGATGTCGTATCATAGGAATTCGTAATTTACTACCTAATTTTTCGTGTAGCCGCTAGATCGCAGCAATTTACGGGTGATTTTTGCCGTTAAATCGTAAAACCACTTTTCCCTATCTCGTGGGCTCTCTATATATACATACTCCTAGCTACTACTAATAAATTCTAATAGGAAAAAAAAAGCTTGCGGTCGAACATCTGGCAGCTACACTGTTAAGGTTGAAAACATACGAATTTACGGTTTCAGGTCGGAAATATTTATGTGGCCACGAGTGTACATATGTGCAGATAAAACATAACTGGTCAATCTTGCGTATTATTTTAAGATTTTAAATTTTTTTTTAAATTAATATCAAACGAGAAATTGCTCGTATTTTCGTAGGTGAAGAATAGAGACAGCACCGATGTAACATTAATTTAATAGATACTAAATTGATTGTGTATTTACATAGTCAAACATTGTGATAAAAATGAACTTGCAATTTGTTTGTTTTTACTATTTTTGTTATTTGTTTTAACAGCTCCAGTTTTATTCAGAATATATTTTGTACAATTCTACACGAACTCCATATTCGTGTAGGCAAAAAAAAATGCATGGCTTGTTATTGTTCAATTTCATCTCGTTTCTTGCTCTAATATAAACAAATGGTTACTTACCTTTAAAGACAGGACTAATATTATCTAACTGCCACTCTTTTAATAGGTTCCCCATAGTTTCATCTGCCATAAGTGAAATGTACTATTTAATTTGCTAACAACTCACTATACGGTGCACGCTGAAACATCTAATCTAATGAGAAACGAATAAAACCAAAATGTGTATTTTTAGATGCATTTGCACGTGTTCAGCACGTGGGTAGTATAGCCAATAGAATTCGAGCAATTCAAGGATATGTTAGTGGTAGATCTAATAAAACCACCGAGTTAAAGTAAACATAAGTGCTTTTAAAATAGACTATTCTTCTTGTTTATATTGAATTTGTGTTTTGTTAAAACAATGGCATATACATTTTCCTTTCAACAATTTTATTTTAGTTCAGGAAGCAACCACAACTTGTTTACAGGACGCGCTCCCATTTGTTTAATTTCTTGTTTAACGTTTTCAGCTTGTTAATTCAAAAAAACAATGTTAACAAAAAAATTTAGTTCATGCAATGCTCTATTTTTGTTGGTATAAAAAAAATTTCGGTAAATTCAACTAGCGTGATCGTAACAAAGCGATTTTTGTTAATTGAACGCATCTTCTTCTCTCAGTATACCTTTCCGCACCTTCCACCTTTTTCATATTTTTTAATCAGCAAGCAAAAAATACATAATTTGCAACCTGTGCAATGAAATACGATTAGAATGCAATGGCTTCAAATGCTCTTCCTATGTGCTCTCTTTACATTTCGCAGTTTTTTTGCGGTAACTGAGGTAACTCTCCTAGTTGTTTTTATCACAATCAGTTATCATTTTTTATTTCGGTTTTCTCCCCCTTTTTGGCTTCTGTTGTCAGCTTTAGACACTTATTTTGTACGATATAAGTTTACGTTTGCATTGTTAAGTGGAATGTTCTCTTCAGTGTAGTCTACTGTTAGTTTAATCGTGAATTCACAATAAATTAATATGGTCTATTCTATCCAAGAACGTGTGGAATTAGTGACTGTATTATGAGAATGGGGGCTGTGCAAGATGTACGCTTATTCAACGAAATATCATGCAGACCAAAATGTGCGACACAAGTATGCACTGGAATTAATCAAAACATTTACGGAAACGGGCTCTGTACAGGGTGGGCCAAATTCGACACTTTTAATAGGAAACTTATATTTCTAAAGGAATTAGAAAAAATCTGATTTATGCTTCTGGAGCTCGATTTTAAAAAGAAATCGATTGGTGAAGTCCGTATTTTTATATCTTCCGTAATATAAGAGATACAGAGCGTTTTCGGAAAATATGCAATTTTTAAAAATCCTTGTAACTTTTTAATTTGTGAAAATGCTTGATTTATATAAGAACTTTATTATAGCACTTTTTGACGTAGAATTCAATGCTCTAATTTGTTTTTTTTTTTAATTCGTTTTTTTTTTTGAGATATTATCAAGACTTGTGTTTTTGTATATGGAACACCCTATATATTTTTACACTATTCAAAAGCACATAAAATTGCCTTTAATATGATATAACACACTTGATGTTTTATTTAAAGGATTTTCAAGATATTTGATTTTTTGTTTGCAATTTAACAGTATTTCAAGATGGCTCTGGCTGTAACTAAGCAATGCGCGTATTTGTTTTTTTATTTCTTTATTTTTTGTTTGGCCGTGGATGCTCGTAAATAAGCAAATAAAAGATTTCTACAAAGCAGAAAAAAAGTGTTTTTAATATTAAATATTAGAAATAACAAGTCCAACAAACTAAGGAAACCATTAATAGTATTATTGATACTATAGTTGTAAGTTCTTATAGACATATTTGAACGAAATATTTACAGAATATACCCCTCTATACAAAAAAAAATACGTAAGCATTATGAATTATAGTAAGTGTTCGAATTGTCCGCCATTCTGTTGTAAACATAATCGACACCGTTTCCTTACATGCTGAACTGAGTTCACCAACTCAAGCGGAGATAGAGAGTCGAACGCTTGCAAAACTGCAGCCTCTAATTCCTGTCTTGAATTGGGAGAATGCTTAAACGCAAGATTTTTAATTTTTCCCCAAAGGAAAAAATCCAATGGGGTTGGATCTGGTGACCTTGCCGGCCAATGTATCGGTCCCCGATTTCCAATCCAATTGTTACCGAATTGTTGGTTTAAAAACTCATTAATCCGAGCAGCATTGTGAGGGGGTGCTCCGTCATGCTGGAAGTAAACGAATTCCAATTGATTTAAAGGTATTTCATCTATGAGAGGTTCAATGAATTGTTGTAAAATATGGAAATAGCTTTCGGAGTTAAGAATTCCGTTATATATGTAGGGTCCAATTATCTTGGCTCGGAAAATTCCTACCCACACATTGAAACTATATCGTCCTTGGTTTCTCATTTCAATAGTAACACGGGGATTTTCACGCGATCAAGTATAAGAATTATATCTGTTAAAAATTCCCGCACTGCTTACGTTACATTCATCCGTCCATACACAGTTTAGAGCAAAATTATGATTTTCTTCACATTTTCCCAAAAACCATTGACAAAATGCCATACGACGCTCCAAATCCGCGGCAAAAAGTTAATGCACTTTCCTTGTCCGATAGGGTTTCATTCTATGCTTTTTTAAAATGCGCCTTGCCGATGTTCTTGCTAAACCTGTTGTTTGTGCCATCTCGCGAGTGGAATGTGTTGGGTGATTTACAGTTTCCCCCAAAACGGCAATTTCCTCTAATTCTTTGTCTCTATTTTGAGCCACATAATTTTTAGGTCTCGGTTTTTGAAAGGATACAAAATTTATTAAATTTTTCTTTAACCTAGTGAACATGTCTCTGAATGGTTGTTGTCTTTCAGGATATCGTTCATAGTAAATATTACATGCAGCTTCCGCATTTTCACCTGCTTCTATAAAACACACCAACATGTCGTATTTTTCATAGTTTTCATACATTTTTGAAATCTTGAATAATAAAACCACCAGTAACATTCATTCAAACTGACATTTCAAAATATTTTGACAATATAAAACAAATACGCGTATTGCTTAGTTACAGCCAGAGCCACCTTGAAATACTGTTAAATTGCAAACAAAAAATCAAATATCTTGAAAATCCTTTAAATAAAATATCAAGTGTGTTATATCATATTAAAGGCAATTTTATGTGCTTTTGAATAGTGTAAAAATATATAGGGTGTTCCATATAAAAAAACACAAGTCTTGATAATATCACAAAAAAAAACGAATTAAAAAAAAACAAATTAGAGCATTGAATTCTACGTCAAAAAGTGTCCTAATAAAGTTCCTATATAAATCAAGCATTTTGACAAGTTAAAAACTTACAAGGGCTTTTGAAAATTGCATATTTTACGAAAACGCTTTGTATCTCTTATATTACGGAAGATATAAAAATACGGACTTCACCAATCGATTTCTTTTTAAAATCGAGCTCCAGAAGCATAGGTCAGATTTTGTCTAATTCCTTTAGAAATATAAGTTTCCTATTAAAAGTATCGAATGTGGCCCACCCTGTACATAACAAAAAACAACATTTTAATCTGGTTGCCAATAATAAAGATATTAACGTCGAAGTCTTAAATCAGGTCACAGTGCTTGGAAATGCAACGTCGATACAACAGGTATCTCAAGCATCAGGAGTAAGTCGTTCATCAGTTTGTAGAATACTTAAGAAGTCCAAATTTCATTCCTTTAAAATTACACTTTTACTGCTGATTCACAATGACGGTAACGTTAACGTAATGGTAATGGTGAAGTTATTGTTATCTACGTTCATAATAATGTTTAGAAAATAGGCGGCAAATTTTAAAACTTTTTAGTGGAAAATCATTTGAATGTTGGCAATCAATCACACTACAGGTGTAATAAACAATGCCTACATAACTACATAATTAAAAGTACGGCAGTTGACGAGGAAAAATGTCATACAGTAGGACGTCGAAAATCCGAACTAATTGGGGACTAGTGGTGTTCGAATTATCGATTTGTTCGGATTTTAGAAAATAAAATATACGACGTCATTATCAATAATTTATAAAGTATTCATATAATGAGCATTTAATATGGATTATATTATGACATTAGAAAATTTCTGATAGTTAAAATACAACGAAAAATATTGAACGATATTACAAAACAGGAAGCGTAAGCCACTAATATATTTCATTTACGTTATACTTCTACTCTCTATTTTTAAGGAAAATATTAATGAAAGTAATCACTAATTTTTCTTTGCACTATTGTTGAACAACGTTTTGCGGCTGCTAGATCTCGCACTCTTTTTAACAACAGTAATTGCGTAGAACATGATTCCCCTTGTCGTTCGTACCAAGTTAATGCTGTGTCCAATGCTGTAAAGGCTTCAGCGTGAGTAGGTCCAGTATCATTAACATCTTGGTTTGTTTCATCGGAGTCATTGTCACTAGGGCAAGCTTCATTTACACTTTTAACAATATCATCGTCGCTTAAAATAGTACATCCTGTTAAATTGGTGTCATTGTTTAACCATTCTTTTGCATCACATTCTTCAAATCCGTTAATTGTGCTAAGGAGTGCGGTCATTTCATTTAAAATTTGTTCCTCGTCACTATCAGTTCTATTTGAGTCACTTGTTTCTCCTGCTTCTACGACTGGCCACAATTTTTTCCAGGCATTCTGTAGGTTCGTGACAGTGAGTGAGTCACATGCATCAGCTAACATGTGGCAGCTGTCCTTTAAGTGAAGTTTCTTAGCGAAGGCTACGACACTTTCGCGGTCATTTTCAGACAAAAGTAAACGACGGAGGACTTGCTTTTTGTAAAGTTTCTTTAGTTTTTCTATCACTCCCTGGTCCATTGGTTGGAGAATTGCTGTGACATTTGGTGGAAGGAACATTATTTTGAAATTATCATCCAAACTATTCAATATTTCGGCCGAAGGATGTGAGGGAGCGTTATCCAAAAGGAGCAGAACCTTTCCACTTTTATTATTGTCTTTTCTAAATTTATTAACAGACGGAATAAAATTGTTAATGTACCATTCCGTAAACAGATTGGAATCCATCCATGCACTTTTCTGTGCTTTATAAGTCACAGGAAGACGTGCAACATTTTTGAAACAGCGCGGTTTCTTTGCTTTTCCTATCACCAACAACGGCAAAGAATGGGTACCGTCTGCATTTGCACAAACCATAGCTGTTACTCGTTCTTTACTGATTTTATATCCAGGAGCAGACTCTTCTCGTTTAGACGCTAATGATTTTCTGGGAAGAGATTTCCAAAAAATCCCTGTTTTGTCGGCATTATAGACACTGTCTCTTGAATAGCCTTCCTTTTCAATGAAGGCCTTAAATTTTATTTTAAAAGATTCCGCTGCACTAAAGTCGCCAGATAAATTTTCTCCTTCAATGTGGAGCTCCCGGATTCCATGTCGTGATTTGAAGGTTTTTAACCAACCTGTGCTGGCCTTCGGGAGGACCCCCCCATTTTTTTATTCAGATCCAAAGCCTTCTCACACAACAAAGGTCCAGAAATTGGCTCGCCTACACTACGTCGTTGCGTGAACCATAGAAATACTGCATCATCAAGGGTTGCGTCCTTTGCTGTCCGCATTGTTTTACGTTTTTTGACCCATCATCGGAATCAAGCTTCGAAGCAAAACGTAAAATGTCTTTTTTCTTGTTTTTTTTTATATCTGTTATTGTAGATTTTCCAACATCGTAAAATTTGGCTAACGATGTTTTTTTTGCAAGTCTATTTAAAATTTCAACCTTTGACTCGATAGTTAAAAACTTTAGTATTTTTTTAGAGGCCGATGATGATGCCATAATGTTGAATTTTAAAGCATGAGTAGGGAATGTAATTAAACTACATGCACAATATGTACTCAAAAAAACACAGCTAATATATAGTTTGTGCAAAAATTCAAATTAACAAAAGATGAAATATACCGCAAAATAAAACGTACATCTACTTCTTGACGGAGTAAGCAAAACTAAATGATGAATAAAAGAAACTTTAAGAATATAGTAAATTATGTGCGTGCCTATCGAATTACGATAAGAAACAGCTGCGGCGATTGTTATTAGATGACGCATTAACTGACTTCAACGTAAGCTTTATTTTACTTGGCAAAAATCACAGGATATTTAGTTTTGGTAGTACGTGCCTATTGAGGAGTTCAGATTTTTGACGGTTCGAATTATTGACGTTCGGATTTTCGACGTCCTATTGTATTTGGATCCATAACACCTCTTTTGCCAGCTCTTTTAGCCTCTTATGATAAGAATGAAATCTTCAATGCAGGCGAAACTGGTCTCTTTTTTAAGTGTTTACCACATTAAAACGTAAAGCATTTAAAAATGAGAAGTGCAACGGAGACAAAGTCAGCAAGCAAAAAGTGACCTGCTTACTGACGACAAACATAACTGGTACAGAAAAATTGCTAAACCAGGATGTTTTCGAGGAGTTACGCCCTTGCCGGTTACTTATAAGAGTAATAAAAACGCATAGATGACCACCAACCTTTTGAGAAACATGGTTTTTGGATTTGGACAAGTATTTTTTACGTCAAAACAGGAAAGTTTTGCTCCTTGTTGATAACTGTCCGGCACATCCCCAATTGAGTTACAAACTAAAAACAATAAAATTAGAATTCTTGCCACCGAACATTACATCCAAACTTCAGCCTCTCGATCAAGCCATTATAAAATGTTTTAAGTTCAATTACAGACGGAGAATCTTGGAAAAAATGTTGGAAAATTTTGAAAACCATCATTCCATTCCTAAAATTGATCTTCTTGATTGAATTAATATTGTAACTAGAGTATGGAACATTGATGTTACTCCTAAAACAATCCAAAATTGTTTTAGACACGCAGGTTTTGGAAAACATAACTTTTATGATGAAGAGGATGAAGTACCATTACCAGAACTGAAAGTAAAAATAATCACCGAGCGCAACATCATCTCCAATGCTCAACAGTCATTAAGTGTGTTGAATTGCGCAAAGCAAACTTTGATGAATGATTGATGAAAGTCCCACAGATGACGAAATTGTTGCTAGTGTTAGCGAACCAGATGAGTTGAAAGAAAGTTAGGATGCGTCCGATACTGCGGATATTCTTAGAGGAAAGCCTTCTCGCCAAAAAATAGCTAAATCATTTGAAACAATAAAGTTGTTTTTCTTTTAATATGACTGAGAAGACATCGGATGATGTATTTGTTTTAAACCAAGCGTATTAAAGACCTTAAGTCAAAAGTTAATCACCGATTATACATTTTAAAAAATGACTTTTATGTAAGAATGTAATTTTCATAAATTTTGTACTATAGGTACATTTATATTGTCAAAAGTGTTTTTATTTTTTTCTGCAATAAAACATAATATGTAGTACATAGATACAGTGAAATTTCCCTTGAACGGACACCAACGGGACCAACTGAAGATGTCCGTTCAGGAGGGGTGTCCGCAGAAAAGAAATATGTAGTAGATACAACAAAAATCGTGTTTTAACGAAAAATGAATATATTAAAGAAACTGGGACATTTAAATCGTATATGTATATAAATGTTTTTAAAATAAATAAGAAACTTTAAACTTAAGAAAAAAAAGTTTATTTTCTTTAGATATATACAAAGTATAATATAATATGTACATAGATACATAGATGTAGTATGTAATACAAAACAGTGGAATGAATAGTCACTTTAAGGACGCAAAAATTCATATATTGTTGTTTGTCTTCTGTTTTTCTTTAAAATGGCGTCTTGAAATCGTATTTCTAATTTAGAAAGAAGCTCCAAAGACTCTGTATCTCCGTGATTTTCGACAAAACTCTTGAGCTGCTTGGTCAGGGTAATAGCTTTATCATAATTTGGGATAGCTTCTGTTGGCACTGGAACCTCATCGACATCACAATCTTCCGAAAGTTCTTGTATTTCAACTGGATTTGTAATTTCTTGTTCTGAATCTGGATCTTCAACATACAAATCTTCATCTACGTTCAAAAAATCATTAAGGTTTTCATTATCCGTCAATTTCAATAAATTCTTATTTTTGAGGATATCTGAAAGTACACTAAGAGGCAAATCATCTTCTAGGCCAGATATATCAGCCTCAGTTAACTGGTCTTCACTTTGCATATTTGCATTATTAAATCCTGCTCTCCGGAAGCAATTTTGAACTGTCTCTTTGGTTACTTGGTCCCAAGCGGTTTTTGCCAAATAAACTGCATCCAGTGGTGTAATTTTCTTTATTAACTCAAAAGCTGTACCAGCAATTTCAATGTTTACTATAACATGTTTGAGTATTAGACTTCGGTAATAAGTTTCTTTATAATCTCCTGGTCAAGTGGTTGACAAGCTGATGTACAATTAGGGGGTAAAAATAATATTTTTATATTATTTAAGCGAACGTCTTTCGGATGAGATCCCGCATTGTCTAAAAATAACAAAATGTTTCTTTTTTCTTTAGCCATTTTCCAATCTAGGTTTTGAAACCACTCTGTCATAAATTGTCCTGTCATCCAAGCTTTCTTATTGTATTTCCAAGTTACAGGCAGGTTATTTATGTTAATGTTTTTAAAAGCTCTGGGTTTAGCTGCCTTATCAATGATTAGGGGTTTTTCTTTTTCACCCGCCATATTTGCACAATGCAAAATTGTAAACCTCTCTTTGGGATACTTACCCCCAATACATTTTTCCTTCTTTAATGTGAGCGTTTTGTCGGGTAGAGCCCTAAAATACAGGCCTGTCTCGTCGGCACTATAGATGTCTCTCGGTGAATATCCCTTAATCAAAGAAGGACATTTTTTTAAAAACGAAGAAACATCTTCAGCATTAACCGAAGCTCCTTCTCCCGAAATCGCTTTAAAACATATATTGTGACGGATTCTAAATTTATTGAGCCAACCAGAAGAAGCACTGAATGTAGAATGTCCGAAAGAAGTGACTATTTCTCTTGCTTTACATCGTATTAGCGGACCTAAAAAAAAAATAAGTTCTTTGCGTTTTTGTCACGACAAACCTATTGGTAATCTCACTCTTTTTATCTACATACATATTTTAGAATTTAATATGAAAAGAAAATCAACGCATTACTACAAGAAAACCTTTTCTAAAAAAATCATATGCATACCTGTTAAAGGAATCCCCTTATGGCGAGCTGCTGTAAACCAATCATAACACAATTTGTCAATTTTAGTACCATCACCCGTCAAAAAGCTTCTTTTTTCATTCAAATTGCTGTTCCACATCCATTTGTTTAGAAGGATTTCTTTATGTTTAATTATATCTGCAGCTTGTGTTTTTCCAATATTAAAACGCTTGGATAAGTTCCTTACACTTAATTTCTCTTTATTGTAAACTTCAACAATCTCATTTTTTTGTTTAAGCGTGAGAATTTTTCTATTTGGAGCCATTTCTACAATGAATGTGTCGCCCACTGTGTCTTTTCCGCATAGACGTCAGACTAATATTGAATGCAGAATGCAGATTCAATCGAAAGCGTGCACCCAAAGAATAAGAACGGTAAATCCCCGACCAACTTGGGGAAGTCCCTAATTCACGCCAGGCAGAAATGCGCGACATAGGCTGCGTTTGTACCGAAAGATTAAAGTCGGTAAATCTCCGGTTTACTCGGGGAAGTCCCAGCGAAATTGGCGCGCGGCGCGATTGAGAAATGCAATAGCAATACTCTCGATAAAAAAATAAGATAAGGCGTTTCTTTTTATTTTATTTTTTGTCCGGTTAAGAGAACATTTTCTCGTGTCCGCGTCCGTTCAAGAGAATGTCCGTCCAAGAAAGAGTTAATACAATGGAAATTATAAGAGAGCCGGTCGGGACCATGAGAAACTGTCCGTTTAAGGGAGGTGTCCGTGTAAGAGGGGTGTCCGCGAAGGGGAATTTCACTGTATTATATTTTTTCTCTAACTCAAAGTTTCTATAACTCGAAATAATTCCGCGATCCCTTGGACTTCGAATTACGGAGGTTCAACAGTATTATTAATATTTAAGAGATCTAAGACAAGAGGATATTAATAAATAAAATGTTATTGTTCATGCTTTACTCGCAAAAAGTTTAAAATTACCCCCTATTTTGACCAACAGAATGCCCGTCCGACCGCACAGAAAACCCATAGTGTACAACAACCACCCAGGAGGGAACAAGTGGAGGCCGACGAACGTGAGCAACAAATGGAAGTCTGGATACCAGCACCCTCCCAGGCTAGCGGCAGTCAACCACAACCAAATAGTCAGAGTAAACCCGGCACCAACTGTCAACCGTTCCGTCTCTCACAACAACAGCACCAATAACAACAACAACAACAATAACACGTTCAAGGATCTGAGGCAAGTTTTGGACTTGAAGAGGACCGTCTCTTTCGACAGTAGCGATTCGGTCTCTTCCTCCACCAGCAGTACGGAGAAGGTGCCTCATTCGGACAGAACGAATCGAGCTCAGATAATGGGGATGTTGCCCAGGAAGAACGCGCCTCCCATTATGAGCCCCACGACGATAGAGAATCTAAAGAACGCTTCGATGGCGGCCGTCGATCCGAAAAGTCGCGTTTGGGACACCTGGTCGAGTTCTGAGGGTAGTGACAGTAGGAATTCTACTAAAGGAGCTGCGGATCCTTTCGTCCCGACCGGAGAACCTTTGGTGGATTTGTATAGCTTCACACACTTGAGAAAATTGCCGGAACCTGTATTCAAAATGATGCCCAGGAAGAACAAAATGTCTAAATATCCGTTGTACGATTGCAAAGTTGATGTAAGTTTTGTTATTTTCTTTAAACTCTTTTTTTCATGAGAAAAGGTTTAATAATAAAATAATAATAATGCTAAAAAAAAAAAAACTTAAATAACGTGATGGATGATGAGCTTATTCATGTATGCAGTACATCCTCAACATTCGCAAGATATTCGTTCCAAGTGTTGGTCTCGAATGTCGAATGCATTATCCGATGTAAATAGAATGGTGGGATTCGGTCATTAAAACAAAGTATGTAAGAAAAATAAAAATACATAAGAATGATATCAGCTGATCACCTCGAAAACCGGGAATCTGACCTCTCACGTGTTCATTTCAATATACAGGGTTATTCGCGCTATACGGCACGAAATATTGTGGCCAAAATACGTGACATTCAAAAAGCGTGTTCCAAATGCCCTAAAAATCCAAATACAGTACAATCTCGATTATCCGAAATAACGTGGACCAAAGTGATTTCGGATAATCGAAATTTTGGTTAATCCGAATTTTTTTTGGAAAATAGGAGTTTAGGATGCGTATATCATTAGATCGGCTTAAAAACATTTATGAAATATTTTACTTGAATTTATGTATTAATTTAAAAATAAAATCAACAACTAATTTGTTTAATTTTTATTACTTAATTTTTTTTAAATAGTATGTACATAAATGCCTAAATATGTACATATGTACATTCATAAAAGTCATGTTAAATGCAACGTAAAATATAAAATATATATCCCATTCTACACTTTACTGTTTAAAAATGAGGTAATTTTTAACTGCACTCGTTTAACACTACTTCTATTTTTGGCCGCAATGTCTCTCCAACGTTTTATTAAAAGAACATCCGCGGCAGTTGCATTTTCTTGTTGTTCTACATAAGTTAACGCTTTCTCCAAGGCTTCTAGTCCTTCTGAATGTGACATTTTTACTGGAATATTGTCAGTGCATTCCACTTCGTCATCGTCATCACTGCTTATTTCATTAGCATTTTTGCAAACACTTTCAATTAATTCTTGGTCAGTCATTTCATCTTCTACATTATCACTGTTTAACCATTCATTAACTTCTGTTTCCGTAACATTTTCACATTCTGGTATTTTCGTGAAAATTTGCTGTAAACTTTTTTCATGGTCGGACTCTGCTTCTGTGATACGTCCCTGCTCGTGTTGAATCAATTTTGACCAAGATTTTTCCAGGGTTCTACCTTTTACTTGATTCCAAGCTGAAGCTATCCAATATACAACATTTTTCAAGTTTATCTTCTTTAGACATTCAGTGAGATTGGCGCCCTCATCTACTTCTTCCAAAATATGCTCCAATAGCAAACGCCTGTAATTTCGTTTTAAATTTTCCAGCACACCCTGGTCCATGGGCTGAATGAGAGAAGTTACAGCAGGAGGCAAAAACATTGCTTTTATTTCCCCACTTTGAAGTTGCTCCGCACTTGGGTGAGTGGGAGCATTGTCTAGTAACAAAACACATTTTCTGGGGTATCTGTGCTCTTTTAAAGAAAACTCTACTTTTGGTACGAAATCTTCAAAAAACCAATTTTTGAATAGATTTGCATTCATCCAGCCTCTTTTTTGATTTTTATACAAAACAGGTAAAGCATTGGGACGAATATTCTTGAAGGCTCGTGGTTTTGCTGACTTACCGATACATAATAATGGAAGTTTGTTTCTCCCAGAAGCATAAGCGCATGCAAGAACAGTGATGCGTTCTTCGCTGCGTTTGTAACCAGGTGCTCCAGCTTCCGTTTTTGAAGCTAAGGTACTTGAGGGCAAGGTTTTGTAGTTCAAGCCGGTTTCGTCGGAATTATAGATCTGGTTGTAAATCATTTTCTTTCATAAGCTCCATAAAATTCTCTGCAAATTTTTTTGCGGCAGATACATCGGCAGACAACTTTTCTCCACAAACTTTCAGTTTACGTACACCATGTCTTTTTTTCCATCGGTCTAGCCATCCATCACTTGCAGAAAAACTTTCAGGCGCTTCAATGACCGGCAATTCTTCGCTTAAACTCACTGCTTTTTGTTTTAAAATGGTCCCCGAAATTGGTATTCCACGTTCTCGATTCTGTGTAAACCATAAAATCATCCACTTTTTCGTATTCACCTCTTTTCATACTTTTTCGTGCAGGGGTCGGCGATGACAAAACACTACACCATTTTTCAAGTTTTTCGCGATTTTTTCTCCATTCTGCAAGCGTACTCACGCCTACGCTTAAATCCTTTGCTATATTTTTAAGCAATTCACCATTATCTAGTCGTCGAACCGCTTTAAGTTTTTCCTGCAAAGTGATAACAACGCGTTTACGTTTATTGCTCTGACACTGCATTTTATAAAATATTTGAGAATAAAACTACTCTTTTTGCGATAATAACAGACGTTAATACATATGTACTTGTAACACTCTGTCGACTAACCAAAACTATTCACATTTTAGACCGTCGTATTGCCGTGAAACCCCGAGGGGAACCACCTAGCAGTATATGTGAATCCCAGACGCGTTTCGTATAATGCGAATTTGTTCGGTTAATCGGGATTTTTGTTTTTAAATAGTTTGTTTCGGATAAACCGGATTTCAGATAATCGCGGTTCGGTTAATCGGGATTGTACTGTATTCAATAATAATTTTGGATTCTCTTATCAAAATAAGTGTCTGTTTTAATAAAGTTTATAATACCGAAACGTTAAGGTTTTTTTAAATAATTTGAATTTTGTGAAAATTTATTAACCTAATTTTCATGTTTCAAATACTTAAGAAGTATTTAAATTATATAAGCGAAATTCACAGTGAAATGTAACAATAGACCGTATTTTATAACCCAGTTTTAATAAACTTGCCATGTTATACAGGCTGTACAAAAATTAAAATTATTCAAATAAGAACTTTAAGTGGCTATAACTTGATTAATTTAAATAAAGTGCGGTCCAACCAAAACGCACGATGTGAATTGTAAATAAAACAAAAAGTTTTCAGAGAATTATCTTAATATTTTTTATTATGATAGAAGGATCTATGACAATTATGTATGAAACAAAATATCGGCCAAATGCTCGTAACGGCTTCGGTGGCATACCTCTATCCGATGGTCCATATTTTCAATGACTCTGAGACATAATTGAGGTTCAATGTCGTTAATGTGCCGAATTATCTCATCCTTTAGCTCTTGAATTGTTCTTGGCTTATTGACGTACACTTTTTCTTTTAAATATCCCCAAAGAAAGAAGTCCAACGGTGTCACATCACATAATCGTGGCGGCCAATTAACATCGCTACGACATGAGATAACACGGCCATTGAATTTCTTGCGCAATTTCGTTGGCTGTGTGGCAAGTGGCACCATCCTGTTGGAACCACATATTGTCCAGGTCCATATCCTCAATTTCTGGCCACAAGAAGTCCGTTATCATCTCGCTATAGCGAACACCATTCACGGTAACTGCTTGGCCGACCTCATTTTCGAAGAAGTACGGCCCGATGACGCCGCCAGCCCATACACCGCACAGTCACTCTTTGTGGATGCATCGGCTTTTCAACAATCACTCGTGGATTCTCATTTGCCCAAATGCGGCAATTCTGCTTGTTAACGAATCCACTTAGGTGAAAGTGTGCCTCGTCGCTGAAGATGATTTTCTTTGTAAAGTCACCATTCACTTCTGTCTGTTCAACCAACCATTCGGCGTATTGACGACGCTTTAAATGGTCAGTAGGCTTCAGCTCTTGAGTCAATTGAACCTTGTAAGCGTGTAAATTCAAATCTTTATTCAAAATTCGCATCAGTGATGTTCGTGAGATTTTCAATTGTTGGGCACGACGACGAGTCGAGGTTGACGGCTCTTCTGCCACACTATCGCGAACAGCAGCAATGTTTTCCGCAGAACGAACTGGGTGAGCATGCACAGGTGTTTTCACATTTCCTACAAACCCGGTTTGCTAAAATTTGCGCACAATTCTCCCGATTGTGGACACACTTGGTCGACTATACTGACCAAAAAAAATCACGAAGTGCATTTTGATTTGAACGCCCATTTTCGTAAAAGGCTTAACGCGCTGCTCAATTGACCTCTCCATGGTTGAATTTGTCAAACACTGAAACAAAGAAATGTCAAATTAAATTGGGCAAAAAACTTGACGTTCAGGTGTGACTCACAAATAACATCGTGCATTATGGTTGGACCACCCGTTAGAACGCCATGTTTTAATTTACCAGCAAATGCACTTTTTAATTACCTATCGAATGGTATTTATATCTTAAGCTTTTAGTCTTCGCGTTTTTACAGCATGCACCAAATAATCGTTTTTTGCACCAGTT
Source organism: Cetonia aurata (assembly GCA_949128085.1). Classification (NCBI taxonomy): domain Eukaryota; kingdom Metazoa; phylum Arthropoda; class Insecta; order Coleoptera; family Scarabaeidae; genus Cetonia; species Cetonia aurata. Next base: position 24,317,615 of record OX421889.1, on the reverse strand, counting down.
AATGTTTTTCAAATAAAAGTTCTAATGCATAGATCAACAATAAAGAGAACCGCAAATCCTGCACATTTAGTTGAAAACAAGTTACGTCACGATTGTATGTATTATCACAGCGCCCTCCGATGGGGTACGGCCCAACATAGAACTACGAATGGACTGTGCTTACGAAATATAGCGCGAGATTTAAAAAATTGGATACAGTCACTGACAGAATTGAGTGGACATAGTATTATATTTTATTATTAATATACAGGGTGTCTCTGAAATAAGAGTACAAAATATTAAAAATGGGAAACCCAAATTATACTGAATAAGTATCCAAAAATTCGTACGCCAATTGCAATATCGAATATACAATTAAAAACTCATTGAAACATCACGAATGTGCCGCCCATGGATCCACTATCTGTGTTTATACTATACCTTAAGGTCATTTGTAAATACAGCTGTGATATACAGATAATCATTGTATGCAGCTGATACGAGTCAACGACTCCAATATTATTACGTACGCGAAATTTAAAGCAAATTTCAAAGAAGATATTGAAAGTAAAATGTGGAATCTATTAATGAATAACTCTATTCACTTGTGCGTAATCTGATCAATGACAGCTGTCTGAAATAAACATCATTGCGGTGTGCCGTACTGCGTGACACCCCCACTTGCCCTGCAGCATCAGGTGTACTTACACCTGCATTTCTGTTCACAATATCCAGCAATTCTTCTTCGGCTCGTAAAATTCGACGTGGTCTTTCACGTCCGCGACCTTCGTAATTTGGTAGCAATCGACCAGTTTCTCTTAATCTAAACACGGTATCCTTTATACACGTGTAAGACGGGGTTCTACGATTGGGGTATCGCTGCCGGTAGATACGTAGAGTTCTTCGACAACTTCCTCCTGCTTCGCCGTAGACATAAATCATATCGAACAACTCGCGTGTGGTAAAAGCCATATCCGATGTGTTCATGCGTAAGGATCCAGACAGACTGAGACTCAGAGCGTAGTTATACGTCGCGTGTTGCCTGCCCTACCTTCGTTGGTTAGAAGTGTAGTGTCTCAAATACCAGTGGCGTGACGGATATTTAATAAATATCTTTGCCATTTTTTTCCTCACGTATGCGTGGGAATTTTGGAAAAATTAATTTAGATAAAAGGTGTAATAAAATTAGGGCTTCCCATTTTTAATACGTTGTACTCTTATTTCAGGGACACCCTGTATTTGTTTTGTAATATTAGTATGTTTTTGGATATTATTTTTGTTTACTATTTGATCTGCTAGAATATCATATGATTTTGTATATCATTAAATAAGTATGAGTAAAATTTATAGTTTAATTAAAAATCGCTTAGTGTCCATTAAATTCTGTCGCTGACTGTATGTTTCGATTTTCCTTAAGCTCTTCAGTGTGATAGGTCTGCTAATAATACGGCTTTTTATAATTTTTGTGATTGTGAAATTTTTCACTACCTAATAATCGCATAATGTCTTTCTTCCTCATCATTTATCAATTATGAATAATTACAATAAAAGATCGAAAATTAGAATAAATTTAGTTACGGCAACGTTAAATTAAATATTAGGTGTAAATATTGATCAATATGATTAATTTGCAGAAATTAGAGGTATCTAATTTAACCTAAAAATAAACTTTAAAGAGATAAAAATTAAAATAAACTATAGTTAGTCAAATCATGAAAATATAATGAAAATTTAAACAACAAATGAACATAAACTCTGAACGCAGAAAATCTTAACAATAAACTCTGAAAATTCAAAAATAAAAATAAATTCTAATAGCACGGGATAAATACAGTATCTTAAAAGAATGTCGTCTGTGTCTGCATTAAATTTAGCTTACTCAATTTTGAAGTATTTAAACATAAAATATTTTAGGCATTAGAAAGAATCGTTAATTTGTTGAAATGGCCCTTGGATTGTGATTTTTTTTGAGGGAAACTCCCTTTTCTCGTACGTATTGCTGTACTGAAAGTACCAACAAAAATGTAAAAATGAAATTTAAAATGAAAAATTAAGTTAGCTAGCTCAAATGATAACAATTTTATTAAGGCGCAAAAGAACAATTAAACTCAGGGTTTCAATTTTAAAAAGAAAATTGTGGGTTAAAAGAAAACTGACTTTCATTAATACTCCAAAAAAACAATTTAAAAGGTTTAATTAAAAATAAAAGAACAGTAATTTTGAAAGACATAAAAATTCTACAATTTTATTAAAAAAAAAAGGAAAAAAAATGTTAAATACAAACTTTGCAGAAAAAAACCTTGAATGTAAGATCCTGGTCGAAATAAAACTGCTGGCTTTAAATTACAAAAAGACAATTCAAAATCCTTTTACTAAGCAAAAGAAAACAAAAAGTTCAGGAAGATAATAAATTTCTGCAAATCAATCCACGTGGTCTCGAAATTAATACAACTAAATTACACGTGGAAAATTCCAGTAATTTACATAAATGAAAATAAAAAGCAATCACAATGCTTTTATTCACCCAACCCGAGGTGATTAATAAATAATTACAAAACAGAAAAATTAACAACGAACTAAAAAAAAAATACTTTTCTAAACTTAAAATATCTTCCTGCACGTAAAAATAATAACAGATCTTATATCTAAATTGTGTACACAAAAATACAATATCAATTATTATTAAATGAGTTCCATGATTAACGATATTAATTCAAAAATGTGAATACAATGCTTCAAAGTAAAAATCTCAAAATGGCAGAAATGAAATACAAATTTTTATATATCTCTTCTTACACGTGTTATCAGGGAACTGCCCTTACACGGTTCAGACAACCGTATAAGTATAAACTTCTCCGGGTGCGTGCGAAACAACGCACCAAGAGCTGTCCGTAAACAGACTCGCAAAAACAAAACAATACATACAATACCCGTGAAAGCAAAATGTACAAATGAATGAAATTAAAATAAACAACTGAACAATAAAATAAACAAATTAAACAATCCAAAACATTAACTCTCTCAGACAAAAATAAAACAATTTGAAATTTCTCGCAACATTGAAAAACTCTTAACGGAATTAACAAGAAAAAGAAACTGAATTTACGCAAACCGGGTTGCCAGACCACAGCAGTATTTATAAATACACAGCCGAACGCATTTCTTAATGAAGCGAACTTGAGAAGAATGTTTTGAGCACACTTGGAACTGACTAACAAGGAACTGCAGGGAGATTCCGTAAGGTCGATATCGACCTGGAGTCTCTTAAAGCACTATAGCCCTTGGCTTTGGAGATTAAATGCAGCTTTCATTTCTTTTACCCATTCAATCATATCAGTATAGATATCTCACTGATTGACCGAAATATCCTTTGCAATCATCATTGCCTTGCCACAAATTGCCTCTCTTTTTGTATCCAGACCCTTGCACTCGCACATAATATGGTATGCGTGTCTGTGTCATCCTACCACTGTTTGCAGTGGGAATCCCCAGTGTTGAATCCAATTTCCTGTAGGTGTTCTTCCAATGCATAATATTCTGTTATCATTTTAGCATGAATCATAGTTACTAAACAAATAATGTGATTCATAGCCATATATTTACCCTAAATTGGCCAGGATGATACAGTATTAAATTATTATACACACATAACATACACAATATTGTTTCTACAATTTAAAATCGACGGAAGTTATACTACCTCTATTTACCAAAATGAAATAGAGTTTGTTCTTGTGCATTGCACCCTCTATTTACATCATGAGAACAACAACAAATTTTATCTCAATAAATGATTCTAGGATTTACAATTTGTGCTCTTCGCATTTTGTTGTTGCTACACACATGAAAAACAGCTGATTATATTTTCACGAACTTATTCCTCCTTCAGACCAATTGCAATTTCTTTCGTTCGTATATTGCTGCCAAGGGTGCGTATACGTAATATTTCAGTCTAACTTTTTTCTGCGAAGCGAGGATTATAATTTAACGCAACTTTTCATTTTACTCCTCCGAATTAAAAAATATACTATACATTATATAAAAGAAAGGTTTGTTACCAATCGTTTGCTTCATTTTATGAATTAGAACAAGGAGAATCACGCAACCACTCATTCTTAACTAGTTTTATTTAACTTTTCTGATTTCTCTGTGAACAGGTTGGTGAGCACTCCTACACAACTTACCCCGAAGAATTCAGAGACGGTACGCGCGCGAAACAACACGCAGCTGGTCTTGCCTTAGCCGACCTAATGCCCAAATATACCAAACGGAAATCGCTTTTGATATCCACAGATCAAGACGTATTGGCGAGGATACCCTTCATGGTCGAGCAACACTATCACGGCATCTGGAATTGGCAATTGGAAGCCGATTATGCGGACGTTTACAACGAACAACTGCCGCTAAATTGGCTCCAAATAGTGGACACCAGCCCGAAAGTGTCGGTAGAATCCTTTCTGGATAAATACGTCTTGCGATATTGCAAACCGGAAGATGTAAGTATAGGATTCTGCATTATAACAAACAAAATTTGTGTGCTTTGTGTTTTTGTGTTACACTTATCCTAAAACATTTAATATGTACAGTGAAGTCTCCCTTGAACGGACACCAACGGGACCAACTGAAGATGTCCGTTCAGGAGGGGTGTCCGGGTGTTCCGTTAACGAAAAATGAATATATTAAAGAAACTGGGACATTTAAATCGTATATGTATATAAATGTTTTTAAAATAAATAAGAAACTTTAAACTTAAGAAAAAAAAGTTTATTTCCTTTAGATATATACAAAGTTATAATATAATATGTACATAGATACATAGATGTAGTATGTAATACAAAACAGTGAAATGAATAGTCAGTTTAAGGACGCAAAAATTCATATATTGTTGTTTGTCTTCTCTTTTTCGTTAAAATGGCGTTTTGAAATCGTATTTCTAATTTAGAAAGAAGCTCAAAAAACTCTGTATCTCCGTGATTTTCGACAAAACTTTTGAGCTGCTTGGTCAGGGTAATAGCTTTGTCATAATTTGGGATAGCTTTTGTTGGCACTGGAACCTCATCGACATCAGAATCTTCCGAAAGCTCTTGTATTTCAACTGGATTTGTAATTTCTTGTTCTGAATCCGGATCTTCAACATACAAATCTTCATTTACGTTCAAGAAATCATTAAGGTTTTCATTATCCGTCAATTTCAATAAATTCTTATTTTTGAGGATATCTGAAAGTACACTAAGAGGCAAATCATCTTCTAGACCAGATATATCAGCCTCAGTTAACTGGTCTTCACTTTGCATATTTGCATGATTAAATCCTGCTTTGCGGAAGCAATTTTGAACTGTCTCTTTGGTTACTTGGTCCCAAGCGGTTTTTGCCAAATAAACTGCATCCAGTGGTGTAATTTTCTTTATTAACTCAAAAACTGTACCAGCAGTTTCAATGTTTACTAGCAGATGTTTGAGTATTAAACTTATAATAAGTAATAAGTTTTAAAATTCTTTATAATCCCCTGGTCAAGTGGTTGACAAGCTGATGTACAATTAGGGGGTAAAAATAATATTTTTATATTATTTAAGCGAACGTCTTTCGGATGAGATCCCGCATTGTCTAAAAATAACAAAATGTTTCTTTTTTCTTTAGCCATTTTCCAATCTAGGTCTTGCAACCACTCTGTCATAAATGTCTTATTGTATTTCCAAGTTACAGGCAGGTTATTTATGTTAATGTTTTTAAAAGCTTTGGGTTTAGCTGCCTTACCAATGATAGGAGTTTTTCTTTTTCACCTGCCATATTTGCACAATGCAAAATTGTAAACCTCTCTTTGGGGTACTTACCCCAATACATTTTTCCTTCTTTAATGTGAGCGTTTTGTCGGGTAGAGCCCTAAAATACAGGCCTGTCTCGTCGGCATTATAGATGTCTCTCGGTGAATATCCCTTAATCAAAGGACATTTTTTTAAAAACGATGAAACATCTTCAGCATTAACCGAAGCTCCTTGTCCCGAAATCGCTTTAAAACTTATATTGTGACGGATTCTAAATTTATTGAGCCAACCAGAAAAAGCACTGAATGTAGAATGTCCCAAAGAAGCGGCTATTTCTCTTGCTTTACATCGTATTAGCGGACCTAAAAAAAAAAAGTTTTTTGCGTTTTTGTCGCGTCAAACCTATTGGTAATCTCACTCTTTTTATCTACATACATATTTTAGAATTTAATACGAAAAGAAAATCAACGCATTAATGCAAGAAAACCTTATCTAAAAAAATCATATGCATACCTGTTAAAGGAATCCCCTTATGGCGAGCTGCTGTACACCAATCATAACACAATTTGTCAATTTTAGTACCATCACCCGTCAAAAAGCTTCTTTTTTCATTCAAATTGCTGATCGACATCCATTTGTTTAGAAGGATTTCTTTATGTTTAATCATATCTGCAGCTTGTATTTTTCCAATATTAAAACGCTTGGATAAGTTCCTTACACTTAATTTCTCTTTATTGTAAACTTCAACAATCTCAATTTTTTGTTTAAGCGTGAGAATTTTTCTATTTGGAGCCATTTCTACAATGAAATGTGTCGCCCACTGTGTCTTTTCCGCATAGACGTCAGACTAATATTGAATGCAGATTCAATCGAAAGCGTGCACCCGAAGAATAAGAACGGGTAATCACCGACCAACTTGGGGAAGTCCCTAATTCACGCCAGGCAGAAATGCGCGATATAGGCTGCGTTTGTACCGAAAGCACAGAATATCGTAACAACCAGAATGCAAACTCTTTGTCGGCTCTTTTGATCTGAGTGGGCAAAATTTCGTGACCTTGATGTCAGTGTCTCGGGCGAGAAGTCAGAGTCGGCTTCGATAAAATTCAAGCGCAATGGTATATAATTATACATTATGATTTACATAGAGTTTCGTCTATCGCTACATACAACTTACTGCGTTTTAAATCGCTATGATTCCACAGATTAATATAAAAAAAAACTTCATTTTAGATGTTAAGCTGTTGTACACTATTATATATATACCATTATTAGAGAAATAAAAAGTATAGCTTGAAAATGCAGTTTTTAAGAAACGTGTGAAAATTAAAATAACTTTAGAAATTGTGATAATAAAAAGAGGTAGACAAAAACATGAAAAAAGTTTATTATTAAACAAAAGTACACATGCAAAATAATACATAATTTATTATGAAAAAAAAATAAAACTAAAGGTATTTTGTACTTTAGCATATTATTATAACAAAATAAACTATATGTCTGTACAGATTTTCTTTATTTCCTCATTAAAAGTATTTGTTCAAATACAAACCGTATATATTATGGTATCATTATGTAGCAGATCTTTACATGGTTTAAATAATAATACAATGAAAATATAAATGAATGGCAAGTTCTCGCCCGAATCAATGGCGGACCTACCTGCGCGTTAAGAATGCGCGAACCCTTCCCGCCAAGCCGAGTTGATATTCTGGTTGTTATGATATTCTGTGCCGAAAGATTAAAGTCGTTAAATCCCCGGTTTACTCGGGGAAGTCCCAGCGAAATTGGCGCGCGGCGCGATTGAGAAATGCAATAGCAATACTCTCGATAAAAAAATAAGATAAGGCGTTTCTTTTTATTTTATTTTTTGTCCGGTTAAGAAAACCTTTTCTCGTGTCCGCGTTCGTTCAAGAGAATGTCCGTCCAAGAAAGAGTTAATACAATGGAAATTATATGAGAGCCGGTCGGGATCATGAGAAACTGTCCGTTTAAGGGAGGTGTCCGTGTAAGAGGGGTGTCCGCGAAGGGGAATTTCACTGTACTTCTATAAATTAATCTAATTAAGTAATAAATTGCATCGGTTTAGGTTAATCACCCACAACAGAGCGATTAATCTGAAACACGTTATGCAGATTATTCACCTGGTATGGCAAACCGATGGTTTATATGCAAACATAGATGTTGTAAAATACCAATTTCACTAATATTCTGTGCTACTAATTAATACAGATATCAATTGATACGACATACCATAATCATTTTTTAGTTTTAATTTACTTTTTCCTTCACCACATTTAAAATATCTTCCAACATTTGGACATTTTTTTCTACTCATGGTCTTAGTTGTATTTTAATTTCAAAATCGTCGAATGAATCTGCGTCAAGAAAAGTATAGTCAGGTACATTCGGGAACACACTGCATATGGGTGTAAATCATTTTTGTATATATTATTAATATTTATTCATTTAATGTGTTGATTTGCATCGATTTGGTTTGCTTTGAAACGCTGCACCAATGTTCGAAACAATTTTAACCGTACTAATGTTATGTAACCATGCAGAGGTCGCTTTGGGCATGCTTTTCTTTTAACTGACGCGCACAATTCTGAACTTAGATTTTCCAGAAAGGTAAACGTTCCTTCGGCGGGCTAGTGTCCGAGGTGTCAGTTCCTGTCAACACTGTCGATATCGGAGAGGATGGCTGTCTCCTAGCCGAAATCACGTGTGCGGTATCCGCCAAAGAGGTTTGGTGCAGGCAAGTCGGCACCCCAGAATCGGTAAGTCTTCGTCAAAGTATGTCAAACGTCACGCGTGTCAGTGAAATATTAATTTTTAATTCGTAAATCCACCGTCTCTACTGTAATGCGTATCTCATCTCCTAGGAAGCCTTCAATCGCATGAACGCCAATTTCGAGAAGACCTACGCGAAAGGCGATCAAGTCATGAAGGCCGAGGTTTTGAACGAGGGCAGTTACTGCGCGGCTTGCTTCGACCATAATTGGTACCGGGTCAAAGTGTTCGAAGTGAAGGTGGATCACGTCAATTGTTTCTTTATCGATTACGGCGACGAGCAACTCATACACAAGGACGACATCTTCCAGTTGAGGCGTGAATTTGCGAAGGAGAAAGCTCAGGTTTGTCCGATAACACAAAAAAATAATACAAACTACACTATGGTGCGGCCGAGGTGGCGGAAGCACAGCCTCTCCGCGCAGCACACGATATGAGTTCTGGAGCTACTTACTACAATACATACTGAATCACCGTTTTCCGACCAATTGCGAAGATAGTGCGAATTATACCGATTCTCCTTATTCCTACGGGTTGTCTCACACCATTGAGCACACCTTCTTACTATTGCGCATCCGCCATCTCGGCTGAATCGTGCTGCACTCTTAATTTGTGCACCAAAAAAATCTACGTACATTTTTCCTCAGTTATTGTGAATGATTCTGCAAAACAAAATTTATTATTATTTGCAACCCCTCTTTTAAATCACAGGCCTTCATTTGCCGCCTCGCTGGTTTGGAGGAACTGTACGAAGTATCAACCCATTCAGAACAGTTACAGAATCTGCTGATGAGAACCGTTCAAATGGAGGTAGACATGATAGAAGAAGGTAAGTATTTTAAAATTAATGTGTTGCTCGCATTTTAACCATTTTTTTTTATTCTTGCAGTAAATAATGATACTGAAGCACCAATTTCTGTCGTATTATACGATCCTGAAACGTCGATATCTATTAATCAAGAACTGATAGGTGCCATTACTATAGAGTCTGCCACACCTGTCTTGCATAAGGTAATAATAATTATAATCCAATAAAATAATACAGTAATACCTCGTTTAACGTTAGGCACGCGTTACGCAAGAACCTTACGTTAACCGAATTAACGTTAACGGAGAGAAAATAACGCGCCAAGGATAGGGATAGGTTACTAACAAGGGAACACCGGCGGGTGTCCCCCTCCGATTTCGATGAAACTTAACAGATCGAAAGAGTACCTTAAAATAAGAGACACGTATTTTTTTTTATCGGCGGAACCGCACGATTTTGGGGTACAGCCCCCTCCAAAGTTTGGACGATTTTTCAATTTTTGCAAATATTTCCAAAATTATAACAGATATTAAATTTTCTTCTTAACATAATTTGCAGCATATTGCATGGCCCCTAGGGTGGCGTCGTCCGTATTCGCAAAAAGTTAATAACGGGGGAAGGGGTACCCCGTACCCCCCATTTTTTTTACACTTTTTCTTTTTCTTATTCATCAAAAGAAGGCCGATTTTACATAGAATACGATGATGTATAACAAGTTTAGAAAATTAATAATTGTAAAAATAGAAAAATAATAATAATCCTTCAAAATTACTAAACTTGTCTATTGATATAAATCAAATGAACTATAACAGAAATAAGTTTTTATCCTTAACATAATTTCCAGCATAATACATGGTCTCAAGGTAGATATCTTCATAAAAAGCTAATAACGGGGGACGGGGTACCCTATACCCCCGCATTTTTTTAATAATAAGTTTATTCATTATTCATCAAAAAAAGATCGCTCACTTCAAATCATTTCAAAACCTGGCTAACGGATGTTTTTCTCTCGAATACCGGGCCAAAGAGTGTCCTTTTGATTGATTCTTGGAGTGGGCATTGTGTTGCCGAACTTCCGCAATTAGTGCCAAAAGACAAAACTTTGAACATTTTAAATATACCAAAAAAAACGACAGCGATGGTACAACCTCTAGATGTATATGGTTTTAGACTGTGGAAAAATTTTGTTAGAACTTTTTCGGATATAGTGATTCTTATGAACTACGAGATAGATTTACATCAGAGAAATAATATTATTAAGTTGCAATCCCTAACCCATAATCAGTTTTCTTCCCCAAGATTTTTCGACGTATTCAAGTACTCGTGGTATAAGAGTGGATACGTTGAGGAAAGACCTGGGCCCTTTAAAAATCCTGTAGAGTTTTGTTTTAACAAAGATGCGCAGTCTGCACCCTTGTGTAGTATTTGCAATAAACCAGCTATTGTGCGGTGTTCATGGTGCAAACAAAATCTGTGTTTTAAACACTTTTACACAGACTATCACTACTGTAATACTTACATAGCTTAATTACTGTATGTATATTAATCTTGTTCGCTATTGCAATACATATATACCAATAATCGCATTACAGTATATCATGTATTTACACATTTGTAAGCATTATAATGTTTTTCTAATTCTGTTCTATTGTTTTCGAAATGTTATAATCGTTAGAAACTCATTAGTTATATTTATGCTCCATTGAATACTTACATGGTACACCTACATTGCACGAAAAACTTGAAATAAATTAAAAAATATATATGTGCCATCCTTCGCAGCTTTGAACCCTGACGCCGTTCTCTCTTCTTGTGATATAAATGTTTTAGAAGGCAAACGTTTCCAAAATAAACCCCTTTCATCAACGTTGAATATAAAATTTGGAGGATATCCCCCTCTTTCAATTATAGTTTTTAATTCATTCGGAAATTTTCTTGCTCCTTCTATGACAGCACTAGCTCCCTCTTCCGTTACGCGAATGTCATGAATTCCAGCGCTATGTTTAAATTTTTCCAACCATCCACCTGAGGCTACAAAATTTTCTTCATTGTTTCCTTCTTGGTCTCTTAAGAAGTTAAACAGACTTATTGCTTTGTTTTGAATTAACATTTGACTCAAAAGCATGTGACGTTGGCACATATCATCAATCCAAACACTTAACAACTTCACTACAATTTTTTTTATTAGTAACGTTGCTGTTGTTTTCAACAGAGGTTTTTATTTTCTTTGATTGGCTTACAACTGTTGAGATAGTTGAATAAGACAATCCTGTTTGTAGTAACACTGCACTATTTTTTTCACCTCTTTCTACTCGATTTATTATGTTTAATTTCGTTTCTGAACTTATCGATTTTCGTTTGTTTGACATTTTATTTTACAGCGGTGTTTTGATAAACTATTTATGTAATGTGCGTATAACGATTGTTGTGAAAGTTACAGTAAAAACACGTATGCATACAACATATGGTACAATCGACAAGTCCGGGGAATCCCCGCGTGCCCGCGCTAGCTCGTAGTGCACAATGTATATAAATACGAAAATTACCGCGTCTCCAGCAATGACGTTATAGCGAGGTATCGTTAACAGAGGTAACGTTATGCGAGGTATTACTGTAATTAAAAAAACCCACGCATGCTACCGTTCACGGAAGTTTGGCCAAGTAATATTTAGAAAATAAAAGGTAACCAATATACTAAAAACAATTATTACACTAAGGGCCGTAAATTCATAATTAAGCAGTTAATCCTCCATTATTATTATTATTAGTATTTGTAAAACTCTCTGCCTTGGTCAAACTTCTGTGAACAGTAGTGTATATGGAACCGGCTGCTCATTATCGGAATCAAGATTTGGTAGATGTTTTTCTAAATATGTTTCTTATACTCTGTAATATACAAAATACATTTCTGTATTACAGAATGAGGATAGATAAACTATGTAAAAAGTCGTTTGCAGATTTTTTATATAGCTTTTTAGTTGAGATCTAGAAACAAAATCTATTTTTTAATAATTCTCCCAAATTTTGGGGTTATGACGTCATATCATTTTTTCTTAAATGGAAGCTATAGCCTATGTTATGATCAAACAGAATATTTTCCGGGCTTTATAAAAACATATAACACTTTATGTTTATTTGAAATATTAAACGAAATATTGCGTTTATAAATTTCTAATAGATTTCTAGTGTGCCATGGATACAACGGATCCAAACAAAGTAATTGATATTCCACCTGTCAAATAATTTTTATTTGGGACAACAGTTGTGCTTATGTAAATCGTCAGAAAATCTAAGGAGCTTTACAAATATATAATAATATATAACTTCATATATATTGGATATTCAGAAATTTTATACTTTCTATGCTGTGCTAATAAAATGGCAGTGTCCATGGATGTTCAGGATTATGTTATAACGTTCATAAAGTTAGTCGTGTATTAAAAACAAAAGTTGCAGGGCGTTTTCAATAAAAATAATTTATACTAAAAAATGCAAATATCGAACAAAACAAGTTATTTGTAAATAACAAAGTAAAAACTTTAGTTATTCAAATTGCCGTCCGCCATTTGCAATACATTTCTGACATCTCTTTTCCATTGCATTTATGCTACTTATTATATAAATCGGTGTTAATTTATCAAACGCTTTAGCCACATTTACATGCAGTTGTTCAGCGGTGTGGCAAGTACGTTTGTAAATTTAATTTTTCAAGAAACCCCACAGAAAAAAAATCTAATGGCGTTAAATCTGGAGATCTTGCCGGCCATCGTATGGGTCCATAAGTGTCAATCCATTTATTTGGGAAATTATCTAGGCTATTATGTGCAAGTGCACCATCTAATTGAAAATAAATTTTAGTCCGTTCATTATATGGAACGTCATCTAGAAATTCTATTAAATGGGTATTTAATAATTCAAGGTATCGCCTAGCTGTCAAATTACCATCATATATAAAATAATAAAATCTGCAACCTTTTAAAAAGCATCCAATATTAAAACCAAATCGCCCTTGCCTCCGAATGGATCTGTTTATATGTGGATTTGTGTCACCCCAATAGTGGTTTCCCCTATTAAATATGCCATCGCTAGTAACGTGAGCTTCATCACTCCATATTACACAGTTTTTAAAGTTAGGATTTTGTTGACACATTCAGATATACCACCGACAACAATTAATCCTTTCATAATTGTTAGGATAGAGAAAGTGATTAATTCCAGCTCTGTAGGGCTTGTATTTATGTTTCTTTAAAATTTGAAGGCTGCTAGTTTTTGATACTCGTACAGCGTTTACGATTTCTCTAGAAGAAGTGGTTGGAAAGGCTTCTACATATCCCAAAACTGCTATTTCCTCTTGCCTCTTATTAGCCTTCATATACTTATTGGATCGAATTTTTCTAAATGATCCATGATTTTTTAAATTATTCTCCAACTACTTGAAAATACGAGCATTGGGTAAATTCCTCTGGGGGTATCTCTCGAAATACAGATTTAAAACTCTAACACTGTTTTTCCGACATTCAATATATGCTTGCAACATATATTTTTCACGATTGGTGAATTCAACCATTTTTTAAATACAACAATTCAATAACAATATAAAACGAAACTAATGAAACATTAACAGAACTCAAATAACTTCAAGAAGATAATAACGAAATTGGATAAAATAATGGCCATATAACGCTGATGCACCCACAATTTAACAGATAAGGAAACATCAATTGTTTCCTTTGTAAGAACATGGCACTCTGTGTAGGAATTAGTATTCATAACATTTGTTATTCATAGCGCTTGGCGCTTATCATTTGACAGGTGGAATATCAATTACTTTGTGTGTCTGTCATGGCACTCTGCTGGCCTTTCCATAGATCTGTGGTATCCATGGCACACTAGAAATCTATTAGAAATTTATAAACGCAATATTTCGTTTAATATTTAAAATAAACATAAAGTGTTATATGTTTTTATAAAGCCCGGAAAATATTCTGTTTGATCATAACATAGGCTACTATGGCTTCCATTTGAGAAAAAATGATATGACGTCATAACTCAAAATTTCGGAGAATTATTAAAAAATATATTTTGCATCTAGATCTCAACTAAAAAGCTATATGAAAAATCTCCAAACGATTTATTGAAATTTTAAATAATAGAAGACAGTTATAACGCACAATAGAAATTCAAGAAAATTCAATTTTTGTAAGTATCTTGAAAACGGTAAGATAAATTTAATGTTTTTTTTCACCAGTGTTTTTATCTCGCAAAAGTAGCTCTGAACTGCCTATCTCATTTTTTCGTATCTCCGCTGCAAAGTATATTTACCCGTTATGTACATGCAATTTTGTCCACACTGTACAATAATTCATAAATAGTTTTTTGAAAAAGTTTCTGAGCAATATACAAACAGTGTTGGGCATTCAATAGTTGCAAGTTAATTCAATTGCGTAATTAAATACAAAATAACTAATTACCATGATAACTACTTACAATATAATTCAGTTACTTTGTAATTGAACCTATGCCATTATTTTTTAATAATAACCGCTCAATTACTTTGTGTGTAATTAGTTTACTTTCAATCACATTATAATTTTAACTATGGAAATATTTAAGTACTTTTTGTCTGACACTGGCTGGGTGTCACTAATATGATCTTTCCCATGCAGAGCGGTGTTACACAAGCTTACGTTTGCCACGCGGAACCAAACGGCGATGTCTATGTCCACATCCAATCTCCCGGATTTGAAAAATTAGAAAACCTATTAGGCGAACTGGAAGCTAGCGTCATGGAGAACGCTCCCAGTCTTCCGAGAAGACCAGTCACACCCGACAACCACCCGGATCAGCTTTACTTCGGCAAATACAAGGAGGACAACCGCTGGTACAGAATAAAGATATTAGAATGGGCGCCGAATCGTAAATTTGCACAAATCTATTTCGTCGACTACGGCAATTGCGACGTCATCAAAGTGGCCGACGAAACGCTGTACCCCTTGAACGAGCTATCGGACGTCATAGACAGGTTTCCCCCGCAAGCTGTTAGGGTGAAGATGCAAATGGAGGTGGTGCCGGAGAATTTCGTCGAAATGGTGAACAAATTGATGCCGAAGGAACAGGCTGTGCTATTGAAGGTTGTCGACGGATCTGAGGGCGGCATCCCCATCGTACAATTCTTTACGCGGATTGGACCGAATAACGAATTATGTTATATTAATCAATCGATTGTTTTTGAAACTGAAAAGGAGTAAGTGATTTTTTCAAATTTTTTGTATAAACATCTATCTTTTTCTTTTTCTAAGAGAAAACAGTATTAAATCCGAACGACTACAACGGCTGCGATCACTAACGAAAGGTATGTGTCCATTAGAACGTTTTAATTTTCCTAAACTTAACAAAAATATTTATTTTAGAAAATGTACCATCGACTGGTATTTTACAGAGTCCTTCTATACCGAAAATCGGTGATTACTTCGATGTTAAAATTCCTACCGCTGTGAATCCGTGGAATTTCTTTGTAGGTCTTAATTTTCCCATTCACACAGTAGAGGCTGTTTCAGAACACGCGTCCAATGTCTTTTCTTCGCGATTTATTGAAGGTTTTGTCATATTAAGAGGATGGTTTAACCCTCGAACTGGCACATGGTTCTGGCCAGACATATTTCATTTTCATGCTTCAATTTAGCATACTTCTATTTTAGGTACATGGCTGTAATTTCAGGTAATCTCCTAAAATATTGTTGGCTTTCGATGTATAAATTAATAATTGAAAAAAAGTCCTTGGAACAGGACAAAAAAGCCAAATAAAAAATCTTCACCTTACTTTTGGTACATGGTGTCTGGCCAGACCCCTATGCATTTTGTATGAACGCATAGGCAAAGCACATGGTACGAGTTGGGAATTTGTATTTACTTTATTCTTTTATGCGTCTTTCTTTATTCTGATTTTGTTTGTGAGTTAGTTATTCATTGAACGTTGAGCAGTGAAGACGTAATCTAGTTTTTGTGCGGTAATTTTGAACTTGTGAATAATTTTACGCAGGTAGATTTGTTGCGTTGTTAGTATATTATGGCTGATGAACTGGAATTTATTTATAATACACGCTTGCGTAGCGCGAATTTGCAACCCCAATTGTCAGAGGCATTAGTGCGTGATTTTCAAAGTCAGGTAGAAGCTGATGAAAATGATGATGTTTTTGAAAACGATGGTGACGACACTGCTGATTATGTGCCAGAAGATGATGCATCAGACATAGAAAATGATTTGGAAATTGAACCTAACGAACTTTATGATAGTGATGAAGACGTAGATGAAGAAGAAGAAAGTGGAAATGATGCTGAAGCAGCAAATGAAGTCGACTCAAGCTGTTTTTATGGTAAAGACGGTACTAAATGGAACGAAACTGAACCCCCTGCATCTCGTTTGCGCCAGCATAATGTCATGCGTTTTCAATCTGGAACAAAAACAAGGCTCACCAATCCAGTTGAGGTATTCAAGCTATTTTTCTCAACCAATATTACGTTCGTCATCATTAGTGAAACAAATCGGCATGGACGAGAATCAATTAGAAAATGGAATGAAGAACATCCAGAGTCTACCCAAAGAAAATGGATTGATTTGACAAGCTCTGAGCTAGATGCATTCATTGGGATTTTGTTGGCTTCTGGTCTCAGCCATAATAATATGCAAGACTCCAGTATATTGTGGCGTTCTGATTCGCTGCCCATATTCCGTGCGGCTATGTCGCACAAACGATTCATTACTCTGTCCAGATATATTCGTTTCGATAATAGTCGTACGCGGGCATTCCGACAGCAAACAGATAAAGCAGCTCCTATCCGGGACCTTTGGAATTTTCTCAATGAAAATCTGCAAAATTATTATGAACCTTATGAAAATATCACCATCGATGAGCAGTTGTTTCCGTATCGTGGGCGCACAAAGTTCACCCAATATATCCCATCAAAACCTGCAAGGTATGGGATCAAAGTTTGGTGGGCATGCGATGCTAAGACTAAATTTCCATTGAAAGGAAAACTATACACTGGAAAGGAAGGAGACAATCGGGAGATAAATCAAGGTGAAAACGTTCTAATGTATTTCGCAAATTGTTACGCAAACAGCGGCAGAACAATTATTTCTGATAATTTTTTCACCTCATTGAACGGCGCTAAACGACTTGCTGCTATGGGACTGGCATCTGTTGGCACCATTCGAGCAAACAAAAGATGTCTTCCTAAGGAAGTTATGAAGAGCACCAGACGACCAATTCTTTCAAGTGTGTTTGGTTTTCATGAAAATCTTGTTGCACTTTGCAGCTACGTGCCCAAAAAAAATAAGGCAGTCAATTTAATTTCAACCGTGCATTACACGAAACATGTTGAAGGCGTAGCCATGAAACCGGAGGCAATTTTATTTTATAATTCAACTAAAGCCGGAGTCGATACGATGGATCAAATGCTAACTCATTACACAACAAAACGGCCAACCAGACGCTGGACATACGCGTTTTTCTGCAACATGATTGATGTGATGGCATTGGCAAGTTACATTATATGTAAGCTAAATGATGAAAATACAAGAAAAGAAAGAAGACGCATATTTTTATATAAACTTGCAAAGCAATTGGTACTGGCCAACGTTGAAAATCGCATCAATAATCCGCACATTGTGGCTCAACCAACAACTCGTATAGCATTTGAAGCGTTCTTTGGGAGACCTCTCAATATAGCAAACCTTAATGTGGCTTCACGCAGTGGTCCAGACACATTAGCTGCCAAAAAAGATTGCAGAATTTGCCTGCAGCAAGGTGACAAAATACGCCGTAAGACACGCTTTTTTTGCTGCAAATGCAACAATCCTGTTTGTCAGCAACATTCAAAAGTAGATTATTTATGTTTTTGTTGCCTTCCGCAAAATTCTGAATAAAAAAATCAATGTATTCTTCATAATAATTTTCTATTTTGTCATAAACATTTATTACTTTACCCATAATAAAGAGAAATATATATAGAACAAAAAAATTGTTGCCCTTTTCATTCCAAAGATTTTTTCAGGTCTATTTTTTCTTCCTCAGGTAGCTAATAACATAGTAAAAAGAAATAGAAACACAAAATATAACAAATATTTTCCTATCTTAGTAAAAACTTTAACGGCAAACAGCCCTTATTTCCATACAAATGCATGTAAATGTATAGGGGTCTGGCCAGACACCATGTGCCAGAACTAAGGGCTCAAAATATGTGCCTGACGAAGGGTTAATAGGCGAGAATCAATAGATGGCGCTGTTGTCTGAACATAACTTTGAATACAACTCCTTTTAGGGGCGTTGAAATTTATTTAAATATTTAGCTTCTAGGCACACGTCTCTGCGAAATAATACTTCCGACTTTATAGTTGACTTAATTAAGGGCGACATTTCACAAGCATTTATAATTTCTTGTACTTGTATACTTGGATGCGTACACAGATTTAGTACACATCTTCACTAATCATACAAAATTCCAGTATGACACTACAATACAACGTTTCGACGCAACTTCGTCTCAAATTTCACCATCAGCGCATGCGCACAAATGTTAGTGTTTTTTTCCGGTTCGTTTGTCAGTTGTCGATAGCTGACTATCGATAGTTGAAAATATCCATAGTGCCCAACACGACTAATAATTGATTTATAATTGCTTTCACTCTGATAATTAAATTAGTGTTGGGCACGGTAGGGGAAAATAACTATCGTTAGCGAGGAGCAGACAGGCTCGTATTTATTCGTATTGGGAGAAGGGGATCGTGTTGCTTACCGGCTTTTCCGAGAGTCGACTACACACGAGTCTGCCTAGCCTTCGCTAACGATAGTTATTTTCCCCTACCTTGCCCATTACTAAATTAAATTAAATTTTATTAATTTCGAATTTGCCTTTAATATATTGATTTACTGTTTTCCTTAAAACTGTAATTTCGTCTAGTTTTCTGTTTTTACTTGTTAATTAACTACATTTATTTAATCAACCTACTGTTACCATTAAGATCGATCTGGTTTTTTAAAATTCACTGCACATCTTGAAGTGTTGTACACTCTGTTCACTTATAATTGGCACGATCTTCGCTTACTATGAAACGTATAAACAACATTCGCTGGAACAAATTCGACCTTAAGGCACCGAATATATTGTGAGTGTTTTATGCATGCATATTATTTACATTGCCGGCTTATCTATCAATTCAGTAGAATTACCACCAACTTCTTTTTGCATAAAAAGAATTCTTTGGTCTTTGGTTTCTATATTTATTACATAAATATCTTAATAAATTGGTTACTGGAAATACTTATATTTCAGAAATATTAATAAGTCTTTCAATGAATAAAATATATTGAAGCGATATAGTTCCACTACTAATGTAGTAATTTTTTAATACTGGGTTAATTAATTTGCTATACAGAATTTTTAGTGTTTCATATTATTTAATAAAGATGGTAATAATAACACCATTTATTAGTTTAAACATATTTATTAAAAAACATAAAACAGCATAAAAAAATCTACATTATTGTGGACAAACCGTTTAGATTTATTATAATATATATATACAGGGTTAGTAAAAAGTCCCGGAACGGTCGAATAACTTTGTTATTTGAAAATTATGATTTCTGAAATTTGGTATGGGGGTATAATTAATTTAAATGTATTTTATGCAATACAGTTATTATTTTTTTCACTTCCGGTTTAATCGGCAATACGTCCAATTTTTTTTTTTAATGGATCGCCCAGATTTTTTTAACACTTTTGAATACAAAATAAAAAACTACGTTCAGGAAGTACTAAGATGTTTATTTTTATTCACAAGAAAACAGTTAAAAAATTAAAAAGGTGTCCTAATACAGAAAAATCAAGATACCTGTCTATTCAGGTTGCGATTACAATAATTCTTCAAAATGCTCTCCATTTACAATTTGACAAAAATATAAACAGTCAGTAAAATTTCTTATTGAATTTTGTATTTGTTCTGGAGTGATGCGATTGGCTTCTTGAACTATTCTCTCTTCCAATTGTTCAAGATTATGGGGACGATTTTTGTACACTTGACATTTCATGTGACCCCAAAAGAAAAAATCGAATGGCGAGAGATCTGGCGAACGTGCTGGCCATTCGATTGCTCCTCTACGTCCGATCCAACGTCCCGGAAAAATTTCATTCAAATAATCGCGGACATTATGGGCAAAATGGGGGGGGAGCTCCATTTGGTTGAAACCAAAAATGTGCATTAGGGTGATCACCTATGTTTGCATTTGGAAAGAGGGCCGCAAGTGCTGGAACAACCTCATTTCGCAATAAATTTAAGTAGACGTTGCCAGTTAAATTTCCTCTTATAAAAAATGGTCCTATGATGTTGTTTCCAACAAGACCAGCCCAGACATTCACCTTTTGAGGACGCTGTGTATGGACTTTTTCAATCCAATGCGGATTTTCAATTGACCAGTAGCGACAATTATGTCTGTTCACAGTGCCGTTGAGACAAAACGTTGCCTCATCTGAGAAAATGATGTGACCTAAAACATTAGGCTGCTGCTCGATCAATTCCGTCATTGTTTCGCAAAATTGTAGTCTACGATCTGGATCATCTTCAGTTAACTCATGGACGGGATACATTTTATAGGCTTTCATTCTTGCTGATTTAAGAATCGTATGAGCAGATTTTTGAGAGATCTCATGAATTTGACCTAATTCTGTTGTGGACACGTGATGATTTTCTTCCACTGTAAGTAACACATTCAAACTAGTTTCTTCATCTGTTGCTGTTAATGGACGTCCCCTTCTAGGTAAATCCTTCACCTGACGAAAGACTTCAAACTTTTGAATTGTTCGGCATACCGTACTTTTACTAATGTGACGATCCGGATAAACAGTATTAAACAAAATACGAACCTCTTCAAAAGAACGTTGACGATCACCGTACCCACGCATCATTAATATCTCAATTCGTTCTGATTCAGTAAGTTTTTCTGCCATTTTCAAATGTGTCAATGTTTAAAATAAGTAAATTTATAGCGATGCAAAAGTTAAAACGCTTTTAAAATTGTCAAATGTGACGGCAAAAAGAATGCAAACACTAAACAACAACTTTTTTCAAAGGTACCTTGATTTTTCTGTATTAGGACACTTTTTTAATTTTTTAACTGTTTTCTTGTGAATAAAAATAAACATCTTAATACTTCCTGAACGTAGTTTTTTATTTTGCATTCAAAAGTGTTAAAAAATCTGGGCGTTCTATTTAAAAAAAAAAAAGTTGGACGTATTGCCGATTAAACCGGAAGTGAAAAAAATATTAACTGTATTGCATAAAATGCATTTATATTAACTATACCCCCATACCAAATTTCAGAAATCATAATTTTCAAATAACAAAGTTATTCGACCGTTCCGGGACTTTTTACTAACCCTGTATATATACATAAATTTCTAATGACATCAATTTTAATACTTGGTATAGTAGCCTCCTTGCTCAATGACTTTTTCAAGTCTAGTTGGCATTGAAGCCACCAATTTTTCACACAAGTTTCCAGCATTTAACTGGGTCCATAATTGTTGGACTGTTTTCTCCAAATGAGCCATTCTTTGCAGATTTTGTGGATTAACATTGTTCCATTGTTGTACTATGTGACCCCAAAGATTCTCTATAGGATTCAAATCCGGAGATTTGGCCGGCCACGCAATACATTGTATTTGAGGATGTTCTTCCAACCAAACCTTCACTATTCGAGCCGTGTGTACTGGCGAATTATCTTGCACAAATGAAATAGTGCCATTATTAGCAAATGCTAATGGCGATATATACGTCTCGAGTAAGTTTATATACTGCACAGCAGTAAGTTTGCCTGGTATTCGAACTAGGTCCCCAGGATCATGAGACGACATCCATCCCCAATAAGCTGCGGATATTCTACCACTGCTTCGTTGTTTTACTACATAATTCTTATTAAATCTGCTGTTAGCTGGTCTAAACACCATTTTAAACGGTGCTTCACTAGATTTAAAGGTTTTCTCGTCGGAAAATACAACGTTGGACCAGTCGTTATATAAATTTACAACAGCAAATTGAAATCGGGCTTCCGCATGCCTTTCAGTGAAATCCAAAACTTTTGCCGGCCTTCGACACTTTAATCCAGCTACTACTAATCTTTTTAAAACAGTGTTCTTGCAAACAGGAATATTCGTTTGATCTATTATTTGTTTATTATTTACAATGTTTACTATGTGGCGGTCTTGTTCTTCTCCGTCTTTTTCCCAGTACCTATAGTCTGGGCTTACGTTGAGTATTTCCATCGACCTGAAATCTCCTTATTCATCTCTGTACAGTTCAATTCGTCTTTACTTGATAATCTTACTAATGCCATCTTTAAATAATAATTTTTTTTTATAATAATAATAATGAAGATGTGTAAATGTGGTTTCGATAGATGATACGGAGTTTTAACTACATATAAAACTGAAAATAATACTTACGTGTATATTTGCGGCTGTACTAATTTCTGCCCGTGATATACCACTTTTCCACATGCCAATTATTTCACCTTTTTGTGTCGCAAATGTTGTCGTTACAATGTCGTCTAAGTTCCATAGTTTTTAATGAAAAAATAAAAATGAAATTGGAAATATATCTATTCTCCGTACCTTCGCAATTGCAAATGTCTGAATAAATGCATTTATGCACTCCCAACATTTGTGTTTATAAACAATTTTAAAGAAGAATAGCATACAGTAAAAAAAATGTATACATCAAAGGCTCCTCTTCAAAGATACCACAAGATATATTTAAAAACGTAATATGTTCTCTCTTACACACACAGTCATGGTCACCTCGCATTTATTGCATTAAGGTCAAATTTTGTTTGTACCACCCATTTAATACGGTTTATTTTATTGAAATATCGTGTCGATTATGAGTGAACCTATAGTACAATGGAAAATAATATAACAACATTTGACTATCCCTAAAAATACCCTAACCTTAAATTATTAATCTTACGCATCGGATTGCGTTACTTTTTCGTACAATCCGTCGAAATTGCATACAATAAAACAGAACTTGTTCTAATTTATTGGATGCAATTCGGCAGAATTGTACTTAATCTACGCGCGTAGTCAATTGTACGAGATTCAGTGTAAGAAATTGTAAATCCTTGCTAGATGTCAAATGGAACTGAAAGGAACTAAAAATATCGTAAGAAAATTTTAATCAATTGTCATGACGAGCTAATTTGTGATGACTTGTCATGCCGAAGGTTATGTACGACTGCAGTTTTTCTTTTTCAAAACTTTAAAACCTACTCTTAATCTAACAGCAATAGATCTCAAACAAAAAGATGATTAATGAGTGTTCTGAAATACCCTCTACGATATAGAAAAGAATATAGATCGCATTGCAGGTTCAACCGTATACATGCTACAACAAATTAACGAAACTTATGACGCAATTGCAAGAAGCTTATCGCACCGTTTTGCATAGTCCACTACAAATAGACGATGTACAGCCTGGGAGGATTTACGCTAGCAAACATGAAGACGGTAAATGGTATAGGTACGTCACCCGTTCTAAATGTATTCAAGTTTAATTTTGTTTTAACATTGTTGATTGCGTTTTTACAGAACCAGTGTTATGAAAGTGATCCATCCAGGTTCTATATCAGTATTTTACTGTGATTTTGGTTATTACGATAACCTAACTCTGCAGCAGTTGATTCCGTTGGAGCAAGAATTTCTCGATTTGCCGTATCAAGCCATTAAAGCCAAATTAAGTGGTAAGTCATTTGTATTTTTTTTTTAACATAAATATATGGCACAACACAACTAGCTTGACTGGTCAAGGTCAAGAACATGTAATTTTCATGTTGATTGATAAGCAGATGTCGACCGTAAGCGTTTATCAAACATTTATTTTTCCTGAAATGTGCATGTTTTAAACCTTTTGCGCCGATTTCTCAGAAACTAGCTTGCTAGTCATATTTCGTTGATTTTATTTTAATTTGTAGGTATTTCATTCATTCATAACGTTAGGGTAGACACCTTTAGTCCAGGCACTTGAGCTAGGTGCTCATTGTATCGTCCCTATTAAATCTCTTACTTCCACTCGAGCAGCTTGGTGTTCTCTATAAAGCCCAGTATCTTGCCCAGTGGGAACTTGAGAACCTTCGAGGGCTCCAATAGACCCTTCCCGAAATGTTTCTGCCGGAGTACTTTCAACTCCTCACATGTGCAGTTTACATGTAAACTCGTTTCCTCATGTAGCTCACATCTTCTGCACCACGGTTCGCTTACTCGACCTGTGTTGTATATATGCTTTTTCAGGGGGTAGTGTCCAGTTACCAGCCCAGTAATGGTTTTAACTTCTTTCTTGCTGCGTCTAAGTAGGTTATCAGAGAACTTAGCATCCCCATCCCCTATTAGCGCTTTGGCTTGGAGTTGACCTTCAGTCGTCCTCCATTTATTTGTGCTTGCTTTGTCCAGCCAGGTCTAGATCTCCCTTTTAGCAGAATCCTTAGTAATCCCACATACGGGCTCTGGACCTATGAAGGGTCTTTTAGAGCCGTCCTTGGCTACTTTGTCGGCTATTATGTTACCCTTTATATCCTCATGTCCCGGCACCCAAATCAGCGACACCGTGTGATCCTGTGCCAGTGTAATTAGTTAGTGTTAGTGTAATTAGTTTTGACCCAGTTACAGAGTTCGAGACTGCCCTGATAGCAGCCTGGCTATCAGTCATTATACTTATTTTCCTCCTCATGCAGCCCCCCTTTGCAGTCAATTCTGCGCAGGCTGCAAGGGCGAATACCTCTGCCTGGAAGACCGTCGCATGCTTCCCCAGGCTTATGGATGCCCTTTGATGAGGGTTCGGTCTGCAAATACCGGCTCCTGTGCCCTGCTGGATTTGGATCCGTCCGTGAACCAGTCATTGAGAACATTAGTAACCCTACGTGCCTGGTCTCTGCTCGGTATAGAGATTTTCACCTTTTCAGTGAAGATAATTTCGGGTGCCATACTGTCCGTCGGCATTTGCAGCCATGGCCCGTCCAGTATCGTACTCGTAGTATCAGTGTGCCCCCCAACCTTAATGTTGGGATGCCACAAATTGTTGGTTTTCAGTCTAAGGATCGCATTCATAGCCTCCGCCTTCACATAAAGCTCCAGCGAGGGGAGGCTCACAATGGTCTCCAAGGAAGCGGTCCCTGTGCTGTTGTTTGCACCAGTGATTCCCGGCAATGCCTGTCTCTGGACAGCGGTTAGCAGCTTCACTGCGGAGGGCACTTCTGTCCTTTTCCACCAGACCAGTACCCCATAAGTTATCGCCGGTCTCATCACAGCCGTGTATAGCCAATGGATCGCCCTCGGCTTCAGTCCTCAGGTTTTGCCAACAACTTTCCTGCAGCGCCAGAATAGTTGCGTAGCCCTGGTCGTTGTTCCATTTCAGTTTCGCATCGAGGGTTACACCCAGATACTTTACTTCTTTGGTTAATTGTAGCTCCTGCGCAAATAGTCTAATGCCGCCTAGGTCATTGAGTTTCCTCATGTTTGTGAAAGCAACCAACTTTGTTTTATGTGGATTAACTGAGAGTCCTTGTAAGGATTCCTCCACCTTTCGCAGTGCATTGCGCATGATGCCTGCCAATACGCCCGGGAATTTCTCCCTAGCCACTATGACAATGTCATCAGCATATCAGTGCGTCCATATTCCGTTGTCGTTTAATGACCTAATGAGATCATCCACGACTAAGCTCCACAGTAGTGGTAACAGTACTCCCCCTTGAGGGAACCCTCTAATTGTCCTCATGGCGATGTCTTTATCTAGCATTTGGGCATAGACCACTCTGCTTCTTAGCATGCCGTCAACCCATCTGATGGTCGTTTGGCTAATGTCCCGGTCCACTAAGGATCGGTTGATTGAGGGCGTTGATATATCTAAGGGCAACTTCCTTTTAATGAAGGCTCCTTTCGGGTCCTCCCACCAAACTATGTAGGGCAGCCTCAACTGATTTTCCCATCTGGTATGCCCATTGCAAACGATGCAGGGGAGATCTACCGAGTGCTCCTTCTGTAATATTAAGATGTATAATTTTTTCCATAGTCTTCAGCATGAAATATGTAACGACTAATTGGTCTGAATGATTTCGGATGGTGGTATGTGTCCTTCCCAGGTTTCGGAATGAACACAACCCTATTATCTCTCCAGGCCTTTGGGATGTAACCCAAGGCGTGACTAGCCCTAAATATCTCCAAGAGGGGCCCCATGATGTCTCTAATCGCCTCTTGCAGCAATCTTGGAAACGTTCCATCTGGTCCCGGAGATTTAAACGGTTTAAACGATTCAACTGCCCATCGAACAAGATGAGGTTTGAAAATATCGTTTGATTGTCTCCAATCGTCTTTCGACGCCTTCCTAAAAGCGAGTGACTGGTCTATTTTACAGAGGTCCGCCCTCGCCGAGCCGGGAAAGTGCACGCTGAGAAGATACTCGAGAGTCTCCACCGCAGTGGATGTGAACCTCCCGTCCGGCAACTAAATGGACCTGAGTGTATTAGAAGAGTCCTTTTTCAGAATCCTGTTGATTCTGACCGTGTCAGTGACACCTTCTATGTCCTCACAGAAGCTTCTCCAGGCCTTCTTCTTTGATTCTTTAATTCTTTTGTTATAGGTATTCAGTTTAGCCTTGTAAGCTTCCCAATTACCCGTCTTTTTCGCCTTGTTGAATAACTGGCGTGTTTCTCTCCTGAGAGTGTTCAGCTCTTTACTCCACCAAGCAACCTGCCTTGGCGAGCGACGCTGCCTTAGTGGACAGTTGTTTTCATAACACGAGAGAGTGGTCCCTTGCAAGCATACAAGGCCCAACTCTAGTTCCTCGCTATTCCTGATCCTTGCAGGATAGTTTCGGGCTGCTGCAGAGAGATCGCCCCGATTATAGGTATATCGTAGCACTCTAAACAGAGGATTTAAAAAAGTATGCCGTAGAAAGTAATAGCGGAGAACAAAAAAAATTAACACTTATCAAAAAATGACGTTTTTGCGCCAGGGCTGTTCTTGTTTTTTAACGAATCAGTTACATTAAATGTCCGTTTGTCTACTTGTTGTACCAATGTTGTGCAATGACCACAAACAGTTTGGTTTTGTTTGCTACTGTGGTTTCTCAGAAAATGGGACAAACATGTTAAAAAAATTTTCATTTTTCAAAAAGCTAAAAAATGGTTTCGACACACGCGAAGTGTTAAAAAGACACTGTTTTAATAATCCATCAAGTTTCAAGAACCTAGAACGAAGGATTCTTGAGTGTTTTTCGCTGGTCGGCTATTTATTTACTCATCTCTAAACTACGCAACTTTTCCCCATTTAACCGACTTACATTTTGCGAGATAACACGAGTGTCCCTATTAAAAAGTGGCCACCCTATATATGTATTGTAAAAGTGACAAATATTCATAATATTAAATCCATTCCAGGTATCAAGCCGAAACACTTGAAATGGACAATGGACGACTGCAAATTCTTCCAGAAGTTAGTGCTACGTAAATCCCTCGTCTCCATTCTAGTCAGCATCGAAAAGGACGAACTGTACAAATGCGACAACGTCCTGAACTTGAAACTGATCGACACCTCAACGGATGCCGATGTGCACATCGATGAAGTTCTGATACGTAAAGGCATAGCTGTCGAAGACCCGACGCTTCCCACGGTTGTGAACAACGGTAACAATTAAGATTTAAAGTGACATGAACGACACCGGTTATTATATTTATGCGAGAAAGAAATTATTGTTATTATTAGAATGTATCATACGACTGACAATATTTCTGAACGAGTTCCCATTTCACGGTAGCACAGAAAACAAAGCGATTCGAGATACGATAATGATGGCTGTTATAGAATGTGTAAGAAAAAATTCACACTGGACCGTAAAGCATTATTTTATTTTGGAATTATGACATTTCACAAGGTTAGATGATATTTATTCTATTAAAAAAGAATTCCCAGAATATCAATCGGAATAGTTTCAATTTTGAGTTGGATCTTTGCCCGTTTACATCTCACTATAATTTTTTTTGTTTTCGTATTTAAATAGTTGTTATATCATAATATATTTATAATAAGGTTACCAGACAAATTTGTTATTATTATTTGAATACTCATTAATTATCTAATGAGGTATCAATCATAGCAATAAATTGTTCCTTATTTAATAATATATCGTTCAAGAAAAAACGTGAAGAAACTTGTATTGACTGCATACATAAAATTAGTTAGCAAGAGAAAAAAATAAACTGTATTTCAGGATGACTTTTTATTTTGCTATAATTTCGTCGAACATTTTATAATTAAGAGGACAAAGAATTTTACGTTTGAATTTGAAAAGACATTTTCTCTATAATAGTTACATTAGAATTTTGGTAGAGTGGCGATTTATTTTTATAAAATAAATGCTTTGACATCGGAGTATTTTCTGTAAAGATATTTGTAATGTTATGTATTCAGCCTGTGTATATATATATCTACTTCAAACAAAAGAATTATAAACCTGTTATATGTTATTATATAACGCATTACTATTGTTACAATTTATTTATGAAGAGTAATTACATTCCTATACTTACCTTTCAGTTTTCTTTCTTTTTTTTTTGTAGTGTTTAAGGTTCGTTTTGTGCATTTTCCTGTATTTTTGCGTTCGTATCACCAAAGATATTCGCTTTGATTGAAGTGAAATTTATCAAATAAAGCATTATGTCAAATCGAGTGCTTTTCTTTTATTGCTTAAGTGGAAGTGTTCTTCTGTTGTTTTACTTATTTATATTTTCTTTTTTTGTTTGTATTTTTATTGATTATATTAAAATTATATCGTGTAACAAATTGTTATTGAGCAAAATATAATAAAATGTAAATTCGATGATCATTTTTTATTATTTTCAATCTGTTTATTCTGTTCACTCTAATCTAGCCACAAATTTGAATCCAATGCACTACTGTATTTCTAACTTTAGTAATGTTGATCTTGGAGCCGACCCCTCTTTCGGCACTACCAAATCGCAAATTAAAAAATCCATCAATGAATGGATATACAATCAGTCCAGAGAGTGGTGGCAAAAATCACCGGGACAATGGCAGGCAAAAGAGTTCCTAAAGGAGCAGAGGCCCGAACTCACGAGAGATCTACTGAATAAAGACAGGAAGACTGTCAAAATGATTGTAGGTCTGCTGACTGGTCACTGTAGACTGAATAGGCATATGTACAACATAGGCCTGGCAGATGATGCAACCTGCAGATACTGCCAAGAGGAGGAAGAAACACCAGTTCATGTGCTGTGCCAATGTGAAGGCCTGGCGAGGACAAGGTTTCTAGTAATGGGGGAGGAGAACCCCACAGCTAGTAGCTACATAAAGAAGCCGCTCTCAAAGATGATAGGCCTAATTAAGAGGGCAAAATTAGAGAGCGTCCTCTAGGAAAAAGGGATCACAATAGATCTGAAAAGGTCGCGGTGAAACAGGTCGATAGACCACGCCAATCCTAATCTAATCTAATCTAAATGTTGATCTTATTACCGACATTATCTTTCGTAAGTTATCAACTTTAGCTAACTCCTTTTTTTCTGATCCTGATAAGATTTCACCTTACTTCCTGAAACATCAGTGGCGGCTGGTACTTTATTTTTCGATTTATCCCAAGCGTTTGATAGTTTGGAATTTACTTTCATACGTTCAAAACTTTTTGCTGTCGGTATTAGGGGAAATGTGTTGGATTGGATAATGTCGTTCTTAAAGGGACGAACAATAAATGTTGTTGTTGGAGACAGTACCTCGGAGTCAGGAAATGTCATGTCAGGGGTACCACAAGGGTCGATCCTCGGACCCCTCATATTTGTCCTATTTGCAAATGATCTCAGATATCAATTAAGAACGGGACACATGATCATGTACGCTGATGACACTTCAATAGCTGTATGCGGCGACAGCGAAGAGGAGTTGGAGGCAAATATAAAACGGGTAGTGTCAGAGTTCTCCGTATGGTGCATGCGAAACAGATTAATCTTAAATGATAGTAAAACCGCATGTGTTGGCTTCACGCGGAATGGAATTCCTTTGGTTGTGCCCAATATCTGTTTCAGCGACGGTGTTATTTTTGGGGACTGAGGTGAATTTCGGGCTTACGTTCGAAAAGCAGGTCGATAATGTTTGCAAAAAAATTAACCAACAATATTTCGCCATTTTACAACTAAAAAGCTGCTTAAGTACGGATTGCCTTTTAAACCTTTATTACGCGTTAGTTTACTCTGTTATGGCCTATAATGTATTAGTATGGGGTCGCGCCAAAAACATTGCTAGGGTTCTACTTGCACAGAAAAGGATACTGAGGTTGATATTTGGTTGCCGGCCCAGAGATTCGTGCAAGAATAAGTTTAGGCATCACGAGATTTTAACGTTTCCCTCAATATATATATATATATAAAGCAGTCGTATTTGTGAAAAATAACTCAAGCTTGTTTGAACTGCCGTCGCATATATATGACACCAGAAAATCTCATGTATACTTTCCACAGCACAGAACAGCTGGTTTTGAGAGATCGCCTTTGTATTCCTTTTCCAAGCTGTATGCTAGATTGCCTCTGTCAGTGAGAAATATGACCGATGTCAAAAAATGTAAAATTGCCGTGAAGAATCTCTTGATACCCAAGTGCTATTATTCGTATGATGAACTTTTTGTTGACAGCGATCTGATTTCGGGATAGGTTTCATCATAAAGTGTTTTTGTCTATGTTTTATGTGTATTAGTTTTATAACAAACTTTGACTTTTCACATCCATGTACACATGGCTAAGTGAATAAACGAATATTATTATTATATTATTATTATTATTATAAAGGCTACAAGGTCACGTGCCCACCCAACCCCCAAGATAAACACAGAAAGAAATTCGCATATAATTGAGTGGATTATTTTGTTTTATTATTCCTACGTATTTTTATAGCGATGGTATCAAAGTTTCTTTCCCTACCACAGACACTAGCTCATATGCCAACGCTCGAAACTATATTCCGGGGCACAATTTAGCATAAATTATCGGCGCCTAACGTTGGACAAGCGCATCCTTCCAAACCGCTTTAAGTGGGTGCAATTCAATTTGTCGATGAGGATTTATTACTTATTACTCATAGCTTGTAAGTAATTTGATAAAAGGTGTCGCTAATATATCAAAAGAATTAATTTATATGTATGTTTGTTTATTGCTGAAAATAAAACTACATTTTATGTAATATTTATAACGTTTAATTTATCTATATAAAAAGAAAAAAAATATTAGTGCAAAAAATATATATAAGGGGAGAATTCAAATTGACGATAGAAAATATTAGAAGCAATATGTATAATTGTCATGCAGGAAGCGTATTTTTGCCGTAAAAAAGAGATGACGATATAGGGATATTCGTATGGTGGGTATTATAGGTACATAACTAGAGATTTCTCTTTTGCTTTCTTTGTATCAAATAGTCATCAAAAGGTCTTATTATGAAATAAAATATTATCTCCACAAAGCTTAGAATACTCGCTCCGATGAATAAGCCAGCAGTTCCACCCAGTGATACTAAAAACAAAATCTTTCCTGCAGTAACTTTAAGTTTATCACAGATTACATACAGTTGACGCATTAGTTCGGGGAAACTCGATATATCTGACGCTATAAAAGTAAGAAAAAAAATTATACGACAATTTCCACACCATTACTTGCTATTTCCGCTGGTTCGAGAATTTAGCAAAACAAAAATTCTTGTATACAAGGTGAGACAAAGCTCGGATCCTTCATTTTCTCAGTAAACTTAAATGGAACAGCTATATTTTCTATAATGTTTCGATAGATATTAAATACAATAATAATAATAATATATATTTAATGTCCAATAGATCTTAAATAATCTAATAATTACAGGACATCATAAAAGTCAATATAAAGCAATAATAATATGAAAAGACACATTAAAATACATTGGAAATTTATGTCTAAAATAATAAAAAAACATGGCTTAAGGGAACCGAAAGGGATCAGAGTCACGGCAATTTGCATTTCTGCACATGTGGGTTAGGGGTGCCTTTAACAGAACGTTCGTACGTGCTCGGGGAACCGGAAAAGTATCTGCTGAACGGGGCACAACCAAGCCAACTTGAGATAACAGGGATGGAGAATCCAGAATTCCATTCATTAAGTTAATTAAGAATTTGGCACTGAACTCATCTCTACATTGGGATAGGGCAGTGAAACTGTGTTTAAGTAGAAGGCCTTCGTAATTGGCACCACGAGGTGGATAAATGTGGTCAACTTTAAACGACAAATATTTTAGGAACCTTCTCTGCACTCTCTCCAACATTAATCGTTGATAGAAGTAGCAAGGATACCAAACCAGCGAGCCATATTCCAATTTTGAACGGACCAGAGTAAAAAAAAGTAATTTTATAGCATTAAAATTATTAAAAAATCGACAAGATCGGATCACAAATCCCAACAATTTAGAAGCAGAAGAGACAAGGTTAGTAATATGCAAACTAAAAGATAGATAATTATCAAAAAGTACGCCGAGGTCAGCAAAGTGACTTACCCTAGAAACCCCCACGTTACGCACTGAGTAATTAAACGAGACTGGGTTGGCACACCTAGAAAAAGAGAGTACAGCACACTTAGTGATGTTCAGGTGAAGTCCATTGCTCATACACCACTCACTTAGAGCAGTTAGATTTCTCTGAAGATGAATACAGTCAGCATCCGAGTTAATTGCACTGAAAATCTTAATATCGTCGGCATATGCTAATACTCTACAGTCTAGTAGCTGAAGTATATCATTGATATAAATATTAAAGAGCAAAGGACCCAGCGTTGAGCCTTAAAGTTTGTTAATTAGGACATTGTGATTTAACGTATCAAACGCTTTACTAAAGTCAGTGTAAATCACATCGATCTGAGTACGGTTATCAAGATGTTCGCTGATGAACTGTGTGATTTCCACCAGGTTGGAAATGGTGCTGTATAATTTGTCATATAATAAAAGTTCGAAGACTTTAGCAAAGTTGGGTAGTATACTTATCGGCCTATAACACTAGTTTACACCGAAAATGTACATTTGATGAGAGATAGATTTCCTTATGTATTTTCTTCCGCTGAATTCGAAAATCAAGGTTAAAATTTTTTTTATGGAACAGTTTTTGAGATATTGAAATTTTTTTATTTTTTCGACCTTTTTTCACTTGACAAATCATATCTCGAGCTAGAAATGTCCGATTGGTTCGTTCTTGGTACCCAAATGCAAGGTATTAAGATGACGAATAAATATGTATAATCGGATCTTTGATTGGTAAAGCGGTTCAAAATATATCGATGAAAATAGGGCCGACAGAAAAGTACAAATCGTTAAAAAAACGTCTAGTTTCTGTTCATGTACGTAAAGATGATACTTCTACGTAAGAACTAAGACCAACCAGAAGAAAATCGACCGAAAAATGACAAAGTTATAAGCAATTGAGTGAATAAACCGAAATCCAATATTTTCCGAATATTTTATTTTTTTCGACAATTTATGAGTTCAGTTGTTCACACGCAAATATATTGAATTTATTATTTGTTATTTTCATTTTCATTACGACAGGCACAAAAGTATTAGCGGCTTTATCCATAACCAAAAATTAATATCTGCTATCTTTCCTTTATGTGAATTCACACACAAATGCCTTCACAGGTAGATAGCAATAGGTTTTTGATTACACATAAGGTCGTAAATGTTTACGCCGCATCCTGTTATATTTTTGCTGTTTACAATTACGTATTTTTTAATCTTTAATTTTCTTACATTTTACGAAAAATATATGCACATGTTTAGCAGGAATTTGCTAATGACATTTTCAATACTTTGTGGGATTTTTTGTCAGTTAATATCATGAAGGTCGCTCAAGCAGCGATATCATGACCCTAATAAAATGATATTTTATTAATATTATTATTTTTTTTATTTTATGTCAAAAAAGAAAATATAATCCTTCCAGCGTTGCACATTAAACTTGGCCTCATTAAAAATTTTGTGAAGGCCTTAGACAAGGAAGGCCAAGTATTTTCCTATTTGAAAACCCTTTTCCCGCAGCTTTCTTTAGCAAAAATCAAGGAAGGCGTCTTCAATGGTCCACACGTAAAGAAATTGGTAAAAAGCACAGATTTTCCAAAATATTTAACACCCGTTGAAAACGAGGCCTGGAATTCATTTCAGCGGGTTGTTACCAATTTTCTTGGGAACAATAAAAGCCCTAACTACGAGGAAATTACCGATTTGCTGAAGAACTACAACAAGATGGGTACGGAATGCTATTATATAATTTCATTCCTGGTTGTTTTCTATTGTATTGTTTTTACCATTTTATTTATTTCTTACAGGTGTAAATATGTCTCTAAAAATCCATTTCTTGCATTCGCATTTGAATTTCTTTCCGGACAATCTTGGTGACGTAAGTGACGAACACGGCGAGAGATTTCACCAACAAATTAAGACCATTGAGCGGCGCTATCAAGGATTTTGGGATGAAGCAATGTTGGGAGACTATGTATGGTTTCTCACTAGAGAAACCGATCCCAAAAGCAACCGAAGACAAAGCAAGAGCCACAACTATTTCTAACACACAAAAATGTCAAGAATGTATTGCAAGCGTTTACACCCAATAAATTGTAGAAAAAAATAAAATATTCGGAAAATGGGATTTGGATTTATTCACTCAATTGCTTATAACTTTGTCATTTTTCGGTCGATTTTCTTCTGGTTGGTCTTAGTTCTTACGTAGAAGTATCATCTTTACGTACATGAACAGAAACCAGACGTTTCTTTAACGATTTGTACTTTTCTGTCGGCACAGAATCACTGTAAAATATCATTTTTTTGAAAATGTGCCTATTTTCATCGATATATTTTGAACCGCTTTACCCATCAAAGATCCGATTATACATATTTGTTCGTCATCTTAATACCTTGCATTTGGGTACCAAGAACGAATCAATCGGACATTTCTAGCTCGAGATATAATTTGTCAAGTGAAAAAAGGTCGAAAAAATGAAAAAATTACAATATCTCAAAAACTGTTCCATAAAAAAAAATTTAACCTTGATTTTCGAATTCAGCGGAATAAAATACATAAGGAAATCTATCTCTCATCAAATGTACATGAAAAAAATTTCATTTTGTAAACTAGTGTAATTAGTCATGACAGAGCGATTGCCTTTTTTAAAAATTGGACTAATTCTGTATATCTTCCAAGAGTCTGGAAACGTTGCAGTACGTAAAGCGAGGTTAAATAAAACAGCAAGAGGTTCGCAAAGAAGTGGCGCACAGTCACGGATCCAGAAGGAAGGAAGCCCATGGTGTCCAGAAGTGAAGGTAGATTTTAGTTTCTTAATGGCACATAAAACCTCATCCGATGTAATCCCAATACTCAAAACACCCACATCCGATGCCTGAACAGGCATAGTACTCAGATAAACAGTATTACCGGAATACACCGAAGAGAAAATATCGGCAAATTTTTCTACAATATCTGTCGGGTTATCAAAGGATACATCCTCAAATGACAAAGACCCTGGAATCCTAGAGGACCGACGTTTGGCGTTAATAAATTACGAGAAGGATTTGGGATTCATAGAAATATTATTCTCCATGTGCCTCAAGTAGTTAATATAAGCTGTTTTAATCTCTGATTTCACAAGCGATCGAAGTCTGGTAAATTCATTCCGATAAGACAAAAGTTTCGTGCGCTTCCACTTCCTAAAGTAGAGATTCTTCAATTTCAGGTTTTGTTTGATGCTAGTATTGAACCATGGAGGAAATCGACGGTTCGAACTTCTGTGCAACGGTACATGTTGGTCAACAAAATACAAGAATGTATCGTAAAATGAAGACACCGCATCGTTGACGTCAGAGTAACACTCAAGATAGGACCAGTCCACGGACATCAATGCGGAATACAAGGAAGGGAAGTCGGCTCTGCGAAAGTTATATCTTACATTAGTATTTGATGGAAAAGAGTTAGAGCTCTTGTTGACGGTAACGGCCAACGTTCCGGTTTTTAAAACGGCCGCTGCTCAGTGCTCTTTAGGTAAGTACGAAGGTTTGCTCACGCACCGGACAACCCCCCGTTGGCTATATATGCGCCGGCTACACAACCGTCGCCCCTCGGCACAACGCTAATCGGCCCGATGCAGTGAACTACGCTAGTTTATGAGAGTTTGTTAACGACACTGGATGGACAGACGTTATTGCTGCTGGACATAATTTGATACCACAATTTCTACTGAAATATGGATCACAATATTGATATGGATTTGCTAATTACTCTTGTTGAAAATAGACCAGTACTGTGGGATAAGACCACAGAGAGTTACAAAAATAAGCAGCTTAATTTTACGGCATGGAAGGAAATATGCATAATGTTGCATGAGCAATTTGAGACATTATCTGATAAAGAAAAAAATGAATTTGGTAAGTTTAAATTATTTATTGAAGTGTACTTCTCAAACATATTGATTCTGCCACGGTAATCTCCCTTCTGGTGTCATGAAATACTCCGCAAATTTATTGCGTATCATATTTGCTGTAAAACTATTTCCTACAGAACTTGAATGAGGTATGTCGCGTAGGTTGGAATTGGAGCAAGTTGGTAATGAATCACCAGTTATTTTATTAATAATTCCTTCTTTTTGTGAATAACATTTTGCAACAAACAGCAAGTTTTAACTATGTCGACTGCTAAGTGAAATGGCCGATGCAAAATTCGTCATTATACCAAATGCACATTCCACGTACCGTCTTGCTCTTGTCAGACGATAGTTGAATATCCTTTTGACTTCATCGAGTTGATGGCCAGCAAAGGGCCGAAGTAAATGTTCATGCAAAGCGAAAGCTTCGTCACCAACAAATACATAAGGTAGTTCGCAGTCTGTTCCTAATTTATACGTACATGGAGGTACGTTTAAGCTATTGCTCAATAGTCTTTTCCAAAATTCTGTTTCTTTAAATACGGCTGAATCACATTCTTTGCCATACGCCCAACATCTATAAAAATATAATTATAACTGGAATCTACCACAGCCATTAACAACTCTGTAATTTCACTCGTTTCTCCTTTGGCACTGAGGAGATAAGATAAAATTGTAGGCAACGGAAGCGTTTCCGTTAAATAAACGAATCGTCTACAAGGACTAACGTTTTGTATCGGACCGTTACGCGGTAAAAAAACGTTCGTCAACAAGAGCTCTTAACCGGAGAAACAGCGGAACGTTTCATTGTAATGAATAGGGCGGCATGATGTGTATCTTCAGCGATTAATGGCTCAGCATCATGATATACTGTCAGTACACAATCCAGATTACACAAAATCAAGTCAAGAACCCGGCCATTACTATTGGTGATCTGGTTATATTGTCAAAGTTTTACTAAAATTTACCAGGGTTGAATGTTTACGATCGCTGGCATCAAGAGATAGAAAGGTGGGACAACTGAAGTCGCCCAAAATTAAAAGATCTTATTATACCTAACTCTTTGGCTTTAGCAGATATTTCAAATTAAAAATGAAGAATTGCGTTATTACCGCATAAACCGGGTTTAAATTATTACTTTGCTATATTTAAATTTTAATTTTATCAAGTAACAGTAGCAGGTAGAAGCCGACCGATATCTGGTGAGAGCTGATGACGCGTTCTGGGCGAATCTCTACATACTGATGGAACGTATATGGCGTTGAGCAGCCAACGTCACGAAAACGTCAAATGTCAACTGAGGCTTCTGTTTTTGGATTTCCGCGCAGCCACCGATACAAAGCCGGTTTCAATTCGTACAAATTCATTCCAAAAATGAACTATTCAGTTGAGGAATTAACAGATATGATTTTGGGTATTGAGAGAATGTTCGAAAAATTGCATTTTTGCAAACAGAATTTATGAAACGATTTCTCTTACAAGAATTAACCCTCTTAACACAACTTAATTTAGACGTAAAAATAATCATAACTTTATAAATACTCGGAATAGATCTAGCAAACCCTATATAAGAGATTAATTTCGTATTTAGAAAAATTTCAAATACTGAGTACCAGCCAATTCGGTTTTGTGCGGGGAAAATCTACAAGTGACGCGGTCTATAATGCCCTAGATCGTGTATTTGAAAGCTTGAACCGAAAGCAGTGTGCTTTCTTGGCTTATTCTTTGACCTAAGCAAGGCGTCAAATGCCTTGATCACACCATTCTTCTAGATAAGTTGTTTCTGTACGGTGCAAGAGGCATAACTTACAATCTCTTTAAATCGTTCCTTTCGCACCGAAAGTCATTAGTGTGTTTGTTGGGAGAGAGAGAGATAACATAAAGCAGAGCTTTTATTCAGATGCGTGGAACGTTACAGGTGGTGTGCCGCAGGATTCAATACTGGGGCCTATACTATTTTTGTTGTATCTAAATAATCTAAATGCTGCAATTGGCCAATGCCTGCTGACGCAGTATGCCGACGAAACTAGCTGTATCATCTCTGGCACTTTCGAACAAGTATCGGGTGCGGCAAGTTCTGTCGTCGGCAACATGATTGCGTGGTGTGACTGTCAGGGGTTGACGTTTGAACGGGGATAAAACGAAACTAATTCAATTTAGGAATGGTCGCCCCGATTGTCCGTGCAGTCTATACGTAGGGTGTAATGATAGATCCATCCAGGAAGCAACCTCCTCAAAGTTTTTGGATGATGCAATTGGTTCGAATCTAAAATGGCGCAATCCAGAGCATTTTATGCTCTTAGAAATTTGCGGCATTGTTGTAACCCGGAAGCTTTAAGGTCATTTTACTTCTCTTGCGTGGAATCACGATTGCGCTATTGCATTGTATTTTGGGGCTGCTCCTCACCATCGTCGCAGTTGTTTCTGATTCAGAAAAGAATTTTGAGATGCCTGGCTGGGGTTGGTTCCCGTGAGTCATGTCGCACAATTTTTAAACAATTTCGTATATTGACAGTAACCTCGTTGTACATACTCGAAATATTAATGTTTTATAAGAAAAATCAGCTAAAATTTAAAAAAAACAGCGAATGCAGTAATATGCAGACAAGGGCCAGGAATAATCTATCTGTACCTGCACACGGCACTGCACTGTTTGAGACGGGGCCGTATTACAATGCGGTACAGTGTTTTAATAAGTTGCCTGTAGAAATCAAAACTATTGTAAACGTTAAATATTTTATACGTGCTATTTTCAACTTCCTTTTCGACAAATGTTTTTATAGCTTGAATGAGTTTCTAGCGTCATGACTTCTATCTATATACATACATATCTTTGTTTTATTTATTCTTTTTTGTACGTCCCATCCAAGTTTTATTACACTCATGCGTATATCATATTATATTTATATTATCACTATGTATGCCATTTTTGTAAATTTTCGACACTGTCAATGTTTTATAACACACGACAATAAATATTCTCTATCTATCTACCATGAGGATACTCGCAAAAGTAAACAGATTTAAATATACAAAAAAAAAGTATAGCAATTCCATTTAAAAAAATATAAGTTAGGTCTGGCATGGCATTATAAAACATTACATTAAAATATGAAGCTTAAGAATATCTACACCTTTTCTTAATAACTTTTTCTGATAACTTGTATAATGTCGGATATATATCGAGCTTCCCCGCATTTATGGGCCACATTGCATACATATATAAATTTTTTGTAATTAGCGTTCTTAATGAATGTATAAAAGTACTCATATTGAACGCTAATCTTAAGAATACGTTTCAGAAGACAATGAGGCAATAATTCATTAAAATAAATCGTTTATTTTTTTACTTAAATTTGCTGAAAAACTAAAGTTTTTAATGTAGTCTTTTACTACGGATGCGAAACATACCTACTAAGTCTAATTTTCCTTTGATAACATTACGTTTAAACCTCTCACTTGGTAATCTATCTAACGCAATTTCTATGATAGCGAAATCTTCAGGTATCCTAAAAATCAATTTTTTTTTCTTGGAAATTGAATAATAATCAAGGAGGAAAAAGTTAGTTTTGAGAGGGTTATTTGTGGTTATACACGCGCGCATAAGTAGACAGTGGCGGCTTCTCAATAAGTGCACATGTGCACGTGTACCCCCAACTAATATCTTCATCTAAAGGAATTTATTTTTGTGTTTGACGTAAACCTAACGTTTTCTATTGGGTATTTAATTTAATTTTTCATTTCCGATGTTCGGTTCAGACTCCAGGCGCGAACATGCGTAATGCGGCTCGTACACTGCTCTCTCGAACTGGCCCGTGATTGGAGCAGCAGCTACCCCTCGCACACCCACACCTCCCGTAATAGTTCTCAGTACTTAGCTACCATATGTGCACATTTAGTTTGTGTACGGTCGTCTGTTAGTGTGGTGTTGTATACCGGGAACCGGGAAATTACTTTTGTTGTATTCGCGCGCAATTATGGCGGATAATATGGAGAATCCGATTTGCACTAGCGTACAATATTTAAAAACAATTCGTTTTTCTTCGCTGACATTAGAAGAAAAACAAAAAATCAAAAGTGCCGGTCGTCCAAAACCGAATTTATCGATCACGCATGTAACAAAATCTAAAACACGCGATTATAAAAGAACCTTTAAGATAGCCACTTATGAAAGAGCCGCCTGATTATGTGGTTGTGAAATTAGTAACAGTCTTTATTGTTTTCCGTGTTTATTATTTGCTGGTGATGTTCAAACAGAATGGACCACATCCGGTGTCAAGGATTTAATCCATTTAAAAGAAACAATTAAAAAACATCAAAGTTCCAAGACACACCTCTCTGTTAAATTAGGTTTTAATTTATTAGGTAAACAAGATATTCGACAACAATTAAACAGTGCGTACCGACTGAATATCGAGAAACATAATGAGCAAGTAAAAAAGAACAGATACATTTTATCGAAAATTATAAACTGTATTAAATTTTGTGGTGCTTTCGAATTAGCATTACGTGGCCATTACGAAGGAAATGATTCGATAAATCCTGGTATATTTAAAGGTCTTATCAATTTTTCAAACAATTTTTAGTTTAAGTCATTTTTGTTCGTTTATGATGTGACTGTTCTGTATAAAAAGAAGAACTAACAATTTCGGATTTTTGCGCTAAGCCCTTTTCTGAATATTATCCCAAGATAAGGCGAAAGAACGTCACAAACTGCTCTAAAATGCGAGTTTTGAAGGTTAATTTTCAAAACCGGACTCCCTGGTACCTACCCACATGTGTGCTCCCAAAATAAAAGTCCACGCGCCGCCACTGTAAGTAGACCAGTTACAACAGCACCACCTTAGGTCGCTATTGTAGGCGACCATTACAACTGGTTTACTTATGCAACACCACACCCTCAAAACTTGCTTTTTTCCATAACATAATATATTTTGTTATAATAACCCTGTTTTGATATCTCGAACCAATTCCATCTCTAATTCGGTACAACTCGGTAAGCATTCACAAACTAGACCGCTCCTGTTGGACCAAGCTGCTTTCAATACCGCTAAATTGTTGTAATTATTGTTTAAGCATTCCAAGCCGTCTATATCACAATGCGATTTTTTGGCTAAAAATATCATAATATCATTTATTGACAACTACAATCGAAATACAACTGTCAAAAAGACTATATCACCCTTAGGTGTTCTTCCTATAGCCTCGGTCTTCGGGTTGATCTTCACCCTTCCAAGCTAATCAATATCCAATCGGGTATATTGGGGTACATTTAAGTTAAAGTAAATTAAAATCAACAAAAAAAGAAAAACACGCCGTGAGTATTTAGCTGTCTGTAGTCTAAAACTGTTAATTGCGAATTGCGATTAGAATTATGTTAGTTTTCGTTTATTCTGCCGTCTCTTCATTTTATCCAGAAAGCCAGGTAATTAGATATTTAAAAACTCGTAGACAATTTAATATTGTGATGTTGACGTCACGGCACAGTTACAACCAACATTAGCTCAAATCAGATCATTGGGCTAGCCACAGAGGCCTGTTTCATCGCAACATTTTGTTTTATGATCCTCCTTATTATAGATTCGCTTATAGATTCAATATTGGACTCCTTGGATCGGGGTGAATAACCAGCTGGTATTTTCTGTGACCTTAGTAGAGCCTTTGACTGTGTTAATCACTCATTATTAATTGAAAAACTCGAGTGCTACGGTATTAGAGGAGTGGTTGCCGATTGGTTTACATCTTTTTTGGTAGATAGGACGCAATTTGTTAAAGTTAAATTCAAATGCAATCAAAATATTAAATCATTTCATTCAACCTGTTTGCCTGCCAAGATGGGGGTTCCGCAGGAATCGATCCTTCGCCCTGTTCTTTTCTTATTATTTATAAATGATATAACTAATTTTATTGACTCACTAATCATTTACGCGGATGATACTTCGGCCGTCATTTCTGATTGTCGTATTGAGACATTGCGGGCGAGAGTCGACTCCCTGTTGGGCCTCTTAGACCAGTCGGGTGCAATGGGCTTCATATGAATATTGCCAAGACGGGCTTTACAGTATTTCGCGCTGCTCGATCAAGGATGGAGGCTTTTGATGCTGATGTTAATGGCGAACAGGTTATTGCTCAGAAGTCGTCTGTGTGCCTTCTGGGCGTGCATGTCGACGAAAAGTTAACTTGGGCAGAGCATTGTAATCACCTTGTATCTAGGCTCAATCAAATATGTTTTCAAATTAGAAATTTAAAATACATTCTGCGTATCGAACATGTTTGTTAATCCAGCAGGAAAGAGGTCGAGTACATTCCCTAATTCTCCTCAGCGGAAAGTGCTTGTCAAAGTAATACATATATGTGTCATGAAAAGAATCATATTTAGCATTTGTAACAATCTGGGAGTATACATCTGCCCAAGATTCATTACTCAGATCCATCAAAAATTGTGAAATGCTTTCATCGGAAAAAATTCGCATTTCCACATACTATTGTAGAGTCACGTTAGCTATTGGATTTTTACTACTACTATTGTTTTCATTATTATTATCTGCGTGTACTCCATTATTGAATTTCTTGTAATTTTTAACAAATAATTTAAACTATGCTCACCAGTACATACTGCATTCCCTTCATAGTCACTGGGACCATCAATCGGCTTTCGATTTGTTGAATGTCTATTATTATGTCGTATTGTTCCATTATTTCCATAGTTTTGTTTGTATTGTTCCTATCATTATTATCACGAAAATTACTACTTATTTATAACCTATCATTATTATCACCAAAAATTACTACTTTTATATAACCTTTGTTGTAACCATGACAATGTCAATATTGTAAGATCTCTGACAATAAATTTATCTATCTATCTATAAATGACGCTCTTTAATCTTGCCTTCTTAAGTTACTCGGTTAATCGTTTGGCCAA
This sequence comes from Cetonia aurata, assembly GCA_949128085.1. Classification (NCBI taxonomy): domain Eukaryota; kingdom Metazoa; phylum Arthropoda; class Insecta; order Coleoptera; family Scarabaeidae; genus Cetonia; species Cetonia aurata. The sequence continues at coordinate 24,273,833 of OX421889.1, read as the reverse complement.
TACATCCGTTGCCTCATTCCTATTCGCACCAGTACATTTGAGCACACAGGTCAATGTTATTTTCCTTTGGGTACTCACCTCGTTTAGGGTACTTATGCAGTTTCAATTTGAAGTTAACACTTGCTAAATTAATCGCTTTCAGTGCTGACTGGTTGTCAGAAAATGTGTAGCCACGGTTTACTTACGTCGGTCCATCTCTCCACTTTTCTTACACAATATAGCATTGCAGCCACCTTAGCCTGAAACAGCATAGTATCTCTGATGAAGCTAAACGAGATAGGTTGTTCTAAGTGTCTTCCCATATATTCCGGCTCCTCCACCAGTTTTAGTCTTTGAGCTGTAAGTATATTAATACGAAAGCATTCCTATTGGTGGGCCCTTTTTGCCACGCTTTGTGGCTTGGTATTATAACGTGATACTTTTTATACAGGTTATATTTCTAAACCATGACAATAACACTTAGCATACCTGTGGGTGTAGGGGTGTTTCCTTTAGTTTGTGTAGTAACTTTTAATATTCAACGACGTGCAACTTTGTTGGTTATTTTTAGGATATGGATTCCATGTATGTTGCTCGAACCACATAGATATTAGACGTGCGCATTTTGGGAATTATCTCGGCCCGGCCCGGCCCGCTCTTTCCCAAAACGGACCCGACCCACTCTTTCCTAAAACTGGCCCGGCCTGACCCGTCCCGTTTGCGAGCTCAGCCCGTCCAAGCCCGCCCTTCGGCCCGTCAGCCCGTGTGAATCATCGATTGTCCTTCCAAAAATGTATCTTTTTTTAGGAAAACTCTTTTAATGTAAAGAATTACTTTTTTTATGTGCAACTGCAAGTATCTGGTGGCTCAATGGTAGAATAGGATTGGCAATTTATATAATATTTGTCATTTCCAATAAGCATATGAATTTCATTTTATTATAAAAAGAATATAGCTTTTTCGGTATGAAGTTACAAATGTACTTAACATATATACTTAAAGGTGTACATATAATAGGTATTCATATTCACTATACAGGATTTTCCACGGTAGCCGTTCGTTAGAAGTTTCCGAGGTTAGAAAAAACCTGGAACTCTGAATTTTTGGAATCCGGGGCTATTCAAGATTCTCTTTCATTTTAAAATATTTTCAGGGTCTTACCACATCCGGTTATACCGGAAGCCGCCATAAACTTTCTTATTTTAAATGGAACACCCTATATATTATTTCATTTTTAAATTCCTGAGAAATTTTATGATGAGTTCTAATAGGTTTCCCTATACCTATTTTCAACTGCTACTTAGATATCTTGATTTTTTTGAAAATTTTGAAAGATGTAGCGTTATTTGCAACACAGTATCTTTTGCCCATTTTCGACTGGTAATAAACACTTCTAGGGTAGATGGAAGCACAAGAATGACACTTTCGAAATCCACATTGGCAATTGATTTGTCGCATACAGGCTGTCCAAAACTGCATGACCAATTACAAAATCTTCAAAGTTGAAAAAGTTCTTTTTTCAAATGGAACACCCTGTATATTATTGGATGATCAGATGCAGAATTTAATTCTGCATCGATTCGCTAAGACTTTCCCTATATCTATTTACAACGGTTTTCTTGTTATTCCATATTTTTTACAAAAATCTAATAAAACTACAATCCAGTAAGCATTGATTATAAGAGGAATTAGAACAAGTGACTTGACAGTTGTTCATTTTACGTCAAAGTAGTACAATTCTATTTTGCTAATTCTATGAAATACAGTTAATAATGGAGAATATTGAAGAATATTCGAATAATGATCTGCTAAATTTGTTTTATACGCACGGTGAATGTGAACGAATTGTCAGACGCACATGTAGATTATTTAACGAGCGATATCCGGACTTAACAGCAATGACACCTGGAAAATATGCAAGAATTGAAGCTCGGTTTTTGGAAACTGGGAGTGTAAAGGCAACTCGTAATCACCGAAAGCCAGTAATAGATAATGAAGCTAACGAAGTGAATGTTTTGGCTTATTTTCAAGCTTATCCACGGAGTTCAATTCCAGCAGCAGCGCTGGAATTGGACATATCAAGAACTTCAATTCATAGGATATTAAAAAACACAAAATGCATCCTTTTTGTGAAATAACTGTACAAGGCTTACGCCTTGGTGATGAGGCAAGACGCGTCGCCTTTTGCGAGTTCATGTGCACAAAAATGACAGAAGATCCAAGATTCCTTTATAAAATTATCTGGACTGACGAATCAAAATTCAGCAGGCAAGGAATTATAAATCGTCAAAATATTCACTACTGGGCACAAGATAATCCACACGTCTTAAGGGAGAATAATCACCAGGACCGGTTTAGCTTTAATGTTTTTTGTCTGGTTATGGACAATAGCGTAGCATATCAATTCTACGATGAAAGTTGAAATGGGGCTAGATATCTAGAGATACTTAGAGTATTTGTTAGTGATTTTTTAAATACTCTACCTCCCGCGCACTCCACACTAGCTGTACATCAACAATTGACGTTGATGTTTGAGGATCGGTGGATTGGTCCCCAGGGACCCTGGAACTGGCCACCCAGATCACCCGATTTGACGCCCTTGGACTTTTACCTGTGGGGTCGCATAAAAGAGCAAGTGTACTCTACACCCGTATTAACGAGAGAGGAACTATTGAACCGTGTTCACGATGCTTTCACCAATATAACCCCAGACGAACTTCGGAGATCGGTTTCGCGAGGAGTACATGATAGAGTGATTCAGTGTTTGAACCAAAATGGTTGTCACATAGAACAATTATTGTAGTTATTTCGTTCAATTTATTTTATTTTTTCCTGTCATTATGTTCCTAATTTTTTTGTTTTTCTTTTGTTACTACGTTTCAAATTTTCTTATGTTCATGTTTTGTTTCCATTTTCTAATTAAAATGAAACACATACGATGCTTCAGTTTCTGTCAAAAATCACATTAAAACAGAAAATATTGACATAACAAGAAAACCGTTGTAAATAGGTATAGGGAAAGTCATAGCGAATCGATGCAGAATTAAATTCTGCATCTGATCATCCAATAATATACAGGGTGTTCCATTTGAAAAAAAGAACTTTTTCAACTTTGAAGATTTTGTAGGTAATTGGTCATGCAGTTTTGGACAGCCTGTATACGACAAATCAATTGTCAATGTGGATTTCGAAAGTGTCATTCTTGTGCTTCCATCTATCCTAGAAGTGTTTATTACCAGTCGAAAATGGGCAAAAGATACTGTGTTGCAAATAACGCTACATCTTTCAAAATTTTTAAAAAAATCAAGACATCTAAGTAGCAGTTGAAAATAGGTATAGGGAAACCTATTAGAACTCATCATAAAATTTTCTCAGGAATTTAAAAATGAAATAATATACAGGGTGTTCCATTTAAAATAAGAAAGTTTATGGCGACTTCCGGTATAACCGGAAGTGGTAAGACCCTGAAAATATTTTAAAATGAAAGAGAATCTTGAATAGCCCCGGATTCCAAAAATTCAGAGTTCCAGGTTTTTTCTAACCTCGGAAACTTCTAACGAACAGCTACCGTGGAAAACCCTGTATATGTATTTTACGTTAATCAATGTAAATGGTGATACATACATACGATGGTTTATAAATATTAAAAACTAGTTACCAAGCAAATTTGGCCGCCTGAAGAAAGTTGACGGAACGAGCGGAGCGGCCTCGACGGACCGAGCGGCCTTGACGGGCCGTGCGTGCTTGACGGGCCGAGCGGGCTTGCGGGCTGCCCGTTTCTTTATAAAAAAAAGCCCGGCCCGGCCCGCATCTGAAATTTCTTGGCCCGGCCCGCGGGGTGAATTCTTAAACATGCGAGTTTTATTGAACTCATTTGCAGAACATTCCCCAAGTGTTTCTTTTAGCTCTACAGATTTCTTTGTGGTACTGCGCCATTATATATTTTAGCTGTGGTCGGACCTCGTCTTGTTGTATAGCACTCTAACCTCAGGTTTTAGCTTCTCTAGGTGTTTGTTTCATCAGTGTTACTAAATTTGTTTCAAATTCACTTTAACAATGCAGATAATCTTCGTGATTACACATGACTTTCGGGATGAAATGGCGGCTCTCTAAATGTTATCAACGGTCGATAATAAAGAAAACGCGTTTGTAAATAGGCTATTCCTAAAAGGATCTTAAAAAACTAATGAATACTAACATGTTCCTGGTAATAAATGGTGGGTGCAACCGCAAGATTTCAACTGCGCCTCTTTTCTGCACTGCACACAACACGCACTATAACTGTAGTATCTGTAAGCGTCTAAATCCTCTGTTTCATCCATGAATCGGCAATTTCTTTGGGCGATACTCACATAATTGACCTTCAAAATAATGAATTTCATTTACTAGGTTTTAGCGTAAGTACCCTTAGATGCAGTGCAAGTTCACAGTGCAAAGGGAATCACAGTGAACTTAAAGCGGTATTAAATCTTAACCTAAGTTTTAACTTACTTCTGATTGATTTTCAATTTCGTTTATAGCTATTAAACGGTAGAAATGTATATGAGGCGTTACTTGTAGTATATCGGTTTGTAACGTGGTCAATGATGGTACTTCTTGTTCGCCAATAATATAAACCTGAAAGTTTTATTTATTTATATGTACTAACGTAAAGGGATATATTCCGGAAAGTGTTTTTACATTTGCATTCCCGAATAGCTGGAAATATAACGTTCCAGGGCCTGTATCTTTGTTAGAAATCATTGGCAATTTTGGAGCATTGGGATCTCTAAAAAAAAAACACGAAGTTGTTCTACCAAATTGGCTTATTAGAAGTTGTATTGACCTTCTTGCCAAAATTAAATTTCTAAAGTGGCCATAATCAGCTATGACTTCTTTAAGAAACATATTTTTAGCTATGATAGAACTTCCGCTAGGAAAGATCTTGCTCTTGCTATCAGCATTCTTATTTTAAACAGAATGGTATAATTTTTATTAATCCAGCCAATTGACTTTTGTTATGACTTTTCGCGGGCATTTGATTGCATAAACTATCAGAAGATGTTGAAGGTGGTGGACGATTATGGTTTTCGCGGACATGTCAACAATTAACTGCGAGATTTTCTTGGGAAAAGATCCTTTATGGTAAGAATTTTTAACTCTAGCAGCAACCAGACACGGTTAATAAGAGGAGTGATCAAGGGGGTATATTTGGACCTCTACTATACATATGATATATATGTTAATGACATTATGATCCATTATTACTTACAAATCTGCCCAGTAGCGACAGAAATGCCCTCCTATCTGGATGCTTTCTACATGGGTAATACTGTGCGTAAACTCTTGACGCTAACAAAGCGTTTCTGTTATACATTCACCGAGAACGAAAACCATATTTACTGATTCTTCTTGAGTAAGCGACATCTTTAATTATTATGTTACCAAACAGTACTCTGAATGTCAGTTCTGATTCTGACACTTGGAACACTAATAACGGTTAGATACCTAGTTTGTTTTTCAAGCTTACGTTGACCTTAAAGATGCCGCTTTAAACGTCTCAAGTATCTTTTAGACAATTTTGCTTGTCTCTAGTGGTCCTATTGTGTTCTGTTTGCCACTTTCTAAGCATGCCAGTACTATTGCTGCCAGTCCCAAGCCTGGTGAAATGCGCGGTGACCGGCGCTTCGCAATACGTATCTATCATGAGAAACTGAAAAATCGCGAATATCTCCAAAACCGGTGGAGATAGACACAATGATACCCGTATAAAATCGAAAGAAAATTAAATTTCACATCCATTTATATAAAAATTGCTATACCGTTCAATTTAAAAAAAATCAAGTTATCCATGATTTTAGAGTTCGAAAATTACAGATCCCTATTTAATAACGCTGTAATTTATACGCAACAATTTTAAAATAAAAGACGTGTGCTGTTTCATGGATAAGGGAAAACCGAAAACCACTAACTAACTTTCGTATTTCCTGAGATATTTCCAAACACCGAGGGCACTGCAAATGTAATTCGGACACGGTACAACTTAGCCCCAATGTATTCCTAACGTATTGTTATTTAAATTTAACAAGGAATCCAAAAGTGCAATAATATACACGGTGTTCCATTTAAAATAATAAAGTTAGTATCTACTTCCGGTACAACCGGAAGTCCGCCATTACTGAAACCAATTTTAGCATATGTAGAATATGATTCGAGGCAACATTTATTTGAAAAATTTGTTCAAAAAGACAATAATAAATTGGCTAGGAACCGTTGCATCTTAGGTTGGACACCCGGTATGTAGGAGTCGTTATGGTGAATGATGGATTTATATGTAACCAGCAATTTGATGATGTGTGTAAGAGGTTGAGATATTTTCAATGATGTTTTTACCACATTGTGGATTTGGTATCATTAGAAGCATTAATGCCTGTGTACCAAGGTTTTGTTCAATCTACCTTAAATTAAGATATAACCGCCTGGGGTTTAGCTGGACAGATGTAGCTATCTTAATAAACAAAACTTACAAACTGGGATACTTTCTATAATTGGGCAAAATATTAATGTATCGAGAGAATTAAAGATTTTGAATATAGAAGAATTGTTTATGCTAAGTGCGTTAGTTAGCAATTTTGAAAAGCTGGAATATCTAGGTGGAATTGCCCGTTGGTATAAGACGAGGTCACGACGTGAAGATGGAGACAAGAGAACGATTAAATGTAATAACAAATATCGTGGAAAAACGAGAAAAGCCTATTTGACAAAGACCTACAATGAAATTCCAGTGGAAATCAGAGAAGAAAATTGTAGAGCAAGAATCAAGAAAAAATTACGAATTGGCTACGGATCTTATCTATGATTCTTGATGTACAATTTACAATTATTTATAATGTAAGAATACATGAATTGATAGTTCATTCTTATGGAGAAGTATTGTACCATGTACAAAAGGAGTTTTGTACTATTTTGGTTGCGAACTAATATTTTCGGAATTTATTCGATTGGTACCACCCCTTTTCTACCTACAAACATATTCTAGCCAATAAAATTTTAAGTGAAGTAGTGGAGTCTCATGCAGGTGGCCTCGTGCGCTCGGCAACAAACAGCATGTTTTTTTTAAGGATTAAAAATCTTTTGAGATTACATATAAAGGAGAAATACCAACACTAAAATTTATAGCAGAATATTTAACTTTAAACTTTTGGATTTATTTTTTAGCAAATCGTCTAACAAAAAAATGTGTTTTTAAATATAGTAACTAAAGTAATATTATTTATTTTACCAGTTAATTATTTAATGCGCTAATTACACACTGGGTGTAATAGCCAAGGAAAATATTTTGAATTTTTTAATAATTCAAGAGCTATTTTCTCTTTAGTATTTTGCTTTTTTGTCATTGGTAGTGGAAATTAGTGTCACAGTGCACAGACAAAAATATTTATCCAAAATCAAGACCAAAAATAATACGTCGAATGAACCATCAAACAACAACTATGGTAAAAATCACAAAATTTGTGATTAGACAAGGATTTTCTACTTAAAACTAACAGTTTTTGCCATATTTGTAATCTTTGCTTGCCTTGTCTCTACAAGAACGGATGTATAAAGCGTTTTTGCGCCTCTGTCCAGAAACACTGATTTTGCATTACTTTAAATCGGCCGGAAACTTACCATTCTCCGGCCTGGGCCGGCAAAAAGACCACTAATGGTTGGCAACACTATATTCGAATTATTGACATTTCTGTTGATTAATTATAGATTCGATGACAGATGACAGAATTCTCGCTACCGTAATTCGGGGTGTAGATGACCGCTGGGGTTAAGTTGACCGAAAAGTGCAAACATTTTTTATTACTATGTATTCTTCGTATTTATAATTTTTGTATAAATGTTTACGCATATTTCGACTTTCGCTACATTTTCTACTTGCTTTTTTATGCAAGAAAACGTTTGTTATCTTTTTGCAAAATATATATAGTGGCCTTTGAAGTTAACGACGTAATTTTGTTACGGTAACAAGTCATTAAACTTTAATTTAAAAGTACTGAATGAAAAGTTCCAGGTGCTATTTAAAGTATATATACAAAATAAGTTCTTGTATCTAGATAATAATCTAAACTGACAGATATATCCCCCCTCCGGTTCTGACATAACTTTGACATTTTTGGAATTATACAACTTCGTGGTTGTTTTGGGGTGAAGATGATCACTTGGGTGAAGTTGACCGACAGGCAGAAACCTGCAAAGATTTGTCCAGCTATTTATTTTCCGTATGCCTTCAGTTGATTTTGAGCCGCTGTTGTTTGCAGACGACGAATTTTTCCTTTGCGCAAAGACAGACTTTTAAACAAAATTCTTCATGTAGAAGACGTCCGCAAAGAAACCATAGGAGAAGTAATAGCCGATTATTTAAAGGATCAACGAAATCCTAAAAAAACGCGATTCTGTAGCAAAAAGAAAGTTAAATGTTATTCCCGGAAGATCCGTTGCATTTGAAGATTCTCCTGAAAGAGGGAAAGACGAGTTTCTACCTACTACAAGTAAAGTTCAAAGCATAAGGAGGAAAATTGTTGAACAAAGCGAAAGCGAACAAAGTTCTGCAGAAGAGAAAGAAGAAGAAAGAGAAGAAGAAGAACCAGAAGAAGAAAGAAAAGAAGAAATTGAAGAAGAAAAAGACGGAGAAACTAATAATACACAGTTTGACAAAATAGAAAAGGATTCATGGGTGGTTGTAGAATACCAAACCAAGAGGACAGTCAGACATTATATTGGCAAAGTATTATCAGTGAATGGTGAGGCAATTCATGTTAACTTTTTAAAACGAGATAAAGCTAAAGCTGACAGGTTTATTTGGCCCAGTATAGAAGATAAAGACGACATTTCTTTGTATAACGTCAAAATGAGATTAGGTGGGCCCAAAGTTTATCGCAGGGGGGAACTTTATTTTGGCTTTGACATGTCGAACACAATTAACTTTGTGAAATAAGTGAATGTTTGTACCAAAATAATTACATAAATATCTTGCAAATTAATAGTACAGTCTCCTTGTAAATAAGTTTACGGAGGTTTTTCTTCATTTAGTCAAATAAACTGTTAGTTGTAAGTTAAAGATTGTTTTATTTAGGTCAAGTCAACCCCAATTATCCGAAAACCATTTTTAAAGAGCAAAGTATATCTGTAGTCAACTTCACCCCCCAACGGGGTGAAGTTGACCGAAAGCAAATATAATTTTTTTCTGGATTAATGGCTATAAAATATTATATATTTAACTACTATATTTGTAGATGATATCAATACCCATGTCATAGCAGAAAATATTTTTTGATCTTTTAACGTTACATACTACATATTTTTAATTAATGTTGAAAATTGGTCAACTTCACCCCATTTTACGGTACATAATCTCATAATTCATATTCTTTACAATTCTATTTTCCGAAGATTTTACAGGTAATGAATGGTTAATAACTTCACACACAACCTCTGTAATATGAACTGGGGTCTCCACTGTCCTTATTATTGATGAATATGTATCAACACTACCAAGAAAATTAAAACGTCAAAACACTAAGGTATCTTAACCCTGATCCCTAACTCCAATTCAAAATTCATACGCAATATGTATTGCCAACCTGTACTGTTAATTCCCTAGCGTTAATTTTTTTTTATTATTTACAACAAAATTAAGATTTGTCGGCTCGTATGTAACACACAGCCAGAAACTCTTTTGCGAGTATTCGCACTTTTGGACAAACCGTACTCACACTCGCAAAACTATAGTTTCTGGCCTAGTGATACAAATAACTATTTATAGAAATGGATGTTCAAAAACTCATTTGTAATGCAGATATCTTTGAACTTTCAAAACTTATTTTTTTTTTGTCAAATGGAAATATCTTATAAAAATAAGAGTGGAAGAGCTTGTATTTTCTGGAAAATGTCTTACCGAGACTGTTTCGAATTTATACCATAACAAGTACCCATTTCAGTATCAATAGGTACAAAATACTTGCAACAATCGAACGGTTCATTGTTCCAACTGCAATTCTGCATTAGCTCGTTACATTTTCCTCGGACCAGATCACTGTATATAGTAAAATTCGTAGTGATGCAATCTGGATTTGGCGGTGCTTCGGATCCGCACATTTGAAAAGTATAAAACGATAGCCCTCTGTAATATACCAACTCTTTGATGACCTCGTCAATGTTATAGTCGTGAGGATCTCCGAACAATCTTTGGGAGGGTATAATAATGAATAATTATTATATAATAATTGTCACAAGGGGAGAACAGACTTATCGGATATTTCGGCGATTTTTTCTGAATTATCCGTTTCGCAAATAGCTGCTGATGGGAAGGTGGTGTTCCAATCCAAGTAATTGGTCTCGACGACGAAACTTATGGCGTTGTGTTGGAAATCGTCCCAGTTGGCCCGCATTAGTAAACCGGAAGCATACCAACTTAATCCACAGCATATTAACCAAAATATTCTGTAAGAGAATTATTATAATAATATTTAAGTACCTACTAAAAAAAATTTCTAAAAAAAATATCCATTTAGTATTAAGCAAAGATTACTTTTATGCAGAACATTAAAAAAAAAAACAAATATTAAAATGAGTAATGAGCAAGAATTATACTACACAAAAAGATTATTTCAGAAACTTAAGATTATTTATAGAGATTTTTACCTTTATTTACATCTATGCTGCCCAGCTAACAGCCACGTAACTTTCACATCAATTGATCACATTTGATAGTCGATGTTACAGGACCTAAATTCGACGTAATTTAGACGTCATTTGTTTACTAAGATTTTGCGGCATATTTAATAACGTGATAATGACGTCTGTTTTTGGGTATGTATGCCATAATTACCCCTGCACCTCTATACAAAAAAAAATAATAAAAAGTAACGAATAACGCACGAATCAAAATATTTACGGTTTTCTAAAATTAATTACATACAATTTTTTGTTTGTCGCACGTATTTAATATCCCTGTATATGAAATTCACCTGATGGTAGTTCATATATTTATGTATTCTATTTTTTAATAATCTTTTGAATAAATTAACGGTATTTTTATCATTAATTTCGTTAATAATTAGTACATTTTTGATCAAGTACAACATCTAGGATTCGTCTATACATCACTTAACGTTTATATTTGACTTAATCTATGATTAGTTTATCACATGAAAATGACCTGCCTATTTTAGCTGGGTATATAGCTGGTTGAACACGGAGTTCTGCAAGACTGCGCATGGATCCCCTACTATTTATTTATATTAGTGACTTATTGCTAGTTAACAATATAAATAAGTAAATAAGATAATTGTTGTAAATAACATAAGGTTGACAAAAAAGGTTGAAGTAATAATATGGAACTTAATAATAGCACGCACTTGGTTGGTTCTCTTCAAATAAACTGAAATTTGTCCCAAAAGACAATTTTCAAGTTTTCGTTAAATTCTTTTATAAAACAAATAAAAGTTGTGCATAAACTATATATACATTATTAAATTACTTCAAATAAAATGTGATTTAGTATACAGTGTTATTAACGCTATACGGCACGGAATATTGCGCCAAAATAAATTTTGCTATAAATTTTAGTGAATAGTTTTAATTTTTGTTAACCCTGTATAACATGGCACGTTTATTATAATTGGATTATAAAATATGGTCCATTGTTATACTTCATTATTGCATTTTTGGATATTTGGATCAAAAGAAAGTATCTGTTTAATACCTATATTATTCAATGCAGGATTAAAACTTAAGAAAAGTAAATGTACATTTTTTCAAAAGGAAATCAAATATTTAGGACATGTTATAAATCAAGAAGGGTTAAAGAAAGATTTATCGAAAATTGATGCTGTGTTGAAGTGCCCCGAACCTCAAAATGTGACGCAAGTTAAATCTTTTATTGGTATGGTATCATATTATGCCAAATTTATTCCAAATGCGACAAATTTGCTTAAGCCCCGTTATATAATCTTTTACAAAAAGAAACCCCTTTTGATTGGAATAAAAAATGCAGCGATGCTTTCTTACAAATCAAAGAGGTCATGGTTTTGGAGTCAGTTCTATTACATTTTAACCCGGAATTGCCTATTAAGTTGGCGTGTGACGCTAGTTCATACGATATAGCTGGAGTATTATCACATGTATTTCCAGATGGTACCGAAAAACCAATTATTACCAAATACGTTTCCCGTATATTAAGCAAAGCCGAAATGAATTATTCAATGATCGACAAAGAGGCTTTAGCAATTTATTGCTTTAGCAATTTATTTCTCGGTAAAAAAATTTTCGCAATATTCAGTGGGTCATAAATTTATGATAGCAACAGATCATAAGCCGCTAATTTATATTTTTGGAGAAAAGAATGGTATACCTACAATGGTAGCTAGTAGATTACAGCGTTGGTCAATATTCTTAAGTAATTTTTATTTTACTATTGAATATGTAAAAGGAGACAACAATTCAAATGCAGATTGCTTATCACGTTTACCTTTAGACACAATACGCAACACAGAAGAGGAATATTGTTATTTAAATTTTGTTATTGATAATTCTGATATTCCTATCATAGCAGATCATATACGAGATGAAACATCTCAGTGTTATCAGAAGAAGCTTACAACTATATTAAGAATTCCTGGCCAAAATATTTGCCTAAAAACAGAGATTCAATTAGACCTTATTTCAACAGCAGGAGACTAGATTTCACAATCGAAAATGGTATCATCATGATAGGACATCGTGTTGTTACACCAAATAAGTTCCGACACCAATTAATAACTGAGTTACATTCAGGTCATGCTGGAATAGTTAAAATGAAACACAAGGCGCGCTCATATTTTTAGTGACCGTCTATCGATGCTGATATCGAATCAGTAGCTGGAAAATGTGATGTTATTGAGATGACTTAGATAACAGCGAAAGCTACTATATAGATACTTTGAGATTATTATTTGCACGTTTCGGTATTCCAGATCACACAGTATCTGATAACGGACCACAATTTACAGCAAAAGAATTCAAACATTTTTGTGATAAAAATGGAATTAAACATACCTTAATAGCACCTTACCATCCTGCTAGCAATGGTGCAGCAGAAAACTTAGTTAAATCAGTTAAAACAGGATTTAATGATGGTAAAAACCGAAATGTATCAATTACTTGTATTCTGGCGAGATACTTAATGGACTATCGTACTACATTGCATTGTACGACAAAGCAAACACCTTATTTAATGTTCGGTCGAACATTACGCATAAGATTTGATAAATTAAAACCAGATAAAGTAAAAGGAAATATAAATAACACAGCAGTGAAACAGGGAAGGGATGACATTTTTAAGCTGGGGGAAGATGTATAGGTCAAGGATTATAGATTAATAAACAAAAAAAGTTTTATTAAAGGTAAAATAATTAAAGTGTTAGGAGCACGAGTTTATTTATGTAAAATGTATGGAACAAATTTAATTTGGAAGCGACATTTAAATCAAATAAACAAAGCAGTTCAGACTAATGTAAATTCTGAAGTAATACCTGATATTCCAAATACAAATAGTACCTACACATTATACTTGTTCTAGAATAAATTGATAGTCAAACTTGTGAACCTGGAACAATCAATTTAGATTCTGATTGTCAGACCAATCCAGATAATTCAGGTTTAGAAAATGTTGATTGATGCATGTGCAAACAAATATGTTCAATGTTTCGTTGCGCAAAGCAGACAACCTTTTCCCGAACGTGGCAAGACGTGGCGTCCTTCCCGTATTGTATTTTTAAGTGTTCTTTTTGTTTGTTTTATGTAATGTAACCAGTGCTTTTAAATAAATCAGTTTTGTCTAAATGTGTAGTTTATTACAGTAGACATAACAGATATACTAGGTGGCGCAAAAGTCATCATTCTATCGGAATATGCCATAATTTTTGCAAATGGCGGTAAATGTCAGTTCTACTTTGACATTTGTGAAGTAAACAGATGCCACAGATGCAAAATACACGTCAATAAGGCATGAATTGCTATACTCCTCAAGAACGCGGAATAATTGTTTCGATTTTTTTGCGTAATTGAATAATCACGAATGTCAGTGGTGTTGGCGCAGCGTGAATTTAGACGTAGATTTCCCGGTCGTCCGACATCAACTGGGTAAACCCTAGAAGAGTATGGGACAACATGAGATGCTGTCAGGTCTGGGCGGCCCCGGAGCAGCCGTTTTGATAAGAATATCGTGGCTGTGACTGAAGATGTCACAGAAGACGCCGGAGTATCGACCAGAGAAAGTGCCACACAATTGGGCATCAATTGGCGGTCTTTAAAAAGAATTTTGGTGAAAGACTTTAAGATGTTTCCTAACAAAGTGCAGGCAATGTATCAGCTGCCAGCCGTTGACCGCCAAGCGCGTGTAATCTACGCTCAAGTCATCCTGAATTACGACAACGAGGAAGACAACTTTTCATCGAAAATCATCATGAGCGACGAGGCCTATTTCCATCTCTGTGGATACGTGGACAAGCAGAATTATCGCTGAAAATCCGCGTGTAATACAAGAAGAGCCATTTCACCCGCTCAAAGTTGTATGGTGTGGTGTTTACGCTGGAGGCGTCATCGGGCCTTATTTTTTCGAAAACGCCGCGGGCCAAACGACTTCCGTAAACGGCGAGCGCTAGAACGCCATGTTCAACGACTTTCTCCTTCATCGACTGAACGAATTGGGACTGGAAAACATGTGTTTCCAACGGGATGGAGCCACTGCATATAAATTCTGAGAGCTGCATTTCCGGGTCCCTTATCTCTCGTTTTGGAGATTTGCACTGGCCGGCAAGATCGCCAGATTTAACAGGGTTTTGGACTTCATTTTGTGGGGTTTCTTAAAGTCACGAGTGTATGTCAACAAGACTCTTGAAGCCTTCAGAAGAGAGAATATCCGTCAGGAATGAAGGAATCTGTCGTCAGAAGTTCTGGCAAGACTGATGGAAAATGCCATAAATCCGACCCGTACAGTCATCAATTCTGGCGACGGCCACTTGCCCGATATCATTTTCTCTACTTAATGAAAAAAAAAAAAAAATTTAGACATCAAATAAACACAATCCAAAAGCAAAACTAAAGTTTCTCTTGTATTAAAAAAAAAAATACAATTAAAGAACATCGGGAGACAACTTTTGCGCCATCTTGTATAACAGATCAAACTTGTTTATTGTAAATTAAATACTTCTTAATAGTAGGTATTAAGCAGATACTTATTTTGATCCGAGAATCCAAAAATGCAATACAGGTACAGGCCGTTTCAGTAAAAAAAAAAAACACAACGCAACACAAGGTTTTTGGAACACCTTGTATAATATTTATAATATTTTAAAAAGTATCCATAATAGAGCCCCATATATCCCAAAAGTAAAACTTTTTGAATGGCACGTATTTTGGCCACAGTATTTTGTGCCGTATAGCGTGAATAACCCTAAAAATATACTTTATCAGATAAAGTTTGTTTCTATCAGTTTCTTACAAATCGGTGTTTAGAAACTATTACTGGGGGTGACTGCATTTTCACTATTTAAAACTAAAATAAATCTTCTGTTTATAAAGGAAATATGGGTTGGTGTTTAGGAACGGCGATTGACATGAAATTACCACCAGAAATCTTTTACCTCTTCTTAGTTATCATTTTTACAGGTTACAGTGTATATGTAGGCACTTACTTTTCGGTCCAATGTAGTTTCCTATCTGCTAAAAATCTGAATCCGTGGAAAGAGGTGTTCAAGAAATACTGGCGAACAATTCGAATCATCTTCTGTGGATAAAATTGTGTCAAGCAATGGTATTTTAGCCTTTTATTTTATTCGAAGCGTACAGGGAATTATGAATAAATAATTGCATGTTCAATAATGCAGACAAATTTTGTATTGAAAGTCACACAAAAGAATAAATTATTACATGTACTTATTAGGTCTTCTTTGATATGTCATGTGTTTTGATACAAACATAACACTTATTTTATTATTTATAATATGTTTCTTTCACATTTGTATAAAAGAATAGGTTCCCATAAAAACGATTGTAAAATTCTTTATATCTATGCTTTTATTTTAAAATCACGGAATATACAATAGGGACAATACTTTATTTATTCTTATAAAATATAAATGCAGCGTTAAAATATCAACAAAAAAAAAAATCAGAATCTCAATAGGAATTATATTCAATTGAAGAGCTTCATTAAAACCATCAAGCCTACCAACGATATCACACTAAACCAGAGTAATTTCTCACCATCTGGCATCTCATTTAAATTAATAGTTTTACCGGGTAAAAACGTGTTGTCCAGCTTGAAAGAACTATCTCGCTTATTCACGACGTGCATCAATTGCTTATGATTTCTTATGATAGACGCCATGGTCGCCTCTTGTTTCACCTGATTCGATTCTATATTCCTAAGTAAAGACATGGAAAGATTCGCAGTCACTTGCTCCGGTTGCATATTGCGCAAATTCTCCTCGATGCAACGTTTCAAATCGTTCTTCTTCAATGACGAATACATAAATGCTAAAAACGAACCCGCTATGCTTAAACCTAAACCGAAATATTTCGTATATTCTAGTTGTGCCCGTTGCTTCTCGTGGGAGTCGCGGATCGCGTTCGTAAACGCGGTGAATATCTCGCGTTCTTCTCTATCACAGTCCGTGAACATTTCCGTTACGTCTTTCTCTTGTTTTAGAACCTACAAATAAAACTATTTTCAATAGTGATTTTTCAATCTTCACCACCGATCATTGAATTAGGACAAGAATTTACTAGGATAACTTGTAATTTACCGAATACCAGGTAATAAAATCATTACAAATCATATGCTCATTATATGAATACTTTATAAATTATTGATAATGACGTCGTATATTTTATTTTCTAAAATCCGAACAAATCGATAATTCGAACACCACTAGTCCCCAATTAGTTCGGATTTTCGACGTCCTACTGTATTTAGAAATTGAAATAGGCCTTAAAGGTCTAAAAATGATGTTTTTTTTTCAATATTATTATTGCAATATTTGCAAATCAGCGTTTTTTGATTAAGTATAAATTATACCACATAGGTGTCTTGTAAAAGAACATTTTTACATTAATCACACTCCGATAACCACCAGATTATGAAAGTAATCTGTTTTATTGTTTTCGAGTTTCAACTGTTTCAGTTAATTACAAAAAATCACATTTCTCAGAGAATTTTTGTACGTCCAAACGCTATGAAATTTAGAAATAAATTGTTGCTTGTGTGAATTCTTTAAGATTGAGTGGCGATGTTAATAATTTGCTTTCACCACAGGATGGTCATATTGAGTTTACCAACTTCAAAATGATTCATCTCAATTTTACTGAATAAAACCTGAAATTTATATTATAATTAGATTATACAGAATTACTTTCTACATCAATCTCTATTAGGTTTCTTTATACCTATCTCTATCGATACTCCATAATTAAAATTCGTAAGTTCTTAATGAAGTTAATATACTCAAAAGATTATTAAGTTAGCAACTAATCAATAAGAAATGAATCAAATGATGAAGTTTTTACAGTATGAAAACTACACTGAAAATTTTACACAAAAAATGAATTACTCTAAGGATAAATAGTATTGGCAAATTCTTTGCTCACATAGTTATTTGGTGAACTTTTATAGCAATAATGTCCAGCTGATTCTATAATTTAAAATATTAATGACATTATTAATGAATAATTTTAAGGTATATATTCAGGTACTTTTATTCACAAGTAAAAATCATAGATAATTTAGTCATTTAAATAATCATCTAGATAAACTTCTATGCAAATAATGTCTAGCTCTAATATATTACCTCTGTCTCTTCTCTCATTAAATCCAGAAACTTTTGAAAATCATCTTGACGTTTCACTTTATGTATTTGATCTTGCAATTCATTTGATTTCTTCCTAATTTCGCTTAGCACAGTCCCGATTTGCCTGCGTTTCTCTTGAGCGCTCAACAGTCGATGCTAATTCAATAATTCTTAAAATGAATTAATGATCGATCAAAGAGGATTTAAGAATACATACCTGCAAATCGAATACTCTATCTTGATAGTATTTCACTTCATCCAATCCTATAATTCTAGTGTACCACCTATTGATATCATTAATTTTCTTGTATATTACATCCTCCTTAAATGTGTTCCACTGTTTTGGAGCCTCTATCACGGCTAGATTAAGATTCGTATTTGCGGCTTTCGTTACGGCCGTAGTAAGTGCCTTAACCGGTGGAAATCGCATATTTATTCGATTTCTTAAACCCGTGACATTGAATTCGCGTTAATATTGTGGCACTTGATGATTATTATCAATCTTATTCATTTAATTCTCATTAAATTATAGGATTTTTTGTAATAATTTCTAACATTGTTCAAAGAAATTTGAGGTTATGTAAATTGTCAAATTTTGTCAAAATTATGTGCGTTCCTAAACCAAAGTATAATACAACTTATTATTATTGTATTATTTCTTTATATAATGTGTATATTTAGTTTATTTATTTTACATAAAAAAGAACGACATGTCGAATATTATATTGAAAATTTAATTTATAAATAAAATGCAGAAAATATAGATTTCATTTTAAGAATGTATCCAATTGGAAAGTCTTTTGCTTCCGTGAACGTTAGTTCTTATATTGCACCTGCGGCTTATACAACCAGCACCTCTTTCAACTAGCTTGGATAAACAATTTTGTTATTGTTAATAACACCGCGTTTCTCCTTTTAAAACAAAATATCTCAAAGACGATTTTTTTTTGAATAATGGTATTAATTGAGTGTTTGCTTGCGAGGTTACGTTCACAAAATCTGCAATAAATCGGTAAGTCTTCTACTGCATTTTTTCCGTTCTAAATTCACAATTATTTATTGATCAACGCGATAAATGTGTGCTTTTAATCGCTCGTCGTCGGTGTTTACTTCATTAGTGAGCTAATTAAAATTGAAAAGCAGTGACTGGGGGTCAAGTATGAGGGATTTTGTCCTAGTGACCTGATTAATTTTGATTAACACCATAAGCATGAAATAAAAACAAAGCGCAGGTTTTAAAAAGTAGTATATTTCATATCAATCATGCATTTCTCCATTAAAACATAATAGCACATAATGATATTACGATAAAAGCAACACAAATACAGATATACTAGAACGATTACGGTAATTAAGGGACACACAAAAACACATCATTAAATTTCTTCTTTATCACAAATTGATTTACTAGTTGTCAGAACGTCTTAATAATAATCGCCGTTTGTTTTACGATAATTGAAAATATCCTATAATAAAATTGATTAGATCTACTTAATGGGGTTCTTGTGCAAGGTTCTGGGGTCTTTCTTTGCTGTTGCGGTTTGTTTAGGGTAGCTGCCAAAGGTTTCTTGGCTAGCGTAGGTAATGTAGAGGAAACCGTCTGCACCGGCATGCTCGCTGTAGACTTCTGCGAAGGTGAGTGAAAGACTTACTATGGATCGATTGTTCACTAGGAGATATAGGGCTTGAGTTTGTTTGATTCTGATTCGATTCCTGTGGAAGATGCTTTGTCAGCTTTATGTTTAATGATATGGTGAATATTTATGTACACACCTGATGATCGTCAAGAACTGGGACATTGTTAGCTCTTGCGGCACTAGGAACTTTGTTTTATCTAGCTGTGGTAAATTTGTTTCTTTGGTAAATCGTTGCACTATAATCTGAAAGTTTAATTAAGAATATGATTAACATTTAGAATTTTTTTTTTGTCCGAATTTGTGGTATACATTTTGAAATATAACTAATAGTCTTAATTGTATACAATTTTTTTTAAAAAAATCACAGGACTTAATGATCATAAAGATTGACTGAATTAAGTGTGGTTAGCTAACAAATGAAACAGATAAACTAGACAAAACTACAAAGAGGAAAGGCAGTAAGGCTAAATACTAATGTTAAAAATTCAAATTTAATTATTATAATGAAAGCAAAACTAATAAGTGTAAAGTATAAATTAATACAATCTAATATTGCATAAATTTTCAAAATCTTTTCAAAATACCAGATAATATATAAATAGATAGGATGTCCCACCGAACTAGCTTATTAGAATTTTTCAGAATTCCAATTGGATCAATTTGTGTTACTGTTTCCTATTTGCTAACCTAATAGTTTTTGAGAAACAATCGAACTTCGATAAATCGAATTAAATTGGTTGACAATAGCATCAAGATCGAAAATTCTGATTATGCGTAATTTTTACTCGATAATTCGAACTTCTATTACTCGAATATCTTGATAACTCGAACAGAATATTTGGTGTAACGTCCGATACGTCGAATTTTTGGAAGACCCTGAATTATATTCCACGATGATATTTTGTTAGCAAATTTTCGATGAGTAATAGGACTCGCCGGCTCACAGTGGTCCAGAACGCGAAAAACGCGATCGAAAATCATATTTTCAACTTCGTACAAAGTTAAAATTACAGTAATTTAATCTTGCATAGTTGCTCTATTTGATGATGTAAATGATATGCATCTTTTTTACATACATTTTTCTATATTTGCTCTAATTGAGACGTTTCTGTGTATAGAAATTAGGGTGTAATTAAAAAGACTGTACGACAAGAAAATGGGCTTATTTATTGATGCCATTATAATATTGTTAAATATTGCTAAGTGTATTGAGTCGGGTTACTTATTATCGGATAATTGTTTGTAAAAAAAAATTTGCGTTAAGTAGAGGATTAAGTTTAGTTCTACACAACTCTACACGGTAATTACCTCTTTTATGAATATTATATTCAAGAATATTAGCTCCCAATATTTACCTATTCAGAACATACCTATAAAAGAAAACCTCACTTGGTACCCGATCAGTTGAAACTCAACTTCGAGTCGAAACTTTATGCAGATTATTTTGTGTGCTATTTTCGTAATTTCTGACGTTAGAGTGGTTGTAAAGGATTGTGTTTTTGTTGCAATAGTTTTCTTGAAAAGTTGTAACATAATAATCGACTGAAAGTAAAAAAAAAACGAGCAATGTATCGGATTATACTTGATACATACGGGCTTGCCGAAGAAGATAAATCAATCAAAAATATTTTGTATTGGCTTGAACACATGTTTTTTCCAAGATATTTTCAATATTGGAAATCGTCCAATAGAACATCAAGTGTTTTTATGAAAAAGCATAATTTGGCTACAAGAAGAAATTATTTTTCCTGAATCTGTTTACTGCGATCGTCCATCAACTTCGGGTATTCGAGGTCGTCCTTCAAAGAGTTTTGCTAAAAGTTTTGATGTTATACAAAGACGTAAAACCGAGGAGTTCAGAAAAAGTACTTCCGTGGAAGAACTTGTGCTTGCTACTGCAATGAAAGTAAGACAAAGTCGAGATAAAAGTACTGCCGATTTGATAATTCAAAGTACTTTAACTACACCAACTAGAGGCAAACGTATAATGGAAAAATGGAGGAGTCCCGAACAAGAATAAAATGCCATGACACCTGAAGAAGCTTTATCATTTATTATCTCGGGTGGTTTTACGGAGCAGCAATATATGCTTATTAGAGCAACAGATTTAAAACGTGGTTGCAAATTATATCCAAGTTACTACGATATTCTAAAAGCAAAAAAGACGTTTTATAAACCAAGTACAAACTACTAAACATGTCAAATTCAATGCATTAAGGGGTAGTTTTGGCACACAAATACGAATTTGCAAACTAAACTGTAAAATTTGTATAAAAAATCTTCTTCGTACTTATATTAAGTGCTATCAATTTTTCGCATTTAAGGGTTGTATTGTAGGGTAGGTTTTATAAACACGAGTTTTTTATGCATAATTTCAGATTCAGCACACCCAAAAACATGTGTTTACTCAACTTTTAATGTAAAATTTGTTCAAACTAAAGAGTAAACAATTTCGATCGCGTTTTTCGCGTTCTGAACTACTGTGCGGCTGGACGATAACGATTAGAAAAAAATACATGTGGTTTATCTTAAAATAGATAAAATTGTACCCTATTTTCTTGATTTTTTTTCTGTTCATTGCACGCAAGCGTGGGTAAAGTAACGGAAAACATGAAAATTTTTACAAAACTGCAAATATCTCAAAAACTATTATTACAACACTATAATTATACCACATCTATTCTTATTAAGCTTATCTTTATTATCATATTTTTCATTTTGTGGACAAGATTAATTAATGAATTTTTAAAAAAGGATTCTAGATTACCATTCATGTTTACCTATAGGTACCTTAATAATCTTTAAAAAACTTAAATGTATACCATATTTTCGGATAAACAGTAATAAAGCATAAAAATGCATTTGGAAGTAAACTTACAGGAATTTTGGTAGGGAATCTATTTCTTATAGCTAGAACTTCTTCTTTCCTAATTTCTGTAAAATGATTAAAAAACATAAAAATTATTATTATATTAATCAAATCATATACAAAGCCTTACCAAAAGGTTTTCCTTTTTTATCCTTCTTTTCGTTAATATTAGCGTTGATATCGTGTTTGTTCTTGTTCATGTTCAACGTCTTTTCAATGCCAGCTTTGATCATGCAAAGGTCCGCCTTGTGGTCTTCTCTACACTTACAAAGTGATGAGATGAACGTACCCCTTGAAAACATAAGAATTTTCTTTGGGATATTCAAGAAGCGAGCTGATTTCTATAACAAAAAGAAAATTGAAATTAACTTTTTTAGAATGTTATGATTACCGTAGGTTTATATGTAGATAATTTAACATTAAATTTTAGGTGGAATATAAAAGTAGCAAAATATTTTTCAAAAGAAAAGAAATAGTATTAAATGTTTGTAGAAATGATGTATGTGTTGGTTTAAATATTTAAAAACTAAGTAAAATATTTTTTAATATACCAGGGTGTTTAGAGGATGACCATTTTTTTCTATATAGCCAATATCTCATAATTTATAATAATAAAGAATTCAATTAATTCTGGACATCCTTTCAGAGGATATTCAGTTTTACTATTCACGTTTAAACTATGTAAATTAAATTGTTTTATTACCAAACACTAATTATGTGACACGAGTTTTTTACATATTTTTTTCTAATTTGCCCATTAATCGCCCATATTACATTCCGTAAGCGTCTCACCAGTGCGTTAATATCTCATTACAGCAGAGTGTGCGGTAATAATCATTTCAGCACTGCGTCATCGTTTGTTTAACATCCGATTAGAAAAAAAAACATTTTAATTTGGCCCAAGGTACCATCATCGTCACCCAAAATGACCGGTCGCTCGCCGTCTGTTCACGGCTCAGTCACAGTCGTCGTTCCCGCTTTATATGGTATAGCCGTGGCCTATATCCTACTTTTACCACTCATAAATACATTATCGTTCGCAAACTAATATTCTCCGAATTTATTCGATTGGCGTAGAATCATACCGAAAGATAAGAGTCTTGATGGTATGCGATAAAGACCTTTTGGGCTTGCGTATTTGACCTTTGTAGTTGTGGCCAAGGAATTAAATGTAAAAATTATTTTTAGAATTTGGGCATGCCCAATCGTGGGTAGGTAAGTGCTTACCTTTTTAATTCCCTTGTTTACGATGAAATTTTCTTCCAATTAATTTTTCGCATTTTCTCTTAACGCTTTTAATTGTTACCTACACAATTTACGAAGTTAATAGGGGCGAAGGTATTTGCTATTATTATTTTTCATTTTGTATGCCTGCACTGAGAGAAATAGATTGTACTCTTTAACATAAATATAGTATACTTTAATATATTTTATAGCTCCTATAGGGACAATCATATTTTATATTACCGGTGACAATATCTGTATAGTAAATTTCTGTGAATAGTTTTTATTAACTCGTATGTTAAATTGGTGTACTATATTTGTATTATTAATTTGAGCATACATGTTAGTAAATGTGAAAAAAAAAATGTCTAATAGCACTGACATTATTTGAAATTAACTTCAATTTTTTATTGTACCCAGTATAATGTAATATTTTACCATTTTACTATGTAGGATACATGATGCTCATACTTACTATATAGCCTTGTAGTACTTACAATATTATTTTCTATTATAATAATCTAACGTCTCTTAGCATTTAAAATAGTAGATAGTAAACAATAATATAATGGATCATATGCGAGCACTATACAGCGATACTTACCTGTAATGAAAAATATAGTACTATACAAGGTTTTACCCAGTTCATGCATAGGGAAAGTGGAATATTACACAATAAAAACTATAATATTGATTTTATTTTTTTATTTGTCCTTAGAACCATTATTACAAAATTCCAACGTGTATTACTTTCATTAACACAACAATCACTAGTACGTTAGATTTAGGATAAAGTACCCACTACGAAGTGTATGCATATAATATCTATTACTTACCTTTGAATTTATCAATTAACTGTGGAAACCCCCACTCGATTAAAATGTTTTCCACGTTTGCATCCATTTCTGCTCACGATGCACAGCAATCAACGAACGACCAGACACAAACATGCACCGACACGAATACGTACACCTGTATCACACGTACAGGGTGTCCCACCGAAGACTGGGTCTTGGATTACAGCTCTATTTGTCATTTTAGAAAGAAACCTTTTCTACAAGATGTTATAGAATCCAATGCTGCATCGCCTAAAAATATATTTGACTATACAGAGTGTCCCAGAAGTAGGCAAACGGATACTTACTTCGTTATTTTAAGACTTCTTTGAAATAGGGATAAGTTGATGTATTTTTTGAGGGGGTGTA
Organism: Cetonia aurata; assembly: GCA_949128085.1. NCBI lineage: Eukaryota > Metazoa > Arthropoda > Insecta > Coleoptera > Scarabaeidae > Cetonia > Cetonia aurata. Next base: position 24,249,061 of record OX421889.1, on the reverse strand, counting down.
TTGGAATATCTCAATATTGGAAATAGTAACACAAAAAAAAAACAAATCAACTTCTTTGTAAGAACCCTATCGATGATGATCTCATCGTAGGATAGTGCATTTTCTTTGTTCGAGCTTATGACTCACGCGCTCTCCAATATACCTGCCCGTACGGTTTACCTAACAGAGTTAGTTTTTAGTTAGTTATTCGTCGATGTTCTTAGTAGTAAGATCGTGTTAATAAAACTGCGTTATTGGAAATTGTATTTTTAATTCCACAAGCCCTAATAACCAACAGTTCGCGAATAATCAAATCCAAGGTCTTGAATGTAGAATTCGTCCGTATTTTAACTATCGTGAATAGTCGAAACTCGCGGATATCAAATGGGATTACTGTATTTTTTCGTTCAACAATTCAGTTATTTGATAATATTTATAATTATAAAGAAATAAATGCCTAGCTTTGTGAAGAAAATGATTTATCTTTCAACACTGGAGAAAAAATACACAAAACTTACAATAATCAGTATTGGTCAATACATTAAATTACACTAAATCAGTTATCACATTTCAGTGTGTCGTCTGTCTCTTCCCATGCAGATAACGACTCTGTGCGAAACATCACTAAGATCATTAATTAGGAAACGTTCGGATATTGATGTCGTATGCTCGTTAATAATGTTTTCGAGATGATCTTGATTCCGGAAGGCTCATTCGTGATAAACTTTGGATTTCAAATAACCTCTTATAGGAAAAGAATCCAGAGGGGTCAGGTCTGGGGATCGAGCTGGTCATGGATAGTTAGAAACACGTCCAGTCTACTTACCACCGAATGTCGAATAAACTTGGTAGGTACACTGAGAGAAATAGATAGTACTCTTTAACATAAATATAGTATACTTTAATATATTTTATAGCTCCTATAGGGACAATCATATTTTATATTACCGGTGACAATATCTGTATAGTAAATATCTGTGAATACTTTTTATTAACTCGTATGGTAAAGTGTACTATATTTGTATTATTAATTTGAGCATACATGTTAGTAAATGTGAAAAAAATGTCTAGTAGCGCTGACTATATTTGATAATAACTGTTAACAATGAAAACTATAATAAATATAGTTTAATAATTTTTAATTATAATTAATTAATATAATTTGATTAGCCGGTGACAGCCGGGCGAATTGCCGTCGTATCGGGCAGGATTGCGGGAATCAGACCGGCCCGTGTACTGTAGAGTACTACCGGTATTGAAGCGCCTCGTAATTCTCGTCTGTGGGCGATTGTCCACAGTACTTTTTACACGACGCTAACCATGTATAAGCATCATATAGATATTACGCAGCCACATTTACCGATCACAATTTACATTGAGTACGAATTTCAAAGATTATGAAACAAGCGTAGCGCCATCTTTACGACAAAAGCTATAGTATCACATATTTATGTAGCTAAACCAATTATGAGTATTATGATATTCCTACTATATAGATATAAAACTATACAGCATTCATTTCATTCCATCTCATTATTAATGCCGTTTTCAATAATCAAAGTAAGGTGACTGTTGCAAGCACCTAACCTAACCTAAATAAACACAATACAGTAAATTTGCTACACCTGTTATTATAACTGTCTTCACTACATTATATGCAATTTATTATATTCACTTGTTGTAAAATATTGTAAAACATTTCACTATATTTTGTAGAAGATTGTCACACAATATTTTTAAACAATTTTATTGCTTTTTTTGTAACCGTGATATAGGAAAATGCAACGCCGTTGTTCTAAAATTTTGCACAATAGTAGGAATTCTTACTACAATTTCCGTCAAACAGTGAAGTGTAAATATTACAACATGGATTTTTCTCTGTGCAGACACAAACATGCACCGACACAAATACGTACACCTGTATCACACGTACATAACACGTGTGAGTGGCAATACAGCTTATTGGTCGATTTCTTCGGTAAAGATCGACAATGAATAGAGCAAGGGGTGGGAAGAGCGTTACGAACATTTATGTTAGAAATTGAATATGCATCGAATACCTGGTAACATCCAGATTTTACCTCTTACTATAAGCATGGTAACATCTGGTTATTTTACTCTTAATACCCCACATATTGTCGTTTTGACAATAATTATGTTACTAATTAACATAAAGAGATTTACTATCTAATTTCTACAATCCATTTTTCTCAGTGTAGATACCTCTAAGTTATTATGCCTGGGGCATACATCTTGTTGGAAGTATAATGTTTGTTGTACGTTTAAAAGAATTTCATCAAATATGTGACCGAGTTCATTTAGTAGAAATTGCAAGAGTTTCTGTGAATTCAGCTTCCCGTAGAAGAAAAAATATTTTATTATTGTCGGAGACTGATCTCTGTAACTTTTCCTATTTGTCAAGCTGTTTCATTAGTTGTCACAGTTGGTTTAACGTAAATATTTCCGAATAAATCCTAATAAGGAAAGTAAAAATGGTCCATCGCACCAACAGTGAATACGTTGACATGTTATTAATTTATGGCGAAGTACGACAGAATTTTGCCGCTGAGCGGTTTCCTAACAGGCCAACACCTATTCCACAAAAAATCGTTGTTCTAGTAATCCGTGCACCAGAAACTGGTGTACTGTAAACACGTCAAGAATTTTGGATGCCGAAGAAGATCCTTCTAGTAGTACTCGAAAAATATCTCGCCAAATACCCTATACAGTCAACCCTCCTATAACGCGGTGAGAGCGTACCGCGTTATATGGAAACCGCGCTATAAGAAACTCGGAATTAGTACAAATCACATCATTCGTACCGCGTTATATGGAGACCAATAAATACAAAAGACAAGATAAATTATAAATTATTTTTATGGAATTGAAGAGTTCATATAAGGATTAATAAAAAAATGAAACAAAAACTAAACTAAAAGACTGTTTTCCAACAAAAACATGAAAGACTTGAGTAAAATTATTTATTTTTCAACACTCATTCTCGCTGTCAGATATGAGTCGCCTAACTCGTCTTCTTTTAATGGGCAAAATGTCTTCCTCACTTGGTTCTTCTTCACATTGGTTTTCGATTGTAGCTTTTTTTTCTAACTCCACTAAAACCTCTCTATAGGGAGCTAAGCAATTTCTTAACTCTCTTTTAAACTTTGTGCTGCGCACCGTTGAACGATCAGTTTGAATGAAATGAAGTTCTAATTCTTTAGCCAAATTTATCCCTTTTTTCACATCTTGTAAATCGAGATTTGGCACCCATTCGTTTTCCGTATTTTCGTTTACTAATGCATTTGAGGTGCATCAATTAATTCCATCAGTTCTTCATCATCTAAAGTTTCTTCCCCGAGTACTAGTTCTCTTACATCCTGATGGTTTACTGCATATTCTTCATCGCTTAAACGAGAAGCAATGTTTACTATTTCTGTAACTGGGAGTGAAATTGTAGAATCATCTTGTATTGCTTGAACCATTTGAGGTAAAAGAGGTTTCCAACACGCATTAAGCGTTGATGGTTTAATATCCGCGCAAGCCGATGACACGGTTCTAATACAATCTAAAATAGAAAATTCCATCCACACTTGAGTAAGAGTTTTATTTTCACTATTTTCTAATCTGTCGAAAATGGTTTGGAAAAGTTGGCGTGTGTAGTACATTTTTAAAGTTTGCATGACTCCTTGGTCCAAAGGTTGTATTAATGACTTGCAGTTAGGAGGAAGGAAGACAATTTTCACATTTGGATGATCCAGTTCTATGTTGTGGCAACCAGCATTATCGGCGAATTGCCGTCGTATCGGGCAGGATTGCGGGAATCAGACCGGCCCGTGTACTGTAGAGTACTACCGGTATTGAAGCGCCTCGTAATTCTCGTCTGTGGGCGATTGTCCACAGTACTTTTTACACGACGCTAACCATGTATAAGCATCATATAGATATTACGCAGCCACATTTACCGATCACAATTTACATTGAGTACGAATTTCAAAGATTATGAAACAAGCGTAGCGCCATCTTTACGACAAAAGCTATAGTATCACATATTTATGTAGCTAAACCAATTATGAGTATTATGATATTCCTACTATATAGATATAAAACTATACAGCATTCATTTCATTCCATCTCATTATTAATGCCGTTTTCAATAATCAAAGTAAGGTGACTGTTGCAAGCACCTAACCTAACCTAAATAAACACAATACAGTAAATTTGCTACACCTGTTATTATAACTGTCTTCACTACATTATATGCAATTTATTATATTCACTTGTTGTAAAATATTGTAAAACATTTCACTATATTTTGTAGAAGATTGTCACACAATATTTTTAAACAATTTTATTGCTTTTTTTGTAACCGTGATATAGGAAAATGCAACGCCGTTGTTCTAAAATTTTGCACAATAGTAGGAATTCTTACTACAATTTCCGTCAAACAGTGAAGTGTAAATATTACAACATGGATTTTTCTCTGTGCAGACACAAACATGCACCGACACAAATACGTACACCTGTATCACACGTACATAACACGTGTGAGTGGCAATACAGCTTATTGGTCGATTTCTTCGGTAAAGATCGACAATGAATAGAGCAAGGGGTGGGAAGAGCGTTACGAACATTTATGTTAGAAATTGAATATGCATCGAATACCTGGTAACATCCAGATTTTACCTCTTACTATAAGCATGGTAACATCTGGTTATTTTACTCTTAATACCCCACATATTGTCGTTTTGACAATAATTATGTTACTAATTAACATAAAGAGATTTACTATCTAATTTCTACAATCCATTTTTCTCAGTGTAGATACCTCTAAGTTATTATGCCTGGGGCATACATCTTGTTGGAAGTATAATGTTTGTTGTACGTTTAAAAGAATTTCATCAAATATGTGACCGAGTTCATTTAGTAGAAATTGCAAGAGTTTCTGTGAATTCAGCTTCCCGTAGAAGAAAAAATATTTTATTATTGTCGGAGACTGATCTCTGTAACTTTTCCTATTTGTCAAGCTGTTTCATTAGTTGTCACAGTTGGTTTAACGTAAATATTTCCGAATAAATCCTAATAAGGAAAGTAAAAATGGTCCATCGCACCAACAGTGAATACGTTGACATGTTATTAATTTATGGCGAAGTACGACAGAATTTTGCCGCTGAGCGGTTTCCTAACAGGCCAACACCTATTCCACAAAAAATCGTTGTTCTAGTAATCCGTGCACCAGAAACTGGTGTACTGTAAACACGTCAAGAATTTTGGATGCCGAAGAAGATCCTTCTAGTAGTACTCGAAAAATATCTCGCCAAATACCCTATACAGTCAACCCTCCTATAACGCGGTGAGAGCGTACCGCGTTATATGGAAACCGCGCTATAAGAAACTCGGAATTAGTACAAATCACATCATTCGTACCGCGTTATATGGAGACCAATAAATACAAAAGACAAGATAAATTATAAATTATTTTTATGGAATTGAAGAGTTCATATAAGGATTAATAAAAAAATGAAACAAAAACTAAACTAAAAGACTGTTTTCCAACAAAAACATGAAAGACTTGAGTAAAATTATTTATTTTTCAACACTCATTCTCGCTGTCAGATATGAGTCGCCTAACTCGTCTTCTTTTAATGGGCAAAATGTCTTCCTCACTTGGTTCTTCTTCACATTGGTTTTCGATTGTAGCTTTTTTTTCTAACTCCACTAAAACCTCTCTATAGGGAGCTAAGCAATTTCTTAACTCTCTTTTAAACTTTGTGCTGCGCACCGTTGAACGATCAGTTTGAATGAAATGAAGTTCTAATTCTTTAGCCAAATTTATCCCTTTTTTCACATCTTGTAAATCGAGATTTGGCACCCATTCGTTTTCCGTATTTTCGTTTACTAATGCATTTGAGGTGCATCAATTAATTCCATCAGTTCTTCATCATCTAAAGTTTCTTCCCCGAGTACTAGTTCTCTTACATCCTGATGGTTTACTGCATATTCTTCATCGCTTAAACGAGAAGCAATGTTTACTATTTCTGTAACTGGGAGTGAAATTGTAGAATCATCTTGTATTGCTTGAACCATTTGAGGTAAAAGAGGTTTCCAACACGCATTAAGCGTTGATGGTTTAATATCCGCGCAAGCCGATGACACGGTTCTAATACAATCTAAAATAGAAAATTCCATCCACACTTGAGTAAGAGTTTTATTTTCACTATTTTCTAATCTGTCGAAAATGGTTTGGAAAAGTTGGCGTGTGTAGTACATTTTTAAAGTTTGCATGACTCCTTGGTCCAAAGGTTGTATTAATGACTTGCAGTTAGGAGGAAGGAAGACAATTTTCACATTTGGATGATCCAGTTCTATGTTGTGGCAACCAGCATTATCAAGAACCAATAAAACTTTGAAATACAATTTTTTTTCCATCGTATAGGTTTCCACTGCCGCGATAAAACAATTATAAAACCAATCCTTAAATAAATCTTGAGTCATGCAAACTTTCTTATTAGATCGCCAGAATACAGGCAATTAGGTCTTATTAATGTTTTTCATTACACGGGGAGTTGAAGAACGATTTATTATCATTGGTTTTATTATCAAGCTCCGTGATAGATTGCTGCACACAAAAAGGGTGATACGTTCTTTTGAAAGTTTAAACCCCCTAAAATTTTTCAGAATGAAGGTCCTAGATGGTAGCTTTTTCCAATATAATTCTGTTGAACCTAAACCGCGCTGTAAGAGTACCGCGTTATGGGAGGGCTGTCGCAATTTTCAGCTCCGCGTTCTATGGAAACCGCGTTCTGAGAGTACCGCGTTATAGGAGGGTTGACTGTATATTATGTCATTTTTCAATTCTACGCAGAAAAATAACATAACTTCATATAAACGCTGTTATTTTATCTTTTGTCAAAAGTGGCCTCGATGCAAAGCATCGGTTAAGGCGGCGTGGTTTATATTTGCATTTGTTTTAGACGTTTATATTTTAAATACCATACATACATACTTAGTCTGATTCAACATTAAAATCGATGTAATTGTATACAGATGTCCACTATATAGTCCTGAAGATTTGCTTAACTTTAATCCAAGGTAATTAACGCTTACCCAAGGCCCTTTCAATAAATACTAAACATTTATGATTCCTCATGCAGGATTTCATAGTTAATTAATGATTTTGAATAAATCTAATAAATTTTTCGTCAATTTTCAAGTCGCCTTGGTATGTAGGCGCCAAACAATGGAATAAAGCTGTGAATTAGGAAAAATACGTTGACATTGAGTCATAATTTAAAACTAGTAACACGTTTTTTTTTTTAAAAAGGAGAAATTTAATGTCATTTAACTCTCTGGTTATACAAAGTACTTAAATATATATATACCGCTTGCATCTCTGCAAAGTCAACGGTTATACCACGCATGTGCGTCGCCCGCTCGTTCTTCTTACTGCAGTAGGTATTCCCCTACATTCAGTCATTCGTCATAGCCACTCATAGCTCACAACAAATACTGGCGCGAGCTCAGCGGTTGCTTTGCTATTCAATCTACACGCAGAAATGTGTTGATTTTTAGTGACCGTAAAACGTATTGTATTTTTATTATGAAAATGAATAAATTGCAATATGTATTGCTTTGCACACACATACTTATAAACTCAAAAGGTGTAATGAAAGCGTAAAACAGTCATTTATAGTATGTACTTAAAAATAGTCTTTGCTCATGACAAGAAAATTAAAGTAATTCTAATGAACGAAGAACAAAGCCCTCATAACGAAATAATAAATTTAACCAAGGAAAAATAAAATTTAATTCTGAGTAAATAATTTTAAAAAATTAAAACTTAAAAATAACTCTTAATAATAAATTAAATAAACTTTAACACCAGCTCGGTTACTATTCTATTCGTAATAGTAATAAATAAAGAAATATAATACGGTTTGTTCATGACAGGGAAATCAAAGACATTCTAATGAATTTAGGGCGAAACCCTCAAACAGAAATAGTAAATTTAATGAAGGACAAATAAAAATTAATTCTGGGTAAATAAATTTTAAAAATAGAAAACTAAAATAAGCTTTAATAATAAGATGAAATATCTTTTAAAATCATTGAATCTTCAAACGACACGTTCAAATATGCCCCCATCCTTGGCTAAACAATATCCTAATGTGTTGCAGAAATTCATTCTAACATTCTCCAACTTTTCTGGGCTAATGCTGTTTGACGTTTGAACAATTTTATTGCGCAACTACTCTACATTAACTGGTCTAACGTCTTCATTGCCATAAATTATTTCTTTTAAATAACCCCAGTAAAAGAAATCGAGGGGAGATAAATCTGGTGACCGTGGCGGCCATTTGATATTTTCAGAGTGAGTTCCGATCCACCGGTTAGGTAACTGTTCACTTAAATAGTTTCGGACAGCCACTGCATTATGTGCGGGGCAACCATCTTGCTGAAAGTAGATGTTTTGCATATTTATGTCGGGAAGTTGCTGTACAGTAGGTAGACTGTGGATGTTCAGTAATTCAAAATATGCATTTGCGTTAAAATTGCCATTGATAAAAAAAGGCCCAATAATATGCTTGTTTAACAAACCTGCCCAAACATTTACTTTTTGCTGTTGCTGACTACATGAACTTAAATATCTGTGCTCGTTTTGCTTGACCCAGTATGTTGTCACAGATAAATTGTGACTTCTAACCAAAGGAAAAGAAGATTCATCGGTAAAGATAATATTGTGTACCAAATTAGCATCTCGGTTAATTAAATCACTTAACTTTTCACAAAATACCATACGCTTAAATGCGTCGCCGTGAAATAATTGTTGGTGTTTAGAATATTTAAAATTGTGATACCCATTTGCTTTGAGTATTCGCTGAACGGAAGAACGGGATATGTCTAAATCATTGGAAATAGTGTCAGATGACATATTCGAATTTATTTCAACTGCAGCACATACTAAAACGGACGTATTATTAGAAATTCTACGAGTTGGAAGTGATGTTTTTAAATTTTCGACCGAACCGGTATTGTCGGTTTTATTTTTTAATTTAAAAATTGTGCCTTTATTTGGAATAGGCCTGTTGGGGTATTTAGCTGCAAACACGTCGCATACCCTTTGAAAAGAATTGCCAGCGTGATACCACCGGATCATCTCAGCTCTCTTCTCCACAGTATAACGCGGCATTTTGCACAAATACTTTTAGACAGCCAACTTACTTGAACTGACTAATAATACTGATCCCTAATCAGTCTACACGTGCTATTATCGTACTACAGCGCCACACCTCGCTGTTAGGTAGAGTGGGAGACGGTGGTAGTATATGAACTTGCCCGCCGTTTACTTTGCAGATATGCAGGCGGTATATTCAACACCGTTAAAATACATAAAAAACAAACATTAAAAAACAGTAAAATACATCATTAAATTAATTATTAGAATATAAAGGACATGTTAAAAAATATGTCCTCTTTCTCTCAAAGATATTTCTATCCCCCTTTGCAAATTTTGCGTTACTTTTTGCAACAACTCTGGCAAAACGGATAAAAATGCCTGCCTTGAGAACTTACCACTTCTCCAACATTTCATAGAATTGCGTTTGAAAGAAATAGTTGTTGTCTCCGTTTAAAGAGAAGAAGAAGAAGAAAAAGGGGCGCACTGTGGCATCTCCTCATCATACATTTATTTTCCGTCTACCTTGTACTGCATGTGCGGTTACAGATCTATGGTTGTCTTGTGCATAAACGTGAGCGTGGTTTTTGTTCGGTATACTACTACTCTGGAAACTGGCCTCTATCCATCACTCACAAAATCTTAACCGTATTCTCCCTCCGTAATCATCATCTGTGAGCCGCTGATGGATGGATGCGTGATAACAGTGATATTTATGTTTTCGGAAAATCCTTTGAACAGTACTCTGATACACACTTCAGCGTTTCTGCTGATATCCCTCGTGCTCACACTTGGCTGTTCAACCACAGAAGAACTCATTATCTTCATTAATATGATGATAACGTTTATTAAACAGAACAGATTCTTTCAAATCTGTGTTTAAAATTAGAAAATTCCATTCTTGGAGGCTGTCTGTTTGGACACCGTTGTGTATGTATTTTTTAAGCCAAAAGACAATTTCGTACACATTCACATAAATGTAAAATTTGAAAAATTGTGTAAAACGGGAATATAAATAGATATAAATATATATAATTAGGAAAATGACATAAATAGTTACGTACCAATCAAATAAATCATATCAACAAATTCTTCTTTTGATTAGATTATTGTATATTTTGAAGTATATAACAAATTTAACAATTTAAGAAGGAAAAGGTATTACGTATGCAGAATTATTTTTTGAGTTTTGACGTTTAATTATGGCAAAACAATTACCTTGGCTTACTAAAAATATGTCCTATAATTTCTGATCATACATAAATGGCATAAAAGTTTTCATTTTTAAAAAAACTTGTTACTTATTAGTTTTATATTATGACCCGATACTGACATGTATTAACTAATTCGCAGCTTTATTCAATTATTTAGCTTTTATATACCAAGGCGACTTGAAAATTAACGGAAAATTTATTTGATTCATTTAAAATCATTAATTAACTATGAAATCTTGCATGAGGTATCATAAATGTTTAGTATGGATTGAAAGGGCTTTGAGTAAGGGTTAATTTAGCACAAGCAAAAATATAGGGTGCTATTTAAAAAAATCAAGTTACCTTGGATTCAAGTTAAGCAAATGGTCAGGACTATAGTGGGCACCTGTATACAATTACATCGATTTTAATTTCACTGTTGAATCCGACTAAGTATGTATGTATGGTATTTAAAATATGAATATCTAAAACAAATGCAAATCTAAACCAGGCCGCCTTAACCGATGCTTTGCATCGGGACTACTTTTGACAAAAGAGTAAATACCAACGTTGTTATTAAAGACATACATATGAATCATGTAATTTTTCTGCGTAGAATTGAAAAATTAAATAATATATAGAGTGTTCCATTTAAAATAACGAACTAAGTATCCGTTTGCCTACTTCTAGGACTCTTTGTATAGTCAAAAATATTTTCAAGTGATGCAGCATTGGATTCTAAACATTCCTGTAAGTGGAAAGGTTTCTTTCTAAAATTAAAAATAGAGCTGTAATCCGAGCCCCAGTTTTCGGTGGCACACCCTGTACATATATTAATTGATCATTCTAGAAGGATTCATTATACCTTATCTGCAGTTGGGAGCTTGAACATCGCACGTTATGCGGAAAAAACGCTGTGCAATTAACCATACAATATCATTTTAATCTATTGTGGCAGATTCATTAATTCAAATGACGCATCATTATAAAGCACTAGTTTTTTTTTAATCAACATTGCAATTTCTTGTGTTTTTCTATTTTTACTAAACGATAAAATCTGCGGAAATGATGAAATTGATAATTTATTTCATTCCTGTGGTGATCTATTTTTGTTTACTTTGTGTTTTAGAAGTTATAGTTGCTTACGACATACACTCGCCTTCATATTTTAATAGTTTGATACAACGCGTTTCAATTTGTACACTTCTTTACTATCGTATATACAGAAAATACTGTGTAGTATATACGGGGTATTAGAAACATATCTAGTAGAATAAATAATTTGTTAAATAAATTATATTAAATTTATAATACCGCTCCATTTGGCGTGCGAACGCGCAAGTACTAACTTTGAAGCTTTGAAGTGAGTAGCTTATCGACCATACCAGGGTATGTTGTCTATCGCGTGGCACAGTGGCTTCCGCGTAGTGAGCGTCCATACGCTATTCTGTTTCAAACCTATCCTTGTCATGTGTTCCTCAAGGTAACAATGCCCTGTAAGGATGCGTAGTCTGTTTTTGCTTCGCTCTAGCATGGTCTTTGCTCTTTTCTTACTGTAATTTCCAAGGAATATCTTGGAATGTTTCAGACCAGAGAGATTCTCCCAGAGGAAAGCTCTGAACGGCTCCTCCCTGTATTTGAGTTAGTTTTTTTAGGTGCTCATCCCTATGCCGCAGAACGTCTCTGGTCTCACAAACGAAGTTGTCGCGGCTCTCCTTGCTAATAGATTAGCTGATTCCAGTATGTCCTTGTACCCAGCATAGTGCAACTTTGTTTTCTTTGACTAGGTTATTTAGTCTGCCAAGACATTCCCAGACTAATTTCGAACTGATAGTATTAGAGCTCAGTGCCTTTTGGCTGCTTGGCAATCGGAGAAAATTGCAATGCTCTGCAAAGCTTGGAAAATACTGGGGTATGTTCCCATTGGCTCTGAGTATTTGGTTCCTGGCCCGAATACCCCTGCACCTGTTCCTTTATGAGTTTTGGAACCATCCACGTACCAGTTAATGGTATTTGCCTTTAGGGAGTAGGCGGAGGATTCTCCTTCCCATTCGTAAGAAAATTCTTTTCCAAGTTAAATTGTCTAACCATTTCGTCATTCGGTAGACTTAGAAGTGGGGAGAGTACCGCTCGAGGTGACCAAGCCCTCTGGCACGGGGTCTCGTCCCCTCCAGTTCCCTTTCTAGCTAGTCTATGCATTGCTGCATGGGCCACTCCCTCCACCACTATGTGCAGGGGTGTGAGAATAGCGATATAAGAGTGTCCTCTAACGAGGAAAAGGATATCTCGCTCATTTTACTTCCACTGAGCTGTGACGATTCGTCGAACGTTAACAAATATGTGTTGCGACCTTGTGCGTTGGTACGCCTACAGCTGAAGTCCCTCCCATTTCCAGTGGCCCAGAATGCAATCCACAGCTCGGAACTTTTTTCGCGGTATATTTAAGTCAAGGATTTGATTTTTTACTTATTTTACTAAAATCTAGAATTGCAAATATTTGGCCTGATTTATATTTTTGATGTTTGTTCTAAAAGTAAACTAAATATATAACGTATTTATAGATCAATGTACTTACTGATTAATTAACGCAAACAGAAGTTGTGTAACAAACGATATTAACCAAGGGTTAATACAAAAATTTCCCACGGATATAGATGTTATTGATTAGAATCTTATATTGTTAGTGAAGTGAAATATTAACATAAAGATTATATTAATTAAATATACAAGATATGAATAGTTGAAAGATTATCCGAAGTAGCAGTTAGTAACGGGAGTACTTAAATGATAGTTCTATTAAACATTTTCAGTGCATTATATAATTTCAATATTGTTGCCCTTCACTTATCGCTAATTCAAAATAGTATTTGGAAACTACTAAATGTAAACACAAAATCCTTAGATGTTAGATTGTCAAACAGATGACGTCTTTAAATATTTAAATTATATTATTTACCGGATCACTTGTATCTACAAATAATTAATAAATATTTTTTATTTGTCATTAAGTTATATCAGTTTATCTTCTTTGACTATTATTTTTTATACTGAAAAGGACATTCATTCAGTTCAAGCTGCAAATACACTCCGCCAAAAAAGTATCGCATAATTTAGTTTTGAATCAAGTATCGCATAATCTTTGTTTGTAGCATAAAGTTGTAAATATACTTTAATGCGCTCTAAGATATAATTTCTATGATTGTTTAAATAAAATACAGGCCAAATAAAAACAAGAACTCATACTTGAGATTTTTATTAAAACAAGAAATTATAATTTTGGAAAGAAAAATGTCATAACAGTAGCTTTTAATACTGAGTATTGCCACCTCTGGCTCTTATGACCGCTCGCATACGGTTTGGCAGAGATTCGATTAACCTCCGTATATAAGCCTGATCCAAATTCTCCCACTCGTCACGGAGAGCATTTTCTAGTCCATGCAGGTCCGCTGGGGCAACATTTTGGGTTCGTATCCGTCTGTGAAGGAGGTCCCACACGTGCCCGATGCGGCTGTTACAGCTACTCTAGCTCTTAATCCACTCTGTCGTAACCTATTCCGAATAGTTTGAGTACTCACACCAGTATTTCTGACTCTAGCCAAGTCGTTCTGCAATTGTCTCGCAGTTACATGTCTTCGACGTAATGCTTGTAGTAGTAAATAGCGGTCATCTTGGCGAGTAGAACATCTTGGACGACCTGGTACAGGTCTTCTACTGTAAATGCCTGTTTCCCTATATCTGGCTACGGCTCTAGAAACACTTGACTGATCGATGTTCATCAAATTAGCAACGTATGCTTGAGATCGTCCATCTTCGATTAAAGCAACTATAGCAGCCACTTGTTCTGAAGTTAAATTGCTCATTTTAGTTTTAAAAGCGTTGGTACAGAACTCTGACTTCGCACTTTAAAATTTGTCCGTATAGGAAGACTTTCAATAAACAACTGAACAAACCTTACACATATGCATTTTTCTAAATGTGTTCTTTTAGAAAAAAAAAAGTAAAAACGCTAAGTTCCATTGTTTTGTTAGTGTTTTTATAGTTCACATACACGAGGCAAACTTTTTGTGAACGTATAAAAATATCTTGGTTCATAAATGCCCTTTTTTAGTTTATGCGATACTTTTTTGGCGGAGTGTATTTGCCGTTAATGTGTAATGTTGTACTTGTTTATAATTCACTACATTCTTTCATTCAGATATCGAAAATTCATCAGCTTACAAATTTATTTTTATTCTTTATTCTTTTTATTATTATTTAAATAACATTTTTTTACTTGGATTGCAACTCTTTCTTTTTACTTCGGTAATATACAGAGTTATTATTGTATAGTACGAAATAAGAAAAGGGGTGAAAGATTTACATGAGTAATGGTTAAATACAAAAAATTACGATTCTATGGGCATGTTGCAGTTTTCCAAATTTTAGGGCCCAAAATATAGTTAAAGATGGCCCACATCTGTGTTTACCGTATGTATACACATAAATCTGATAGGAAATGAATTTCAACCATCTGTAAGTAAACATCGAAAAAATTAAATGCTACGCATAGTGAATTCATTCAAAGCAGATGTTATTTACACAAGATTTAAACTGAGATAAGACGGAAACACCAGAATGGAAAGAAAGCATTCAGGTGATTTTTTTATTGTGATGTGCTTTTGCCATGAACTCGCATATCACGTAAAATAGTGGCACAGTTTAAAGGTTAAATTTGTTTTAAAATAAACTTATTATGTTTGTAATAAAACTAATGTATGATTGTTAACTTTATGTAGCGTGTTTCAAATCTCAAATACTATATAGTATGTAATTGTTTTCAATTCCTTTTACGAAATTTGTGATAGTGCTGAAAAGGACTGTTGCAGGTGAAACGGGACAAAATATGTTTTATAAAAAGTTTTCGAAATGCCCACCATCAGCTCGAATGCAAGCATCAATTCGGCGACGAAAGTTGTTACGCTCCTAAAATTTAACATTTCCTCGCGAATGCGTTGAGCTGCTACGAAAACACGGTTTCGCAGATCTTCGGGATTTTCTAAGTCAGGGCGACGATCATACACTAAACTTTTCATGTATCCCCACAGAAAAAAAGTCTAGTGGATTTAGATCGGGGCTACGGGCTGGCCACGGAATGTGACTTACATGTCCAATCCAACATGGGAATGCGCGGTTTAAAAATTGTTGAACAACCCTACTACTATGCGCGGGTGCTCCATCGTGCAAGAACCATAATTGTAGGTGTGTCGCTAATGGTATGTCGTCCAAATATTCAGGCAATTCATTTTGAAGGAACAGTAGATCAGATTCCGCATTTAACCGTGCTGGGAGTACATGTGGTCGAAGTAGTTGTTCGCCTACTAGCCCTGCCCAAACATTGACCGATATCCTAACTGGAGAGGAGGTTTTCATACGCCCAGTGGTGAATGTAGTGATAATTTAAGGTGCCATCATTGGTAAATGTATATTCGGCCGTAAATAGGATCACTGTCCGTTAATCGTTGCACGCGTTGAATATGATACGGATGAAGTAAATTCCTTTCTAAAATTTGATGCACTGTAGCTTGGCACACATTTACTTCCCGCGCGAGGGTTGTTGTACTTACGCCGGGATCCGCTTCTACGATATTTAAAATTTCCTCTTCGGCTTGTAGCACTTTGCGTGATCTTGGAGGCCCACGACCTTCAACACGTGGAATTACTGATTCTGTCTCTCGAAGTCGATACACGGCTCTTACAAATGTTTCAGGCGAAGGATGACGACGATGCGGGAAACGTTCTACGTACAAATTCCTTGCTGCAACACTATTCGGTCCTGTTTTGCCATAAGTTAAGATCATGTCAGTGTTTTCGATATTCGTATACGCTGCCATTGCAAACGCACCCATCCAGTGCGAATAGCAAGTGCAGGCTAAATGTAAATCCCAACGTTAAAAGTATAGCGACGACCGGTGATTCACCGGTATGCTAAATGAGTCGGAGCCGGACTCGAATAAGGAAAAATCATTTTCTCGGTACTACTTGCACTTAGAACCGCAATTTTTTATATTTAGGCATTGGTCATGGACCCCTTTTTTTATTTCGTACGATACAATAATAGCCCTGTATAATAAAGAAACGCTTTCTTAATTTTTTTTTGCTGTTACTATATGTAATAAAATATATAATATCTGCCATTAATAAATAATATTTATCGGAGAATATATAAAAGTTATTTCAAAAATATAAGATAAAAGTAGCACACAAACCTAACAACTCTAATATGAATCTTTTCACCAAAACAAAAGATCCTATTAATGAAAATAAGCAAACAAATACAATATACAAAATAGAATGCAAAGAATGTGAGGGAGTATACGTAGGGCAGTCTAAACAATACATAGATAAAAGAATATATGCACACAAATATAGCATAGTAACAAACAATATTATATATTCTTTTAGCACATAGGTTTATTTCATATATGTAGATTAGTATTGTACTATTACTTTTGTATGATTACATAGTAGTGTTTAAGTGTTTGTAAAAATATTTAATGACATATTCAACACAATTTTGTATTTTCCTGAATAAAGATCTAATCTAATCTAATAATGCCACTGCCCTAACCAAGCACGCTTTGGAAAAAAAAACAAAATTTTGGCTTTGAAAAAGTAAAAGTATTAAATAAAGAGAATAATTATAATAAACGATTCTTTAAAGAAATGTGGCAAATAAAAAAACATAAAACTGCAATAAACAATAAAATACAAAACAATAAGTAAAAGAAACAAGGTCAGGGAAATATACGCACTGATATACATTTTAGGTGTTGTGGTTTGTTCAAGTTAATATGTTTAATGTCAACGCGTGTTTTAAATTGTTATTTAAATTAAGTTTTTTAAAAAAAATGTGCCCGTATGACACACTAGTTTTTCACTAGTTCGAATAATTTACATGTTTTAATTGGAATTACCCAGGACTATGAGGTATGTGCTAATAATTCTTCCAAATTTTCTTGACTCTTTAAAGTCATATAGTTAAACAACTATTAGAGTGAGTAAGACGTTTCGGTTTATTAATAAAACCTTAATCATTTACATTTTGAAAAATTAATAATGTAGAAAATAAAATTTTGATGTATAAAAATATATAACATTTTTTGTTTTATTGATAAAATCAGTTTGTTTTTTGTTTTAATTTGAAAGAGTTTTGAAATGTTTTATATAAAGATTGTTTTGTGAATTGTGTCAGTTGTATTAGTTATGGTAGGTTATGTTTAAATATGAAAAACGTTACTAAATTTTTATTAAAATTTTATTTATAGAATTAAGTTATAAAGTTTAGTGAAAAATTGTGTGTCAGTTTTATCATTTATGGAGTTATTATGTTTATAAATTTGGATTATTTCAAGTATAGTTCGTGCTTTATAGCTTTGTTCTTGGTTTAGAATTGATACATTGTTAAAATCAAATGTATGATTTTGTGTTATTTCATGTTTTTTTAAAGCTGTAAGATTTTTGTTATATTTGTGTCCTTTTATTCTATTTTCTAAATATTGCATAGTTTCACCCATCACCGATATATATATACACCATTACAATTTTGACAATTTATTTTATATACTATATGTGATGTTTTATTTTTTTCAGTTTTCGATTTTAATTTTGTGTAAATTTGATTTTGTAATTTATTATTATTTTGATTTGGTATTTTAAAATTATAAGGTTTGATAATTTGATTAATTGTTTCAGAAAGATTTTTTACATAAGGAATTTTTATGTATTTTATAAATGTTTGACTATTATTTATAGTTTTTGTTGATTTATTATAAAAAACGGAATATTCTTTGTTTAAATATTTTATTGATAAGATGATTTGGATAATTATTTTGTTTTAGAATAGTTTTTGCTTTATTAATGGTATCATTTCGAAAAATTGGACTGGTTAAAGTTATAGCTCTATCAGCTAAACTAATAATAACACTATTTTTTTGCGAGATTGGTTGTGATGATTTAAAATTTAGATAACGTCCAGACCATGTAGGTTTGGTATACCATTTAGTTAAAATTTCATTATTGTTTTTTATCAGTTGAATATCTAAAAATGTAATGCTGTTGTTTTCTTCGATTTCGACTGTAAATTTTAATCTAGGGTGATACGAATTAAATTTTTCTAATAATTTTGTTATATTTTTCTCTTCTAATGCTGTTATAGCCATCAACATATCTTTTGAAAAAAAAAATTTCAAAATCTATTTTATTTAAAATTTCTTCTTCAATATACTCTCAATTTGTGCAATTATACTTGAAATTGGTGAACCCATTGCACAACCAAAAATTTGTTTATAAAATTTATTTTTATATTGAAAATATGTTTCAGTTAGTGTTAATTCTATTGCTTTTATGAATTCAGTAATTGGAATATTTGTATAATTTTCAATTAATTGCCATTTTTTACTTATAATTTCTTTTGCTAATTCTATTGGTGTATTTGTATATAAAGAGACTACATCTAAAGATATTTTATAATTTGGTTTTAATTTGATATTGTTAATAAATTCTTTAAATTGCCATGAATCTTTTACATAATAGTCATTTTTGAACGCAATGATTTTAAAACAATTTCATAAAAAATTTGATAATTTGTAAAATGGGCTTTGTATTTTTCACTAAACTTTATAACTTAATTCTATAAATGAAATTTTAATAAAAATTTAGTAACGTTTTTCATATTTAACCATAACCTACCATAACTAATACAACTGACACAATTCACAAAACAATCTTTACATAAAACATTTCAAAACTCTTTCAAATTAAAACAAAAAACAAACTGATTTATCAATAAAACAAAAAATGTTATATATTTTTATACATCAAAATTTTATTTTCTACATTATTAATTTTAAAAAATGTAAATGATTAAGGTTTTATTAATAAACCGAAACGTCTTACTCACTCTAATAGTTGTTTAACTATATGACTTTAGAAACCAAGAAGATCTACACATATGTGCTAATAATTATAGTTTTGGTTTTAAGTAAAATTACATGTGATTTTTGTTAATTTATATAGATATGTTATTGGCCAAGAGGGAGGAATTTAAACAAGAAATAGTTTGAAAATGGATTAATGTAGAGAATCCGAAACGTAACTTTATTAATAAAAAACAAAAATATATACCGTATGCCCAAACAAATGAAGTTTTTATTTAAGATATAACACGGTAAAATAAATCGAAGAAAAAGAATCAAATTTCTTCTTTTTCAAAAACAACATTAATAAATAATTCTAAAGTTTGATACAGTACCATGCGCCTACTTCCGCGTGTATTTTGGGAAGAAAAATGGCAGGTCAGAGGCTTGACTCTATAATACTTTATCACCGTGAGATGTACGCGGACACCCCCAGATTTCGTAAAAGTCGTCTCACTACGCGGAAGCCACTATCCACGTGATAGACAAAGTTAGTACTTGCGCGCTCGCACGCCAGATGGAGCGGTAATATAAATTTAATATAATTTAATTAATAATTTATTTAACAAACTATTTATTCTAGTAGATATATCTCTAACACCGGCAGTATACGGCTTCTCTGTGTATACGATTGTAAAGAAGTGTACAGACAAATTTAGGGGCGCTGTATATGTTCAAACTATTAAAATATGAAGGCGAGTGTATGTCGTAATCAGCTATAACTTCTAAGAGAAATAAACAAAAATAGATGGCCACAGGAATTAGATAAATTATCAATTTCATCGTTTCCGCGGATTTTATCATTTAGTAAAAATAGAAAAACGTAAGAAATTACAATGCTGATTAAAAAAAATACAGTGCTTTATAATGATGCGTCATTTGAATTAATGAATCGGCCGCAAAAGATTAAAATGATATTGTATGGTTAATGGGACAGCGGTCTTTCCGCATTACGTACATACGATGTTCAAGCTCCCAACTGCAGATAAGGTATAATGAATCTTTCTATAATGATCTATTAATATATGTATAATGCTTTTCCGAGTTACTAAAAGGAATAAGACGTATACATTAGTGCTTAGTGTTTACGTCTCTACGCAAATAGACCATTCATTAAGTGATGCACGTCAGGACCTGTAGTATGTCAAAGATCTATGTGAAAATACAGAATTTGGCAACCGCCAAAATCGTGATTTTAGTTCATTATGGTACACTAAATGTGGTTGGTTAACTGGTTCAATTGAACGGGAAAGATTATTTTGTTGAACATGGCTACTTTTTTGTAACCAAACCGAAACGTGGTCGAAATTATACGGATTTAAAAAATCTACCGCGCGCTATTGAACGGCATTCTAAGTCTAAAGAACACATTTCATCGTTGTGCAAATTTAAATTATTTGGAAAACAAAATATTGCTACTGCTGTAGACAGCGCGCGCAAAGATGCAATTATTGCCTATAATAATGAAGTTAGAAAAAACCGCAAAAATTTAAGAAAATTGATAGACGTAACAATATTTTTAGCATCACAAGATTTAGCTTTTCGGGGACACAATGAGACTTCAGATTCTTTTAATCGTGGAAATTATAAAGAATTACTCGAACTCTTTAGTAAATATGAACCTAGTTTTAATAAATTTGTTAGTAGTAATATTTTTTCGGGTACATCTAAATCTATACAAAATGATTTAATAGATTGTATTTCTTTGTTATTGAAAGATTTTTGGAGTTTTTTGACGTATCATCCGGTCGAACAGCTGAAGATTTATTTTATTACAGTAGCCTCCCTTGAACAAAACGTCACGGGCCGCCACTGTTAAAGACTTCCAAATTTTCCATTCAACTCGATGAATCAACTTTACCAAATAACGAAGCACTACTCTTGGCTTACGTCCGATTCATAAAAGAAGAAAAAAATTGTCAAGAGTTATTATTTGCAAAAAATTTGGAAACCGATACAAAGAGAGAATCCATATTTAATACCATGCACGTTTTTTTTTCAGAAGAAAGAAATGACGGGGCGTCATAAGGGTTTCATTGCGCATTTAAAACAAGCAGTACCAAATGTACTCGCTGCACGTTGTGTTATTCATCGTCAGCACTTGGTTGCAAAAAATCTTAATGAACGCCTGCATATGTCGCTCCATTACATTATTAGCAGTCAACAAGATAAGAAGCAATTCATTAAATGAGAGATTATTTCAGCAACTTTGTAGTTAAAATGTAGCAGACTATAGTCGCTTGCACACAGACGTACGATGGCTCTCCAAAGGTACTTGTCTGAATCGGTTTTTCAATCTATTTGACTCACAAGGAGTAGGCAAAAATTGCGAAACACAAAATTAAATGAGTCGTATATCATTTGAAAGAGGGAGTTAAGAGTAGAAAACCTGTAAACGGGTTTGAGTGGATGGGCCTTAATTTTTGAGATATGAAGATATCTTCTAAAAACATTAATCCCTGTAACTTAAGTACAAAAGTACATGCGCAGTGCATTATGTCTAAATGGATCGATCAGTAAAGCGACAAATCAAAGCTATAGTTAGTAAAGTGAATGCGGGTTTTCAAACCCCGAAGATGGAAATTTTCTTTTTGACTCTCAGTATTTATTAATTTATGGTTTAGAAAAAGAAAACGCATTTTTATATATATTTTGAAATGAAAAAGAAGACTTAACAGATAGTATTATGTATTGTAAAAGTAATACTTTGGTGCGGTAATTGCAAATATATCACTATTTGAAATATTTTCGTATATATAATGGATAAACTTGATTTGATTTACATTGATTTCTCCAGGCAATTTGTTAAGAATGAAACGGCCAAAGTAGTCGCTAACAAATTATTTGAAAATTTAGTAAGTTATTTAATAAAGGCACGGTTGTTGAAGAGGTTGAATGTTATTTGCCTGACAATGAGGAAATGGATATAAATATAGAAAATGAATCAGTGGCAGCAAGTACCTCAACAGTTGATGAAGAATATATACCACCGGTAAAAATGGTTAAACAGGACAAAGTACCTTTCGAAATGAAATTAACTCAACATTCCACCCCAATAATTGCATTTTTCGATTTGTTGCATCTTCCAGGTGGGCGTTAGATTTATGAAAGAATATAAAATTTCAAATCGCCGTGTCGTACGATATCTATCCGAATAAGAAATTGCATCACTGATGAAATTATGAACTCCGCCGTGCGGATTTTTTTATGAGAGCCGCCTGATATAAATTTTGCGGAAACACTGCAGCCTTCTTTATTATAAAACTAGAATGATAAGCAACAGTCATTATTATAGCAGACGCGTTTCGTGCATACATATTATTTTCATTACTATTATTTACAAAAAAGACGAGAAGAAAACCAAGGAACTATTAATATACAATATATCTACAAAAATGCACGTGTGCGACGATTTCGTAGCTCATTTTCTTTCTTTTATTTATTAATAAATAATTATTACATTGTATTATAATTGTTTTTTTCCATTGTTGTGTATATGAAAGTTGTATATGTTATTAGTGATTATTAGTAATCACATATGTTACGAATAAAAATAAAAAAAAATTAATGGTGATGATAATAGAAAAATAATGTCCTAAAGAAGGGCTCGAACCTACTCCACTTACTGGTAAAATTTGTAATTCCTGCCCTCAACTAATCGGGCTACACATACAATAAACAACCGTATACATATATTTCTTCTTAAGCTACAAACGTTAATGTTTTTAGATAATATTCTTCATATCTCAAAAATTAAGGCCCACGCACTCAAACCCATTTACAGTTTTTATACACTTACTTTCCTCTTTCAAATAATATATGACTCATTTAATTTTGTGTCAGTACGGGAATTCCTTCAAAACAGAGACGATGAATCTTCATCGTCTCTGTTTTGCGGGAAATTGAAACTTGATTGCGTCCAAACATGACATCGCTTTTTGACAGACCTTTTTAAAATATTTAATGACGTTAATTTACACTTGCAAGGTGATGAGTTGAATTTAATAAAAACAAAAAACGTCATAGCTGCTTTTGTGGGAAAGCTTCTCTCCAAAGGAAATCTAGAAAGAGGTGAATACAGCCACTTTCCGACATTATTTTAAATATGAATATACCAAACTGGGTTTTAGACCCTTTCGCAAATGCAGATACAGCAGAATCATCAAATTTAGAAGAAGAATTCGTAGAAGTCACAAGTAATGGAGAATTAAAAGTAAAATTCAGAAATGGATGCCAAGAGTACTGGCTCCAAAACTCAATATCAGCTTTCCACCCGGGTTTGTGGAAAATAATACAGACGTTTTTAATTGTTATGTGTTATGACATTTTTAATTGTTATGTAAACGTGGGTTTAGTGCAGTAGCTGATTTACTGTCTAAGAAAAGGAATAGACTGCAGATCACTGAGCGTGGTAATTTGCTACTGATGTTAATTAAATTGAAACCCTGCATTAACAAATTGTACATTTCGTATGGTCTTTGTCTGAATTAAATGTTTTTATTATAATATGTTTTTCTATTTTTAAATAATTAATAATCACGACCCTCAGCCACGACCACGAGTATCACGATTACACACACAGATAGAGAGATAATTAATTTTTAATTTGTAATTATTAATAGATATCTGTCTATTAGACATATAAAATTGGTATAATTAACTACAGGGTGCGGCAGGGAAACTTGCTGATTTGAATTGGACGCCAATGAGCGAGGCGTGGTCAGAAAGGGGTGGGGAGGGTCCCATCAGAAAGAGGGGGTTTTGAAGTTTTGTTACCCCAAATGACATTTGTCATCATGCGTTGGACAAAGGAACAGCGTGCGTTCGCCGTCGAGGCCTATTTTTCCAACGGTCATTCGGTGGTCGCCACCCAACGTGCCTTCCGAACTCGGTTCGATATTCATCCCGCGGGTCCCGTTCCTGGCCGGCAATCGCTTGTTTCGTGGGTGAACACATTTAGGGAAAGTTGGAGTGTTGAAAAAAAAGGCCCAGGAGGTCAACGGACATCCAGAACTCCAGAAAACGTCGAAAGGGTAAGGGAGTCGTTTTTGCGCTCTCCCCGGCGTTCGGCGCGTAAACACGCTGCTGCTCTGGGGATTTCTGATCGCACAGTGAGACGAATTCTTCACAAGGAACTCCAGTTTCATCCCTACAAACTGGCTGTGGTCCAAAAGTTGAGTGAACGCGATTTCGCTTCTCGCCAAACTGCATGTGAAGCGCTCAGTAACTTGCCAGACGACGCTCTCGTGTTTTTTAGTGATGAGGCCCACTTTCACATTTCCGGCTGTGTTAACAAACAAAACATGCGGTATTGGAGTAATGTCAATCCTCGCGAACTTCATGACATTCCACTTCATTGTGAACGTGTTACTGTGTGGTGTGCATTGTCGAGGGGTAGCAATAATAGGGCCTCATTTTTTCGAGGAAGATGAACGCGCTGTTACTGCTGTGAATGCAGTTCGCTACAGAGAAATGATTGAGACATTTTTTCTTCCACAACTTGAAGAAATGGATCTTGGGGACGTATGGTTCCAACAGGACGGAGCCACGGCGCACACAGCGAGAACTTCGATGGAGCTTTTGAGGGAACACTTTCACGAGCGCCTGATATCCTTGAGGGGTGACGTACCGTGGCCGCCGCGCTCCCCCGATTTGGCACCTTGCGATTTTTTTTTATGGGGATATCTTAAATCCATCGTTTACAACGACAAACCCCGGACCCTGCAACACCTGAAGGACAACATCCGCCAAGCCATCGCCAACATTCCCGTCGATATGCTCGAAAGAGTGGAACGCAACTTTAAATCTAGGGTTGATCAGTGTATCACGAATGAGGGCCGCCATTTGCCCGATGTCATTTTTAAAACCACTTAAAACAAAAATTCAGAATATGTACTATACGAGACAAAAAGAATTAAATCGATATTTGAAGTACTTTTTCTTTTATTGACTTTTCAAATCAGCAAGTTTCCCTGCCGCACCTGTATTATGTAAACGGGGGCTTTGGAATTTTTTTTTCTTGTAAAGGGCGGTAGTCCATAAAAGTTTTGGAACCTATGCTCTAGATCAGTGATTCCCAAAGTGGTCCAGGTGGACCCCCAGGCGTGACAAAAAAATGGGGGTTCACAATTCGTAAGCGGGAGTCCACGAAAATTTATCCGGTTCCGATAGTGAAGAACTAAAATGTTGGCTTCAGTTCACCTATCAATGTAGGCAGATAATATTTTAAGAAGCTCAGCGACTGTTACTTGTAAAAACTTGCATATTCCATATTCAGTACAACGTGTCGAGACTTGCAAAGCGCTGCCGCTGCGCCGTCCGCAATGCTTGTTCAGACGTGCAAAGGGACGAAGTACGACTTGTGGTGTGTGTGCTTGCATGAATATGTTTGATTCTTCACCAATATAAATACGAATGCCACGGATAATCGTTACTCATTTGTTTCCCGAATTTCGAAAAGAAAAGTAAAGTGAATCGATGTTAGAGGTAACTGCAATTCACTGACAACACCTAGTAGCGAAAAATTTGAGTGCGAAATTGCACCAATCGCTTCAATTTGTGATTAATGTAGTTAACAAAATAAGAAGCAATGCATTGAATACGCGTTGATTTGCACAATTGCGCGATGAAAATGATGAAGACTTCCAACGATTGCTCTTACATACTGAAGTACGCTTTCCTCACTTTTTGAATCAGTTTTAGAGTTTCTGGAAAGTAAAGATCCAGATTTAAAATAAAACCTGATCAATTTGAAAGCAGACATCGCGTATTTGACAGATTTGTTCAAAAAATTTAATGACATTAACTTACAATTACAAGGGGACAGCCTCAATTTAATAAAAACAAAGGGTGTAATTTCAGCTTTTCTTGGAAAATTGAAATTTATGAAGCAAAATATTAGTCGGCGCGAATTTTCCCAGTTTCCAAACTTGTCTCAGGTAGAATGCCTTGAGGAAGATAGTCACACATACGTACAACATTTAATTGCCCTGCATGATGACTTTAAAATCAGATTTGAAGATATTCTGACGATGGAAATACCACCGTGGATCATAAATCCACTTGATGAAACGGAAGTGGAGAATGTGATATTACAAGAGGAGCTACTCGAGCTTAGCACTAATGAGGAACTGAAGGTGAAATTTAAAAGAGGGTATCAAACATTTTGGCTGCAGGCAGAAATACCCGAAAAATATCCTGGACTGTGGGGAATTGCGAGAAAGCTTTTGATAGCGTTTCCCTCGTCATATCTTGTCGAGAAATGTTTTAGTGTCGTTACAAACCTTTTAACAAAAAAAAAAAAAAAGGAACAGATTGAATATCACAGAACGGGGAGATTTGCGGTTATTTCTAACAAAACTGAAGCCAAATATTGATAATTTGCTGTCAATCCATCAAGTACATCCCTCCCACTAAAATTATGACTATTTTGTGATTGTCATTGTAGAAGTTACGTTACGTTATTAATATTTAATTTTAATTATATTACGACTGTTATCAAATTACAATGTAATAAACAATAATAATTAATAGTGTAATGATTACATATTTGAATAAATACAACACAAGGAAATATACAATTTTTGTTTTTATTTTTACCACTCCGAATGGGGAGTTTTCTAAATAAAATATGTGAGAATTGATTGGTTTCTTGTGCTGTGAGTAGATGGCAAAGGAGTAAAGTTGGATGGAATCACTTTTTTGATTGGCTAACTTGACTTTTTTGACATCCACTCACAGCACAATCAATTAATTAATTAACCAATAACTCAGCCGCAACGCAAATTTCCATAGTTAGATATTAAAAAGACTAAAAAGACTAATGAAAATATAAATACTTTCAAAGCAAAAGTCCAAAAACTTCTTTTAAATAAGTGTTGCTATTCAATAGATGAATTTTAGTTGTTATTAATTAGGATCTTGTTTTACTTTTAGTTTTTGTTATTACTAGATTAAGAATTACTTTCTGTTATTGGGCTTACGTTAATTTGATTTTCGATTTATTTTCTTATATATAGTTTATTTTTTTCTCAATTTTCTGTGAATTATTTTTTCTTTTTTCTTTTTGACTTATCTAATTATTATTATTATTATAGATTAATAAACATATTCTATTCTATTCTATTCTATTATCTTCAAATTTTTTGTCGAGTTTTGGGAATATGGTAGAAATGTAGCTGCAGGGGGTCCACCGGAACCAGCAAAACTTTCAAAGTGGTCTATGAGAAAAAAAAGTTTGGGAGCCTCTGCTCTAGATTGAATAAAAATTCTAAATTTTGATAACCAAGGAAACGTAAACTAACAAATCATATGTTTGTAGACTCAGAAAATTACGCAGAATCCAAATATGCAAAAATACACGTATAAATTCCCCGTTTAAAATTGTAAATCAGTTTTTATTTCCGGTAAAATCGAAAGCGATAAAAAATTATAAGTTGGATCAAATGATTGGAAATTTACGGTAAATAGTACATTCCGAATTTTATTAAAAAATATCAATAAATCAAAAAGTTATCCGCCGGGTCATCCTGTATTCTAGCGAAAATTTCCAGCGTATATTTCGAAATATTTAAATACATACCACATGATGTATGTATAAACAACCGAATATATGACTAAAACAACGGAATTTTTTATCGACAAAAACACTTTGGAATCGCTGTTGGTTGAACTCAGAAATTGTTTTTAAAATACATAACATAATAATCAGTATTGCTGTTGTATTAACGAATATACTGAATAATATTTTACATATTCGTACAATTGTTTTTGTTTGAAAAGAATTAAAAAAAAAACAAACCGATAATGCACGAAGTGCACCTTCTTGCATTTTAATCAATTTATGTTGCCCACTGGTTTGTTTTTGCAAGAGCGCGGTATATCTATATAGTTTATGAATATGAAGAAAAACAATTGAAATGAAATTTTTCAATAAATTAAAAGAAAACTAACTAGGCACAAATTGATGAAGAAAGAAACATTATCGTCAACTACTTCAACTTAAAACAAACTCAAAAAAAAATTACTTGTTGAGATTCCTTAATAGTAAATACTTTTTAAGTTACCTTATCTTTTCTTCTTTAGTATCACCTCTTCACGGATATAGAATTTCAATAACAATAGGTCTATCTTCCGAAGTACGGCTTAAACCTTCACTTCACTGACTAAAATGCAAACTGATCCTATTTCTTGTACTTGCACACGACTGCACGGCTCCGTTTTTCCTTCGCCTAGTGTAGTCCCCAAAATCAGTAGGATAGTGCGTGTGACAAGTCAGTTCTTGTGATATACTAGTAACAGCAAGTAAAGTAAGTATTTATGTACAACATACACCGTTATTAGTACATGAATATGTGCAGTAATAATATAATACAATGGTTATGTGCTTTTCTGTGTACCGTCAATAACAGAGTTGTTTGAGTTTGGGTTTAGTCTTGGGTATTATCAATTGTAATTATTTGTTTTGCATATGTATTTATGTCTATATTAATCTTTATTATTCTTCGTTATCTTTTAAGTGGTGGTCGCAATGTATAAATCCTGTAACATCGTGAAAATATCGTCAATAATCCTCAGAACTGCATGTACATCGTACGTGTATTCGAGTTGGTCTAAAAATCGAACGGGGGCAGTAGTATCTATGTAATTGTAAGAATACTCGCTAGTATATCTGTAACGTAAATGAAAAGCTAAATAAACGTCAAATAAATTATCTATCAGAGGTTAATAATAAGCTACATATATTTGCCGACTACTCACAGTAAAATCGTCAACTAGATACCTTAACATTTGGGTGTATCGAAAGGATTCTTAAAAACCTCACAGTTTGTTAGGAGATGGTGTAGCCAGCATGATTAGCTTTAAGATGGATTATGTCTCATGCTGTGATCTCCCTCGAAAATTGGTCAAATTAACACTTAAACTTCTTGTTTTTTTAATAAAAGTTGCACTATTTTATCCCATAGAGTAAGACTTCGAAGTAAAATATCATATTTACCAGTATATACATAAAATATTGCTTTCCTCCTAGTGGTATCCCTAATTCATGTTAAATGGTATAACAATTTAATCATGATTACAAGTCAATTTGCGGGTACAGTATAGATGTTACAGTCAAAGTAATTAATCCAGCAATTATGTATAACATCTGGTCATTATACATATACAGGGTGAAATTCAGAAAAATGTATACAAAATGTCGTTATTGACAGACATGCATGTTTCGCTGTCACCTACAGCTCATCAGTGTCACTCGACGACATTTGTAATTTACGCTCAAAGCGTATATATGCTAATGCACCCTTGATAATAATGTATGAGAGTTATACGATTTTAAACTCCTTATTTTAGCGAAGATATTTGCTAATTTGTCAATTTAGATTTACAAATATGTTCAGATCCGAATACAAATTTGAAAACATATTGACTGAAGCCGCGAAATTAGCGTTTAACGTCATATTAATTGATGAAATTCAGAAAAATGTATACAAAATGTCGTTATTGACAGACATGCATGTTTCGCTGTCACCTACAGCTCATCAGTGTCACTCGACGACATTTGTAAAATCGTATAACTCTCATACATTACTATCAAGGGTGCATTAGCATATATACGCTTTGAGCGTAAATTACAAATGTCGTCGAGTGACACTAATGAGCTGTAGGTGACAGCGAAACATGCATGTCTGTCAATAACGACATTTTGTATACATTTTTCTGAATTTCATCAATTAATATGGCGTTAAACGCTAATTTCGCGGCTTCAGTCAATATGTTTTCAAATTTGTGTTCGGATCTGAACATATTGGTAAATCTAAATTGACAAATTAGCAAATATCTTCGCTAAAATAAGGAGTTTAAAATCGTATAACTCTCATACATTCATATACAGGGTGTTCCTAAATATCATGTATTTTGTGCCTAAAATTTCATATAAACATAGGTCTGGAAACGCTTCGTTACCAATCTGCAGGGTGTTGAAATTTAAAGATTTTTTCACTTTTTACTGTATAGCTCCTACAGTTTTTGAGATATTTTGCTCAAATTTGGAAGGTAGGTTACGCTATAAGGCCTGCATCATTAGCCATGCCAAATGATGATGCCCTCTTTTCCCACCATGAACTTTTTTGCGATGCGCCACTGCTAGATTCTAAAATACGCAATAAATTTTCTGTCTTGTTTAGAAACTTTTTGATCTCTTGTATTTTTTTCTTATCTCTGACCGTTATCGAGAAAAAAAATAGAAAACAATTTTCTGTAATTCGCCAGAGAAAATTAAATTTTTTAAAATGGTCTAGCAGGCTCTGGCTTTATTCAGATAATCACTTGAGTTTATTAATTTGACAACTGACATTAGAAATCGTAACTTGTGTCTGTATAAGTAAAGTTTTAAATTGCAAACTGTAAGGTGTAAAAGTGTTTTAAATACTCGTTATAATTTTCGTATTAATTCAGTATTCGAAGTATTGTCCTTGTTCTATTCGTATTCCGTCTGAGTTTATATTTATATTTTCTGGTTTTTCTGTTCTTGCCATTACTTTTGTTTTTTGCGTATTGATTTTCATGCTGTTATTTTCCAGTACGTCTTTCCAAATTTCTAGATTCCTGTATAGTAGAGCTGTTATCCGGATCCGGATAATTTTGGATCCGAATAATTTACTATCCGGATATCCGGATCTGAGTGCTATCCGGATCCGCTATCTGAAACCTCGGATCCGGATCCGCTATCCGATATCTCAGATCCGGATCCGCTATCCGAAACCTCGGATCCGGATCCGCTATCCGATACCTCCGATCCGGATCCGCTATCCGAAGCCTCAGATCCGGATCCGCTATCCGAAATCTCGGATCTGGATCCGCTTCTTGAATTCGGATATACTATTCAGTGCTGGGATCTAGATCCGATAACTATACATAAAACATACAAATTATTATCGAACAACTGAATGGTAATTAGTAATTACCATTAAATTAATTACCATTAAATTAATTACCATTAAAGTAATTAGTAATTACCATTCAGTTGTTCGATAATAATTTGTATGTTCTATGTATAGTTATCGGATCTAGATCCCAGCACCGAATAGTATATCCGAATTCAAGAAGCGGATCCGGATCCGAGGTTTCGGATAGCGGATCCGGATCTGAGGCTTCGGATAGCGGATCCGGATCTGAGGTATCGGATAGCGGATCCGGATCCGAGGTTTCGGATAGCGGATCCGGATCCAAGGATTCGGATATCCGGATAGTTTTGGATCCGGGTATCCGGATCTCAATTTTGTCGGATATCTACAGCACTACTGTATAGTTGTTCTTCAGTTGATGCCATGATTACTACATCATTAGCGTAGGCACACTCTTTTATGTCAATTGGTTGTAGATTTTTCTATGCTGCAATTAGTTATTGTATTACATTCCCTTATCATAAAATCCATAAATACTGTGAACAGCACTGGGCTCATCCCTCCTCCCTGGTATCATATGATTTCCAATATTGTTGCCAGCCAAACCAAAACTTGATCAATCCTATCTTTTCTTCAAACTCATCCCGAACTCGTTTCTCTATACTTGCTATTTTAATGGTTTCGTTACCACAGAAGATCGCCAGACTTTAAATTCAAGATGGCAACTAAATTCAAGATGGCAACTAAATTCAAGATGGCAACTAAATTTAAGAATGTACTCCACAAAACGTATGCGAGCATGTATGAGCCTTTCCTAAATTTAGTACTTCTTCAGTAAATGGTTTAATTTCAAGTGTGGGTAAGTCATTTGATTGGGAAGGCCTGCTCCACAAATGACGCAGTTGCTTGCGAATGGTGGTTGAATCACCACGTGAGCCACTTTTCCATCAAGCATGGTAAAATACAGCAGATGACGGACTATAATTACAACCTCTCCTCAACGGAATAATATATGAATATTTTAAAAGGAAGCGTAGGTTATTCGAATAAATTTTTAACCAACTCTGTTATTTATGATAAAAAGTGTTTGAACATTTTCTCTATGTGAAAATCCCTTTGCACCTTCTTTTTTCACGATCGCGGTTAAATTTCAAGGCTTGTAGTGGAGCAAACTCGATTAGAATCAGCAAGACCCCTCCTGATGCACTACAAAAAATTAAAATCCACCCCTGCCTTGTAGTCACGGGTAAAATGCAACACTTTGCTGGACTACTGACCGAAAGAGGCTTTTTTAAAATAAAATAACTCTCTATGAATGTATGGTGTAATCTTCGACTTTGAATCAAAGTTAATTTAGTGTGGGGTGGGCGCTTTTTACGGTGCCTAATACACACACAGTTTAGATGTTCACTGTTAAACGTTTAGAGGTCACCCTGGTATGAATGTCTCCGTCTTCAAATAATAATTTGACATTCAGTTGAGTTAAAGCGTGACTTGTGGCCAACTGCATGGCTGCGTGTTATCCATTCAAGAAGAAAAAAGACACATTACATATAAAATATCTCAAGAAACTAATTTGTTACGTTCGCTATCTAATTATTAACAAATTGCTTAGTAATTATCAATTTATTATCGCTGTTATATTAAACTATGCCCTATAAAAATTCTAATGTGAACTAAATTTATTAAATTACTGAAATATTCCAAACAAACGTATACTATTAATATTTTAATACTAGTCAAGCAACAGGAACTAATAGAAATATTAGCCATATTACACGTATGTCAAGAAATTATGTATATTTATTTTATATATTTGAATTTCTACAGCAGAGCAAACCCAGAAAACTTGTAGCATAAATACACAAAAAAGAAAAAGACTAAACACATACGTATAGCCTTGATACGTAAATAACTGTTATTGAGACATTTGATATCTTCCAAATTATGTTAAAAGTTTATAGTGTTGCCATTTACAAAAACACATTTTAAGTACACACAGAAAAATGCATATTTACCTTAAATAAATTTGTCTTGGAGCAAATAAATCTACGTTTTGAATATTCGCAAGCCAAAAACTTCTTAAAGCAAGAAAACAGTTGTTTTAACAGCATGGTCTTGACGTAAGAGGTTAGCAGTCTTAGATGGAACTACTTTTAGTTTACACTTAAGATTATCGTTTACTTGCATTAAAACCATTAGTCTTGGTGCAAATGTTGTTTAAGGATAGTAATACTTACCTTAAAAACACAACGCTTTATACAAGGATAAATACTTATTTCTATCAAATAAAAAGTACCTATTATTTATTTGAAATAAATTCTTGGTTTGACAAAGGTTTATGGGAAAAACAAGTACATAGTTTTAACCATAGATAATGGTATTATAGATGGGTATGTTCCATATACTGTTTTGAGGCCGTAATGAGACATCTATGGATGTGTTATGAAAGCTTATGAGGAACCGCGGGCTTCTTAAACGGTATACTAGAGCATACTAAAGTTTAAAATTTTAATTATCAGTGAATCTACGTTGAGTGCGGTTTCCCATATTAGGTATATGGGAAACTGCACGCAACGTAGACTCCCCGATGACGAAGGTAAAGAGAATCGATTTACCGCTTACACTATTGGAAGAAGTTGGAGTTTGTTTTCTGTATACTTTGAAGAGTAATATGCTGTGTTTTTAAAACTTCTCACAAAAGTGTGTGTGGTAAAAAGATTTGAAGGTATAAAATGGAAATAATACACATATTTTTTTTTTCGTGTTTAATTATAATTACCAACATACCTATATATAAATTAAATCGTGCATATATAAAGTTATTAAAATACCCTACATTTAGCAATTAGAAAATAAATTGTGTACGTTAAGCATTTATTAAAATAATTCCTGTGTGCTGCAATATATTTTCGCAATAATAACAAAGTAAAGTATATACATATAAAACTACATTTGAAGATACAATTCCAAAAATACGTTATGGGCATTATGCATTTGTGAAAAGTGGGTTTTATTATTACTTATAAATGTCTTCAAGATTATTTAACCGGTGTGTATTTCTTATGATATTTTTCTTTTCTTTGGGTCTTCCGGTTTAGTAAATAATAGAAATGGTCTTTTACGTTTCAGAAATTATATTATTTCCTTTTTCATACTCCATCATATAATTATTTCCATTTTTTCACCTTTGCGGTGCTGTCAAAGTAATTTTTAATAACATTTAGTATTCAAAATTTTAAAAGACACATTAATACATATTACAAATCGACAAACAAACATATACTCTTGTATATGTTTGTTTAAAAAAAATTACTTTGACAACACCGCAAAGGTGAAAAAATGGAAATAATTAAATGATGGAGTATGAAAAAGGAAAAAATATAATTTCCGAAACATAGAAGACCATTTGTATTATTAACTAAACCGGAAGACCCAAAGAAAAGAAAAAATATTATTTATAGACGTTATTTAAACTATTTTCTATTTTTATACTCCCTTTGTTTGTTCGCACAAATTCTGGCTTGTTGAAATATAACATCGTTTCTGTTTTGCCTGTCATCCTGTCCTCGCAGTACTCTATTTAAACCTACGCACCAATTGTGGCAGACAAACTTAATAAAAGAATTTAGTATGATGTTTTTAATGTCTTCGCGGTGACCACATGAATTGCTGAAAGGATAACACACATGTTCATCAATAAAAGATATAATGTGCAATGCCTTAGCTTGGCAAACTACTTGTGGTAAAAGGGCCCGAGTAAAATTATAAAGTTTGCACATGTACTGCATAAATATTGGCGTGCAATATTTCATTTTCATTGGAATGCCATTTGAAGATTCCTTTTCAACAACAAGATCATTCAAAAATTTGATCTTTACAAAATATTTGACTTTTACAATCTTCACACTGCGATAATTTCTTTATATTTCTGGTTATAAACCCACTCACATAACCGATGCTAACTTTATCAATATAAGATTTGTTGTCACTTACACAAATACTTCTGTTGACAAATGACAAATGCAACCATGCAATGAATTGCTAACCGTCGATAAGATTGACCACCTTTCTTACCCGCGACGCGCGTCATGATCTCAGTCGTCATCTATTGATGTGTTATAGAACTAAAAACCCGGTTTCAGTAGCTGCCATTTAACATAACCACCCATGGTTTTAACGGTGCCTTATTTGCAGATAAGGAGGAAGTTTTAGAAATCATAAAATATGAGGTATATAATTTTCAGAAGTTCCGCCTTATTTGCAAATACACCGCGCCATTACCATACCAATTACACCGCGCCATAGGTCTAACAATTTTTTTCGTTACATTTACTTGTTCTATCCACTAATGTTTATAAAAATAAGAAGGTCTCAGCAAAAAAGCCAACATAGTTTATTGCACAGTAATGTAAGAGTTTCCATTATAATATCTAGGTACTTACAATGATTTAGAGTTCCTTTAAAGATCACAACTACCAAAATACTTACAATCGATCCAAATACTTTTCAACGTTACTAACTGGTCCACAATGCGTTAAATAAATGACTGCTTAGAAATCCCTCATTACAAAGTGTTTAATCTAAGATTTAAGTAAAACGCTGGGTTGCTTTTAATGCTGGTACTTTTCTAGAGAGGTGTACGTATGTGTATCTCTAACAAAAATCTAAAAGAAAAAGTGAAAAAATCCCTTACCACAAAAATTAAAAGATACAAATCTAAATACGTATTTCGGCAACTAAGTTGCCATCTTCAGTAGAAAACAATTACTAACTTGTTGCCCTTGTCGGCTTTAACGTAAAAACAGTCTTTGGTTCTGAGATTTTTAATTGTGTTCCATTCATTATTTACTGTAAATTGTTTGTGCTGCAGTAGATTTTCCCGGATTTGAACCTTACAGGCACCCCACACGAAAGATTTTGCAGAATCTGAAAAACCTTTGATACAGGTCTCGATGCCCGCAATAATCTCCTCCATCGGAACCTTACTGCTTGGCAAACAATATTTTAGACCTTTGTCTAATAATTTTAATTCTTTAACATTAAAATTCTCAGATGACTGGTTGACGACTAGTGTTTCTTTCATAGAATCATCGACCCTAGGTTTCTGGACCTGCGGAACAAGTTTGTTAAATTTCTTATTTAAAGTACGAATTTTAATGTTGAGTTTGTGATCGCAAATTTCAACGACGTTTCTATGAAAACGACACCAGTCTTCGTATTCGTGATTATTTAAGTTTTTGGTTAAACATAAAAGCAAATTATATAAATCAAGTTCTAACTTACTTTGTTTACTGTACTGATATTTAATTTCCGAATTCAGCCATTTGGTTTTCGCGTGAAAAATTACTTGGTTACTACTTTTACAATTCGACGATACATCAACTTTTATGAATTTAGGAAAAACTTTCAACAATAAAATCTCACTCCTTAGACTGTGGAACGTGTTGTACTCCGTGTGTATCTCTGCTTGATCACTAAAATATGCATATGAGCAATATGAGCTATCTGTTTGCCTTATTGGTATGTTCTAACTTACCTTGCACAATTGTAAATGTAAATTTTATACTTGCTAAGAAATGTTTTTACTATCCCATATATAGGAATTAATTCCCCTATAGCATTTTCGTCCAAGCTTATGAACTTTGCTTCATCATTCCGATTATCGTAAAAGAAAGTAATAGTTTCTTATTATTAATACCTTGAATTAATAAAACATAGGTTGAATGCGATGAAAAATACACGACATTAGAGGTTGTGCTACCTGAATATCTTTTCGGTTCTATATATATATATATATATATATATATATAGGGAGTAAAAAGTAAATTAATGGGTAAATCGGTCTGTGATAAAAGAAACCAAGTATTTATAATCCTCAAATTTTCGATATTTAATTATATCATCCTCAGGAGGTTACACTAAAATACAATGAGTATTTGAAACAAAGAGTTAAGTCAAAAAATATAAAATACTTACAATAAATTTAAATTACAACACAAAACATTTTAAAATTGCGACAGTCAAAAAGGAAATAACGTATAAAATTTAACAATACGTCGAAATAAATAAAAGGCAAGGACAACCATAAAGAAAACAATTTTTTTTTATGTATATCGTTGAAGTTTGTAAATATAAAAGCAAACTTTGCAAAGTTCAACGATATACATAAAAAAAAATTGTTTTCTTTATGGTTGTCCTTGCCTTTTATTTATTTCGACGTATTGTTAAATTTTATACGTTATTTCCTTTTTGACTGTCGCAATTTTAAAATGTTTTGTGTTGTAATTTAAATTTATTGTAAGTATTTTATATTTTTTGACTTAACTCTTTGTTTCAAATACTCATTGTATTTTAGTGTAACCTCCTGAGGATGATATAATTAAATATCGAAAATTTGAGGATTATAAATACTTGGTTTCTTTTATCACAGACCGATTTACCCATTAATTTACTTTTTACTCCCTACGAAGTACGGTCGATACTCCTGCCCAAATATATATATATATATATATGGCTGTACATCCCTTTCGGGATTGTAGCCACCCCGTGGGGTCCTATTGACTAATGTCAGTATGGATCGTCACTCCATTCCACTTCCACTTCACGCATTCTTCCTTTACCACTCCTCATAACTTGTTGCTTCTTCTACCACTCTCCTCCACTCTCGCCTGTCCTGCATTTTCTCTTTCCATCTTGTAATTTTCATACTTCTTATGTCGTTGATTACCTGTTCTTCCCATTTTAGCTTAGGTCGTCCTCTTCTTCTTGATTGGGGTTTCCATTTCGTTATTCTTTTAACTATTGCGTTGTCACACATGCGATTTATATGCCCATACCATCTTATTCTTTTTGATTTAATTATCTTTACTATATTTTGTTTCTCTAGTATTTCATCAATCTCTTGGTTTGTCAATCTTCTGTAGTGTTCTTGGTCTATTTTCTTCCCTCCAAATATTTTCCTTATTATCCTTCTTTCGAAAATGTTTAAGTTTTCTTCGTCTTTGCTTGACATACATATATTTTCTGCGGCATACATTACGACCGGTCTTATTGTAGTTTTATATATTCTTAATTTCGTTTTTTTTGCTGAGAGACTTGTTGTTCATTAACATTTTGTATCTATAGTATGCCTTGTATCCCGATTGTATCCTTTGGTCTATTTCTTCCTTCCTATTGTTCTTATTATTTATTAGGATTCCTAAATACTTGAAACTGTCTATTTCCTCCATATCATAACTTCCAATTTTTATACTTCTTTTGCTGTTTCTTTTTTCACTCTTGCATACGTGCATATATTTGGATTTTTCTGGATTGACCTCTAATCCTCTCTTTCGTGCCTCTTGGGTAATTCGCACTATTGTTTCTTCTAGACCTCTTCTGTCCCGCGCTATCACAGCAATATCATCCGCATATGCTACCACTTCTATCGACTTCTCTATTATGGTTCCCTGTATTTCACACTCCCGCATTATTCCTTCCAATGCTATATTAAATAGTGTCGCTGACAACCCGTCGCCCTGTCGCACTCCTGTATTAATACATACTTCCTCCGTCATTCCCTCAAACGTATGTACAGCTGCTTTCGAGTCCGTCATTGTCATCTCTATTAACTTTAAGATTTTTTCCGGTATGCCTAGGTTTTTTGCATCTGTAATAATACTTTCTCTTTTTAGCGTATCAAATGCCTGCTTAAAATCTATAAATACTATCTCCACCTCAATTCCTTGTTCGGTGCATTTCTCCACTATTTGTTTCATTTTGTATAGCATCTACTGTCGATCTGCCTTGTCTAAATCCATTCTGGTATTCTCCTATCCCTATTTCTGTAAATATCCTCAGTCTCTTCAGAATCAATGTAGTTAGCACTTTGTAGGTTACATTTAATAGCGTTATTCTTCTGTAATTTTCACAAACCGTTGTATCTCCTTTCTTTGGTATAGGTATTATAATTCCGGATTTCCACTGCTCAGGCATTGTTTCATTCCTCCATATTAGTTTTATTAGCTCATAAATTCTTTGCTTAACTTCCTTTCCTCCGTATTTTATAAGTTCACCATAGATGTTATCTGGTCCTGCTGCTTTTCTTTGCTTTAAGTGTTGAATTGCCTCATTACACTCATCCTCTGTAGGCTCCTTTATTTCATCTGCCTTTTTCAAGTTTTCGTCTTCGTACTCCTGATTCTTGTCTTCGCTCTCTCCTATTACTGTTATTTCCCTCATATATTTTTGCCATTTTTCTTTACTAACGTTGGATATGTTCGCGTTCTTCCGTCTTTGTTTCCTAATTTGCTCATATAATTTCGTATTGTTTTTATTATCATTTTCTATTTCATCCATTATTTCTTGACACCATTTTTGTTTTTTACATCTCATTATTTTTTATGCTTCTCTCCTTATATCTTTGTACTTTTCATAGTCATTTTCATTGTTTGTTTGTAACCATTTTAATCTCCCCTTTTTCTTTCTTTGCATCAACATCTTACATTCCTTATCAAACCACCCCTTCCTGTATTGTACTTGTTTTCTTCCTAGTACTTTGTCGGTTGTTTCAACTATACTATTTTTTAGATTATTCCATTCTATCTCTATATCCTTGTTTATCTTGTTACTTTTTAATTGTGTTTCCAGTTTTGTTTCATATTCTCTACGTATCTCTTCATTTTGTAAATCTTCTATGTTCCATTTTCTTTGGTATTTTCCAGTTTTTATATTCTCTATTATTCTTAATTTCATCTTAGCTATAACTAACTGATGGTCAGTGTTTATGCATGTACCTCGGTATGCTCGTACATCTTGTATCATCTTACATCGCTTCTTTGTTATCAGGATATGATCAATTTGATTCCCATCCGTCCTTCCTGGTATCATCCATGTTATTTTATGCTCTTTTTTGTGTTGGAACATCGTACTTGCTACTACCATATTCAACTGGGTTGCCAAGTTACATAGCCTTAGTCCATTGTCCGTGGTCCTCTCATGTATTGTGTGCTTTCCTGCCACTTTACTTATATGTTTTTCCTTTCCTATTTTTGCGTTAAAATCTCCTGTTACAATCAAGGTGTCATGTTTCGGGATGTTCTCACACTTTCGGTTCTATAATTATACTATTATACATATTGCTGTGGAAAAAGGGGATGAAGAACTGGGCGTGAGTGCGTTGACCCCTTCGTCCAAGTCAGCTGTTTCAAGAAGATTTTTAAAAGACACTAAATTTTTCGTATAAGTTAAGTTAGTATTAAGTTACTTTGAAACATGTTGAAAAATTCTTATTTATATCATTTTTAGTTTTGTTTTACAGCAATGTAATTTTCATTTAGCTCAGTTTCTTGTTTTATATGTTGGTTTCCTTGGTTTAAGTCATGTTACCGTGTAAGATCGCCGCTGTTGCGTGCGCTTCTCTTGGGCCGGCGTTTGCTCGGTTGCGGGAGAGAGAAAGCAGTGTACAATTAGACTCTGCGAAGGTAAGATCATTTTCCTGAGCGCTGTAAATGTATGTCGTTTGAAGACATTTTGTTTCCGCGTGTCATTTGATTTTTACAAATCTAACCTTAGTAGAGGCATCTTACACTCAATTCAGTTAATTTTCTTTGTATAATATTTGGAATTCCAAATAGTTTGTTATAGCTGATTTAATTTTACTTTTTGAGAGTTCATTTTTTTTTATTTATTTGATATTTATTTAATTTTTGATTCATTCTTTTTCCTTTTCAATTAGATTTGATTGTAGTTCACTGTTTTGAAGGTATTTTTACCTTGCTTTGTAATTGCTGACTACATTTGAGCAGTTTTAAGTATTTAAAGTTAAAGACGTTCACCTGAGAACGCCATTTTGCGATTTACACGTGGTGTATAAAATTTTATATTTCTAAATTTTCTTAATCTTGTTATTTTTCACGTTAAATATAGGGAGTTTTCTTTTAAGCCTGGATTTTAATTAATCTAAGGTTTTAAATTTCTTCCTATTTGTTTTTTTATTTATTAAAGTTCTAATTAATTTCAAAATTCAAATTTTGTTGTTTTAATTTGTTTCCCCACATCGTGGTAAATTTACACCCACTTTCAGTTTCTTAAGGTTTACCTTCAGAAGGTGACCACTGGGATTTTGAATCCCATGCTCTTCAAGCAATTTTTACTCTATTTTAGAGTTGGCGCTCAACTTAATAATTAATTTCAGACATTGGTCACAAGCATTAATTTAATTTTAAATAATTCACATTTTCATAATTATCACAGCAATATGTTTACCAGCATACCGATAATACTGTAATCTAAGAAAAAAAAGCACTTGCGTTGAAATGTCTTTCTGAGATCCTCCAACAAATCCCTTGCTTACTTGCCTACTTCATCATTAATATCATTAGGTAGATTTATCGCTACATATGTTTACCAACCTTTTGTCATGTAATTAGACATAAGTACATTGATATATGTAAAACAAATAAGATTCCATTAGACAACTTTCCTAAAAGAAATTCACACAACGAACAACTGTGCAAGTTAAAACACGATCACACAATTGACCGGCAACGCAGATACAGCGTTTTGCTGCTGCACTCTAACCGATTTTTACATTTATTTATTATATCAAATAAATCCCACGACTTGCTGCGCAATAAACTCCATTCTTTATTTACTTGCAGTAAGCAAATATATTCTCTAGTTAAGAAAATTCATCGAAACAAAGATTTTCTTGAATTAAGACTTTCAATTTTCTTAGTGCTAAAAGATTACTTACAACAAAATTATTTCATTTTCTGTACACACTAAAAAATATTTGCAATTCCTACGGAAAATTTCAGTAATGTATAGGGTAAATTTAACAAAATTGAGCGTTATAGATGATCATATGTCCAACAATCCACTGATACTTCTAAGGGAAATAACACCTGACGATGTTTTACAAGGTATCAAAAAGTTAAGAGACAAACCCACAGCTGGTGCAGATGGTATACCATCATACCTTGTCAAGGATTGCGCAAGTATATTTGCTAAACCACTAAGCGTGATCTTCAATCTATCACTGCAAACTACAACCTTTCCTGATCGCTGGAAAATTGCTAGGATTTGTCCGATATTAAAGAAAGGCAACAAGGAAGATGTCACCAATTACAGACCGATTTCCATAATTCCAATATTCGCCAAAGTTTTTGAATCTGTAATCCATACAAATTTAACATTTAAATGCAAATCCATCATCTCGCCATGTCAGCACGGTTTCGTTCCTCGAAGATCAACAACGACTAACTTATGCACCATTAGTCAAAAAATAGCAGAAACTCTTGATTATGGTGGACAGATGGACGTTATTTACACAGATTTTAGTCGTGCGTTCGACACCATTGACCATTCATTACTGTTGAATAAACTGTCATTACTCGGATTTGGTAACTCTTTGATTCACTTCCTAAACTCTTATTTGAGGGACAGGCAAAACTTCGTCTACTTTAACGGATACGAATCCTATAGCTTTGTGTCAACCTCAGGAGTCCCACAAGGATCCAACCTAGGACCACTACTATTCATTTTATTCATAAATGATTTACTTACTACCCTGGACTGTCCAGTGTTGGCATACGCTGATGATTTAAAGATCTTTCAAACCGTTTCCTCAAATAGTGACATGGACTTTCTGCAACAGAATTTAAATAAAATCTATGACTGGTGTACTACAAACAAATTAAGACTCGACATACCTAAATGTTGCTGTGTGTCTTTCACTCGACGACAAAATTACTGGCACTCGTCATATAATATTGACGGGGTTTCCCTCTTAAAACTCACATCCGTGAAAGACCTTGGTGTAGTTTTTGATGATAAACTCACCTTCGCAGAGCA
Organism: Cetonia aurata; assembly: GCA_949128085.1. NCBI lineage: Eukaryota > Metazoa > Arthropoda > Insecta > Coleoptera > Scarabaeidae > Cetonia > Cetonia aurata. The sequence continues at coordinate 24,206,022 of OX421889.1, read as the reverse complement.
TGTTCAAAATGCTACCAACGCTGCATATAAGTCGCTCGGATTTATTATAAGAACCGCCCGAGACTTTTACAATATATCAGCCATCAAGAGTCTTTTTTGGGCTTATGTTGTTAGTAAGCTGGAATATGCTTCTACTGTTTGGTACCCGATATACAACACACAAATAAACCGAATTGAGCGTGTGCAAAGGAAATTCTTGAAGTATTTAAGTTTTAAGATAGATGGCAGATATCCTGAGCGCAACGTACCATATATAGAACTATTAGCAAGGCATACATTTTCATCTCTCTCCGAAAGGCGACAACAAAGCAGTGCATCACTGGTCATCAACCTTGTTAATAACCGCATCGACGCTCCGGATCTTCTAGCTGAGCTTCAGTTTTCAGTGCCCAGACTAGCGTCAAGAGCAAGCAGCACTTTTTACCTGCCCACACCTAGAACTAATATATTGTTGAGAGCCCTCCTTCTTCATGGTGCACGGAATGCAGACCTTCGTTGTGATGATGTTTTCTGTGGTGTATAATATGTATTAACTTTTTGGTATATTTTCTTTTGTCGTTATTATTCTTTAGTTAATATGTAAGTGTATTATGTGTATTATCAATGTTGCTGTTAAATGTCCACTTGGATTTATATCTGTTGGGCTTAAATACATACATATTATTATTATTATTATTATTATTATTATTATTAAAATTTAGAAAATATACCTAAAGTTTTCTAGTAAATTTCCCAATTTTTGGGAATTTTACCTTATACGTTACTGGAATTTTCCGCAGGAATTGCATATATTTTTTAGTGTGTATAAGAAAATTGTGTTAAAACAATGTTTGTTTTGTACTCGGAATGCGTTTTTCTGTGTGTAACTACCGGGATATCTGGCAACACTGTAATAAAGCTATTTGTCAATTTTTCTTAGTTAACCAATTGTCTACAATTTTGCTTTTGGAAGTACTAGTTTATCTCTAAATAAAAAAGTTGGCCTTTGTTAGACTTAGAAAAAAACTACACTGTTTATACATGGTTTGATCGCAAATAAATGGATTTGCGAATAATTCCACCTTCTGCATTACTTTACATTACGTAAATGATTACACTTTTTGTCGTTGGTTCTTGGTCTATGTAGGCCGGCACACGCGAACGAATGGCAACGTTTCTTAGATGTATATCTGGCCTAAAACATCACAATAAGGTATCATCAGTTAATAGGTATAGGAAATTTATATTTTGCAACCCAAATACGAAAATTTGTCCATAATTTGAAGAAAATGTGCATACATACTTATCATAGGAAGAAGCGATCAACTATAAATCATGTCAAACGGATTTATCATTCATCATTATTAATGACTTAGTAAGCAGTTTTAAATTGCATGTAAATACTTGTTATGTAAATAACCACTATATATATTCAATAATAATTTAATTCCTTAAACATTTCCTAAATATTACGAAATTGGTCAATGAACTTAATAACTATTGTCTTAATATAAGGCTTTGGAAATTTTCCATTAGATATCATACGTACAGTGGCTTGCTTAAATTATGTCTCCTCTATGCGCCCGCCAAATGATGATCCTAGTTTGTAGTGGGCTATTAGAATAATAGAATAATTAATAACTTAAAAAAATAGTGCTCTTTATCTACGTTAAAAACTTTTTACTTTTCAAATTTTTACTCGAAGATGGCTTTCGGCGTCATACACTGGAGTTCAGGATCGAATGCTGACCGTATATTCCTATTGCAAAAACGGGCAGTTAGGATCATGTACAATTTAAATATTAAATAAACATAGATCTGAATTTTCTACATATACTGCTAGTACTTATGTGAGAAACTGCAATTACTTATTACCTCCTCGTCATAAGACTACTCTTTACCAGAAAAACCTCACTTATCTGGGATGTAAGTTATATAATAAACTGCCTGAGGACATTAAGTCTACTGCAAATTTCATAACTTTCGGAAAGCATGTCAGAAGATATCTTACGAATGTATCATGTTCAGTGCTGCCGCGGCTACTGTTTATAATGTACTGAACATTTGACAGAAAATGTACTGAATTCAAAATACAAAACGTACTGACTGGCGGGAAATTTAAATAATTGACCCTTATTCAAGATTTTGTTTGAATTGGTGGAGTGTAATAGCAAACAAAATAATCAATAATGTTTATAAACCATTTTATTTATAAAATTACTCAATAATACAACCATTAAACTAAAAGTAATAACGTAATTAATCATTACTGCTACTTTAGTACATTAATTATTTTTTTCTAAAGTTAATCAAATCTTCATTTGGCTCCCAATTGTAGCAACTATCATTTCTAAGTAATTCCTTACAAAAAAGTAAACTTTCTATTGTAGTTACATTTAAAGAGTTTCGATATTTATTTTTAATAATAGCCAATTTTGAAAATATTCTTTCAGCACTTGCGCTGCCGTGTGGCAAAGAAATGATGGCTTTTTAAAAAATCTACAAGAGTAGCGAACAAAGTTTCCCCTAAAGGGTTTTTCAGTTTTTTGAGAAACTCTATCAGTTCTTCTATGTTTGAGATGGTTTTGTTAGGCTTGTGCTCGCAAAGGAGCCTCCACTCTAACTTCCAATTTTCCAGCAAGTCCGAATGCAAAATATTAGGAAATTTGTTAGCCAAACCTACTATTGAGGGTTTCATATCGTCAAATACAGTATCCATGTTTAATACATTTGAGATGTCATTTAAAATTGCGTTTTCAAAATCGATTCTGGTCCTAATTTCGGTACATAGATGTTTATAAAAACTTAAACAGTTAATTCTTAGCCCACGAAGTTGCGTTGAAGTCAAATAATGCCCTTTCTCTCTTAGAGTAGTTTCAAAACCTGCTCCAAAATATACGTCTTCAATTTTTCTAAAATAGTCTGGATTATTTGGATTGATTCTGTTAATCCATGCTGCATTAACAATTTCAGGCTTCATATAAAATTTAATAAACATTGTATAATACATTTTGATAGTAGGAAACAAAACGTGAATTCTAGAATTTTCACTTTGAAATTCCAAATTCATTTTGGTAATAATGTTTAATATATGATATAAAAAATGAAAATATCATTTAAATTCAACATTATGTAAATTATTTAAAATTTCTTTAGCTCCAAAAACATTATCAATTAAATTACTTGACGTTTCGATCATCTTGTCGTGATCTTCTTCAGAAGTGAAGTGACTAGTTTGTCCTGATCCGGGGTTAATATATGGTCCTGTGTCCGTTGGTGCGTAATCATTCCGCTCTGTTGAGGCGTGTCCGTTGCTCTCCGTTGGGCTGTGAAGAATGATTTCCAGATACTTGGTAATTGTAGTCCGTCTTCTCTGTTGATATTGTTCGGATTTTTCTGTATTTCAATAGCTTCTCTGTACAATCTTCTCCAGTAATGTGGTTCCGTTGCTAGTTTCCTGCATTTGTCAAACTTGATTCCGTGTTTCGTGTTTGTTGAGTGTTCTGCTACTGCTGATTTGTCTGTGTATTCATACTTAGTATCTCGCATATGTTCTTTTAGCCTGATATTGATGTTTCTGCCTGTTTGTCCAATGTATACCTTTCCACAAGTGCAGGGTATCTCGTAGACTCCTGGATTTTGGAGCGGCGAGGTACGATCTTTTGGCGAAGGTAATTTTGTTGATAGTTTTTCTGGAGCATTGAAGATTACTTTGATGTTGTGTTTGCGCAGCTTTCTTCCAATTTTGTCAGTGCATCCTTTGATGTATGGCAGGCAAGTCGTTCCAGTAGTAGTTGTTGTTTCTTCCTGTTGTTTTGGGTGTTTTGGTTGTTTGTTGATGGTAGCTGTGATGTCTTTGAGTCTGTAGTCGTTCTGTTGTAGTGTGTTCTTGAGATGTTGGAGTTCGGCTTCGAGGTGTTCTTCATCTGATATCGTCTTAGCTCTATGCACCAATGTGTTTAAGATTCCCCGTTTTTGTGCGGGGTGTAGGTGAGAAGACGGAGGTTGCTAAAACGATATCAGATGAAGAACACCTCGAAGCCGAACTCCAACATCTCAAGAACACACTACAACAGAACGACTACAGACTCAAAGACATCACAGCTACCATCAACAAACAACCAAAACACCCAAAACAACAGGAAGAAACAACAACTACTACTGGAACGACTTGCCTGCCATACATCAAAGGATGCACTGACAAAATTGGAAGAAAGCTGCGCAAACACAACATCAAAGTAATCTTCAATGCTCCAGAAAAACTATCAACAAAATTACCTTCGCCGAAAGATCGTACCTCGCCGCTCCAAAATCCAGGAGTCTACGAGATACCCTGCACTTGTGGAAAGGTATACATTGGACAAACAGGCAGAAACATCAATATCAGGCTAAAAGAACATATGCGAGATACTAAGTATGAATACACAGACAAATCAGCAGTAGCAGAACACTCAACAAACACGAAACACGGAATCAAGTTTGACAAATGCAGGAAACTAGCAACGGAACCACATTACTGGAGAAGATTGTACAGAGAAGCTATTGAAATACAGAAAAATCCGAACAATATCAACAGAGAAGACGGACTACAATTACCAAGTATCTGGAAATCATTCTTCACAAGCAACGGACACGCCTCAACAGAGCGGAATGATTACGCACCAACGGACACAGGACCATATATTAACCCCGGATCAGGACAAACTAGTCACTTCACTTCTGAAGAAGATCACGACAAGATGATCGAAACGTCAAGTAATTTAAACTTTCTACACGGCAGAGAACCCGAGAACCGAAGAGCAGCCAGCAACGACGGCCGTGAAAGCCTAAAGACTACATTATCAATTAAACACTCATTTTGGAAATAAAGAGTTAAAGCGCTCCATTGCTGCAACATTCTAGAAACTACTGCTTGCGGCGACAGCCATCGCGTATGTGAAGGGCGCAACATTCTGTGAGGTTCGATTTCCACAAATTCTTGAAACTCTTTAAAATCATGTTGTCTTTTTGCGCTATGGGCAAAATAATTAAAAATACTTCTGGCCATATTTTCGACTTCACTCGGCAAACTAGCACAAGCTTTGGATGCACATAAGTGGACCGAATGTGATACACATCCCATGACAAATATATTAGGCACAACTTCTTGAAATTTGGCTTTTACGCCATTTAAGTGGCTTATCATCACGGAAGCGTTATCTGAAGCAAATCCAATAATGTTTGTCACAGGAATATCAAATTTTTCAAAGATGTTTAAAACTGCTTTAAAAATTGCATCTGCTGTTGCTTGTTCCAGCTCGATCAGTCCAAAAAGTTACTTTTTCTGTAAGACTGCTATAATACCGAACTAGACCGAATAACTAGACATTTGCGTGTAGATATATCAGTGGTTTCGTCAATAATTATTGAAAAAACAGTTTCTTTTAAGACATTTGCTAAATGGGCTTGTGCAACCGATTTTTTCATTAATTAAGCCTGTAGCTTTAGTCTGGGAGCATTTAATTGATTGAAGAACTTCACGATCTGGAAGCGATAAAAGAAATTGAGGAAAGTGTTCAAAAATCAGAAAAGGTAGATTATGTTCCGCTGCAAACATAACTAGTTTCAACTCCGCAGTTTTAAGTTGTTGGTCTAATTTTTGTGATGGGATATTCTCTAGAGCCGTTTGAATTGGTACAGCACTATGCAGCTTACGCTTGTTTTTCTGGTGAATTTCGAAGTCCGCATGACGTTGTAGATGTTTCTTACCTCCGACGATTGACTTATCACAAAAATTGCAGTAGGACTTCCCCGACTTATAGGTTAGCCATTTGAACTCCTAGAGCAAAAATTATAAAACAAATATTTTTTTGGCTTTTGGCCAAGATTCAAGGCTTACCGATTGCCAGTTTTCTCTGTATTTATCTTCATATAGTTTTCGCTTTTTTTTGGCAGTGGTACGCTCGTTGTCTTCTTCCACATTTTCTTCAGACTGGACAGATTTTGAAGACGAGGGTTGGACATCATCTGTTTCTTCGTCCGCTCGCGAAGTCGATGGCTTCGGTGTTTCGTCAACTTGTTTTATTTTTTTAGTGCGTGTAACAAATCTGAGAAAATTCCACGTTCAGCCATTGATTAATTAATAAAATATGGATCTCACCTGTCCATTATTATCACTGTAACCACTAAATTGTATTGCTGAAAACACTAATACACTAAATCACAATTGTTTTAAGTTAGGAAATTAAACAAAAATGTCGTAGAGTAATGATCGTCAATACAATGCACCACATAAATGCATATGGTAATACGCAATCGGCCCTCATTAAAATTCGGGGAATTACTAAATGTTAGAAGGAACACAGGCTTAAAACTATTTCAACTTTTGCCGCAGACTTTACAAATCAAGTTACCTCTACCCTACTTACGTCTCTTTCCAACAGAGCGCAGCAGCATAGAAAGTAGTATTCTGTAAGATACCTATCTATAAAAATTCTTACCATGAACTCAACATCAACTTTTAAAACAATGTCATAATTTTTTTACTGTTTTCCGTCTTGCATACAAGTTTTTTCTAAAATGTACTGAATTACGTTCTGCCCTTTCTGCAGTGGAACTGGAAGAATCCCATCTACTCCTGGTCTCTTGAAAAGCTGAAAGGTCTTTATGGTCCATTTTAGCCGTTCGCTACCACATATGTGCCTAGCCATTATTGTAGCTTCATTGGTGGGTCTTCTGTGTTCCTCATGTAGGTTTTCCTACGTCACTCTTTTTCTTTCAGGAAAGTGAGTTTCTAGAAGGAGGGGAGCTCTTCACTGTCAGTGAAGCTTGCACCTGGTTTCTTTAGCCCTATTCCTGTATGGACAATGCCCTTTGCCAATACCTTGTGTTGAGTCGATATCCTCACAAAACTTTCGGAAACTATCTCGTTTTGCCTTTCTGATGGCTTTATTGTAGGGGATAAGCTTCTCGGCGTAGCTCTGCCAATCTCCGGTGCATTTGGCCCTATTAAAGAGCCTCCGTGTATCGGATCTTAACATTAACAGATGACTATTCCACCAAGATGCGTCCCTGCAACGTTTATTCTGTTGCATATGACAACTCGATTCGTATGCATCCAGTATGGTCATCATTCTCCAAATCCAGATGATGTCTAGTCCTTCTGGTTTCGATCTGCGATAGGTCGCTGCTATTAGGTTGGTTGAAAAAGACATGGATACATGTGGCGAAAATTTCGTTCTACCCAAAAAATATTTCCTCATGACGAAAATAATAGGTTAAAATTTTGTGAAATAATAATACGCAAAGTAGAAAAGAATAAAAATTTTATAAAAAAGTATTTTGTTCACTGATGAAACACCATTTTTGTTGTATGGGTCTCACAATTCTCAAATAACCGATTTATTGGTCCAAGGACAGGATTAAAAATTGTGCCTTTATTTGGAATAGGCCTGTTGGGGTATTTAGCTGCAAACACGTCGCATACCCTTTGAAAAGAATTGCCAGCGTGATACCACCGCATCATCTCAGCTCTCTCCTCCACAGTATAACGCGGCATTTTACGCAAAAATATGTATTTAAAACTTAGACAACCAACTTACACGGAGAAAAATTTATTGTTAAGGTGGCACCAATTGACGCACATTGAACAACAATTTGTGGGTAAATATATGACAACAACAACCATTATTCAATACAACCTAAAACTTGTTGTCGAAAAACTTTGTTAGAACTGCCACAAAATTTGGAAGGATATAATCCCAAAACATATTACAATCAACCAGTTGCTTGTTGTTTAACGAATCACAAAAATATGGTGTTTTCAACAAAATTGTGTGAAATACAGTATTAAAAATTGTTTATCACTACCAAAGCAATTTGAAACTTCAACTGCAAATTGTGGATATTTAACAAACAATTGATTTTCTGTCATCATTTTCTACGTTTATAGTGTCACTTGATTTTGATTTTTGTAATCGCAATTTCTGTTCAAAGCGAACAATATTTTAGTAGATTCACACACAAATTCGGTGCTGTCTTAAATGTAAGCTGTGGAGGGTTTAAGTAAAATATCAGTATAGGATAACACATTTTTTTATTAATAATTAACAAAAAAAATAAACAAGATAAATTCTAAAACTGGGAAACACTAAAAATGAAGATTAAAATTTCAAATGTATCTAAGTCTTATTTTACAAATGTCTCAAGGCAACGTATATTCTAGATCGTTTTGCAACTTTTAAATAGGGGAAAACACTAGGTAATTTATCGAAAGGTTTAATGTACTCATCATTAGCAATCTGTACTTCGTACGCATAATATTCCATTCAGCTAGCTTCTCTGTAACAAAATTATCCATATCTAAGAGTCAGTAGACGTCAGAAGTGAGCCAGTTTTCTTCAATTTTAATTCACTGTCGTTCTTTTACACAAAACTAATAAACTAACACAACGTCACAACCGAAAATATATGGCGTGGTCTACTCCGCCTGGTAACTAGCAGACTAGTCTGTTTCTTCAAGGCTATGTAAGACCAATGAAACACGCGGTTAGAATCACGTGATACTACTGTCCATGCCGGGACTTCCTGCATCACAAGTTGTAATATCGACAACGTAGGCGCCCTGTTGCGTCAACTACAATTGTGTGTAATGTAAATATTTCTTGACTGTACTGGTTTGAAAAATTGTGTTTACATCTACTTCACTTCATCGCACACGTTGTTCTGTATTTTAGATCTGAAATAACTACAACTATAATGTTATCGCCAAAGCGATTATTTGTACCGTAAAATATTTTAACACCAACAAAAGTGTTGTTGGTGGAACAAAACAAAAGCTTTGGAATATACTTACAAAACTTTACTGCAATACCAATTTATTTTTGAACCGATTGCAATGTAAAGGACAATACTTTTTTTTGTTGGATTTGCAATGTCATTTTTCTCCGTGTACTTGAACTGACTAGTAAAACTGATCACTGATCAGTCTACACGTGCTATTATCGTACTACAGCCCCACACATCGCTTTTAGGTAGAGTGGGAGACGGTGGGAGTATATGTACTTCCCCGCCGTTTACTTTGCAGAGATTGAGGCTGTATATTAAATAATGATATTTATTCTTACTGTCCATAACATTAACATAAATTTTACAGATATTTGGTTTCAGCAAGACGGTTACCCTGATGCTCATATTTCGCGAAATGTTAAAAAGAGCTTTTAAGAAATACATAACTTTCTTGATCGCATTATAAGCAGAGACATTAAAGAAAAAGTTTATGATACTCCTCATGATTGTGTAATTAATGCAAATGGACTGCGTGCTAAAATAATAAAAAGTTTTCATATACTATAACACCTGAAATGTTTGCTAACGTTGAATAAGCATTTTATTACGGGTTGACATAATATTGTTAAGAACAAGACGGTGGATTATTTCACCATTTAATTTGAATTTACTTTATATTTCATCTATAACGCATAATTTACGCAGGTCACTGTACATTGTATAAATTATGTACGCTCAATTCACGCACGAAATATCGTTGACGTAGTCAATAACTCATTCTAACACTTCTTAATTATCTAATGTTTTACAACGAACGACAGATAAATACATTATTATTAATATTAAATTAAAACAATAATTTTGGCAATTGATTTCGTATTTACACAAGAGAATCCTCTTTTTTTTCGCTGTTTCTACGTCTTGTGAAATGGTCCGCTGTGATAAGCTAGCTTTCCGTTTTTTTTTTATCGCTAGGAAAAAAATATTGCTGCAAATCATAAACAATTCATAGTGAATATAATTGAAATGAGCGCCTATCAAAAGCGCAAACATTGACATAGATATCTTGACCCAACTTTCGACCTATTTAGTATTACATATTATCTGTTTCTTTATATTATTTATTGATAGTGCATGTTGGAAAAGAATTAATATTATGTAAATATATAGATACATATGTATGTAAATATTATTTTGAAAATCGCCTCTGCAGATATTGCATTTAACAGTCCTTGCCAGAGGTAATGAGCATAGTTTATGAGAATAGATATTTATATGTATGACACCCGCAATAAAAATAGTTTATATATGTCAATACATGGTTTATGAATTTAAGGGAGATCTCTATAAAAGACCATTACTTCTGGATCAGCGCAGACGAAACTACACAGAGAAAAATCCATATTGTAGGATTTATATATAATATTGTGTGACAATCTTCTACAAGATATAGTGAACTTTGATTATTATTATACATAACTGGAAACCGCATTAATAATGAGATGAAATGAAATGAATGCTGTATAATTTTATATCTATATAGTAGGAATATCATAATACTCATAATAATTAGTTTAGCTACATAAATATGTGATACTACAGGTGTTGTGAAGATGGCGCTACGCTTGTTTAATAATCTTTGAAATTCTTACTAAATGTAAATTGTGATCGGTAAATGTAAATAATATTTTAGTAGATTGTTTGCAATTTTTACCACTGGGGTAACGTACTATTTGCAACAAGTAACTTGTACTTTATGCTACTTTAATGTATAGGTTATGTCAACATGAATTGTATAACAAAATTGCACATTGTGTTGCAAAAAATGCAATAATTTTTGTCAACAATTTTGTAGGAAATTTTAATAAAAGTTGTGCTCGTCCCTATATGTTACACAATTTGTTGCACCAAAGTTTACAATTGTTTTAAAATTTTCTCTGTACAGATTTATTAGGTAGAAGTAGGTATAATTAATATGATTATCGGCGTTTTACATCCCTACCTACCCGCAGAACCCTATTTAATAACAATTAAAGTAATCAAGCACGTAAATGCAAAGAAGGTAGTCGAAATAAGTGTTAATGCTGTTGATAACATTTTTATGGTAATGTGAACCACGAAAAAACCTTGCTGTGAGTGATGTAGCAGCATATATGATAAAGGCTGCTAAACTAATGAAGGAAAAGTATACCTAATATTTTACATCACACATGTACTCGCGCATGCATTGCATAGAATTGCAGAGTTTATTTGAGAGAAATTTTACTCTTCTTCTTTCTTTTACTCTTTTTTTTTTATTTTGTACTAAAGTAACGATAGTACCGAAAGTAACGAAATAGCGGCTAGTGTCGAGGTCCGACTGTAACTATTACAGATACAGTCAGCCCAAGTAACCCCTCTGTTAGAAAATAACCATTGCTGTTACCATGACAAATTATGTTAAGTTATTTGGGAGAGCAAATTCAAAGTAGTGTCTCTATAGGTTACTGTTATTTCTTAACAGTAATGTTATTGTTAACATATAACCTTGGAAATTAACAAAAAATGTTACCCTGAATATAAATTCTAAGTATGTATCAGATTCTTTGCTGTTATCCACAGCGGAACTGTTATAACGCCTGCATATCTCCCTCCAGCTAGCTCTGTCTTGCGCACCCCCCTTCACTTCACACCACCGCACTCCTCTTCTATCTGCCGCCACTTCCACCTCTTTTCCTATTTTTTGTTCTCGCCTCGTAGATCTTTCTAACTGTTTTATTTGAGCTCATTCTCAGCACATGTTCCAGCCATCTCAACTGCCCCTCCTCTATCGTATTCTGGAAAGGTTTTGGTATTTAAGTTTCCTCGGTGTGTTGTATTTCTTGTGTGTGCTATTCTCTCGCTTATTTCTACTTCCAGTCGTCCGTCCTCTGTTACTTGTGCGCCAAATATTTGAATTTGCTAACTTGTTCTAATTTAGCGTCTCCGAGTTTTATTATGGTTGTTTATAATCATTGTCTTGGTTTTGTTTATACTTTTCGTCATGTTTATGGGTTTTAGCTTTTCGTTATATATTTTGAGATTTTGGTTTAGCGTTTCCTCCTCTCTCCCCACCAGTACCATGTCATCCCCATAAGTGAGTTCAGAAATTTCTATTTGTATTAGCTTCCAGAGACCTACGTTATATTGCTTCACCTGTTTTTTTTTTATTTTATTTTTATGGCCTCCTCTAACACGATTGTGAACAGAAGCGGGCTGAGAATACAACTTTACCTTACGCCAATAGTGGTTTCGAACATTTTTTATGTTTCGTGTCGGATCTTAGTTTCTTTATATACACTTTGTGTTGCAACTATTAGGTCGTGTTGTACTCCTCTTTTATCCAAGATTCGCCATATATCTTCACTTTTAACTTTGTCAAAAGCTTTCTCCAGATCCACGAAGCATAAATGGATGTCCCTTTCCTCTATGGTGGCCTTCTCGATGATTTTACGTAGTATAAAATTCGCATCGACCACTCCCCTATTGTGCCTGAAACCAAACTGCGTATCCTCGATGGTAGCTTCTAACAGGTGTCTTAACTTTGTATCTAGTATCCGTGCAAAGGCTTTTCCAATTATGCTGACAAGAGTAATGCCTTTACATTCTCTTAAATCTCCGTTATTGTATATGGGTGTTATTATGCCTGTCCTCCAGTCTTCTGGTGCTTCTCATATTAGGTATACTTCATTAAGCAAATGTCGGAATACTTCATCTGCTTCTTCTCCTTGTTCCTTCAACATGTCGGCTGTTATTATGTCGTGCCCAGGCGCCTTCCCTCGTTTGATTTTCTTTATAGCTTGTTGTAATTCTTCTTTTGTTATTTTTTCGGTAATTATTATGTCACTAGATTTTCCTGTGTTCTTTGCTATTTCTGTTTATCTTTGTTCAACTGTATCGTTCCCATCAAATAGTTTTTTGAAGTATTGCCTCCACCTTTCCATAATTTTATCATCTTCCTGTAGTATCTCCCCATTTTCTGTTTTTATGTTTTTTAAAGTTATTGCTCTATTTTTCCTTGAGTTCCTTAATATTCCAAAAAAAAATAGCTTTTCGTTTTCTTTATGTCTTATCCATCTTTAATCCAAAATTTGTCCAGAACTTTTCTTTGCTTTTCTTTACTAAATTCTTCACATTTCTTCTTTCTGTTTTATATTCTTCATAATCTTTTTGTGTTCTTGTGGACAGGTACTTTTTCCATTTTCGGTTTTTTATATATTTAATATACCACAAATATGTTTACAAAGTTAAAATAAATCTGTTATCTACATGCAGTGGCGGCTCGTGACGTTTTGTGCAAGGGAGGCTACTGTAGCCTAAGTAACTCTTCTCGGTCAATAACTTACATTTTTCTAGTTATTATTGTAGCATTGTAAGTGTAGAATAAAAATTTAAAATAATAGATTAAAATAAAATATAATTTATTGTCTAGCAAGAACCACGTAGAGGTGAGAGTGAAATCTTGCCTGGATAGGAAAATGGATGAGGTAATAAGTAAAAAGGTTATAAAAACTTAAAATAAACTCTAATAAACGTAATGATAAACCAAAAATAAACTCTAAAAATTATAACAAACCCTTATCAAACCAATATTTTTCAAAATGTAAAAGAAATAGTCTAAATATCGAAAATGTAACCTCGGTTTGTTCAAAAATCAATTTAAAAGTTTCTAATAAAAAGCAAAATTGTTCGTTGGTTAAATGTTTTTTAATCCTACTGCCTCTCTTATATAGTCTGTGCATCATTTCTGAAATCATCACTATTGATTATAAAGTCAAAAACTTCAATTAATTTGGTTTTATGTAATTGAACCGTAAATACTGCATGTGATATAAAATTCCATCTTGTATTAAAGCTACTTGGTAAGCTACTGCCGCATATTGTACAGGGTGCGGCAGGGAAACTTGCTGATTTGAATTGGACGCCAATGAGCGAGGCGTGGTCAGAAAGGGGTGGGAAGGGTCTCATCAGAAAGAGGGGGTTTTGAAGTTTTGTTACCCCAAATGACATTTGTCATCATGCGTTGGACAAAGGAACAGCGTGCGTTCGCCGTCGAGGCCTATTTTTCCAACGGTCATTCGGTGGTCGCCACCCAACGTGCCTTCCGAACTCGGTTCGATATTCATCCCGCGGGTCCCGTTCCTGGCCGGCAATCGCTTATTTCGTGGGTGAACACATTTAGGGAAAGTGGGAGTGTTGAAAAAAAGGCCCAGGAGGTCAACGGACATCCAGAACTCCAGAAAACGTCGAAAGGGTAAGGGAGTCGTTTTTGCGCTCTCCCCGGCGTTCGGCGCGTAAACACGCTGCTGCTCTGGGGATTTCTGATTGCACAGTGAGACGAATTCTTCACAAGGAACTCCAGTTTCATCCCTACAAACTGGCTGTGGTCCAAAAGTTGAGTGAACGCGATTTCGCTTCTCGCCAAACTGCATGTGAAGCGCTCAGTAACTTGCCAGACGACGCTCTCGTGTTTTTTAGTGATGAGGCCCACTTTCACATTTCCGGCTGTGTTAACAAACAAAACATGCGGTATTGGAGTAATGTCAATCCTCGCGAACTTCATGACATTCCACTTCATTGTGAACGTGTTACTGTGTGGTGTGCATTGTCGAGAGTTGCAATAATAGGGCCTCATTTTTTCGAGGAAGATGAACGCGCTGTTACTGTGAATGCAGTTCGCTACAGAGAAATGATTGAGACATTTTTTCTTCCACAACTTGAAGAAATGGATCTTGGGGACGTATGGTTCCAACAGGACGGAGCCACGGCGCACACAGCGAGAACTTCGATGGAGCTTTTGAGGGAACACTTTCACGAGCGCCTGATATCCTTGAGGGGTGACGTACCGTGGCCGCCGCGCTCCCCCGATTTGGCACCTTGCGATTTTTTTTTATGGGGATATCTTAAATCCATCGTTTACAACGACAAACCCCGGACCCTGCAACACCTGAAGGACAACATCCGCCAAGCCATCGCCAACATTCCCGTCGATATGCTCGAAAGAGTGGAGCGCAACTTTAAATCTAGGGTTGATCAGTGTATCACGAATGAGGGCCGCCATTTGCCCGATGTCATTTTTAAAACCACTTAAAACAAAAATTCAGAATGTGTACTATACGATACAAAAAGAATTAAATCGATATTTGAAGTACTTTTTCTTTTATTGACTTTTCAAATCAGCAAGTTTCCCTGCCGCACGCTGTATTTAAAATGTTAGATCGTTTGGTTGATTTTGAAAAAATGTAGTAAATCCGCTTAAATTAGAAAAGAAAATTCTAGATTCTTTGTTTATATTACAAGCTTTACTCAAAACTGAATTTAAGGCATGAGCATGACAATGTACAAAAAGAGCTTGAGGTGCAATTATTTTTATATTACTTTGTAAACCTTTTAAATGCCCTGCCATAACAGATGCACCATCATATGTTTGAGCGACTAATTTTTTTTTTAAATCATATTTTTCGCTTTATTTGATAAAAGGTTAAATAAATCTTCAGCTGTTCGACCGGATGATACGTCAAAAAACCCCAAAAATCTTTCAATAACTTCACCGCCCTTGACATAACGTAATATGATTGATAATTGAGACTTGCAGGAAATATCTGTGGTTTTATTTGCTTGCCAAGAAAAAAACGGAGCTTCTTTAATTTCTGCATCTAGTTCTTGTTTTAATACAAAAGAAATACAATCTATAAAATCATTTTGTATAGATCTAGATGTACCCGAAAAAATATTACTACTAACAAATTTATTAAAACTAGGTTCATATTTACTAATTCTTTATAATTTCCACGATTAAAAGAATCTGAAGTCTCATTGTGTCCCAGAAAAGCTAAATCTGGTGATGCTAAAAACATTGTTACGTCTATTAATTTTCTTAAATTTTTACGGTTTTCTCTAACTTAATTATTATAGGCAATAATTGCATCTTTACGCGCGCTGTCTACAGCAGTAACAATATTTTGTTTTCCAAATAATTTAAATTTGCACAACGATGAAATGTGTTCTTTAGACTTAGAATGCCGTTCAATAGTGCGCGGTAGATTTTTTAAATCTGTATAACCTAATTTCGACCACGTTTCGGTTTGGTTACAAAAAAATAGACATGGCCAACAAAATAATCTTTCCCAATTTAATTGAACCCATTAACCAACTACATTTAGTGTACCATAAGGAACTAAAACTACGATTTTGCCGGTTGCCGTTAGATACTACTGATAGATTAGGCCGTGGTTTCTCAATGTTTTGTACGATGTGTAATTTCGTCTCTATGTTTAAACAACTAAAAGAATTTCTTACCAACCAGTCGACAACATCTTGGCAAATTCTAATTTCGTTCATTTTATCCATTTTGTGTGAGTAACCTAACAAAACTCACCCAACGCTTCTTGAGTTATTAGTACTGGGAGCTGGGAGTCGCATGGGCAGTTGCGTACCAACGTTTTACGACCGATAACGCACGATAACATGCCGATCGGGTACGACCTCACCGCGGCGGCAAGCCTCCAACCATACGTATTCGCTGTATAAAGCGCACGTGCACTTACGGAGACGCATTGCTTTCAGCCATGGCATTAATCATCGGCGCGGAGCCACATCTGTGGCTAGCCTCCTCGCTTGCTATTATAGTGCGTATTTGGAAATTTGTTTGCATTTTTAAATTAAGTAATGAATAAATATACCATTGTAATAGAACTGCTATGTGTAATGTGGAAAGTATCGCGTACTGTGTCGTGGTGTCGCTATTGTGCAATTGTGCGTCAGGCTGTCGCCTATTTAATTACCGTAACAAGACACTGGTGAATAGCGATAGACCCTTTTTTTTCTCTTCTTTCTTTTGTAGATTAAGATCAGTTACCTTTTTAGTTTCTTGAGTAGTTTAAGACTTTAAATTGTTAAGAGAAGTGCTTTTTGCAATTATGTTAGAATTTATTACCAAGGTAGTTGACATTTCGACAAGTAAAGGATTTTATCCTAATGAGTTAGAAACCGTAGCATGCGTCTCGATGGCGCCAATTCAATTAAGGGTGTATATGCCACTTTCTCAAGGGATGTTCCCACGATCGCAGCCCCTCTTCCGAGTCTATATAAGCATCCACCATAACTAAAACAAGTAAGAACGGAGTAAGAAGTGAACTCGGAACGGTCGGCTAGTCAATCCTTGATTAGACTTAAGACTTTTTGTGCTTTGTGACAACTTTTACTTTTAGATTAAATAAAGGTAGTTTAAGTTCAAAGCGAAGTGAGTTTTATTCTCTGTTCCACAACATAATTTTGGTGTCAGAAGTGGGATGTTAGACAAAATTTCGAGCGTGAAAACGTGTTAAGTTTTGGTGTATACAAATACTTTATTAACATCACGAAATTCCGTCCAAGATCGAAGAGCGACTTCAGCAAGGAGAAACCGAAGAATCCTACAAGGTGCTGAAACCCTGCAAATGAAGACGCTGATCTCCTACTTAATCCTGTAAGTAATTCAATTTTTCATATCGAGCCCTATTATCGTGCATATTTTCGCCACAATGCCTCACGATCCCTCAAATATCACTCCTTTTAATAAATCGTCAAGCGACTCAGAAACAATCGAAACAACTCAAACGCGAGAAGTCATTCCGATCGCCGTTTTATTTAAATTCATTCACGAATTCGATGGCAGCCGAGATGAATTAACTGCATTCATAACGGACTGCAACCACGCGAATAAATTAGCGTCCGATAGTCAGAAACCTTTATTATTAAGCTTCATTCAAACGCAAATTAGAGGAAAGGCAAAGACTGCGTGCACTAATCGAACCTTCAGTACATGGGAAGAGCTTAAGCAATTCCTGAAAACGATGTACCAAGATAGGAAACATTACGCGCAGATTATAAATGAGCTGACTAGTTTACAGCAAAATTTAAAAGAATCGATACAACAGTATTCAATCAGAATCGAAAGCACTTTGAAAAGAGCAATCAACGCGGTCCAGCAAAATTGTACAGTTGTAACTGAATTAAACGGTCAAATTTCCATGCTAAATCAGATCGCATTAAACCGTTTAGTATACTATTGTGTCCCTGAAATATCGAATCATCTCAGAACTCGCGACCTAAAGAGTCTAAACGAAGCAATATCTTACGCCTTAAACGAAGAGCAAGTACAAAACATGTACAATAAAAACCCTTTCAGGAAAGATCTCTCAAATCAGAATAGGTATTGCAAGCTTTGCAAAAAACCGGGTCATGACATAAATAATTGTTTTAAAAAGAAACCTCAAATTAATCACGTAGTTTCTTCGAACGGATCGAAACAAAATAGTCAAGGTAATAAGCCCGACTATAATTCCAAATTCTGCAAGTACTGCAAGAACAAAGGTCACACAATAGACGAATGTAGGAAACGCGAATATTATGCGCAACGCAACTCAAATTCACAAAAAAACGTGAATCAGGTTTCCGAAGTCACCGCCGGAACCTCAAGTCAGCAGGAACAATTGTTCCAGGTGACCACTCTTTAAATTTAGATAACGATAATGCAACCTTGCTCTCTTGTGAACCAATGTCATACGTCCAATTCGATTCTCACGTTGCAAAAATTGGCATCTTAAAGCTATTAATTGACACAGGAGCAAGTATTTCTATTATTAAAGCCGAAAGTCTCAAAGGTAAATACCCTTTAAATAAAGACGAAACTAAAGACATTCAAGGCATCAATAAAGGTCCCTCTAGTAAAACACTAGGCACTACGTTCATTGACATTAATGGTAAGGCACACAAATTTCACGTAATTGGTCAACAGAGCAATATACCTCACGACGGTATCCTAGGTCACGACTTTCTCAAGTCTTCAAATTCTGTTGTTGATTTTAAACAAAGGAGTCTCACGAATTCATATACCTTCATGCCTCTATTTTATGTAAGTACTCCTACGGATCAGAAACAGGTCTTAGCGCCCCGTAGCGAGACGTTAGTCGAACTGACAATCCTAAATCCCGAAATAAAGGAAGGCATCATCCCTGATATCAGAATATCAGACTCTATCTTCTTATGCAAAGCAATCACGAAGGTCAACTCCAATTCTAAAGCTTACGCTACCATGCTTAACGTTTCCGAGTCGAAACAATTATTAGTCAAGCCCGTCGTAAAATTAGAACCTTTATCGAATCAAGCATTTGTATTTTGTAATTCTCAAACTGGCAATCGCAAGCAAAATGTAACCAGTTCTATTCGTACGGAGCATTTAAACTCCGAGGAAAAATCGTCACTCCTCAATATCTGTTCAGAATATAACGATATATTTTTTCTTGAGGGCGATGACCTCACTTTCACTAATACAGTGCAACATGAAATTCCCGTTAGCTCTGACGTACCTATCTGTGCTAAAACGTACAGGTACCCCGAGGCACACAAGGCCGAAGTAAACAGGCAAATCGACCAGATGTTGCGGCAGCGAATCATCAGACCGTCTGTCTCCCCGTGGTCGTCACCCCTGTGGGTCGTACCTAAAAAGGTAGATGCTTCTGGGAAAATGAAATGGCGTATTGTTGTCGATTACAGAAAGCTGAATGGCGTAACTGTAGGCGATGCATACCCATTACCCAACATCGCTGACATCCTAGATCAATTAAGTCACTGTCAGTACTTCACGACACTCGATCTAGCATCGGGTTTCCACCAGATAAAAACAAAGGAAGAAGACTGTAGTAAAACTGCTTTTTCAACACCGCTAGGTCACTATGAGTACACACGAATGCCCTTCGGTTTGAAAAACGCGCCAGCTACATTTCAACGGTTAATGAATAACGTCTTAACCGGACTACAAGGTCTTCAGTGTTTTGTATATTTGGACGATATCGTTATCTACGCAAATTCTCTGTCGGATCACGAACTCAGGCTTCGTGCCGTGTTTGATAGACTCCGCACTAATAAACTAAAAATCCAACCCGACAAATGCGAATTCATGCGTAGAGAAGTCACTTATTTAGGACACGTAATTTCGGACCAAGGTGTTAGACCGAACCCCGAAAAAACGTCCATCATCAAGGATTTTCCAATTCCACAAACACCGAAAGATATTAAATCGTTTCTAGGCTTAACCGGATATTATCGTCGTTTTATACCGAATTTTGCCAAAATATCGAAACCCCTCACTAAATTACTAAAAAGAGATGTACCATTCTTCTGGACATCCGATCAACAAACCGCATTCGATTCCCTCCGCAATAATTTAATATCGGAGCCAATTTTAAGGTACCCAGATTTCACGCAAGAGTTCATATTGACTACTGATGCTTCAAATTTCGCAATCGGCGCTGTTCTATCGCAAGGAAAAATAGGCGAAGATCTCCCTATTGCCTATGCGTCAAGAACCCTTAACAAGTCCGAATGTAATTACTCTACAATAGAGAGAGAATTACTTGCAATAGTGTGGGCGACCAAACATTTCAGACCCTATCTATACGGTAGGCGTTTCAAAATCATTACCGACCATCGTCCCCTAACATGGTTATTTTCAGTCAAGGATCCTGGTTCAAAACTTGTTCGTTGGCGTCTCAAATTAGACGAATATGATTATGAAATCATCTACAAATCGGGAAAGAGTAATTCTAATGCTGATTGTCTCTCCCGAATCCAACCAGTCCTTCATGCGGATATTTGTAAGGAAACATTTAATGACTTCTATAAATTCCAACAAATGTCCGAAATCTGCGAAAACGTCAACACTCACGAAATAAACGAGTGTATCAGACGCGCAAAAGGTTCCGTCGCGTATCTGATTTCAACAGATATCGATGAAAGCGAGACTATATCTATCCGTGATATAGACATTCTTCGTCAAACTCAGCACGAAGTTTACTCGATAGCTAAATCAAGCAGTCCTGAAAATATAAATTACATAGTATTTTCAAAGTTACGGCATTACGACACATTAAAATACAGCGATGTATTCTATGCCATTCAGAACTTGAAATTTCAGCTATTAGAGGATAACGTCAAGGAGATTTCTATCGAATATCCTAACGACAAATATTCGAATTTAAAGGTCGAAAAGGTAATTTCAATTTTCAATTTTATATTTCGGAAAGAAACTATTAGAATAAACTTATACCGTAATAAGCTAAAAATTCCTACTGAGGAAGAAATTAAAATTATTCTAAAGGAATTCCATGATGCTCCTACTGGCGGACATCAAGGATTCTATAAAATGTACAATCGAATAAAAGCCGAATATAAATGGCACCATATGTCACGAACTATAAGGCGTTATATAAAGACCTGTGCCAAGTGCCAAATTAATAAAAAATCCAGGAAGACTTTGAAGGTTCCGATGGAAATCACTAGCACTTCCACACAACCTTTCGAGCGTCTTGCCATGGACATAGTAGGTCCACTGCCTATTACCGAAAATGGGAACAAATACATCCTCACGATGCAGGATGATTTAACTAAATATTCCATAGCACATCCAATCGAAAATCATGAGGCAGAAACGGTTGCAAATAAATTAGTAGAGACTATCACGCAATTCGGTATACCGCGTACTATACTCACCGACCAGGGTAGCGACTTTACGTCAAATCTTTTAAAAGAGGTAACAAAATTATTTCAAATTAAACATTTATTTTCATCAGCCTATCATCCTCAAACTAACGGCGCACTCGAAAGATCGCATTCTACCCTCAAAGACTATCTAAAACACTACATCAATGATAAACAAAATAATTGGGATGAGTATATAAAATTCGCTATGTTTTCTTATAACACAGCCATACACGCGTCTACTAAATTTACACCTTACGATTTACTTTTCGGACACAAACCCATTCTCCCTGCTTCGATTAAAAGCGAACCCGAATTTAAGTATACCTACGACGATTATGTCGATAGATTACGCTATCGCTTATGCAAGAGTCACGAGATCGCGCGAGAGAATCTCATCTGCAGTAAAGAACATTCTAAACGCAATTACGACTTAGCCGCGACAAGCAAAACCTTTAAGATAGGTGACAATGTTTTTCTAAAAGATGATTCAACTAAGGTTGGCCAGAGCAAAAAGCTCTCCGCAGAATGGAAAGGTCCTTACAAAATTATTTCAATAAAAGAACCGAACGCCGTAATCAAAATACGACGACGAAATGTAACAGTTCATTTTAATAGGTTGAAAATCGCTCATATTGTTTCAGATGCGGATGCCTCAACATCTCGCTAGGGTTGGCAATAACACCCATATCAAACTCGAGCGGTATCTTCTATGAAAACATAGGACACGCTAAATTTTACTCCGATACGTGGCAAGTCCTCTCTTACATTAACATATCCTTCTATCACCAGAAAACCCATCTCATACGATCAATATGTTCGAAAACCGAGAACATGTGCGGGATTCCTGGACTAAAAACGGAACTTCTTCCCTGTCAGCAAGCTTTAAACTTTGCTACGACTCAAATAAATTTAATTGCGACAAAAGAGCAATCACTGAAACATTTGATAAATCATTCGCCTCGTACAAAACGTGGTATATTCAACGGTTTAGGCACGGCATGGAAGTGGCTAACTGGCTCACTAGATGCAGACGACGCCGACTACTACGATCAAGTCATTGAACAAACCGCAAGTATGGATAAAGAAATTCAATTATTAATGAAAGATCAAATCCAAATTGTTAAATCAACCATTTCAAATTTTAACACCTCAATAGCTTCTCTTCGACAAAACGAAGAAGCGCTAAATAATAATATTATCAAATTTAATAAATTTACCAACAATATCTATAATAAAACTTTAGCACTAGAGAAATTAAATCTAGCTGTAAGTCACATCAGCTTATTGACTTATCTAATAAATGAACTTAGTGAACAATACGATGTTCTCATAAATGCAGTTTTGTTCGCGCGATTGAATATAGTTCACCCTGCTGTAATCACTCCGGTTCAGCTCATGACTAGTCTACGCGACAATGTAAAACTATTAACCAACGGAAAGTCTTTTCCTTTTCCTCTCACGGAACAGAATTCAGCAAAATTAGTCGAAATTAGCAAACTTTCAGTATATTACAACGATTTCAAAATTATCTTCGTGATACAAATTCCTTTGACTAATAACGCGCTATTCGATCTTTATAGCTTAATTCCCTTACCTATTCCTCATAAGCTCGACAATACATATGCCTACATCCAACCTGAATCCAAATACCTCGCATTAGCCGAAAATAGGGTTCAGTATGTCCAATTGAATACTTTAGAAGGATGCAAGCAGATCGCCAACAGGGAGTACCTCTGTGAGAACAAGGAAATCTACTCAGTTGCGGATCACCCTAAGTGCGAAGTGTCACTCATTTCTTCGTACCATCCTCAGTTACCAGAGACATGTAATACTCGAATATTTAAAGGCATCGTCAGGGTATGGCACGAGTTAACTTCAAATAATCAATGGATCTATGTTCTCCCAGAACCCACTTTATTAAACATTCTATGCCCCGATGTTCCCTTGTATAACGAACTTGTCAGAGACATAGGCGTCCTCCAACTAGACAAAGGATGTAGAGCTTATTCAAAGAATTCTCAGCTAATTGCAACCTCCAAAATTACAACGGAATTTCACAATTTAATTCCTACTGTCCCCATCATCGAGGACAATTGTTGTACCGAGCATCTCATAAACTCTACCTTAGAGTCATACTATTTTCAGCCTATACATTTCACTAACGTCAAGTTAGACGATTTAAAGGGTGCATCTCATCAACTTGATGATCTGAATGCTCGAATTAATAGAAATTTAAATCAACCCCATCTTATCAAATACGCAAATTGGTTTTCTCTCATCATATCAGTCCTAGCTGGTATCATAGGTTCCATAATCACCTACAGGATCCTGAAATACTGCGGGATCATTCAACTTGCCAAAACACTGTTCAAGTGCAAGACCGACAACGACAGACAAGGATGTCTGGTGAAGATTTATAATCAATGCCACAAGCGGAACAGCTCTCCCTCAGCACCGGCAGTACGAATGAGTACACTACGGTCAGCAGAAGACAGCTCGTTCGGCCTTCTACCCATTCCAGCACCGCCAATCTACACGCACATGGACGCAGGTATCTACCCTTCGGAGGAGACACGCCGTCTAGCCGCAGCCAAATCTTCCCGGTTATACGACGACCAATGAAGCCATCATCTACGTCCCTGCTTCCCTCTAGGTGGGGAGGTGTAATAGAACTGCTATGTGTAATGTGGAAAGTATCGCGTACTGTGTCGTGGTGTCGCTATTGTGCAATTGTGCGTCAGGCTGTCGCCTATTTAATTACCGTAACAAGACACTGGTGAATAGCGATAGACCCTTTTTTTTCTCTTCTTTCTTTTGTAGATTAAGATCAGTTACCTTTTTAGTTTCTTGAGTAGTTTAAGACTTTAAATTGTTAAGAGAAGTGCTTTTTGCAATTATGTTAGAATTTATTACCAAGGTAGTTGACATTTCGACAAGTAAAGGATTTTATCCTAATGAGTTAGAAACCGTAGCATGCGTCTCGATGGCGCCAATTCAATTAAGGGTGTATATGCCACTTTCTCAAGGGATGTTCCCACGATCGCAGCCCCTCTTCCGAGTCTATATAAGCATCCACCATAACTAAAACAAGTAAGAACGGAGTAAGAAGTGAACTCGGAACGGTCGGCTAGTCAATCCTTGATTAGACTTAAGACTTTTTGTGCTTTGTGACAACTTTTACTTTTAGATTAAATAAAGGTAGTTTAAGTTCAAAGCGAAGTGAGTTTTATTCTCTGTTCCACAACACCATTGATTATATTTATTCATTATTTTTAGCCGATGCTTAACCTTATTTTAACACATAATAAACGCTACTTATTTTATTAAAAATAATAGGAGAGGCTTAACCTCCGTAGCCTCCCCTGACGAGCCGCCACTGTCTACATGTGAAAGGAAGTTAAATGTTTAAAGCGCTCGAAATTGTCTTATCGCCAATTAGTGGATATTCTCATTTCTTAGGCGAAAACACCACAATATCATATGACCGCTATTTGCTTCGTTTGGACTTTTTTACGTCCACGATTGTTGCCATTAAGATTACAAGTGGTTTGTTTTCATCTTATTAAGCGGTGTGACGCTTACAGCGTCGTCACTGTTCAAGATAATGTTAAGCATATGTCATCGTATATTTTGTTTTCTTTTTACAGATGTTTCTACGAAAATGCCTCTCTAAAAAATCTCAAGGACCTCTCTGAACTACTGCCAAAATATGATACTTACCTTATTCTACATGTATTCGACGTTCGTACAATGGTGGCGTTTAGGCACCTTGAAAAATAAGCTCAGAGGCACCTTAAACGGAAGGAACGCCCTCTTGGTGTGCGCCGGGGGTAACACGATTACCGAACAGGATCATCAGAGATCGTTAGAGAATCTACTGTTCCAGAATGAAGATAGGATCGCATGCACGGTGGTGCCAAGGGTAAAGACTTCGCGACGAAAATTGCCTTGATTTAATAGTAGTGACTTGCAGCAAATAATCAACTTAAACCAATGGCTGCGCTTCCCGAAAGACCAAGCGAAATTCCCTATACATATAGGCCCTGGTAAAACTCATCTAGCTTCACCCAAAATCTACCTGTTGGTGAGAGCCAACTTAGAGCACTACTACCCCCATCAGGCCGAAATTATAGAGGTGAAAAAATTTAAATTACAACCAAAAAGATTCGACTGATTAATTTTTGCAGTTAGAAAACTTTGGGGAACCCTGCGGTTGGAGAGTCAATAATTTTTTTGAAGTAATCTTAAAGACCGACTTAGACAATATAACAAAAATGGTCAACTGCATTTCAAATGGTAATATTGATATAAATCATGAGTTACAACTTTTGAAAATTGAAGGTATATTGTGCATATATGTGGGTACTAAATTTGTTCTGCCTTCATTCTTTTTCGATGCAGTTGTAGATGTAGAAGGTAACTTGTCGAAGATTAAATACGATAAAATTTTCCCATTAGAGCAAAGACTGAAATATTCATGTGCCGAGGTGCATTGGAGGAATTTTGTCTCATCTTTAAAGGAGATGTATTCGAGAATAAACGAAATTACAGTAAAGTAAGTTTGTAATACAAACGGCATCGGTTCTAAGTTACCCTCATGCGGTGATATGTGTAAAATTTTGGTTATTTATTTTCCACATCCAGTGTGGATTCCCAGTAGCATAGTAATGCATATTATGACGATTAACTTACTTAACTTACTTTTAAATATTGCCTTGCCAGAAAACAAAATGATAGATGTAAACTCTGGATTGACATTGATTCTTCTATTAATGTAGTTTTTGATGCAACTCAATGTGGTATGGATGAAATTTATATTTTGTTGTTGCTTTATTCACAGTTGTTTGAGACGTTTCAGGTATAGCACTCAATTCTTTACTGCAAATGTGCGGGATTTCTTATATATGAAGCAGTGTTTGTAATTCTTTTTCATCTGTAGCCACAGTTTTCTTTCATTCCTTTTTCAAGCCTGTTTCTTAACTTTTTTAAAACCTTTCCAGTCGGTTGAGGTCGTCCTGGATAACGCAGCTGATAAATTCAAAAAGTAAGCAATTTCTTTAAACTTCTCCTAGGATATACCATACCAATTAATTCTTCCCTCAAAAAAAACCATTGTCGACAATAAATAAATAAACCAACAAATAAATAAATAAAAAAATTAAATTGAATAACAGATATAACTAATTCAAATAATTTAGAAAAATTACGGAATAGAGTGAATGATCTAAGAATAATCACAAGAGTACATTCACTAATTGTTTGACATGCAAATTGTTTTTTTTTTCCACAGTTACTATGGTTATATCATCATAGTAACTGAAAACAAAAACCGCTCCTATAATTTCTGAAGTATTTGAGATAGAGAAGCGAAATTTGGGAATTAAGTACGGAGCATAAATTTACATTTTTTGACATAGTCAATAAATTTTTGTCACTTTCGGTTTTACCGGAAATGACTTTGATTTTCGATTTTTAAATGGAACTACCTGTATATTTTTCGATATTTTGATTCGGAATAACATTTATAGTACAACTCCACCAAATTTCATATTTTTTGATATAAAAAGAATTCTTTTTTTAAATTTTTTTCTTTTCATCGAGAGTGCTTTGGAGTTCTTAAAAAGCTCAGGTGTTAATGCATAAACATGATAAGAACAAAGTTTTTCGTGTTTACTGTATACACAATTTTTTACGCGCATGTGTACGTTCAAAAGTTAGTTTTTATGTTTTGATTTAAGGACGCGATATACCTCAGAAATTTGCTAAATGGCCGCCCAGGGGACGCCACCCTATTTTTATTTTAAATTAGTAAGGTTTCAAATTAACGTGAAAAACAAGTTGCATACAATCTGTTTCCTCAGTATATAAACAAGGAAGCGACGTAGAGCGAAAGAGAAGGCAAAATGTGTGATGTTAGTTTTATTTAGTTTAGTGGCGAACAAATATGCGACTTTGTCGGCCCGCCAAGGAATAACTTTAATACTTAGAATATGACATTAATATGAAACATCACTTTTAAAATGTTACATATTGATATGGGAATTTAGAATAGAGTTTTACTCCATTAACTTCTCATGTCTTTTTCTCGTTGAAAAGGAAATGTAATTTCTTAATATTTTATTTTTTCTTAATTTCTCGTTCTAATTTGTATTTTTTTTTTTTTCATATACAAATGACATTAATTTTAATACTTGGTATAGTAGCCTCCTTGCTCAATTACTTTTTCAAGTCTAGTTGGCATTGAAGCCACCAATCTTTCACACAAGTTTCCAGCATTTAACTGGGTCCATAATTGTTGGACTGTTTCCTCCAAATGAGCCATTCTTTGCAGATTTTGTGGATTAACATTGTTCCATCGTTGTATTATGTGACCAAATCCAGAGATTTGGCCGGCCACGCAATACATTGTATTTGAGGATGTTCTTCTAACAAATCCTTCACTATTCGAGCCTTGTGTACTGGCGAATTATCTTGCACAAATGAAATAGTGCCATTATTAGCAAATGCTAATGGCGATATATACGTCTCGAGTAAGTTTATATACTGCACAGCAGTAAGTGCCTGGTATTCGAACTAGGTCCCCGGGACCATGAGACAACATCCATCCCCAATAAGCTGCGGATATTCTACCACTGCTTGGTTGTTTTACTACAAATTTCTTATTAAATCTGCTGTTAGCTGGTCTAAACACCATTTTAAACGGTGCTTCACTAGATTTAAACGTTTTCTCGTCGGAAAATACAACATTGGACCAGTCGTTATATAAATTTGCAACAGCAAATTCAAATCGGGCTTCCGCATGCCTTTCAGTGAAATCCAAAACTTTTGCCGGCCTTCAACACTTTAATCCAGCTGCTACTAATCTTTTTAAAACAGTGTTCTTGCAAACAGGAATATTCGTTTGATCTATTATTTGTTTAGTTGTGATGAATGGATTATTATTTACAATGTTTACTATGTGCCGGTCTTGTTCTTCAGTCGTCTTTTTCCCAGTACCTAACAGTCTGGGCTTACGTTGAGTATTTCCTTCGACCTGAAATCTCCTTATCCATCTCTGTACAGTCTACTTTTAAAAAATAAAGGCAAAATGAAGTTTTATTAAAGGGTTTTATAGTTAAAGCATTAAAACAAAACTAAAATTAAAAAAGATGTGAATCCAACAAGCCAGTACACTGAAGCTAATTATTTCAATTCGTTTTACTTGATAAGCTTACTAATGCCATCTTTAAATAATAATTTTTCTTTTTATAATAATAATGAAGATGTGTGAATGTGGTTTTGATAGATGATCCGCGTTATTAAAAAAAAAAAAAGGAGTATAACTAAGTCTCAACTACATATAAAACTAAAAATACTTACGGGTATATTTGCGGCTGTACTAATTTCTGCCCGCAGCATACCACTTTTCCACATGCCAATTATTTCACCTTCTTGTGTCGCATTACAATGTCGTCTTGGTTCTATAGTTTTTAATGAAAAATAAATATGGAATTGCAAATGTATCTATTCTCACTACCTGCGCAATTGCAAATGTCTGAATAAATGCATTTATGCACTCCCAACATCTGTGTTTATAAACAATTTTAAAGAAGAATAGCATACAGTAAAAAAAAAATTATATATCAAAGGCTCTTCTTCTACGAAACCACAAGATATATTTAAAAACATAATATGTTCTCTCTCCTACACACACAGTCATGGCATTTATTGCATTAAGGTCGAATTTTGTTTGTACCACCCATTTAATACGGTTTATTTTATTGAAATATCGTGCCGATTATGAGTGAACCTATAGGACATCATGTGAGAAGGTCTTAGGTTAGGTAGCTCTCCCTCCTAGAGTTGGATGGATGTTTCGTTCTCTTTCCCACAAAATCTACATTCGGCTTTCTCTGCTATGCCCTTTCAGTTTACAGTGCCCTGATAGGATCTCATCTACTTCTAAGTTCCAATGCATCATAATTGTAGTACTTATTTCTAAATTAATAAAGTTTAAATCTGTTCTAACTTAAATAAAAAAAAAATACACCTATGTTTTCTGGTTTAAATGCTTTCCTAAACAACATGTCAATTCTTTATTGTATGCACACTTCATTCTTAATATATATTTTAGCCCTAAAATAACAATCGAGAATGGCTCAAAATTGGAAGAATCTAAAAAAGTACCTATATCAGAAGTGAAACCGATCAAGAAAGAAACAAGACGCAGGGACAACGATGTAGTGGAAGATAAGAAAGACACTTTGGATGTACGTCAGAAGAAACCTAAAGAGAGTAGATGTAAAACAAAAGACGTCCGATCTTCAAAAGTGCAATCGCAGCATAAACCGGCTAAAGAGGAACACAGGAAGGATGTAACGGACACAAAATGTAAAGATGAACGTAGGCAACAAGAGCAAAAGCATCGGCAACATTACAAAAGCAAAGATGACCTCGATGGAATTAAGAATAAAGAATTGAAATCTTCTGCGGGGCATAAAACGAAAGAAAAACATAAAGATGCTGATGGCAAATCGAATTTGACTAATGGAGAAACGGGAAAAATTAAAAATGGTGTTAGTGAACACCACAAAGTTGAAGAGAAGCAAGTTAAAATTCCAAAAGATATAACTTCAATAGCAACAGGTAGCAAAGCTGAATTAGTGATTCCCGATGAAGAACCTAAAGTAGATGTTGAGCCGAATACTAGTGCCAAAATTGATACAAATGCATCATTAAAAGATAAAACAACCACTTTAAAAGCAGATGAAAAACATCCTATTACTGAAGATACTCATAATATGAAAGCCGAACGTTTTGCAACGGCAAACAATATTATCGAAGAGAGGAACATTAAATTTTCAGAAACGAAGAGACCGCTAAAGAAATCATCGAAAAGCAGTAAAAATACAAAACCTCCCAATATCTTGGTGTATTCTGATAGTCAGGTAACGAAAGAAAATGTTAAGGATGTATTGTCAACGATTTTGAATAGAGAAAAGTAAGTTCTTTACGATGATGTTAACTTGCAAAATGTAATTATTGTATTTTATTTTTGTAGGTACACCATTTACGATTTTCCATTAAATAAATCCTCGGTATTTTGGGATGAATCCACAAATTTAGTTGTCGTCTGCGGCAATGTATCACCTTCTCTGACAGCGGATTTACTACAATATCTAGTGAATGGAGGGCAACTACTATGTTTGTGCAGCGATCTCTTGTATGCCATTCTACAAACATTCTCCACAGCCGAAGTAAGTTAGAATATTGGACAAGTGGTGATATATACCGGTATGTTCTCAAATAACGGAACAGTGGGCGTGTCTCCATATACTGGGTGAGTTTTTTTTATCTTGAGACAACGGAATATCTCTAAAACAATGCATCAAATAAAAAAAAGATCTTAATAAGATTTGTTATAATGTAGGGGGCTTACTGAATGGTGCCGATGATTGTGAACGTCTAGAAAAAATACACAAAAAAGAGAAGCAAGCAAACATGATTTTTTTTTTTAACATTAAACAACATTCAACAACGAAGAACTCTACTTTATCGTACCCATTTCAGAAAATGTGTTCGAAAATGTGCCCTTCCACTTCGATACATTTATTTATTCGCAATCGGAATGATTGCACACAACTGAGAAGTGTTTCCGGCGTAACACTTGAACAAGCGTTGGTGAATCGCTCATGTTTTCCCTCGTGGTTGGCAATTCTGTATAAACTTCAGACTTTAAGTGGCCCCACAAAAAGGAGTCAGGGGAAGTAAGATCTGGCCATCTTGCAGGCCAAGACACTGGACCACCTCTTCCGATCCATCGACGATTGTGTATTTTGTGTATTTTTTCTAGCGGTTCACAATCTTCACATGTTTTCTGCGATTATAGCGCCATTCAGTAAGGCCCCCTACATTACAGCAAATCTTATTAAGGTCTTTTTTTGATTTGATGCAGTGTTTTAGAGATATTGCGTTGTCTCAAGATAAAAAAACTCACCCAGTACACTGTGTCTATTTTCTCACGCATTTACCTGGAAACTAATAGAGATAAAAAGTTACAGTAAAATCCAGTGGAAATGAGACGACATTGTACATGAAATTTTGCCATTATAAATAGCCTTTTACCCCTCTCCCCCACTCTATTTTGTTTTAAATTGCACTCCTAATTTTTTTCGCAAGTTTTCGGTATCTACCAGGCTTATAAATACAGTCATATGTATTCTTTTATTATTATTATACGAAATGTTCTCAAAAAGTAGTTCCGAAAAATGTATGCAGTGAGAGCATAAATGCTGGACTGAAGTGTGCCGCTCCCACGAAATATAATATGCTAGTATAATCTCACGTTTTCCAAACTCAAATAGGCAACTCTATTTAAAGTTATTTAATATAGCATATATAAATGTACAATTCCTTTGTCCCAATGTCCTTCGTCGGTGTTTTAAGTGATTTGTTTTTGCCCTTTCTATTATTCTATTACTCTTTATTCGGATTAGTGTTCATAAAATTAATTATATCCCAGAAAAATGCCCTCTCTATTCAGCCCTGATGAATATGTAGACATGTCGCTGATCTACTGTGAGTATCAAAACAATGCTAGACAAGCCGAACATACTGCTGTGTACTGAATGTACCAACAAAAATGCAAAATGAAATTAAAAATGAAAAATTACCTAAATTAGCTAGCTCGCAAGATAAAAATTTAAAAGGCCGCAAAAGAACAATTAAACTCAGGGTTACTCTCACAATTAAACTTATCATGAAAAGTAAAATGTGGGTGAAAGAAATCTGACTTAAATACTCGAAAAATTGAAAAAGGTTTGATCTCAAATAAAAGAACAGTATTTTGAATGACGTAAATAAATAATAATTTTTATTTTTCTAAGCTATAAATAAAAAAAAACAATGCTAAATCCTTTATCAAACCAACAGGTAACAAATGGTTCAGGAAGATAATCTTTTTTTATATCAATTCAATCCACGTGGTCTCAATATTTAAACAACTAAATTAAACGTGGACAATTCAAGTAATTTACATAAATGAAAACTAAAAGCAAGCACAATGCTTCTATTCACCCAACCCGAGGTGATTAAATATTATAAAGAAAACAGTAAACTAGAAAACGGAAAATTTAAACTCTAAAAACATTAATATATCTTCCTGCACGAAAAATAATAAAAGATCTTATATCTAAATTGTGTACACAAGAATACAATATCAATTATTGAGTTCCGTGATAGACGAAATAAATCAAAATCGTGAATTCAAAACTTGAAATCAAAAATCACAAAATGTCAGCAATGAAATTCAATTTTACATATACTTACAAGCTCGTGTCTATAAAGGAACTGAACTTACAAGGTTAAACAATCGTATAATGTATAAAAATCTACAGCTGCGTGCGCTGCAACGCACAAAGATCTGTCCGCAAACGGACGAACTCGCAAAGCATAACAACATATACAATACAAGTGAACGCAAACTGTACAACTGAATTAAATTAATATAATTAACTGAACAATTAAATAAATAAATTAAACAATCCAAAACATTAACTAAATCTTATATAAAAATAAAACAATTTGAAATTTCTCGCAACATTGACAAAGACTTGTCGGAATGAAAAAAAAAACTGAATTTACAAAGACCACAGCAATACGTATCGAGAACGTTTTCCAAACCGAAAGCCTGCTTCCTATCGGACATTTTCAAATGTCGAAAAGAAAATGTGCACTGGTACTTTCCAAAGTTCGTAACATATTCGACCTATTAGAAATGAGTGAAATTCTGTGAACGCATTAGCTTCAGTGCATATTAATCCACATACATCAATTAGAAATGTTGTCGAAGAAATCGGAATCCGTAAAGCTTTCGTCAATAGAATCCTTAAGGATAATAAGTACCATCCATACAAAGTACTTCAGGATTTGCAACCCAAAGATCCTGAAAATAGACTATCTTTTATGGCACAAATTTTGGCGCAACTTGACAATGACGAGTCACGTTTACACAACAATGGAGTGGTCATACGACACAACAGCCATTACTGGTCTGTTAAGAATCCTCACTGGGTACAGCACATACTTTCAGACTATATGAAGCGTCGATGTTTGGTGTGGTCTATTTAATTGCTTTCTTCTATCAAGGTACTTTTACGGAGGAAAGGTACAGAGAATTCAGAAGAAATTCATTACCAGTTCTTCTTCAAGATATTTCTTTGGCCGAGAGATGTACAATGTGCTGGCAACAGGACGGTGTTCCACCTCATAATTCGCACATAGTTAGTCGGTGTTTGGACGCACAGGTTCATCAGAACTGGATTGGAAATAGAGGACCAATTAACTAGCCTGCACGCTCACCAGATATGACACCCCTAGATTTTTTCCTGTGGGGCTATTTAAAGCAGATTGTTTATGCCGAAAGACCAGTTAATGTTTTGGACTTACAAAGCAAAATATGTGAAGCCTGCCAAGATATTTCTCCAGAGACAATAAGAAGAGTCTGTACAACAGAGCTTCTTCGTAGGTATGAATATTGCGTAATGGAAAATGGTGGGCATTTTGAACAGATTATTTGAAAAGAATAAAATATTGAATCAAAGAAATATATAGATTTTGTTCTTATTTCTCGAAATAGAATAAGGAGATGATTTTGGTATATCATACTTATAATAAGCAACTTACTTATTGTTCTTCTAATGTTATCAAAATTATTTTCCGTTTCCGACATTTGTTCATTGGCGTTCCTGTCATTGTTATTATAATTATATGGATTGGTGTGACATTAGAAGGGATGGCAAGTCATATTTCGATGGTATTTTGTCAAAATGGCGAACCTGCCAAATTTACGATTTTGAGCTTTATGCACTAAAAATAAGTGCCTACTGTAAGATGATATTGGCAAAAGGACGAATGTGTGTGGTTGAATATAAGGTGTTAGTAGTAAAAAATACATTTTTGCTTAGGGCGAATGTGTTCAGAACAATCCGTCCGAAAGGGCGAATGTAACAAAGTGAAAACGTCAAGTTTTCAAAAAAAGAAAAAATATTTTAAACCAAATTTAATATAAGTTTTCACATGCTAAAAAAGACAAATGTCTCATGCGTGAAAAACAAAAATAATGCAACCAACATGACTCAGAAACAAGAAGATGCATACAATGAACATGTAAAAGAAAAAGATCTCACAAATGCTAGATTCGTCGGGGACCAAAAAAAATCTGTTACGGATTGCACAATTTTGCGCACAAGTTTCGATTTGCAGAAGGTCTTAAGTACCCCGAATGGGGATAATTGGGGGCACTATTAAAGAACTTTTAGTATATTGCGACAGTTGTGCAGGACAGAACAAAAACCATCAGAAGCTCTTTCTTATACACTAGTTCCTAAAATTCCCAATGAATTTGGAAAAAAATTCTATCAATTTCTTGTTACCTGGTCACTCATATATGCTCCTAGAGTCGGTTCATGGTACCATTGAACGAGCGCATAAGAACAAGGTGATTTGTGAGTCATCAGAATGGCCAACAGTCATAAGAAACGCTCGTCATAATCCTGAGGCTTATGATGTCCTAACATTCACTCATAAAGATTTCTTAGACTTCAAGTCATTAACTGAACGAGATTTCCCCAAAATATTAGAAACTAAAAGCGGCACGATTGTAAAAATTAGAATTATAAGAAGAACTTTATTCGGTAAAGACATTCCCAGATCATTTTATTTGTAAGACAACATTTTCTGAAAATCTCCTTCATTGAAAGTATGTTTGTCACCTAATAAAACAAGAAGAGCCCCTACAAACATGAACGTACCACAGCGAGTGTATAAGACAAAGCTTCCAATAGCGTCAAAAAAAATATGACGGATTGAGAAAGTTCTGCACAAATGGAATTGTACCTTCGTAGTATCACTATGAGTACCTCTCTATGGCATTTAGACCAAACGTGGAAGATCGGCCATTGGAGACAGATGAAGAGGACGAAAACTGCGCCTAATTATTGATTTTTTTTGCATACTTGGTAGTTTTTTGTTACTTTAATTTCATTTGTATTTTCATATTTTTTCAAAAAAGAAAACTTTCTTATTCGATTTTTATTGAAATATTTTGCAACTATTATAATGATTTTATTGTAATTAAACAATAAAAGCTCTCACCAAGACTTGATTAGAGGTTTGGGCGAGTATATAAGACTTAAACAAAAGGGCGAACTTAGGGCCAATACACCACTTCCACCAGAACTATTCTGGAAAAGGGCGAATATCCACAAAAATATAAATTCTAAACTACCATTACATCTATTTTTGTATTTTTAAATTGACTCTTCATTTTATTATCAATCTGAAAGGTTTGAATACATTTTTTTTTTCCAATTTGGTCCCCTGCATATTGCCAAAACAGTTTTCCCTAATTTTCTCAAAACAACGAAATGGTGCAATCGCCCTTTTGGCAAAATACCATCGATTTCATGGGAGCGGCACACTTCAGTAATTAATAATTGCATTGCCTTTGTATTCTTTATACAAATTAAAAAATACTTCTGTTTATACATCTACGTTAATGTGAAAATGTGAGCTTGTATGCGTTTGCCTTGCTTATATTGGCTCTGTGCCTACTCTAGTTATTGTTCTACTTGCAATACACGCAACAATATCCTTTGAATATTGCTTCCTACATATTTAAATATCCTAATTCCTTTAATTTTTCCTCAAGTTCGTCTGAATTTCTTGATTTCTTACTTACTAATTCTAAATTTGAATGTCTACTTATATTGTCTTTTACAACATTATTTTTAAAACTCACTATATTTATTCGGAATTCACTAAAATATAATAATGTTTATGTCATCGTAAAGTCTTTAAACATGTGACTCGATTATCTGTAGATCATTACAGCTCTTGACGACTTCCTTTCTTATTTTTTGTTCTAAGGAGCGCCTACCTTTATGGCACAGGCATAGGACGACGCCCAGCGCTAGGAGACGGAGCACCACAACACCCACAACTTGTAACAAATTGTACCTTTTTTCGACTTTCTCGATTGCTGTAGTTCCTCTAATTTTCTCGCTTAAGTTAACATTATCTCATTTTCTTCCTGTTCCGAAGCTGATAATCCCATTGTTCCAATAATGTGTAGCTATCGGTAATCAGTTATCTTCTCTCATTAACAATTCTTCCTCTACTGCTTATTGAAGTTACATCTTCACTGTGATGGGGCACTGGCATGCATTCCTTACTTGAATTTTATGCAACTGGATGCAGGATTATGGCAGTTTTGACTGGCAGGATTCAGATTCTCGACTGATGGGACGGCACTATCGAGGTTCGGGTTTGCAAG
The DNA here is from genome assembly GCA_949128085.1 of Cetonia aurata. Lineage (NCBI taxonomy): Eukaryota > Metazoa > Arthropoda > Insecta > Coleoptera > Scarabaeidae > Cetonia > Cetonia aurata. The sequence continues at coordinate 24,169,424 of OX421889.1, read as the reverse complement.
AAAACTTCACTTCTTGGATTTTGCATGGTTTTATTAACGAGCTTGGTACACAACATCTTGTGACAACAATAACAATAGAGTTCTACTACCACTACTACTATTATATACATGTTCTTATTCAGCTAATGGTAACATTCCTTACATTATAAACCTTGATCTACTTAACATTATTTATCAAATATTCTTTTCAATTATTCTATTTGCTAACTTCTAATTAACAACTGTCTTTGCACTCCATTACCCTTCCATATAAATATTTTGACTATTACAGTCATGAAGGTCATTCATCAGTAAATTAGCACAGTCTTTGGTATCTCCTATTTCGTGATTCGGTATAATTATGCTAAACTTTCCAAACCTCAAGAATTTCTGAACTATTCTACCTTTTGAATAATGTTAATACTTTTGACTCTATTGTTCCTAAGTTTATTATCATTAGTTACGGAGATATCTTTCAGTTTTGCTCTTATTACTTCATCTTCTTCTGCATTTTTTGACTAGTGCCCCTATACGGAGGGGTTAAAAAAGTTGCAGCACCGCTGGAAAAAGTGTATCGAGTTAAAAGGGGATTATATTAAAAAAAAAATTGTCAAAACCTAAAAACGTTCCGTTGCCATTTCTAATCCGGGTATTCATCAAATAGAATTCTCGTATAGAAGAGTAGTTTAGTGTGTTGAGCAAGAAGGCAACTAAATTTTCAATCAAACTGCAGTGAAATATACAGGGTGATTCATGTATACATTTTGTACTACACCAACAAACAGATACCGTAAATTCGGTATTTATCGGACAATTTTTCCACATTTTTTTGTTTTTTGAATTAATCTTTAGAAAAACTAAATCTTTAATTATGTCACATGTTAGAGGATATATTAACCAAACTTTTCACATATAAAGCAATGTTGTGAACCACCACGCATATATATATTTTTTTAAAACGATTGTCCGATATAACCCAGTGTTTGGGTATTTATCGGATAGTAATAGTTTTTGATAGAAAACTGCTCAGAAAATGATTTTGTTCGGTATTACCATTTAGTGGAGGATTTATGGGACAGTTTAAAAAAAAAATTATTTTTTTTTGTAAAGGTTTTAGGGGGTGTTTTTAATGAATCTTAATAATAGCAATAAACAATTTTATTTTATATGCAAACACATAAAATACAAGTAACACGAACGAAAAAAACAAATTCTTTTAACAATAAAAAAATAACGTGGCCTCTTTTTAACAATAAAAAAATAAATTAGCTTCTTATGCCTATCAGGTAAGTACCTACCCTTTATAAGACATTATCACTGAATGTGAATATCCCACGATTTTCGAAAGGACTTTTTAACTTAAATTTAATGTCTTTTAATTGTACTTCATTCAGATCAGAAATAGTAGGAAATACAAAAATATTCCGTTTTATTTTATAGTTTCGCATACAGCTAATTGTTATAGAACGTTTCCCAATTTTTTCTACTCTTGCTACAAAATCTTTGGAGTTTTCTTTTTTAGTTCCTTTATTATAAATAAAGGACACAACTATAAATGTGTCTTTGGCAATATCATCAATACTGGTAACATCAGTCTTCAAATGTTCAGTCTCATTTTCGGTTTCAGAATCTAATTCTTCCTCGCTGTTAGAAATAATTTCGCTTTCCATTTCGTTTTGGTTTTTGCTGGTGCTGTTACTACTTATTTCGACATGGTCTAGACCAACAGATTTTTCTGCAGGCACATCAAGCTTCTTCATTCTTTTTGGAGCAGGTTTATCTTCAACTTTTGAAGCATCTTGCAAGACATTTTGAAATGCTTCCAATAATGCCCCATTAGTGGCGTTTTCGTTCTCTACTGTTCGAGGTTTAATTTTTTTCAAAACAGCTTCTGGATTAAATGGACTTATGCCACATGCTTTAAATCCCGCAAGTATATTGGCCTTCAGCGTAGGTTCCAAGTTTTGCAGTAATCTGCTTAACAAACGAGGAAACTCCGTTTTTGGTAGAACTCACCTATTATGACTTTTCCAATTATTTAAAATTCGTCTCCAGTGCTCTTTAACAATTTTAAAAATAGCAACGTCCAACGCTTGACAAAGTTGTATTTGGTGGTAGTAACACAAAGGCTATGTCATTCTGGTTGCAAAGTTCAATAACACGATATGATATGTGGCTTCCCAAATTGTCTCCAATGATGGCCTTTTTTCCATTTTTACGTTTTAAAAAAGGCAAGGCAATTGTTTCAAACCAGTCTTCGAAAACGTTTGCATCAAGGCATCCTGATTTGGTAGCAACGCCTTATAAACAACGTAAGGAGGTAAAATTGTTCCATCTGCACAAGCTGTAAACATTAAAGATGTGGATGTTTTTGAAAAGTCACACACCCTAGTCGCTATTTTAGATGTTCTTCTTACAAGGACTTTGACTTTACTTGGGTCAAATTTGTTTCATCATAGTTCAGAATATAACTGGGACGAACTCCAGCAACACTCCCCCCCCCCCCATATTTTTGAAATATTCCCTGAGATGTTCTACATCTTGCGCTTCTGCACGGCATCGTTTCATATTCTGACTATTTCGTTTTGAGAGCTCAGAATTTCGTTTTAAAAAGTTTGTAACCCAGTCTGTTCCTGGGCAATTGTCTATAAAGCCACTCACAGTTATCCCTTTTCTGTCCAAATATTGTTTAATAAACGACTGCAAATCTGGTACTGTAAAAGGGTAGTTAAAATCTGCAGCAACCCCAAGAGCGGTCGTAATTTGTTCTTCCTCTACAGCAGATAAAGCAGGCGGTCTTCTAAGTTTATCTCCATGTTCACTCCATTATACTTGTCGTATAATGTACTTTTGGGCACTCCACACATTTCTGCAGCCTGTCGAAATGAGTAGCCTTGTTCTAGGACCAATGCTAAACTAGCTTCTATCTTCTGATCTTCGTCGTTTCGTCTATATGCAGATCCCAATTTGTGGACATGCTTCCGTCCCATTTTGTCCGATAATACCCTCAAAAAGCCCGTTTTTCAAAACTCTACAACTTTCTGAACTAAAGCGGCTTTAAATTTATAAAGTTATATTTGCAAAACATTCCTGAGATTATAACCTCAAAATATTTTCACAGGCACAACTTTCTAGAACAAGCGGTTTAGGATGTACAGATAGGTTATTTACTGCTTCAATAACTTACCTTTTTTTGCTGGTCACTTGTTTATTTTATTTTTTTTACATAAAAACGGAATTTTTTTCTGCAGCCCGCTTTTTCACATCATGGCCTTTTGAGTCTATGGAGTAGAATAAGAGCCAAATTCATAGTCATGACTTAAGTAAAACTCATCCTCACCTCATCTAATGCTCATCTCTTACTCACTCAAGGAAACCTTATCGTGACCTCAATATTGGTATTCAGAAACATGAGTAAGCATCTTGCTAAGTTGAGGAAAAGATGAGAAGCCGTCGGGTTACCGACGCGCTGTTACGTCAACGTTTGAATGACGTATGGATGACGTTTCGTTCCGTTGAACCAATTGTATGGCAGATGTGAAATATGAAATTTGATTTGAACTGGGCTTGGAATTTTATGGCGCTAATTATCCCTTATTTTACCTAAGTATTTTCTTAGAGGGAAATGGTCACTTTCTGTGTAACTTTGTGCTAGTCGTGTTCAATATTTAGAAGTTTTTAACGAGATGGCTTCGAAAATAACGTTCTTTACTAGCGATGAGAGTTTTTTTTAAAAGATCTCATTAATTAAAAATTGAGGAGCAGGAGCTGAGGGTTGCGGAGCAAAAAATTCGAAAAAAATTGCTGGAAATTGTAAAAGAAAAACTTAAAAATGAAATAAATCAAATCTATTGTGATGTGCCTAAATTAATCGTAACGTTACAATACTTTGTGAAAGAACAGAGAAATTGGTAAGAAAATGTTTATTCAAATAACATACAAATTCATGCCTTTTTATATATTAAAATGTCTTTCAAACGGTACCGTTGTAACAGTTCCGTGTTACTATATTTTTCAAGAGGGTTTTCCATATCTCTCGCAATATTTCTATAACCAAATCACGTGTCACAACTCAAAAAAATTCATATCAACTGTTTTTTTACCTTGGTATACGAATATATGGTTTATCTTCTACATATTTCACAAATTCTCAGAAATCATCCATATTCCCCATATACAATTTATACTATATAAATAAAAAATAAGTTCTGAGGAATAGGTAAGGTAGCTACTAGCAAGCCTTACCTTTTACTCACTCTCGACTCAATTGTGAGTCGGATTTGAGGAACAGATGAGTTGCTAACTGTTTTCCAAAATGTGAGAAATCGACGCTATGAGTATGAGGTGAGGATGAGGAAGCCTTAAGTCGCGTCTATGAATTTGGCTCTAAAACATTTTCTGGGGCATTTTTGCCGGTGGGAACACTAATTCAGGCGGGAAGTTTAAATTTTGACTCTGTTGTCCGATATATACCTACCCATTTTACGGTACGCTTAACATCTAAACATGACATAAAATTAAAGAAAGATAATTTGTAAATTAAATAAAACAATGTACTGTAATTATTTTTATGTAATTTTGTAATTAATTATGTATTTCCTTTTCTGAAGAAGTTGCTGTTTTTAGTATTAGTCCTCCTATATTTCCAACTACGCATTTTACTATGTCTATATACTTTTTTTGCAAAACCTTCCTGCTTCATTTTATAATTTTTATTGCTTCTTTCAGCAAGGATTTTCCTTTAGTTTGAATTCCTTTAGTAACGTTTGCGTTACTAGGCATAGATGCCTAGTTTTTCTTATACAACATAATGATCGTTATGTATTCCTGATTCTTTTTTGAGCTTAACGTCTTGTAAAATCTTGAAGTCTTGTCTATCGGAATATAGTCATTTATCGATTCTGGATGTTTAAAAATGAGCTCCCTTGTGTGTTTGTGACTGCCTATATTGAAAAAAAAATTACTCCTGTACTCACATAAAGCATTAACCTCTGCCCATTGTTACATAAAAAATGGTAATTAAAAGTTTAATTTCATAAATTACAAGGTAAGAGAGCACGAACTGGTACGCTTCTCCTACGGAGAATGGAAAGGCGTTAAGATGATGCACCACATCTTCTGTTACCAACCTTCCCCTGCCAAGAAGCAATTTTCAAAGGATTCTGACCAATCCAATCACAGCGGTGGTGAATCCAGCCCCATTGCGCCTAGGACGCCATCTGTAGTCGATATCCAACACAACGGGAAGACTTACACGGTGCAAGTGCAAGTTTTAGGAGCCGAAGAGATCTGGCAAACCCCCAGCTTGCTATTGGCGCATGTTAAAGGTGGTAGTGGAGGAAAAGCTGTATTTTCACAAGTAAAATAATAATAAAAAAAATATTTAATATCTTCAAATCATATTTGTTATAACTGATTTAGGTACATTTAGAAGTTGATCCCACACAGTACCAAGATGACGAACACATCTACGCAGCCCTGCAAGAAAGTAACACAGCCCGATTGCAGATACTAAAAAATATCCTCTCTTCGCATTTAGATATTGACTGTACAAACACTACTGACGAAGTTAAATACACTTTAGGGTATTTGCTCGGCCGACATGATGTAAGAGGCAGAGAATTTGTGCTGAACAATATTTTGGTATATTTTCTTGCAGATGAAATTACAGATGCTTCGCGATAATGAAAACATTGTAGAAAATAAAGTAGCAAGTGACAAGCTTGCCTTGGTTTTCTGTGGAAAAGACGATGATCCGGGGGTTGCTACTTCGATTAGATTACCTGTGATGATCCTATCTTGTCCGGGAAATTTTTCAACGGTTCAATATTTCGAGGTAAGTCTACCAGAGACAATTGTTATTGCGGACAATTTCAAACATGTGCGTCACGTTGCAGACCTTAGAGACTGATGAAATTGGCCGGCTTGTTATCTATAGTGATGTTGTGACTACCTCACAGGACGTTTTATCACATAAGTTAACACACGGATTAGTTGTAATACCGCGGCAGCAAACTAAAGGATTAGGTTTGTAATTTGCGCAACATATGGGAGCATTTCTTATTATACATTATAGGTCAATTTTGCCGTGTGTTGTGCTTACAAAATTATATTAATGTTATGTACTTTTCTTCATTGTTTTTTTTTTTTTGAAAATTTCATAGAGAAAACTGATTTTTTTTGTTTCTATTAGTTTGCCAATTTTCAACACTCTAGTACAAATTTGTTTTTTATTATTTTTTTGTATATACTGGTTAATGCAAATTGTGTAAATTTGTAATTCTTTGTACTAGACTACCATTCTAATCTTTTTCTGTTATGTACCCTTCAAGATCCTAAATGGAAAGGGTATCGAATAATAACCTAATTTTAATGTGCTTTTGAAACACTACATTTTGATGTTTTGATTTTTGAAATTGATGGATTCGTTTTCCAAATTTTTAAGAAAATCTTTTGGTTGGTCAATCTATTTTAGGAGGATCGGAACAAAAACCACGATTAAAAACACACAACTGCGTAAAATGTTTGATTTTTCATTTTCGAAGTTATTTAAGAATTCATTAAGCAGAAAGAAAGAAAATCGAGAAATATATGACATAGAGAGGGATGATGAAACCATAACGGCGGACCCAAAAGAAATAGCAGACGAAATCAACAAATATTTCGCAAACATAGGCAAGATTCTAGCCGAAAAACAAAAAACTCAAATAAATTACCCGTCACAACCAAAACCGCCAATGTAAAAACTCAATCCCAATTCGAGGAAGTATCGGAGGAAACCGTTCACAAAATAATCCTGCAATTAAAAAACAATACTGCACCAGGATATGACAAAATAACTACAAAGATATTAAAACAAAACAGAAATAAATTAGCACCAATATTGGTAAAATTCACCAACAACATTATAAACAGTGGACATTACCCTGACTCCTTAAAACGTACAATAATCATACCTATCCATAAAAAAGGCAACAAGACAAAGATAGAAAATTATCGCCCAATATGTCTAATTTCCACATTAAACAAAATATTAGAAAAAAGCATACAAATACAAATAAGTAAATATCTATCATGTAATAACATCATACATAAAAATCAATATGCCTTTCAAAAAAACTCGGGAACCATATCTGCTACAATTTACTTAATAAATAAAATAAAGAATGAAACAGAAAAACAAGACGGTAGTAGTACTTTTTCTAGATATGAAAAAAGCGTTTGACACTATTTCCAAAACGAAATTAGTCGTAAAAATGCATGCTCCGGGGATAAAGAACGCAAATAGAAACTTAATAAAAACATATTTATCAAATAGAGAACAAACAACAATAGTCAACAAAATCGAAAGTCTACATCTACAAGCAGAATACGGAATCCCCCAAGGAGGGAATATACCACCGATATTGTACATAGCCTATTGACATCTTTAATTTGAAGATCCAAGGAGAAATATATGCATACGCAGATGATGTATGCATCGTTTGCTCAAGCAAGAACGACGAGCAGTTGCAGCAACACATTATAGAAGATGTGGAAAAAATAGAAGATTGGTGCTATAATAATCTAATAACGATAAATGAGAAGAAAACAGAGTACATGGTATTTACAAAAAAAAATATATAAATCCACTTTTAACATCAAGATTAAAACACAAACCATAACTCAAACCTGGCAAATAAAATATCTAGGATTAACCAAACAAAATAATATGGAATACGTAAAAAATTTGATAAAAAGAAACACCATGATTATAGCAGGAATGCAGAAATTAAAGACATAGTACCAGAATATCTGAAGAAGTCTGTATATCACAGCACATTTACGTCCCATATTAGCTATCTAATAAACATATGGAGCCATACAACTAAACAAAATTTAAACAAACTAAGCCAGCAGAACAAGATACTAAAGACACTGTAACACATGGACAAATGGACACCATCAAAGGACGTTTACGAGAAGACGCAAGAACTAAATTTACAACAATTAATAACATTCAGAAATCTCCTTACAATACACAAAATCAACAACAAATTAATGAAAACTGATTGCAAATTCACACCTCATACAGAAATACACACACATAAAACACGAAGACATCCACACCTAAGAACAGAAAAAAACACATGTTACAAATATGAAAAATTTCCAACACCTGATGCGATCAAAACATACAATAAACTACCCAAACAGAGAAAGACACTAAAACACGTTAAATTTAAAAGCAAGATAAGGATGGCGGTATACCGGCAGTACAACATGTAGGAAGGACCAAAAGACCAAACCAACGACGCCTTCGATACTGTTAGTTCGAGAAGAGTGCACCATCTCGTATGCTCGGATGAAGAATGAAGGCGGAAAAACAGTGCATGGCAACGCTTGCTATTCGAGTTGCAATTTTTTTTTTGGTATATACATGCATTTTGTAAACTGTATAGTTTGTGTTTGCTTAAATAAATAATTGTTCAATCAAAATACTTTTTTGCAGAAAAAACAATACAATACCTAATTGTTCAAAATGTTGTCCGTTGATCCCTAAATAATGGTGCAGCAAACTACGGCGTACGTTTTCGAAAACATCTCTTTGAATTTCACGACAGGTTGCAGTAATCCTCTGACGAAGTTCTTTTAAATTTGCAGGTTGAGAGGTAAATACAGATATAAATAAGATAAATAATCCCATAGAAAAAAAGTCCGATTTTATGTTGTTGCCTGTTTTCGTTTATAAACGAAATGCTATAGCATTAGTTTTATGTTCTGTAGAAAAAAATTAATCAACGAACGCAAAATTGGCATCCAAACCAATAATAATATAGTTTATTTGATATATTTATCAATTAAAAAGGCTATATGTAGTAAGTTTTTTAGTTTAAAACTATCATTATAAATAAATTGAAAAAAAAAACAACTAATTTATATATATTATTTGGATTTTTACAAATTGATAAAAAATCAATTTTTCCCTACCTTTAAAAAAAAAAAAAATAAAATAAAATATAGTATTTAACAGTTGGAGAAAGTAACATGAGCGCTCCTGTGTATTTGATATCATTTTGTAAGCACAATATTCACCTATAATGGAATAATAAAAAATGCTTCCATATGTGATGTGGATTTTATGTGTGACACTGACTGTATAAGAAACTAACGTTTATACATAATATTAAATCCGTACAGGTCGATCCAATAATATTTGGTTAAGTCCGATTGGTTGTGCAATGTTTTCCTTGCAGCTACACATTCCTATTAATTCCGTATTGGGCAGGTCTTTGCCCTTAATACAGCATATTGTGATGGTATCGGTAGCTTCCGCGATCAGAAGTTTGCCAGGACATCAGGTAAGGATTCTTTTTTTTTCTATTACGTAAGCCTTAAAAGTTCAGACGGTGGTTTGTTTACAGAACTTGGATGTTTGTGTAAAATGGCCGAATGACTTGTATGCTTATTCCAGGATTAAGATCGGAGGGCTCTTTGTAAATACGCATGTTGATACAAACGTAGCTATAGTAAATATCGGTACGTACAATATTCAAAACACCCATTGAATGATATAAAATTAATACAAAAATATGTTACCATGGATAGACTGTGTATTCAAAAATATATTTACTCCCTATAGATAAAGATACTGATCATGCGCGAATGTTAGACTCTTTACAGGTCATCATTTAAAAGAGGCTTGCGCAGGAAACAGGAAATAATTCATAATAACTGTGGTGGAAACAATTTTTATCTTTGTTTATTATATAATATATTATCACAGATAAGTAATACAGATAGCTCACCTTACGGGAGAATTGGCAGCGGCTTTCGCTGAAATGAGAAAAATGCGGGTAAATATCGTGTGGGATATCTTTGTTACATTGATACGACAGTATAAACTCACGACAGTATTGCTCTTGCAATCCACATACATAGATATATAGATATTGTAAATTATCATTCATTGTTAGTAGAAAAAGTTAAAACATCATCGAAATAAAAAAAATTGCAGACTTTAGTTGTAAAAAATTTGTAACAAATTCAATTATTAAATTTACGCCCCTCCTGGGAGACCTACCAAACATCATGATGTATATATAGGCTGTTTTAATTTTGCGCGTCATTATAGATTATAGGAGTGTTGTTTATAATACACTCCGCCAAAAAAGTATCGCATAATTTAGTTTTGAATCATAAAAGTATCGCATAATCTTTGTTTGTAGCATAAAGTTGTAAATATACTTTAATGCGCTCTAAGATATAATTTCTATGATTGTTTAAATAAAATACAGGCCAAATAAAAACAAGAACTCATACTTGAGATTTTTATTAAAACAAGAAATTATAATTTTGGAAAGAAAAATGTCATAACAGTAGTTTTTAATACTGAGTATTGCCACCTCTGGCTCTTATGACCGCTCGCATACGGTTTGGCAGAGATTCGATTAACCTCCGTATATAAGCCTGATCCAAATTCTCCCACTCGTCACGGAGAGCATTTGCTAGTCCATGCAGGTCCGCTGGGGCAACATTTTGGGTTCGTATCCGTCTGCGAAGGAGGTCCCACACGTGCTCGATAGGGTTCATGTCCGGACTTACCGCAGGCCAATCTAAAACTGGAATACCAACATCGTTAAGGTATTCCTGGACGATTATTGCAACATGCGGTCGTGCATTAACATGAATTCGTTTCCTATAATTGGCGCATATGGTACTACATGTTCTTCTAAAATTTCCGTTATATACCTGTGGGCAGTCAGTGTACCTCTGTCTACTGGTACTAACTCTGTACGACCTGTTAAACAGATGCCTCCCCAAACCATAATAGAGCCAGCAGCGAAATTAGGTCTAGGTCTGATATTACACTGCGAATAGTGCTCACCGTCTCGTCTGTACACTGAGATACGCCTATCTGAGGTGTAAAGACCAAATCTTGACTCATCTGTGAAGAGTATATTGGCCCAGTCATTAATGTTCCAATTTACATGTTCTCTGGCAAACCTTAAGCGAGCCACTCGGTGGTCCCTAGTGAGACGAGGGGCTGTTACAGCTACTCTAGCTCTTAATCCACTCTGTCGTAACCTATTCCGAATAGTTTGAGTACTCACACGAGTATTTCTGCCTCTAGCCAAGTCGTTCTGCAATTGTCTCGCAGTTATATGTCTTCGACGTAATGCTTGTAGTAGTAAATAGCGGTCATCTTGGCGAGTAGAACATCTTGGACGACCTGGTACAGGTCTTCTACTGTAAATGCCTGTTTCCCTATATCTGGCTACGGCTCTAGAAACACTTGACTGATTGATGTTCATCAAATTAGCAACGTATGCTTGAGATCGTCCATCTTCGATTAAAGCAACTATAGCAGCCACTTGTTCTGAAGTTAAATTGCTCATTTTAGTTTTAAAAGCGTTGGTACAGAACTCTGACTTCGCACTTTAAAATTTGTCCGTATAGGAAGACTTTCAATAAACAACTGAACAAACCTTACACATATGCATTTTTCTAAATGTGTTCTTTTAGAAAAAAAAAAGTAAAAACGCTAAGTTCCATTATTTTGTTAGTGTTTTTATAGTTCACATACACGAGGCAAACTTTTTGTGAACGTATAAAAATATCTTGGTTCATAAATGCCCCTTTTTAGTTTATGCGATACTTTTTTGGCGGAGTGTATAAAAAAAGATACAATATAGGTTTAAATTTTCACATAATTGCTAGATTTGACAAATAATGTAACAAAAAAAAAGAGTAGCTCATTTCCAAAGCCTATCACCGTAAGTCATAAGACAGCCTTTTTTGATATTTGCTTATATCGTCTATAAATTTGAAATTGACAAAACTAAATTTGTAAACAGAAACCTATATGCTATTTTTATAAGTGAAACCTCAGCGGTAGTCCGTAAATTTCAAACACCTCCAAATTATATACTTCTGCTTTGTGGTACGGATATATAATTATAATAAGTTAGGGAATTTTCTGTCCATACCTAAGTTTATACTATATTTTTTTTTGTGTTGTAGCCGAGATTTCTAACATATGGGTTAAATATTAATAGTCAGAGATAAGCTTTAATAGTATTTTAAAACACAAGTGTCACGATGACGTTTATGTAATGCGAGTACAAGTCTGTTTTAATAAGGTTTATAATACTTAAACCTTAACGTTTTTTAAATAATTTTAATTTTATGAAAGTTAACCTAATTTTCATGTTTCACATACTTAAAAAGTATTTAAGTTATATATGCGAACTTATGGTGAAGTGTAACAATACAGGGTGTGGCATTTATCTGTGGACGAGCTATTGTGGCTAACCTGTCCACTTAAGTGAAATATGTTTTAGATAAAAGTGATTCAGGATCAAATACTCTACACCGCAAAATTATTTTTATATATACAGGCTGGTCAGTTTAGCCTACGCGTTATACAACTTTGTTATTTTAAATAGAACAGCCTATATATCATTGCATTTTTGGATTCCACGATGCAAAATAAAGTAGATTTAATTTACATACCCTACACCAAAACCGAACAGCTTCGGAGTTATTCGACTTTTTAGAAAAAAAAATGCATTTGCTTGGGCACTACATTGTTAAAAATTACTCAAAAAGTATTAACTTTAGCTATAGGAAATGTTACATGCGATTGAAAGAGGACTTAATTCTGTATTATATGGCACAAAAAAACTATACAAGGTGTTCCATTTGAAAAAAATGAGATTCGTCTATTTAAAGATGCCTAGCTTTTTTATCACTTTAACAACACCCTGTATAACATAACAAAGAAATTATTAATTGGTTATACACTTTCAAATATTGTCATGACTATACTACAAAATAATCGTAAAATTTGTATAAGTAACGGTGGTATTGATTTTCCAAGTGAACCGAACAAATGCATTTTTTTTTCTAAAAAGTCGAATAACTCCGAAGCTGTTCGGTTTTGGTGTATGGTATGTAAATTAAATCTACTTTATTTTGCATCGCGGAATCCAAAAATGCAATGATATATAGGCTGTTCTATTTAAAATAACAAAGTAGTATAACGCGTAGGCTAAACTGATAATAAAAATAATTTTGCGGTGTAGAGTATTTGATCCTGAATCACTTTTATCTAAAACATATTTCACTTAAGTGGACAGGTTAGCCACAATAGCTCGTTCACAGATAAATGTCACCCTGTATACGATATTATTTGCTGGTAAATTAAAAAACCTGGTGTTCTATTTAAATTAATCAAGTTATAGCCACTTACAGTTCCTATTTGATTAGTTTTAATTTTTGTACACCCTGTATAAGATGGCAAGTTTACTCTAATTGGGTTATAAAATATGGTCTATTATTACACTTCATTGTAAAGTTCGCATATATAACTTAAATACTTTTTAGGTATTTGAAACATGATATTTAGATTAGATTTTCACAAAATTAAAATTATTTACCTAAATATATATAAACCTTAAGGTTTAGTTATTAAACCTTATTAAAACAGATACTTATTTTAATTAGACAGTCCAAAAATGCAATACTATACAAGCTATTCCATTTTACTTTGATACTCTTAGGGCTTTTGTAACACCCTGTGTAACATGAAAAAAAGTTAAAAAGTAACCATCACACACCCCTATATACCTCAAAGTGAAATTTTATTAACGTCACGTGTTGTGGCCACAATATTCCGTGCCCGTACAGCATGAATGACTCTGTATATATGATACATGTTTTAAAAAAAATGGGTGTTACTTGGCGATAATTAAAAATGATAATATAATAAAGACTTTATACTACTAAGAAAAAAAACGTGAACCATAAAATATTTTCTTATGAGACACATAAGCGCACTGCAAGTTAATGTGAACAATCTATAGAGAATATTTACATTCTAAATAAGAGCGTAAGCAATCCATATTCAAGGCGGTATAAACTTCCAATTTCCTATTCTAGATAAATAACAGCTGTGCGGAAAAAGCATATTTTTTAAACTAAAACAACTAGCGACTCGGTACCTCTTCCACACTCAGATGTTCGGTCTCCGAACACCCACCTTGCTCCCCGCAAGCATCTATGTTTCGTAAAATCGAAATATTGCACCTTTGATTTATGCAGCCCGCGTGATCGGGCCAATTCTGCTACATTGAGCTATCTGTTTACTTATCTGTGCTACTACCATCACTAACCCCCACCATAACACTATTTCCATATCGTTATCTCTATTTTACGGTGAAAATCTGTTCCTTAAGTAGATGCAAGATTGTCGACGCTGCGTGACAACAAGTTTTAAATTCTAGAATTCAAATTTCGATTGCCCAGTCAGGACAAGCTAAATCGAACGTAAAAATACTACTATGCGTTTCGCTGCATGACGCTAGTGCCGAAAAGAAACAAATCTAATGTCTTGCAAAACTTTAACACCTTTAACCCCCCCCCCCCCTCCCCCCTCCTTTAACACATCTACAAAGTTTTTAACAAAATTCATACTTTATTTATGTATAAGTATCATAATTTGGAAGTCGTGAAGGAACAGTATGATTACAACCAAACGTTCATATTATATTCGTAAGCAAATAAAAGTGGTTGTTCACATACAATTCGATGCTAATTTTAGTATTGGTTATCGTTTTTGGCATTATTGTATAATTGAAAACTAATAACGTGATTATTTTACATATTACGTATTTAATTTTAATTATTTAAACTCAAGGTTGTGGAGTCAACTTAGACAACTCAAACCCCACCCTTTCGCTCAACGACATCATAGGCAAATACAACGTGGACAATGGCACCACCCTGTCTGCTATAGAATTTGAGAAATACTTCGCAGTAGTCTTCAATGAATTAGAACGGATATTAAAAATAATCGAGTCGGGTGATATGACGTATTTTTACGATCTGTACTACAAATATTGGCTTCACAGGTAAATCATTTCTATTTCGTTAATTTCCTTCTCAAAAAGAAAAAAAACAAAACGGACATTTTAGGGATTCCGAAATATCGGTGGTAACGAAAGAAAATCAAACGAAAAAAGTGAAAATCGTAGGTATCGACGACTATGGTTACTTAACAGTTCGCTCGCCAGATGGCACTGTCAGCGCTGTCCAACCTGACGGAAACACTTTCGATATGTTGAAAGGTCTGATAGCGCCCAAAATCCATTGAAACGTTGATAAATAGAATTAATTAAGGGTAACGTATCGCTTTTCAAGTTCTAGGTGTTGTGTAAATTTCGAAATTGTGATATTTATTGTGTTATTAGTAACTAGTCGTATATGCAAAGTGATCGTTACAATTTGGATTTTTTTTAACTGTATACAAATCGTCTGTGATACAATTTTCTCTTACCATGTACACATAAGGTTTGTATAATAATCAAATTTAAATAAGTATTTTTCCTATTTTACCATGGTACCGTACCTCATATTTTCCGAGTGTCGTTGTGAAAATATAAGCAATGGAAAGTTGTATCACAGACAGTTTGCATATACTTATACTATAATATAATATTTTTCTGCAATTTCTTAAATAAAATATTTGTGTTAACAGAATTATATTCATATAAAATCATCTGCCTCATATTTTAAATAAAAATTAAGCTGTTGCTATATTATATACGGTGTTGTAGATCACTCTGTATGCGTTCACTTAAGTACTTAACTTGAATATTCTATTTTTGATGTCGTAAATGGAAGCTAAAGATTTATTTTTTTGCGAATATGTATCTTATTTTCTTACGATTCCGCGTATTTTTTTATTATATTATACTGTGTGAACATATCCTTTTAATCCATAGTTTCTTGTGGAAATTCTATTTTTCGAGGGAGTCACGCTAAAAGATGATATTTCTAAATTACAAAAGAAAAGTGAATATATCTATATTTAGATTTAGCCTATTTTATATTTTAAAGATGTTATAGACGTATGTTATCGAATAAAAAAAAAATTATCTAAATGCTTTGTTGTTTTATTTTACTTATATAAAGAACAAACAATGAATTCTGAGTAAGCAAAACAAAACTCATAAGTATATATAAAATGTTAATAAATAATATGTGTTCACAGAATTTTCCATTTAAAAATTTACAAAATGAGGTGTCAAAAATGTTTATAGAAAGCAAAACTAAATTAACGAGGTAAATGTAAAAAGTGTATGAAAACCCTTTAAGAAATAAGTATAAATTGTTTGATTTAACACTTCAGAATTTTACTGTCAAAAAATGCTTTCTAATAAAAACACTTTTAAAAATATCAGTAATAATAATAACAAATAATGATGTAAGTTATTTTAATATATGTCCTTTTCTTATAAGAGTTTAAATTTTTTATTTACACTTTTTTGGGTAAGAATTCATGAAAGGGAATTTTAATTTCGAATGGTTGGCTGCCCCACTACCAATCGCCAATCGTCAGAAATGTCAAAAACTCGTGCATAACCTAGAACGGCGCAGTTTTGTTGATTTTTAATAAGTGCTTTCTATTCATTCGGAGCCACAGCGTCATTCTAAAAGAACACATACTATAGAATGCAAGCATCTCGAACTCGAAAAAAATGGGACAACCTGGGGGTGTCCCTCTCAGAAAACGTTAAAAAAGGTATCGAATCCCTAGGGTTCGAAACAACAACCCCTGTACAATTTGCGACGATACCTTTATTGTTAAAGATGAAGGACGTAGCAGTTCAAGCAGTTACAGGTAATTAAAAACGCAACAATGTTGCTAATTTTTAACAACATATCTGGATTCTATGTTACGATTAGAAATTAAATGCAAACAGTTGGCTTGATATTACAGGTTCTGGCAAAACTTTAGCTTTTGCAATACCCATATTGGAAATATTATTACGCCGTTTGCCAAGTGAACCATGGAAAAAGCATGAAGTAGGCGCGATTGTGATATCACCCACGAGAGAATTGGCGTTACAAACTTACGCGGTTCTACGACAGTTATTAGAGTATATTAAAGTAAATATAAAGATAAAATATATTGAAATTGAACTGTTTTTGTTTGTTTTTTTTTTAAGGATTTTAATCAGATTTTATTTGTTGGCGGGAATAATGTTGAAGATGATGTTAATAATTTCGCAAAGCATGGAGGGAATATAATAATTTGTACGCCAGGGCGGTTAGAAGATCTTTTGACCAGGAAACAGGGGATTAACTTACCTTTGGCTTTTAAAAAACTGGTAAGTACTTTTGGTAAAATATTTTGTATTGTAACACTTGAGTATTTAAGCATTAATAAATAGGTGTTCATTTAATAACATCATCAGGTTTCCTGTGATTTTATGATAAAATATGATAGAGCGAAAATGGGAAGTCAAAACTTGATCCTTGTAATTGTACACTTGATAATTGTCAGAATAAATCTATTTTCACAAGCAAAGTAACAGCCTTAAGCATTTCAAGTGTGATCATTTCCTTAATTCTTTCATTTTATCGTCATTTTAACCCATTTTGATCAAATCAGATTTCATAGTTAAATCGGGATTGTTGTTGGTATAGCCTCAATATACGACTTGCAACCATGGTGTTTCCGTCACAACAAAAAACGTTCTTAGTTCAAAGTACTTTCCTAATGGCCTAACGGTTTGGGAACTGGTGTCAATTCGTCTCAAAGTAACAGCGACATCTATGCAGTCATGCTTGAACTGCACATTTTCTATAGTGCCCTATTTAACAACAAAACATTTACCGCGGCTTTTATCTGTGCTAAATTTTTGGATAATTTTTACATTCGGTAGCTTTTTGCAAAATTGAGCCAGTAAACTTTGCTTTTGCTTATTGTGTTTTGAAGCATGACTATCTCGGATTGTTTTGGTCTGCTTCTATATTTGTTATATGTAATTCCTTTCCTTTCTCATTCCCTAAGCATTTATTTGTCCTTTACCGTATGTTATTATTGAACGCATAGTTTCTATTGCACCTTTTTCATTCACGAATGATTTCGATATTTTGATTATAAATGTACCGCATGTCGTATTGAAAATTGCATTGACCTATATGTCCACCAAAAAGAATATAATCCTTTCAATTTTGTTAAACGCACATAAATGATCAGCTGTAGCTCCACCACTTACCACAAACCCTTGATTTAGTGCAACTATTGTTTTTATAATCTTGGGGATTTTCTTGTCCGTAATTATATACTCAATAGAATTCTTGGATTAGCGGACACAAATTATAAGATTTGTATGTAATAACCAAAAGGCGGATAGCGACAGGCACTATAAGCGACGATTCATATTGAATCGGCGCGTTGTACATGTCGAGTATTATTACACATACGTCGTTGTGCGGCAGTAGCGTAGGCAGATATACTTTAATACAAATTTTAACATATGCTACATTTTGTTTAATAAATTTGAAGTAGATATTCGTTTATATGCACTGATAAAAAATATTCTTTAAAACAAATAAATATCTCTTTCACGGTATTTTTTAAAGCAGCCGTTTCTTACAGTTAATCCATATTTCTTTCATTGAAATAATATTATTTTTCCACAGAAGTAATACATACTAACTGAAGGCAATCATTTTTTTAAATAGTAGGGAAGTAATATCTCTTTGTATTAAAGAATCTTTCCGCTCATTGTCAATAAACAATATACCTATGTTATGCAAGTTCGTGTAAACAAAATTTATTTGCATTAATTATTAAAATATATTCTAAATTCTGATCTGTAAACTGAGTCCATTTGCTCGTCGTATGTCTTTAAATACAGAAAAACTTCTTTCTACATCACAACTAGTGAGAGGTGCATATTTAAAGTATATTTTAAAATTACTATACATTCCATTGTCTTCGGAACAGACATTTTTTAAGATGTTTAAATCCGGATTACGGTTAAAAACTGCGTCATTTTTTTTGCCCAAACGGCCTCCAAAATCTCCGGGAATATTTTTAACTTTATGTAAGGTAGTATTTAGGATTTCGAAACCTTCTTCTAGTTTTAGACTTTGAGTTTCTAAATATTTTATAGTATTAGTTAATAATTTAAAGTTATTTTTAACTAAATACTAATTTGTGGAGACAAATACGGGACGCTGAATAAAGAGATATTTTGTGCGATCGCTCTTCACTTGACTAATTGTGTAACATTGTGTATCGTGCTCCGTCCGCCTATAGTCGAGCTCCGTAACGGTGATGCGATGAATAATAGTCTATGGTGCCTGTGACTATCCGCTCTTTAGTAATAACTATTGTTTGCATCAGGTGCGAAATTTGACTTTTTACTATGATTGTTTATTAATGAATGTAATTTTGAATTATTGAAAAGTACAAGTTTGATAGATTTCCAATTTCTTGTCTGTTATTTACTGAATTATTAGGGAGTTTGCGGTAGTCAATTTTTCCTTATAAAAATTGCCGTTATGATCTATAACATAAAATCTTGGTAAATTTATACCGTATAACAGTGTTGCCAGATTTTTTCACGCAAATATCGCCAACTTTATAACAAAATATCGCCCAAAATCGCCGGGATCCTATAGGCCCTATAGACGTGTTAGGTGTTGCACTATTTTCCCCGAACAGAACAAGTTTAACGTGACAGCAAATAATCGTGATTCTAAATCATTGCACGAACGAATGTAACTCTTCAGATAGACCAGCATGATCACAGACGTATATCTATTTCTTTCTAACACATGTTAACCACTAGAAAATGTCAAAAAAACTCTTCAAATTGATATAAATCTACAGCCGAAATTGAAATACACCTTCATGAGAAGTGAAACAGATATGCGTTGCGTTTACTATCTTTGTTGCGTTGAACGCCTGAACATCTGCGCTTTCTGTTTAGATGATCCCCAGACCCCAAGACCATATATCGATAGTTACCACATGTCATCGCATGTGATCAGCTTAATAAATAAAAACTTATTTACAAGAAATATTGATTTTATTATTTCACATACAGTAACAAACAAAAAAAATTATGTCAAAACGGACATAACAAACATAGTGGAACGCGTATTCTCAATCATGAATATTGTGAAAACTAGAATTAGAAATCGTTTAAATTTAAATACTCTCGATGCGATTCTCAGAATAAAACTGTATTGCTATTCTAATAATATTTGTTGCAAATCATTTAAGTGGAGTAAAAAAATGATTCTGATGATGGTAGCTCTCCTATTGCTTTACTTGTACAGTTATGAATGGTATTATTTATTATACATTTAATCAACACTAGTTTTGGCACATCAGTTTGTAACAGTGTGTACAACGAATTATTAACTCCACATAAATTAGAAGCCCCATCGGTACCTATTCCAACTAAATTTTTTATGTCAATTTTATTTTGGTTCAAACAAGTCTTAACATTCTCATACAAATCTGAAGCTCGAGTACGACCAACTTCAATCATTGCTAAATATTCAGTCTTAATTGTTTCCTTTTTTACACTAAAATATCGAATACACATTGCAAGGTATTTTACAACTGAAATGTCAGTTGATTCATCAAGAATCAATGAATAGGGTGATGTTCCTAAATCTGCAATCAAATCTTCAAGTAAAGCTGGTGAGATTACATTCTTGATAATTGCAGTGCATTTAGTTTTGTGTAATCGAAGGTTCTGTTCAGAACTAGTTTCATTCACCAACTCTGACAAATGATTTATCGACATTATAGCTGAATGCATTGCTATGTATACAGAATACTTGATATCTCCAATTTTCTTTTCATCCGACACACTAGTTATGAATATTCCTAAAAAAATATATCTAATGCAGTGAAAATGTTGAATTTTTTTACATACCTAAATTGTTCATTATTTTTTTAGAATCTGAAGGAACTAAATTAAACTTTTTCAAATTTTTCATGTGTAACTTGGTAGATTTATGTTTTAATAGGTCTGTCTTGTGGTAGAATTCTCTCTCGTAATTTGCAGAGTTTACAAAACGCACCGCACTCCCTGTTTGGCTCTCTTGAAGCCATCCTAAAAAACATCAAAAATCAAAACTCTTAATAAGATTTTCAAACTAATTACCTTTGAATGAAGGTTCTTTTTCCCATTCTTTATTAAATTTTTTCGTATACTTGGCGAACTTCCCCATTATGACTCACAATGTGCTCAGTGTGCTCACGTGCTGACCATTAGCAGCCATTAGTATCTTTTATCTCTGTTACCATCACCCGGTAACCCACTATCATATGCCCACTTTGAAGTTTCCTACATTATCGGCGGA
Source organism: Cetonia aurata (assembly GCA_949128085.1). Taxonomy (NCBI): domain Eukaryota; kingdom Metazoa; phylum Arthropoda; class Insecta; order Coleoptera; family Scarabaeidae; genus Cetonia; species Cetonia aurata. The sequence goes on along the minus strand of OX421889.1, from coordinate 24,148,280 downwards.
CAACGGTTTTAATTTTTCGTTTGTAACCTCTGGAAACTATTACAAGGCAACATTGTTTTTTTCGGTCTAATTTGAAAGTTTTTAATTTTTTTTTTTTTTTCGTATTTACCTCCATAAAGATCACACAAGGCGAATTTAACAAATTTAAAGTCGCATTTACTAAAAAAAGATAACCCAATTGGCGATTAATCGCCCAATCTGGCAACACTGCCGTATAATTGAATAAAATTACGTTATTTTTAGAAATAACGGAACCAATCAGAATTTAGTTCTTATAACTCCGCATGCGCACAACTATTAACTGTGTACAGCTGATTGCATTCGTTATATGATGTTGTATACATTGGTGTACATGTAAAACATTGTAAACAATGGACAAGATCTTGCCAAACTTTACGAACGTTCAAATATAAAGTTTTAGTTTCCGTGCTCCGCAAACGTATTTTTAACTACAAAGTTATCTTACGTTATGATCCAAAAGATGGCCGTGTAACTTAAGGGCCTACTTCCAGCAAACAGAAATTCTATCGTTGACTGCGAAACGAAAGTTGTAACAAGGATGGTAAATGTGTTCCGCTTCAGCCGACGTAGTAAACAAAATTTTAGCCGATGACGATTGGAACTCCCAGTTGGGATAGATACCTTACTGTTTTTATGCGTTGTACACTGTTATAAGTTATCAGGGATATACGTCGGACGTCTATTTATGCCTTTCAGAAGTAGGGATTAGCGACTCAGATTTGAACGGAGACGTAAATAGAGAGAGAAGGGTATAAACCATTTCTGAACTGAGCGAGTCTTATACCTGACGTTTAAACGATAAGAAAATACAAACACAATAAATATCCAGGCCTAAAATCGTGGCAATAGGTTTTACGCCAACGGTTTATATTCACATATGTAATTTTGTTTTGAGAGGCTCTATGGTGGTGTTAACGATAATATTGAATAAAAGGTCGTCTCTGCATAAACTCACCTCAATATCAGTTACGAAATAAATTCTAACACAACATGCTATGTTTCTAGGATGTCTTAAATTTAATTGTATATTAGGGATATTTTTTTTTTATTACAGTAAGAGTCGATATTTCAGTCTGCTAATAAGGGTATCTAATAACAATTTAGCTAATATTTACATATATAGAAGAAATGTACAGTTATTTTAGTTATTCAGCTAATAAGTTTTATTAGGAACTTTACTAAGAGTTTGAATTACCGGCCCTAAATACAAAATAATTCTCATTCATTTAACCCTCCGGTACTGTGGGTGTCTTTACCGGCACCAGATTTAGAATACGTGTGATTGCAGCATGCAACGATACTATATACTCGCTGCCGCCCGAAGGTATAATATATCTAGATATTCAGTGAAATATTGATTAAAGTCAAACCAAAATCACATTATTACGATGTAAATGACAAAACTATTCTAACATATACTCTTTCCAAAAATGTAAGTCCTATGTCTAAAATGCAGGGCTTATTTCCACCAGTTTAAATTCTCGTATTTATTTTACTTTACCATTTTTCTATCATCTAAACATCATGCCTACGCACGACACCACAAGTGTTTTGTTTATGTTATAGTCCGGACGTTAGACTCGCACAGTTCACTTACAAGTCATAGAAATAGAAGTTGTTTCTCTTTTCTTTTATAATTACCTAGTTGTTATTTTATTTTATTAATAAATATTGGAAATTATAAGAGAGAATGAATTGGCGAACCCGAAACAAATTTCATGTTAAATCTGCATATATTGTCGAAGTACCTTAAAATCGCTCGACCGTCTCTGAAGTATTTGCTACAAACAGGAAAACTATATTTTAAACTTAGTTTATGAAAGACGCAATTTGTTATTCGGTAGGTTTTCTACTGATAATAACTAACCTTTAAATGATCCAAAGTGAAAAACAAATTAAACATTACCATCGAAATAGTGTATATACCACCTAGAGGTGGAAGCCAAACATCAAATTAATTCACTATTAATTTTTGTGAGTTGGTTTCTTCAGAATCTCGTCCAGTTGGTGAATTAGAATACAAGTATGTAAATGTTACACAAGTACACATATATTATAACACACACGTTAGGGCACAAATGCTGTCGGGTATTTACGCCTAAACACATGATTTGATTTTTTACAGTGTACGTTTGAATGTACACATGTGCGTAAATTCCAAGCTGACGGGCTATACTACTCTCCAGTCTGAGTGCCTGTAAGTTATGCAATATGTATTGAATTTTTAGTAAAACATTGGTGCTTTAGATCAAATATTTCTCCCTTAATGGCGATTATATAATATACTATTTTACATCATTAGATTAAGCATTGTTAAATTTAGGTACCTACAGCGGGCATTTTCGAGTATTCAGTATAAAATATTTGTTATATGCTTCTAAAAAACACATAACTTTAACCATTTTACTCGAAACAACCGAACTTATTTGATAAAATTGAAGTCTGTAGGTACCCTTATTCGTCTTTACAGAACACATGGTTTTTTATTTCAAGTCATAATTCGATAAAATAATAGCGCAAGATTTGATTTACTGAGGTCGTGCAATTGTAACAGTACCCCCTTAACGGAAAATGCGGTAGCGCAAACTCCCTATTATCTTTTTTAATTTAAATTAGTTCTAAAATACATATAGCTTTATAATTTTTTTCTTGTTCGTTATTTTCAAAGTTAAAAGCATGACCATTATTAATTAATAACATGTTTTTCAACGATGTAATATTATTTGAATATTTATGTCCTTTTAATCTTTCAGACAAATGTTGTAAAGTTTGTCCGATATATACTCCATTGCAATTATTACAAGGTATTTTATATACAATGCGTATTTGTTTTTGTATTGGAGTAATATCTGTTAATTTTGAATAAAGAAATTATTTTAATTTGTGTTCGCTAATCCAAGAATTCTATTGAGTATTGTTTTTATATATTACTGGAAATAGTTTACATTATGTTTGGACTTTTAATACATTCTTTTTTCTAAAGGAAGCCAATTGCTATGAGAAGATGGTTTCTACTTTCTACTAACATAAGATTTAGTAATAGATTATTCTTCTCCTTTGTTAGTACTTTAATAAAGGAGTTTTCGTAAACGTACTCGATTCCAAAGTTTTTTGCGACTTTTTTTTAGCACCAAACTCCAAATCTGCCTTCTTACTACGATTTAGACCCTTCCAGTAGTGATTCTAAGTCTTTGAAACAATCGTACAGAGTATGATATTGAGAAGATGTAGTTTCATTAGATCTTAGTTCAAAATATTTTTCACATCACCACACTTTAAAGAATGCACGCTTGTATTTGTTGCAAATTTTCCATTTGTAGCAAAGAGAATATAGCATTCTAATATAAAAATTAATTTTACAGGAAGTTCTGATACTAGATGAAGCGGATCGCTTATTAGATTTAGGCTTTCGCAACACTATAAACACAATTTTGAGTTACTTGCCAAAGCAGAGACGTACAGGCCTATTCTCCGCAACACAAACAAAAGAAGTGGAAGATCTGATCCGGGCAGGCATGAGAAATCCCGTTCTTGTTAATGTGACCGAGAAAGCAGCACATAGTACTCCAATATTATTGAAAAATTATTACATAGTCACAAAAAATGACGGTAAATTGCTATGAAATTGAAGTTTTGCAATAAAAAAAAAAATATTGTGATCTTTAGGAAAACTAGCAAGTTTATTATCGTTTTTGCAACACGAAAACGTTAAAAAGGCGATGATATTCTTCCCGACGTGCGCTTGCGTTGATTATTGGTCATCGGTACTTCCCTCGATCTTACCGGAATCGCTGAAAATCCCCGTTCTTGCAATTCATGGTAAAATGAAGGAGAAACGATCGAAAATTTTGGAGAACTTTCGCACTGCGTGTCAAGGTTTCCTGCTGTGCACAGATGTAATGGCAAGAGGAATTGACATACCCGAAGTATATGTTTTAAGCTTTCACCATTATGTAGAGTATTAATCGCATTTTTTATCAGGTTGATTGGGTGATACAATGGGACCCGCCTTCCAGTGCAAGCGCTTTCGTTCATCGTGTCGGTCGCACTGCACGACAAGGAAATGAAGGATCGGCATTGATCTTGTTACTCGAGAGTGAAGAAAGTTACGTGACTTTCATAGAGAAAAACCAAAAAGTGCAATTAGTCGAAAAGGATGATACATCTGCAGAAGAAGACGTAAAAGTTGCAAATATTTTTTTTACCATAATTTAAAGACACTTTTTATTTTAGCTCACTAATTTAAGAGAACAATTACGCAGTATACAAAAAACAGACAGGGCCGTAATGGAGAAGGCCACAAGAGCTTTTGTGTCACATATTAGGGCATATACAAAGCACGAGTGTTCGTTATTGTTGAGAATAAAGGTAAATATTTGCAAATTTGGCCATAAATGAGGGATCACTGTGGAAATTACAAGAAAGTGCTACATGTTTTGTGAAACTAAAGATATATTCAAAGAGTTATTTTTTTTTATAAAACAAACATTTGTTTTTTATAAAATACAAGAACAAAGGTACGACCTCAAAACCGTAAGAAACGATTGGAATGGGCCAAACAGCATAAAGATTGAGACATGGATATGTGGTCAAAGGTGCTATGGACGGACGAAAGCAAATTTCAAGTATTCGGTAGTAATCGGCGCACTTTTGTTAGGAGAGCTTTCAAAAGGATGCTGCTTGAATGTGTTAAACATGGAGGTGGTTCTGCGCTTGTGTGGAGTTGATATTCCTTTAATGGCGTCGGGGATCTGCATCGAATTGAAGGAATTTTGAAAAAAGAAAATTATCGAGATACTTTGGAGCATCACGCTATTCCTTCGGGAGTAAGATTAATTGGTGAGGGGTTTTACTTGTAACAGGACAATGATCCCAAGTGGTGGGCTTGGGTGTTCGCGGAGGTGTTCCCGACTTTGTAAAAACTATGTGCGAGAAAGAGAAGGTGTCCTCATAAATATGGTTTGACCGCCGCAATCGCCCGACATTAATCCCATCGAGTTGTTGTGGGATGAGTTAGACAGAAATGTACGAAACCGCTGTCCAACATCCCAGAAGCAACTCTGGGAACAATTAGTGAATGCTTGGCAAACTATACCAGTAGATATCCTCCAGAAACTAGTCTCAAGATTGTCAAAAATTTGCAAAAAAATCATACAGTGCAAAGGCGGTTACTTTCAAGAATAATAAAATAATAAATATTATTCGTTTCTATGTTTTGTTAAAAATATTCTTGTATTTTATAAAAAACAAATGTTTGTTTTATAAAAAAATATGTTTTCCTTTGAATATATCTTTAGTTTCACAAAACATGTAGCACTTTCGTGTAATTTTCGCAGTGATCTCTCATTTTTTGGCCGGTAGTGTATCTGATCGTTCCCTTTCTACCCTAGGGGTAATATTATAAACTTTCAGAAGTTCTTAACAAACTTTTTACAGTCCTTTCTGTTCTGCGCCAAAACTTCTGCCTCCCTTCAATCTACACATTTCTTCTTAAAAATTTCACCCAACTAGTTGTCTCACGTTTGCTTCAGCCTATCTCTCCTTCTCGTCATATGTATCTTCGATTCCCATATTCTTTTTATCTACAAAGAATTATTCATCATTTGAACAGACCCCACCATCCAAGTTATCGTTTTTTAATATATATTGTTGTATTGACTCCATGTCTAATTCTGCAAGGATATCTCCGTTCTGTCCAATTTTGTTACTTCCCTTACTTTTATTAAATTCTTCATTTCTGCTGCTCCAATCCTTTTAGCTTGATTCGTTAGTATCCAGGACTCGCCCCCAAATGTGAGAATCGGTCTATATACAGCTTTGGAGGCGTTCAACTTTGTATCTCTTGATACCTCTTTCTTATTTAGTATACCCTTGTTTAACGTAGAATAAACTCTATTAGCCTTTTCTATTTCTTCTTCATTATTTATTTCGATTTCTTGCTTTCCTCTTTCTTCTAGTTATTCCTAGATACTGAAAACTGCTTACTTGCCCCTTCCACCGTTACCCCAATAGATTTTCTTTCTCCCGAAATCGCCATTATTTTAGTTTTCAATTTGTTTATTTTCTTCCATATTCTTAGGCTTTCTCTCATGTCTTTTTCTCTACCAGTTATTAACTCAACGTCATCAGCAAAAGCGCAATCACAAATGCCAATCTGTTGTACCTCATTTTCTTTCTTTTATTTATTAATAATTATTATTGCATTGTCTTATAATTGGTTTTTTTTCCAGTGTTGTGTGTGAAAGTTGTATATGTTACTAGTGATTATTAGTAATCACATATATTACGAATAAAAATTAAAAAAAAATGAATACTGATAATAGAAAAATAATGTCCCTAAGAAGGGCTCGAATCTATTCCACTTACTGGTAAAATTCGTAATTCGTGCCCTCAACTAATTGTGCTACACATACACTAATCAGTCCTATACATATAATTCTTCTTAAGCTACAAGCGTTAATGATTTTAAATAAAATTCTTCATATCTCAAAAATTAAGGCCCATGCACTCAAACCCATTTACAGTTTTTATACACTTAATTTCCTCTTTCAAATAATATATGACTCATTTAATTTTGTGTTTCGCAGTTCTTGCCTACTCCTTGTTAGACCGGACATTTTGGGTGTCCGTAGGTGTACATACACAAGAAATTGCAACACGTATAGCAAGCGTTGCCATGCGCTATTTTTCCGCCTACATTCTTCATCCGAGCGTACGAGATGGTACTCTCTTCTCGGACTAACGGTATCGAAGGCGTAGTTAGTCTGGTCGTTTGGTCCTTCCTATATGTTGTACTGCCGATATACCTCCATCCTTATCTTGCTTTTAAATTTAACGTGTTTTTGTCTGTTTTGGTAGCTTATTGTGTTTTGATCGCATCAGGTGTTGGAAATTTTTCATATTTGTAACTTGTGTTTTTTTCTGTTTTTAGATGTGGATGGCTTCGTGTTTTGTGTGTCTGTATTTCTGTATTAGGTGTGAATTTGCAATCAGTTTTCATTAAATTGTTGTTGATTTTGTGTATTGTAAGGAGATTTCTGAATCTTATTAATTGTTGTAAATTTAGTTCTTGCATCTTCTGGTAAACGTCATTTGATGGTGTCCATTTGTCCATGTTATACAGTCTTTAGTATCATGTGCTGCTGTCGTTGTAGTTTGTTTAAGTTTTGCTTCGTTGTATGGCTGCACTTGTTTATTAGATAACTAATATGGGCTGTAAATGTGCTGTGATACACAGACTTTTTCAAATATTGTGGTACTATGTCTTTAATTTTCTGCATTCCTGCTATAATCATCTTTTTATCAAATTTTTTACGTGGGCATCCCATTTTAGGTCATTTTGTATGGTTAATCCTAGATATTTTATTTGGCAGGTTTGAGTTATGGTTTGTATTTTAATCTTGATGTTAAAAGTGAGTTTGTGTGTGTTTTTTTGTAAATACCATGTACTCTGTTTTGTTCTCATTTATCGTTATGAGATTATTATACCACCAATCTTCTATTTTTTTCACATCTTCGATGTGTTGCTGCAGTTCGTCATTCTTGCTTGAGCAAACGACGCAAACATCATCTGCGTATGCATATATTTGTATAGGCTATGTACAGTATCGGTGGTATATTCCCTCCTTGGGGGATTCCTATTCTGCTTGTAGATGTAGACTTTCTATTTTGACTATTGTTGTTTGTTCTCTATTTGATAAATAAGTTTTTATTAAGTTTCTATTTGCATTCTTTATTCCCAGAGCATCCATTTTTTCGACTAATTTCGTTTTGGAGATGGTGTCAAACGCTTTTTTCATATCTAGAAAAAGTACTTACTACCGTCTTGTTTAGCTGATTGTATAATCGCATTTTTAAACTCATTCCACATTTACCTTAATTCCATTTTGTTAAATTTGTCTAAAATTCTTTTGGTATATTTTCACTATTTCTTTATGCTTCAGCTTATGTGATCGTATTATTTCCGGATTTACTAATTTTTTTCCTTGAATGAAAACTTCAGCCCGACTATAGCCCAATTTGATTTTTGTCAGCACTAAATAGACTAAATATTGGCAATTTAAAGCCTCTTTACGACCACGTCTTTTATTGCCACTATTCTCTCTCTCTCTACTATTACTTTAGTCAATAATTGATTTTTCATTTTTAGAGTGTTCTTCTCTTGTATATTTATTAATTTATTTATGTTCGCAAAAACGTATTTGCTATAACTATAATAAAATCTAATTGTCCCTATTTCTGTTCACTTCTCCATGATTACCTCTCTTTTGATTATTAGTAAATCATATTTTTGTTAATATCTAGGACCTCTCGATAGGAGCAATGGCTACTGGTTATGGATTGCTACAACTTCCCAAAATGCCCGAATTGAAAAACCGCGACATTTCCGACTTCCCAATTGTCGAAGGCTTCGATTTTAATTCCATACCTTACAAAGATAAACAAAGGGAAGCAGCTAGGCAAATAAAATTGAAACAATACCAAAACACAGGTGCGAAATTAATTCGTTTTCGGTAATATTCGTTCTAATAGGTGGTTTTGTAGGTGTGTGGCCAGGATTTAAGAAAAAGAACAAAATCAAAGCTAAATCAGAACCTTGGTCTAAAACGAAAGAGAGGAAAGAAGATAAGAAGGATAGGCGATTAAAGCGTAAAAGTGTTAAAGAGAAAAAGTCAGCTAATAATGAACCTGTAAATAAACGGAAGAGGAAAAGTAATAAAAGAAAGCGTCATTATTTATTCATATGTGCATATTTTTAATTGTTTTAGATAAAATATCTCAGGAAGATATCGAGGAATTATCAAAAGATATTGCCTTGTTTAAGAAATTAAAAAAAAAGAAGATAACAGAAGAGGAATTTGATGCTAAATTTGGTATAACATAACTTAAAGATATGTTCATATATTTTTAATAAAAGATAAATTTTGTACAAACTACTTTTCTTAATTTATTTCCTACATATTCTTATCAGACTGATTGGTGGCTGACATGCATAAAACAAACAAGATGGCTGAATTCTCTAAGCAAAAATTACACTACTGTCTAAAGCATAAAAACAATTGAAAGGGGGATGAACAATTCGTACCCATCTGTCAAGCTCATACGAATACATTATGCGAACCGCAAGTTAATCTGAACAATCTATAGAGAATATTTATATTTTAAATAAGAGCGTCAACAATCCATATTAATAGAGGTAGAAACTTCCAATTTCCTATTCTAGTATTTAAAAAAAAAAAAACAACTAGTGACTCGGTACTTCTTCCACACTTGGTCGTCCGTTTCGGGCCGTAGACCTTACTCCTCGCAAGTATTTATATTTGCTATCTGTTTACTTATCTGTGGTTATAGTATATGATGTTGAAACGACACTATAATGTGAATGCTAAGTGAAACTTTCAAGAACGAAACTGTATAAGTTGCGTTCTCTGTATTTCTCGCGTCGTTTCGTTTAAACTGCTTTCGAATACCAAGTTGCGAATGAACGTTGAGCTCTTATCAGTAGTATATTTATAACGAAAATAAAAATAAAATAATTTATTGATATTGAAAACAGCACTTAATAAAATAAATTTAACAATTGTTTAAAAATTTGTGGAGCTATACGTACAGTTCCTCTCACAATAAGGTTAACAATCTGAATTGTGATTTTGGTGATATATTTTTAGGTTGAATTGTACATACAACTGTATTTACGGAAGATAGTTTTATTCACTCGTCTTTTGAATTTATATTTTATGTCCTCCATGAATTTGGTCAATTGTTTATGAAAGTTGTGTCGGCGACCTTCATCGATGTATTAGTTTTCAAAGAAAGGTATCCATTCGGTTTAAACGCAAAAAGTTTACCCCGAAACCACAAAAGGGAGCATTTGTGTTTATCTGATATTACGCTATTATAAACACATTTTTTATTGAAACCTCGCATAACAAAAAGTACATACAGTTACGAACAAATGTCATATGGGATTTGTGCCATCTCTCTCTGTTATTTTATTTTAATAGATTTATATATTTTTCTTTTATTGTTAATGTTACAATTAAAAAATTACCAAATTCAAAGAAACTTGTCTGTTCACTACATTCCATATTGGCAGGACATATGTATACAATGCGTCCCGTATCGGCTTATTCAAACTTTGGGCGGGTAAACTAGACTAAATTTAATGACTAGAAATAGCAAAAGTGGTAGTTCAATTTTACCCACTACCATCACTGTGATTCAATTTATTACTTATTTGTTTAATTTGTTTATTTCATCATTTATCTTATATTAAACCAACATATTTATGTAACCAAACACAATTGACTAACCACTTTTGTTATTTTTTATTATAAAGTAAGTCTAGCTTACGCTCATAAAATTTGGGTAAAACGATACGGCATTTAGGAACTGTATTTTATGGCTATTTAAAAGAGCATTTAAAAAGTATGTATGTATGGTCAAACTTATCCAATTTTAGGATCCATTTATGAATGAATGCAATTTAAAGATAGAGAACGTAAGGGCAAATTGCCTTCAATTGAAAATAAAAAAGTAGCTATCAACGTCCGGTATAACGAAGCGTTTCCGGAAGTTGAAAATAATGTTAAATAATTCTCCAGGTGGGGTTTTGTTGTAAAAATTTTTGTCCCATTAATCTTATTGCAAAGGATCTCCAGAAAATGATAGTGTACGAAAGGTAAACAGCCTGGATATTAGTAATGAAGCACAATGAGGAATTGCACTTTTTTTTAATTCTTGTTAAAATAATGTTATTTTGTACATGACCTACATATATATATATATATATACAATGAAATTTTGACGGTTTTCTGTAAAGTAGTTTTTGAAATTTTTTAAGATCTTTATACGTCACAGGTACGTAGTAAAATTTTATGAATGAACGAGAATATATGGCAACATAGAAATTACTCCCCCGTAATAATCACAGATTGCAGTCATTTATCGGCTGCGAAATACGATATTGTTAAGGTGCTATGCAGGTTATGGTCACAAAGGAATTTGGGATTCGGGATTATTTCTGCATCTTGTTTTAGTTTGCGTTTACAGTTCTCCAATTTATCGTAAAAGAACGAATTCTGAAAGATTATAACCCCCAAACCGGGTAAAATCACAGACCTGGGTAAAATAAACACAGAATATCGCAATAATACGTTTACGCCATCTGTACGCGCAAAGCATGCGAACAGCGAACTTAATATTACTTATCTGCGATGATAATGCGAACTACGATGACTATCGCACCATTGCCAAATCATGCCGACTAAGAATTTATGAATGAAAGAACTTGTGACGTCAGAGCACTTTAAAAAAATTAATTATGCCTTAATGAGAAACAATTTAAAAGAAGGTTTAATGAAGGGCTATATATTACAACATTCTCTATCATTCTATGACATAAAAAAAAAGTTGTGCAATTCCTCATTGACCTACAACTGTTGTTAGTCATTAATTTAGTGTACATTACCTTCCAAAAGTTTGAATAAAATGATACGGGACACGTTGTATATACGAAATAAGATATTCTAATAAACCAATATAAGAACATCCAGAAACAGAAAATCTGTGTTACCAAGGAATACATCAAAATATTATTTCAACGTGTGCATGTGTGTTATGATAATAAATTATAGAGATGAGAAATCCTGTGTCGGATAAATACACAATGAATCATACATAACGTTTGTTTACGCCAATAAGCCATAGCGTTAGTAAAAGCTATAGTCCGTCCTACAAGCGCTAGCCACACAAATTGTCGCGTTAACAACCTACCGACAATACCAGTTCGGTCGAAAATTTAAAAACATCATTTCCAACTCGCAGAATTTCTAATACGTCCGTTTTAATATGTGCTGCAGTTGAAATAAATTCTAATATGTCATCTGGCACTATTTGATGATTTAGACATATCCCGTTCTTCCGTTCAGCGAATACTCAAAGCAAATGGGTATCACAATTTTAAATATTCTAAACACCAACAATTATTTCACGGCGACGCATTTACGCGTATGGTATTTTGTGAAAAGTTAAGTGATTTAGCTAACCCAGATGCTAATTTGGTAAACAATATTATCTTTACCGATGAATTTTCTTTTCCTTTGGTTAGAAGTCACAATTTATCTGTGACAACATACTGGGCCAAGCAAAACGAGCCCAGATATTTAAGTTCATCTAGTCAGCAACAGCAAAAAGTAAATGTTTGGGCAGGTTTGTTAAACAACCATATTACTGGGCCTTTTTTATCAATGGCAATTTGAACGCAAATGCATATTTAGAATTATTGAACACCCACATTCTACCTACTGTACAGCGACTTCCCGACATAAATATGCAAAACATCTACTTTCAGCAAGATGGTTGCCCTGTACATAATGCCGTGGCTGTCCGAAACTATTTAAGTGAACAGTTTCCTAACCGGTGGATTGGAACTCATTCTGAAAATATCAAATGGCCGCCACGTTCACGAGATTTATCTCCCCTCGATTTCTTTTACTGGGGTTATTTAAAAGAAATAATTTATGGCAATGAAGACGTCAGGCCAATTAATGTAGAGCAGTTGCGCAATAAAATTGTTCAAACTGTTACGATCAGGTGTGCGTGGCGTGCGGAAGCAGTGTGTGCTCCACCTGATGCAACTTAGTAAGAAAAGCGGTACATACGAGTATGACGCTTGGAATCGCTGTAATGATTAATAAAAAAAGAAAGATCCAAAACGTAACGATAACTTTATTGTAATAAAAAAAAAAAGAAAAAAGAAAAACTGGCCATGTGGTTGCTGACTTCTGGTGTTAAGATTAATGTAAAAAGAACAGCACGTGGTTGCTGTATTCTGATATTAGAATTAAGGCAAAAGAAGGAATAGCACGTGGTAGCCGAATTCCTGAGATTAATTTAAAAGTGACGCAATTAATCCGTTTCTATAAGTGAATAGTAAATGACTGCTAGTGAGAGCAAAGTTACTGGCAATTACAAGTTAAAAGTATAAATAAGAACAGTAATGAAATAAAATAAAAGAAAGCGATAGATACGTTTTAAATAGGAGTACTTAGCTGTAGCTTGAAAATAAGAGACTTCGAAGCTTTCGTGTATGCTGGACAGCACGTGGTTTCTGTGTTTCGAGTTAAAAAAAGGTCCGTTACGACGGCAAAATTAACTGAAGAGAACAGAGAGCGCGCGTAGCGTGCAGAGCCCTTATAAAGGCTCGGTAAGTAGGTACAACTAAGGATGAACCAATAGCAAAGTGAACAGATGCACAAAGGATCATAAAAAAAACGAAGCGTCTAAGAGTTTGGCGCTTAAATGAATAAATTTAAAATAAGCGAGTTTAAATTCCATGGCGCGTAAGTTAAATATTCCCGCGCGAAAAGGAACCGCTAAGTGACGTAACGGTTTTTCTAAAGTCGTAATTGCAATTGCCAGATTAAAAGTAAAGAGAATGAATTTAAAATTGCCTTCAAAATAACGTTTATATCGCTGATGTTGTCTATGATTAAAAATGCGAAATGAATTATTGAAATCAATGTCATTTTCCATTCAATGCAAAGTGTAACAAAACGTTAAACAACATTAGCCCAGAAATGTTGGAGAAAGTTAGAATGAATTTCTACAATAGATTAGGATATTTTAGCCAAGGATGGGGGCATATTTGAACTTTTTGTTTGAAGGTTCAATGATTTTTAAAAAAAATCACGTTTATTTCATTTTATTATTAAGGCTTATTTTAGTTTTCTATTTTTTAAATTTATTTACCCAGAATTAATTTTTATTTGTCCTTCATTAGATTTACTATTTCTTTTTGAGGGTTTTGTCCTAAATTCATTAGAATGACTTTGATTTTCTTGTCATGAACAAACCCTAATTTTATATGTCTTTATTTATTACTATTACGAATAGAATAGTCACCGAGCTGGTGTTAAAGTTTATTTCATTTATTATTAAGAGTTACTTTAAAGTTTTAATTTTTTAAAATTATTTACTCAGAATTAAGTTTTATTTTTCCTTCGTCAAATTTATTATTTCTTTATGAGGGTTTTGGTCTTCGTTCATTAGAATTACTTTAATTTTCTTGTCATGAGCAAATACTATTTTTAAGTACATAATAGATATACTATAAATTACTGTTTTACGCTCTCATTACACCTTTTGAGTTTATAAGTACTTGTGTCCAAAGCAATACATGTTGCAATTTATTCATTTTCATACTAAAAATACAATACGCTTCACGCTCACTAAAAATTAACACATTTCTGCGTGTAGATTGAATAGCAAAGCAACCGCTGTGATCGTTGTGAGCTATGAGTGGCTATGACGAATGCCTGAATGTAAGGGAATACCTACTGCAGTAAGAAGAATGAGCGGGAGACGCACATGCGTGGTATAATCGTTGACTTTGCAGGGATGCACCTGGTATTGCTTGAACCTGTATTATAACACGAACGATCTATCGTGAATGATGGTGAAGGCTTCGTTTACAATGTATGAGGTAAAAAAAAATCAATTGGGTAATTAAAAAAATTTATTATCAACACAAAAATTACAAAATAAAAATCGTATTGTATCACTGCTGTTATAAATTCTTTCTTATTTTTATCATTTTAGATCATTTACGCTTAAATATTAGTTCAATATTATATCTCATCTCTAAAATATAATCATTATGTACGCATAACGATAAGATTAAGTAAGTAGTCATCTAATTTCACTACGTAGACCCACATCCGGATGTCAACTACGCCACACAACAACGACGACAACAACATACGTTACGAGAGGGAAAGAGACACGTACACGGAAATTAAGTAATTCTCACCTTTTCTCAACGAAATTCTCTAGTTCTAAATTGTTATTTTTAATCTTACCGATCGCATTTTCTACGACAGATGCGTTCAACGAGGGCGCGTTCAGCGAATCCAAACCCGCGTTCAGCGATAGAGATCGCGGATCCGAATTACCGACAGCGGTTTGAAAAGGCGGTCGTAAGAGTAGTTTGATATCGCGCGGCGCGACCCGCATCTCTTGCTCGCTACTGGAAACGGCGACGGGGAGGATTTTCTCGGTGTGGAACGGGGAATTGGTGTGACTTTTCGAGGCGGTTAGGTATCCGTTGGTGACTCCGTTTTTAAACTCTCTTAAGGTGCAGCTGTTCAGATCGCTACTGGTCAAGAATACGTCCTCGGTTTGGCTCGAGAATCGGCTGGGCGTGTTATACTCGCTAAAATCCGGCGTTTCACAATAATCGATATTACTCGCTAAATGATATGGCGTCGTCTGATTGGACGCATCGCTTACCTTATTCGATAGATCGTAATTGTCCGAATTGCCGCTCAGTGTATCGCCGCTGTCCTGCAATAGGCTCTTTAATACAAAGTTCGAATCGGGTTTTTCCGTTTCTATGACGATCTCGGCCGGCATTTGCGGCGTCGACGTCAGGGGCGATGCGGCTGAGCGATAATTCGAGGTTAGGATCGGCCATTTAGTGTCCCTATCCATGTCGCGTTCGATCACTAGATATTTCCGCTTGGATTTCTCGATTTTGTGATACTTAATCCGCAATTTCCCGAACACCAAATAATCGACTATGTATATCTCGACTAACAAACTGATTATAAAATTCAAACCGGCGTAGCCCATCAGAAACAAACGATACATCACATCTTCCGGGACCATCAACTCGAATTGCTCCGTCAGGAACTCCACCGGGGAGAAAGCCAAGAAGACTGAGAACGCAGTCACGAGGATCGTGGCGATCATCAAACCGTAATTCGTGAATATACTCTTCCTATACGGTTTACCCTTGCTAAACACAATCGCTAGAATTATATATTGGAAGCTGGATATGGTGAAAATGGCGTAGTTCTCGTAACAGCCCACGTCATCCTTGTGCGCGCCCTCCGACTGGTTGAACGGAACGTACCAAGGCTCCAATTTCAGATGCTCGAAGCTCAACACTTGGAAGAACACCACCAGAACCAACTGTAGCAACAGCGATAGGATCGGCGTGAAACTGATTAGGCTGTTCAAAGGCGTGGTCGACACCAATTTGCCCTCGTACGCTTCGGTACGGCCGAAGAAGAATGCGAAAATCGAAATGATGAACAGGTCGATGTACAGAAATTCTATGTCCGTTAAATTGGATTCGATGCTGTATAGGATCATCACTGAGATGAACTGGCAGAGACTGTAGGCCGCCATGTATTTGAAGATACCGAAACTGGTGACCAACGCGGCCCTGCCTTCGCGTATGACGTTCAGGACGCAAGTGATGTTGGGGTTCTTCGAGGTGAAGGGACTGGCGACCGATGATTCCGCGTCTGATAGTGAGATGCCCGTGTGTGCCGCTTTGAGGGCGCCGCAGTCGTTCGCACCGTCCCCACACATAGCTGTAAAAAGGAGAAAGTAGTTAATAAAATGGATTACTTATACATCTATATCTAATAAATTATTTTTCGAATTCTAAATTCAATATACGGGGTGTAGCACCCAAGACACCTCGAACCATAGCTTCCCTATCATACAGGGATATCCAAGAGAATCTAAGAGCAAGAGCATCTAAGAGCTGATTATTTTTGTTCACGAGCTGCAGCAATATTCCTGAATTAACTGGCCACAAGTTACAATGTGCAGGAAGTACAAAACTCATGCTTGCGCTATATTTATGGTATGAGAAAATATCAACACATATCACATAAACTGATAAATGCAGGATGGCTTAACATGAAAAACCGTAGGGAACTACAATGCTTAACTTTATATCATAAGTTACTTTTATTTAAAACACCGCCATATTTGTATGATAAAATACGATTTAGAACTGATGTACATAACGTGACGACTCGGTTTCGGGGACTAATATCACCTCCCTCCCATAGGCTTGTCCTATTTGAAAGATCTTTCACATATCAAATATACAGGGTTAGTAAAAAGTCCCGGAACGGTCGAATAACTTTGTTATTTGAAAATTATGATTTCTGAAATTTGGTATGGGGGTATAGTTAATATAAATGCATTTTATGCAATACAGTTAATATTTTTTTCACTTCCGGTTTAATCGGCAATACGTCCAATTTTTTTTTTAAATGGAACGCCCAGATTTTTTTAACACTTGAATGCAAAATAAAAAACTACGTTCAGGAAGTATTAAGATGTTTATTTTTATTCACAAGAAAACAGTTAAAAAATTAAAAAAGTGTCCTAATACAGAAAAATCAAGATACCTGTCTATTCAGGTTGCGATTACAATAATTGTTCAAAATGCTCTCCATTTACAATTTGACAAAAATGTAAACGGTCAGTAAAATTTCTTATTGAATTTTGTATTTGTTCTGGAGTGATGCGATTGGCTTCTTGAACTATTCTCTCTTCCAATTGTTCAAGATTATGGGGACGATTTTTGTACACTTGACATTTCATGTGACCCCAAAAGAAAAAATCGAATGGCGAGAGATCTGGCGAACGTGCTGGCCATTCGATTGCTCCTCTACGTCCGATCCAACGTCCCGGAAAAATTTCATTCAAATAATCGCGGACATTATGGGCAAAATGGGGGGGAGCTCCATTTGGTTGAAACCAAAAATGTGCATTAGGGTGATCACCTATGTTTGCATTTGGAAAGAGGGCCGCAAGTGCTGGAACAACCTCATTTCGCAATAAATTTAAGTAGACGTTGCCAGTTAAATTTCCTCTTATAAAAAATGGTCCTATGATGTTTTTTCCAACAAGACCAGCCCAGACATTCACCTTTTGAGGACGCTGTGTATGGACTTTTTCAATCCAATGCGGATTTTCAATTGACCAGTAGCGACAATTATGTCTGTCTACGATCTGGATCATCTTCAGTTAACTGATGGACGGGATACATTTTATAGGCTTTCATTCTTGCTGATTTAAGAATCGTATGAGCAGATTTTTGAGAGATCTCATGAATTTGACCTAATTCTGTTGTGGACACGTGATGATTTTCTTCCACTGTAAGTAACACATTCAAACTAGTTTCTTCATCTGTTCCTGTTAATGGACGTCCCCTTCTAGGTAAATCCTTCACCTGACGAAAGACTTCAAACTTTTGAATTGTTCGGCATACCGTACTTTTACTATTGTGACGATCCGGATAAAGTATTAAACAAAATACGAACCTCTTCAAAAGAACGTTGACGATCACCGTACCCACGCATCATTAATATCTCAATTCGTTCTGATTCAGTAAGCTTTTCTGCCATTTCCAAATGTGTCAATGTTTAAAATAAGTAAATTTATAGCGATGCAAAAGTTAAAACGCTTTTAAAATTGTCAAATGTGACGGCAAAAAGAATGCAAACACTAAACAACAACTTTTTTCAAAGGTACCTTGATTTTTCTGTATTAGGACACTTTTTTAATTTTTTAACTGTTTTCTTGTGAATAAAAATAAACATCTTAATACTTCCTGAACGTAGTTTTTTATTTTGCGTTCAAAAGTGTTAAAAAAATATGGGCGTTCCATTTAAAAAAAAAAAGTTGGACGTATTGCCGATTAAACCGGAAGTGAAAAAAATATTAACTGTATTGCATAAAATGCATTTATATTAACTATACCCCCATACCAAATTTCAGAAATCATAATTTTCAAATAACAAAGTTATTCGACCGTTCCGGGACTTTTTACTAACCCTGTATAAAAAGTATAATGATATAACGTCACACCTTAAACTGCACTCGGTGCCACTGTTTAAAGCAAAATTGCGTTCTATACTGTTCGTAAAGCAAGACTTGGTTTGATGTACGTTGCTTCAGATAACCCTTTTAATATATGGTTGATAGCTGCGTAACTCGATTTAACTATTCATTAATTTTATTTGGCATTGCCATATTTTACATTTATTTTCTTCGCTATGGCTTGATGGTACTTGCGCAGACTCTTAGGTTAGTTTAGATGTAGGCTTACAATATATGTCTTTTTTTCATATCAGACATGGTTAAGCTAAAGCAGCACGCATATTTTTTTTTTATGTAACTGAGCTTCGCCATGAGGTTGGACAAAATTTGATTCGTATGCATTGCAGCTTGATTTACGTTTTTCTTCTGTTTTTGTACACTTTCTGCCCGTAATGCAATAACTTTAATTAATTTTGTAAGTACATATTTAAACTTGTTTGTTCAATAAAGGTATATTATTATTATTATTATTATTAATTACTGTCTGAATATTCTTGAGACACCGATTCTTTGCCAAGGTACTTTCAGTGATTCGATCGAATTCGAATCTGAAGAGCGAAGTCAATCACCAATTTTTTCAATTAAACTACATTTTATATTAACGCGCGTGTTTTATTTGGGAAAACGACCATCTGACATAATTGTCGGAGTGAGGGAAGTTTACATTAGCATATTTATTTTACAAAGTATTGTAAACAAACCTGTACTTGAATGATATTGGCCAAAAAAAAAAAGTATCCGGACACCATTTTTTTTCTAAAATTATGTATGTCGTACAAACGATTTGTAATATTGACAAAATGTTTACATGTTGTTGATAACAACACATTTGACAAGGATACGCACACAAATCCTAAATTGTTCAAAATATGGCTAATATTTGATCATTTGCGCTTTGCTGTTAGTTGTATACATGGATGATATCATAAGGGAGAGTAGTAGAAAATCAAAGCCTATGTATGTAGGATATAAAAATCTTCAACCAGTGGAAGTTACTATCTGTGCCTTTGCGGATGATTTGAAGATAATGAAGAAAAAATTACAGGACTAGGGTATGGAACGATACAATGAAAGAAAAATGCTAGAAACTAACTCAGACGAAAACAAAAGTAATGATGGTAGCTAAACAAAAAGAGGGAATACACATACATGTGGATGGGGTTGAAATGGAACAGGTAGACACAATCACACATCTGGATGTTGCGATAGACGAAGGGGGAGGTAGCGACACAGAAATAAACAAAAGAATACAAAAAGCGAACAACATATATTATGCAATGAGCAAAGGATTTATAAACAAAAAAGAAATATCAAAGAAAAACAAAATGACAGTGTTCAAAACAATTTATCGACCAATACTGACGTATGGATGTGAATCATGGATTTTGAATCGACGCCAAAGAAGTCGGCTACAAGCGATGGAAATGAAATTTCTAAGTGTCATGAGCCAAACTTATAGATAATTATGAGCTGATATTTCTTTTACATTTATTTTTCATCACCGCCCTAATAATGGAAAATTATTAGAAAGAATAATAAATGTAAAACAACGCTGTGTGCTAGATGGAGCGAAAACAGGAGAGCCGCAGAAAAACACGTGGGAACTTTGACGCCGGGAAGCCTTGTAAGCACTATGCTTGCGTCAGCAGAGGCCTGGAACTACATAAGCAACATGGTCACGAGCATACTGACGACCAAGGAGAGAGAGATCCAAAATAACGCTAGCTAGCGCTGGAAAGTGAGTGCCCGAACATCTGCGCGGATCCCTCCTTGAAGTAATGCCCCGGCAGTTCCAGGGAGGTAGAAAGATTGCACCGCAAACGAGAGGGTTTTTTTAGTCGGTAAAAATCCGACATACCCCGGTGACACGGGCCACCGGAAATCTTTTGGAAGATTTTTCCCCTCTCGCGTAAAAAAAAAGAACGCCTCCTTGCGGGAATTTCAGAAACTTATAAATATTTTTAAAGATGTTTTCGAGACTACAATTATTAATATAATTCTTTTGGCTAGGATGAACCGTTAGCGGTGGCCATTTTTACATATATATTTAGCCAACTTACCAACATAATATCCAAGATTTTGCAGTTCCTGTACCAACTGCTGCTTCTGATCCGGAGACATCCTAGCGAAAACACTCCCTCTAGTGACTAATCTCGGCACTAATTCGGGATAGTGTTGCCTCACCACGGACCATGCCTTTCCAGTAAGTGCAAACCTAAATAGTGAATATATATTAGCATTCTTCGTCCTCAAGCTTTTAACAGTTTTTACCTGTAGTTATTGTAGAGAGTCTGAGGCCGATTTTGTATGTCATTTTGTACGTTATTAGTAACTATTTGCGACTCTACAGTGTCTAAGCTCGCTATACTGGCCGAATTCGACATTAAACTTAGATCGTTATTAACCAGATTAGCTCGTTTGGCAGTGGTCATAGTAAAATACAATTTCGGCACTAAGTTCGTCTCCAAATCACAGTTAACGGCTATTACGCTTTGTCCCTGAGCTACGATGCCGCAATCCCTCGCAACGCTTAAAGCTGTCAGCATGTTATCACCGGTAACCATAATCACTCTGATGCTAGCGTCGTTTAGTGTCTTTATGCAAGGTGTCGTATCCGTTTTGAGCCGATTTTCCAATACGATCAACCCTAGGAACTTCAAATCATTCTCGATCGCTTCGCGTTGCACCTTCTGCACTTTCAAATAGGACATCCTCAACTCCTTATGCGCTAGAGCTATGACCCTGTAACCTTCCTGAGTGTAACTTTCTAATACGTCGTGGAAATTGCTCGGCACCGTATTGGCGTCCACGAAATTCAATATCATCTCGGGGGATCCCTTGCAATAATATTCGAAGTTCTGACCTCCAAGCTTCCGAATGATCACGCCCATCCTCTGCAAGCTGCTGGAGAACGGGAATTCTCGTATCATGCCTATCTCGAAGTCCGAATCGTCCTTGAAGATTGAATCGGAAGAATTGGAAACGCTTCCGCTGCGATTCTTCGGCGGTTTGAAGACTGTGGGGAAGATCATGTCGAATTTCGAGTTGTCTGATATGTCTGTCTCATCTATCGTCCATTTCGTGCTCTCGAACATCTAAAAAATCGCAAACAAAATTACGCGCGAAAGTTAAAAGCGGTTTAAATCACCTTCAAATCAAGTGGGTCGCCTGTTATCTGCTTATCTATCACAGTTAAAGAATGACAAGACACCAGTCCGCCTACGAATACGTTACGTGGTAAAGTTTCGACGTTGCTAACTGGGTTTTGGAACTTGTTTCCTTCGACGGGAACTACGCATAATAAATCTAAACCGTCTTCTGTTAAAGTACCCGTCTAAAATTGAGATTCATATTTTAAGCTGAAACGATTAACAATAATAATATCACTAAGCGCACCTTATCGAAGCATACACAGTCAATCGACCCTGATACGTTGATTGATCTGGGGGAGATGCAGAAGATTTGGTTCTTTTGCAATCGGTTTTGCGCGTAGAATCTTCCTACAGTCATAGCGGCTGGTAAAGCTGGAGGTACAACGATTGTAATCAAGTCTAAAGCTTCTAGAACTATGTCAGTAGGTGAAACTCCCCGTAGGATCTGAATTAGAAACAAAGCAATAGATTATTATTATCAGTTCTATTCTATTATCAAAGTTTAAAAGCATAGTTTAACAACTGATTGTTTGTTACTGGATAAAGCTTTCAAGTTACCATTCCCACTGAAACTTTGCTTTGTTTGTCTCAATCAACGCATGTTCCAAAGAGATGTTGTATTGCATATTTCTGTATTCGAGAATAAATATTTGCTTTAATTGTTACTTCTTTGTTTTAACTTTACCCAACTTCTGAAAAAATACGGTTGTGCAAATTGTTAATTGAGTTAAAAGAAAAAAAAACCGGCAAGGTCTGTGTTAATTACACTATATTTAATTTTATTCGCCTAAGCATACGTAATAAATTGTGCTATCTACATATACTTTTGTTTATTTTTAATTTAAAAGCTATTAAAGTTCATATTTGTTGTTAGTGCCATCGTACGGACAGATGCCAGAGGTTTTTTAGGTGACTCATCTCGAAACTATTAACAAAAATGATTAATATGTTTTTCGAAACTTTTACAAAAACAAGTCTATATTTTCACTTCATTCTTGTACCATTATGAAGTACATAAAAAAGCGGATTGCAATCGTTTGTTATTTCCTTTTTCCTGGTTTTTTTCTTTTAAAAATAATAATAATATCAAGATAATAGGCCATTTCAATGAAGCACACATTCTCATCCATTTTCATTTCGAGGATATTTAATTTCAATGTTAAATAAAGCTAAAAGCTTTGCATTTCCAATATGTATTTTATAGTAATTAATAGAGGCTAGTTTTAGGTGGTATACATAACAGCGGAAAAAACTGTTCTATACCTTACACTTCTTATAGGTAAGATACACGAAATGGTATTATAACGAAACAAAACATCAAAAAAATACTTCAATATATTGATTTCGATAAATACTATTAATTTGATAATACTATTAACGTCAGTAAGCCACAGAAAAAGTATGCTAACCGCGTCCAAGGTATATTTGCGTATTTCTTTTTTTCAGTAGGAAATGTACGTCACTTTAATCTAATTTCTCAAAATAGAAGGATATAAAAGCACTTCAATTATATTACGAAGAAAAACTCACCTTTGATACGACAGTGTATACAAAACCGAACAGCGCTATAAATCCAAGTAAAGCAACAAATCTATACGAATCCTTTTCGAATCTGAAATCCACAGGAGGGGGATATAAAATACTCCGGACCAATCCACCTGAAAGGTTAAATTATGCAATCGATAATAAAACTTACATTTTGTTTTTTATTTTACCTTTTGCAGTCGAGAAACCAGTTCTAACCACGACAGCCAATACTTTTTCACCGCCGAAATATCTCGTTTGTATAACATTCGTGCCGCAAAACAAGGTGTGACGAGCATGCTCTTTGGGGTTGTAATACAAGTCTGGCAGATGTGGAAATGGTGTTTTGGTAACAGGAACGGATTCGCCTAAAAAGAAAAAAAAATAGCTAGGATTTGATTTTTTCCAGAAAGATGATTACGTTATAGTCCTGTTCAAATTATAAGAAACACACTTTTGATGTCTTTAATGCTTTATTGTACCCGTTGGGGCGATAATAATCTGGCTCAAGAACTTAGTCATTCAAATGGTATGGTTTATATCCTTTGTTAGAAAGGAATATTTTAAAATATAATGAAATTAATAAAAGTCGGAGGTATCTTTTCAATAAGAGTTTTAATATCTAACCCCGGGGTAGATCTTAATTGGTTATTCGCGGTTCTTACCTTTAGTGTTGACAAAGGACACCGAGCGCTACACTCCTCTGACGTCAGATTATGTTGACCAATCAGAAGTAGCCGGCGTATATTTATGTGTCGATGGTTACGTAAGAATATGCCCGTATGGACATAGAATGTGCTACCGTCAGACATTTTCGCATCATTTGTGTTCGTTTGTGCTCTGCTCTGTGCTCACTTTGTGTTCAAATTGCGAAACCTTGGTGTTTTATTTTATTTATTCCGTGTTGCGAAAATACAAGTAAGGAAGCGGTAATGCACATTCTGCTATTAGAAGTGGATGTAAGTACAAGTGTATTCTAGCAAATGTTAATAATAATTTTGAAATATTTTCTACGAAAATGTGTGTAAACATTTAATTTCCGTAGTTTGTAGTATTGATATATTGATTTCTTTTGCAGAGATTTGAAGTTTGGAAGTATGAGGGTTTTAAAGTATTTTGCACCTAAGTATTTGTACAAATTCAAATATTTTGCAGATATTAATGGATAAATTAAATAAATATGTATTGTATGATTTTAAATGTCCAGAACATTCCGTATTCCATATCTTTTTAAGAATACTCACGTCTTTTATTTACATACGTGGATTAAAAATGTTAATTACATATTAAAAGGGCTAAATACTAGAAATATAGATGATGAGATTAAAAAATTAGTGTTTCAAGTGTATAATAAAGGTAAATGGCGAAAAAGATGATTTAAGACATGTAAATAATAATAATAATAATAATAAAGTTTATTGGCTTCATAGTACAATACAGTTAAAACAAAAAAGATAGTAAAAATAACTAACAAGAATCTAATGAAAGCCAAAAAGACTAAATCGCTGCAGTACATGTAAAACACATGTACTGTTCCTTTAGCCTAAGGATATATAATAAAAATATAAAGAACGATAATAATAAACATAAAAAAAATGTATTTATTTACTCCCTCTGTCCAGAAATAAGTGTCCGATTTTCATTGTTTTTTAAAATTAAAGAAAGGTGGAGCTGCTTTCAAAAATTAACTGCCATTTTCAAAACAATTTTTATGTCAAGTTTTTTACAGCAGTTTGAAAGTTTTGTAGTTTTTCAAGAATTTATGTTTTCAATCAAAAAACAAGATTTTCTCAAGACTTGATATAAATCTCCGGCCTAAATAAAATATGGCAGATGCGGTAAACATTTTGGCGAGAAATCATGGTAAGAGACCTAATTTGACTCTAAACACAAGGCAAGCGGTTTA
The DNA here is from genome assembly GCA_949128085.1 of Cetonia aurata. Lineage (NCBI taxonomy): Eukaryota > Metazoa > Arthropoda > Insecta > Coleoptera > Scarabaeidae > Cetonia > Cetonia aurata. The sequence continues at coordinate 24,122,984 of OX421889.1, read as the reverse complement.
CCAGGCATTACTTGAATTGAGCGACAATAATAAACTGAAGCAAGGTTCAATCAAGGCGACAGCCAATAAATTCAAAATTTCTGTGAAAACTATAAGCCGAATATGGCATCAAGGACGAAAATCATTAGCCGATGGTGCTGAAGTAGCAGATGTCAGGGCACGTAAGAAAGGACGCGTTGGTCGAAAACCAAAAAGTTTCGACCCAGAGCTAATAAAGTCACTACCACTCAATAATCGTCGTACAATTCGTTCGTTGGCTACCTCTATTAACTTATCAAAATCTACAGTTCATAATAGACTCAAGTCAGGAAAATTACGGCGACACTCAAATGCAGTTAAACCTTATCTCACAGACGCCAACAAAATTGAAAGACTCAAGTATTGTTTGTCAATGCTGAAACCTGAAAGTTTAAATGTTCAATCACCCGAATTCATCGACATGTATGATCGGATTCATGTAGACGACAAATGGTTTTACATTAGCAAAACAACTAACACATACTACCTTGTAGAAGACGAAGAAGAACCGTTCAGGACCTGTAAAAGTAAATGTTTCCTCACAAAGGTGATGCTTTTAGTCGCTGTTGCTCGTCCACGTTGGAATCATACCGAAAATAAGAATTTCGATGGAAAACTTGGTATTTGGCCATTTGTTTTTTGAGAACCTGCTAAACGGAGCAGTAAAAATCGCGCAGCTGGAACGATTGAAACGAAAGTGATTACTAATGTTACTAGAAAAGAGTACAGGAGTATGATTATTGAAAAATTATTACCCGCCATCCAACAAAAATGGTAAAGAAGCGCTTCACGCAAAAGAATTTGCATTCAACAAGATAACGCTAAACCACACAATCTACTTGATGACATTGAGTTTAATGAAGCTGCGAATAGAACTAGATTTGAAATCAAAATAATATGCCAGCCATCTAATAGTCCCGACACCAAAGTCTGGGATTTAGGCTTTTTCAGTGCAATCCAGTCATTGCAGCAACAATCGGCTTGCAAAACTGTAGACGAATTGATCCGTGCTGTTGAAAACGCTTTTCCTGCATTAACTCCTGATACTTTAAATAAGATTTTTCTTACTCACCAGCAGTGCACGGTAGAAATTATGAAAATAAGTGGTGGTAACAACTATAAAGTGCCTCATATGAGAAAAGACAATTTACAAAGACTTGGTAGGCTTCCAGTTTCTATAAATTTCGATTTTGAGCTTTATCAACATGTACAAGATATTACTAATTAAGCTTAAATAACTCAAATTATTGCTAAAAGTAACAATATTTGTAGTTAAGTTTCCATAAAATACAACTTTAAAAGAAATCGGACACTTATTTCTGGACAAGCAAAAAAATCAAAACGAACACTTATTTCTGGACGGAGGGAGTATAATATAAATAATAACTTTATTTATAAGAAATACTTGTTTTTAATTTTTTTTTTATATTTAATATTTACGTATCACGATGTATAATTTGCCTTCTTCGTATAAGATGTATAATTATGCCCAATGTAACATTTCGTTCTTTCCATATATCACATTATTGAACTAATACAAGTGTTATTTCTAACTTGTCTTTTATTCACCTTCACTTTTTATGTTTATTATTGTAGAAATAAGTTATTTATGTAAAATCAATCAATTCATCAAGTTTTTACTACTCTACCATTTTGTATACTGTAGTAAAACCTTCTCATGATTTTACATAAATAACTTATTTCTACAATAACATTAGAAAAATATGTTGGAACAATATTTAAATTTGAATATACCCGCCACAGTGCATACGTATATAGCGCTCTGTGTCATTTGTCCTAACTAAATTCTAAGAACGTCATCTGAACAAAGAGTTGCATATCTATTCTATAAGTTATCTGTGTATCTGACTGCCTTTGTTACAATTTTAAGACGCCTCTCTCTGAATCACCGTAATGTTTATAAACAATTGCCACGCAGGAGTTCGGGTACGCCGCCTATCAACGCATTCTCCTGACGCTGCATATTAAACCGTTCGCTAGTAGATAGACGTGAAAGTTTCGTACTTGAAATGACTCAGCCCGTGTTTTTCTCCAACACCAACTGCTTTTATATTTTTAGCAAATATTAGCCGCTATTCCATTCATTCTTTTTCCACAAGGGAAATATGCACGCAATATTGCATTGAGCAATATATATTAATCACAGGACTTTGGCGTTGTTATCGCCGCTGTCATGCTTCAGTTTCGAATTGCAGTGTAAAGTTCGTACCTCTTTCGACGGCTGGAGTTTGCCTAGAAAAGTCATATTTGACTGCGCTTTGTTCTGTTTCACTTAATTATTTTACTTTACTTTTGCAGGGTTATTCGTTATTTAGTTGTTTTAGGAAACAATTTTTGTTTCGCCGAAGTTTTCCTTTTGTCGAAAGACAAACTACGTTTCGCTAGGGCTTTTTTTCTTGTTAGGAACGCCCTTTTCAGCTTCCTGAAGTCGTAACTTTTGGAACTCAGCATCTGTGGATACGTAGCTGCTTAGCGTTTTTCTCTTTATTTTTTAGAGTTTTTGGTATACTACTATGTATGTGTGATATTAGGGTGATAGTACACTGCGACCTGAAAGATCTATTGTGTCCCCTCTTCTCGCTGTATTTACAGCTGGCCGTCCAGTCTGATTCCTTTTAAAAAGTGCAGAATGTCCAAAGGCCCCAGATTAGGTAGCTCTCCCTCTTCGATTTCACATGCTCCCAGGTGCAGCGCCCTTGAGTTGCACAGGGCAGCGCAGTTTGTGAGTAGATGGATGGACGTTTCGTCCTGTTCCCCACAAAATCTAAAATTCGGCTTCCTTCGCTATTCCAAGCCTGCTTAGATGTCCGTTCAGTTTACAATGGCCTGTAAGGATCCCTGTCAATATGCGAATATTATTTTTACTCAGGTTGATGCATTCTGCAGATCTCTTCTGGTTATTCCAGAAGAGTTTTAGCTTGCCTCATTCCCTGGAGATTCTCCCAGGATTTGGATTTTCTCTGATCCACTTCATTTTTCAGTTTCTCCAGTGTTATGCTGCTACTTATCCCGCTAAAAGGTTCTGGCCCTACAAAAGGTGTTCTAGCCTCTCTTTTAGCGAGATTATCCGTTATTTCGTTTCCTTCCACTCCCGTGTGTCCCGGAACCCACAATAGGGTTACCTTGTTCTTTTTGCCTAGCTCGTTTAGTTTTTGTAGACACTCCCAAACCATTTTGGAGCTGATTATGTTTGACCTCATCGCCCTAATGGCTGCTTGACTATCAGATATGATAATCTCCTGCTTCTCATAGCTTCTGTCAATGTTGATCTGGACACATCTTTCAATGGCATGTATTTCCGCCTGGAAGATACTTGGGTACATCCCCAAGCTTTCGAAATATTTGGTTCTAGGCCCATATTCCCTATTCCAGTTCCCTCTGCCGTTTTGGAACCATCTGTGTACCATTTAATGGCGTTTCTATTGAGTTTTGAAATGGTATCTCTATCCCATTCGCTCTTGGTGCTAAGCTTTGTGGTAAATTCTTTCACAAAGTTGAACTTTCTCAGATTTGGCCACCTGCAGGAGGCTGAGGCCTATGCCTAGCCATTCCTTCCCTGATCATCCTACGTGTGGTCCTTTTAGCTATGCTCTCCACAAAAATGTGAAGAGGAGTAAGATTTAGTACCACTTCAATTGCTGCTGTTGGGCAGGTTCTCATTGCCCCAGTTATGCATACACATGCTAATCTTTGCACTTTAGAGAGATTAGCTCTCGCAATGGCCAGATTAGTTCTCTTGCTCCAAGCCACTGCCCCATAAGTGATCATTGGTCTCACGATTGCTGTGTACATCCAGAGCAGTATTTGTGGGTTGCAACTCCAGTTGTTGCCTGCAAAGTTTCTACAAACCATTCGGACCTTCTTTGGCTTGTTAGTTACTTCAAGCTCATGCTTATTCCACAGAAGTTTATTATCCAGGGTGAGTCCTAGACATTTCACCTCCTTCTTCCAGTCTATGTCTTGCCCATCTATTTTTATGGTCTTGAGGCTGGGTTCTCTTTTCCTTGTGAATGCTATTGAGGTAGTCGTTGTGGCGTTGATGTTGAGGCCCACTGATTGGCACCACCTTTTCGTAGTGTTGAGTCCTCTTTGAACTATGTCACAGAGGGTACTCTCAAACTTTCCTCTTGCGAATATGACTATATCATCAGCATACCCTTGACATGGTATGCCTAGATTAGTCAGCCTCCATAGAAGTTCATCTACTGTCAGGCTCCACATAAGTGGGAAAGTAATTCCCCCTTGTGGACATCCTCTGATCGTGCTGATCGAGATGGTTTTGCTTCCCACCTCCATTTCCACTGATCTGAAAGAAAGCAGCTGCGACAGCCATCTGGACGTAGCGCCGTCTACCCCTCTTCCAATTAATGCTTCTTTGAGGGCCTTGTGCGGAGTGTTGTCAAAAGCGCCCTCTATATCTAGAAAGGCGCACACTACAGTTTTTTTATTCGTCAGTGCATCCTGGATTTGATCTGTCAGCTCCACTAATGCAGTCTCAGTGGATGGTATACTACTAAATTTGTTCGCGCTCAGAACCACTCTGCGATGTTTTGAAGTAATCTTGGAGTGGATGTCGATTGTTGAAGCCAATCACAGCTTATACCAACGAGACTAGGCCTCAGGAACCTATTTCCCAACTCTTTCGGAGTCTCAAGCCCTTCTCCGAACAAGAAATCCCCGGAGACCAAAAGATTTTAGCATCCTCGACAACGTGTGTCATTCCGGTTCTTGTTGCTCGCATCGGACACTTGTTTTGATGCTATCCAACGACGAGAGAAGTTCTTTATTCTTATTTTCTTGCGCAATTTATATTCAATTTTACTTCCGATCAGCATCGAACAACTAGGAAGCTCGTTCGTTTCATGTCTTGAATTAAGTTTAACCAATTCGAGACACTCTAGAGCCTCTTTTTTTTTTTAGAAGATTATTCAATTTAATATCAAGGTTCAAAATTTTAATTTGTTTTAGGTGTCACAAACGTTCAGTTTGTCTTCAATTTTTGTTTTTTTAAGACGGCTACACATTGCGCTGAACCAAACTATTTAAAGGCGGCTGCACACTCGTATGCATAGTTATTTTGTAATTTTAGTTTTCAAGTGCCTTGATAAGGTTGTTAACTCTATTTATTATTAGAGCATTGAGCCAAGCAAGTGACCTTGTGAGATTGACTTTCGACATTTATTTGAGGCCCCTTGATCTTAATAAAGCCCTGTTATTGTTATTATGCGCCTGCGTTTTCTTCCCTTCTGGAAAGGGAGGTTACTTTACTTTTTGCGCATCCTGGTACATCGGAACGTTAAATATCTTGGGTCCCACGACCAAGAAAGTACATAGGGCGACTGTGTATTGTAGTGGGTGGCGCCATCCAGTCAGCTTGCGATCACTTGCACTTGCACCTACCACTTTCGTTGAATATTCTTGGTTTGCCCTTCGTTATTTTCTGCTATGAAGGTATAACATTCAAATATGTGAACAACAATAAATGCCAACAAAGGCTAAACAATAGTAATATCAGCGATTCCTTAAATTCTACCTAATGGCGTTCGGCTCATATTCCCGCTACGCAGAGTACAATAAAACCATTTGCAGATTTAAAAGCTAGTCTCTTAAAATTTAAAACGAAATATACCTGTAAGCATAGATTCATTGACGATACAATTGCCCGTCAGAAGCAACGCATCGCATTGCATCATGCACCCGTTAGTTGGGATCTCCAAAATATCACCGGGAACTAGGTGTTCAGTAGAGATCAGCTCCGTTTGGCAATCGGTATCACCCTGTCCTGCGCCCCCGGTCTGCCTCAAGACGGTGCAGACGTCGGAACTTTGTACCGTGGCTTTGAGATTCCGCTGATTCTAAAAATTAACATTAATTTAACTTTGGGTTAAAAGAACATTGAGAAAAACCGTTTGAACTTACCCTGCGTGTTTGTATAACGGTCATCGTTATACCAAAGACTGACATCGCCATAATGGCCGCTGCGTAGTAATAATAATTATCGACAAACCACAACACGAAACTGAATAACTGGAATACGTAAAAGGGATTAAGTACTTCTAGGAATAGGAGCGCTATAATTGAATGCTCTGGAACTAGTATCGTATTTGGTCCGTACACTGCTCGCCTGCAAAATTTCAAATTCGAATCGAACTGGTTTACGAAGTTAGGCGGTTTTATACCTCATAAACTGTTCGTCTTTACTCAACCCTTGCTTATTGTCGTGCAATCTGTCACTGCTGACATCCTCGTCTAATCCACGGAGTTTGACAAATTCCTTCTTCTGTACGTGCCAGAAATAAGTAACCTTCTTGCATGTGAAAAGCAGCAACCTGTGTTTTAAAAGGCATTTCATTACGGTTAGAATTCATAATTACATTCATTTAAAGTAGGTATAAGAGAAAGCAAATCGCATTTCAACATCTATTCAAAGAGTAATTTTTTTAAATGTTATAACCCATTAACGCCTAAAATTAAATTAATTTATACACGTGCCTATATAAAATGTCTAAGAAAATAGGTATTTGGTGTTACAAAGTGTTATGCTTAATTGAATTCACCAGGTTATGGTTTTTCAGCGCATGAAGTTTTTTTTTATGACAAACAATCCAGCTGGTTTTTCAATTTTTCTCCAAGTACCCAGCTCCGTCAAACTAGGGTGCTGTTCATAAGAAACTTTTGAACGGGGAGATTTCGTGAAAGCTGGATAGATGCAAGTCCCTGTTGTAGGCCACTGTGCGACGCAATGAACAAAGTAACCTACCATGGTCAGTAAACTACTCACTTTAACGTCCCATTAGTACAGATTCGGTACTTCCTCAAATTCGCATGACAGATGGAGAGGTAATATAAAAAATTATTTCCTATATATATACAGTGTGTCCCCGGATCGACGCATGAATAGGTATAAGAGTCTGTAAATGTTTTAGTTGAAATTTCATCTTCTCGGGTTCTGCCCTGCGTGGGTAGAAAGTAATTTTTGCCATACTTTTAATTTTCAAAAATCAAGGATGCCTTGGAAATTTACAAAAAGGTAGTTCTTATCACTAATAAAGTACCTTTTTTGTAGGAGATAGGACAAAATGTTATTAACAAGAGTTATTCAGAATAATAAACTATGCAAGTATGCAACATTTTAACAAGATCGAACATACTTTGAAAATTTACAAAAAAAATTATTCTTTCCACTAATAAAGTGCTTTTTCTGCAGGAGATACGATAAAATGTTGTTAAGAAAGTTATTCAGATTAATAATTTATATAAATGTGTACAAAATTTAAACAACATCGGTTTACTTAATTGTTTAATAATGATGAATATAAAAAATAATAAAACTCCCATCAATTCATTTCGTTCAAATTAAATTAACAATTCACAAAATCTAAAATATTCATTCATTCAATATGTCTATCGCCTTTATTCTCACATTCCTCAATTTTGTTCCGAAATTCGTTGAATGCCGTTCTTATCTTCTCAAGAGAAATTGAATTTACAGCATCTCTAATGCTATTCTTCAACACCTCTACATCATTTGGAATCGTATTTGAATATACTATTTGTTTTATCCGCCCCCAAAATAAAAAATCCATGATTGTTAGATCAGGAGATCTGGGCGGCCAGAAAATGTGACCAGCATTGGCTATCCATTTTTCTTGAAAATGTTCATTCAGCCATTCACAAACTCTCAAAGTCGAGTGGGCAGGACAACCGTCGCATTGTAAATATGAAGAAAATCTTGCTTCATATGGCAGTTCGTCTATAAACCAATTCAAAATATTTAAATATGTGTGTTGAAGTCTTCCTTCAATAAAATATGGTCCAATAACACCACAATGATAAGAAATTGCACACCAAACGGTAACTTTTTTAAAACATTGCCGTTTAATCTATTACATAATCGGGATTATATTCAGACCAATGTCGACAATTCTGTGAGGAAGGCACACCATTAGTGGTAAAAGTCGATTCATCTGAGAAGATAATATTGTTATGAAAATGTCGATGCTCCAGAATTGGTTGATATTAATTCACATCTAACAACGATATTTAACATAGCGCAGAAAATAGATGGAGAAGGATTTAACGATATAACCAAAGAGGAACTCAGTGATTACATAAACGAAGAGGATCAAGTATTCACCAACGAGGAATTGGTAGACCTTGTGAAATCTTCTCCAGAAGCGAGTGACGATGAGGATGAGGGTCAACAAGAACCGCCAGCATGGACGCTTGAAAAATTTTCAGCGATACTTCGAACTGCTCAAAAATTAAAAGAACAGATAGTAGAATATGATCCACTAATGGAACGCTGTATAAAAATTACTCGCACTATAACAGACGCCTTGAAACCTTTAGAGGATTTGTTCATTGAAATGAATAGACAAAAACGACAACTGCCAATAACAATGTTCTTTGAAAAAGTCGACAAAACTATCGATAATGCACAGCCATCTACATCGTTTGCTTCGGATCTAAGTAAACAATCGACTGCTAACTTGGACTTGGAGGAAGATGAATGAATATGTAGCTCACGATGATAAAGTTTTTCTTGTTGTATATTTTCTTCTTGTGTATGTAAATATGTACTATATGTACATATGTATGAACACCGCGGATAAGGGAGTACTACTGTATACTAAAAATAAGTTTGAGACCAAGCTGGGTTTATTTCCTAAGAAATTCAACTCGAACATGTTTTGTCCATTAACTGATCTGTACCATCTGTACCCATCATTTATACAGCCTTTGAAATTGTCAACCATAGAAGTTGGTAAAACGTCAACGAAACTTAAAACTTCGGTATCGTCCACTGATGGTAACCGACGGGGCAGGTAGGACTACCTTTTTCGACTTCACGTTTTTTAATTCCCTTTAATTCAAAAGTTATAGAATTTTTTTTTTTTTATTTTAACTCTTATGTTGTGCGAAATTCTCGCGAAACAGCCCGTCATCAGGGCGCACGCGGCGAACAGAAAGACCCGTCGGTTAAGTATTAACATAAATACAACACGGTAGAACCCGTGAACCGCTGAGTGTTAACTGAAGGGCTTGAAAAGTTTAAAACTATATTCAGTGTTGTTACATAATCAAAAAATTCAGAATTATTTCGAAAAATGTACATCACTCATCATGTACAGTAACATATTTTGACAACTAATGTGCATAATATATAATATATATAATAATTCACTAGAAATATAGATCATGGTGAGTGGTTGTAATAAATTGAAATCATTAAACGTTATAACAATTATCAAAATAACTCTATTAGTAGGCCCAAAATATAAGTGTACTCATTTGGGTACAGCAGTCGTCAATGGGTTTTGGTAGTAACCTACTTCAAATGAGTATAATTTTAACTCATACTAGATGATAGTCTAATTAATCTAACCTGTCAATCTCTGTAAATACTCCACCACCAAAATGTATCGATAGTGTTGTATATACGTTATCATGCAGTGGATCCCGATTTATTAAATTATCTTTTTCCTTCAGCTTATAAATCTCTCTAGGGGTTAATACTTTCAACGGTTTAACGTGGTATATTTTGTGCTTCTTATTGTAGAGCTCCTAAAATCATTATACAAGACAAATTACATTAAAATTCTCAAAAAATCTTTTATTAATCCCACTATTCTAAAACGACAAACTAAGGTATGAAGTATGAACAAAAAAAAAAAAAAAACTAGGAAATATATATTTTCTGTTTAAATACCGTTATAAGCAAATACTGCGCGCGGTCGACATCACACTGCACCGAGGTGGCTTTGAGGAACCAATGCGGCATCCAATGGAAAACCAGCCGCAACAGACCAGCTGTCGCGATAATCACAAAATAGGTCGCCGACATTTTAAACAGGCTCCTACGGTAGCCGCAGACGTCCATCTCGTCATCCATACCGGCGTTCAGACGCATCGTGTACCTGCGGCCGGTCGGAACGTCTGAAAATTACAATATAACGCAAAATGAGAATTTTACGTAAAATCGCGCTCGCGTGAAGTGGGATTAGCGTGCGGAAAAATCGGGTTACACGCAATTTGCGTTCGTGCGAAGCGGGTTTTAAGGATACGGAAAGCGAGGAAATAAATAAACACCTCTTAAGAGACCGGCTTCCTGTTCGACTTGTTCCCTGTCCTCCGTGCTGATTTGCTTGCGGAAACACAGTCCGGAAAAGCAATTCTTTAACAGCGCCATCTTTTGGAGCGATTATTTTAGGTCGACGGCAATTAGAATTAGAAAAAATACTAGTAAAATAAATAATTGTCAATAACAATAGAAAAAATATATCACTTCGTTTCACCACAATAGATCAATTATGAAGTTATTATTATTATTATCGTTCTTTTAATATTAATTTGTTCCCTTCTAATTTATTAGACAATTCAATCACTAACTCTTGTCACAATATGATTAACATACACTGTATATCCTTCGTTTCTGTGTGCGCTATTTTTTTGGACGACTGTGTTTATCTTTTATCGTTCTTTATTTAACAAACTTTCACTGAGCTTTAACCTCTTCTTTCCTTCCTACTGTTTTTCCTAATTTCCGCTAACTTTTTTCGTCAGATATCTATCGGAGTTTCACACCAAACTTATTGCTTCACCTAGAAAGAAGAAGAAAAAAAGACATGAAAAGTAGATTCGCATGATATTTTTTGTGCTGTGCTATAAATATTTAGTGTTTAATGTGAAAGATGTGGTCAAAAATAGACTTTTTCGTAATGTATAATTATTAAATGCGTCGTTTTTTTTTTGATACTATTTTGTTTTTATTCTACACAGATAAGTAACGCTATCGGAGAATAAAATTTGATAGTGATATGCTTGTGAGTTTGCCTACAATTATTACTACGTAAAATATCGGAAATGTTGGTATAAATATTTTTTTTAAATATATCTCAGTTTGCAAAAACAATAATATTGACACTGTCTGTATATTTTCGGCATATTCTACGAAGTATTACAGTGTTCCAGTAATTGCAAGTACAGTGAGATACTACTAAGACGGACATCGCTTTTGAACGGACACTTTTTATGGAACCCATGCACACGGCTTCATTTCCTAATAAGTTCTCTTTTAAGCCGATATTCTCTTAACCGGACACGGACAGAATATTGGGCTTAGGTTTCAAATATATATATATATATATATATCTCTTGTGCAGTGGCGGCTCGTCAGGGGAGGCTACGGAGGCTAAGCCTCACCTATTATTTTTAATAAAATAGGTAGCGTTTATTATGTATTAAAATAATGTTTAAGCATCGGTTATATACTAAAATAAAGCAATTTTGCAAAAAAATATAATCAATAGTATATTTATGCATTACTTAATTTAAAAATGCAAACAAATTTCCAATAATGCGCGAAATTTTACTGTACGCACTATAATAGCGAGCGAGGAGGCTAGCCACAGATTTGGCTCCGCACCGATGATCAATGCCATGGCTGAAAGCAATGCGTCTCTGTAAGTGCACGTGCACTTTATACGGCGAATACGTATGGTTGGAGGCTTGCCGCCGCGGTAAGATCCTACCCGATCGGCATGTTATCGTGTGTTATTGGTCGTAAAACGTTGCTACGCAACTGCCCATGCGACTCCCAGCTCCCAGTACTAATAACTTAAGAAGCGTTGGGTGAGTTTTATTAGGTTACGCACACAAAATGGATGAAATGAACGAATTTAGAATTTGCCAAGATATTGTCCACTGGTTGGTAAGAAATTCTTTTAGTTGTTTAAACATAGAGACGAAATTACACATCGTACAAAACATTGAGACACCACGGCCTAATTTATCTGCAGTATGTAACGACGGCAACCAACAAAATCATGGTTTTATTTCATTATGGTACACTAAATGTGGTTGGTTAACTGGTTCAATTGAACGGGAAAGATTATTTCGTTGGCTATGTCTACTTTTTTGTAACCAAACCGAAACGTGGTCGAAATTAGGTTATACAGATTTAAAAAATCTACCGCGCGCTATTGAACGGCATTCTAAGTTTAAAGAACACATTTCATCGTTGTGCAAATTTAAATTATTTACAAAACAAAATATTGCTACTGCTGTTGACAGCGCGCGCAAAGATGCAATTATTGCCTATAATAATGAAGTGAGAGAAAACCTCAAAAATTTAAGAAAATTAATAGACGTAACAATATTTTTAGCATCACAAGATTTAGCTTTTCGGTGACACAATGAGACTTCAGATTCTTTTAATCGTGGAAATTATAAAGAATTACTCGAACTCTTTAGTAAATATGAACCTAGTTTTAATAAATTTGTTAGTAGTAATATTTTTTCGGGTACATCTAAATCTATACAAAATGATTTAATAGATTGTATTTCTTTTGTATTAAAACAAGAAATAGATACAGAAATTAAAGAAGCTCCGTTTTTTTGTTGGCAAGTAGATGAAACCACAGATATTTACTGTAAGTCTCAATTATCAATCATATTACGTTATGTCAAGACACAATAGATCTTTCAGGTCGCAGTGTACTATCACCCTAATATCACACATACACATAATGTCAAGAGCGGTGAAGTTATTGAAAGACTGTTGGAGTTTTTTGACGTATCATCCGGTCGAACAGCTGAAGATTTATTTAACCTTTTATCAAATAACAGCGAAAAATATGATTTAAAAAAAAAATTAGTCGCTCAAACAAATGCACCATTGTTATGGCATTTAAATGGTTTACAAAATAAACAAAACAACAATTGCACCTGAGCTCTTTTTGTACATTGTCATGCTCATGCCTTAAATTTAGTTTTGAGTAAAGCTTGTAATATAAACAAAGAATCTACAATTTTCTTTTATAATGTAATTGTTATTGTTTTTAGAGTTTATTTTTGGTTTATTATTACCACATTACGTTTATCAAGAGTTTATTTTTACGTTTTTATTACCTTTTTACCTATCACCTCATCCATTTTCCTACACAGGGAAGATTTTACTCTCACCTCTACGTGGTTCTTGCTAGACAATAATTTTATATATTATTTTAATCTATTTTTTTTTTCAATTGTTATTCTACACTTACAATGCTACAATAATAACTATAAAAATATAATTTATTGACCGAGAAGGGTTACTTAGGCTACAGTAGCCTCCCTTGAACAAAACGTCACGAGCCGCCACTGCTCTTGTGCAGACAGACGGTATTGTGTTGACTTTGGATTCTCCTAACTATGTGAGTAGAGTCAAGTTGTTTTATTTCGTGAACAGATGCTGCAAAGTGAGTCATACGTAAAAAAATGTCGAAACAAAAACGAAAAGATTGATTTAATATATATTTACGAAAAAGAAAGCAGAGTGTACGTAAATTAGGTCAAACTTTTAAAATTGGTAAAACACAAGCGGCCAATATAATAACAAATAAGAACGAATTACGAAAAATCTGGTGTACAAATTGTTAATATCCATCAGAAAAGAACATTTTTACACGAAGAAAGTAGTAGCACAGATAAGTAAACAGATAGCTCACTGAAGCAGAATTGACCAAATTACGCAGGTTGCATAAATCAAAGGCTGCCATATTACGATTTTATGAAACATAGATAGCTGCGGGGAGGACGGTGTACGTGTAACGAGTACCGACTCGCTGGTTGTTTTTATTTACAAAATATGCTTTTCTGCCGCACAGCTGTTATTTACCTAGAATAAAAAATTGGAATTTTATACCTCCTTGAATGTGGATCACGCTCTTATTTAGAATATAAATATTTTCTATAGACTGTTCAGATTGACTTGCAGTGCACGTACTGTATTTATTCGTATATGTGTCTCATAAGAATATATTTTATGGTTGTTATAATATATGACGTTTTTCCGATTTAAAGTCAAATTATCATTTTTTATTTTCCCCAGTAACACCTAATGTTTTTAAAATATGTATTATATATTTTAAAAATATTTAATCTTTAACCCATATATTAGATATATTTTGTGCTATTAGGATCATCTCGACTACCACAAAAAAATATATATAGTTGTGAGTTACCTATGGGCAGAAAAAGTTATTATAATTTTATATCCGTACCACAAAACAGAAGTGTATGAAGTCAATATTTAACATATTTTCAGTTAGTTCCGTTATTTACTTCGCAAATTCTTTAATATGTTATGTTTGTACAATAAAGTGCAAAGTTTGCAAATAAAGGCATAAACGGTAAAACTTGTAATATACTGTAACTAGGTTTCGTAATAGACCTACGACATCCAAATGAGTGCTATAGTATTCAATACAGCGCCCGAAATTTATTAGCATTAGGTTGGTATTTTTTCGTTTGTATTGCCAATATTACCCTATTTATTATACCCTACATTATCAAATTCTTTTTTTTTTATTAACAAAAGAGATTGAAAACGCTAGTTGCAAAAAAAACACGCTTCGTAAGACATTAGAGCAATCATTTTTTAAAACTTATCTTACGATTTTTAATATACTATTTTATGTGACTTAATACACTTCTGCTCTGAGGTACGGATATGCATGTGTCCTATATTAATTAAAAATAAATAATAATTGTTCAAAGTAAAGTAAAATCAAAAACATATCGCTTTTATGACTTAGGTGGTAAACTTTGGGAATGATCTCCTATTTTTTTACATTATTTGTTAGATTTAGCAATTGTCAAATTTAAGCTACATTGTATCTTTTTGTTTTACGAAAACCCTATGAATTTAAAACAGCCTATATATTGCTACGAAACTTGTAGATATTTTATAAATTATTAAATTGATTTAAATTAATTCAACACTGTTTTATTAACATTACACACAGTCAGCGTCATCTATTAAAGATAATCTACTCCACATATATGCTACACCTCTATTGTAATATGTCACTATAACACACAAGTACATGAAATCTACCCCTCTACCTGTTTTTGAGTACACCGCAAACCAATCGGATGATATATCTTCAGTCCACCTCGAGACGTGGAGGAGTATGTCGCTCCAAATAAGCCTCCGATTATTACCTTAATTGACTTGTTATATATACTCTTTGTCTCTTTACTAAAAGCTGTACTAGTTATTCATTCGTGATGTTCTTATATTATAGTGAATAAAAAACGATGTTATTTAAATAAATTGGTTTATTTCAAGTTAATTAAAAGTGATGAACAATTAAAGGAATCTTAATATTCTTTCTCTCAGGGTAAGTAAGATCTTTACTATTTAAGTTGTACAAAAATAAGATTTCTTGAATCTTAATCCAAACTAATAACTCAATATATCTTGTTTAAATATCAAAATAGAATTCCAATCCCCCGCTAAATTCCCGTAATAAAATCAAATATTTCATTAATGCCAACACAAAACCTTTACAGCATCAAACGTCTGCTTACATACAAATATCCCTAGAAATCCAATGTTATCAAAGATGATCTAACCTCACATATCTTTTACGCTCTTAACGCCGGTTATAAATTCAAAAGATGAATATTCTCTTACTTCAAGTACGACAAACTGCTCTCTTATACTCCAAATACTAATTCCAACTCCGCAACAATCTTTTCAGCTCACAATGTTGTTCCAATGATGTCTCAGCTACTAAGCTGGAACGTAACTCTTCAATCGGCCCCAGGATTAGAAATACGCCACCCAAATCTTCGAAATCACTGGATTACCATCATCTTGGCACTACATACACAACACTCTCATACTCGTAAGTAAATTTTAAGTTAAATGACTCTTATTGTGATATAAATTTATAAATTTCTAGATATTATTCGAAAACGCAACTACGCTCAGGAAATACCGAAAAAGAAGTCCCCACAATTGTTTTCAACATCTTTTATATCTCCTAGGCAAAAAGGACCCCAGCAACGATGAAAGAATATCGTTTCCAACGATACGAAACCTTAAATCAAGGAACTTAATGACTTAAAATCCACGGAAACCTGCCCTTTTTAATTAAGCAACATTGTCGTGAATTTTTACTATTGTATTAATGTAACAAAGATATCCTAACACGGTATTCACCCGCATGTTTTATCCATTCAGCACGCAATACGTTATTTTCCGGGAATTTAAATAACTTTAAATCTTTAAAATTTATATACATAGGTATGCGCATTTATTGCTAGCACCGCGTGTTGACATTTCAATGCTAGCGGTATGTAGATATGTTCGTACATGCCTACGCGACTGTCCACTGGCGACTGAAGTACAGCGCTCCGAATGAACTCACGTAGGGTTCCCAACTATTTGATCTAGGGTTCCCATTTTAGCGAAAGCCGCTGCCAATTCTTCCTTAAGGTGAGCTATCTGTATTACTTATCTGTGGTAGTCGGATCGATAAGGGATGTTATGAGTGGTTTATTAAAGTTCGTAAACAGTGATGTCCCGC
The DNA here is from genome assembly GCA_949128085.1 of Cetonia aurata. NCBI lineage: Eukaryota > Metazoa > Arthropoda > Insecta > Coleoptera > Scarabaeidae > Cetonia > Cetonia aurata. The sequence goes on along the minus strand of OX421889.1, from coordinate 24,106,584 downwards.
TATCAGAGATAATAGTGCGTTCGAAAGCAAAAGAAATTGCGGAAAAATTAAATTGTAAAATTTTTTGCGCGTCAAATCGTTGGTGGCAACGTTTCAAAAGATGTCATAACATTAAGTTCAAAACAATCTCAGCTGAATGTGCAAATGTAAACATTGAAGTTACGGAATATCTTAAACGAATTGAAGTTACCGTTGAATAAATATGATGCTAAAGACATTTACAACGTAAATGAAACGGGACTATTTTATCGTGCGTTACCAAACAAAACAATTTGCTTTAAAAAAATTAAAAGTGCATAAAGGGAAAAATGTCCAAAAAAACGACTAACAATTTTACACTGTGTCAATATGGCTGAGAAACAAGAAAAACTAATCGTTATACGTAAACCAGCCCGTCCCAGATTATTTAAGAATATTAATCTAGAAGAATTACCTGTTATATGGCGATCAAATAAGAAGGAGTGGATGACAACTGCTATATTTGAAGATTGGATTTTTCAGTTAGATAGATAAATGGGTATTCAAGGTAGAAAGATTTTGCTGTTTATGGCCAATGCTGCTTGGCATCCACCGGAATTAGAGTTGCAAAATATAAAAGTCATGTTTCTTCCACCATGTCCAACTGCTGTTAGTCAACCATTAGACCAGGGCATAATAAAAAACTTTAAAACTTGGTACAGATCTTTTGTAATAAAACAGATTTTATGTGAAGTAAATAACGATAATGCCAAAAATTTATAAATACAAAATAATACAAGTATATTTAATTCATAAAACGTGGCAAAATGTAACCAATACAACAATACAAAACTGTTTTCGAAAAGCAGGACTTAGGTGCAGTACCAGCGGTGAGAGTGACGAAGATTTTGTAGCGGAGGATTGTCTACCATTATCGCAGCTTTCACAGCCTGCAAAACAGGCTACCTCAAACGGAATTAATGTTGAAGATTTTATAAATATGGCCACTAACCTCATAATTGAAGATGAAGATATAAATTCCGAAACCGCTAACGAAGAAAGAATAAACTCTGACGAAGAAAAACACGATTGTGAGAAAAACTATGCACATTCAATAAAAAATTACAATGATGCCTTAAAAGTGATAAAGGATTTAAAACAATTTAGTGTAAATGATGGAGATGTTGAAACGTTTGGTTTCCTGGAAAACTTCCATGTTAGAATTTTTTGTATAACTGTTTTCACTAGTTATTATTTATTATGCATTCTCACTAGGTATTATGCAAATGGAAATATCTTTTTGTTAATACAAATAAATGTATAGGTTATAAAAATTGAGTTATTTTAAGATAATTCCCTTGAGCGGACATCCCTCTTGTCCGGACAAAAGTTACGGAACGAACATTGTCCGTTTTAGAGAGATTGCGCAGTATTATAGTGTTACAGCAATTACAAGTATTTGCCTGTGGTACATACAGTTATTCATTTTAAAAATTCTAAATTATTACTCACATTGCCACTAGAGAAGATTCCTATTTTATCTGGCATTGAAGCTTTTGGCTGAATAACAAATTGACCGGTTAAACTAAAAGTTGTATTATGCAAGATATGTAAAATTCGATGTTTTTTACCAGCCGGCATGTTATTTCACTGTTAGAACTAGAATATCTACTTAAATGTTAGTCGGAATTAAAGTTGATAAAATTTCCACGAACGGATATGAGTTGTCTCAATACTAGTCATAGTCAATAATTGTATTTGATATGTAATATCAATTGTCGAAACTTTCTGATCACCAACATACGTATACCAAGTGAAATCGCACGTGCTCTGGTCATAGCTAAGAGGGTTTTCATCCGTTAGAACAGGAAAAGGGTACATCAGTATATGCATGATAACACTGTGCATGCATATATCGATACATGGGAGGTTTTGTCCGGCATATTAGATTCCTTATCAGGTTGATGACAGAGCGCAGAAATTCAACATCTATGCAGAGTGCAAATGCAATAGCAACAGATCGTTGTTATCGCATAGCAGCAAAGGCTTTGCAATTAGTTAAATCCACATTGTCTACTCGTTACCTCCTCCTGAACACATTTCTTAATAAACCGTATTCTGGGTGAGTAACGGTCGATTTAAAAATGGATGATTATCACCGGAGCACAAACTATTTATGACAAACCAGTTTTAGGGTGGTAATTCCGAGAAAATAACTAGAAATTTATTTTCAGCTAACTATCCCGAGAGTCATATTGCTGGCTCAAGTACTGTTCGTAACTAAGCATCCTATGCTGCGCTCACTGACAGGACAAATAAGACAAAATCCAGAAACTTACCGCAAATTTGGAAAAACAGCAGCAAATGTTTCATAAACAAAGAACACAACTTCATAATGTTGTGAAAGCTAGTTTTATAGGTAGTTCAAAATTGGCGAAGTCATTAAAATCATTTGCCGAAGGAGAATTTATCAAGGAGTGTATGTTAAAGGTTTACAGTGTTTTGTGTCCTGAAAAGAAAAATTAATTTGAAAAAATTTGTTTGTCAAGACGAACTGTTGCCCGATGTATACACTGAGATAAATGGATTGTAGAAATTAGATAGTAAATCTCTTTATGTTAATTAGTAACATAATTATTGTCAAAACGACAATATGTGGGGTATTAAGAGTAAAATAACCAGATGTTACCATGCTTATAGTAAGAGGTAAAATCTGGATGTTACCAGGTATTCGATGCATATTCAATTTCTAACATAAATGTTCGTAACGCTCTTCCCACCCCTTGCTCTATTCATTGTCGATCTTTACCGAAGAAATCGACCAATAAGCTGTATTGCCACTCACACGTGTTATGTACGTGTGATACAGGTGTACGTATTCGTGTCGGTGCATGTTTGTGTCTGCACAGAGAAAAATCCATGTTGTAATATTTACACTTCACTGTTTGACGGAAATTGTAGTAAGAATTCCTACTATTGTGCAAAATTTTAGAACAACGGCGTTGCATTTTCCTATATCACGGTTACAAAAAAAGCAATAAAATTGTTTAAAAATATTGTGTGACAATCTTCTACAAAATATAGTGAAATGTTTTACAATATTTTACAACAAGTGAATATAATAAATTGCATATAATGTAGTGAAGACAGTTATAATAACAGGTGTAGCAAATTTACTGTGTTGTGTTTATTTAGGTTAGGTTAGGTGCTTGCAACAGTCACCTTACTTTGATTATTGAAAACGGCATTAATAATGAGATGGAATGAAATGAATGCTGTATAGTTTTATATCTATATAGTAGGAATATCATAATACTCATAATTGGTTTAGCTACATAAATATGTGATACTACAGCTTTTGTCATAAAGATGGCGCTACGCTTGTTTCATAATCTTTGAAATTCGTACTCAATGTAAATTGTGATCGGTAAATGTGGCTGCGTAATATCTATATGATGCTTATACATGGTTAACGTCGTGTAAAAAGTACTGTGGACAATCGCCCACAGACGAGAATTACGAGGCGCTTCAATACCGGTAGTACTCTACAGTACACGGGCCGGTCTGATTCCCGCAATCCTGCCCGATACGACGGCAATTCGCCCGGCTGTCACCGGCTAATCAAATTATATTAATTAATTATAATTAAAAATTATTAAACTATATTTATTATAGTTTTCATTGTTAACAGTTATTATCAAATATAGTCAGCGCTACTAGATATTTTTTTCACATCTACTAACATGTATGCTCAAATTAATAATACAAATATAGTACACTTTACCATACGAGTTAATAAAAAGTATTCACAGATATTTACTATACAGATATTGTCACCGGTAATATAAAATATGATTGTCCCTATAGGAGCTATAAAATATATTAAAGTATACTATATTTATGTTAAAGAGTACTATCTATTTCTCTCAGTGTAGAAATAATGGCTAATGATATAAAAACAACTTTGACTGACCGTATGGCTGGTTTTTTATTTTCCATAGCATTAGACGAGAGCGTGTCTGACACAGCTCAACTGGCTATATTTATTCGAGGTGTCGATAAAGAGTTTACTGTTACTGAGGAATTGTTTGCTTTACAGCCGCTAAAAGGAATCACTACAGGAGAGGATATTTTTAATGGAGTTGAAAAGGTATTCACAAGTTTTGGCTTGCCATGATCAAAATTACTTGGTGTATGCACAGATGGTGCACCTTCTATGGTCGGCTTACGTAAAGGTTTCATCGGAATTTTGTATGTAAAAGCAACTGAATTAAATGTGCAAAAAGATGATTTGATAGTCCTTCATTGCATTATCCACCAACAGAACTTGTGTTCTAATTCCACTCCATTCGACTCCAGAATGTTATGAATGTGGTAGTAAAAACCATCAATTTTATTCGATCCCGAAGGCTTAACCATCAAGGCGTTTTTGGATGAAATATCAGCCGAATATGACGACGTAATATATTATTGTGAAGTCAGATGGCTAAGCAAAGGGAAAATGCTGAAACGGTTTTACGAGATTAGAAATTAGATAGCAGATTTCATGCAAATAAAAGATAAACCACTATCTGAATTGAGTGACCCAAAACGGATATGTGAGTTAGCATTTCTGGTCGAGCTTACAGGCCATTTCAATGATTTAAATTTGAAACTTCAAAAACAAGGACAGTTAGTAAATGATTTGTACAGCCGTTTGCAAGCGTTTCAAAACAAAATCCGCTTGTGGGATGCACAGATGCTGTCTGGTAACAGTTACCATTTCACCACGCTCTCTGTGTATGAAAATACTGCTTATGCTCAATATGCTGAAGAACTCAAGTTACTGTCGGAGCAATTTTCGAACAGATTTAGAGATTTTAAAAACATGGAAGACAGTTTCAATTTATTTGCTACTCCAACAAAAAGTAATTTACAAAATGCTCCAATACACTTGCAAATGGAGTTGATCGAGCTTTAAGAAAACTCACTCCAGAAATCTAAATTTGAAGACATGGAGTTGTGCGATTTCTACAAAAAATCGAAGAAGACCATTTTCTGGAGCTTAGAAAATTCGCAAGAAGATTGATTTGTGCGTTTGGCAGTACTTATAAATGCGAACAGTTCTTTTCAATTATGAAAGTTAATAAATCAAAACATCGTACTGACGATAATTTGGAAAATTCTTTACGTCTTTGTATCAGTGGAATTCATCCAAACATCGGTGTATTAGTTTTCCAAATTCAAGCTCAAGTGCCTCATTGATTTCGTTGTCGCTATTTAACTTTCGTAATAATTCCAAATTTTACGATTTAATTATAATGTTGTACCTATTTTTTTCATTTCATTTTCTTATTTTAATAAATTGCATTATAATAACATTGTCGTATTCTTTCATGCCTGATAACCTCTCTATCGCTAAAAATTACGAACACTACTTTAAAACACTACTTTTAAACGCCGCCCGCGAACGTATTTGCACACTAAAGTTTGGCCCACAACATGTCAAAGGTTGCCCATACTTGCTCTAGCACATATAATTTTACATATCCTACACTTCATATTCTCAAAGTTTATTATTTATCGTCACTTAGCTGATGTATAATCCGGTCGAACACAAAATATGTATGTACCGAACAACCGAACACCATACAGGACGCAAAGACGCTAACCTAACTTTGGATGAAATCATACGAAAGAGAAAGCATGCGCGTGTGCGACAAATATACTTTCGTGATCTGATATGAGTCTGCGCGTAAATTACACATTTTATTATGGAAAAATTGTACTTTCAGTCCAAGTTATGTATAATGCAGTTGTAAACTGATAATTATACAATGGAAAACAGCAAAGCATAGTATATTATATAATTTTAACGTTACATAATTTATTCTGTAAGATATACAGTATAAATTCTGTAAAAATACCCATTTTTCTCAATGTGTATATTAAGTTATTTATACTGATCGATCGAGTCCGCTTAAGTGATAATTCACTGCGGGATAGCTGCAATTTCTAGAAGAATGATTAATGTAATCCAATATTCTTTTAGTCATCAATGAATGTTACTCTTTAAATTAAACAAAAAATAAAAAACATTCAGGCTTTGTTGTCTCGTATCAGCTTATATCACACCTAGAACGATATATACGTATATATTACCTTATCAACATACTATCTGCACTAAGGCAACAACACCTTTCTACAATAAGTATATAGTTTCGATTAAACAAACTAATTTTAAAATTAAATTAAAATTCAATATACACATTTGAATTTCGTCTAACAAAAGACCAATGACTAATATTTCTTATACGCTGTTTGTATACGAATACCTACAGCAAACAAAAGGAATGTTTATTCGATACTTTTACAGATAGTGCGTGAATATATACATTGCTCTCAACGGAAGTTTGACCAAACATACGTTAATCTAATACGTTTTATTGCATTCAACATTGATAATCTTCGTCTAATTTAATACGCACCTACGACATAAATTAACAAAGTATACGGTACAGAAAATTTATCAAATATTTTATGACGCCGAACGCAAAGCCCCATTTGCATTGGATTATTTTAATCTGTAAAGATTTTATGGTATCTCCTCGAGCTCTCTCTTAGGGCGCCCGCTTTGTGGTTTGAGATGTTTTGTTGTGAGTTTAATTTCTGTATGAATGTTACTGTAACAAGTCGTGCATTAAGTGAATAAAAATGCCCGAAATGCCCCGTGATAAACCCATTGGTGTTGCTAAACGATTTAACATAATAACTTTGTACGAAGAAGTAGGCAAATTGGTGGGAGAATAAATCTATAATAAATTGAAAAAATAATTACTATCCCTTAAAGTAATAAATTTATTTTTAAGTATTAATTTTCTTCCATTTTTTTAAACATTTGTTACTTGGACAAACCTCCGTGGACAGTAGTGTACGTGTACATACGTAAAGGTAGCAAATGAAAGAAGAAGCATTTTGTATAATCAGGAAAGAAGGCATCAGCACGCGTGATCAACCTATGAAGTTTATAAATGCAGATTTATAAATAGACAGCGGTCTATTTATGGTGCATAATCCATAAGTTTGCAAATCTGGTTGGAGTAAGTGTGTTTGTGCAAACATTGTGAGATTTTAGTCGAAGTATAGCTGAAATATACAATTTTTACACAAATCTAATTTTAACATAGATACACTCAACTATTTATCCAGAAATTGTAAGTCAGTTCTATAGAATTGCTACATGTTACAAATTTTATAGGCCAAAATAAATCACTAAACTAAATTTCAAATGTATACAGGGTTTTCCGCGGTAGCCGTTCGTTAGCAGTTTCCGAGGATAGAAAAAACCTGGAACTCTGAATTTTTGGAATCCGGGGCTATTCAAGATTCTCTTTCATTTTCACTTTCGGTTATACCGGAAGTCGCCATAAACTTTCTTATTTTAAATGGAACACCCTGTATATTACTTCATTTTTAAATTCCTGAGAAAATTTTATGATGAGTTCTAATAGGTTTCCCTATACCTATTTTCAACTGCTACTTAGATATCTTGATTTTTTGAGAATTTTGAAAGATGTAGCATTATTTGCAACACAGTATCCTTTGCCCATTTTCGACTGGTAATAAACACTTCTAGGGTAGATGGAAGCACAAGAATTACACTTTCGAAATCCACATTGACAATTGATTTGTCGCATACAGGCTGTCCAAAACTGCATGTCCAATTACAAAATCTTCAAAGTTGAAAAAGTTCTTTTTTTCAAATAGAACACCCTGTATATTATTGCATGATCAGATGCAGAATTTAATTCTGCATCGATTCGCTATGACTTTCCTTATACCTATTTACAACGGTTTTCTTGTTATGTCAATATTTTCTGTTTTAATGTGATTTTTGACAGAGACTGAAACATCGTATGTGTTTCATTTTAATTAGAAAATGGAAACAAAACAGGAACATAAGAAAATTTGAAACGTAGTAACAAATGAAAAACAAAAAAATTAGGAACATAATGACAAGAAAAAATAAAATAAATTGAACGAAATAACTACAATAATTGTTCTATGTGACCACCATTTTGGTTCAAACACTGAATCACTCTATCATGTACTCTATCGCGAAACCGATCTCCGAAGTTCGTCTGGGGTTATATTGGGGAACGCATCGTGAACACTGTTCAATAGTTCCTCTCTCGTTAATACAGGTGTAGAGTACACTTGCTCTTTTATGCGACCCCACAGGTAAAAGTTCAAGGGCGACAAATCGGCTGATCTGGGTGGCCAGTTCCAGGGTCCCTGGGGACCAATCCACCGATCCTCGAACATCAATGTCAATTGTTGATGTACAGCTAGTGTGGACTGCGCGGGTGCACCATTTAGATACCAACTGTTTGCTCTCTCTCCTGGAGGTAGAGTATTTAAAAAATCACTAACAAATACTCTAAGCATCTCTAGATATCTAACCCCATTTAAACTTTCATCGTAGACTTGATATGCTACGCTATTGTCCATAACCAGACAAAAAACATTAAAGCTAAACCGGTCCTGGTGATTATTCTCCCTTAAGACGTGTGGATTATCTTGTGCCCAGTAGTGAATATTTTGACGATTTATAATTCCTTGCCTGCTGAATTTTGATTCGTTAGTCCAGATAATTTTATAAAGGAATCTTGGATGTTCTGTCATTTTTGTGCACATGAACTCGCAAAAGGCGACGCGTCTTGCCTCATCACCAAAGCGTAAGCCTTGTACAGTTATTTCACAAAAAGGATGCATTTTGTGTTTTTTTAATATCGTATGAACTGAAGTTCTTGGTATGCCCAATTCCTGCTGCTGGAATTGAACTCCGTGGATAAGCTTGAAAATAAGCCAAAACATTCACCTCGTTAGCTTCATTGTCTATTACTGGCTTTCGGTGATTACGAGTTGCCTTTACACTCCCAGTTTCCAAAAGCCGAGCTTCAATTCTTGCAAATTTTCCAGGAGTCATTGCTGGTAAGTCCGGATATCGCTCGTTAAATAATCTACATGTGCGTCTGACAATTCGTTCACATTCACCGTGAGTAACAAATTTAGCAGATCATTATTCGAATATTCTTCAATATTCTCCATTACTAACTGTATTTCATAGAATTAGCAAAATAGAATTGTACTACTTTGACATAAAATCAACAACTGTCAAGTCACTTGTTCTAATTCCTCTTATAATCAATGCTTACTGGATACGATTGTGTAGTTTTATTAGATTTTAGTAAAAAATATGGAATAACAAGAAAACCGTTGTAAATAGGGAAAGTCATAGCGAATCGATGCAGAATTAAATTCAGGCTGTTCCATTTGAAAAAAAGAACTTTTTCAACTTTGAAGATTTTGTAATTGGACATGCAGTTTTGGACACCTTGCATGCGACAAATCAATTGTCAATGTGGATTTCAAAAGTGTCATTCTTGTGCTTCCATCTACCCTAGAAGTGTTTATTACCAGTCGAAAATGGGCAAAAGATACTGTGTTGCAAATAACGCTACATCTTTCAAAATTTTCAAAAAAATCAAGATATCTAAGTAGCAGTTGAAAATAGGTATAGGAAAACCTATTAGAACCCATCATAAAATTTTCTCAGGATTTTAAAAATGAAATAATATACAGGCTGTTCCATTTAAAATAAGAAAGTTTATGGCGACTTCCGGTATAACCGGAAGTGGTAAGACCCTGAAAATATTTTAAAACGAAAGAGAATCTTGAATAGCCCCGGATTCCAAAAATTCAGAGTTCCAGGTTTTTTCTAACCTCGGAAACTTTTAACGAACGGCTACCGTGGAAAACCCTGTATACATATTGTTTTTGTGGTCACTCATACGCATATCGGCAATGTCTGATTTAAATAATACAAATCAATGTTAATCAACGAATATCATTTGTATTTATTAAAAAATATTGTCTATCGTTGGTATACCATACAAGCATAAGCAATTAAAGGCAAAAGCAGGTTAACATTAGGGGCGCACTCGAGATTCTGCCTGTCAGGCATCATCAACGTCGCTCCAAGTGCAAACCCACTTGCATCGTTATCGCACTTCAAGAGTGTGAATGTATGTACGTCCCTTAGGGAATACAATCCAAACTCTCAACCTACCTACGAGAAGACCACGGCGTAAGCCGGTAATGCCGATCTATTAGTACGTGGAGTAACAATGTAAATGAAAACAAAAAATAAGCGGCATGGCGAACATAAGAAATAAAGAAGCAAGTAAGGTAAAGAAGAAAATATGGAAGATGCACACTAACTATCGGCAATTAAAATTAGGAAAACTATTATAATTTTAAAAAATCCAATTACGGTAGAACATGTTTACAAGGTACAGTCTATTTCTTAATTAGGAGGAGTGTTTTTAAATTGAAGCGCTAAAAAGTGGACTTGCTATTGGTCAGTTCTCGGTAAAAATCACACTAGCGAAATTTGATACATTGCTGGAGATATTGTTGTAACAGCTGATTGAAGTTTAGATCTTGTATTTTTCTGAGTGGGTTTGTATTTATATTTTCTCCTTAAATTTGCATTGTAATAATAAGAAAAAGTGCTTCTGAGAACTAATCGGCAGACATATTTTCCGCGTAAAACATTTTCACAGCGTTTTTCGTTGATACGGAGATGAATGAAGTAGCAACTACTTCTGGAAATCAAATATCGCCGCCGAGAAGCCGAAAATTAGTGCGCTTAAGATATCTGTGTTTGATAGAGAAGCAGAATATATCCAAAAAACTTCTTACTGATAAGCCCTGATTGAGAATTACTGCTATTGTTGCAAGAATATGGGGATAGGTTGGTGTTATAATACATTGTAATTATTAAAACATATATTATAATGTTATCCTATTTTTAGGAGTGGTACAGTCCACCATCTATCGTACGTACCATAAAAGAATACAAGGAGAAAGGAAAAGTAAGACAAATTAGGAGTCCGCAATACCGGTAGTGCGGGCGTAATCCTGCAGGCAAAGGAAGACACTTGCACATTGGATCTCAGGCTGGTTTCGTAGAGAATGGCTTAATGCTTTTCGAAGGCAAGAGAACACAACCGATTATCATGAAAAAATTAATGCCGAAGTGTCTGAAAGATGGCTTCATTGAATATTGACAGCGCTACCAGGCATGTTATTGTTATGGATAATACTACACATCGTAGTCGAAAATTTTAAAAAAATTCCCTCAACATCTAAATAGAAAGTCGTTATGCAGGCTTGGTTGAAATCAAAAACTATCGAGTACGACGAAGAGATGGTTCGATCTGAACTTCTAAAATCATAGCTAGTTTTAAAAGTGCCGCCAAAAAGTAGTTTTGAAAAATTTAATTGTGTAAACGCGTCTTTTCATTTTACTCCTCCTAATTAAAAATAGACTATATAACAATAACAAAGTACAGTCGATGGTGCATACTCGGACAGTTTTTAAATTCGAATTGTAATAACTATGTTAAAACTATATTTCGAGTCCGCAATAAATGTTAGTACTACAATGCATAAAAAGTTACAATTAGATAGGTATCAAGGGGTGGTATCCCCCTTCAAATAGAGGGAATAAACTTTTATTTCCTTTTGTATTATTGCTGTTTTTATTTAGGTTTGCAGCACTTTATTAACTTCCTCACAACAATGTTGAACAAAGTATGGGAACAAAAAGAGTGCCATCAGACAAGTAATAGTGCCCACATTTAAAAAAGGCGATATTATATATAGGTAATACTGAAACTAACGAAGACTAACTGAAGTGTTGCATTTAAAATCTATCAAAGTATTCTAGAAAATACACTAAAAATCAAAATAGAGCATCAACTAACTGACTCAACCGTTGAGCGCTTTTAGAAAAGCGTATAAGCTTCAGGAACACATATGAACATTCAACCAATTATCAGAAAAAATCCTGGAACAAAACAGAAGCGTCCATAGACGGTAAAGTAACGGAAGTGATGGGTCGACCGTTCAATTCAATAAAGTATCTTCGAATGAGTATAGCAGGGTTGCGTTTTAAATAAAAATATTTACACGCATATAACCTCAAAACTAAACATGAACTGGAAAGAACGCATTCGGGAACGTTGACTGCAGATATTCGCAAACGCATTGGGATATGCGGAATCATACATTCGTTACATCACCAGTGTATACCAATCCAAAGAAGCCATTGCATTAATTCTTTGGTGCAAATTATTCTATTGCATAAACACATTGAAAGGCATACCTGATAAAAATGTATGTAATAATGCGTAATAAAAATTAAGTATGTATGTAGATACTTGGAATACCCACATTCATATATAACAAAAAACTTAATCAAACATTAATCGGATTGCATAAGGGATTTGTAGTTTAAATATGTTTACCAGTGCGGTTTTGTGTTTAACGGAATTCAATTATAGCAGGAATAATTTCAAGGAAACTATATATGTATATAATTAATTAAAAATGAATATTTGCTTAATGTTATATAATTTATCCATCAATTAGGTATTGTCTCTCATAAATTACAGATAATGAAAAACCAATCAATTACAAGTGTTTATTATCGGATGGCACAAATAAAATAATTATCACAATTACTGCAATCTAAATGGTGCTCTCAAACCACGTATGTGTCTTGAGACGTTTTCTATATTTTAAACGCCATCGTCGTAGATTTAATCGAAGATGATGATGACACGGGCACGACAGTTAATTCGTACGCATTACAAATAATAATTTGAAGCCAATTTTTCAATTAGAATGAGGTTACGCAAGTTTGTAACAGCTAAATTGATGAGTTGATTGTTAGAATTAATCCTTGCCACGGCTGTGTTTAAAATGTTGAGAAACACCGCTTATTCCTAACAAAAAAATTCCTTCAGTTCGCGTTGTCTTAAAACTGCAGCAAAGGATGTGTGATATTGGTTAATTTCAAAGGCAGGCCTCTATCGTGATTCTGGAATAAGGAGATTGGTGCTTACCAGTGGCGGCTCGTCAGGGGAGGTTAAGGAGGAGGCTAGCCGCAAGTATGGCTCCGCGCCGATAATTAATACCATCACGTATACTTTGTACGGCGATAAAGAATGGGACGGAGGCTCCGGTGAGATCGTATGAGATCGCCAAGTTGTGATATGTTGTCGTTCATAAAACGTTCGCAGTTCGCACGTATGCGATTACATTTTCTGCAGAATAACTGACATCAGTTTTGCGTGGAATCGTTTATTAGCTCTTATTCAAACTTTACAAGAATACAGAAATAGTAATCGTCGTTTTAATGGTAAGTATATATAATTACTTATATTTTGACAAAGAACCCAGTCAGAAAAGAGATTTTCCTATAAATCGGAAATACAATATAAACAAATTTTTAACGAAATTTTAGATACGTTAATCGTTCAGGCAGAAGTTAGATTTCAAGATATACACAAGTTACGTTTCTTTGATTTATCGACTTTTGACAAATTCTTAATTTATTCAAAAAACTTTCCGCAAAATTTCTTAAAAAACACTTTTACAACAATAGTTTTGTTTTGACGAAATTCATGATCCTCAAATGTTCGGAGAATGTTAAACGTCAACTGAGATGTTAAATTTTATTAATAAAAACGATTTATAACAATGTATGCCGGAACTGAGTAAACTTCTCAGTAAAGTTCGGATAATATGGAAAATGCATATTTGCTTTTTAAAGGTACATATATGTATATCAACCAAATTTTTAGTATTTTGGCTGTGTCTAATGTTTTTTTTTTTTATTAAAATGAGCTTATTAAAAAATGCATATTCTGCATATTTTTGCTACTTCATGCATATTTCATGAATTATTGCATGTCTGTGCATATCTTCGTCAAATACAAATTTCCTCCAGAAAATTCCATTGAATGTTAAAGATTGGAAATTTCAGTGAAAAGTAAACCTGTAATTCCTTCCTTGATATTTACTGAAACGAAGCACGGCTAGTTTCGTCAACAACATTTTCTACTGCGTTCTACAGCGAAAAACAGTAACTTATACAGGGTTTTCCACGGTGGCCGTTCGTTAGAGGTTTCCGAGGTTAGAAAAAACTTGGAACTCTGAATTTTTGGAATCCGGGGCTATTCAATATGCTCTTTCATTTTAAAATATTTTCAGGGGCTTACCACTTCCGGTTATACCGGAAGTCGCTATAAACTTTCCTATTTTAAATGGAACAGCCTGTATATTATTTCATTTTTAAATTCCTGAGAAAATTTTATGATGAGTTCTGATAGGTTTCCTTATACCTATTTTCAACTGCTACTTAGATATCTTGCTTTTTTTGAAAATTTTTAAAGATGTAGCGTTATTTGCAACACAGTATCTTTTGCCCATTTTCGACTGGTAATAAACACTTCTAGGGTAGATGGAAGCACAAGAATGACACTTTCGAAATCCACATTGACAATTGATTTGTCCCATACAGGGTGTCCAAAACTGCATGCCCAATTACAAAATCTTCAAAGTTGAAAAAGTTCTTTTTTTCAAATGGAACACCCTGTATATTATTGGATGATCAGATGCAGAATTTAATTCTGCATCGATTCGGTATGACTTTCCCTATACCTATTTATAACGGTTTTCTTGTTATTCCATATTTTTTACTAAAATCTAATAAAACTACAGAATCGTATCCAGTAAGCATTGATTATAAGAGGAATTAGAACAAGTGACTTGACAGTTGTTGATTTTATGTCAAAGTAGTACAATTCTATTTTGCTAATTTTATGAAATACAGTTAATAATGGAGAATATTGAAGAATATTCGAATAACGATCTGCTAAATTTGTTTTATACGCACGGTGAATATGAACAAATTGTCAGACGCACGTGTAGATTATTTAACGAGCGATATCCGGACTTACCAGCAATGACTCCTGGAAAATTTGCAAGAATTGAAGCTCGGTTTTTGGAAACTGGGCGTGTAAAGGCAACTCGTAATCACCGAAAGCCAGTAATAGATAATGAAGCTAACGAGGTGAATGTTTGGGCTTATTTTCAAGTTTACCCAGGGAGTTCAATTCCAGCAGCAGGAATTGGGCATACCAAGAACTTCAGTTCATACGATATTAAAAAAACACAAAATGCATCCTTTTTGTGAAATAACTGTACAAGGCTTACGCCTTGGTGACGAGGCCTTTTGCGAGTTCATGTGCACAAAAATGACAGAAGATCCAAGATTCCTTTATAAAATTATCTGGACTGACGAATCAAAATTCAGCAGGCAAGGAATTATAAATCGTCAAAATATTCACTACTGAGCACAAGATAATCCACACGTCTTAAGGGAGAATAATCACCAGGACCGGTTTAGCTTTAATGTTTTTTGTCTGGTTATGGACAATAGCGTAGCATATCAAGTCTACGATGAAAGTTTAAATGGGGCTAGATATCTAGAGATACTTAGAGTATTTGTTAGTGATTTTTTAAATACTCTACCTCCAGGAGAGAGAGAGCAAACAGTTGGTATCAACTAGATGGTGCTCCCGCACACTCCACACTAGCTGTACATCAACAATTGACGTTGATGTTCGAGGATCAGTGGATTGGTCCCCAGGGACCCTGGAACTGGCCACCCAGATCACCCGATTTGACGCCCTTGGACTTTTACCTGTGGGGTCGCATAAAAGAGCAAGTGTACTACTACACCCGTATTAACGAGAGAGGAACTATTGAACCGTGTTCACGATGCTTTCACCAATATAACCCCAGACGAACTTCGGAGATCGGTTTCGCGAGGAATACATGATAGAGTGATTCAGTATTTGAACCAAAATGGTGGTCACATAGAACAATAAATTATTGTAGTTATTTCGTTCAATTTATTTTATTTTTTCTTGTCATTATGTTCCTAATTTGTTTGTTTTTCATTTGTTACTACGTTTCAAATTTTCTTATGTTCATGTTTTGTTTCCATTTTCTAATTAAAATGAAACACATACGATGTTTCAGTTTCTGTCAAAAATCACATTAAAACAGAAAATATTGACATAACAAGAAAACCGTTGTAAGTAGGTATAGGGAAAGTCATAGCGAATCGATGCAGAATTAAATTCTGCATCTGATCATCCAATAATATACAAGGTGTTCCATTTGAAAAAAAGAACTTTTTCAACTTTGAAGATTTTGTAATTGGTCATGCAGTTTTGGACAGCCTGTATGCGACAAATCAATTCCCAATGTGGATTTCGAAAGTGTCATTCTTGTGCTTCCATCTACCCTAGAAGTGTTTATTACCAGTCGAAAATGGGCAAAAGATACTGTGTTGCAAATAACGCTACATCTTTCAAAATGTTCAACAAAATCAAGATATCTAAGTAGCAGTTGAAAATTGGTATAGGGAAACCTATTAGAACTCATCATAAAATTTCCTCAGGAATTTAAAAATGAAATAATATACAGGGTGTTCCATTTAAAATAAGAAAGTTTATGGTGACTTCCGGTATAACCGGAAGTGGTAAGACCCTGAAAATATTTTAAAATGAAAGAGAATCTTGAATAGCCCCGGATTCCAAAAATTCAGAGTTCCAGGTTTTTTTCTAACCTTGGAAACTTCTAACGAACGGCTACCGTGGAAAACCTTGTGTATTACAACATTCTCTATCATTCTATGACATAAAAAAAAAGTTGTGCAATTCCTCATTGCTAGCGCGACTACTATTCGTAATACGCTTAGTAAATGACAAAAATAAAAATATCTCAGCGAAAAATGTTAGTGATATCGAAATTCAACTTTGTGCATTAGCGGAATGAATTAAATCCTAGTATGACCTCTAGACAAATTGCTGGCGAATGTAATATTAGCGCAACAACTGTTTTAAACCGTTTACATAAGAATAAATATCGTTCTTACAAAATTAGCGCATCTCAAGAACTTTTACCCCATGATTGTTACCGTCGAATGAAATTTTGCGAAATAATGAATAAATATCACTATAACGAATTATTTTTGAATAATACAGCGTTACTATAAAATAAATAGACACCTTTGGTATTGTATAAAAGAAAAGTTATTTGTGATATCGACATGCATTTTGCGCTGTCAGGTTGAGGAACTGTAGAAGTTTCGATAGCACAGTTGGTAGTACTGCGCAAGCATAATAGCTACGATGGCTGCAAACTCTACTGAGAAAGCATATTGCGTGCTTGAATTTGCTAAAAACGAACTCCGTAACTGTTGTCCAACGACATTTTCGAACACGTTTTGGAAAACCACCACCTACTAGGCAGTCGATCTACGATTTGTACAATAAATTTGAAACGACAGGGTGTTTATGTAAATAAAGGCAAAAGTCCGGGAAGACCTCGTGTGTGAGAAGAAACAGTGGAACGTGTCCGTACTGTACCAACGCAGTCCACAAAAGTCAACAATACGTGCAAGTTTGGAACTACAAATTCCGCAACCAAGTGTGTGGAAAATTTTACGTACACGACTAAAACTGACGCCTTACAGATTACAGTTGGTACAGCATCCACGTGAAGATGACAAGCTTAAACGTCAAGATTTCTGCAATGAAATGCTGCAACGTAATGAAGATGAGTTTTGCGAGCGGATAATTTTCAGTGACGCGTCAACGTTCCACATAAGTGGCTAGGTGAATAAATCCAACGTCCGAATATGGGAACCTCCGAGAGTGTTGGTGGAGTATTTGCGTGATTCTCCAAAAGTGAATGTATTCTGTGCTATATCTCGCACAAAGGTGTATGGTCCTTTCTTTTTTAAACAAAACACAGTAACGGGAGCTACATACATACATGTTGATCAATTGGTTGATGCCTTAACTGCATGAGGATGGGGGTAACTTTATCTTCCAACAGGATGGAGCACCTCCTCACTGGCACCGTGTCGTGAGAAATTATCTGGAAAATTATGGCCGGTGAGATGAAAATACCTCCTCGCACAACGTCCCGCATTATTAAACAAGACTTGGGTCTTGGTGCGTATCGGAGAACCAGAGGACAGCAATTGGCAACAGCTCTACGTAATATCAGGGATACCAGATCAAAAGCGTTAGTTCAGCGATACGTAAACGGAATGCATTCACTGTTGCACAAAAATTTAATCCGCAAAATGATAGAGTATATGCTTGCCGTTCCAAAGAACCTCTGGTCATCGTCCTGCTATGGTGATGGTTTGATAGAGAGTTGCGTAAGACGGTGGCACTCAACTGCATTTCTCCGAGCAAGGAGTCAAAACAGGTACAGCGAACTACCCAATTGATATTTTGGAAAAGGTAGTAGGGTCGGTCTTTCAGCAAGATTCCGCGCCGGCCTACAAGGCAAAGTCCACACAGCGTTGGTTAGAAGCGAATTTGCCCGAATTCAACGCTGCTGAAGATTCGCCCTCGAGAAGTCCAGATCGCAATCCTCTGGACCTATGGAATACATTAGAAGAGAAGGCCTGCTCCAAACCTCACCGTAATATCGAGACACTAAAAGTAGATTTGGGAATAGCAGCAGCTTCAATATCTCTAGAAGTGGTGCGTGCGGCGATTGATCAGTAGCCGCACCGTTTGAAGCAGTGTGTGAAAGCAAATGGCGGACATTTTGAATAATTTTTACACTTTTAAGTTCTCTATAAAGTAGCTAATTATTACCAATAACTGTATTTCTCTGTTTTATTTTTCTTTAATTTACATACGTTTGCACAAGGAACAATTAATTAAGGGAACTTATGGCAGGACTAAGTACATATTGTTTACAATCCGCATAGTTTTTCTCTTATTCTCTCACAAATCCACTTACTTTATATAGATAAATGTGTGTATAACAATAATTGTTATAAATGAAAACGAAAAGTACTTCAAACAACAACAAATGGTTCTAAAAGGGACCGCCCAAGCAGATTTGAGATATGCAAATAATTAACAAATTTGTCTCTTTACAATTTGTTTAAATTATCGTCACTTTGCTGTCGACTAAAAATGAAACGAAAGTCACTACAAACAACAACTAAAAACGATTCCTAAAGACGATGTAAGCGGATTTGCAATATTTGAAAATGGGATTCTTGAAAAAATAAAATCCTAAAGGAATACATAGTCAATGATCATTTCCTGTCAGGTATAATTTTACACATATACAGGGTGTACCACCGAACTGGGATATTAGAATTTTTCGAACTTCTAGTAGGAATTTGATTTTGAAACTGGCAGAGTAGTCATGGCCGACTATGATCTATTTAAAGAAAATATTTTCAACCTTATAGCAGTTTTGGTATACAGGGTGTTGGTATCAACTTTCTTATTTTAAATAGAATGGTGCAATTTTTATGGGTCCAGTATATTGCTCGCATCATTTGTGATCAGTTTGCATTAATATTGCCTATCCTAAACCTAATCGTTGTTGAGATATTTGCAATTTTGTCAAAATTTTGACGTTTGCACTCTTTCCAATAAAATTAAATATCTCATAGGCTATTAGACCTTAAGATTTTCTACTGATATGGATACAAGTACACAGTCATAGGCGATGACTACGACGTTGATAATCACAATATCCTATACAGGGTGATCAGAAACTCGTGTGCAATATCGATATACTTAAACTAGAAAAACTTTTTTTTTTCAAATGGAACGTGGTATTTTGCAGTACAGCATTGAATTCAGCGCATGAAACTACATCGATTAGTATTAAGGTTTAGCATACCTATTTCCAATAGTTTTTGAAATATTCACACTTATTTCATAAAATCCGCAAAAGTTCCTTCCGTTAAGCAAGTTATTCGGAACACTCTGTATAGCATGTTTTTAAATGATGCATCATCTCTTCTTATATTGATTTGTAATAATATTTGGACACCTGTATACTTACGATTATTTCAACTGCACATTAAATTAAAAAAAATTAAGAACTAATGTAAATAGAAGTATGACAACATTGGTAATGAATTTAAAATTGATTTAAGGGCCGCTATTTCAATCTCCTAATAAAAGTTATTTGAAATAAGTTAAGAATGTTTTAGTAATTTCTAACGCCACAAGAAAATTGCTTAACCCTGCCGAGGTTGCGCGAAGTTGGAAGTAACGTAGTATATGTTAATTATTTAAATAAAATTTATAAATTTTCTCACGATATTTTTTTAAATTAAAATCTGCCAACGGACCAAATAGGGTCAAACACCTACAATATTTTTTTTTGTGCACATAAAAAATTCAGCAAACTATTCAACATTAAAATTGGGAAAATATAATAACTTTTATTATCGTATAAAAAACAATTGGCTTCACAGCAATCACTGCATAAGTAATTTGTAGTCGCACACCTATTATTTTACACATAAACTTTAGTATTACTAATAAAAAGATATTTCATAAAATATTAGATCAGTACACTATAACATTCTTTGCATAGATACGTAAAGATAAGGAACGAAAATAAAAATGTGGTTATTCCCAGGATGAGGTATTAATAATTGCTCGTAAAAAACAAGATATTTAAAAGGTTATAGGTGTACTATAAAGATGCTGAACTATTTATAATTCTAATCTATAATTCTAATCATCAAACATCGCTTTAACTTTTCGCATACCTACGTATGTTTTAGCTCACGTGTGTTTGAACTGGTTGCAACAAGATTTGATTATTACGAAATACATTTTTGACTCATCTTTCTATTTATTCATTTTGATAGCACATTTAAATTAGTAATGAGTGTATTTTTAATTCTTATATAGATATAGCTTTGAATTTGGGAATTACAGTTCCTTACCTTTTTAATGCTATACAAGTCTGGGCCTGTCAATATCAAATGCTCTTCATCAGGGGTCTGCGCCTCGCTAGAACGGGGCGTACAGTATGTCAGTCACCGGGGTCGTTCTTGGCCCTGTATCCGATCCTGGGACGCACCAGTCGGGATTCCATCGCACGCATGGGCTTATTTGTGCACAGGCCCTTCGTCTTGTCCAAAATTACACCTTCTGAGTGACAGCAGTACTGGTGAAGTGACGAAATCGGCAGCAATTTGCTATTTTCACTGGAGCACATATCGGTCGTCCGTAATCTTACACAGGATAGTCCGCGAAAAGGCAGAAACGCGGCAAAAAAAATCGAGGGAGCAAATATTAGATATTTGACACACCAATCACAAGTCCTTGACGGTAGAAGCGATTAACGTCAGCAAAATTTTCCGTACACCGTATGTGAATGTCTGACTAAACAAGCAATTCTCAGAATGTTCAAAATGATTAACGTAAAAAAAATGTTTAACCTCACTTCGTGTTTAACTGAAAACACACACGGCACACTTAGATGTTAGATTTTTATATATGTACTTATATATAGAAATATACTATATGTCTGGTGTAGTTCACTCACTCTACTAGTCCTTATTTCGTTTAATATAAATTGCTTTGACACTTTTCAACAGTCAAAAAAGGACTTCTAATGATAAAATTAAATATTAAAAACCTATATTGCTTCATTTTCATGACGATGCAATCGTAACAATGGTTCAGCGGAAATCGCGGTTTATTGACCGATACAGTTTCGTCCGGTTGAACATGCGAAATATGAAAGATTTTTTTGCGCAAATCCTTACGATTTTTTTTTAATAATGAATTTCGTTTACACGCACAAGGTACGACACGGTACGGGCACACCACTACACTTATCAAAAGTCGCAAAAAGAATGACGTTCAGCAGCGGACGAATTTGGATTGAATTCTCGGGACCGGGGATAAGTTGGTGGTGGGGATGTAAATCGATATAACAGTTGAGGAATTTGCGTGTAGGGGGCGCGAGATTCGATCAAATTTGTTGGAAATTGGATAAGAGATGGCGGGAAAAACAAGTATTGTTAATATAAATTAAAAATAATATTAAATTTATTCATTTACAATAAATTAATTCTTCATTTAAAACGCGCCTTTAAATATTGTTACTTAAAATATGAATTTAGAAAATACTTAAACCAAAATTTGACATTTTTTAAGTCTTGTTAGATTCCTTTATCTTACCTATTGAAAAAACAATGTAGAATGATGTATACCCAAAAAAATTTCTTGAAAAATTAGACGCGTCAACCTTCTTCACATTCTTTAATTTTTTTTTAACGTAACGAACAAAACGAATCGTACAACGAATATTTTAATGCAACATGACTGATAAAACAATTTAAAAAAAATGTTCTAGTTGCCAAGATAATTATTATTTAAATAATTATATGTAGTGCTTTTAAGTTTTCAAGTAGGTACGCGCACCTAAACACCTTTTGTAACTAACTATATCACATCTACTTACACGGATAAAATATCTCTGAAGTACTGACGGTAATGTTTGGCTTTTTAATGTTTATATTCGATATAATTTTTCCTCATTGCCGATAGATAGAATAAGATGACTTTTGAATGACTTTTGAGATTAAAGAAAGACGCTTTTCTTAATTTTAACAACTTTATTTAAAACACATTCTCAAGGCCACAATGTTTTAAATTTTTATATGACATTTCGCTTTCTTCTGGTCATCATCTAAACTTTCTTAATTCTTATAGGCGCCCTTTTGATTGTTGAAGAAAGGAAAATTACTGTTAAAACATTGTAGCAGAATAAGGGTTCTTTACTTATCTGATTTTCTTGGCTTAGTGACGTTTCGGGTTAATACACTGAGAAAAATGGATTGTAGAAATTAGATCGTAAATCTCTTTATGTTGATTACTAAAATAATTATTGTCAAAACGACAATATGTGGCGTATTAAGAGTAAAATAACCAGATTTTATCATGCTTATAGTAAGAGGCAAAATCTGGATGTTACCATCTACATCTTATGGATGTAACAATTAATATACTCTATTGCTGAAAGCCTATATAATGACGTGGATTATATAGATAGTCACTACGATTGACTGCGATATTATCAGGTATTCGATGCATATTCAATTTCTAACATAAATGTTTGTAACGCTCTTCCCACCCCTTGCTCTATTCATTGTCGATCTTTACCGAAGACATCGACCAATAAGCTGTTTTGCCGCGACAAAATTACTGACACGTGTTATGTACGTGTGATACAGGTGTACGTATTCGTGTCGGTGCATGTTTGTGCCTGGTCGTTCGTTGATTTCTGTGCATCGTAAGCAGAAATGAATGCAAACGTGGAAAACATTTTAATCGAGTGGGGGTTTCCACAGTTAATTAATATATTCAAAGGTAAGTAATAGATATTATATGCATATACTTCGTAGTGGGTACTTTATGCTTTGATAGAACATTAACCTAAATCTAACCTACTAGTGATTGTTATGTTAATGAAAGTAATACACGTTGGATTTTTGTAATAATGGTTTTAAGAACAAATAAAAATATAAAATCAATATTATAGTTTTTATTGTGTAATATTCCACTTTCCTTATGCATGAACTGGGTAAAACCTTGTATAGTACTATATTTTAAATTACAGGTAAGTATCGCTGTATAGTGCCCGCATATGATCCATTATATTATTGTTTACTATCTACTATTTTAAATGCTAAGAGACGTTAGATTATTATAGTAGAAAATAATATTGTAAGTACTACAAGGCTATATGGTAAGTATGAGCATCATGTATCGTACATAGTAAAATATTACATTATACTGGGTACAATAAAAAATTTAACAGTTATTATCAAATATAGTCAGTGCTACTAGACATTTTTTTCACATTTACTAACATGTATGCTCAAATTAATAATACAAATATAGTACACCAACTTTACCATACGAGTTAATAAAAACTATTCACAGAAATTTACTATACAGATATTGTCACCGGTAATATAAAATATGATTGTCCCTATAGGAGCTATAAAATATATTAAAGTATACTATATTTATGTTAAAGAGTACAATCTATTTCTCTCAGTGTAGGAATTTTACCCTTCATCAGACCTAATTAATTACAAATTTAAATCAAAAAAATAATAACAAAAGAGATTAGAATAGATTCAGCGTTTACTTGATGTAAATCCATTTTTAATTAATAGAGACAAATAGTTGTGAGATTTACACTTTATTTGTTAGATCTACTAACTAATTCTGCGTACTAAAACCGCAACTCAGAATATTTGGTATTTCAATTCGTGTTTGAAGAACACAGTTTACCCAAGATACATCAACCTGAAAACCCAGAATAATAGTATACAACAGCCAATAAAGCAAGACTACAAGGGATGAAGAAATAGATTATTGAAGATAGGAAATTACAATATTAATATGTATCTCAAGCTTGTACACTCTGAGTTGGTTTATAGACTTCACCCGATAGAGTTTGACACGTGGGATTTACAGGTTAGATCTCATGTCGATACGTTAATCCACGAAAAATTTATTAGGCAAAGTAAAAAATTGGATTCGCTGATGGCTAAAAACCCTCCGTATAACGAAAATAAAATTAATTTCTCAGAACACAATTTCTTTCCTAGATTTTATAACATTAGTAAGTCTAAATTTAAGAATAAAGAAATAGAACTATTAAGTAAAGGTTTCAATTATAATTTAACACCAAATATAAATATTAATTCACTAGAATACTTAGCAGTAGAAACGGATTTGGCACTGTCAGATAATAATAATTTAGCACATAAGATTCAAGCTAAGGATATCATTAAAAGAATTAATAAAAAACACATTCAATGAAGAAGTAATAATAGCTAAAAACATTAGGGTTAAAGCCGTAGATAATAATCTTGTCTTCACTAGGGCAGATAAAGGTAAAACTGTTATTGCAATTTCAAAACAAGAATATATTTCAAAAACTGTAGATTTTTTCAGTGGCGGCGCGTGGACTTTTATTGTGGGAATGCACATGTGGGTAGGTACCAGAGAGTCCGGTTTTGAAAATTAACCTTCAAAACTCGCATTTTAGAGCAGTTTGTGACGTTCTTTCGCCTTATCTTGGGATAATATTCAGAAAAGGGCTTAGCGCAAAAATCCAAAATTGTTAGTTCTTCTTTTTATACAGAACAGTCACATCATAAACGAACAAAAATGACTTAAACTAAAAATTGTTTGAAAAATTGATAAGACCTTTAAATATACCAGGATTTATCGAATCATTTCCTTCGTAATGGCCACGTAATGCTAATTCCAAAGCACCACAAAATTTAATACGGTTTATAATTTTCGATAAAATGTATCTGTTCTTTTTTACTTACTCATTATGTTTCTCGATATTCAGTCGGTACGCACTGTTTAATTGTTGTGGAATATCTTGTTTACCTAATAAATTAAAACCTAATTTAGCAGAGAGGTGTGTCTTGGAACTTTGATGTTTTTTAATTTTTTCTTTTAAATGGATTAAATCCTTGACACCGGATGTGGTCCATTCTGTTTGAACATCACCAGCAAATAATAAACACGGAAAACAATAAAGACCGTTACTAATTTCACAACCACATAACCAGGCGGCTTTTTCATAAGTGTCTATCTTAAAGGTTCTTTTATAATTTTATATAACCGCGTGTTTTACATTTTGTTACATGCGTGATCGATAAATTCGGTTTTGGACGACCGGCACTTTTGATTTTTTGTTTTTTTTCTAATGTCAGCGAAGAAAAACGAATTGTTTTTAAATATTGTACGCTAGTGCAAATCGGATTCTCCAAATTATCCGCCATAGTTGCGCGCGAATACAACAAAAGTAATTTCCCGGTTCCCGGTATACAACACCACACTAACAGGCGACCGTACACAAACTAAATGTGTACATATGGTAGCTAAGTACTGAGGAGTATTACGGGAGGTGTGGGTGTGCGAGGGGTAGCTGCTGCTCCAATCACGGGCCAGTTCGAGAGAGCAGTGTACGAGCCGCATTACGCATGTTCGCGCCTGGAGTCTGAACCGAACATCGGAAATGAAAAATAAAATTAAATACCCAATAGAAAACAAAAATAAATTCCTTTAGATGAAGATATTAATTGGGGGTACACGTGCACATGTGCACTTATTGAGAAGCCGCCACTGGATTTTTTACATCCTAATAAATACACTTTAATTAAAAAAGATCCAACTCAATCTTTCCAAACTCAAACAATTGACGCGATTCGCTCATCTATATTATTTAAGGAGTTTGAAAAAAGAAATTTAAAAGTGATGAATCCACAACCCCCTAAATTATATTCGCTCATTAAACTACATAAAGAAAATTTCCCTATTAGACCAGTAATTTCATACGTGACAGTCCCCGGCAGTTAAATTATCGAAGAAACTCAAAGATATAATTATTGAACACATGAAATTTAAATCACACAACAATATTAAAAATAGTTTTGAATTAGTTAACAAAATTAAATAAGTTTAGTTATCGAATAATGCGAAATTGATCTTTTGATGTTACAAATTTATTCCCAAGTGTTCCTCCTAATGAATCCAGTTTGTTAATTAAGATGATGCTGGAAAATAATAAAGTAAACCCTATTATAAAAGAAGAAATTTTACATTTATTGTCAGTCTGTTTGAACCAAAACTATTTTTCTTTTAACGACAATATTTATAGTTGTAATGAGGGATTGATTATGGGAAACCCACTTAGTCCATTAATAGCCGAAATCTTCATGGATAATTTAGAACTTTAATTTTTAATAGTAGTTTTTTTAGAACACATTATTTTGGCGTAGATATTTGGATGATATTTTAGTTTGTTACACAGGTACGGATGGACAACTTAAAACGTTCTTGGATTTTATTAGCTGACTGCATAAAAACATAAATTTCACAATAGAAAAAGAGACAAATAAAAGTATTAATTTCTTAGACTTAACAATCAAATGAAGTAATAATCACTTGACATTTTCTATATACCATAAAGACTCACACACATACACAACTATACATAGATTATTGAATATACCTATGGATATAGAGGATTTCAACAACGAATGCAATATCATAAAACAGATAGCAACCAATAATGGTTACGACCCTAATATAATAGACCAATTAATTTCGAAAAAAAATCGAACTAAAACAATACAAGAAATATACCCGATTACAAAAGATAATGAGAACAACAAATACAAAACATTAACTTATTTAGGTAAAGAAAACAATATAGGTATTAGAAATATTTTTAAAGAAACAAAGTATTAATATTGCATATAAAACTAATAATAATTTAGAGAAGTTCATAAAAAAAACAATCTTTCAAAAAACGTATATCACAGCATTTGTACTCATTTAAATATAAAAAAAATGATTCGTCGTATTCCAACCATTTAATTAAAGAAAATCATAGTTTTAATAATAATTTTAAAACTGTTATTACCTGTTTGGATTTTAATTACGTTTGTGTAGAGCCAAAAACTGTAGGCACATTTTTTAAATACATGATGTTTTGTAAAGGTTGTTTGTAAAAATAGGAGGTTGTACGTATCAGTGGCGTACCGAACATGGTTCCGCGGGTTCCGCGGAACCAGGGCCCGGTCCTCTCCGCGCTTTTTTTTACAAGGTCCGAAATGCTAAATTGCTTTGCACATAACGTTGGGCCCCTCGGGGCCCGTGATTTACCTCTCGTTCTTTTACTAGAATCAATGCGCCAAACAGTTTTGTACATAATGTTTGTTTATATTTCACTAAATTGGTGCATTTTTTCTCCAACGTTGAGTAATCAGAAAATAAATCCCAAAGTTACTTTATACGCTTATATTTCGACCCCATAGGTCTTTTTCGGTGGCCACTAATCCTATCAATAAACTATTATACAAATTATAAACCTTACACAGTTTACACATTAAAAATGTCGTGTACAATCTAAAAACAATTTTATTTATGTACACGTCTTGCATCAGAGATATCACTCTTACCCAACTGACAAAGACAGCGATACAATAAAATTAAACAGATTAGTGCCTACAAGGTGGTCCTCTAGGCACGATACCTTACATGCACTACGATTTAATTTTTTAAACATATTGAAAACACTTTCAAAAATTATTGTAACAAGTAAAATAAAAAATGAAATTGTTGAAGCAAAATCACTTACAAATTTTTAGAAAAATTTGAAACTGTTTTTTTAGTGGTGTTTGAAACAAAGATTTTGCAATCCACGGATCTTCTGTGGAAACTACTTAAAAAAAAATCGCAAAGTATTAGTGAAGCGGCAAAATTATTCGAGAATGCCTTACGAAATATGAAGGAACTGCGGGAGCAGTTTCATTGCGTTTAAAGTGAAGCGGGGCAGTTAGCGATAAAAACGGAGGTCTCGCCCAAAATTATTTTTCGACGAAACCAAAAATCATTATTGCGTTGAAACTAATGAAGAAAATTTCAGAATAACTGTTTTTTTGAAAACACTGGATATTTTAATTTTGCAATTAGAAAATCGATCTAAAGGTCTCTGTCACATAAATCAAACATTCAAAATATTAAATAAAGATATATTAATTAACAGTACAGACGATGATTTATTTAAAATGGCACAAAAATTACACACATTATACAAAAATGACATTACAGAAGCAATTTCTGCTCAAATTTGATCTTTTAGACAATGCTTCCGCGAGGAACTAACCCAAATTAATTCGGTAAAGGATCTATTAAAATTTATATTAATTGATAATTGTTCATCAAGTAGTAGCTTTTCTGAAATTGTAACAGCCTGTACGATATTTCTTACTGTTCCTGTAACGGTAGCAACAGCAGAGCGAACGTTTTCAAAATTAAAATTAATAAAAAATTACTTATGAAATACAATGAGTCAAGACCGGCTATCTAATCTGGCAATCATTTCTATTGAAAATGTGGTAGCAACAAATTTGAATGTATCCAGTCTGATAACATCTTTTGCCACATCAAAAGCAAGAAAAAAATTTAATGCAAAAATAAATAAAAAAAAAAACAAAAAATAGAGTAAATCAATGTATTTATATTATAATTTTTTTCTTTGTTTTTCAGCTGTATAATCCCTCTATATTGTTTGTTTTTTGTTTATAATGTTTTTTATGTATTCAATAATTATTAAAAAAAAATTATATAAGTATTTTTTTTTTATTTGTGGGGAAGGGAGTTGGGTTAGGGCCCGCACCACAACTGGAACCAGGGCCCGTTCATATGTCGGTACGCCACTGGTACGTATGTTTAGATTTAGTTTATTGTATATAAATATTTTCTGACGAAGCCGTTGTATGGCGAAACAGCTGTCATTTTAACATCTAACAAATAAAGTGTAAATCTCACAACTATTTGTGTCTATTAATTAAAACAGATTAGTAAATCCTTCATTCGGTATACTTAGATTGACAAGAACAAATTACTAACATTGAAAAATTGATGGTAAAGTTTCAAAATGGAGGTTCCACATTTGTATTTAGAGAATGAGCAGCGAAAAAATTGTTAAATAATTATGTAAAGTCATTTAGATTGTTCTACAAAACTTGATTACTTGATTATACATTAAAAATTGACAAATACAAAATTAAATCACAAACACGTTAAAAAAAATAATTCAAAAGCCTAAAAAGGCAAACTACCTGGTCGAAAATTGCGCATAAAGTCGGTTGGAAGTAACACGCTTGTAGATCTCAAGGTAAGGACAGCAAAAATGGTAAAGACGTTTATCGGCCACCCTGTCTTAAGCTTTTTTAATTAATAATTAATTCTCTTGATGGCATGTATCAGAAAGACATTTTTTTAATCAGTAAGCAGAAAGTGCATAACTTGCACCCTGTGTAATAAACTGAAAGCCGCCGGAATTAGGGGTCTGGCTCTTGAATATATTACGTCGTATCTGTCAAATAGACGACAGTTTGTGAGTATAATGCCCGGTTTTTCAGTATCGGTTTAAACTCGATTTTTAGTTTAAGTTCAAGTTCAGCCCTCAAAACCGTATTTCAGTACTAGTTGAACCTTAAACCGAATAAAAAATTTGGTTCAACTTGAGCGGAGTGATGTGCTCGGCTTAAGCTTTAATATCCCGCTCAAATTGAACATAACCTAATCAATCCATCATCCAATATTAATAAAAATTATGAATTTTTTGGAATCTTCTGATGACGAAGACATTATTAATTATATTGAACGTCTTGGTCGTATTAGAAGACCGAGAATTAATCGTAGGCGTCCTAATAATTTCGAAATTTGGGATGATCACGATTTCTTTGTGAGATACCGTTTACAGTTTACAGAAAGATACCGTAAGGCGAGTGCTTAACCGTGTATCAAATATTATAGCAAATCCAACAAATTTGTAAGTATATTGCACATACATACAATTTGGAGAATTCATTAATTTGTTTTATAGAAATGCAAGCTTAAGACCAGATGAAATGCTATTGCTGACATTGCGCTTTTATGCAACAGGAAGCTTTTTAAGTGCAGTGGGTGATTTGAACGGTGTTCATAAATCAACAGCCAGTAAAATTGTTCGAAGGGTATCCCCCACGGTCATGAATTTAAACGAGGAGCTTTTGCAAACAAATTCTTATTAGGAGATAGTGGTTACAAAAATCGTAATTTTCTGTTAACACCATTACTTAATCCTATTACGTGTGCTGAAAATTTATATAACGAGGCACATATTCGAACACGTAATTGTGTTGAACGCTCATATGGTATTTGGAAGAGAAGGTTCCCAGTATTGGCAAATGGTGCCAGGTTGCAAGTACGAACTATTCAGTCCATTATTGTGGCCACTGCCGTATTGCATAATATTGCTTGTGATGAAGGTGAAGAGGTACCACCTGTGGATGCCGACATTGAAGCAGCTATTAATGCAGGCAATATTTTACCAGGAGAGCAAAATTATTATAATGTTGCCTATAATAATAGAAGTAGACATAATCTAATTGTAAATTATTTTAATAATTTGTAATGAAGGACAAAGGGTACCTCCTGGGTAAAAAAAAAAAAAAAAGTTGTAATGGTGACAAGTGGTTTGCTGCACTATTATTAAGGATATGTATTAAAGTGCCCACATGGGCTGATTGTTCTTCATTTAAACACCACTGCTACTATGTTGCTTACTGTCACTGTTCAAATTTATCTTATAATATACAATAATAAATACACAAATAAACTGAAAACAAGAGTTTTATTTTATATTAGGATAAATGTTTTTCTTTCAGTTTTATTTCTAATTTTAGCAACTCATTTTTAAGCTGTTGCAAGTATCTCCTTCACTTCTTCATCCACATGGGTAAATATTACCTGCGATGAAGAACCACCACCAGTGCCTGTTACATGGCACCGGTTGTCAGAAAATTTTTGTTTCGTCCATTTTTTTATATTTTCATATTTTTTCCGGAGCACAGTAGCACTTCTATAAATTTGCCCAGATACTTGATTAAATTGCGTGGCAATATTTTCCCACGCGTATCTTTCTCCTTCCAAAGAAGCCGATCGGTTTTTTTGCATTCGATAAGATGTTTTTTAGATTTGACTAAATCAATTAACATGTCTATCTCTTCTGATGTAATATTAGCGGTCTTCTAGATGGTGATTCTGACATTTTACATATAATTTATTTGAAAAGGAGTACCGACTTCGTTAAGGAATAAATGAAGCTGTATGAGTAATACGGTCAATATGTTTAAATTTGGAAATTCCAAATTCATATTCAACACCCACTGTCGCGAACCCTATATATTTTAAAGGACTTCTATTCTCGCCTGCCAACATTGTGAAACTAAACACATTTTCTGGTTTTGTTGAACTAGTTCATGGAACGCACTCGGAAACCGACCGACTGAGTTCATGGTTTAAGTTCAAGTTCAAGGTTCAGCTGAACTTATATTTAAACCAATACTGAAAAACCGGGCATAAGAGTGGTTGAAAATGGTGTTTGCAGGGAATTTTGCTCACCCCTGAGTTCGGTTACTAGGGGTGTTCCTCAAGGGTGCATTCTGGTCCGACCCTTTTTTTGATGACATGCCGTCTGTAATGTGTTCCTGTGTTGCTTATCAGTATGTGGATGAGACGTCTTGCTTAATAACGGGATCTAGCACTGCGAGTTTGTCGCATTTGGGAAGTTCTACTGGCATGTCTTTAAGCACTTGGTGTCGTAATAACAGATTGGAATTGAATACAGGTAAATATCTACGGCTTTATTTTTCAACAGTGCAGATGAGATTATTTTTTTCAATCTTAATAACAAATCGATACCGAATACTGGTAAATTTAATTTCTTCTTCTTAATCTTAGGCCTTTGTACCGTTAGGTGTAAAGCGGTTTTATCTCATCTGCACTTTTCCTTCCATAATTTTCTATCCTCGGCTATCTTTCTTATTTCTTTCCATCGTATTCCCTTGTTTTCTGCTGCTTCTCTTATTCTGTCTTCCCACGTTTTTCTCCTTCCTGTTTTTCCCATTCTATAATTTATTTCTCTGTCTATCTTCCCATTGCTCTCGATTATTGATCCTAAGTATTTGAAACTCTCCACCTGTTCAATTTGTTCTCCATGTAGGCGTATGTTATGGATTTTCTTTTCTCTGGACATTATCATGCTTTTTGTTTTCTTTATATTTATCACCATGTTTATTTCATTGAGTTCATATTCTAGCACTTCTAGATTATACTGCAAGTTCTTTTCCGAATCCGACACTATAACCATGTCGTCTGCATACAACAGTTCATTAATTTCTGTTTCTTGTATTTGCCTGTATCCTAATTTCAATGTCTTCATCTTTTTATTAGCTTTCTTCATAGCTTCATCTAGTACTATGGAGAACAGTAGGGGGCTTAACACACATCCTTGTTATACACCTACCTTTGTTTCAAATTCTTTTGATTGCTCATTGTTTGTCCTTACCATGTTCTTATTATTTTTATACATTGATTTTATTATTTCAATTATTCTGCCATGTATATTTCTCTTCCTTAGCGCTTCCCATACGTGCTCTCTTTGTACCCTGTCAAAAGCCTTCTCTAGATCTATGAAACACATGTGTATGTCTCTACTTTTGCTTATACATTTTTCGCTTATTTGTCGGATGATAAAAGTTAAATTTTGTGTACTTCTTCCAGTCCTAAAGCCGCATTGTGTCTCTTCTATTGTATTTTCGATCTTGTTTTTTATGCTTCTTTTAATTATTCTATATAGCCGTTTCGTTTTTATTTAGCAAATAAAGTATATCTATATATAACCTTACACTGTGTTTAAATGAAAGCTTTTTCAACGTTTTTATTTATTTTTTTTCTGTCTTCTGATAAACGGGCACTTCTCTTAACCGGGCAATATTATCGGAACGAACGATGTCCGCCTATGGGAAGTTTCACTGTAATCCTTGATACTTATCGACGCAGAATTCATTTTTGCATCGAATTCGATAATTAGAAACATAAAGTTACATTTGAAAAAATTGAATTGAAACTGAATTTTGAAGGTTAAAGGTGTCGCAGTTGACTATCGATTTATGAACACTCTGTATAAAATGTAGTGGTTTCTATGACAGTATTTGGTATGCACGGCTATTTTTCTTATTCCGTAAAAAAATAAAATCATTATCTCCAATGGTTTATAAAATACAGATTACTGCAGAAGGAGATGCAAATGTAAAAATTTTGACAAAATCGTGAATATCTCAAAAACGGTTAAACTAGTGAACTTCAGTAAAAATTGTATTCAAATAATGTGTAGAATTGATTGAAATAAGAAAAAACATATGATTCCATTTAACCCTCAACTACTATCGTGGGGTGTCCCGACACCCCAGCTGTCGAATTTTGCTTGTTACTTATACGTTTTTCTAATTGAAATTTTATTGTTTTAGGTATTCTACTACAATATCAAATCCAACAGAATAGTGATATAAAATTTTACTAACTGTATGTAGATTTGCGTAAAAGTGGCAAGTGGGGTGTCAGAATACCCCAGGATAGTAAATACGCGAGTATAAAAATTAGTGCTATTAAATAATGAAACGGTTTTTAACAAACGATCAACTCAAAAGACTTGCTGAAAACTTTTATGAGGAAGCGGATAGTGAATGTGAACTTGAAAATAAACGGGACAGTGACCTTAGTGACGCCTCAAGTGAACACAGTGATCATAATACCGACACGGACGAAGAATACAACGTAGAAGATGAGAAGAGTGAAGGCACTGACGATCTACCACACAACACCAAATTTTTTTATGGAAAAAATAGATTTAAGTGGTCCAAAGTTCCACCGGCTTTTCCCAGAACTAGAAAGGAAAACATAATAATGCATCTTCCAGGTCTAAAAGGAAACGCATCTGTGACGCCTCCCAAAACGCCATTGGATAGTTGGTCACTTTCGATAACAGATGAGATCATATCTGAAATTTTGGAACATACCAACGCTAAAATTACTGATCTCAGTGTAAATTACGGCCCCACAGCTACATTCGTGGGACACACAGACAAGGTAGAATTGAAAGCGTTCCTGGGTTTGATGCTTTTAGCGGGAGTACGTAAATCCAATCATGAAGACGTGAACTCTCTTTTTGGTATTGACAGTTTAGGAAGAAATATATTTCGCGGTACTATGTCTAAAGATAGATTTTTATTTCTGTTAACCGCGTTGCGGTTTGACGACTGGACTACTCGACAGGAAAGAATTCAAAATGGAGATAAGTTAGCTGCCATTTCCAAAATCTATAATATATTCAACACCCAATGTAATAACAATTATTCATGTAGTGAGTATGGGGTGGTAGATGAAATGTTGGTTGGATTTCGAGGGAGATGCTCCTTCCGGCAGTTCATGAAAAGCAAACCACGAAAATATGGACTGAAAATAATGTGTTTATGCGATGCGAAAACGCATTATCTGATAAATTCCTTAATATAGGCTGTGGGAAAAACAAAGAACCCAATCCAAAAAAATTGTCAGTCCCTACTTATAGTACCCTAAAGTTAGTAGAACTTATTAGAAACACCAACCGAAATATCACGGGAGACAACTGGTTTAGTTCTATTGAATTAATCAAAGAACTGAGAGATATTAGACTAACGTATGTTGGGACTTTACGAAGAAATATATGAGAAGTTCCTTCGCAATTCCTAGCAAGCAAGCACCGTGAAGAGGGATCTTCCACTTTTGGTTTTACACGGAATGACACAATTGTATCATATGTGCCTAAGAAGAACAGATCAGTTATACTAGTTTCAACCATGCATCACGCGCCAAATATAGAAGAGAACAGGAAGCCTGAAATAATAAATTTTTATAA
The DNA here is from genome assembly GCA_949128085.1 of Cetonia aurata. Taxonomy (NCBI): domain Eukaryota; kingdom Metazoa; phylum Arthropoda; class Insecta; order Coleoptera; family Scarabaeidae; genus Cetonia; species Cetonia aurata. The sequence goes on along the minus strand of OX421889.1, from coordinate 24,071,529 downwards.
CTCAACAAAAGGTGGTGTGGACGCTCTCGATCAACGATGCGCGACCTACTCTTGCCAGAAAAGAACGAAAAGATGGCCTATGGCTATATTTGGGGCCATGATTGACATTGCAAGATCTAACAGTTTCGTAATTTACCTGGCAGTTTCCCAAACAAACATCACAATATCACAACGTAAATTCACAATTGATCTTGCCAAATCTTTGATCCATGATCATGTCAAACGTAGGCTTGAATCAAAAGAACTGTCTAGAGATCTGATTTGTATAATTAAAAATATATTAGGCGATGCTGTACCTGACATAAATCAACCTCAATCTCCAAATCAACCCGGACCTGCAAACCTGCCATGTTCTAGTCCCTACGGTCGTTGTTGCTATGTATGTCCTAGGAAAAAAGACCGCAAAGTCAAAACGACATGTCAAATATGCAGGAAGAACGTTTGTAAAGAGCATTCCAACAGTTATGTGCTCTGTAACAACTGCAGCGAAGAAAGGTAAGAATTATTGTGTTAACGCGACTTCTAGCTTCAGGTACCGCGACCGAGGGCTGCCGCTTAATCATGAGAGCTGTGATCGAGGATCGACGTAGACTAAACAATGATATCATCTCGGCCTCGCGGAAGAAATTAGGGACAACGGTTGCACCTCGGAAGGGCACTTGTTTTCGGGCAGTTGTCGAATTAATATCGAATGATATAGTTATTAATGTTACTCCTTGTTCTTATAATTCTTTAATAATATAGTTATTGTGTTTACGTTCAGAGACTTTTATTAAATCGTTTATAGAAGCAGCGGCGGGATAGGCCTGCGTGCTTTTGTTAAATTGCAGTGTCTATTTGTGTTTAAGAAAATTATAGTGATTGGTGCTTTTCTTTTGTTTCGCGGGACTGCAACCTGTATGTATATCTTTTCTATTTACTTGTGACGCTGATTAACGTACAATTTCAGTCAGTAAATAGTTCGAACATTTTATTGTAGAATAACGTATAAATTCTCTGTTTGACTAATGAACAATTTATTTTGTGTATTGCCCGTATTGTGAAACTTTCTTGCGGAAATAACGTATATTGCCAGTTGCGCCAAGAATTAAAGCAGTTCCCATTATTATTAGTTTTTCGCGGTTGTCTAATATATAGCTATTGTCTTTTTTTTCAATATTCACGCTTTATTTTGAAATGGGACGCAAGAGATCCCCTTCTACATCGACCTCCAATTCGAGTGCAAGTGACGATTATAATTACAAACGTAAAAAAGCATCGACTTCCCACTTGCGGAGTCGTGAAAATTCAGATTCACGAGTCGAGGCGCAGAGAAGCCGTACGCCACCGTTGCGCGAACGCGAAATTTTGCGTGAAACGGTTGCTAGCTCGTCCTCGTCTCATGGAGATCCCTTTGAGCGAATTAATCGGTTGGAAATATTACTTGAAAAATTGGCAAATCAACAAGTAGAAGCCCCACCAAAACGATTCAAAACTTATGTACGACCGGAATGTATTCCTGAATTTGTGCCCGGAAATCCAACCCTTAGTTGCATGAAATGGATAATCAAAATAGAACAATTTGCGTTAATCAACCATTGGGACGAGCAAGGTGTAATTTTTCACATGCAAAGTCGCCTTGGTGGTTTGGCAAGGAAATGGTATGATAGTCTGCCTTCGTACCAGTATAGTTGGGACGAGTGGAAAGCGTTGTTATTAAGAACATTTCCTGAACATCAAGATTTCGCAGAAACGTTAAAAAAATTGGTAAATCGCTGTAAAACACCGTTTGAGTCGTGGGATCAATATTATTTCGATAAAATGGATTTACTCAATGCTTGCGAAATAAATGGAAAAAAAAGGAGTTTCCTGTGTAATAGACGGGATTCCAGATAGTAGTATTCAGGCTGCGGCACGGGTTGGTAGATACCAAGCTCCCGACATTCTGTATGCGGAATATCTGTCAACGTTGCGATCGGAAGTCGCCGGAAACGTACCAAATATACAACGTGGGCAAGTGAAGAAACTGCGTTGGGAGCGTCCTATCGATAGAGATCTAAATATAAGAAGTAATAGTAGCAAGGCAGTGGAAATACAGCAACGATGTTACAACTGCAAAGAAAAAGGACATTTCGCAAATAGATGCCCCAAACCCAAAATTGAATGCACAAATTGCAAGCGTATTGGACATCTTTCGAAGGACTGTCGAAGATTTATTGTGAAAAACCAAACAGTAAAGCCTCCAGTGAATGGTTCCAATGATCTGTATTTTTTCGACTGCTGGGTGAACGGAAAGCCAACGCGGTCATACGTGGATTCCGGCTGTGGTGCCAGTTTGGTTAAAGAAGCAATCGCTAATGACCTAGGGGTCACTCTTTCTCCAACTACCCTTAAAGTTTCGGGATATGGAGGATCTGAAGTAAATGTTGTTGGAGAAATAGACATTGTGATTAAGATTGATTGTGTAGAAGCGACAGTAAAAGCCTTCGTCGTCCCTGACTGGGCTCAAGAAATACCAGTTATAGTAGGACAGACCTTATTGAATAAGCTTGAGGTAATCATGATAATTTCGGGAAAAAAAGTCAGGTTGATGTCAACGCACGATGATCTGAGTGATATCTTGCAAGTAGAACCAAGAAAAATACCACTGTGGGCAAAGGAGGATACAGTTATTCCACCAAAAATCACAGCATTAGTAGCCGTGACTTCAAGAGGTGCTGCTCAAGGAGAAGTATTCGTGCAAGGAACTTTGAGTCCTATACCAGGAGGGGAGTATTGTGTTGATGACTGCGTTACGAAAACTGAAGACGGTTTCGTGACAATTACAAACGTCTCACGACAGGAAGTTGTGGTGAGTACAAAACGCGTATTAGTAAGATGTTAACCATGTTATGAAGGCATATCTGTAGATCCGTTTATAAGTGTCTCCTTCGCTGCACTACGAAACAGTGAACCTTTCAGTGCTACAGATATATCTTACAATGTTAATTTAACACCTGATAAAGTACACAAATTAGTCGATTTGATAAACGAATTTAGATGTTGTTTTGCTCAAAATACTACCGAACTGGGGAAAACAGATGTATTAAAAATGCCGATTCATCTCAGTGATGATAAACCAGTTGTTTATAGGCCATATCGTCTCTCTCACAATGAACGAAAAGTTGTGAGAAACATTGTAGATGACCTTTTAAACAACGGTATTATAAGAGAGTCGAATTCTCCATATTCCAGCCCCATATTACTTGTAAAGAAGAAAAACGGAGAACAAAGGATGTGTGTGGATTATCCAGTTTTAAATGCGAAAACTGTTAAAGATAGATATCCACTTCCACACGTTGATGACTTCCTCGAAAGATTATTGGGATTGGCCAGCTATTTCCGAAAATATATAAAGGATTTTGCCACGATTGCGAGACCTTTAACGACCTTAACGAAAAAGGAAGTTAAATTCCTTTGGGGTGACGAACAACGTAGAGCTTTCGAAACCCTAAAAGAAAAGTTGATTTCACGACCGATGCTTGCTATTTACGATCCCGAATTAAAAACAGAAGTACATACTGATGCTTCGAAGTGGGGTCTTGCTGGTATTTTGCTCCAAAATCAACGCGACGGTTCGCTTAGACCAGTAATGTACTACTCTAGACAGACGACCAAGGAAGAACAAAGATACCACTCCTATGAGTTAGAAACATTAGCAGTCGTCAATACACTAAAGAATTTTAGAGTACATTTAATTGGAATTCAATTCAAGGTTTTGACGGACTGAAATGCAATTCGCACAACACTGAGCAAGAGGGATCTAATTCCAAGGATTGGGAAGAAGTGGCTCATACCGAAGGCAGCGCGACGACAGGTTGTTATGCAGCTCCATGATGGAATTGGTCACCTGTCTCTAGAAAAGACGTTATCAGCCTTAGCAAAGTTCTATTGGTTTCCAGGGATGCGCAAATACGTAAAGAAATTAATCTCTTTTTGTTTGCAGTGCTTATATAATAAGGATCCGGGAAGGAAGCGACCTGGCTATTTGCACCCCATGGAAAAATGCGCGGAACCCATGGGTACGATACATGTGGACCACTTAGGCCCTTTTGTAAAGTCAAAAAGGAAAAATAGATATTTAATTGTTGTTGTTGATGCTTTTACGAAATTTGTTTTTAGGAAACCTGTACCATCAACTCAAGTGCGACCATTGGTGGCATTTGTTAACAATATAATAGAAAATTTTGGTGTTCCCAGGCGCATAATTACAGATAGAGGTACCTGCTACACAAGCAAGCAATTTGAGGCATATTGCAAAAACTTAAATGTAAAACATGTCCTGAATGCTACAGCGACTCCCAGAGTAAATGGCCAAGTGGAAAGGTACAATCGTACAATTTTGTCTTCTCTTTCAGCATCAACTGAAGATGAAGAAAGATGGGACGAAATGGTGAGTAAAGTACGCTGGGGGTTGAATTCTACAACGAATTCGACTACTCAGAAGTCACCTTATGAATTGCTCTTTGGGTATGCACCCAGAGGGATTGCAAATGCGGTTCTGGATAACGAAGTTGTCATAGAACCAACTAGAATTGAGGACCTGCAAGTCGTAAGAAAAGAAGCTAAACGTCTAATGGACGTTAAGCAGGGCGAACAGAAAGCCAAATTTGATGCGCATCGATACGCTGGACCACGATATGGAACAGGACAGCAGGTATTAGTACGAAACCTTGCAACGTATAGCCAAGGACAATATAAGAAACTGCTTCCTAAGTACAAATGTCCATTTGTGATCACACAAGGTTTGAAACATGACCGGCATGTAGTGGAAGATACAGAGGGTTCTTTTCGATCGCAGAGAAGATACAAAGGCATAGTGCCCCTTGATAAGTTAAAACCCTATGGTATCTTAGTAAGCTCGGAATCCGACGACGGAACCGAGGATGATGAGGCCTAAAGTTTGAGATCTCTTGCATGTGCATGTGTGTAAATTAATTCCATTGTTTTAGTTTTATATGTACGTTTCACCGAGATTAACTATTTCGGTAACCATAATTAGATGTAACTAATGATATTGGTGTTATTTACCTATAGGTAGGTACAACCAAGGAACGTCTCCACGAGGACGTGGATTACAGTAGCGTGGCCGACTGTTAACGCGACTTCTAGCTTCAGGTACCGCGACCGAGGGCTGCCGCTTAATCATGAGAGCTGTGATCGAGGATCGACGTAGACTAAACAATGATATCATCTCGGCCTCGCGGAAGAAATTAGGGACCACGGTTGCACCTCGGAAGGGCACTTGTTTTCGGGCAGTTGTCGAATTAATATCGAATGATATAGTTATTAATGTTACTCCTTGTTCTTATAATTCTTTAATAATATAGTTATTGTGTTTACGTTCAGAGACTTTTATTAAATCGTTTATAATTGTTTATTTTTGATTATGTATTTTTGCCCTCTAAACATGTTTGTTGTTTTTCCTAATTGTAATACTGACGCTATTTTTTTGTTTCAGAGACTAAGGTACATGGTCCTAGGATCGTGTGCAATACAAAAGAAATTAATATCTAAGTTAATTGTGTGATATTTATTTTATAATAGAGATAATGTTTTATTTTTGCCTATATTCATATGAAGTCGTTAATGTTTATTTATTTTATTTTTTTATATAGAAAATAAATTTTGTGTTGCTTATAATGCTTTTATACATGTCCAATACGAACACATCCATCACAAAATTTGTAAGAACTACCAAGAATAATTTTTTATGTACATATATAGATTGGGGTATCCAAACACCCCACGATAGTATTTAGGTGTATGGAAACAACGATAGTAGCTAAGGGTTAAAATAAGAAAATTGCTATCGACTTCCGGTATAATAGAACGTTTCCGGAAGTTGAAAATATTTTCAGATGATTCTTCAGGTAGGGTTTTGTTATTAATTTTTTTTCGCGTGAACCTAGCTGCCATATGTATCGCGAGAAAAAGATAGTGGACGAGTGTTCTGAAACATCCTGTATAATATTATGTATAATAGTATTTTATCAGAAATGAATTATTGGTATTTTTAGATATTATAAGTATCTTTCTTATCCCTCTATGTATCGACAATCAAGAAATTTTTTGCTAGTAGAATGTGATTTAATCATAGTTTCTATTGAAATGATATCATTCATGTTCAAGAGTTACAAAATATATTGCTTAGATTATTATATTATACGTAGATTACCTGTGTTTAGATTTCAAAATTTATTGCCATTATCGGACTTAAAGGAATCACAATACAAATACTTTAATTCGAAATTAAAATAACAAACGAATCAGAGACGTTAATATTTATTGTACTTACGTTTAAATTATCATTAGAAAAGTCGAGGTATGTATAATATAGATTTCGAGCGGTTGTTTTCTAAAAATTGTGCGTGAGTTTACATTACAATGCGAATTGAATCCAGTTTGTACCGTGAACATGTAAGAATACTGAACCAGTTTTCTCTTACTACTTACATGAGCGTCAATTTGCGACTATTTCAGCAGTAGCTATTAAGCCATACGAACAGGAACTATTATAACCGGATTGTGGAATAAAAAACAAACTAACTATATAGAGTCTCTTAACAGGGCACAACACTACACACAGTACACACGAGGTTTCGGTCTTGTCTCATCGTGACTCGCGAAGATTAAAACGCATGGAAAGTATTCGGGAGAACTTAATATGCGGCGCGTTTGAGAGCACCTGAAGTTTTCTACACGTTATTGGAATAGCTATTTCAAAATTACTGACGGGTAATTACAGCATTCATACATAAGTGTTTGCTAGAAATGCAGTGTTGATAATAAGCCTTTGTTCCTTGTATTGTGTATTATGTATGTACCTAATAGAAATATGAGACGGTAAAATAAAGATTATATTTTTAGTTACGTCAAATGTATGTAATAGTCTTAAATGGGTTTATAATTTGCGGAATTTGCTTTTGACATTATTTTTAGTGTCGTAATTGTTAATAATTATCAAAATAGCAAAATCTCGAAGTTATTTCAACTTCCTAATCCTTTATTTTTTTTATTACTTTTTTTTGTGTAAGTATTTTGAGATATGTATGACAAATAGGTATATAGATAAAATTAAATTAGCAAATAATTTTAATATACAGGGTTTTCCACGGTAGCCGTTCGTTAGAAGTTTCCGAGGTTAGAAAAAACCTGGAACTCTGAATTTTTGGAATCCGGGGCTATTCAAGATTCTCTTTCATTTTGAAATATTTTCAGCGTCTTACCACTTCCGGTTTTTCCGGAAGTCGCCATAAACTTTCTTATTTTAAATGGAACAGCCTGTATATTATTGGATGATCAGATGCAGAATTTAATTCTGCATCGATTCGCTATGACTTTCCCTATACCTATTTACAACGGTTTTCTTGTTATGTCAATATTTTCTGTTCTAATGTGATTTTTGGATGTAGGGTTATTTGCAACACAGTATCTTTTGCCCATTTTCGATTGGTAATAAACACTTCTAGGGTAGATGGAAGCACAAGAATTACACTTTCGAAATCCACATTGACAATTGATTTGTCGCATACAGGCTGTCCAAAACTGCATGACCAATTACAAAATCTTCAAAGTTGAAAAAGTTCTTTTTTTCAAATGGAACACCCTTTATATTATTGGATGATCAGATGCAGAATTTAATTCTGCATCGATTCGCTATTTACTAAAATCTAATAAAACTACAAAATCGTATCCAGTAAGCATTGATTATAAGAGGAATTAGAACAAGTGACTTGACAGTTGTTGATTTTATGTCAAAGTAGTACAATTCTATTTTGCTAATTCTATGAAATACAGTTAATAATGGAGAATATTGAAGAATATTCGAATAATGATCTGCTAAATTTGAAGCTCGGTTTTTGGAAACCGGGAGTGTAAAGGCAACTCGTAATCACCGAAAGCCAGTAATAGATAATGAAGCTAACGAGGTGAATGTTTTGGCTTATTTTCAAGCTTATCCACGGAGTTCAATTCCAGCAGCAGCGCTGGAATTGGGCATACCAAGAACTTCAATTCATAGGATAGTAAAAAAACACAAAACGCATCCTTTTTGTGAAATAACTGTACAAGGCTTACGCCTTGGTGATGAGGCAAGACGCGTCGCCTTTTGCGAGTTTATGTGCACAAAAATGACAGAAGATCCAAGATTCCTTTATAAAATTATCTGGACTGACAAATCAAAATTCAGCAGGCAAGGAATTATAAATCGTCAAAATATTCACTACTGGGCACAAGATAATCCACACGTCTTAAGGGAGAATAATCACCAGGACCGGTTTAGCTTTAATGTTTTTTGTCTGGTTATGGACAATAGCGTAGCATATCAAGTCTACGATGAAAGTTTAAATGGGGCTAGATATCTAGAGATACTTAGAGTATTTGTTAGTGATTTTTTAAATACTCTACCTCCAGGAGAGAGAGCAAACAGTTGGTATCAACTAGATGGTGCTCCCGCGCACTCCACACTAGCTGTACATCAACAATTGACGTTGATGTTCGAGGATCGGTGATTGGTCCCCACGGACCCTGGAACTGGCCACCCAGATCACCCGATTTGACGCCCTTGGACTTTTACCTGTGGGGTCGCATAAAAGAGCAATTGTACTCTACACCTGTATTAACAAGAGAGGAACCATTGAACCGTGTTCACGATGCGTTCACCAATATAACTCCAGACGAACTTCGGAGATCGGTTTCGCGAGGAGTACATGATAGAGTGATTCAGTGTTTGAACCAAAATGGTGGTCACATAGAACAATTATTGTAGTTATTTCGTTCAATTTATTTTATTTTTTCTTGTCATTATGTTCCTAATTTTTTTGTTTTTCATTTGTTACTACGTTTCAAATTTTCTTATGTTCATGTTTTGTTTCCATTTTCTAATTAAAATGAAACACATACGATGTTTCAGTTTCTGTAAAAAATCACATTAAAACAGAAAATATTGACATAACAAGAAAACCGTTGTAAATAGGTAAAGGGAAAGTCATAGCGAATCGATGCAGAATTAAATTCTGCATCTGATCATCCAATAATATACAGGCTGTTCTATTTAAAATAAGAAAGTTTATGGCGACTTCCGGTATAACCGGAAGTGGTAGGACCCTGAAAATATTTTAGAATGAAAGAGAATCTTGAATAGCCCCGGATTCCAAAAATTCAGAGTTCCAGGTTTTTTCTAACCTCGGAAACTTCTTACGAACGTGGAAAACCCTGTATTCAGTGTGAATTTTTTAACTGGCAAAGTTCATTTACTAGATAACTGTTAGCTGAGCAAAAATTTTGATAATTGAAATATATATTGTTGTAAAAGCTTCCCAATTTTAAAATATTTTAACGCGCACCGAGTGATCGGTAATCTTGTCAGGAATAATAAGATATTTTCTTTAAATGGAACATCCTGTATATAAGTAGCTTAGTGGACCGGAACATCAGCCAAACGACCAGCAGAAGGGTTGACTGCATGCTAAGAAGCAGAGTGGTCTATGCCCAAATGCTAGATAAAAACATCGCCATTAGGACAACTAGAGGGTGCCGTCACGGGAGAGTACTGTCACCATTGGTGTGGAGCTTCGTCGTGGATGATCTCATTGATCTCTGAACGACAACGGAATATGGACGCAGGGGTACGCTGATGACATAGTCATAGTGGCTAGGGTGAAGTTCCCGGGCGTATTGGCAGGCATCATGCGTAATGCACTGCGAAGGGTGGAGGAATGGTGCCTCTCACAAGGACTCTCAGTTAATCCACATAAAACAAAGTTGGTTGCTTTCACCAACATGAGGAAACTCAATGACCTAGGCGGCATTAGACTGTTTGGGCAGGAGCTATAATTAACCAAAGAAGTAAAGTATCTGGGTGTAACCCTCGATGCGAAACTGAAATGATACAATCACCTAGTTAAAACAACGACCAGGGCTACGCAACTATTCTGGCGCTGCAGGAAAGTTGTTGATAAAACCTAGGGACTGAAGCCGATGGTGATCCATTGGCTATAGACGGCTGTGGTGAGACCGGCGATGACTTATGGGGCAGTGGTCTGGTGGAAAAGGACAGAAGTGTCCTCCGCAGTGAAGCTGCTAACCGCTGTCCAGAGACAGACATTGCTGGGAATCGCTGGTCCAATCAACAGCACTTCTTTGAGGGCCATTGTAGGCCTCTCCCTGCTGGAGCTTTATGTGAAGGCGGAGGCTATGAATGCGATCCTTAGACTAAAAACCAACAATTTGTGGCATCCCAACGTTAGGGTTGGAGGGCACACTGATACTACGAGTACGATACTGGATTGCTGCAAATGCCCACGGACAGTATGACACCCAAAAATATCTTCACTGAAAAGGTGAAAATCTCTATACCGAACAGAGACCTGGCATGTAGGGTTATTACTGCTCTTAATGACTGGTTCAAGGACGAATCCAAATCCAGCCAGGGCACAGGAGCCGGTATTTGCGGACCCCGCCCTAATCAAAGGGTGTCCATAAATACATATTTTTGCGCAAAATGCCGCGTTATACTGTGGAGGAGAGGGCTGAGATGATGCGGTGGTATCACGCTGGCAATTCTTTTCAAAGTGTATGCGACGTGTTTGCAGCTAAATACCCCAACAGGCCTATTCCAAATAAAGCCACAATTTTTAAATTGAAAAATAAAACCGACAAACCGGTTTGGTTGAAAATTTAAAAACATCACTTCCAACTCGCAGAATCTCTAATAATACGTCCGTTTTAGTATGTGCTGCAGTTGAAATAAATTCGAATATAAAGTTAAGTGATTTAATTAACCGAGATGCTAATTTGGTAAACAATATTATCTTTATCGATGAATCTTCTTTTCCTTTGGTTAGAAGTTACAACTTATCTGTGACAACATACTGGGCACAGATATTTAGGTTCATCTAGTCAGCAACAGCAAAGAGTAAATGTTTGGGCAGGTTTGTTAAACAACCATATTACTGGGCCTTTTTTTTATCAATGGCAATTTGAAGGCAAATGCATATTTAGAATTACTGAACACCCACATTCTACCTACTGTACAGCAACTTCCCGACATAAATATGCAAAACATCTACTTTCAGCAAGATGGTTGCCCTGCACATAATGCAGTGGCTGTCGGAAACTATTTAAGTGAACAGTTTCCTAACCGGTGAATCGGAACTCATTCTGAAAATATTAAATGGCCGCCACGTTCACCAGATTTATCTCCCCTCGATTTCTTTTACTGGGGTTATTTAAAAGAAATAATTTATGGCAATAAAGATGTTAGACCAGTTAATGTAGAGTAGTTGCGCAATAAAATTGTTCCAACACCAAACAACATTAGCCCAGAAATGTTCGAGAATGTTAGAATGAATTTCTACAACACATTAGGATATTGTTTAGACAAGAATGGGGGCATATTTGAATTTTATGTTTCATGATTCAATGATTTTTAAAAAATTAACGTTTATTTCATCTTAGAATTAATTTTTATTTGTCCTTCTTTAAATTTACTATTTCTTTTTGAGGGTTTGCCCTAAATTCATTAGAAGGTCTTTGATTTCCCTGTCATGAACAAACCCTAATTTTATATTTCTTTATTTATTACTATTACGAATAGAATAGTAACCGAGCTAGTGTTAAAGTTTATTTAATTTATTGTTAAGAGTTACTTTTAAGTTTTAATTTTTTAAAATTATTTACCCAGAAAGAAGTTTCCTTCGTTAAATTTATTATTTCTTTATGAGGGTTTTATTCTTCGTTCATTAGAATTATTTTAATTTTCTTGTCATGAGCAAAGACTATTTTTAAGTACATAATAGATACTATAAATTACTGTTTTACGCTTTCATTACACCTTTTGAGTTTATAAGTACGTGTGTCCAAAGCAATACATATTACAATTTATTCATTTTCATAATAAAAATACAATACGTTTCACGGTCACTAAAAATTAACACATTTCTGCGGGTAGATTTAATAGCAAAGCAACCGCTGCGCTCGCGCCAGTATTCGTTGTGAGCTGAGTGGCTATGACGAATGACTGAATGTAGGGGAATACCTACTGCAGTAAGAAGAATGAGCGGGAGACGCAAATGCGTGGTATTTTACCAGTAAAGCGCCTAGCGAGCCCATTTGGTACCATCCCCCCACAATGAAACGGTAGGACAATTTTCTTCATAAAATGTCTTTTGTTATGTGTGCTCATGTAAGAAACAGTTTTATGTAAAAGAAATTCAAAAATTTTACAAAAAATTAATTCAGGCGTTAATGGGTTAAATAAAGCCATCTGTGATTTTTATTTCTTTTTAGTGTGATACGGAAATGATGAAATAAGAAACACGAAACCAACTTTTAAATATTATATTTATATTGTCATTATTATTTATTTGTTAAAATAAGTACAAAATAAGAATATATTAAAAATAATATTACTACAGATATATTTGACATGGATAATATAATATAATTTTATATTTTATATATCATACAATAATAAAAACTATAAAATAACAAAAAAAGTAAATAGGTTAAAAAAGTCATAATAATAATAATAATAATAAAATCAATAACAAATTTCCTCTTCATTCAATGACTAACAAACAACACACAGCCTTTGGAATTTTCCAAAACATTACGAGAAAATAAAAAAGGAGAAAAAAAAAGATTATTACATATTTATAAATAAAAAGAATAAAATTATATTCGATTTAAACAAATATAAAATATACATTTCAGGTCACATAAGAGAACGGAAAAATATAGAATTTTTCTAAAGCAGTAAAAAAAACATAAATAAGTACGAACAAATTTTAAATTTCGCGCTAAAAAATTTTAATGCCGTAACTGGTATTTTTTGTACTTTTAAAGTTGTAAGATTGTCTCATTAAAGCTGCATGCAGAACATATAATAAATATAATGTGAAGATAGGCGAAAGTACTATTCATTTGGTATTAATTAATTAATTAACATTTGTCGTTCGGGAGTCGAGCTTTTAAAGCTTATACATTTCAAATTCTTTTAGTCCCAAAAATTACAGAATACCACATCAATATTATTAATAATTGCATAATATACATTTATTTTATTTACAATTATACTTTAAATAATATAATAAACTACATGTATTAAAAAGTAGGCAAATGAATGCTACAGGTTTTATACCGGGTGACTTTTTTATTATTTCAGAGAAAAATTTAAATGTTGGAGGGCTTATCACGTTGTGAGTTTTTGCAATAACTTTGAATGAGCTAGTTACCTCCTGTTTGACCCGAAACGGTCGCAACTTTTTATTTTTAAATGAAAATTTTTTATATTTTTCGAATCGGCGTGCTATTTCACGCACGATGAAGCCATCTGCGGATTTTTTCTTTCAAAGTAGGTATGTTTCATATAAATTTGGAAACCGGAACTAATAATTCTAATCTGATGTTTTTTCCATCTGTATTTAGATATTTTTCCTCAAAATTTCAAAACATAGTTTTCCCTTTAAAACTGACGTTTTTCAAAGGTAACTAGGGTGGGTCTTATGGATTTTTTTCTTAAATTTTTGATGCTAAAACGTTTAAAATCCATTAAGCAATAGCGACGCAGTGTTAAAAGCTTTTTATAATTTCAATAATATCTAATTATTCCTAAGCTTATTCAAAATGTCCGCCCTTATGCTTTTACGGATTTGACGTTTATAAGCAAGTATATTCTTGTGTTTTTGTGACAGTCTAAACCATATGTGGGCAACAACCGGCCCGCGGGCCGGATTCGGCCTGCTGTAAGATTTGATCCGGCCCGCGAGACATTTTGAAAAACCCAATTAAAAAAAAAAATATTACACTACTTACTCATACTCACTCTAAAATGATGAAGATCGAGTGATATGGGGTTTGTCGCTTGCTCCTGCGGAATCAAGTGAGCGAGCAAGCCGAGTGGCGGCGATCATCAAAGAGTGAGGCGGCAAACATCAAAGCCTTTGATGTTTGCCACCTCACTGTCAGCGCAACAAAAGATTATTGCTTCTCAAATGTTCTACACTAGACGATTCTAGATCATTCCTTCATTCTGCCTATATAAGCGGGTGGATGGCCCCAACTTTAGATAGGTGATAACTTCGACAAGCGATATCCTAGCGCACTGCTAGTGACGTCAATTTGCTTTGTGGCTTTGTGTGCATCTTGAGTGCTTACTAATTATATTTTGTTATTAAGTTTATCGAAGGAAAAGTAAACGAAAATGATGTCTGGTGGAAAGAAACGAAAAGTAGATGCAGAGGGTCGCCAGTTTCAAGAAAAATGGAATGAGGAATTCTGTTTTATCTTGCACAATGGTAAGCCTATTTGTTTGCTGTGCAATGAATCCATTTCAGTGATGAAAGAATTCAATATAAAGAGGCATTACTCAACTAAGCATCCTATGCTGCACTCACTGACAGGACAAATAAGAAAAGACAAAATCCAGAAGTTACGGCAAATTTGGAAAAACAGCAGCAAATGTTTCATAAACAAAGAACACAACTTCATAATCTTGTGAAAGCCAGTTTTATAGTTAGTTCAAAATTGGCAAAGTAATTAAAACCATTTGCCGAAGGAGAATTTATCAAGGAGTGTATGCTAGAAGTTTGCAGTGTTTTGTGTCCTCAAAAGAAAAATGAATTTGAAAAAATTTTTTTGTCAAAACGAACTGTTGCCCGATGTATAGAAATAATGGCTAATGATATAAAAACAACTTTGACTGACCGTATGGCTGGTTTTTTATTTTCCATAGCATTAGACGAGAGCACTGATTTGTCTGACACAGCTCAACTAGCTATATTTATTCGAGGTGTCGATAAAGAGTTCACTGTTACTGAGGAATTGCTTGCTTTATAGCCGCTAAAAGGAACCACTACAGGAGAGGACATTTTTAATGAAGTTGAAAAGGTATTCACAAGTTTTGGCTTGTCATGGTCAAAATTATTTGGTGTATGCACAGATGATGCACCTTCTATGGTCGGCTTACGTAAAGGTTTCATCGGAATTTTGTATGTAAAAGCAACTGCTTAGAAAAATCGCAAGGAGATTGATTTGTGCGTTTGGCAGTACTTATAAATGCGAACAGTTCTTTTCAATGATGAAAGTTAATAAATCGAAACATCGTACAAAAAAATTCTTTACGTCTTTGTATCAGTGGAATTCATCCAAACATCGATGCATTAGTTTCCCAAATTCAAGCTCAAGTGTCTCATTGATTTCGTTGTCGCTATTTAACTTTCGTAGTTTGTAATAATTCCAAATTTCACGATTTAATTATAATGTTGTACCTATTTTTTTTCATTTAATTTTTTTATGTTAATAAATTGCATTATAATAACATTGTCGCATTATTTCATGTCTGATATCTATCGCTAAAAATTATGAACACTACTTTTAAACGCGACCGGCGAACGTATTTGCACACAAAAGTTTGGCCCACAACATGTCAAAGGTTGCCCATACTTGCTCTAAGGAGAGCAGGAGAATGTCTTATGGCGGACAGGTTGAATAAGCTTAGGAATAATTAGCTATGATAGGTGTCAATTACCTTAAAAATTATAAAAAGTTTTTGAACACTGTGTGTTTATTTCTTAATGGATTCTAAAAGTTTTAGCACCAAAAAGGTTTTAACACGTTGAGTGCCGATCACGCAACTGGTGTGTGATGTGAATTTATACTACGAAGCCAATAACACACATGGTGTGTGCCATGCGCTTTACATTTTAGTGGTACCGTTTGAATGTTGGCTTGACAACCGGTTCAGTTTGTCTGTGTTGGCTTGTAGGGAAGGTTCAAGTCTATCTAATAGTGACTGCGGTTCGGAGTTTTTGCCATTTGTTTTTGTTTTTTTTTTATAGATTATTAAAATAATGGGCGACGAAGCAGTAGCAGGTCCCTCTGAGATAAAAAGGGCAAGAAGGATTCTTAGAATCTTAGAAATCCAGATGCGTTAACGGATGAGGAATTAGCGGCGTATTTAGACGATTCGGATGATAGTTTAGAGGACGTTGACATCGATGCCGTTTCGAGTGACAGCGAATCTTTTCAACCAGATTCCGATTCGGATGATGGTGACGATGTACCAATTGAAGAGGAAGTAGAAAAGGGTCCTCTAGAAGACGCACCAAAAGAAATTCACAATGTCGTGTGGAGCGATCCGCCGTTGCTAAAACGGCAACATCTGTTGTTTACTCAACCGACAGGGTTGCTACAACAGCCTGCAGGTAATCGTCCTGTAGATTATTTTAATCTTCTGGTAACGGATGATTTTTATAATCTTATTACTACCGAGACAAATAATTATGCGGAGGAGGTTTTCTTGGAGTTCGGCTCTTGGGAACAAGCCCGTATTACGCAGTGGAAACCACTAACCAAGGAAGAACTGCGTGTGTTCTTGGGACTTTTCTTGCATTCGGGAACAATACGAATTCAACGGATGCAGGACTACTGGAAGAAACACAGTCTATATAATTTGACCTGTTTTTCTGAGAATATGGCCCGTAACCGTTTCCTGCTTATTCTCAGATGTCTCCACTTCGCAGAAAATGTTGCACCTCATGCCGAGAAGCAAGACAGGCTGCACAAAATACGGCCCGTGCTAGATTATTTTAATAAGAAAATGTTGGAGGTAAAATTATTTTCTATGTAAAATCATAATAAAACCACAAATTATATTTTATAGGTTTACTCTCCACGGCGCGAACTCAGTCTTGACGAGTCCATGGTATCGTGGCGGGGTCGTTTAGTATTCCGCCAATATTTACCAGGAAAACGACACAAATACGGCATAAAAACGTATGTTTTGACGGAGCCTGATGGTCTCACATTAAAGCAATTCGTTTATTCTGGGTCAAAGGATATGACCGGACCTCAGGGGCATGCTTCAACTGTTGTTCTGCTGTTGATGGCTGAACAACTGGACAAAGGCCATAGTTTATATATGGATAATTTCTATAATAGTCATTCCTTAGGAAAGGCGCTGTTACAACGAAAAACGTATTGCACAGGGACGCTTAGGGGCAAGCGCAAAAATAATTGCCAGGAGGTGGTCAAGGCAAAATTACGGAAAGGGGAAGTTATTGAAAAATGTGACGAGGCTAGCGGCATTACAATGGCAAAGTGGCGCGACAAGAGGGAAGTAATATTTATGAGTACGGAACATAGTGCTACCCTTAGGCAAACGGTCACAAAACGAGGCGCGGAAAAAATAAAGCCAGAAGCAATTATTCAGTACAATAAATACATGTCGGGGGTAGATCGTAAAGATCAAATGCTGTCTTACAATGCATGCGACAGGAAAACAATAAGATGGTATAAGAAACTTGGCCTCAATATCTTACAAATTCTTGTTTTGAATGCTTGGTATTTATACCAGCGGTATTCCGGAAGTAGAACCAGTTTCCACAATTTCCGGTTGGCAATCATCGAAGACCTTGTGGTTCCAAAAGCAGCCCCTAGGAAGGATCCGAAACTACCTTCACTGGTCCACTTGCCTTCTCATTTACCAAGGGCATATGGAGGAAAGATAAAACGAAAAGATTGTCGGGTTTGCAGAGCCAAGAAAATTAGAAATGCATCATCATTTTGCTGTCCCTTGTGCCCGGATACCCCTGGTCTTTGTTTGGACACCTGTTTTAGAATTTATCATAATTATTAATTTTTGATATTATATAGTTTAGCACTTTTTGCCTGCATTTGCTCTTTTTTTATACAATTACTTTAATTTTTACATATTATTATTATAAAAGTGTTTTAATAAAATAAATATTTTGTAATAAATTTTGTAAATGTGGTAACACATATGGTGTGTGATTGGCTTCCCAGTAAAAATTTCTTGTAGGAAGCCAATCACACACCATGTGTGTTGTTAATTTTTTTTTTGCTATTTTACCTAAATTACTTTAAAAACAAATAACTGCATCATTTCAAGCAAAAATAAACTTACTTACATTAAAAAAAATTACCCGGCACAGGACAAAGTGACCGAGATTAGATGCGGCAGTCAACGTGTAAAGTGGTTTTAAAGCCACTACATATTAACATTATTTCACCAAAACATAGTAGGATTTTTTCTTTATATTATACAGAGTGTCAAAAAATTAGAGATATATAAAAGACATTTTAAAGTTGTAAAACTCAATTATTTCAAATTGCAGAATTAAATTCTACAGTGATTTGCTGTAACATTCCCTGTACCTTTCTTCAATAGTTTTCTTTAAAATAGTTGTTTTATTTATTAATGCTTTGAAATCGTTAAATAATTTTCAGGCTATGACTTTGACATTACAATAAATTATTGTTTCCAGTAAAAAAAAATGCCGAAAAGTTGCATTGAAAATAAATCCATCTTATTGCATTTCAAAATTCTATGGACAGACGTTTATGTATAAATGTTAAAAATCTGCAGGAGCAGCGGTTATTAAACTGCAGGATGCTTTAAAATACGCTAAAATATTAATTTTATTTTCCTCATTCTAAGGAGCAAGGATATTACAGTTTCTTTAACACTATCAATTTTCTTTTTAAAGTGTTTCAATTTTTCTGAATTTCTTTATAGCTATTGGCTGCAAATAGTATGACATATTAAATTATCGGCAAGTTCTTCTCGCAATTTTTTGCAATTCTTCACGAATATAAAATATATTTAAGATATACAAACTATAATAAATCTTTAATCGTAAAAACCTATCCTTTAATGTATCTTGGTTTTGCGGCATTTGTAATAATAAAATTTTGAATGTAAAAATTAAATCTTTATTTGACGTGAAAATTGTCCAATAATTATATAAAAAATATTGTGCTAGGAAAAACCGTCTGTTCTTCATTGTTCCTTGGTGTACATATAAATTTTAGAAGTTTGTTGAAAGTTCGAAAAATTTCATTTCGAGAGAATACGGGGGTATAGGGAACTATAGTTATAACTGTCATAGAATTTTATGCTGAATTCAAAAATGTAGTAATACATATATAGGGTATTCCATTTAAAATAACAAAGTTCATGGTGACTTCCGGTTAACCGAAAGTGTAAGAAAGAAATATTTTAGAAAGAAAGTAAATACCAAATTATGACGAACCCCAAATTATTAAATCTGAACAGTTTCGAAAACTTCTATATAACTAGCCGCTTCCGTGGGAAACCCTATATGGGTTGAAACTAAATTGCGTTCAATGAGTGATTTTAAAAGATGCTTAAACCCTCTGCATTACTATTAATTCATAGAAGTCTATAACAACAAAATTATTCCATATATTGCGTACTTCTTGACACAACTAGTATAATAATAATAAAGTTAGCTTATATTATGTTCTATTAGACAAAATAAAGGTACTTTATTTGGAATTTTTGCGCCTATTCTATTAGGAGAAAATTCAGTATTTAAAATAGAGATAATTTTTCGTAATACTATTGTAAGGATATTTTAATAATCTAAGTTTATCTTAAATATGTACTAAATGACTATCTCTGGGATGATTCTTATATTCTACAACAACACCTTCTTGATTTGGTTTGACGTCATCCGATTCTATATGCAATTTCTTTTCGACTTTGACATTGGGGAGTAGAACGAGGGAGTCGTGCGGTCCTTTCGCCAGATGCCCGGTTTCCAAACCAACCGTTTGGACTTCCCCAACGAAATGATGGTGGTGAGTCCTCCGAATCTCTTCTGAGATGCTATTTACACCAGCAGGAGTTTCTGGTACATCAATGGCTATGTGATTCCCCTTATAGCTTCCTAGATCTTTCACCAATACAAAAACTAGGCTTTAAAAGATATTCTTACATCAGAATAAATCTTACCTGTATGATCACCCTCCGAA
The DNA here is from genome assembly GCA_949128085.1 of Cetonia aurata. Classification (NCBI taxonomy): domain Eukaryota; kingdom Metazoa; phylum Arthropoda; class Insecta; order Coleoptera; family Scarabaeidae; genus Cetonia; species Cetonia aurata. Next base: position 24,051,708 of record OX421889.1, on the reverse strand, counting down.
CCGAAACCCTTGACATTGTACGTCTTCCCCATGTGTTGTTCCAAGTTCCTATTGATGTCCGAATTCTTCTTGGCGGTGTCTATATCAACAACATAATTGCCCAAACCAAAGTTCCTATGCTTCTCCAGTAAGTCCTGGTCTCGTTTGATGCCCAACATGATCTCCTTAATCGTGGCAACATCTTTATCCTCGCCATTGATGGAATTGAAGAGGGTTATCAGATTTTTCGAACTCACATCTGCTTTGGGATTTTCTAGAGTGCTCACTAGCTGTTGCAGCACATTATTCTCCTGTTTGGCTTCGTTGGTCTCGATGATTTGCTTCAACCGTTGCACCACCTTCATTTTTAACTGTGTCCTTTGCTCCTCTTTCATGTTAGTCGCAGTTGGCCCTGCGTCAGTGCGATCCTTGGGTAGATTCATGAGTTCTTTGACATCGTCATAAGACGAATTGAAAGACGACAACGAACTATTGCCGTATAATATGGCGAATAAATTTGGGGGCAGTTCAGCTGTACTTTCGTCGGTTATATCGCAATCTGTGGTTTGAACTTTGCCACAGGACAAGCAGGTGCAATTCGTGATGATTTGGACACGTTTTTGGATTGTTCTAGGACCGTCTTCATTCTTCTCATCGGCTTTTAAGTTTACCTGAGGAGATTTCTTCCTGATAATCAATTCTTTAATATATGTTTAGTTATTAGTTAAAAATATGGAACAACAATTATTGTCGTTAATATCTATTTTAGGAAATGTCGCTCAATAGAAAAGTCTGTTGTTAGGAAATTTCTAGGGCTGTTGAAAACCGTCTTTATAAAAAACCAGGTACCCGTCCAGTGTATTGGGATTTTTAAATTTAATATATGTATTTAGAACTATAAAATTTCAACAAATTTAACCGCGTTAAAGAAACATGATGTCCCCCTTTTCGGCCATTTTTTTTTTATTATTAGTTAAGTTAGTGACTTTAAAAAATACTTTGTCAAACATTTGGTAATTTTAGAAATTTTTCGTTAATTGTTTGCTGTTTTGGGGCAAGACTTGTAATATATAATAAGAAACGGGTTACGTGAGAAGATATTCTAAAATGAGGACTTCCTTTGAAGAGTTGGAGGAGTTGAGAATCGCAACTTGTAAATGTCTCTATCAATTAGAGAGATTTTTTGTATTTTTGGCCGATTGATAATACCTCAGAGGAAAAAACACTATAACACTGCATAGTGGACACGAGGTTGATACCACGAACGAGATGGACGCTGGCACGGTCAAAACACCTACTGGATTGAGTGACAGAGAGGAAGAAAATAATCTGACGCTAGATGAAGAAGGGGAAACTAGCCACAAAATCAATTCTTCTGAGGAGAAAAATCATGGGGCTATAGAAGTTAGCTTTGAATTTAAGGCGATATAAAAAGCGCTGGCAAATATAACAGCATAAATGCAAGGATTAATGAAGCAAATTCAACTAAGCCCGAAATTCAAAATTGAAAGCTCGAATCGGTTTCTAGTGCTATTCCTCTTTCATTGCTTTTGCTGGTGTGGTGATTTCAACAATAGAATATGCGCCCACCATGGTAGCATTTTTCGCAAAGACAATTATCTTTGCGCATTTTTCTTTTGTCGTTTTATTACGACATGGCAAGCGGTTTCTGGAATCACTATATACGTAGACACATAATTATCTAGCGGGACTGACAATCCATGATTTGTTCGAGCTAGATCTGTGACTGCATTATCGGCTTGCGTTGCTGTCGTCGTGTGGGTTTGAGAGTTTGGCTTGTGTCTCCTAGGGAACGTACATTTAAACTCTTGATTCCCTAAGAGGCGATGGTGGATAAAGCTTGGCATGCACTAGCGATGAATGTGGGTTTGCACTCAGAGTGACGCCTGGTTGGCTGAGCCCGTTTCTAATACTATTCCCCTTTCATTGTTTTGCCGGTATAATGATTCCGATCGTAGACTATGAACTTCGCGATGGTAAAATTTGTCGATTCTAATTGTTATTAGTCATTTTTTCTTTGATGTTTTATCATGTCATGGCAAGCCGTTCCTGGACTCACTACAAACATAGTCCCACGTTCTCGTTTGATATGAACTGTCTAGCGGAACTGACAATCTATGAATTGTCCGACCTAGATCTGTGAAATCGGGTATTTGGTCCGCGGAACGTTTTTGGGTGCCAGAAATCCGGTATCTTTATTGATGTATCTGCCTGAAGTAGTCAGTTTGTTTTACCAACGTGCTTTTATGGTACTTTTATTTTGAATTAAAGAAATATCTAAGAAATTTATATTGGTTTTTCCTATATTTAAAATGGAATTGATTATATATATTGTTACACGCGCTAGTTTGGAATTGTGTTTTCGATGGGCGTCACAGAGGGCGCGGATGGTATACAGCGAAGTTCGGGTAAGAACTACTAGAGGGCGGCATTGTACTCTTTGTATAAAAACGAAACAGAAGATTTCCAACTATCACGAGAAACGTCAAGGTCGGCCGAGAATGTGTCAATTATGGTTGCGAAAGATTTAAATACGGGGGAATCGGGCAAATTGTAGTTTATATTTGTTCAGGCACAATGACAACACAGTAATCGACATAAAATTTGAACAGTTTCTGTTTAAAATATAAATTTGAGATTATATTTTTGTTTCTTTTTAATTTATTTTATTAACATTTTTACAAGGAAATGCCGGTTAAAACCTTTGATAGAAGCCCTCTACGTCCAAACCCACTCCTCCAAATTTACTTGTGATGTGGTGCAGGGCCGATATCGTTGATTTAGCCTTCTGGTAGGCATGTTGGTTAGGATGAAGCGGATTTCTTGCCAGTACTTCATTCCTAAGATATTGATCTAACGCTTTTGCCACTCCTTTGAGAAGTAATTTCCGCTACTGGGTATCATAAGTATTTAAATCATATTACGTTAACTTAAACTCTGCAGCGTTAATTAACATTAACAGTAACAAATAGCAGAATATGGAAATATTTATATCTACAATAGATTATTATAGATTATTACCTCCTTGAACCGGGGTAGGGTTTTCTCTTTGGTTTTCTTGTAAATATGCTATTAAATAAAATTAAAAAAAACAAATATTTTTAAGAGAAAAAAATGCTCTAGCGAATGGTAAACTAAAATTTATAAGTTCTCACTAAAAAAAAAAAAAAAAAGGAGGACAGGCATCATTTGAGAATAATTTAATAATTAAAAAATTAACACAAAATTCTACAATATTAAACATCATTTCCCAAAAATAATATTAACAACAATAAATTGCCGATTCCTTTTTTTAACTTGCGCTGGTTAAACTTACATGATAACATTTGGTATCCACAGGTTGGCAACTATCGCAGTACGGTCCTATAAGTTCTCCAGGCTCTGCTGGTTGCGTCTTGGGTATGCTGTAGCTGTAGCAGGCTCCAACACAGACGTTGTTATCGATTGTCATCGATTCGTAACCGGGCAAAGCAACGACTTGCTTTATGGGTGTTGTTTGGCACCATGAATGCCTTTCTGGATATAACACAATGTTGTGGACCTATAGGTTTAAATAATTTTTAGTTGGAACTGACTTAATGCATTCAGGAAATGATCAAAATTGGAAAAAAAGTATTCTACAACGAATATGATAATATAATGGTATTTGCAAATGTATGTTCACGGAGTTTTATTATTAGAAAAAGAGCTGAAGACCGATATTGGTCTATAATTTTCTATATTAGTTGGATCGTGTCTCTTATGTATCGGCATGACTTTAAATTAGATGGACACTTTCCTTTCTCAAATGATCTGTTTACTATATAAACAAGAGCATCGGCAACCTCTGTACCAACCGGCTTCAACAAATAGTTACTAATCGCATCCAATCCGCAAGATTTTTTATTCTTTAAACTATGTATACAAGCAAACACGTCAAAACAACAAACTAGTCCAAAAAAAAGAAGGATTCATTGGATTACGGTTAATTTCTTTGGTTAAAGTAAACAATAAGAGATTATGCAAATGTTGTCTTCAAAAGTGGAGAGCAATCATTGGGTCATTTATCTAAGATCTTATTTTTGTGCATATTTTGTGAAAATCATTTTGGTAATAATAATCCTACTGATACAACTAACGGAATGCATTTAGATGTTTGAAATTAATATTTACTTTGGATGAACAATAAGCAAGTATCACGAAAATTGACAAAACAGATGTATAAAACGATAGTAAGACCAGTAGTACTATTCGGTAGCGAGGTATGGACAATGGGAACGACAGAAATTAATCTACTAGCCAGATGGGAGAGGAAAGTGCTAAGGAAGACCTATGGAGGAAAGAAGATTAATGGAGAATGGGAACGAAGGACCAACAAAGAACTGGAGGAACTATTCGACGAACCAAATATTGTTGCAAACCATTGACAAAGAATCAGATGGTTGGGACACATGTGGAGAATGCCGGCTACTCGAATACCGAGAACATTGTGGGACTACAAACTGGCGGGATATAGAAGGCGAGGAAGACCGAAAAGAAGGTGGAGGGAGGAGGTTCAGAGAGACCTAAATTTGATTGGAGTGCGGGACTGGAAGAGGAGAGCAGCAGACAGAACCGAATGGAGAGGAGTTATTAACCAAGCCATGGGCCTTCTAGGCCTTTAGTGCTACTATATATATATATGTATATATATTTACTTTGGATGAAATGATTGTATAATCTGTTATTATTAATTTTAACGAAATATATTAATGATTATCCTATTACCATCCAATGCAATTAACCGAAATGCATTCATTTGTGATTAATTTATTTTCTGACACATCTAATTAAATACTGCTATTATAGGCAGTCTATGGAAATTTAACGAATATTTGCACCTTTATTATCATTCTAATATTTAACTTCAAACGATTAAAACAAACAAAAAAAATGAAAAAATAGAAAAAAAGCATGGGCTCCGTCGAGATTCCAACCATTGTCCTACCGCACACTCTATCTCGTATTCGAGTGTATTTAAGTGAAACTATTAACCGCTGTAAACTTCAATAAATCGTAAAAAATAAACGCCTGGCCACCTATGGCTAATATTTTACAAAAGTACTCCAAGTGGTCCCCACTACCAACTGACAAAGCCGGGATCAAAACTGGAGTTAACATCTGTCGATCTTTGCTTGTTAGTAGGAATCATCTTCATGTAGCAACAAACATCTATAGAAAATGGAGTTCAACACCGCCGATACCCAATACAGACTGTGTATAATAGAATGACAAAACCGCATGCCACATCCTATGTGAATGTGAGGCTCTCGGCGCAAAAAGAGGCCTAAAAGGAACCCAAAAAGGATTATTTTGACCGACCAGACAGAAACCTGTACAAATAGGACACCAGGATACCGGACCAGCTGGCATAATTTAATGGGTGAAGGAAATGGGAGATATAATACAAAAAGCTAAGAGTCTGCTTTCTGGAGACTTTATGTTAGACGGCTCTCACAATAAAAAGAAGGCCACCAGAAACACACGAAGATCGTTAAGGATGTGTTATTGAACCTCTAGCCAAAATAATAACAGTAATTTAACCGTTTGGAGGTAACAAATGACAAATTTCATTTCGATATTGAAAGAACTACACAAAGAATAAGTTAAACCTATGGATCCCAGGATATTTTGATTTAATGTTTAAGTTTTATTTTGCCAACAGAGTAAAAGGTGTATCTGATTAGAGGTATTCCAAAACTGCTTAAATTAAGCATAAGTTATCTTATATAAACAACATCCCATTGTATTGTTATTCTACAAGAGATATTCTCTGGATCAAATCTTTCTGAATCCTATGTAATTGAACAAAATAGTGTGAGGTAGGTACCAGGGTTGGGCATCATTCAATAATTCTTTATTCAGACAATTACTTGAATGAAATTTTCATCTGTTATTCTTTATTCCGTATTAAGTTATTTGGGAGAGCAGAAGAAACTCCCGTGCACCTTCTTGCCGACTGCCCGGCAGTGGAGAGGGAGAGACGGAGCTGTCTAGGGGTCGCTCGTTTGGACGAACCCAGTATAAGCAAATTAACTCTCGACCAACTTGCGGACCTGTTTGTTCGAGTACAACCTGGTCGAGAGGGTTAAGACATCATGGGGGCACAATAGGTCTTAAGGCCGAGTTGTCTTACGGGGTTAAACCTGCCCATGAAAGCCAAAAAAACAAAAACAAGTTATTGTTGAATAAAACTATGGGAAATCATTTGAATGAAGAATTATTTCAATAAAACGTTATTTGAATCAAGCATTGTTGGAATGATTCTTTCACCAAATAAATCGTTATTCAAATAATTTATTACTGAATAACACCGAAATAAATTTAGATTAGGTATATGCCTACAAGTTTGTGCGATTTTCACTGTCACAGCATTCGGACTTTTATACGCATTGCCAAGTATACGCGTGCATTTTCTTTTTTATCTCCAACGAGCGGAGATTTTGTATTTGTACAAATATGAAAACAGCTAAGCCTAAATTTTTTTTTCTACTATTCGGGGAGAGAATGCCCGTTGGGGTACCTCCTTGCCGAGTACTGGGATAGACCTATGTCTATCCTTTACCTGAATTTAATCAAGGAACTTTTTATCCACTTTTTACATTTCAAGTGATCTTTCCTACTATACTAATCGTCATTTAGTTTTGACACAGGTTCATTCATTGATTTTGAAGTTAAGATAAACAGAAAATTCTCTCACAGTCCCAAATATTCTTCAAAAATGGCGGGTAATCATGTACAAATTATCGCTAATGTTAGGAAGTACATCGGTAAGACGACATGCCAGTAATAATTATATCCGCCGACATCTTCGACATTAATCTAGATTTACATGCTGTCGTTTCTGAAGTCGATAAACAAACCTTCAAACTTATAAAAATTACACTTATCTTTTTAGACACACAACTTTAAGCTCTTTAAAAATTGGCGGGCAATATTTATATAAAATCCGCTGATGTTAGAAAGTGTACCAGTAACACGACATGGCAGTAATAATTATATCCGCCGATATCTTCGGCATCCCTCAAGATTTACCTATTATCGTTTTTGAAACCGATAATCAAACTCTTAAACTTATAAAAATCATGTTTATTTTTTTTGCCACAACTTCCAATGTCCTTCAAAAATGGCGGGTAGTATTTATATAAAAATTTCTGCTAATGTTAGGAAGTGTAGGTACTACCAGTAAGACGACATGGCAGTAATAATTATAACCGTCAACATCTTCGACGTCCCTCAAGATTTACGAGTTGTCATTTCTGAAGTCGATGCACAAACCCTTAAACTTATAAAAATCGCATTTATTTTTTCTCCCACAACCCCCAATGTTCTTCAAAACTGGCAGGTTATATTTATGTATCCTGTGATGGGTGGAGACTGTGGCTTGAAAACTATAACAAAATTCAAAAGAAAAAGTTAAAAAATCCCTTACCACAAAAATTAAAGATACAAATCTAAATACGTATTTCGGCAACTAAGTTGCCATCTTCAGTAGAAAAACAAGTGAAGAGCAGTGTTAAACGTAGTGTTTTCGGCTAAGGTAAACCTTGGAAGATATGCTCTTCACCAAATCACTAGTGGAATAACACTCTTTCTACTGAAGATGGCAACTTAGTTGCCGAAATACGTATTTGGATTTGTATCTTTAATTTTTGTGGTAAGGGATTTTTTCACTTTTTCTTTTGAATTTTGTTATATTTATGTATATAAAAATTTCCGCTAATGTCAGGATGTGTACCAGTAATAATTATATCCGCCGATATCTTGGACATCCTTCAAGATTTACGTATTGTCGTTCTAGAAACCGATAATCAAACTCTCAAACTTATGAAAATCACATTTATTTTGTTTTCCACAACTTCATGTTCTTCAAAAATGGCGGCAAACGAATTTCCTATAAGTTTGAGAATTTGTTTATGATTTATATGGGTTCTTCATAACTGTTTAGAGAACCGAAACCGTTATCATAACTGTTTTGAACCCCTGTACCTAGGTATTTTTTTAAATCCAGTGTTTACTTCGTACAAATAATCTAACATACACAAGTACATAAACAAACTCACACCTTCTCTTTGTTGTTAGTATCTATTATACACGAAGGAATTACTCCAATCAGAAAATCATCACAAATGAAGGTAGTTATTTGAATAACAGTAATTATTTGAATGAAGAATAATTATCCAAATCCAGTAATTGGGTTTTGGAACCTTTGGTGTAACAATAACTATCACACTGACAAAAGTCAATGCTAGGTTTTTCCACTATCACCAAACAACAATGCACAATAGATTAGATAAAAAAGAATACTTTGATAGGGTTAGTAATTTAATTACGGATGGACCGTATGTCCAGCTTAAAACTAATCCCTTACCAAAGATGATCCGGGACGTAAAATCGGTGTTTAAAGCATGCAAAAATATCATTACTACCCCTATCAAAAACAAACTTTCTAGGTCCAATCCTACGATACCCAAACTCTATTGTTTACCTAAAATTCACAAGCCGGGAAAAACCATGAGACCGATTGTTTCAGCTATAAATAGCCCAACATATAATTTGGCTAAATGGTTGACAAATGAGTTTGGACATCTAGCGATCAAACCACATTGCGTAAAAAACAGCGTAGAATTTATCAAACAGGTTAAAGACTTGAAGTTAACAGAAGGCGAAGTATTAGTCTCGTTTGATGTCAGCTCACTTTTTCCGAGCGTTCCGATTCCAAAAACGTTAGATTATCTAAAAGAATTGCTTCAATCAAACGGATTTAGTGATGAAGTTGTTAAAGAGTACGTCTCTTTAACTAAGCTCTGCATGGAACAGAATTGTTTCCAATTTCAAGGCAGTTTTTTTTGGGCAACGTGAAGGTACGGCAATGGGGAATCCATTGTCACCCTTCTTGGCGGATCTCTTCATGAGTCGGTTTGAGACAGAAGCAAAAGAACAATTTGAATACTTCCCCCGTGTTTGGTTAAGATACGTAGATGACATTTTCGCAATTTTCAATACAAAAAGAGCAAACATTGAAGAATTTATTGATAAATTAAACGGCAAATTCCCTTCTGTTAATTTCACGTATGAGCTGGAGAATAATAAATCACTCCCGTTCCTGGATGTGTTAGTGTTGAGAAACGGAACGCATGGCTTAGAATTCGACGTGTATAGAAAACCAACGGCAACGTATAGGTATATCCATAACGACTCTCACCATTGTCCTCAACATAAAACAGCCAGTTTTAATTTCTTAGTAAACAGATTATTAAATTTCCCTTTAAGTACAGAACGGTTTGAAAAGGAGAAGAGAGTGATTAAGGAGATAGCTAGTGTTAATGGTTACGATGCGCAGCTAGTAGATAAGTTAATTAATAAAATTAAATTTAAAAAATTAATTCAGGACACAAGTTGTTTAGCGACCGAGGTAGAGAAACCTAAAATGTTATCTATACCGTATGAACCAAGAATTACGCGCGGTTTAAGTAAGATTTTTAAAAAGGTTAACATCAGTTTAGTGTATAATTCAGGAAACAAACTGCAAAGAATTCTTGGAAACCCTAAAGATACTATAGAAACATTAGCAAAATCAGGGATATATGCTATTAGTTGTAAAGATTGTAATTTAGAATATGTTGGGCAAACAAAACGATCAATTTTAACGAGATTTAAAGAACACATGGCACATTTAAAGTATGGACGTTTAGAAAAATCAAGCGTTGCCCACCACGCTTTCAACAACAATCATAGAATTAGCCTAGAAAATTTGAAATTACTAAAGATTGTAAACAAGAGTTATAAATTAGATGCGTATGAAAGTGTAGAAATCGCCAAACGCAAAGTCAATATGAATGCCGACAATGGGCCAATTCCAGAAAGTGTATTGTATAGATTACTAGACGGGTAAGTGCCTAGTATAACACTTGTTTGCACAGATGTTTCCTTATATAGTCATTCTACCGACCTTTCTTAAGATCGTATACTTTTACGACATCGGTAATTAGAGTAACTCTTGGAACCGACGAATTTTTAACGGAGGGTTGGCTCGCATCCCCTCCCCGTTAAAAATGCGCCTGTACAGGAACGTTGTTGTATATATTATCGTAGTTTTAATAATTTTACTTTACTATTAATCATCTCCTGATGATGCTAACTTGGTTAGCGAAACGCGCGTCGAGAGATTGTGCATTGTTGTTTGGTGATAGTGGAAAAACCTAGCATTGACTTTTGTCAGTGTGATAGTTAATTATCCAAATGATTATTTGAATAATGAATGAAATAAATGTTACCATTCATTATTGAATAATGGAATAATGAATAAGAAGTTATCTATCATTTCTGAATAAGAATTATTAATCTGAATAAATTTTGCCCAACCCTGGTAGGTACACTATGATGGTTTATTATGTTTAGAGAAGTGCCACAAAGTTTAAGTCCACTGAAGATATTACATATGAGACATTGCCGTTTTGGTATCTGTTGGCGATAACGAATAATGTATTTCATTCCAAATGTTTTTGTTTTATTTACTAGAAGATAAAACACTTTGGAAAAGTAAACGAAAGCAGCATTACACATCAGCATTCCACTTTGACATATTACTCCCTAATAAGTTTCTGATACTTCTCTTAAGGTTTTGCAATATCCCAACAAGCCTCTGGAATCATAATCTCTTACCTTATGCTCCCTATCGCTGAGTGTAGGCGATATCCAGCTTAATAGGCACACTATTGCGACGTTCAACATGGTATTTTGACTCCCTAGAAAAGAACGCACAATATCAAGACATAATTCACATCATCTAACAATCAATAAGTCAACACTCCCACACGCGTATAATAAGTTCAAAAAAATTAATTTGAATTTAAAATAACGTCTTTTGGCAGAGCTGTAACGTGTTTACTATACAATACGGTACTAATCGCATAACACAACTTAATTGCTTACTATTAATGCGGAACATCTGCGTAAATTCGCTATACTAACAAGAACTAATCGGTTGTTTTTGACGAGTATTTTTAATTCCGTGCACACTATCGCAAGAATTTTCGATATAAAATGTGATGAGGTCAGATAATGGGTGTCGGTGTATTTCTTTTTATTAGGCGAGAGTTTATGCGCCTTATTATAGAGGAGATTTGAGCGTAAAGTTGTTTGGATTTGGTAAATGAGACCATTAAACGGATAACAGTAAAAATGAGAGTATAATAAAGTATTAGCTAATTGTCGCATTATGGTTATGATGTTACTTATAATTAGACGAAGAAAAAGAATGAACCGGTTCATAGTTTAGACGTTCGTGTTTCTTTGATAATTACTTTTATGTTAAGTGAATATACTGGGAGGTGAAATAAAAGCCTAGTCCATTCATCAGGGGAATAATTCAGTAGTGATAATTAACAATATTTCCTAGCAGAATTCTTGGATTAGCAGACTTGTTTGGGAGTATTTTAAAATTTCTTCATCAGAAATTTTGTAGACTTCAATATTAAGTATACAGGCTGTCTGTAAAAGGTCTTTACACACGCCTACCACATATTCCTTAGACCAAAACAAGCCGACTTAAGTAAACTTATCTTAGTCCAAAGTCGCTTACTTTGGGCGCTATACGGCCTTAAAGTTAGAATTTTGAAATCGTTTTTTTATTATAAATTCAAAAGGGCTTATGCGATTTTAATAAAATTTGGCATGGTCAGTTGCTATTATTGGGCGAATGTTTTGAGAAAATTTCAAGAAAATACTAATACCGGAAGTGAATGAAACACGCATGACCATTACGAAAATTAACATAATTTTTTTTGCTGTCTATAGTAGAGACACGAAATAATTTTTATTTGATAAAGTATTCAAAAGCGATCAAATTATGTCTCTTGTAAAATGTTCTTATTTTTATTCGTTTTCGAGGAAAACGGAAAAAAGTGCTTATGGTCGTATGGTCGAAAAAAGCAAAAAGTAATCCAGTCGCCTATGATTTCTATCATAAACAAATGAATTTCGCATGACTAAATCTACTGCTCAAATAAAGACCACAGGAAAACGAATAGGCTTAGTAAAAGTTCACGGTTTCGAAGATTCTGGGTAACTTATTTACTACAAAAACGGCACTCTTTACAAGAATTGATTACTCTAATGGTTTTTGCGAAATTTGTATTTTAATAATTCGCATCAGGTTATTTTACACAAAAATTATTAACAAAATTAAATAACCGAAACATGAACACAAATAATAAATATGTCACAAAACTGTTGAAAGTGTTCTCCATTTACACGCATACAAAGATTTATACGACGAAGGAAATTAAACTGTACTCTTTGCAAAATTTCTCCATCACCTCTAAGGTCACTTATGGCATGTTGAATACGTTGCCATAGTTGTGCTTCATTAGCCACAGGTGTCTTGTAAACCACGGACTTAAGATGTCCCCATACAAAAAAATCAGCGGGAGTTAAGTCTGGAGAACGTGGTGGCCAATTTACAGGAGCGTCATTACCTCTACCTATCCATTTGTTTGGGTATACTTGATTTAGGTAGTTTCGAACATCTACTGAAAAATGTGGTGGAGCTTCATCGTGCATGTACCACATATCTCTCCGAAGTTGTAGAGGTAAATCGTCTAACAAATCTGGCAATGTATTTTGTAAAAATTGCAAGTAGATGTCTCCCGTTAATCTTTGTGGAAGAATAACAGGACCAACAATAAAATTGCCAATTATTCCAATCCACACATTAAGTTTGAATTTGTGTTGAACATGATTTATCTTTATGGCATGCGGGTTTTCAACTGCATAAACGTGTTCGTTATGGAAATTAGTGACCCCTCTTCTTGTGAAACAAGCTTCATCCGTAAACAAAATAGTGTTGCCAAAGTTTAAATCTGCTTCTCTTTGCCCATTAACAAAGCGACAAAAACCCAGGCGCATTTCGGGATCATGTTCTAAAAGATCTTGAACTGCTATTTTATGGTATGGATATAGCAACTGTTCTCTAATTACTGCGTGAACGACATCTTTACATACTCCTACTTCCCTACCTATTCGTCTAGTACTTATTTCTGGATCTTCTTCAACACGTTCTAAAATTGCTTCTTCAACTTCAGGAACCCTTACAAAACGCTGCCTTCCATAATCAGCGGTTGCAGGAGCAAAGCGACCGGTCTCCCGAAGACGTCGCTCAACGGCAGCAAACGTTGGGTGACTTGGTATTCGACGATTTGGAAACCTTTCAGAATACACCCTAACACACTCTCGAGTCTTTCCTTCACAAAATCCAAATACCAATAGCATATCGGTATATTCTGCATTGGTGTATTGTAAGGCCATGATAAATCACGAAAAGTTCAGCTTTAAGGTATTTTAGATTTGACACTATTATTATTTAGCCATGCGAAATTCATTTGTTGATGATAGAAATCATAGGCGACTGAATTACTTTAAGCTTTTTTCGAACGCACGACCATAAGCACTTTCTTTCGTTTTTCTGGAAAACGAATAAAAATAAGAAAATTTTACAAGAGACATAATTTGATCGCTTTTGAATACTCTATCGAATAAAAATTATTTCGTGTCTCTACTATAGACAGCAAAAAAAAATATGTTAATTTTCATAATGGTCATGCGTGTTTCATTCCCTTCCGGTATTAGTATTAATTACAATTTAAAAAATATAGTACAGTACAATTGTCAAATTTTGATAGATTTCAAAGTTCAGTAAAATTTACACGTTTCTGTGTATAGAAATTAGGGTGTAATTGAAAAGACTGTACCACAAGCAAATCCGCTTATTTATTGATGTCATTATAATTTTGTTAAACATTGCTAAGTGTATAAGTGGCACTACTTATTATAACAAAAATCCAAAAGAAAAAGTGAAAAAATCCCTTACCACAAAAATTAAAGATACAAATCTAAATACGTATTTCGGCAACTAATTACTTATCGTCGGATAATGTTTACCTGGTACAAGAAAATTAATTGTTTGTAACAGGTAATCGGATTATAAAAATGTGCCTTAAGTATAGGATTAAGTTTAGTTCTACACAACCCTATACGGTAATTACCTCATTTATGTGTAAATTAGCTATTTGGCTTTGTAAATTCAAGTTTAGCTGCCAATATTTGCCTATTCAAAACATATAAAAGAAAACCCCACATGGAGAAAAATGACATTGCAAATCCAACAAAAAAAGTATTGTCTTTACATTGCAATCGGTTCAAAAATAAATTGGTATTGCAGTAAAGTTTTGTAAGTATATTCCAAAACTTTTGTTTTGTTCCACCAACAACACTTTGTTATTGTTATTGTTATTGTTATTGTTATTGTTATTGTTATTGTTATTGTTATTGTTATGAAACGTGGAATTACTGTACACATTTACACTGACGGAACAAGTATCTTGAGCATGTATTGTTATGCCAGGCAAATTCTTCGTAACAAAGTTTTGCTGAGTTATGTTATTGGCTTTAATGGTAGACTCTTGTGATTGAGAATCATTCGATGATATAACTCTAGAATGACCAGATGTACTTGGCCCTGATAAAATGTGCGCTACAGCCACTTTACTTTTCATAGATGTTTCGATGTAACCCTCAGCTACCGCAGATGACTTCCATCCACCATGACGTTTTATAGTCAGCAAATCACTGCCTGCGTCTGCTAAGTGTGTAGCACTAGAACGTCTGAAGCAATGTCCAGTATAAAGCTCTGAATTGGGCAATTTTAGAAAATCAGCTATTAATTTAGGCATTTTGCCAATCGTATTAATTCCAATCGGGCACGATATACAATAACCATTGCGATATGTAAGGAAGAATCTTGAATGATTAATATTGTTTAATTAAAGTAATCCATCTTTCATCCGTAATTGCAAAAACTCTTACGATATTATTTTTTGTTTTAGGTACTGTCACCAAAATAATATCACTCTTAAATTCTAAATCATGTATGGACATATTTGTTAATTCATCTCGTCTACAGGCACCTGTGTAACCCATTATGAAAACGATCTAAAATTAAATCCATTACATAAAAAATTACATTTTGCAAATAATATCGTACCTTTATTGCTAAATACAATGCGTCAGAACCTTCTTCTATAAATTTATTAATATCTTCAATGCATAAAATTCTAGATTTCTTAGCCTCGTATCCCTCAGAGAATCGTTTTGGAATACATAGACCATAAGGTAGAAGATTTCTTATTTTTACCTTGTAATTCAAAATATGCCAATAAAATGTTTTCAGATATTGTGTTGACATTATTCTGTACAGCCCATAGTTCAAATTGATGGTAGCATTTTTCATATACTGCTTTTGATTTTTTCGGTAATAAATTTATGACGGCGTTATCCGCAATTTCACGCAGTTGTGGTGGCGTACAAGATAAATTTGTCTCAGTATCACTCATTTTTTTACAGTTTACAGAGACTATATTATGAAATATATTGTTTAAACAATTTAAATAGCCGAATTTGAATTTTGAATTCGTCAAATGTCAATCGTATGTCAATGTGACCAACTTCATATAAAAATAAAACTCAACATTTTTAATGAGATTTTTATTAAGTGTTTATTATCAATTTATAATGCAAAATAGAAAAAATAGTATAAAGGACTCGTTTCATAAGGCTTTTTGTCGCACTCGTTCATTAGAAAACTCGCCTGCGGCTTGTTTTCTAAACTTGAACTCGTGCGACAAAATCATGCCTTATGAAACTCGTACTTTAATATACTATTCTAGCTCGGCATATGAATGAAATTCCTAACTTAATTCGTAAAAGAGCTATGAAAGGCTGGGGCACTATCACAGGACGCTGTATAATAATAAAAGGAATTCCTGTTTGCAACCAATTTTCGTGGTAATAGATAATTTATGTGACTTTTATCGTATCTCTTATTACCATGTGACGTCGTCATAGAGTAGATGATACTGATATCCGCTCTAAGTGGATCGTGACTTTCACTTTTATTTATATGCACCAAGGTAAATTATATGCACCAACGGCATCATAAAGACTAGATATTTATTACTACGACGAAAGCTCCAGTCTGGTATTTAGAAATATCCCATTCTACACCACAGCTGTCCGCTTTCTATAGAATCGACGTGGCAGTCGGTTTCATGAATGAATGAACATGTAAGTCGAAGACCTCGACGCCTACGATATTTCACCCGTCCAGAGACGGATCTAGGACATTGATTACACATACACTACTTGCCAATGTAGTTAGAGCAGTTAGTAAATTACTGGGAAGATAAAAAACAACAGCAATAGTACAAAACAGTAGAAAAAAGTTTGTGTTCAGGAATAAAAACATACACAAAAAAGAAGAAAAGACATTCTGCAGTGAGAGAAGAAGATGCGTTGAATTAACAAAAATCGCTTTGTTACGATCACGCTTGTTGAATTTACCGAAAAGTTTGTCATACCAACAAAAATAGAGCATGAACTAAAAATGTTTGTTAACATTTTTTTGTTGAATTAACAAGTTGAAAACGTTAAACAAGAAACTAAACAAATGAGATGCATCCTGTTAACCAATTGTGGTTGTTCCCTAAACTAAATTAAAATTGTTGAAAGGAAAATGTATATGCCATTGTTTTAACAAAACACAAATTCAATAGAAACAAGAAGAATAGTCTTTTTTACAAAGTACTTATGTTTACATTAACTCTGTGGAGTTATTGTATCTACCACTAACATATCCTTGAATTGCTCGAATTCTATTGGCTATACTACCCACGTGCTGAACAGCTGCTATGCAACACGTGCAAATGCGTCTAAAAATACACATTTTGGTTTTATTCGTTTCTCATTAGATTAGATGTTTCATCGTGCACCGTGTAGTGAGTTGTTAGCAAATTAAATAGTACATATCAGTTATGGCAGATGAAACTATCGCAAACCTATTAAAAGAGTGTCAGTTGGATGATATTATTCCTGTGTTTAAAGCTAAATAATCATTTGTTTATATTATAGCAGGAAACAAGTTATAAAATGAAATTGAACAATAACAAGCCAAGCATTTTTTTCAGCTACACGAATAAGGAGTTACTAGAGCTGTTAAAACAAACAGAAAAGTATTAAAAACAACTGAGTGCTCCTTTTGTGATTTTAAACTTGTTTTGAAGTGTTATATTTAGTTGCATTATAGAAATGGCACACACTTTATTAAACGCAATCGCACCCCATTAATTAATTGTTGGTAGCTATAGTGTTGATTTCGAATATTTAATCCTCTAAACCAGAGCTGTCCAACATGAGGCCCGCTACGATATTTTTTTTATGTTTTTTTTTTTAGTTGCAAATGAATTGAAAGCTTATTTTATCACAATGTTTAACTATGTAAAGACACAATCAATTTAGTATCTATTAAATTAATGTTACACCGGTGCTGTGTCTATTCTTCACCTACGAAAATACCAGCAATTTTTTGTTTGATATTAATTTAAAAAGTATTTAAAATGTTAAAACAATACGCAGCATTGACCAGTTATGTTTTATAGGCACATATGTACATGTAGTGTATTTATTTTTACTCTTTATTATGTTGTTGATGCGTTGTATATGAGACATGTAAAGCCGATGTTTAAATAATTTTTCAGATTCACGGGTTTTGCTCCAGTTCTATATTATAACTTCACTAATACCACCAACGTTAAGAATAGCTAGAAAAAAAGGGTCAAGATTGGAAACCGTCTACAGCCGAATCCCGTGAAAGTTTTATATTATTCTGTGTGAAACAATATGTTTGAATGTGGTATAAATATTGATAAAATAATAAACTTTAAAAATTTGATATCTTCTTTTAGTCTAAAATCCTGCTTTAATTGCCAATGCACTTGGAAGGAAAGATAAGTGTTTATTTCGCAATACGGAAAACAATCCTATATGGCCAGAGCCGCTGATTTATAATGGAAATAGTGATCCTACTTGGGTCTGGTATGAAGGTATTTTTTTTTTCAAAATATAGGGATTTGAAGCAATTTTATACTTTCAGGTATAACTGCTCGCAAAATTTTGCTGGAAATTATGATATTGCACATAGCTTTATTTCAATGTAACTACTATATGATTGTATAATTATCTGTTTACGTGTATAGAAACTGCAAAAAACTATGGTTTTATTTTTATATAAAATTATTCGTAATATCATAATTTTTCGTAAACTTTATATGGAGTAGTTTTACTTGTAGGAATACAATTGATCAAATTACTGTATTTCAGAACAACAACAAAAAATTAGGTTTGATTCAAGCACAGGCAGTTGAACTGACATTTCAATGTTGTTAAAGCAACACTTCGTTTCGGTTAATTCAACAAAATCACCACGTTTAACCGAATGAAATTATATGTTGGAGCAACAAACTCTCATGCTTACATTAACGAAAGTATTTCATTGTGTTTACAAATTGTTTGGTTAGTTTCACCAAAAAAATTGTTGCTCGCAACAAATTTGTTTTGTTAAACCAACAATTTCATTTTGTTAACTTAACGACAATAGCATGTCTAATGAAAGAAGAACAAATGTTGGATTAATCATTCGAGATTGTTAAATCAACGCTCTGATGAGGTTGTACAAACAAAACAGTTTTGTAAGTACAACCAAAAGAAAAAATTCAACATAACAAGCGTGTTTGCTTAGATTAACCTATTCCATTCAGTTGATTTAACATGTGCAATATTTTTACATTAACCAAAATTTGTTGACAGAAGTCATTTATTTAATTTAAACGCAAAATTAGGTAGACTGTATTTAAACTAAATTTTTGGTTGAATTAACCAAATGTTGGTTGATTCAACACATCTTGTTTTCTCAGTGTACTTGCCAATGAAGTTAGATCAGTTAGTAAATTACTGCGAACATAAATAAAAACAACAATAGTACAAAAAAAGTAAAAAAAGTCTGTGTTCAGGAATAAAAACATAAACAAATAAGAAGAAAAGACATTCTGGATACAAAAGGTATCCGATCTTTGCCAACACTTCAACTTCCAAAAAGCGATTATTTTTTTTTATAATTTCTAGAAATAATCGCTTAAAGTTTTAATGTGTAATCGATTGATTGAATTAACATTCGTCATATTATAAAATTTCCTAAATTACATTTTCATAGAACTATACTTCTTAATCCGTTCTGTATCGAAACAAAAACAAACTTGGATTCCCCTATTGATATATAACATTTTTTCCTTGATCCGTCTCTGTACTTTCGGTCTGTATTGACGCGAATCAGGTATCTTACCCCCCTTCGTACGCCTCTGCCGACCTGAGCTGGTGAGATAACGAGATATATTATAGAAGACACATTTTTTTCCTGCGCGCGGTCAATAACATCTTTCATGCGTAGGCAGGATCCATTCATGATTAGGGAGCTTGCCTTTTCGGGCTCAACGGGAAGGACGGTCACGAATGAAATGTGAGGACGAGCAATCTCGGGCACGTGTGAAGGAGGCGGGACCAGTTTCTGTCCGATTGAGATAATAGGAAATGTGTGGGTTGAGAGCAGGGCCGTTAGCTGGATTGATTTCTTGTTTCTGTCGAGTATCTTTTGTTTCGTCCAACGAATGACGTAATACTAGGAGATTTATTAATAGTGGATTAAACTGGTGTGCGAAGTAAAATGTTTTTTTTTTCTGCTCGCTGTATAAAGTTCAAACGATGGTTTTTAACTAAATTTGGTGTACTATTTAACGTAAGAAAACTGGGCTTTCCCAGGCGTAAAAATTCATTACACCCTCAAAAAAGTACATAGGGAATTATTACTATAATATTGCAGTTGAAAAGATGTAGTTATAGTTACTACAATTATAAAAGTCAGTCCTAATCCGTTCTCGTACAGCTTTACTACTACATTATTGTGTCTAACATTGTGTAGTATATTTTAACAGTAGGTACAACGATATGAATTTGTAATATATTTTTGTTTTAAAGTACCGTAGCATGAAATACTACAAATTATTAGAAAATCTATTACAATGTATAAACACTTTGTTCACAATAGTATGCCAAACTTTCTTGTATTAAATAGTCGAATATAATGTAGTCGAATTTAGTACAATTAGGTTGGAAAATTCAAAATAATGTAACACTTTCATATATACATTATATTAATTATTGTAGGTATCTAATATACCTATAGGAGTAGGATTAACTTGTTTATTAATATCTGTTTCATTGGAATCTTATTAAATTAGATATCCCAACGCGTTTTTACTATATTGATTATTGATACAAATATAAATTATGTGCGGAATTGCGGAAACAAAGGTGAATACTGAATAAAAGCAAACAAAAATGTGTTTTGATCCTCGCAGTGCCAGCAATCATCCCGCCAATACGATATTTTATATTGGTCGGTAATAAGGCGTACATGGTGGTGGTCGTGTGATTTGTGTGTTCTTATGTCGTGTCCTATGGTACGCCGTCCATTAGATAATATACAGGGTTTTCCACGGTAGCCGTTCGTTAGAAGTTTCCGAGGTTAGAAAAAACCTGGAACTCTGAATTTTTGGAATCCGGGGCTATTCAAGATTCTCTTTCATTTTAAAATATTTTCAGGGTCTTACCACTTCCGGTTATACCGGAAGTCCCCATAAACTTTCTTATTTTAAATGGAACACGCTGTATATTATTTCATTTTTAAATTCCTGAGAAAATTTTATGCTGAGTTCTAATAGGTTTCCCTATACCTATTTTCAACTGCTACTTAGATATCTTGATTTTTTTGAAAATTTTTAAACATGTAGCGTTATTTGCAACACAGTATCTTTTGCCCATTTTCGACTGGTAATAAACACTTCTAGGGTAGATGGAAGCACACGAATGACACTTTCGAAATCCACATTGACAATTGATTTGTCGCATACAGGCTGTCCAAAACTGCATGACCAATTACAAAATCTTCAAAGTTGAAAAAGTTCTTTTTTTCAAATGGAACACGCTGTATATTATTGGATGATCAGATGCAGAATTTAATGCTGCATCGATTCGCTATGACTTTCCCTATACCTATTTACAACGGTTTTCTTGTTATTCCATATTTTTTACTAAAATCTAATAAAACTACAAAATCGTATCCAGTAAGCATTGATTATAAGAGGAATTAGAACAAGTGACTTGACAGTTGTTGATTTTATGTCAAAGTAAGTAGTACAATTCTATTTTGCTAATTCTATGAAATACAGTTAATAATGGAGAATATTGAAGAATATTCGAATAATGATCTGCTAAATTTGTTTTATACGCAGGGTGAATGTGAACGAATTGTCAGACGCACATGTAGATTATTTAACGAGCGATATCTAAACTGGGAGTGTAAAGGGAGAATAATCACCAGGACCGGTTATAGCAGATTTAGAAAGCACTCGATGGGTACTTACTTTTTTATGTAACATGGTATACCGCTAACTTTAGCGGTTTCGCTGTTATAACATTTTTTCCTCACAGTCGGACAGTTGTTTAAAATTTTTTCTTGGCAGGAACTAAATTGCACCGGCGCGGCGCTTAGGTTTCGAATTTAGGGATAGACTAAGACCCCTTGTACCCTCACATAATTTTTTTTCCAGTGATTTATGAAAGCAAGATAATTTTTTATTGGCAGTCACAAATAGTCAGTTGTTTCTAAAACTTCAAATAGCACCCGCCAAAAAACATTACATCGCTGGATAGCCGAAATTCCAAATTTTTGCACACATTGCATAACGACATTTTTAAGAGAATTTTGTCGGAAAATCTCCTTTTCCGAAATTAAGTCTGCCACAATAAAACAAAAGAAGTGCAATTGTCAAAAAAGAAACAGTAAAAATAAGAATAAAGTGACCGTAGAAACATTGTTCTCTGATAAATGTTGCGAAAATGCTTCAAACTCAAGAAGAAATTGAAACACTATCGGTATATCTATAAACGGACCAGCTATCGTTAATTTGCTAATATTTATCAATACTAATTCAACTATAAATGTTCTTTAAGAGGTATACTGCTAGGAAACTTGAAGATAGA
Source organism: Cetonia aurata (assembly GCA_949128085.1). Lineage (NCBI taxonomy): Eukaryota > Metazoa > Arthropoda > Insecta > Coleoptera > Scarabaeidae > Cetonia > Cetonia aurata. Next base: position 24,029,703 of record OX421889.1, on the reverse strand, counting down.
TCTTTTAAATTTTAATTAAATTTTTATTTAAGTAAACACTGTTTTTATTCTCCACTCAACGTCATCTATTATACTCTCATTAATTTCAAAGATCTGCTAGATCTCAAATGTTAGAGGGCATGAAAGGTAAATTTGTCCCCACCACAGGGATTTAAGTACAACGCAAACGAATAGGATGATTCAAATCTCCCGCTAAATTCCCGTCATAAAATCAAGTATAACGAGATCAATGCCAACTTAAACCGCTCGTGAAATTAACCCACAGAATCAAATACAACCTCACATAACCAAATTTACTAGATTCACAGTTATCATTCAAATAAATACAGGGTGTTTTGAAACATCGTTTAAAGATTTTAAGGGCATGTAGTACGATCGAAAATAAGGTTAAAAGTCATAGTAAACATATGTCCACAAATTAACTGTTTACGAGATAACAGCGATTTTATCGCAAATGCAGAATAAGTTTGCTTTAGCGGTTTTTATTAAGATGTTATTGTATTTTAACATAAAATAGATTATAACTAAAGAAGATGTTCAAAATGACGTCCTTCCATTTCGACACAGGATCTACATCTGCTTTCAAAGGAAGCGCGCACTCTTTCAAAAAACAAGGGTTTTTCTTGTATTATCTGGCAACAGTGTTCTATTCGTTGGCGCAACTCTGGAAGATCGTTTACCGGTATTGCGTACACTAAACTTTTCAAATAACCCCAGATACTAAAGTCCAACGGGTTTAGATCGGGAGACCTTGGAGGCCAAGCAATGGGACCTGCTCGCCCTATCCATCTCCCAGGAAATTCATTGTTAAGATGTTCCCTAACAGTACGCGTAAAGTGCGGTGGAGCTCCATCTTGCATAAACCGGAGGTTCAGTCTTAGATTTATAGGTAAATCTTCCAAAAGTTCAGGTAAAGTATTTTTCAAGAACTCGAAGTATGCAGGACCTGTTAAGCGTTGTGGAAAACAATCGGTCCTAACAACCGTTCCCCTATCATACCTAACCAGATGTTTAGAGAGCGTTGCTGGTGCCGAGCTTCAACGGTAGTATGAGGATTCTCGTCACCCCAAACGTGATTGTTGTGGAAATTAAATACTCCATTTTTAGTAAAACCGGCTTCATCAGTGAAAAGGATGTTATCAGCGAAATCTGGCCGATCAGTAGCTGTTAACAAAAACCACTCACAGAAAGCCCTTCTCGCTTGATAATCCGGAGCAGTAAGGGCTTGTACCCGTTGGATATGGTAGGGGTATAGGAGTTGCTCACGAAGAGTTCTCCAAACAAGATTGCTGCTTACACCCACTTGAGTCGAAATTCTTCTAACACTAGTTTCGGGATTTTCATCAATAATATTCAAAATTCGATCTTCTATCTGTGGAGTACATGCTAATCTCTGCTGTCCAGTATCAGAAGACCGCTTCTCAAACGAACCAGTTTCTCTTAGTCGTTGAAACACCGTCTGAAACATCACATGCGAAGGCAGTTGGCGATCAGGAAACGTTTCAGCATAGAAGCGACGTGCTTGTAAAGAATTCCCATTAGCACGACCGTACATGAACACCATATCGCTCATTTCAGCATTAGAATACGCAACCATTGTAATTGCTACAAATTGCACAAAATGTCAAATTAAACTGTCATAAAACAATAGCTGATAAGCACCTGTTTACTGGGATATGTTATATCCATGTACTACTAGGAACACTCGCTGTTATCTCGTAAACGGTTGATTTGTGAACATATATTTATTATGACTTTTAACCTTATTTTCTATCGTACTACATGCCCTTAAAATCTTTAAACGATGTTTCAAAACACCCTGTATAACCTCAAATGGCTTTATGCATTATATGCCGGTTATAATTTCAAAAGATGATAAAATCGCTAACTTCAGGTACGAAAACTGCTCTAGTATAATCCAAATAATAATTCCATATTCAAAACAACCATTTCAGCTTCCAAATGGTGCTCCAACGATCTCACAGCAAACTGGCTCGAATGTTGTTCTTCGAAAACCCAGGATTATACGAAAGGCCAGTCCAAATCGTGAAATAACTACATTTCCATCATCTTAGTACTATACCCGTAATACTCTCATACTTGTAAGTAAATTTGAAAAGTTTATGGACTTAAATTCTGATAGATATTACAAAATTCTAGATAAATACACGAAAAGTAACCACACTAAAGAAAAACCGAAAAAGAAGTCCCCCACATTTGTTTTTAACAACTCAATATTTCCTAGACAAAAAGGACCCCGGCAACGATCATAGAAATCGTTTCCAACGATACGACAGCATAAAATTCCCTCGTCGAACATTAATCGAAGGACATACACATGCCCTAAAATCCATGGTTACAAGCATTAATTGATAGGAAATAAGTAAATTTTTAGTTTAAATTATTACATAAGTTGGCAAAATAAATAAATAGATTAAAATACATTTACACAAATAATTTTATAGTCGATATTATGATTCTGTGGGTTCTGTTCAGCATAATACATCAGAAATAACATAGCAATACATTATATATCCGTAGCCAAATAACGATAGTTATCCTTACTCTCAATAGTTATCGATAATATCGATAGTCCACTGTCGATAGTCAACTATCGATAGTCCACTGTCGATAATCAACTATCGATAGTCCACTGTCGATAGTCAACTATCGATAATCCACTGTCGATAGCCAAATATCGATAGTTATCGATAGTCACCATCGATAGTGCCCACCACTATTATTATTACAAGGACGTGATATAAACATTTTATTAATGCCAGGCAAAGTTCATGCTTTCATTGAGAAGCTTGATATCTGAATTATTCGCCTTCAAAGTCAGTGTTTGCATTAAATGTTCGAAAATTTTAAATTGATCCATTATAAATACTGACAATTTTATCAATATTGACGTACATCTAATGATTACCCGAACGGGGCGAAACATGTAATTTTATATTCAATTTCATATATGAAATGGTATTAAATTTTTGTTTTATTCTACTAAATCATCCACCATTCTCTGGAATTAAATGTTATAAATATAATAGTTTATATAATTGTTTACCATAATCTACGGAATAAAGAGCTCAATGTCAACCGGCTTTGATGATATCCCTGTTAACGTATTAAAGCATAGTAGCCTATACATTGTATCTCCATTATGTCATATTGTCAATCAGTCGTTTTTGTCTGGTACCTTCCCGAATTGCTTAAAGGTAAATATTGTAACACCGGTCCATAAAAAAGGTGATGGTACGAATATGAAAAACCATAGACCAATAGCTCTACAATCTGCAATATCTAAGATTATGGAAAAGGCTATGAGTAAAAGGATCGTGGCATTTTTAAGCAAATATCTATTACTCAATGCTCAACAACATGGGTTTAGATGTGGGCATTCCACAATAACAGCTTTAGTTAAGTTCTTGCATGAAGCGTATTGCAGAATTGACAAGGGCGATGTTGTTCTAAGCGTATTGATTGACCTAAGTAAAGCTTTCGATACTGTAAACTATGGCATGCTAGAGAAAAAATTAAAATGCGTTGGTATTAAAGGGAATGCAAAAGATTGGCTAATGTCATATGTCACGGGTAGAGAGCAACTTGTTAGAATAAAGTCTACACAGTCAGAGAGAACACATATTCGGAGTGGGTTACCACAAGGATCTATCCTGGGACCACTATTATTTATTATCTACACTAATGATCTTGCACATTTACATCTCAACAGCAAGTGTATTCTATATGCCGATGACATTAGTTTAATAAATAGTGATTCTACTACAAAAGCATTAAGTGTTAATAGCGCAACAGATATTCGACAAATACGTGATTGGTGTCTACTAAATGGACTATCTGTAAATACGGATAAGACGAAAATTATGCGTTTTCATCCCATTGCATCTAACTATTCGGAAAGCATTTTAGTACGATTGCAAGGTAAATCTCTGGAACAGGTACCAACAGCCGATTCGCTTGGTATTACTATAGACTGCTCACCATCTTGGGACACTCACATTAATAGAATTGCTGGCAAGATATCTGGCTGCTGTTATGCCTTAAAAAGATTAAGAACACTATGCGACGTCAATGTATGCAAAATATTCTATTTTAGTAATTTTTTAAGTGTTGCAACATATGGCATAATCTGCTGGGGAGACGCATCGCAAGCAAATAGAATTTTCTTACTGCAGAAACGAGCTATTAGAAATATTTGTGGACTAGGCTACAGAGACTCTTGTAAAAGCACCTTCAAAAACAATAATTTGTTAACGATAGCCTCACTATATATACTTAAATGTGTCATATATGTAAGAGAGCACATCGACGAATTTATAAGACACAAAAATAATCATGAATACTCAACCCGATTCAATAACAACATTCAAGTGCCGAAACATCGTTTATCTCTTTATGAATCAAAATCAAACCCAACATATAAAGGAACCCTTTTTTACAATCATCTCCCAGAAAACATTAAAAGGTCTCCCACTATCAGTATCTTCAAGAATAAGTTAAAATCCTTATTAGCCCATAAAGTGTACTATTCGACAGATGAATATCTTAATGGCAGATTATAAGCATATTCTTTTCTTCCCCTCTCTTTATACTTATTTTGTATTAGCTTTAGCGAATTATATAAGAATATTTTTGGTTTTGTTAGTAGTGTTAGCAGATTTTTTTTTTTTGGTTATTACTATGAACGTTTGTATTAAGTTCCATGTGGTATTATGTTTGACTTGTCCTATATCTTATAAGATCTCCAGGATAAATAAACTTATTATTATATATTATTATAGATGGACCGCCAGATTGATAAAAGACCTGTCAATCCGGATAGACAGAAAGCACGGTGAGACAGGATACTATCTCACCCAGTTCCTGTCCGGACATGGGTACTTCCACGATTACTTGTTCAAAATGAGGAAAGTGGATAGTGCCCAGTGTCCGTATCGTGATTCCGATAAAGACGACGCCCACCACACCTTTTTTGAGTGTACGAGGTGGGGGCCGGAGAGAGACGTTTTGGAGAATGAGCTGGGAGAGTTGTCGCCCGAGAATATCATCCAAAATATGATGGAGAGCCCCGAAACCTGGCGGAGGATCTCTACATTCATCGAGGGAGTGCTTAAAGCCAAGAAAAGCGAGACGAATCGTTAAATACGGGACACCACTCCGAAGATATGTGCAAAACGGTACCGGAGTGGAGCTATGTCCGAAAGGGGGGTTTTTAGTGGGTGGAAGTCCCACACACCGAGCGAGTGCGCCTTTTGCCCGCTTGATGGTGCATCTAAGCATTTTCCCCCGTCAAAAAAAAAAAATTATATACACTCCGCCAAAAAAGTATCGCATAATTTAGTTTTGAATCATAAAAGTATCGCATAATCTTTGTTTGTAGCATAAAGTTGTAAATATACTTTAATGCGCTCTAAGATATAATTTCTATGATTGTTTAAATAAAATACAGGCCAAATAAAAACAAGAACTCATACTTGAGATTTTTATTAAAACAAGAAATTATAATTTTGGAAAGAAAAATGTCATAACAGTAGCTTTTAATACTGAGTATTGCCACCTCTGGCTCTTATGGCCGCTCGCATACGGTTTGGCAGAGATTCGATTAACCTCCGTATATAAGCCTGATCCAAATTCTCCCACTCGTCACGGAGAGCATTTTCTAGTCCATGCAGGTCCGCTGGGGCAACATTTTCGGTTCGTATCCGTCTGTGAAGGAGGTCCCACACGTGCTCGATAGGGTTCATGTCCGGACTTACCGCAGGCCAATCTAAAACTGGAATACCAACATCGTTAAGGTATTCCTGGACGATTATTGCAACATGCGGTCGTGCATTATCGTGCATTAACATGAATTCGTTTCCTATAATTGGCGCATATGGTACTACATGTTCTTCTAAAATGTCCGTTATATACCTGTGGGCAGTCAGTGTACCTCTGTCTACTGGTACTAACTCTGTACGACCTGTTAAACAGATGCCTCCCCAAACCATAATAGAGCCACCAGCGAAATTAGGTCTAGGTCTGATATTACACTGCGAATAGCGCTCACCGTCTCGTCTGTACACTGAGATACGCCTATCTGAGGTGTAAAGACCAAATCTTGACTCATCTGTGAAGAGTATATTGGCCCAGTCATTAATGTTCCAATTTACATGTTCTCTGGCAAACCTTAAGCGAGCCACTCGGTGGTTCCTAGTGAGACGAGGGGCTGTTACAGCTACTCTAGCTCCTAATCCACTCTGTCGTAACCTATTCCGAATAGTTTGAGTACTCACACGAGTATTTCTGACTCTAGCCAAGTCGTTCTGCAATTGTCTCGCAGTTACATGTCTTCGACGTAATGCTTGTAGTAGTAAATAGCGGTCATCTTGGCGAGTAGAACATCTTGGACGACCTGGTACAGGTCTTCTACTGTAAATGCCTGTTTCCCTATATCTGGCTACGGCTCTAGAAACACTTGACTGATTGATGTTCATCAAATTAGCAACGTATGCTTGAGATCGTCCATCTTCGATTAAAGCAACTATAGCAGCCACTTGTTCTGAAGTTAAATTGCTCATTTTAGTTTTAAAAGCGTTGGTACAGAACTCTGACTTCGCACTTTAAAATTTGTCCGTATAGGAAGACTTTCAATAAACAACTGAACAAACCTTACACATATGCATTTTTCTAAATGTGTTTTTTTAGAAAAAAAAAAAAAGTAAAAACGCTAAGTTCCATTATTTTGTTAGTGTTTTTATAGTTCACATACACGAGGCAAACTTTTTGTGAACGTATAAAAATATCTTGGTTCATAAATGCCCTTTTTTAGTTTATGCGATACTTTTTTGGCGGAGTGTATTATTATTATTTTACTGCATAGAATTAAAAAATGAAATGATCAATACATAGGATTTCAAAGTTTTAAATTAATTACACTATTCATATAAAAATAAACAATTTTAAGGTGGGAATAAAATAGTTATGTAACATTTCAAGTTAATTATAAATATGAATATATTTTAATTGTTCTTTTTACAAATTTCGGATTAATTTAGGTAAGATTACAAACATATAATTCCATTCTCAATTTTTAATGTTTTTTAATGTCAAAATAAAACTTTAAATACTAAAACAAGTATTGCTTTACAGTTTTTTTTATATAATAATCATTGCACAATTTTTGAAAAACCCAATGTTGATATTGGCGAAACATTAAATAAAGATTTAATTTATACATTCAGAATTTATTATTACAAATTCCCCAAAACCGAGATACATTAAAAAATAAAAAAAAATGTGATTGTAAGAATTCCTTCGCTAAAAATTGTCGGAACAACCACAGCTGAATGTATTTTTACTATGACATATCACTTGGATCCTGTAAAAAAAAGGTAGTGAGGGAACGGCTATTTCGTCAAAAAAAAGAATTGAAAAATAAAAACTAAAAAAAAAAAAAAAAAATCAGTGCGTAATCGACAAGAGCCGAATTATTCTTTTTCTGATGGCCTCCAAAAAAACCGCATATTGCTTTATGTTTTGATCGGACAACCCAATTGTTAGATAAAAATTTCCAAAGAAAAATCGGTATTTATCTTTTTACTCGAACACTGTTCAATATTCAGAGCTAAATTTTCAGGTGTGATCCGCTTTTACGGGGATCAAATATATGCCCTAATTTTCAGCCAAAAATTTATTTAAACAACCTTTTAAGTTATTCAGAAAAATTAATCTCACTCTTCAATTTTATGGAAACGAAACGTCACATTTGCGCAGAATTGCAAGAACATATTAAAACGCTCGTGCCTTTGTTCTAACACAGTGGCAAAGTCCCAACACCAGTAGAACTAGTTTATGCACGTTCAGCTTTTTTTTGCGAAAATACTATCAAATTACTTCCCGTAAGCGAACTTCAACTGGCCAATGCGAATATCGCGAAATATGTCACATGGCAGTGCCATTGCGATCGCGTTAAAACCTCAGCGGTAATATTTCTCTCGCCGACCATGAGGAAATAGCAAAAATTAACGATTTCATATGAAGAAAATGCCAGGAAATGGCAACAGAACCCAATGGAAAAGTATATATATAATATATATCTAATACCACTCACCAATTGATCAATTTAGAGAATTCTATTTGGTTTCCAATTGTCCTATCGCGTTTCTGTCACACTTAAACTCTCTCCGGACGTTTCCGGGACAATATTCGGTTGGTTATGCGCGTTGTTAATTCGCGTATCACGCACTCGTTCCCGTGAAAATATGGTAACTATTAGCGAACATCGTAATAAGAGCGGCGGACGTCTATCTGAACGGGATTGTCTTGTGCGGTGTAGGAAAAGGTCAGCGCTTAAAAATCAAAACTTACGGAGTTGTCAGACTACTACTCGGATGAGTGTCTCGTTCTTAGTGTGTCTCTCTCCTTGTTTAATCCGTTCTAAAGCAAGGTAACGAGACACCTGTTTTATGAGCAGTATAGTGGTGGGTAAAATGTGTATGGCTACGTAAAAGTTGATACATTTACTTGATGGTAGGAGCGGGAATTTTGTATTTTCGTATTGAATCCACGATCCGGCAATATCCTTCAATTCTTCAATAGATGTGTGAGGATTTCTTATGAAAAACGACCTCACTTTAGTTTAGAAGCTAAAGATCATCGGAAATGTGTAAATGTTGCTTTTTTGAAATCTGAATGACATATACTTATCGCCATAAAGTAAAATTCACCTTAAAATACCGGGTGTCCAACCTAAAATCCAACGGTCCCTAGCCAATTTATTATTGCCTTTTTGAAAAAAATGTTCAAATAAATGTTGCCTCGAATCATATTCTACATATGCTAAAATTAGTTTCAGTAATGGCGGACTTCCGGTTGTACCGGAAGTAGATACTAACTTTATTATTTTAAATGGAACACCCTGTATATTATTGCACTTTTGGATTCCTTGTTAAATTTAAATAACAATGCGTTAGGGTTACATTGGGGGCTAAGTTGTACCGTTTCCGAATTACAAGACGTTTTTCGAAAAAAAATGACATTTGCAGTGTCTTCGATGTTTGGAAATACCTCAGGAAATACGAAAGTTAGGAAGATGCGGTTTTCGGTTTTCGCTTAACCATGAAACAGCACATGTCTTTTATTTTAAAATTGTTGCGTTTAAATTACAGCGTTATTAAATAGGGATCTGTAATTTTCGAACTCTAAAATCATGGATAACTTGATTTTTTAAATTGAACGGTATAGTAATTTTTACATAAATGGATGTAAAATTTCATTTTCTTTCGATTTTATACGGGTATCATTGTGTCGATCTCCCACGGTTTTGGCGATATTCGCAATTTTTCAGTTTCTCACGATAGATACGTATTACGAAGCGCCGCCGCTGGCCACCTTCCCCTCGCATTTCACCAGGTTTGGGACTGGCAGCAATAATACTGGCATGCTTAGAAAGTGGCTAACAGAATACAATAGGACCACTAGAAACAAGCAAACATAGCAAAGATAAAAGAAAACATAACATTACTGGAATATCAATAAATCAGCACATTTTTCAAACTACATTACTCTATCCAATGTATGGCGTACGTACACTTCGAGCGTCTTGTTCGCAACAGGCTACACTTTAAACGCTAGTGTTGTCATTCTACAGGGAATTTGTACAACACTATTATATTAAATGTTCAAAATGCTGTCCGTTTTGAGCACTACATAATCGAAATTGCTCTTGCAAACACTTTTGAGCATTTCTGAGTATTTTTGGCGTGACTTCTTGAAACGCTCTTAAAATACGATGGCGCATATCATCAGGGGTTGTTGGTGGCGTCTCATAAACCTTATTTTTAATACCCCATGAGAAGAAATCGCAGCTTGCAACTGATTTTCATCCGTAAGTACGGAGTTATTGTGGTTCCGTTTTGTACGTGCTACGGATCCAGTACTTACAAATCTACCCGGTAGCGACTGAAATGCCCTCCTATCTGGATGCTTTCTACATGTGTAAGACTGTACGTAAACTCTTGGCGCTAACAACGCTTTTCTGTAACATTAACCGAGAACGAAAACCATATCTACTAATTCTTCTCGAGTAAGCGACATCTTTAATTATTATGTTACCAAACAGTACTCCGAATGTCAGTTCTGACACTGATAACGGTTAGATACCTAGTTTGTTTTTCAAGCTTACGTTGACTTTAAAGATGCCGCTTTAAACATCTCAAGTATCTTTTAGACCATTTTGTTTGTTTCTAGTGGTCCTATTGTGTTCTGTTGGCCAGTTTCTAAGCATGCCAGTATTATTGCTGCCAGTACCAAGCCTGGTGAAATGCGAGGGGAAGGTGGCCGGTGGCGGCGGCGCACAGTGCATTGAAATGTAAAGAGTATATGGACAAAAATTGGAGAACAGTGAAAACAGTGAAAAAAAAAATATTTTTTATTAAAAACCACCCCTAAGTAACATTAAAATAAGTAAAAACAATAGAAGCAATAGAAATAAGTAGGCTGTATACAGGTTGTCCCTTTAGAAATTCCACACGTTTAGTGGGAATTTGAATTCGTAACTTGGAGAGTAGTCATAGTTAATTATAATCTTTTAAGGAGAATATGTTAGCTTAACAGTGCTTTCGATATACAGGGTGTTAATAGCCAACATGGATATCTTTAAGCCACAAAAACTGTTTTTCTTAAATGAAACATGGTACTTTTGATTAGAGTATTAAACAGCGAAAAAATCTGCGTTGATTATTACTGGAGATTGGTATAGGTAGGTACTTCTTCCAACAATTTCGGAAAAAATGGCATTTGTTGCATTAAATTACATAAAATATGTCAAAACTTTTATTTTCAAGTAAGTAAAACTAAAGTTTTATACAGAAATTCTCTGTATATTATTTTTTTAAAGGAATTCACGATATATTTTTGCATTAATCTATATTAATATTGATATTTATTGTTACTAGTTACCCCTTTATCAATGTTCATTATATTGATATTCGAAAGAAAACATGTTAAATCTAGATAATTATAAGTTTTGGTTGTTTAAAGCTATTCATATTGAAAATGAATTTTCGAATGCCCTGTAACGAATTTAGTGATGGTTATACCAGAATTAATACCTGCCTTATGTTTGTATTTATATTAAAACTTTAATGTCTAAATAATGTCAGAAATTCACTAAATCGATAAACACTATTTAAAATAAAATAGTTAACATTAACACCCTGTATTACAAAACTGCTGTTGAGTTATAAATGTTTTCTTTAAATAGATGACCACCTTGCAAATTTAAAAAAAATTCCCCACTAAACATTCGAAAAATTCTATTGAGCCAATTCCGTGGGACAGCATGTATATAACACTAAAAAAAACTATATTTTATTAACCGCCCTCTTCACCTTCAGTTAAACTTAATTGCAGAAGAGGCTCCAAATCCAAAAGACTATCAGGTTCACTACATCTTGCTACCAAATACTCATCCACTGACGATTGCCGATCTATTTTTTGCTTAGACTTTTCAGAAAAAGTCTTTCGTTTGTTCGATAATAACGGATCAGGACTAAGCAAAAGGTAGTTCATTAAATCGGCATTGCTGTTGACGAGCGAGCTTTTTCTTGTGTGACTGAGACGTATGTTTCTGATGTCTTTATGTCTTGCCTCAAGAGCTTCTTCTGATAGGAGATTGAACTATGTCACACCCATGCAATAAAATTTTGTGGGTTGAGCTAGGCATTGGATACCAGCTATATAAAGATAAATAAAGATCCTTTGTTTCAGTTAACAAACTCCTAAATTTTTCCAAATTGATATCCCGTCCACTTGACAACACTCGTGAAATTTTACTAAAATTTTCAATTAAAGTTTCATCGATGCCAGTAACTTTAGCAGCGAGCTGAGGGTTACCAAAATACCTTTTAGCCGTATTTCCATCGTTGGAGCATCCGTATCCATGTCTTACTTTATCGACATTTAAGCCCATTTGTTTTTTGAACTCAGATTGAATTCTAAGTTTTTCTTTCTTAAATATTATTTTATGATCTGAATCTCGCACTTGCCACTTTTTAAAAGGAAGCCTATAAGAAATGTGAAGTAGCGTTTCAATCGAATCCAGCAGTGCAGTACAGATATTCCAAATCTATAGTTCTCTACTTTAGCACGTTTTTCATTAATCTTCTCCCTGTTCATTTCAGAGGGAGTGGCACCGCAGATATTGCATCGCGCTGCTGAATTAGTTCCACTTAAAATGTTAGTGACGCTCCCATCAACCATAGTGAAGTACATTTTAAAATTAATGCGAACATCGTAACCTGCAATCGATACTACATGTTCAGAGAGGTTGTCCAAAATCTCTTTCATTGAAGCCTCTTCCTTCTTAATCAAATCTGCACTTTTTTTCATAAAACTAAATTTAATTGGTCTACAGAGATGAGGCGATGAAGGTCGTTTATTCACCCACAAATTTGTTTCAGTCCCACGCTATTTTACACATAATGGGACTAACGCTATGAAAAATATAAACTCATCAGTTTTCTCCTCATCAGCAAACTTCTGTTTGTACATACTATGGTTGCTACTCCCATCAAATCCCCAGTTGCACGTCAACGTTACCTCTGCACTCTCTGAAATCTCAATACTCTCAAGTATGCTCTCAACAGTAGTATTCAGCAACTGCTGCACACTAACTTCAGCCGATATTTCGGTCACAGTAATAGCTTTAGACAAAAATTTTGTTTTTGCTTTGTTCAGTTCGTACAGACTCGGAAATAAATCTGCACAAAACGCATTAACCGATTCCCTAAGTATTCGGTATTTATTGTCAGAAAGATCTAGACTTAAGTACAAAGCTAAAGCATTAGTAACAGGCATATGTCTCACCATCAAATCGGTTCTTTCAGGATTTGATAACTGCATCGACCTTTGTGCCGCGAACGCTAATTCCGCCGCTGATCTCTCATGGACTAGACTGTCGACACGCCTTTTCTTGGTTTTTCAATGAACATTCCTCAAACTGCTTATGTGGTCGACCACGTTTATTGCTAGAAGCAGACTGATGAACGGTAGATGCAGAATTTGTGGCTGGGACCGTAAACGGAGTCTCGAGCCATGATGCAATCTCTTCTCGAAATATTTTCTGGAGTAATTACAAATTTTCCACTTTTCGGCCAATTTTAGACACAAATAATTTATTTTCTGATCCGTCTCATCGATCAATTCAGCGTCTACTTTAAATACGGAGTGAATAAATAATTTAATATGTGCCGTTTTCTTATTTGGGGAGACGGAAATACATTCGGTAAAGATGTCCCTGTGTTTTACAATACGATGGGTTCCTGAAAAAATCAATTTTCTGTATAGGGTGGGACCGTATGGGACCTGCCTTTTATGAATATGTGTTGTATAACAGTGGTTTGTAGACAGGGAAAGAAATACCTCAGAGGGGTTTTTTGGGGTATTTTAGAAAAATCACTTCAAAAAGGAAAATGCAGATAAATATTGCTTTTTTCTAGTGGTCGAGATTTTGAAAAAAAAAGACTACATACCTACTGTACAGCAGTCCATAATAATAATAATAAAAGTAATAATAATACTCTAATGAACACGTTTCACACATTTGCAGAACTGCCAACACTGACAGTCATCTGACAGTATAGATTTACTTAGTAGCAAAGCGCGTGTAATGTGACACTGGGCTTTTTCGTTGTTTTATCTCCAAATTTGATTGATTCTCCGTTTCATTATTCGACACTATAGTTCATGCAATTGTTATTTTCTTTACCAGGGAGGTTCGTTCTCTAATCTACAATAAGTTTTAACTTGAATAATGAAAAAAAAATTTTACGATTTTTGTCCACATTCGTCGTACTGTGCGGCGCTTCGCAATACGTATCTATCGTGAGAAACTGAAAAATTGGGAATATCTCCAAAACCGTTGGAGATAGACACAATGATACCCGTATAAAATCGAAAGAAAATGAAATTTTAAATCCATTTATGTAAAAATTGCTACACCGTTCAATTTAAAAAAATCAAGTTATCCATGATTTTAGAGTTCGAAAATTACAGATCCCTATTTAATAACGCTGTAATTTAAACGCAACAATTTTAAATTAAAAGATGTATGCTGTTTCATGGTCAAGCGAAAACCGAAAACCGCGTCTTTCTAACTTTCGTATTTCCTGAGGTATTTCCAAACACCGAAGATACTGCAAATGTAATTTTTTTCGAAAAACGTCATGTAATTCGGAAACGGTACAACTTAGCCTCAATGTATCCCTAACGTATTGTTGTTTAAATTTAACAAGGAATCCAAAAGTGCAATAATATACAGGGTATTCGATTTAAAATAATAAAGTTAGTAGTAAGTTCGCCATTTCTGAAACTAATTTTAACATGTGTAGAATATTATTCGAGGCAACATTTAATTGAAACATTTTTTCAGAAAGACAATAATAAATCGGCTAGGGACCGTTGCATCTTAGGCTGGACACCCGGTATATTCCTGCTTCCCAAATGATGTCAAAAGTTGACCTTTTTGTAATGATATTATAACGCGAGGAGTGTAAAACAAAAAATGAAGGATACGAGAGTAAGAGGAGACTGAGATATTCTCTGATTACTATTTGGTGGCCATAAAAAAAAAAATAGAAATAAGGAAACCAAAAACAAACAGCATACACTACAATGAAGAACTACAGTGAAGAAGCAACCAAAACATACAGTCTGAGTTTTTTAAATGGCAAAGTTCATTTACTAGATACCTGTTAGCTGAGCAAACAATTTGTTAATTGAAACAAATGAGTATTTCCGAATGCCAATTAAAATTAACTTCTTTTCATAAATCACTTGAAGAAAAATTATGTGAGGGTCCAAGAGGTCTTAGACTATCCCTAAATTCGAAATCTAAGCGCGGTGCAATTTCCTGCCAAAACAAAAATTCAAACAATGGTGCGACTGTGAGGAAAAAATGTCAAAAACTAACCAACTGTGCGAACCATTACTTGGCGTCTGTCTATCTTTGTTTATGCAATCAAAGGAGCGCCATCTGCAATCAATAGGTTTACAACCACAAAAGACAACCAAATTCACATAGGTATATAGACAGAAATTGCCAGTTGAATACCGCTGATTCCTTTAAATTGTTTAAACGAAATTAGATTCTTCTCCGAATAGTTTTCTGGGAGTAACTCTACAGCGATCAGCGAATTTTTTCCACGGTTTTCATAGTGCTACAAATAATCTCATCGCGAAAATCGTAAAGTACACTGAGAGAAATAGATTGTACTCTTTAACATAAATATAGTATACTTTAATATATTTTATAGCTCCTATAGGGACAATCATATTTTATATTACCGGTGACAATATCTGTATAGTAAATTTCTGTGAATAGTTTTTATTAACTCGTATGGTAAAGTTGGTGTACTATATTTGTATTATTAATTTGAGCATACATGTTAGTAAATGTGAAAAAAATAGTAGCACTGACTATATTTGATAATAACTGTTAAATCTTTTATTGTACCCAGTATAATGTAATATTTTACTATGTACGATACATGATGCTCATACTTACCATATAGCCTTGTAGTACTTACAATATTATTTTCTACTATAATAATCTAACGTCTCTTAGCATTTAAAATAGTAGATAGTAAACAATAATATAATGGATCATATGCGGGCACTATACAGCGATACTTACCTGTAATTTAAAATATAGTACTATACAAGGTTTTACCCAGTTCATGCATAAGGAAAGTGGAATATTACACAATAAAAACTATAATATTGATTTTATATTTTTATTTGTCCTTAAAACCATTATTACAAAAATCCAACGTGTATTACTTTCATTAACTTAACAATCACTAGTAGGTTAGATTTAGGTTAATGTTCTATCAAAGCATAAAGTACCCACTACGAAGTATATGCATATAATATCTATTACTTACCTTTGAATATATTAATTAACTGTGGAAACCCCCATTCGATTAAAATGTTTTCCACGTTTGCATTCATTTCTGCTTACGATGCACAGAAATCAACGAACGACCAGACACAAACATGCACCGACACGAATACGTACACCTGTATCACACGTACATAACACGTGTCAGTAATTTTGTCGCGGCAAAACAGCTTATTGGTCGATTTCTTCGGTAAAGTTCGACAATGAATAGAGCAAGGGGTGGGAAGAGCGTTACAAACATTTTTGTTAGAAATTGAATATGCATCGAATACCTGATAATATCGCAGTCAATCGCAGCGACTATCTATATAATCCACGTCATTATATAGGCTTTCAACAATAGAATATATTAATTGTTACATCCATAAGATGTAGATGGTAACATCCAGATTTTGCCTCTTACTATAAACATGATAAAATCTGGTTATTTTACTCTTAATACGCCACATATTGTCGTTTTGACAATAATTATTTTAGTAATTAACATAAAGAGATTTACGATCTAATTTCTACAATCCATTTTTCTCAGTGTAAGAGAAAAGTGAAAAAGTTGTTAATCAAAGTGAACGAAAAAATGGCTCCTCTTTGAAGTAAAATTTAGGAATATTTTTAAGCAGTTACGGCGAATACTGCTAAATGCAATATGTGCTCAACAGTTTTTGAGAATTTCAGGGAACACAACAAATTTGCAAACACATTTAAAATAGCAACCGTCCTCTATTATTAAACATTTATAGGATGTGAAAAAGGAATCTGATGAGCCACATCCGTCAAAGAAGACAACAATTCTATCGCAATCCAAAAGCCAAATAAATGTTGGAACTGGAATTACTAAACCAAGATAAAGTAAGGGTTGATACGATTAATTTTAGTAATTCAGTAACATTTAAAGTTTCTAGAAAAAGCCAAGTAGTTTACATGAAATTACTCACCATTCATGAACTGCAACTATATCAGTTTCGGAATTAGATTCAATTTCAAAACTAAGTACTAGTCCAGGAATTCCAGGGGTAAAAATTAGTCTATGTAATGCCTGTTCCTTCAATCAATTATTTGTTTCTATTTAAGATGTGAAACTGACGGATGCAATAGTGAAATTTATTATCCAAGATAAGTTTCCATTGAGTACTGTGGAAGGGAAGGATTTTAAGGCAATTGATGAAGAATGTGTGAAAGTGTATGAAAAATAAAGTTGATAAGAAGTTTGAGGTAATTTCAACAGCATTTAAAACTATTTTAAAGAAATCAAAGTATTTCACTATTGCTACTGGTATATGGGCTGCGCATATGCAGACTAAAAGTTTTATAGGTCACTGTTCACTTGAAATCAATCTTGCTGAAAGGAATCAACAAGAGATTTGATGCCATCGAGAAATCAGCTGTTTCCACAATATTAGATCCTCGATTTAAACAAATATATAAAAAGTGAAATCGTAACTTTTGAAAATATCTCTGCTGTATCATCGGAATCTTCAGAAGAAGGAAATGAATATGTTGAATTTGATTTATGGGAGCGTCATAAAAAAAAGCTTACGCTGAGCTTTACGACTAGTCAGAGGAGGAGAAAAAAAAATTAACTAAACAAGTATTTGAGTCTACCAGTTAGGAATTTAAAAGATCAACTCTTGGATATCTGGGCCGAGATGAAGGAAACTTACCCCAACTTATTCAAGTTAATAGAAAAGTATTTTTGTGTGGTGGCAAGATCCGTCCCAGGTGAGCGGCTATTTTCAAAAGCAGGAGCGACTGCTACTACGTAGGAATCGTATCACGGAAAATAAATTTCGAAGCTATTATAATATCTAAGTTCATTGCATGCAGAATTGCATTTGTTTGACTGATGTTTATTATATGTTAAATCACAACTTTGTGTTCTAAAGAATTAATAAATATATCGTTTTTATTTTAAATATCGATATATCTCTTTCGATATATCTCGTATATCGATATAACTCATTTGATATATGATTAATATATCGATATATTTACATTTTTTGCCATCCCTATATAACAGCGAAATCCCTAAAGTTAAGGGTAATTAAAGGTGATGAAAATTAATAACAAAAAAATTCATTCAAAGAATATGGTTCCACATCAATCAAAAAAGAGGATCATCGGTCACTAATCAATTTGTTAAATGTTGTCATTTCCACCACTTCTATTATTATGTCGTATTATTCCGTTATTCCCATTGTTTTGGTTTGTGTTATTCTTATAATTATTATTACTATAATTACAATTTCTTATAACCATTGTTGTAACCATGGCAATGTCGATATCGGAGATCTCTGACAACAAATTATCTATCTATCTATCTATCTCTTTCGGTTATCGAGATGCCCTATTCTGACAAGGAATTTGGACCATACCGTACATAAAAAAAATTAAACCTTATTTACTCCATTTGATTCTCTACTTATTTTACTATGTCTACTTATATCTTAGAATTTCAAGAAAGCAAATTTTAATTTAATGTATAGTAGATTCCTAGATATTGACTGTATGACACCAATTCTGTTCAAGCATCTTTTAATGTACTTTATAATGCCATATATGCTGTATTTGATGCAACTGTACCCTTATACAAAAATAAGAGGAACAAGCGCCCTGGTTTGATAAAAACATTAAACATCATATCTGTCTAAAATATAAAGCACAGAAAAATTTCGAAAAATTCGGGACTGCATTCTATTATGAGCAATTTAAGCATTTAAAACAATTTGGAGCGTGATCCTAGAAAACTGTGGCAATTTGTAAATTCAAAGCCAGGTCGTACTAGAATACCAGGGTTGATGAAATATGATGACACCAGTTTTGATACACCACAACAGATAATTATTGCTTTTGGAGAATATTTCAATAGTGTCTACACACAGTCGGATGAGACTCATTATAATCACCTTTCTTGTGCTACAGTAACACCATTTACTATTGATATACAAACTGTAACAGAAGTTGAAGTCCTGCAATGTTTAAAGAACTCCAAGAATAGTTTCTTGAGTGGTGCCGATAGATTAGATCTAATTAGGGTAACATTGCACGGCGACCTATTGATCTATTGTGCCCCCTTACATCACTACATACTACAGTTTGCCCGCACTTATAGCTCCCCATCCAGTCTAAGAACTTTAATAAATTGCAAAAGCTGTGATGGTTTCAAGGAGGGTATTTCAACCTCGTCTATGACATCTTTGCCAAAATAGTTGACACGAGTTTCTGTGCTAGCAGTGCAGTTGGATATTAGGTGTTCCGGACTTTCACCTTCCGCTCCACAAAACCTGCAATCACTATTCTGTTTTAGACCTATCCTTGTCATGTGTTCCCCCAGATGACAATGCCCTGTAAGAAAACCTGCAAGGATGCGTAGTCTGTTTCTGCTTAATTCTAGCAGGGTCTTTGCTCTTTTCTTACTGTAATTTCCAAGGAATATCTTGGAATGTCTCAGACCAGGGAGATTTTCCCAGAGGGAAGCTCTGAGCTTCTCCTCGCTGTCTTTGAGTTCTTTTTTGTAGGTGCTCATCCCTATGCCGCAGAACGGTTCTGGTCCCACAAACAAAGTTGTAGCGGCCCTTCTTGCTAATAGATTAGCTACCTCGTTGCCGCTGATTCCAGTATGTCCTGGTACCTAGCATATTGCAACTTTGTTTTCTTTGCCTAGGTTATTTAGTGTGCCAAGACATT
Organism: Cetonia aurata; assembly: GCA_949128085.1. NCBI lineage: Eukaryota > Metazoa > Arthropoda > Insecta > Coleoptera > Scarabaeidae > Cetonia > Cetonia aurata. The sequence continues at coordinate 24,010,058 of OX421889.1, read as the reverse complement.
CCTAGACTAAATTCGAACTGATGGTATTAGAGCTTAGTGCCATTATGGCTGCTTGGCTATCGGAGAAAATCACAATGCTCTGCTTCCGATAGTTCCTATCAAGATTGAATTGAGCACATCTTCCAATCGCATTTACTTCCGCTTGGAAGACACTGGGGTATATTCCCATTGGCTCTGAGTATTTGGTTCGTAGCCCGAATACCTCTGCACCTCTTCCTTTCTCAGTTTTGGAACCATTTAATGGCATTTGCCTTTAGGGAGTAGGCGGAGGATTCTCCTTTCCAATCTCTCTTATTGCTCAGCTTCGTAAGAAAATTCTTTTGAAGCTGAATTTTCTAATCATTTCATCATTCGGTAGACTTAGAAGTGGGGAGAGTCCCGTTCGAGGTGACCAAGCCCTCTGGCACGGGGTCTCGTACCCTCCAGTCCCCGTTCTAACTAGTCTGTGTATTGCCGCATGGGCCGCTCCCTCCACTACTATGTGTAGGGGTGTGAGGTCTAGGATGACTTCCAGGGCCGTGGTTGGGCATGTTCTCATAGCTCCTGTTATGCATACGCATGCTAACCGTTGCAGCTTGTCAAGGGCATTCCTTGTTGTGAAATGTGTGACCTTCTGGAACCAGGTTATCGCCCCGTACGTTACCATAGGTCTTACTATACAATTTAACTAAAAAAAAATATCTGAACAATTATTCTAAGATTTTGGAGGGTGCTATAGTTAAATTATCTACAAAGAGCATCATAACAGTAACCGTGCGCCAAAAAGATACCATGTGTACGGAAATATAAGGTTTTTAAAAATTTACGTTGAACACTTTCAATTAGATTAATATGTTTCACGTAATCCGGATGCCACACCAGTGAGCAGTATTCAAGTTTTGATCTGACAAAGCTGTTATAAAAACTGATCAGAGGCTCAATACTGTGAAAATACCTAGTGCTACGGGTCAAAAAGGACAATAATTTAAAACATTCCTCAATGATACTGTAAATATGTCCGTTAAATGTGAGTTTTGGATCAAAGGTAATTCCAAAATCTTTAACTTGCTGACAACGATCAAGATCTATATGGTTAACGTTATAATTGTATCGAATAACCACGTTATTCCTTATAAAAGACATTGTTTTACACTTGTCGATATTCAGATGGAGGCTATTTGATCTGCTGCACCTATGTAATGAATCCAAATCCCCTTGTAAGTGATCGCAGTCATTAAGAGATCCTACTGTTCGATGAATTTTTAAATCATCTGCACACAATAGACATTTAGAAGAAAAATAACTGCGGGACTCCAGTAGCACTAGGATATTTGTAAGATTTGACACAACGATATTCAACATAATTATCTCTAAAAAATTAATCGAATGGGAGGATACGTGTTTAAACTCCATCTTCAAAACGTAAATAAAACACAAAAACGTTAAGGAGTAAAAAATATATTGAAATAAGAGTCGACAACAATATTGTTTCACCACACACCACTTTTTTCAAACATCCTTTATTCAGTAAATGTATTTATTGGTATAGATATGTAGACGATATTTTATTATGCTTTAATGGTACCGATAGACAGCTTAGTTTATTTTATAAATATATTAACCATGTTCATCCTAATATTAAATTTACCCTAGAACAAGAAGTAAATAACTCAATTAATTTCTTATACTTAACTATTACGCGTATTAACAATAAACATGAATTTTCAATATTCCATAAACCGACACATACTGATACTACTATTCATAATTCATCACATCACCCCTTTAGCCATAAATTGTCTGCATATCAGAGTATGATTCATAGATTAGTTAAGGTCCCTATGAATAAAACAAACTTTGAATTAGAACTTAACAGAATTTACAAAATAGCTTTAAATAATGGTTACTCAGTGGATTTTATTAATAACATTTTAGCGAATAAACAAAAGTCTCATACGCTTGCTTTAATATACCCTAAAATTTTTAACAAAGAACTAGTTAACTATACTTCTATTACTTATTTTGGAAAAACATCTGAGGTAATCGGTAAATTTATCAAACGTAATAATAATAGCTATGTTTCATATAAAACTAATAATAACATTAGCTCGTATTTAAAGAATAACAAGGACAAAACAGATATAGAAAGTTTAACTCTGGGGTCTATAGATTGACTTGTGAGTGTGGTAAGGTATACATAGGACAGACAGGTAGATCTTTCATTACGCGTATTTCCGAACATACTAAAAGTTACAGAGATAAGAAGACAGATTCTACTTTTGCTAATCATTGTTTAGAACTGAATCACAATTTTAATAATAATTTTGATATTTTGCATGTTCATAAGAAAAGTAAGAAACTAGACTTATTTGAATGTTTAGAAATTAATAGATATAGTAAGTTAGGTTTAGCGCTCAATGAACATAAGGATTTTAATTATTCCCCACTCCTAGGTTTAAAAGTATAGGTAAATAGTGTGTAATTTTAATTTCTGTTTAGTTAATTTCATCCACCTGATGAAGCCACTGTGTGGTGAAACAATATTGTTGTGGACTCTTATTTCAATATATTTTTTACTCCTTAACGTTTTTGTGTTTCATTTACATAATTATCTCTCCCGGTAAAGTAAGAATTCAAAAGTTCAATGATATCATCGAACAAACCAAAGTTACCAAGTTTACGGATAATTACAGAATGCTGCACTTGGTCAAAAGCTTTCGAAAAATCCACATAAATCACTTCAACTTGTGTACTGGCATCAAGAGATTTAGCAATAAAATCAGTAAAAATATATACACAAGTTGGTAGATGTGGACCTTCCACGTACAAATCCATGTTGGTAAGGACTAATACTTGTAGAAATATGTCTATAAATGCGTTTGAATAATGCAAATTCAAAAATCTTGGATATATTAGATATAATTGGACGATAATTAACAATTTCATTCTTATTGACAGATTTAAAAACTGGAGTTGTTATACATTGTATATTATTTCCTTTTTCCTGTACTTGGGTTTTTTTTACCTGTTGGAGAATATACATATTATTATTATCTTAACTTAAGTGAGTTTCTTTGCCGATGTGTACTGTATTGGGATGGTTTCGTTTCTTGGTATTTGCGGCATCAAACTGAGAATTGGTGATGAAATAATTAAAAAAAGAAATAAGACGACATTTTACGTTTCGGCAATATATATATTGCCTTCTTCAGAAACTAAAATTACCATTTTACATTTTAATAAACTTAATTAAAAAATTTTTTTAACTACATTATTGTAATTATAGAAAAACTAAGAAATCATTCTGATTTACTAAATTTTGTTTTTTTGTTAATTGAATTTACATGATTCTAATTATTTTAACATTTTGGAGTTTTGAAATTTATAACTGTAGAATATATTGTTGACCGTACAACTGTATATTTAGAAATGATATTTCATCACCAAGTCTCAGTTTGATGCCGCAAATACCAAGAAACAAAACCATCCCAATATTATTATTATTATATAATTTTACAATAAGTTCTTAAACTTTTTTGTAGCTAAATAAATATCTTTTACTGCTGCATAAGCATTTTCCACTGTATAAATAATATATATATAAAATGACTTATCTATATGTTAATCATAAGGAAAAAATTCACTCGACAGTAGTTAGTTGATATAATATTAAAATAATTGCGTTTGTAGGCAATTCTATAATTTTAGTATAGGCTTATCGGTTTTATTTCTGCATAAATGTTTGTACGCTATTAAATATCACTTTTTCCTGGGTTCTTCTCTTAAAATTTTTTGACTTGTTTCTTCTTTGAGCGATACGGACACAATATCTTTCATTCGACGCTGAAATTTTGACACCAACAGAACTCTTGAGAGCAATCTCGCATAAAGTTGTTCATATATCTATTAATTTTATCTAAGTGTTTGATGTAACCAGTTTTTATTCGTTTGACACTAGGTAAGTCTTTAGGTAGTATGTTTTAAATTTGAAGTTTTTTTTTTGTAAAAAAAGGGTATATGAATCCAACACTTTTCTGGCAATAGAAAAGTTTTTAAAATTTTCGAAACTTCAAAATTTTACTTCACATTAGCTAGGTAAAAAGTGTTTTAAGAAATTAATATTTTTTCATGACAAAAAAATATAAGTCTTCTTGTGTGTCTCTATGCGTTTATTAATTGATTTTGGATAAAATCGAATAAGTTACGTCAAAAAAAGATTCAACTATTACAAAAAAAAATAGTTTTGCCTTTTCGTTGTTGCAACTTTATTCTTTATTTTTTTAGCTTAAAATTATTAAATTGTAGCCTTCTGGAAACAATTTAATAAAAGCCGATAATAGAACTTATAAAATAGTACTTTTACTCACTTTTCCAAATTTTATAACAAAGAACTGTTTTTTATTACCATATCTCATTGGAATAAAGTATTTCCAGAAAATTAAAATTTAATATCACAGAGATACTTCTACTTAAAAAAGGAGTTTTCTTATTTTATAGTAAATATCATTAGCAGTTTTAATATACAGGGTGAGTATTCTAAATGGCAAAGTTTACTTACTAGATAATGTTAATTGAATAAAAATGTTGATAACTCCAATATATATTGTTGTAATAGCTTCACAATTTCAAAATATTTTTACATACACCGTGTGACCCGTAAGCTTGTCAGGAATAAAAGATAATTTCTTTTAACACTCTATATATAAGTAGCTTATTATATTCAACACTAAATTACGAATAACTTTTATTAGAAATGTTTTTCCACAAACGGCTTACTTATCTAAGTATCCTCAATTTTCCTTAAAAAATGGCGGAACCGCATCTACATACATGTCTGATTTTTTTTTCAAACAATTTAAGTTTGAGGAATTAGCTTCCGTGCTGTTACAGTATAAGGATTTCCGCGTCTTAAGACGACGCATTTACAATTTTTAGACTGTGTGATCGGAAACCCTGGTTGCATTAAGAGAACTTTAGTTGCTGAAAACTTGTTTTTTTTAAATGGAACACTCGGTATTTTTTTTGTGGAATCTTATAGTGCTAAAGAAGCTTGAAACTATTTGCTAAGCATGTGCTATACCTATCATTTATAGTTTCCGAGGTAATTAGTGTTTTATGAAAAGTTGCATACAATTATCTTTTGTATTTGTAAATCTTCTTGGTATTTAACAGTCGGATAGTTAAACACTATTTCAATAAGTAAAACGTTTCGGTTTATTTGTAAACCTTAATCATTTACAGTTGTTTAAAAAAATTAAAGATGTATAAAATAAAATTTTTTGTATATCTAACGTTTCGGTTTATTTGTAAACCTTAATCATTTACAGTTGTTTAAAAAAATTAAAGATGTATAAAATAAAATTTTTTGTATATAGAAATATATAACATTTTTTTGTTTTATTGATAAAATCAGTTTGTATTTTGTTTCAATTTGATGGTTTTGAAATGTTTTAAATAAAGATTGTTTTATGAAATGTGTCAGTTGTATTAGTTATTGTAGGTTATGGTTATTTTATACATCTTTAATTTTTTTAAACAACTGTAAATGATTAAGGTTTACAAATAAACCGAAACGTTTTACTTATTGAAATAGTGTTTAACTATCCGACTGTTAAATACCAAGAAGATTTACAAATATATTTATATAAAAAGTCAAGAAAATTTGGAAGAAATTATCTTTTGCAGTTACTATGTTTATACACTGAGAAAACAAGATGTGTTGAATCAACCAAAATTTGGTCAATTCAACCAAAAATTTAGTTTAAATACAGTCAACCTAATTTTGCTTTTAAATTAACCAAATGGCTTTTGTCAACAAATTTTGGTTAATGTAACAATATTGCACATGTTAAATCGACTAAATGGAATAGGTTGATTTAAGCAAACACAGACATTATTTATTTTTTATTTATTTATTTACAATAAATAGACAACAATACAATAAATACATAGCCACATAAAGTATGTTGTATATGTGTATACAGCGTTGCTGCTCACCATCCCTCATCCTCGCCTCGGGAGCTACTATCTCGGGCTAGCGGTGTTGAGGGCCTCCTAGCAGTTTCTTTCTTCAAGTACGGTCGTGGTTTAGGTATTAACTATTAGTTTTTCTTCCTCAAAATCTGATTTATTTCACTTTTAAATTTGTGGTATGGTAATTCTTTTATTTGTTTCGATAATTTGTTGTAAATTTTTATTGTTGTTGTAGTTAGTGTTTGACTGTAGTTGTGGTGTTTATATTTTTCGGTTCTCAAGTGCGATACTCTGCGAGTTTTGTAATCATGTATTTCTCTATTCGTTTGTAATCTTATGTTTGTTTTAATTTCCTTATTTCTAATTTTGTGTAGAAATAATATGTTATTTAGGATTATTATTCCTTGTATGTTTAGTTCTTTTGTTTTTTCATAAACATGTATTGTTGGAGTTCTATAATGTAACTTGTATATTATTTTTAGAGCTTTATTTTGTTGTCGTTGTATTTTAGATAGATTTTTTGTTGTTATGTTTCTCCAAATGTTTATTAGGTAGCTGTTTTTGCAGCAAATAGGGCGTGGTATAGTGGTTTTTAAGGGAAGGAGGTATTATATGTTTAATTTTATTTAAAGCCGCAATTGTTCTTGCATTTTGTTCAATAAGTTTCTGTATATGCCTATCCCATTTCGTGGTATTTTGTAATTGTAATCCTAAGTATGTTGTTTCATTTACTTCCTTTAATTTCTGATTGTTAATTTGTATATTTATTTCTTGCTTTTCCTTTTTTTTTGCTTGTTTTTGTTGCATTTATAGTTAGTAAGTTATTAAAACACCATTCCTCCAAGATTTTGATATCTTCTGTTATTTTTATTTCCATGGTTGTTGTACAGTGTCCGGAATAAAGTATACAGGTGTCGTCTGCATAAGCGTATAGGTTTCCATGGAATGGTTGCTCAAATAGGTCATTTACGTCTAATGTGTAGAGAATTGGTGAAAGGTTTCCCCTTTGTGGTATTCCGTATTCTGCAGTCATAGGTTCACTCATAATGTTATTTACTTTCGTCCTTTGTTTTCTGTTGCTGATATAAGTTTTTATTAAGTTTAATTGTTTTCCCTCAAAACCGTAATATTGTAGTTTTTCAATTAATTTCTCTTTTGATACGGTATCGAAAGCCTTCTTCATATCAATATATATCACTGTTACTGTTTTTCTTTGATCTAGTTCATTTTGGATAGTGTTTGTTAGGTCGCATGCCGCTGACATTGTACTTGATTTTGGCTGAAACGCGTATTGACTGTAATTCATTATGCTATTTTCTTGTACATGTTTCATTATTTATTGGTGAATGCTTTTCTCGAGAATCTTATTTATTGTCGATAGCAATGAGATGGGTCTGTAATTTTCTGGTTTACTTACATCATTTTTCTTATATATGAGTATTATTATTGTTGTTAGTGTAAGTACCTTCCTGGAGTGTTTTATTAATTAGTATGCTTATTATAGGTGCAATTTTAGTAATATTTTGTTTTATTATGTTATTTGTAATTTTAACAAACCCCGGAGCTTTGTTATTTTTTAGAGTTTTTATTATTTTTGCGATTTCTTCTTCTGTTGTGTTTTCAAACTTGATTTGTGGTATATTTTTTCTTGTAGTGGTGGTCCGTGGTACTTTGCTGTGATTTTCTATTTGCTTCTGGGCTAATTTTTCCCCAATTGTAGTAAAATACTTATTGAGTTCATTTGCTATTTCTTTGGTCTGTGTTCCATTTTCTTTTGTCATTCTTTGAATTACTCTATTTGGTTTTTGATTTTTGTTTATTTGTTCGTTTATTATTCTCCATATTTTGCTTGAATCTCCATAATGTTTCTTTATTAGCGCTTGAAAATACTGCTTTTTAGTCTCTTTAATTAGGCGGTTTGTATATTGTTTCTTATTTCTATACTCAATCTTATAATTATTATTCTGTGGGTGTTGCTTTTGCTTTTTCTGGAGTCCGTTTCTTTTTTTTTTATTTGTGCTATAATGTTTTCATCTATCCATGGACAGTTGTAGTTTCTTCGGATTTTTATATTTGTTTGGTTTTCGTCTTTTATAGTTTGCATGTTTTTCGACAATTCTTCTAGAGATGTTATCCTTTCAGAGATGAGATCAATTGTATTCCTACAAGTAAAACTACTCCACATAAATTTACGAAAAATTATGATATTGCGAATATCATAATTTCCACCAAAATTTGGCGAGCATTTACACCTGAAAGAATAAAGTTGCTTCAAATTCCTGTATTTTGAAAAAAATATACCTTCAAACCAGACAAGTAGTATCATTATTTCCATTATAAATTAGCGGCTCTTTCCTTCCAAGTGCATTTGTAATTAAAGCAGGATTTTAGATTAAAAGAAGATATCAAATTTTTTAAAAGTTTATTATTTTATAAATATTTATACCACACACAAACATATTGTTCACACATAATAATATAAAACTTTCACGGGATCCGACTGTAGACGGTTTCCAATGTTGGCCCTTTTTTCTGGCTATTCTTGATGTTGGTGGTATTAATGACGTTAGAATATAGAGCTATAGCAAAACCCGTAAATCTGAAAAATTATTTAAACTTAGATACACTATATGTACACTCACGCACACCCAAAATGTCCGGTCTAATGCGTAGTCTAAACGCCGCGAGCAACTCGGGTGTGTGGAACGTTGCGCTCAGACTGTGGCTTAAACCGGACATTTTGGGTGTCCATGAGTGTACATATGCGCCTATAAAACATAACTGGTCAATGTTGCGTATTGTCTTAAGATTTTAAATATTTTTCAAATTAATATCAAACAAAAAATTGCTCGTATATTCGTAGGTGAAGAATTTACATAGTCAAACGTTGTGATAAAAATAAACTTTGAATTCATTTGCAACTTTATAAAAAACATATCGTAGCGGGCCTCATGTTGGACAGCTCTGGCAGAGCTGCGTCGCTAGGCACTGCGTCGTCTTCTGTTTTAGCTTTATTGCAACATCTAATTAGAAAATAGTACTTTTTCGTAGTTTTTCCGGGTTATATAGACAGAGTGTATTTGTATGGAGATTTCGAAAACCATAAGAGATATGCATTGGGTTAAATGGAGAAAGATTTGCATCTTTATAATCCAGATACACTTTTGCTCATTTAAGGAAATGGAAGGTTTACTAGATATTTGCAAAAAATAGAAATCTACCAAAATGTTTTCAGTGCTGTAACTCTTTTATTTGTAAAGATAGAAAAAAAAATTAAATATTGTTTTTAGGAAATTTATCTTCTTAAATTTTTAATTTTGCTTAGCAGCTTTGAATTAGGAAGCAAAGTATATATATTTTTTTAAATGTAAACCATACTTGGCTATGGCATATTATTCTAATAGTGCTTTTTTTCTGCTTGTAATGATGTAGGCGTCATAGCACTTATTCTAATAAATATGTGCTGTTATTTATTACATTCTTATTATGTTTAAGGGGGTACTGTAGCTATACAATTGCACGACCTCAGTAAATCAAATCTTGCGCTATTATTTTATCGAATTATGACTTGAAATAAAAAACCATGTGTTCTGTAAAGACGAATAAGGGTACCTACAGACTTCAATTTTATGAAATAAGTTCGGTTTTCGAGAAAAAGGGTTAAAGTTATCTGTTTTTTAGAAGCATATAACAAATATTTCATACTGAATACTCGAAAATGCCCGGTGTAGGTACCTAAATTTAACAATGCTTAATCTAATGATGTAAAATAGTATATTATATAATCGCCATTAAGGGAGGAATATTTGATCTAAAGCACCAATGTTTTACTAAAAATTCAATACATATTGCATACCTTACAGGCACTCAGACTGGAGAGTAGTATAGCCCGTCAGCTTGGAATTTACGCATATGTGTAAATTCAAACGTACACTGTAAAAAATCAAATCCTGTGTTTAGGCGTAAATACCCGACAGCATTTGTGCCCTAACGTGTGCGTTATAATATACGTATACTTGTGTAACATTTACATACTTGTATTCTAATTCACCAACTGGACGAGATTGTTTAAATACACACACACACACACAAACACACACACACACACGCACAAACACGCACCCGACTTTGTTTCAACACTTATTTATTAAATAATAACAATAATTTAGAGGTATATACATTGATGCTAGATGGTCGGACAAGAACTATTTATATAATATGGTTGAAACTACTAATCCCTTGTACACTGACCATTTTTTCCGTTAGTGGGGTTACAAAAGTAATTGCATGTGTGGTATACAAAAGTACTGTAGTGGCCATAAATAATGAATGAAGAGGCTGACTGTCAGAAGAATGTAGAAGAATAGAAAAAAGGAAAGATGCCTTCAATACGTAACTTCTTGGATCTACTTTTAACCTAAATATATGGACGTAACACTAATAATACCAATACTCAAGTTTCAATAACGCGTATTTCATATTCAGTATTTAAATAGACCTCCGACGTATAGCCCTGATAACTTATAACAGTGTACAACGCATAAAAACAGTAAGGTATCTATCCAAACTGGGAGTTCTAATCGTCATCGGCTAAAATTTTGTTTACTACGTCGGCTGAAGCGGAACACATTTACCATCCCTGTTAGAACTTTCGTTTCGCAGTCAACGATAGAATTTCGATTTGGTTGAAGTACCGCCTTAACAAATATGATGTCTGTCTTGTTTGACATTAAATTCCCTGAGAACAATATTCATTTTTTTTTATATCTTTACAAATAAAAGAGTTACATATATAATTAAGTAAGTAAGGTTTATTCAAACCTTAGTCATTTACATAAAATGTACAATTGACAAAATATAAAAATAATATAAAACAGACTTACAGCACTGAATAGGTTTACGGTATACTGTATCTGTATAGAAGAGTATAAAAAACGATGACAAATTTTCTACTATTTTTCAAGTCAATTCTATTAATTATTTCATATGTTCTAGATGCAGTAATGGACCCGTTAAGGATAATATATTGGTTAACCTTGTATTTGGCTCCAGTGACACTTTACGTGCTACAGTTTATACCAACTTTTAGTCGCTACACTCAACAAGGTATGTTCATCGTTATAATCACGCTGAGAGAAGATGTGTTAAAAAAATAGGTATCCAACAACAAATTTTTGTTAAATACAGTCAAACAAAAATCTTTTTTAAAGTATCAAAATTAGAATGAAATAATTATTAGATTAATATTTTTCGGATTGTTTTTACAATCAACGTAATTTTATTTTGAATCCTTAAATTTCTTAAGGCAATGAGTGCTTTGGATTGAATAAATAGTATCTTATATTAAATCTAGCAAAATAATTAATTAAATTAAAAAAACAGAAGTGGTTAGGTGAATAAATGTAGGGTTTATTTAAATTCACTTATACCACACAGATAGCTCACCTTACGGGAGAATTGGCAGCGGCTTTCGCTAAAATGGGAACCCTGGACCCAATAGTTGGGAACCCTACGTGAGTTCATTCGGAGCGCTGTGCTTCAGTTGCGAGTGGACAGTCGCGTAGACACGTACGAACATACATACCGCTAGCATTGAAATATCGACACGCGGTGCTGGGAATAAATGCGTATATATACGGTGCGGAAAGTCTCGGAAGAGTTTTAGAGATTTGAAGTTATTTAAATTCCCGGAATATAACTTATTGCGTGCTGAATGGATCAAAAATGCGGGTAAATACGTGTTGGGATATCTTTGTTACATTAATACAAGAATACAACAGTAAAAACTCACGACTATATTGCTCTTGCAATCAGCATATATATATATTGATATTGTAAATTATAATTAAACATTAATACATCATCAAAATAAAATAAAATTGCAGACTTTAGTTGTAAAAAAATTGTAACAAATTTAATTATTAAATTTACACACTCTTGAGAGACCTACCAAACGTCACGATGTATAGGCATATAGGCTGTTTTAAATTTGGGAGTCATTATAAATTATAGGGATTTCGTTTATTAAAAAAAAGATAGAATCTATGTAGGTTTCAATTCGACATAGCTAAATTTGACAAATAATGCAACAAAAAAAAATAGGGGTAGATCATTTCCAAAGCTTACCGCCGTAAGTCATCAGACAGACAGGTTTTTGATTTGTGCTTATATCGTCTATAAATTGGAAATTGTCAAAACTAAAGTTTTAAACAAAAATCTGTATTTATAAGCGAAAACTCCACGGTAGTCCGTGAATTTGCACCTGCAAATTATACGCTTCTGCCTTGTGGGGTGGATATATAATTATATTAAATTAGGGAATTTTCTGCTTTTACCTAAGTTTAGACTATGTATTTTTTTGTAGTAGCCGAGATGACCCTAGCACCACAAATATTAAAATATGTATTGTATACTTTTAAAATATACAGGGTTATGTACGCTATACGGCACGGAATATTATGGCCAAAACACGTGACATTCAAAAAGTTTTTCACCTCTGGGATGTATGGGGGTTTATTATAGTTACTTTTTAAAATTACTTTCATATTATACAGAATGCTCCAAAAGCACGAATAGTATCAAAGTTATGTTTTTTTTTAAATGTATCCATCTTCTATTATTGCACTTGTGGATTGTCTGATCAAAATAGGTGTCTGTTTTAATAAGGTTTATAATAATTAAACCTTAACGTTTTTCAAAGAATTTGAATTTTGGAAAAATCTCATCTAATTTTCTTCGAAGCTTATGGTAAAGTGTAACAATAGACCATATTATATAACTCAATATACTAAACCTGCTATCTTATACAAGATATACGTACAAAAATTAAAACTAATCGAATAAGAATTGTAAGTGGCTATAACTTGATTAATTTAAATAGAACGCCATAGTTTTTAATTTATCAGGAAATGTACTTTTTAATTACCTATCGAATGGTATTTATAAGTTAAACTTTAAGTCTTCGCATTTGAATATGCGAAATAATCGTTTTTTGCACCATTTGATGTTTCTAACCTATCTAGTTGCCTATATAGTACTGAGAAATGTCAGATAATTTACAACTATAAGAATAATAATGAAGAATATCTTTACAAGTGCTCGGAAACTTTACGTAATTTATAATCCAATCGCCTATAACAACAATAATGGTAATAACATATCAACGATAACATAAAACAAAAGCAAAATACGTATTTAGAACAAAAAAAAATGAATTATCTGACATTTCTAAACACTATACTATAGGCAACTAGATACAGTAGATCTCTTATTTAAAAAACAGCAAATGGTGCAAGAAACGACCATTTTTACGTTTTTACAGATTTATTATTATATAAAAACGTGAAAACTTAAAGGTATAAATACCGATAGTAATTATAAAGTACATTTGCTGGTAAATTCAAAAATATGGTGCTCTATTTAAATTAATCAAGTTACAGCTATTTAAAGTTCTTATTTGAATAGTTTTAATTTTTGTACATCCTGTATAAGATGACAAGTTATTGTAATTGGGTTATAAAATATAGTCCATTGTTACACTTTATTGTAAATTTCACTTACATAACTTAAATACTTCTTAGGTATTTCAAACATGATATTTAGATTAGATTTTCACAAAATTACAATTATTTAAAAATCTTAAGGTTTAGTTATTATAAACCTTATTAAAACAGATACTTATTTTGATTAGACAATCCAAAATGCAAAAATATACAAACTATTTCAGCTTTGATACTTTTAGGGCTTTTGGAGCACCCTGTATAACATAAAAATAATTTGAAAAAGTAACCATATATCCCAAAAGTGAAATTTTTGAACATCACGTGTTTTGGCCACAATATTCCGTGCCGTATAGCTTGAATGACCCTGTATATATGATACATATTTTTAAGAAGATTTGATGTTACTTGGGGATAATAAAAAATGATAAATTGACTTTAAATCGGATTTATAACATTTCGACTAGATGCAGTACAATTATCACTATTCATTATCTCCGTTGCTATCAAGAAGAAAAAAAACTTCATATACTATAACAATAATTCAATAGTTCGTGCAATTTCAGGCTTTATTTTCAATATACTATATGTGACTTGACATTATCAATTAAATATCTTGTTACTTTTCGACTACTTAATATAAAAAATCAGAAATGTATGAATTTTATAACTTGCATCTTAATGATGCAATAGCAAAATGGAAATTAAAAAATTACTGCAATAAAAGTTAAGAAAAATGTGCCGTGATTAAAATTAATAAAACGAACAAAACAATTAACAATTACATTAAACATGACAAACTACATTTAAAAAAAAATCTATCTATAAAAATCATCTTTTTTTTAATGTAGTTTGTCATGTTTAATGTAGTTGTTAATTGTTCTCATCATATATGTCTGAAGAAGACTATATTAAGTAGTCGAAACGTAACAAGATATTTAATTGATAATGTGAAGTAACATATATTGAAAATAAATAAATAAAATAATAATTCCAGGAATTACTGTGTTATTTAAATAAGCTACTGGCTATAAACTTTGATTCCTTCTAATATATTCTAACAACCATAAAATATTTTCTTATGAGACATATACGAATAAATTCAATAAATACATTACGCGCACTCAAGTCAATCTGGACAGTCTATAGAAAATATTCATATTCTAAATAAGAGCGTAAGCAATTCACATCCAAGGAGGTATAAATTCTATTCAATTTGTTATTCTAGGTAAATAACAGCTGTGCGGCAAAAAAGCATATTTCATAAATAAAAACAACTAGAGAGTCGGTATTCCTTCCACACTCCGACGTCCGGTCTCCGACCGTACGCCGTGCTCCCCGCAGCTATCTATGTTTCATAAAATCGTAATATTGCAGCCTTTTAAGTATGCAACCCGCGAGAATCGGGCAAGTCTGCCACGGTGAGCTATCTGTATACTTATCTGTGCTTATACTATGTTTTAACTCCACAATTAACTCTTATTTTAAATAAATTTATATAAGTGTTAAATTAACGAAATTGAAAGATTGTTACTATAAAAAGAAATATTTTTTAAAGCGAGTGGCGCTTGAAAAAAAAAATTCAATATTTAAGAAATTGCAATTTTTTTTAACGTGACGCTTAACGTCGAGTGCAACGACAGCGAGACGCGCAGCAGGGAGTCTTTTTTAAAGTTTTGTTTGGAAATTTTTGTTTGAAAATAAAAATAAACAAAAAGAATTAAGAAGAATTTAAAAATCACTCAACAAAATTTTTTTTCAACGAGACACTTAGCGTCGAGTCTTTGTAAAGTGAGACGCATTTGAAAAAAAAAAAAAAAGAAAAATGAAGTAATTACGACTTATTTCAACAAGTTTCATAGCGTCAAGTTTAACGACAGCGAGACGCGCAACTTCGAGTCTTTTTTAAAGTAAGATGCATTTGAAAAAAATATATGACAATTAAAAAGAAAAACGAAAAATTAAGAAATTACAATTTTTTTCAACGTAAGCGCGGGCCAAGGCTAACTTTTTCAATAGGGCTTTCTAGTTCAATATACTAAATCCCAAAGAGAAAAGTGATGTTGATTTTAAAAAATAAACGGTTACTTTTTCTAATATTAATGCAGCATCTTGCTTCATTTAATAAAACATAATAGGCTATTTTTACATTTACACACTGACTCTTGTTAAAGCAATCAATTTCATATTTCGGTATGTACTAATGTAAAGCTTTCCTCTAACAATTATGATTTGGTTAATATAACGAAATATTTTCGCTTCATTCATATAAGATATTTTGATGGAGTTCGTGCTAACGAACGGTACAGTGTTGAAATAACAAAATAATTTTAACATTTTCTTTTAGTTATTGTTACTTTAATCTTTGCTCAATTTGATTAAAAATTTTGTTAATACAATAATGCATTTTCTTCTGCCAATGCAATATCTGTTACAAAAATATATCTTGATCCTTTCCCCAGGATGGTACTATTTTCTTAAAGCCATTTTTGCAAGATTATTCGTGGAAAGGTACCAGAACCGGTGGGCCAAAAAGTTTAAGACTATCCCAGAAGACAGTTTTGAAAATCCCAAGGAGAACCTGAGAAAATATGTATGAAATATTTACCAAAAGATGCGAATTTTATTTAATACTTTTAATCGTTTTAGGAGACAGATTCTCAAGTCATATACGGAGCCGATACTGAAGGGAACTACTTTTGTTTGAAGATTACTTTAAGACATACTTTACATGCGGAAGTGACGATCGAATTTAGACATAAGGATGGATTGATATACCGATTACCAAGTAAGTTTTTACTTGTGCTTAAATTAGAGTCACAAGTCTTCGCAATTTATATCTTGAACCAAAATAGATGTGTTTTCAAATCTAACTATGCTTCCTTAATAAAAAAAAGTCAATGTATTTCTTCTTGTTGTCCTTCGCCATTAACTTCATTTTCATCCTGTTGATCTTGTTTTACAAGAATAAAGTTATTTGGTTTCATTTTTTCAGGCTTTTTATCGGCCCGTTGATTGTTGATACTTTTTTCATTGCTATGATATTCAAAAAATATAACAGCATGAGATATTATTAGTTTAGAGGAAAATTTTGAATCTATTGACCTGATCGTTTTCGAATATCCCACAAAAATCAATTTTCTACTCTTGGGATCCAACTTCTTTCTTAATTCCTTGGGAATATAATTGTACGCTGTGCATCCAAAAACACATCAACTTTTCCCGGCCACGCTTCTTCTGGTGTTACATTTTGAACTGCCTTTGTAGACAGAAAGTTTTTTAAATATATTACAGTGCTAGAAGTTTCTGCCCAATATGCTTTGTCTAACTTAAGATTATCTAACAAAGCTCATGTTTTTTCTATGATTATCGTAGACATAAATCTGATAGGAAATGTATTTCAACTATCTGTAAGTAAACATCGACAAAATTAAATGCTACGCATAGTGAATTCATTCAAAGCAAATGTTATTTACCCAAGATTTAAACTGAAATAAAACGAAAACACCAGAATGTAAAGAAACCATTCAGGAAAATTTTTTATTGTAATGTGCTTCTGCCATGAACTCGTCTATCACTTAAGATAGTAGCACATTTTAAAAGTTAAATTTGTTTTAAAATAAACTTATTATGTTTGTAATAAAACTAATGTATGATTGTTAACTTTATGTACCGTGTTTCAAATCTCAAATACTGTATGGTATGTAAATGTTTTCAATTCCTTTTACGAAATTTGTGATAGTCCTGAAAAGAGCTGATGCAGGTGAAACAGGACAAAATATGTCCTTTAATATGTTCTTAACAATAAGCAACAGCACACTTTTTTATTTTACAATTTTCCTTCTGGTAAAATTTTACATCCAGTTTGGTCGAAAACAGTAACAAAATTCTTATTTGCCATCTGATGAACCAAAAATTTAAATCAGGTACGGTACTGCGTTTGAAATTGATCTTTCTGTTTTCCCAACACTGACTAAAGCATCATCTTGACCTTCGCTTAACGGTTCGTCATTAGTAGCAACCGTCACCTTCAAATTTCAATTGCATTAACTGTAATTCTGAAGTATATTTTTCTCATCTATCATATCATCAGCCCATGCAGAATCAATCTACCACTTTTCAAAATTTATTTTTGCAACACTTACTTATAATAGAGACCGTTTGTTCTTCTCTTTATCTTTACTAGTAGATTTGCATTGCAAGGCTTATAAGCTTTGACCAAGTTTATGGCATTTAAAATATCTTAAAATAAGTTTCGTACCTTTTACGGCACTTTTTTTACATTTATAGCACGAGTAACTTCTTCTGGATCACCTTCAAATTCTCCTTGTTTAATATCTTCTTGAAGAAATTTTGATTTAAATAATTCACTTGCTTGTTCCACTCAGAATTTTCTACTGACATCACCGTTACATCATACGTATTCGGCAATCCATTTAACATCAGCACTGAGAGGAATTCATCCTCAATAGCTTGGCTAATATCTGGAATAGACATAACCTTAGTGACGTAATGCTCCATGCTTTTGAATTCTCCAGTTTTAAATATCAAAGTTTCTTTTACATATTGAGACCGTTAGACATTTTCTCCGCTTATTTGACTTTTGGTGCGTTTGACACCCGATGGGTGACAAAGATGGATCGTTGGTTTGGTCGTTTGGTCCTTCCTACATGTTGTACTGCCGGTATACCTCCATCCTTATCTTGCTTTTAAATTTAACGCGTTTTAGTGTCTTTAGTATCTTGTTCTGCTTTCTTTGTAGTTTATTTAAATTTTGCTTAGTTGTATGGCTTCCATATGTTTATTAGATAGCTAATATGGGACTTAAATGTGTTATGATACACAGACTTCTTCAGATATTCTGGTCTTTAATGTTCTGCATTCCTGCTATAATCATGGCGTTTCTTTTTAATGTGTATGGTTAATCCTAGATATTTTATTTGGCAGGTTTGAGTTATGGTTTGTGTTTTAATCTTGATGTTAAAAGTGGGTTTATATGTTGTTTTGTAAATACCATGTACTCTGTTTTTTTCTCATTTATCGTTATTAGATTATTATAGCACCAATCTTCTATTTTTTCCACATCTTCTATAATGTGTTGCTGCAGCTGTTCGTCGTTCTTGCTTGAGCAAACGATGCATATATAATCTGCGTATGCATATATTTCTCCGTGGATTTTAAAATTAAAAATGTCATTTGTATAGGCTATGTACAATATCGGTGGTATATTCCCTCCTTGGGGGATTCCATATTCTGCTTGTAGATGTAGACTTTCTATTTTGTTGACTATTGTTGTTTGTTCTCTATTTGATAAATATGTTCTTATTAAGTTTGTATTTGCGTTCTTTATCCTCAGAGCATCAATTTTTTCGACTAATTTCGTTTTGGAGATAGTGTCAAATGCTTTTTTCATATCTAGAAAAAGTACTACTACCGTCTTGTTTTTCTCTGTTTTATTCTTTATTTTATTTATTAAGTCAGCATATTGATTTTTATGTATGATTTTATTACATGATAGATATTCACTTAGTTGTATTTGTTTGGTTTTTTCTAACATTTTGTTTAATGTGGAAAGTAGACATATTGGGCGATAATTTTCTATCTTTGTCTTGTTGCCTTTCTAATAATGTTGTTGGTTAATTTTACCAATATTAGTGCTAATTTATTTCAGTTTTGTTTTAATATCTTTGTAGTTATTTCGTCATATCCTGGTGCAGTATTGTTTTTTAATTGTAGGATTATTTTGTGAACGGTTTCCTCTGATACTTCCTCGAATTGCGATTGCGTTTTTAAATTGGCGGTTTTGGTTGCGACGGGTAATTTATTTGAGGTTGCAATTTGTTTTTCTGCTAGAATCTTTATTTATCATCCCTTGCTTGCACAATATTTGCATTGCAATACTTATATATTTTTTTTTCTATTACAGATGAACCTCAGGTCCTATTGTGTAGTATAGCATCTAGAAAATGGAAGGCAGCTGGCTTAACCATAGAAATCCTGCACCCGTTTCGAAGATTACGAATTACTTATAATGGCCTTATGAGAAAATCCCAAACTAAGGTCGAACATGTAAAATTTCACTTCCTGTATGTATCATTCTACATTATTTACGCCCAAAAAAAAGGCAAACCATCCACATTTTTTTTTTTATTTCTTATTTAGATGGAATGCAGCCTCATCTCCAATACGTTATCCTCAAGATATTGACACTCATCTCTTAGTGGAAGCTATCGCTAAGGAACCTTGGAAAGGTGGAAACTGCTCCCGTTTGCTGTAAGTTAATCCTATGTTTGGTGGATGAAATCAATTTCATAATCAATTTTTAGAGGAGATAATTATGGTTATGATCAATTTGGGGCTTTGAGCGGATTTTTCACTTCTAAATCGCTTGGAGAAGAAAATTTGGTATACATGTCCAGTTGGAGGAAACGATCCATCGGTCCTGCTGAGTCTGCGGTGATAAAAAAGGACCTTTTCATATTTGCAGTTTTGGGGGATGGTACTGTCTTTGTGGTTGGTGCAAAATCATTCAAGACGGGTTGTCCGCAGTAATGCCAGGAAGACACATCGACACCAAGGCACAATAAACATTATTTTTTGTTTTTGCAGAGTACCTTACGGTTCCATCCTCACCAGCAGCGGTCATTTCTATACAATTTCCTCTAACAATATTTCATTGGAACGCCTAGCCAAGGAAGGCGAGGTTCCCAATAACGTTTTCACCGTACACTTCCATGCCCACGGAAAAGCTTACAAATGCATAACTTACGTCAATACTCAAAGAACGAGCGATAGTTACAATATGGAGAAAAGAGGTTGGACTATGAAGATTTCCACGGCAGACTGTGGTGTGAATTCGGCACACGCAAAGGCAATAGTTACGTATTGGTGGATGAACAGAGGTAAGATCGGAATATCTGGATACGATGCGTTTTGGTGAAGATATTAATATCGTATTGATATTTTTAGGGGATGTTTTTGATCTTCCCGGTCCATTACTTACGCCCAAGATTGTTGAGAATCCTGAGAGTTTCTACGTAGTACCGTTGGATAGCAAAGAGTGTTTGGATGATAAATTAGTAGGTGGAAAAGGAGCATCTTTAGGAATGTTATCACATTCTCTAAAATCAAAAAAGGTATGTGTACGGGGTAGTGCGAATTGCTTGTTAGAATAGAGCATCGTGGATATATTTTTCTTTAGTGTTCGAAGATTTAGGTAGTGTTTAAGTTAATTATTAAAATGTTTTATTTTAAATAAAACATGTAGGTATATATGCATCTTTAAATATACCGCCTGCATCTCTGCAAAGTAAACGGCGGGGAAGTACATATACTCCTAGCGTCTCCCACTCTACCTAACAGCGAGGTGTGGCGCTGTAGTACGATAATAGCACGTGTAGACTGATCAGGGATCAGAATTATTAGTCAGTTCAAGTAAGTTGGTTGTCCAAGTTTTAAATACATATTTTTGCGCAAAATGCCGCGTTATACTGTGGAGGAGAGAGCTGAGATGATGCGGTGGTATCACGCTGGCAATTCTTTTCAAAGGGTATGCGACTTGTTTGCAGCTAAATACCCCAACAGGCCTATTCCAAATAAAGCCACAATTTTTAAATTAAAGAATAAAACCGACAATACCGGTTTCCAATGATTTAGACATATACCATTCTTCCGTTCAGCGAATAGTCAAAGCAAATGGGTATCACAATTTTAAATATTCTAAACACCAACAATTATTTTACGGCGACGCATTTAAGCGTATGGTATTTTGTGAAAAGTTAAGTGATTTAATTAACCGAGATGCTAATTTGGTAAACAATATTATCTTTACCGATGAATCTTCTTTTCCTTTGGTTTGAAGTCACAATTTATCTGTGACAATATACTGGGCCAAGCAGAACGAGCACAGATATTTAAGTTCATTTAGTCAGCAACAGCAAAAAGTAAATGTTTGGGCAGGTTTGTTAAACAACCACATTATTGGGCATTTTTTATCAATGGAAATTTGAACGCAAATGCATATTTAGAATTACTGGACACCCACATTCTACCTACTGTACAGCAACTTCTCGACATAAATATGCAAAACAACTACATTCAGCAAGATGGCTGCTCTGCACATGATGCAGTGGCTGTGCGAAACTATTTAAGTGAACAGTTTCCTAACCGGTGGATCGGAACTCATTCTGAAAATATCAAATGGCCGCCACGTTCACCAGATTTATCTCCCCTCGATATCTTTTACTGGGGTTATTTAAAAGAAATAATTTATGGCAATGATGACGTTAGACCTGTTAATGTAGAGTAGTTGCGCAATAAAATTGTTCAAATGTTAGAATGAATTTCTACAGCACATTAGGATATTGTTTAGCCAAAGATGGGGGCATATTTGAACCTTTTGTTTGAAGATTAATTGATTTGTAAAAAATTAACGTTTATTCCATCTTATTATTAAGGCTTATTTTAGTTTTCTATTTTTTAAATTTATTTACCCAGAATTAATTTTTATTTGTCCTTCATTAAATTTACTACTCCCTCTATCCAGAAATAAGTGTCCGATTTTCATTGTTTTTAAAAATTAAAGAAAGGTGGCGCTGCTTTCAAAAATTAACTGCCATTTTGAAAACAATTTTTATATGTCAAGTTTTTTACAGCAGTTTGAAAGTTTTGTAGTTTTTCAAGAATTTATGTTTTCAATCAAAAAACAAGATTTTCTCAAGACTTGATATAAATCACCGGCTTAAATAAAATATGGCAGATGCGGTAAACATTTTGGCGAGAAATCATGGTAAGAGACCTAATTTGACTCTAAACAGAAGGCAAGCGGTTTACCATGCATTACTTGAATTGAGCGACAATAATAAATTGAAGCAAGGTTCAATCAAGGCGACAGCCACTAAATTCAAAATTTCTGTGAAAACTATAAGCCGAATATGGCATCAAGGACGAAAATCATTAGCCGATGGTGCTGAAGTAGCAGATGTCAGGGCACGTAAGAAAGGACGCGTTGGTCGAAAACCAAAAAGTTTCGACCCAGAGCTAATAAAGTCACTACCACTCAATAATCGTCGTACAATTCGTTCGTTGGCTACCTCTATTAACTTATCAAAATGTACAGTTCATAATAGACTCAAGTCAGGAAAATTACGGCGACACTCAAATGCAGTTAAACCTTATCTCACAGACGCCAACAAAATTGAAAGACTCAAGTATTGTTTGTCAATGCTGAAACCTGAAAGTTTAAATGTTCAATCACCCGAATTCATCGACATGTATGATCGGATTCATGTAGACGAAAAATAGTTTTACATTAGCAAAACAACTAACACATACTACCTTGTAGAAGACGAAGAAGAACCGTTCAGGACCTGTAAAAGTAAACGTTTCCTCACAAAGGTGATGTTTTTAGTCGCTGTTGCTCGTCCACGTTGGAATCATACCGAAAATAAGAATTTCGATGGAAAACTTGGTATTTGGCCATTTGTTTTTTCAGAACCTGCTAAACGGAGCAGTAAAAATCGCGCAGCTGGAACGATTGAAACGAAAGTGATTACTAATGTTACTAGAAAAGAATACAGGAGTATGATTATTGAAAAATTATTACCCGCCATTCAACAAAAATGGCCAAGAAGCGCTTCACGCAAAAGAATTTGCATTCAACAAGATAACGCTAAACCACACATTCTTCCTGATGACATTGAGTTTAATGAAGCTGCGAATAGAACTAGATTTGAAATCAAAATAATATGCCAGCCACCTAATAGTCCCGACACCAACGTCTTTGATTTAGGCTTTTTCAGTGCAATCCAGTCATTGCAGCAACAATCGGCTTGCAAAACTGTAGACGAATTGATCCGTGCTGTTGAAAACACTTTTTTTGCATTAACTCCTGATACTTTAAATAAGATTTTTTTTCTTACTCACCAGCAGTGCATGGTAGAAATTATGAAAATAAGTGGTGGTAACAACTATAAAGTGCCTCATATGAGAAAAGACCATTTACAAAGACTTGGTAGGCTTCCAGTTTCTATAAATTTCGGTTTTGAGCTTGATCAACATGTACAAGATATTACTAATTAAGCTTAAATAACTCAAATTATTCCTAAAAGTTTGTTAGTAACAATATTTGTAGTTAAGTTTTAATAAAATACAACTTTAAAAGAAATCGGATACTTATTTCTGGACAAGCAAAAAAATCAAAACGGACACTTATTTCTGGACGGAGGGAGTATTTCTTTTTGAGGGTTTTGCCCTAAATTCATTAGAATGTCTTTGATTTCCCTGTCATGAACAAACCGTAATTTTATATTTCTTTAGTTATTAATATTACAAATAGAATAGTAACCGAGCTGGTGTTAAAGTTTATTTAATTTATTATTAAGAATTACTTTTAAGTTTTCATTTCTTTATGAAGGTTTTGTTCTTCGTTCATTAGAATTATTTTAATTTTCTTGTCATGAGCAAAGACTATTTTTAAGTACATAATAGATATTATAAATTACTGTTTTATGTTTTCATTACACCTTTTGAGTTTATAAGTACGTGTGTCCACAGCAATACATATTGCAATTTATTCATTTTCATAATAAAAATACAATACGTTTCACGGTCACTAAAAATTAACACATTTCTGCGTGTAGATTGAATAGCAAAGCAACCGCTGCGCTCGCGCCAGTATTCATTGATGAGTGGCTATGACGAATGACTGATGCCCGGTTGCACCGACAGCGGTTCGAATCCACCGTTCGTCAATCTCAGATTTTTTCGTGAAACCAAGATTTTTCTCTAACCGTTGCACCGACCCAAACAACCGAGGATCGACAAACCTTGGAATGTTCGACTATAGTCGATAAAATCTGTTTGCTGATTGGTGAAATCATTTTGGGCGCCAGATCTGTCAAAAGTAGATACTCAACGTACTAATCTTAACGTTTGCTATCACATGAGTAAAAGTGAAGTTACATCACATTCAAATCACGATATATATAATTTCATTAAAAAAAATTAAATATCCCACGCGATATTTTTTGTTTATTGGAAATGCCATCCGTTTTTTATTTTCAATAATATTCTTGTACTTGACGCAAATATTTATTAGGGCATCCTTTTCGGCTTCAATATAACGAATACTTTTAACAAAATCCATTTTCTCTCTTATGTCTGAATTACACAAAGCACAACTAGAAACTGAAGTAAATGTAGGTATACTCTGCATTGGAAATCTCACAAACAGTTGTAGATACCATGCATAATAATGAAGGGGCTCAATTAAAAGCAGATGTTTTACTGGACTCATAAAATCACACCTAACATCGCAAAAGGAGTGACCGCATGCTTGGATTATACTTGTTTTTCTGCTCACTGGAAAAATATATTTATGCATAATCACGAAAATAGATTTCTATCCCTATGCGAAAGGTTCGAACTTATTTTGCAATTTAGACAATATGGGAATATACATTTATGTATAAGTACGAAAAATACATTCCTATGGGGTTAAATTGATTCCAATTTGGTTATATATATATATATTTATAGTCTTGATTGATATTTTTGCGACTGGCTAATGTTAGTCTGTAGGAATCGTAGTGGGTTGCAGTCTAGGAGCGGAAAAAATTCAAAAACTCATTTATAATTTATCCAAGCTTTCGTCAATTCCATTTTTATTGACTTCCTCAGGGCTATAATAATTGTACATGTTAAAAATTTGTTGAAAAAAGGTTTAAAAATTAAGTTATAAACTTACATAATTAGTTAAGTTTTTTTTAAAGGTTGACTCATTCCTTAATTTATCGTTAATACTGTTGCTAATAATACTCTTTTGAAACTATTGTAAATTAAATTTAAAAAGGAACTTGAAGTTAAAATTATTTTAAAATGCAATTTACATATAAAAGTATACGAACAAACAACACATACACGAGACAAACTAAAACTAGAAACCGAAAACTTCGCAAATGTTATTTTTAATATATGTTATTCTAAGATGTGTAGAGAGGAGGAAAAACGAACAAAAACTCATGTGGATACAAAAAACAAGGACAGAATTTGTTTAGCGTAAATAATTTGTTTAAGATTTCATATTAATTAAGTGAGAATATATATTACTTAAGTTTGAGGTGTCAGTTTTTTTATTCATAGAATTACTATTAGTTTGAATGTGATACATTTCTAAAAAAAGACGTTTATTGTAATTCTGTTCGAAATCCATGATTTTTGCATCCTCATAATTAATATTATGTTTAGTTGTTTGTTGATGTTGAGTAAGAGCTGATGAAAGTGTTTTATTTTTGTTTTTACAATCACTCTTATGAGATATTATGCGTGAATGTAAAGTGCGTGATGTCTGACCTATATAGACTAAATTGCAGTCATTGCAAGGAATCTTATAAACTATTTCTGATCTATGTTTCTTTTCTAAAGGGGTTTTTGTTTTTGTGAAAATAGTATTGGTGGTTAATACCATTTTTGTTGAAATGTTAGCTGTTTTTTGAAAAAGTTGTATTAATTTTGGGGTTAATTCTTTAATATACGGAAGGGTTTTATAATTCATTGGGGTAGAGGTTTCTGGATTTCTTGTGGTATTTTGTTGAGAGCAAGGGGTAGGGTTACGGTGTGTTCGATTGCTATTTATTAATTTATTGATTAAAGGTAAAGGATAACCATTTTCTTGTAAAATATTTTTTAACAAATTAATATTTTTGGGTAAAAGACTGGGATGTGATATAATTTTTATTCTGCGTTTGAATTCTAATATAAAGTTTATTTTAATTTTGAAAGGGTGATATGAGTTATAATGTATATATCTATTTGAATTAATGGCTTTTTGGTACCAATCTAAAATAATATGGTTATTTTTACGAATTACTAAAGTATCTAAAAAAGGTACAGAGTTATTATTTTCTTCTTCTAAGGTAAATTGTATTGATTTGTGGTAGTTGTTGAAAATTGAAATAATCTCTAATGTTTTGTTTTCCGGAATTGCGCAAATGATGTCGTCTACATATTTTTTTAAAAAAGGTAGAGTAAAAGATAATGAGGGGATACATTCATCCAATAAATCATCCATTACGTACTGTGCAATAATAGGTGAAATATAACCACCCATAGGTGCTCCAAAAATTTGCTTGTAATAATTATCTTCAAACTTAAAATATGTACTGTCATATATATAGGTTATTAATTCTATAAAGGTTTGTAGTGGGATTTTTGTAATTTGTGAAATAGTTGTCCAATGTTTACTTATGGAATTTATAGCTAAATTAAGTGGGATATTAGAAAATAGGGATATCACATCTAAACTAATAACTACATGATTGTCGGGTAAAGTCCGGTTTTGAACAAAATTGGAAAATTCAAAACTATCTTTTATATAATAAGGGTTGTTTTTATTATATGCTTGGGACAAAATATTAGCGATAAATTTAGAAAGTTTACTGTTTGGGGAGTTAATTGATGAAATAATAGGTCTAAGTGACAGTTGAGGTTTATGAATTTTTGGTAGCCCGTAGAACCTAGGTGTTACTGCATTATATATAGTTAAAGTTTTCGCTTCTGCTTCTGATATATAGTGGTTTTGTTTTAAATTAGAAATGATTTTATTAGTTTTTTGTTGAAAAGTGGATGTAGGGTTATTTTTTAATTTTTTGTAATAATTCTGGTCTGATATTAATTCTAGGGATTTATTCAAATAGTCTTGTTTGTTCATTGCTACCGTGACTCCACCTTTGTCTGATTTTAAGAGATATAGATCAGGATTCTTTTTTAGAAATAGTTTGCTCTCATATAATTGTTTACGTAATTGAGGTTTGACATCACTCACCTTTTGACAATAGTTAGTTATTATATTAGTGGCTCTAATTCTACATACATCTTTATCTTCAGGTTGAATACAACTTACTAGTGACTCTACATCTGCTAATAACTTTCTGATTTTAATGTCTTTTAAATTAGGTGGTATTGCAAACTTTGGGCCTAATGCCAGAAAAGATTGTATTTTTTCTGGTATTTCTACGTTACTGATATTTTTAAACCAATTTTGTTTAATTTGTATTGGTTTAATTTGGGTTTGTATTAAACCTTTTATTTTTTTAATATGTGTTTGCTTAACTTTAATAAATTTTTTGTTATATCTATTTTCTTGAGTTTGTGTGAATTTAACAAAAGTGTGTTTATTGATATTCTGCAAAATTTGGTCTTGTAAGTGTTTTAAATTCTTTTCTACTTTAATGATAGTACTAATGGTATTCTTAATTTCTAAATTTAATATTTTTCTTTTTAGTGTAAAATTAATATTGTGTACTTGTTCTATTATTGTTGTTTCTTCACTTTCTATTGAATGTAATAGATGTTTGGTGCAATTAACGACGTGTGTTGGAAAAATTTCTTGATACCTGCATTGAAGTAAGAAGATCCTTTGGTTTCTTCTTACTTCAATGCAGGTATCAAGAAATTTTTCCAACACACGTCGTTAATTGCACCAAACATCTATTACATTCAATAGAAAGTGAAGAAACAACAATAATAGAACAAGTACACAATATTAATTTTACACTAAAAAGAAAAATATTAAATTTAGAAATTAAGAATACCATTAGTACTATCATTAAAGTAGAAAAGAATTTAAAACACTTACAAGACCAAATTTTGCAGAATATCAATAAACACACTTTTGTTAAATTCACACAAACTCAAGAAAATAGATATAACAAAAAATTTATTAAAGTTAAGCAAACACATATTAAAAAAATAAAAGGTTTAATACAAACCCAAATTAAACCAATACAAATTAAACAAAATTGGTTTAAAAATATCAGTAACGTAGAAATACCAGAAAAAATACAATCTTTTCTGGCATTAGGCCCAAAGTTTGCAATACCACCTAATTTAAAAGACATTAAAATCAGAAAGTTATTAGCAGATGTAGAGTCACTAGTAAGTTGTATTCAACCTGAAGATAAAGATGTATGTAGAATTAGAGCCACTAATATAATAACTAACTATTGTCAAAAGGTGAGTGATGTCAAACCTCAATTACGTAAACAATTATATGAGAGCAAACTATTTCTAAAAAAGAATCCTGATCTATATCTCTTAAAATCAGACAAAGGTGGAGTCACGGTAGCAATGAACAAACAAGACTATTTGAATAAATCCCTAGAATTAATATCAGACCAGAATTATTACAAAAAATTAAAAAATAACCCTACATCCACTTTTCAACAAAAAACTAATAAAATCATTTCTAATTTAAAACAAAACCACTATATATCAGAAGCAGAAGCGAAAACTTTAACTATATATAATGCAGTAACACCTAGGTTCTACGGGCTACCAAAAATTCATAAACCTCAACTGTCACTTAGACCTATTATTTCATCAATTAACTCCCCAAACAGTAAACTTTCTAAATTTATCGCTAATATTTTGTCCCAAGCATATAATAAAAACAACCCTTATTATATAAAAGATAGTTTTGAATTTTCCAATTTTGTTCAAAACCGGACTTTACCCGACAATCATGTAGTTATTAGTTTAGATGTGATATCCCTATTTTCTAATATCCCACTTAATTTAGCTATAAATTCCATAAGTAAACATTGGACAACTATTTCACAAATTACAAAAATCCCACTACAAACCTTTATAGAATTAATAACCTATATATATGACAGTACATATTTTAAGTTTGAAGATAATTATTACAAGCAAATTTTTGGAGCACCTATGGGTGGTTATATTTCACCTATTATTGCACAGTACGTAATGGATGATTTATTGGATGAATGTATCCCCTCATTATCTTTTACTCTACCTTTTTTAAAAAAATATGTAGACGACATCATTTGCGCAATTCCGGAAAACAAAACATTAGAGATTATTTCAATTTTCAACAACTACCACAAATCAATACAATTTACCTTAGAAGAAGAAAATAATAACTCTGTACCTTTTTTAGATACTTTAGTAATTCGTAAAAATAACCATATTATTTTAGATTGGTACCAAAAAGCCATTAATTCAAATAGATATATACATTATAACTCATATCACCCTTTCAAAATTAAAATAAACTTTATATTAGAATTCAAACGCAGAATAAAAATTATATCACATCCCAGTCTTTTACCCAAAAATATTAATTTGTTAAAAAATATTTTACAAGAAAATGGTTATCCTTTACCTTTAATCAATAAATTAATAAATAGCAATCGAACACACCGTAACCCTACCCCTTGCTCTCAACAAAATACCACAAGAAATCCAGAAACCTCTACCCCAATGAATTATAAAACCCTTCCGTATATTAAAGAATTAACCCCAAAATTAATACAACTTTTTCAAAAAACAGCTAACATTTCAACAAAAATGGTATTAACCACCAATACTATTTTCACAAAAACAAAAACCCCTTTAGAAAAGAAACATAGATCAGAAATAGTTTATAAGATTCCTTGCAATGACTGCAATTTAGTCTATATAGGTCAGACATCACGCACTTTACATTCACGCATAATATCTCATAAGAGTGATTGTAAAAACAAAAATAAAACACTTTCATCAGCTCTTACTCAACATCAACAAACAACTAAACATAATATTAATTATGAGGATGCAAAAATCATGGATTTCGAACAGAATTACAATAAACGTCTTTTTTTAGAAATGTATCACATTCAAACTAATAGTAATTCTATGAATAAAAAAACTGACACCTCAAACTTAAGTAATATATATTCTCACTTAATTAATATGAAATCTTAAACAAATTATTTACGCTAAACAAATTCTGTCCTTGTTTTTTGTATCCACATGAGTTTTTGTTCGTTTTTCCTCCTCTCTACACATCTTAGAATAACATATATTAAAAATAACATTTGCGAAGTTTTCGGTTTCTAGTTTTAGTTTGTCTCGTGTATGTGTTGTTTGTTCGTATACTTTTATATGTAAATTGCATTTTAAAATAATTTTAACTTCAAGTTCCTTTTTAAATTTAATTTACAATAGTTTCAAAAGAGTATTATTAGCAACAG
Source organism: Cetonia aurata (assembly GCA_949128085.1). Classification (NCBI taxonomy): domain Eukaryota; kingdom Metazoa; phylum Arthropoda; class Insecta; order Coleoptera; family Scarabaeidae; genus Cetonia; species Cetonia aurata. Next base: position 23,979,574 of record OX421889.1, on the reverse strand, counting down.
TATTAACGATAAATTAAGGAATGAGTCAACCTTTAAAAAAAACTTAACTAATTATGTAAGTTTATAACTTAATTTTTAAACCTTTTTTCAACAAATTTTTAACATGTACAATTATTATAGCCCTGAGGAAGTCAATAAAAATGGAATTGACGAAAGCTTGGATAAATTATAAATGAGTTTTTGAATTTTTTCCGCTCCTAGACTGCAACCCACTACGATTCCTACAGACTATATATTTATATATATATTATGTCACATGCTGTCACAGCAATAACTTAACATACACGACGTTCGTTAGATAAATATTATGAAGATAGTCGCTATGAAAAAATCTAAGATTATTCACATAAACGATGGATTTCCTAGGGTTGGATTTTGACACTCATAAACTAAGATTGTTAGGGGATGACGGTCGGTGCAACGCTCTCGGGAACGACTACCTGTTACAACCCAAGATTATTCGTCGGTGCAACCGGGCATGAATGTAGGGGAATACCTACTGCAGTAAGAAGAATGAGCGGGAGATGCACATGCGTGGTATAACCGTTGACTTTGGAGGGATTATGGCTGTATATATATGTTTTTTAGGAATATTTAACTTTTTTAATCATCGCATGCTTGCTCGCGTTAAGATAACATATGTAATTACGACGCTCATATATTATATGAATTTTTAACTCTGTTACATATATCTTCTACAAAATTATTTTTTGCTCATATTGCTCTTTGACGTGTGTAAATACTTTTGTATATTCACACCAGGTTGACTGTATATTTTTGCTAGATATACATTTTTATCCTGTCACATTCGTCATATTTTTAACTAAGTATTCGTCCTTATTCATTTATAATTCTCAAACTATTGAAGCCTTCAACAATTATTACAGTTCGAAGTACCACCAGGATTGGTCGTAACGACCACATCATTTAGACGCCATCTACGTGAAAATCATCAATTACTAAGAGCGATAAACACGTTGGCAGATATTTGCTACGAAAGAAAAGAAGGAGACATACAGGATGCCTGCAGAATGTAAGATTTAATCATATGATGTCCATACAACTCATTCGAAAAATATAAAATATGTTTTCCAGGACAGCAGAGTCGTTTTCAAAGACTTCTATCACCAAACAGATTTCCGAGGCGATACTGAACGAACTTAAGCGATTAGAAGCGGGAAATCCCGAAGATGTATGGAAATGGGCCGTAAGGTCTTCAGGTAATTTAATTCTCTTCAGAAATAATTTATTAAATATTCAAGCTAACTTTGCTCCATTAGGTTTGGATGAAGACTCAGAAGAATTATCGGCAGCTGGTCAAAATACTACCATATTAGGTTGCAAAACCCATGACCACGTTCTAAACGCAATATGTGCATGCTGGGGCTCACTCTTTTCATTCACGAGCGTCGAATATAGGAGGTAACTTGATTTTGTTTGATTAACCAACACTCGTTATTAATTTGTTTTAATATCAGGAGCCACGGTATACCGATCAATGCCGAAATGGGTGTCGTTATTCAAAAGATGGTTCCAGCAGAATGCGCCGGAGTACTTTTCACATGTCACCCATCAACTGAAGATCCGACACTGATGGCTGTAACCTCCAATTATGGTTTGGGAGAGGTTCATTTCATTATCTCTATCATTTGATTGTTTTCTAGCAAATATTTTTCCAGAGTGTTGTATCTGGTAGCGCGGATCCGGACACTATAATTCTCAATCGAAGTTACACAGACGAAATTAGCGTTTCGAACATTGAAATTGGAAAGAAGCAGATTAAGATTACATTAGCAGATGGTCAATATTTGGTTGAACATAGCGAGATTGACGATGACACATCAAAAGAAGCTAGTATTACTAATGAACAGGCTGTAAGACTGGGCAAGATAGGAGTTCTATTGGAGAAGAGATATGGTAATCCAAGGGATGTTGAATGGGCTATATTCAAGGTTTGGATAACATGATTTCGACTACTTATAACGATGATACGATTATTAAATTTTTACAGGACAAAATATATCTGCTACAATCGAGACCTGTAACCACTGTAAATACTTGGACAGATTGGGAATTACAGCACGAATTTGACACTCCAATTTTCTCAAAAGCTAGCATATGCACCAGAGCTAGCATAGGTGAAATTTCCAAGGGAGCTGTGACACCATTAACCCAGACCGTTATAGTGAAAACCCTAGATGCCGCGATGCAAGTCAAGTCCTATCAGAGGGTACCGAATCCATACTGCTTAGGAGCTATAGTCGTGTCTTCACATACGCTATTTTTCGAGGTCATGAATGTAAGTTAAAGACTGTAACCGGGCAAGCATGGGTTATCTGCCTCAGAGAATTTTTAGCTGAACATTGGGGCATATACCGGGTGTGCCATTTATCTGGCATCGGTGGATCGTGCCTTACTCAATCACTTAATCGAAAAATGTTTCGAGTAAAAGTTACTTGAGGTGAAGTGCTCTATAGCTTAAAATTATTTTAACATATACAGGTGTTCGGTATTGTCGGTACGTTATGCAATTCCATTTTTTCAAATTGAACGTACTGTATATTATTGCATTTTTGAATTCCCCGACTCAAAAGAAGTCACAATTATCTAACATACTCTACGACAAAACTTAATACTTTTTGAGATATTCGCACTTTTTTTAAAAATATATTATTCACACGATGTTCTTAATAAATAAATAGCTCCCTTATTAACTGTTATTTTCTAATAATTTTTTGGCAGCAATCTAAGGCACCTTTAGATAATACAATAGATACAAAAGGTTTACATTATATTATACAGGATGTTTTTAAAATACATCTGAATTTCAAAAACTTTAAATGTACAAAACTCATTTTTTTTCAAATGGAACACCCTGTATATTTTTATGTCGACGGATACAATTGAAAGGCATCTTTCGAAGATACGTAGCATTGCCTATACCTAAACTTAATAGTTTTCGTAATAGAGCATCATTTACTACAGGAACCTTATAACGAATTGAAACATTAAGAAAAATTTGTTTAGTAGGCTCTGCCTATGACAACAAACAAAATAAAAGTACATACGAGAGTAACTGTCAAAATCATCGTAAAATTATTCCTAATCTTTATTTCAATATTCTGTTCTGATTTTTTAATAATTGTTAATCGTTTTTGTTGTTAATTGTTTGTGTTACGGATTGTTGCGTAATTTATTTAAATATGAACTATTCTAATGAAGAATTAGTCGATATGGCATTCATTCTTGGTGAGAGTGAGCGAAACTGTTTGTTAGCGTCTAGAATTTATAAGCAAAAATATCCACATCGCAGATATCCATCAATTAGAGCTTTCGAACGCTTAAAAACCAGATTTATAAGTGAAGGAACAATTAAATATGCGTCACATATGCGGACGGAGACTGTTACCACTGAAGAAAATGAAATGCGAGTTTTACAAGCGGTAATAGAAGACCCAAATATCAGTTTACGAAGAATGTCAAACGACTTAAATATCAGCGTGTCTTCGATAAGAAGAATATTAAAAAAGCATAAATTCCATCCGTATAAAATACAACTGCACCAAGAGTTATTGCCACTTGATAATCAAAGACGCATAGACTTTTGTAGAAGAATCTCAAATTTAATAGACCAAGACCCAGATTTATGCAATAATATACTGTGGACTGACGAAGCTATTTTTCACAACAATGGATATGTAAATAGACACAATTTTCATTATTATGCAGACTCGAATCCTCATATTGTATTCGAAACACGTCGCCAAAATAGATGGTCGTTGAATGTTTGGGGCGGTATCATCGGCACAAACGTAATTGGTCCTTTTTTCTTCAATGGTCATCTGAATGGAGTTAGATACAGGCATTTCCTTCAAAACGAGTTAGCAGGTTTATTAGAAGATGTATCACTGCTGACTAGAAGACGTATGTGGTTCCAACACGATGGCGCCCCTAGCCATAACCACCTAGCAGTTCGAGAACTTTTAAATGAAATGTGGAATGGTACATGGATTGGGAGAGGAGGGCCTATTGCATGGCCACCAAGATCGCCTGATCTAACACCCTTAGATTTTTTTCTTTGGGGATATGTTAAAAATAGTGTCTATGAGAGAACACCCACAACACCTGAAGATATGAAAGATAGGATCAGAACTGCTTTTCAAGGAATAACACCAGAAATACTCTTAAGGGTGAAATCGTCATTTAGACAACGGATAAATATGTGCCTACATAACGAAGGTGGTCACATTGAAGAATGGCTTTAAGGTTACTTTTGCTTTATTTTATAATTTTTAACTTGCTCCAGTTCGTGTTTGTGTTTATTTATTATAGTTTTTCTTTACTATTTCCTTATTAATCTATGTAGATGTAAGATTGATAACACACTGCAACCAAAAAGATCTGTTGGGTCCCCTATTCTATTGTTCCTGTAGTAAATGATGCTCTATTACGAAAACTATTAAGTTTAGGTATAGGCAATGCTATGTATTTTCGAAAGATGCCTTTCAATTGTATCCGTCGACATAAAAATATACAGGGTGTTCCATTTGAAAAAAAATGAGTTTTGTACATTTAAAGTTTTTGAAATTCAGATGTATTTTAAAAACACCCTGTATAATATAATGTAAACCTTTTGTATCTATTGTATTATCTAAAGGTGCCTTAGATTGCTGCCAAAAAATTATTAGAAAATAACAGTTAATAAGGGAGCTATTTATTTATTAAGAACATCGTGCGAATAATATATTTTTAAAAAAAGTGCGAATATCTCAAAAAGTATTAAGTTTTGTCGTAGAGTATGTTAGATAATTGTGACTTCTTTTGAGTCGGGGAATTCAAAAATGCAATAATATACAGTACGTTCAATTTGAAAAAATGGAATTGCATAACGTACCGACAATACCGAACACCTGTATATGTTAAAATAATTTTAAGCTATAGAGCACTTCACCTCAAGTAACTTTTACTCGAAACATTTTTCGATTAAATGATTGAGTAAGGCACGATCCACCGATGCCAAATAAATGGCACACCCGGTATTTGGCTCCCTAGATTGGCCAAAGTTTCAGTTCTGAATATTCAACGGTATTTGAATAAAAAAATAAATATTTTTTTTGAACATTTTTACCTCACGATTGTGTGTAGGCAACATTCCACATTTGTAGAAATTAATATTTTTGTTTGCAACTCAATAACTTTTGATATTCTTTCAGTGTTTGTACTCCCGACAAGAATCTCAATTATCCCTCAAAGATCGAGCGATCGATCTGGCAGTTTTTGGTCACGAGGTACTCAATGAGGATCTTTTGAAGGTGGCTCTGAAAAGACATGGTGCTTTGACGCGACTCGCCGCATTTAAAGATAAAGTGCTAGCGTTCAGAACGGCGTGGAATCATGAAAAGATCCTTCAAGAAGTGCTCCGCTTCAATGAATGTTGGCAGATCAAATTTAGTCCTTTAGATTCGCCGAAGAAAATGTTGGAAAAGGTTGAAAGTCAATTGATCTACCTAGGAGAATTGTGCCGTCTTCATCTGATGATGTCTATGAACACTGTCACTTATCAAACGGCTGCTTTGATGGCGATAGCCGAGGGAAATAAAGGTTTCGTCATATTGAAAACACTTTTCATGTAACTAGTTCTAACCTTGCATTGCTTATAGAATTTAGACCAGAGCATTACAATGATCTGGCTCTATTGTTAGCCACAAACTCCGTGGTTGAATCAGCTGAGATACCAGTACTTCTGGAGAGTATAGTCACCGACATAAGAAATTCCAAATTGGCTGAAGGATTCATCGACATGCATCCAAAAGATGGAATGCTGTGGTTGGAGGAAAATTGTCCTGAAATCAGAAGAAAATTAGATGATTTTCTAAAATGTCATGGACATAGATTATTTAAAGAGGTAGAGAAATTCCATTACAATACATGCATTTTTACGCAAACTTTTGGTATATTGCAGCTGGAACTAAAAGAAGACACCTGGGCTATGGATCCTAGCATCTTAATAGCCATTATTCAAGCGAATTGTAAGGGCGAAACAACTACTAAGAAAACCAAAGGACTAACCGTAAACGAGACCATAGCAAAATTAACATCACCAAAAGGAATATTTACTAAGTGAGTGTGTAACATGCCGTTCTATGGGAAAATCATCAAGTTGATCATTAATTTATCCTTTACTTAATCGATTTTCCCATACTTCGGTAACTACCGCACTGTATTTTATTCAATTAATTTCATTTATTCTTGCTTTACCACCCAAAGTATCGTCTCCGCATACGGTACATCCGTTCGCACACGCCTGACTCCCAGGATTGTGACCAGGTGGGGGATCACGACAAGATATGTAAACCGCGCATTTGACAGTACTAGATACTTTGGCACTACTGGCACGATACAGAACCGTCCCTTTAACTGTGATTTCGGTGCCGGCAAAGCTACTAGCACGACACAGAACCGCCCCTTTAACTGTGATTTTAGTGCCGGCAAAGCTACTGGCACGACACAGAACCGCCCCTTTAACGGTGAATTAGGTACCGGCAAAGCTACTGGCACGACACAAAACCGCCGGTTTCGCTGTGATTTTGGGTGCATGCCACTGCATTGCTACGCTGAAAAGCGTTTCGTTTATAGTACCATTGTCCCCTCTCGTCAAATATTGATATAACATTTTAAACAACGTCTTGATTTTTAATTATAAACTTAAATAAGCTTGATAACATTTTTCAAGCAACACTAATTGTTTGCGTTATGAGCATTGCGCAAATATATCTGTCAGGTATGTTCTGGCGCCAATTTTGACAGCTTCTTGGTAAATTTAGTTACGTTACAACCAATCACAACCTAAAGAGGCGGACCTTTTCAGATTTCAAAGGCGGATGTGATGTCCGTGCAATCTGCGCGAAAAGTACGAAAAATGGTTTTCTGTCTAAGATACTTTGTATATGCCTGGTATACCTTTACCATGGTTATGAGACATCGTCGTAGTCACGGTAGAACAGGGTGGTGCATTTACCCCCACCACCCCGTCCCGCCCCACCGGCTCATTTAGTGAAAAGAAAATTATAGATTAGTAGCTTATAAATAGTATTGCACAACAAGAAAACACGTATGAATCGTGGCGGCAAAAGCTATCTTTTGTTAGTCGGTAACGGGAGTGCTCCCTGTTGAACGAGTAGTAAACTAACGGCCCAATTTTTGTTATGTTCAACCGTTTAAAATACATACTGAAATTGATTTTTAGTTCTTTTCTCTGATACAGTTTAATAAATTTATTTGTACAATAATATTGAACATTATGTTATTTATCTATAGTGTCCCAGGGGATTGGTGTAATGTATGTTGATATTGAAATAATAACAAGGTGAATTCGTATTCCAATCCTTTTTATTTTAATATATTTACTGCGACATGTTTCGGTTTTTTCAAACCATTTTTTGGCAATAAAACGTCAAAGGTGTGTTATATGTACGATTGATGTGTCAAAACTACACAAAAAAACACACTACAAAAAAAAAATTTTGACACATCAATCTTACATATAACACACCTTTGACGTTTTATTGCCAGAAGATGGTTTGAAAAAACCGAAACATGTCGCAGTAAATATATAAAAATAAAAAGGATTGGAATACGAATTCACCTTGTTATTATTTCAATATCAACATTATGTTATTTACTGCGTATTGTTTAACAGACAGTAGAAGTATATGGGTTAGGTTTAATCGCTACAAAAGATGTCAAAGGCTTGTTGGTCATTGTATGGTGAGTGTGCATAAAAGGAGGGTTCTAGAAGCTAAAAATAAACTTGAAGACATTCCACAAGCACCTTTTAGTCACAGTTTAGCTAATGTTAATGAAGCTTTAACTTTAGAATTAACTAATGAGGAGGAAATCATTAATATCGTTAGTAATTTTAAGAATAATAGTTGTCCTGGTAATGATGAAGTCACTACCTCACTTTTGAAACAATGCATACATGTAATAGTAAAGCCTTTGGTAAAGATAATTAATAATTCGCTAATCTTCGGAATATTTCCGGAACGTTTAAAAGTTGCAGTAGTTGTTCCAATTTAAAAAAAAGGGTGATGACCGTTTGACAGAGAACTACAGACCAATCAGAATCCTCTCTAGTTTCTCAAAAATTTTCGAAAAAATTATAAGCTATCGCATTATTGCCTTTTTCAATGAGAACAATTTATTCTATGCAAACGAGCATGGTTTTATGAAGGGTAGATATATTGAAACCGCCCTTTTTGACTACCTGGACGCAATTTATCAGGCTCTGGAGAATGGTAGCATTCCCCTAGGGGTTTTCCTGGACTTCTCGAGAGCTTATGATTGCATAAGTCATGATAAGTTATTACTTAAATTAAAAAGCTATGGTGTAAGAGACATAACTTTGAAATGGATGGAATCATACTTGAAGGGTAGAAAGCAATTTGTAAAAGTAAACTTAGATGGAAATATAGTCAAGTCCGTCCCAAAGTTAGTTGAAAGAGGTTTGCCACAGGGTAGCGTATTAGGTCCTCTATTATATAATATTTATATCATTGATCTGTGCAACATATTAATTAATACTTAGCATACACATATTAATTATGCAGACGACAATGCATTACTTGTAACATCAAAAGATTTAATTACTTTAAAAGCTCAAGCAGAACAAATATTGCATAGAATAAGACAATGGAGTTTTGAAAATGATCAATTACTAAACATAGCCAAGACCAGAATTATAATATTTCATACAAAAAAATCGAATATAGAGATTGACAGTTTTAAGATATATGATAATTTATCTCTAAGTAAGTCAGTAACCTTTTTGGGTCTCACTATGGACGAAAACCTAAATTGGAGCTCCTATCTGGACATATTGGTAAAAAAATTAAATCAACTCAGCTATTGCATAAGAATTCTAAGTAAATATTGTGAAAAACATGTTATAATTACTATATACTATATAGTTTTTATATCAAGACTAAAATTTGCTATCCTGTTATGGGGCAATGCTTCAGGTATTATTAGAGTGTTTCGAATTCAAAAACAAGTGTTACGTACAATATTTGGCCTTCCTTTGAGGGAATCGTGCCGTGGGAAATTCAAAACTAATAGGTTACTTACAGTTGTTGCGCTGTATATTTATGAGTGCTTAATTTTTAATTTCAAATATAAAGAAAAATACGAACATCTTCTGCCAGACCATTGTCATAATACAAGATTTCAAACAAATTATAATTACCCGTTGCACACCACGTCTTTATTTGAAAAAGGTCCTTGCTACTCAAGTATAAAGTTTTTCAATAAACTTCCCCAACGAATTAAAAATATAAATAAATTGAAATTATTCAAGAAAGAAACTTTTAATTTGCTAATTAATTTGGAACCTTATGAATTTGAGGATTACTTCAAGATGTAGTGTCTGAGTTTGCTGCTAAGAGATATATTTACCTCTGGTTGTATTGTAGCTTAATAGTTAACTTTTAGTAATCATATAGGTTTTATTTAAAAAAAATTTTTTGATAATGCTTCGCTTTCTTAAATTAATACATAATAGGTACATTTCAATTGGTCACTTTTTTCTGACTTGTAAATTGTCTTTTCACTTGTTTCAACCCACTTATGCTTTTGTGGCTGTTTGAAATAAAATTATCTATCTATCTATCTATCTTGAGAAAGAGATTTTGTCAAGATTTAGCCAAAACTTCTGTAGCTTAGTGTCGAAATAAGGTTTGGATAGGTTCAAATAGCATTACAACTAATTACTAGCGTTTTCAAATGTACTTAATAAAACAATGTCACACCCCACTGAAGAAAATGTTGACTACGCCTATGTTATGAGATATGATATCTAAATAAAATGTTGTTTTCCTTTGTATACTAGTTAGATGTATCTAAAACGCATTACTATTCGAGATATCGGTGAATTTTTTAGTGCTGTATAATGTAATTCGAGTAATTGGAATCATTTCTTTTCAGATGTATTTTGGCATTCTTAATCAATAAATGTAGACACGCTGTGGCGAGCAGGGAGAAAAGCAAATCAGAACTGCTTCGAGCAATAAACCGATTCAGAATCGCTTACAGAGAAATCGGCAGACGCATGATGTCAGAAGGTTACATCCCGGAAGAAGAATTGCTGTTTCACTTCACACATGGCGAATTGAAATCGTTGCTAAATCAGAGTCAACCTGCTTTAATTCAGAAGTAATTAGAATATACAACAGCCCGTAAAGGCTGTATCATACATATTTTCTCGCTTACAGGGCCTACAAACGGAAACATTTATATGAGAAATGGAACCAGCTGCGATTTCCAGAATTAAGCTTCGGAATACCGCAACCGGAAAAGGAGAACGATGTGGTTGATATTTTGCAGGAAAGAGAAGGTGTAAGATTACAAGGAACACCAATATGTCAGGGAACTGTGGTGGCCAGAGCTTGCGTCATAACAGATATCAAAGACACCAAATTTATACAACAAGGTAAGATGAAATGGAGTAAACCAGATGATGGGGTAAATGTAGAGCTGGTAGTTTTTTAAAATTAAGATTAGGTAGCGCCATCTATGTCACAACATTGCCTGCGTCGTCGGTGATTTTAAATATGCACGTGGAAACAAAAATATTGAAATTATAATGGCAAAAGCTGTATGTGTATATAATTATGAACGAAAAAGCGTAAAACTGTGGAGAATGCCGTAATGTGTTGAGATAGGTCCGCTTCTGTTTACGATACGTAAGCATACGCAGATAGGCCGCACCGCGTGTACGATATATTTCGTTTATTTTCTATAAGGTCATCGATATCTTTGCAATAAGAATATCGATGACCTTAAACGTCGACGGTTGTAACAAATTTTCGAAATGTTCACCATTGCTGTCAATACATGCGTGTACGACGAAATAGATTGTTTTCAAGTTCCTCAAGCATTTTAGTCAAATGATATAGTAGCCACCACACCAAGGAAACTTTAAAAGCAAAGGTGGCTTGTAAAGGAATTTATATGTCGCACTGCTATGTTGTTTAATGATTCACATAATTTAAGTTTGCAAGAAGGTGCACGAGTTATTTTCGACCACATCTTGGGAATAATTTTATTTTTGGAGAATGTCGTCAAATTTGTTTATTAGCTTCTCGAGTTTATGGTCAAAGGTGTCCTGAAAAAAATCATCCTAAATCAGTTGCTTTTAAGAGACCATTATACCAGTTTAAGGAAAGTGAGAGTGTTAGTTATAAAAATCATTGCAAAGAAATTTCTCACTGAAGATGAAGAAAATGTTTTTACTGTTATCTACTTCAGCTTGATTCAATGAAACACTTCTAACTGTTGAAATATAAATTTCACCATAACTTTCCAGGTGATATTCTCATAACAACCAGTACTAACATAGCCTGGTCTCCGTATTTTCCTATGCTTTCTGGAGTTGTAACTGAATTGGGCGGTCTCATATCCCACGGTAGGCCTTCAAATATATTTATAGCGCATATACAATGCTAAATTTTGTTCTATCTTATTTGTTGTGATGATTAGGTGCTGTGGTAGCCAGAGAATATGGGCTGCCTTGCGTGATAGGAGTTAAAAACGCAACCAAATGCTTCGAAACTGGTGACAGGATTAGATTGTCTGGCAAGAATGGACTATTGGAACTTTTAGAATAGTATAGCGATACTATTCTAAAAGTTCCAATATTCCATTCTTGCCATGAATTTCTTTTTGTTGATGAATTGTTTTGAAAATGAGTATTTCTGTGTATTTTATATATGACATTATTATGATGTATTTTAATAGATTATTATTATTTTTGAAAGTATTATTTATGCATCAATAAACATTTTAAAAAGAATAACGTATTGTAGGTTTTCTTACTTCCTATTCACACAGATTATTTGCTGCCATGGAATTTTTGACTTAATTTGATTGTTTTATTTCAACCATAAGACGTTAAGTTAAGAAAGGCGACAAATATGATATACATAATTATAGACCCATTAACGTTTTATCTAACTTTGCTAAAGTTTTTGAAAGTGTTATATACAAACAGATGTTTTTCATGATAAAACCGTTTATATCAATGAATCAACACGGTTTCATGCCTGGAAGATCAACCACAACGAATTTAATTAAAGTGACACAGTTTATCAGTGAGACTCTGGATAATCGTCAACAAGTCGACGTTATTTATACTGATTTTACAAAACCTTTCGACACCATTAACCATACCTTATTGGTCGCGAAGTTATCAAACAATGGTTTTACGCCTCAAGTTACGGATTTCATAGAATCGTATTTATGTAATCGTACTTGTTGCGTTTCTTATAACTACTTTAGTTCTATTTCGTTTGTTGTCACTGCAGGTATCCCGCAAGGATCTCATCTGGATCCCCTTTTATTTAATATTTAGGTGAATGATTTATTAACTTCACTTGATTGCAATTTCGCTGCTTATTCGGATGATCTGAAAATATTTTCCAGGGTTTCAACAGCATCTGACTGTGTTCTAATCCAAGACAAAGTAGATACTATCAGGCAGTGGTGCGATAATCAGAATAAATTACAGCTTAATGTAAACAAATGCGCCATTGTATCCTATGTTAAATGCAATACTTTTATAGTGTATCCTTACGCTATTGATGGCGTAGTAATTCCTCGACATTCAAATTACAAAGATCTGGGGGTACATTTTGATTCGGCCTTGACATTTAACTATCACATTAAGGAAGTTGTTAACTCTGCTTTCAAGTGTTTGGAATGTTTGATTCGCTCTTGCAGGTTGTTTACGGAACCTACTGTTCTAAAAACTTTATTTACTGCTGTTGTTTGCGTCCAAATAAGCTTAAACCGTACAAGGTCCATGTTAGCCATAGTTTACTACCTGGCGATAATTTAAGGCGACTAGAATACTGTAATTGGTTACTGGGTTAGTTAGAAGACGACGAAGATCTTTAAATAAAGTCATCTGATCAGATGAATCTAAATTTACTAACTGTGGAATGTTTAATAGAAATACGCAACACTTTTGGGCATTGCGGAATCCTAGACAAAAGAGGGCGAGGAGACCTCAACATCGTTTTGGATTAAACGTTTGGATGGGCATTTTGGAAAATCGTCTTGTAGGACCAGTAATATATGAAGAGGCATTAAATGGAGAAAGATACCTCAACCTTCTTCTCACACACACTGAGGAAAATGTGTATTTGTCAGCATTAAAAATTTAGTAACCGTAGAAAAAAAAATTAATAAAATATGGGACAAGTAAACAGTTTATTAGCCTCAAATGAAATCAGGTTTCTACATTTAAATATTTGTCACAATTAATTTAAGTCACTTGGAAATAGTTTAATAAGCCCAGATATATAGTATTATTTATTACAATGAAGTATAGCTTACTGCAGCAAATATATAGATAACTAGTGCAAGTAGTGACGAGTAATATCGCCAACAGCATTTGTATACTTACCATAAATAAATACTTTCATACCTACTGTAATGTTCAGTATTGTGTCACAGATACCATCAAGCACATTCCTACATAGGTAGTTTAATTGAAATGAATAAACTATGTGTCAAGAGTACACATATTGGAACGCGGTACATATAGCAAAAAGTGCTTGTAGATTTCATACGTAGCGCTAATTTTTAATTTGCCTATATGCAAAAGGTTTGTTCGTTGGTGTTACACCAATTAAGACTGATGCATATTTTATCTTCATAGGTACATAAACAGTGAATCTTCTATCCTGTTTTAATCACAAGTCAATGCAGAAAGTGTAAAATCAACAAACAAACCTAAGGTGTCTATGCGTTATTACAGAATTAAATACTGGCGCGAATTATGAAATGTAAAAGCATCTACTATGTACCGCACTTCATTGCGTTCTCCCTTACATCATTTTCTACTTGTTACAAATAGTAAGTTAAGCTATTGTAAAATATTGATTAAATATCTTTGGTATATGACTGTAAGCGCTATAAAAGTTGAATTATACACGCATTTTTAAACATATCCACAGTTTTACGATTAATAAAATAAATAAATTAATAAATTGTATCCAGGTAGGTGCATCAGCAGAACCATTGATTAATCTAGTGGTTTCTTTAAATATGTAACATTTGAGTACACACATACACAATTCCGTTATGACATCACCATAGCTGCAACACATTTATAATTTATTTTGCAAATAGTTTACATTTCAGTCATTTTTATACTTTTTCATATTAGTGCTAACGAATCAGCTCTGCTTTAATAACAAAATTGTATTGTTGTTGCTATGCAAACACATTCACTTCCTAATAAATAGGTTTCTCTGTCCATATTTCATTTCTTTTTTCTTATTTCTATAGGGCTTGTATACACAAAATTAAAAGGAAATATAAGTATTTATTATAAACTTACTGATACAATATTCGAAAAATAACCAAGAAAAAATAATACGTCAATAATTTTACATAAAAATCGCGTCGAACATAACCTGAAAATAGCACTTTTCACATACCGTTTGTAGTACTTTCTTTTCATTTCCTCACATAATGAATGCTCATTTTGAACTCTGGGAGAGATGTTTTATCCGATAGGACACCTATAAATCGCCAAATCGCGGACATCAACCAGGAAGTCTTACCGCCAGATTGTGGTTAGTGGTTACAACAGATATTCACGCCGGCAAAGTTAGTTTACTTGGGTAATAAAAAAACATTGGTAAATACAATAGTTTTAAGACAATTTTAATGTGCACTTACCTTGAAAAACGTTATAGAACTCTCCCAGTCCCCAGCTTTCTAAGAGTTCTTCCATTTCATATATTGCTTTACCATAGCACGAACCTTACAGAATATAATCATACCTACAATAAATGCGTGGGAAAACCGAAAACACCAACTTGCATAGACTTGCGGTCATTTGTGCGGATATGCCGATGATTTACGACCTTCCTAATTTGACTGATTTACCTAAGGCGAATGGTTCGATTATTTCCCGTAGAAAGTTAATTAATTGCAATAAATATTCAAATTAAATGATTTAGTTACATGAATGTAATAAAGTTCAAATATAATACCGGCAAATAAACTATTTACTCGTCACTACTATAACAGAATTCCGAAATAAACTGTTTTAGTACAACAATCTTTTAAAGTATTTAGAATAGTAATTCGTTTGTAAATAACTGCTTTTATTTGGGAGGATAGGTCAAGTTTAGTAATAACAAGTGAAAATATATTTCTTACAAATAAATTATTGCCAGCAACACAGTTTATTTGAAACATTTTTCTCAGTGCACGTATCTGATTTCTTAGATAATAATATTACATTAAACCAGTTACAACATTGTGGTAGCAACAAGAAACACGCACCAGCTCACAATACGGCAATTGTACGGAACTACTTAAGTCAAGAGTTTCCAAATCGTTGCGTTGGATTGGAAATGGAGGAGTTGTTGAATGGCCGGCGAGATCTCCTGACCTAAGTCCTCTAGATTATTTTTATGGGGAGCTATTAAAAATAACGTATATAAAGGTGATCTTCCACATAATATTGAAGAACTTCGAAAATGCCTACAATGCATTTCATAGGAGAACCATACAAAGAGCAGTTCAAACAGCTCGAAAACGTACGCAATTGTGCATTAATGAAAATGGCGACATATTTGAACATTTACTGTAATTATTGTTTTCTTTATATTAATTGAATTGTTAGTTCACTTCATTGTTACAAATAAGATACAAAATTAACATAAATTTTGCGAAAACGCACATTTAATTTACCATTTGTAAAATATGCCGTTGATTTCTATCCAAATTCCGGTTACCGTAAACATTAAGCGGCTTGGTAAACGATCCATACTCGACGAACTTTCTATCAAAATCTAGGAACATGGTATGATATGGTTGTCGCCGTTCAGGATACAATTGTAAATATCATGTACTAGCTATTGCTGCATTTCGATTCGATGATTAAAAAGTACATAACATATCTCGTTTCTCTTCGTTGGTATACAACAGTTTTCCATTACTAATACAACACATGACTGACACACAAGTAATTGACAGTTCGAAATTTCATGGCTACCTTATTTAATCTTAAATTGAATTTTTCGTCAGTTAAACCATAATATCAAAAACTTTTGTCAACATATTATACATGGTTGAATCAGAAAAAAAGACTCTTTCTAACGGTGTCAAAATTCAATATGGCGCCCATAAGAAATAAGAAACTTGATGACGACCAGAGGAAAACGAAACGTCGTATACAAATTTCAAGTACATCAAAAGTGGCCTTGAGAACATGTTTTTAGTTTTTCTCTGCAAGGCCAAATAAAAGTGATAGAGGCAAAATAAGAAAATAAGATTTTTCCGTTTTTTTCAAAAAATCTCAAACGTCATTTGTTATAAGTCGACTTTCTTTGCGGGATCATAATAACTACAAAATTTAGCAAGTTTGCCAAATTTAAACCTATCGTCTATCGTCAATAATAAGCGGGATCTCAATGGTGAGGATCGAAAATAAATCAGCCTGTATACACACGGTAAACACAGATGTGGGCCGTCTTTAACTACATTTTGGGCCCTAAAATTTGGAAAACTACAACATTCCCATCGAATCGCAAATTTTTGTATTTAGCCATTACTCATGTATTTCTTTCACCCCTTTTTTTATTTGGTACTATACAATAATAACCCTGTATAAATATTACCCGCCATGTATTTAAATTTAATTTTTTCAACTGCTGCTAACGATGCCGTGATTGCTAATCCTTTATATTAGTCAAATGCGTATCTATACTCGCACGATGCCGTACTTACTCGTGCAGCTCTCTAGTACCTACCTATTTTTTTTTAAAGGTTTTGGAAACAAATATTAGATAACAAATGACTAAATCTTTGAACGAAGAACGGTTTTAATTTAAAATATTATTCATCTTGAATTGTGATTTTTAAAATAGTTTCAATTAATGTACAAATCAACTAAGCAGATGAACAAAATGCACAACAAATGTACGAATATTAGGCAGAAATTTCAATAATTCTTGATAGCAAAATCAAAAGCCAAGCGATGATACACGGAGAAAGTTTATTGTTAAGGTGGCACCAATTGACGCACATTGAACAACAATTTGTGGGTAAATATATGACAACAACGACCATTATTCAATACAACTTAAAACTTGTTGTCGAAAAACTTTGTTAGAACTGCCACAAAATTTGGAAGGATATATTCCCAAAACATGTTACAATCAACCAGTTGCTTGTTGTTTAACGAATCACAAAAATATGGTGTTTTCAACAAAATTGTGTGAAATACAGTATTAAAAATTGTTTATCACTACCAAAGCAATTTGAAACTTCAACAGCAAGTTGTGGATATTTAACAAACAATTGATTTTCCGTCATCATTTTCTACGTTTATATTGTCACTTGATTTTGATTTTTGTAATCGCAATTTCTGTTCAAAGCGAACAATATTTTAGTAGATTCACACACAAATTCGGTGCTGTCTTAAATGTAAGCTGTGGAGGGTTTAAATAAAATATCAGTATAGAATAACACATTTTTTTATATAATTAACAAAAAAAAAAATAAACAAG
Organism: Cetonia aurata; assembly: GCA_949128085.1. Lineage (NCBI taxonomy): Eukaryota > Metazoa > Arthropoda > Insecta > Coleoptera > Scarabaeidae > Cetonia > Cetonia aurata. Next base: position 23,961,986 of record OX421889.1, on the reverse strand, counting down.
ATAAATTCTAAAACTGAGAAACACTAAAAATGAAGATTAAAATTTCAAATGTATCTGTCTTATTTTACAAATGTCTCAAGGCAACGTATATTCTATATAGATCGTTTTGCAACTTTTAAACAGGGGAAAACACTAAGTAATTTATCGAAAGGTTTAATGTACTCATCATTAGCAATCTGTACTTCGTACGCATAATATTCCATTCAGCTAGCTTCTCTGTAACAAAATTATCCATATCTAAGAGTCAGTAGACGTCAGAAGTGAGCCAGTTTTCTTCAATTTTAATACACTGCCGTTCTTTTACACAAAACTAATAAGCTAACACAACGTCACAATCGGAAATAAATGGCGCCGTCTACTTCGCCTGGTAACGAGTCTGTTTCTTCAAGGCTATGTAAGACCAATGAAACACGCGGTTAGAATCACGTGATACTACTGTCCATGCCGGGACTTCCCGAATCACAAGTTGTAATATCGACAACGTAGGCGCCCTGTTGCGTCAACTACAATTGTGTGTAATGTAAATATTTCTTGACTGTACTGGTTTGAAAAATTGTGTTTACATCTACTTCACTTCATCGCACACGTTGTTCTGTATTTTAGATCTGAAATAACTACAACTATAATGTTATCGCCAAAGCGATTATTTGTACCGTAAAATATTTTAACACCAACAAAAGTGTTGTTGGTGGAACAAAACAAAAGTTTTGGAATATACTTACAAAACTTTACTGCAATACCAATTTATTTTTGAACCGATTGCAATGTAAAGACAATACTTTTTTTGTTGGATTTGCAATGTCATTTTTCTCCGTGTACGAAATTAGAAGAACACTAACACATTTATTTGGCCTTGGAGATTGGTAATCTTAATACTGGACGGACTATACACATATGACTATTATTATAAGTTGCCTGTCTTAATGCACAAACAAATTTTAGTGCATAAAAGCCAATAGTTAAGGAGCAAAAAACATAATTACGTAATTGCATAGGTACGAGTTAAAACAAAATACTGTTCGCATTTTGTTTCCCATTGTCACATTGTAATAAAATATTAACAAATTAAAACAGTAAGTTTCTACACAATATGAAAAATTACCCTGTCTATACAAATTTTAATAAATATACTTTAGAAAATCTAATATATTCAGTTTTGAACTTTGAACAAATCATTTGGGTGTTTCAAGGTTGAGATATTTTACACGTAATTCTCACGGGAAACTTAATACTATAGATAACACACTTACAAATGAATTCAAAACTTTACTACCGATGTTCCGATGTTAGTAACAATATGCATATACATATGTACGTTATATGCTAGAGTAGTTTCTCTCTGTAATTACTTATAAGGTGTTAATAAAGTTTTCTGTAGATTATGAACCAATCCAATACTTCAAGTATTAGTAAGTAAAGTAGAAGGTATCATTTTTATAATGGACAAATACATAGACATTAGATAACATTTTTTACAAATGAATTCAATAGATAATCTATCGAAAAATACTCTAGATAAAGAAATCAAACGCCAGGTCAAAATTCACGAAATACTTCCAATTAAAATCAGTTGCACTAATTATGTGTCTGGTGTCTAGATGCAGTAATGGACTTGTTATATTTAGCTTATTGCTTATCTTTATTCTTGGCTCCAATAATACTATACCTATTACTGCATAAATCAAATAAATCCAGTCGCTACAGTAAACGAGGTTCGTATAAAAATACAATAGGTATCATAAGATACAATTTACTGATTTTTTTCCGTAGAATGGTACCATTTTCTAAAAGCTATTTGCGCAAAACCCTACGTAAAAAGATATCAGAGGCGATGGACCGAAGAATTGAATAGTCTATCAGATGATATTTTAGAGAATCCCAAAGCAAATTTAACAGCAGAAGTAAGAATAAACTAGCAGAAGATGTTTGGATGAACTATGAAATGTTCTAATTATTTTCTCTTTTAGGAAGCTGATTCACAAGTCATCTATGGCGCGGATAATGAAGGAAATTATTTTTATTTGAAGATCACTTTGAAGAATACCTTACACGCGGAAGTGGCAATTGAGTTTAGACATAAAAATGGTTCTATATACCGGCTCCCAAGTAAGTGTCAAAATGTCGACGATGTCTCAGTATTTAGATACCGTTTTAAGGAAAAAAAATCATTGGATTTCGGAGATTTAATTCATATCACTTGTATAAGCTTTCCTAAATTTGGTACAAATCTCTATTTATTGCAATAGACAAAAAACTCCAAATAAATATGGAATTGCTTCTTTTGGTGGAATATTCTCGTTTGTATACCAAACAAAATTTGTTTTCTATACGGTGAAACAGGAACAAACGACGTAGCTGGACTGATGACGCACTATTCAAATGCAACGTGATAATGCAGTAATGCATTCGGATATACCGAGTGTCCAGCCTAAGATGCAACGGTCCCTAGCCGATTTATTATCGTCTTTTTAAAAAAATATTTCAAATAAATGTTGCCTCTAATCACATTCTACACATATTAAAATTAGTTTCAGAAATGGCGGACTTTCGGTTATACCGGAAATAACTACTAACTTTATTATTTTAAATGGAACATCCTGTATATTATTCCACTTTTGTATTCCTTGTTAAATTTAAATAACAATACGTTAGGGATACATTGGGGCTAAGTTGTACCGTTTCCGAATTACATGACGTTTTTCGCAGAAAATGACATTTGCAGTGTCTTCGGTGTTTGGAAATACCTCAGCAAATACGACAGTTGGAAAGATGCGGTTTTCGGTTTTCGCTTAACCATGAAACAGCGCACGTCTTTTATTTTAAAATTGTTGCGTTTAAATTACAGCGTTATTAAATAGGGATCTGTAATTTTCGAAATCTAAAATCATGGATAACTTGATTTTTTTTAAATTGAACGGTATACCAATTTTTACATAAATGGATGTAAAAATTTATTTTCTTTTGATTTTACATGGGTATCATTGTGTCTATCTCCAACGGTTTTGGAGATATTCGCGATTTTTCAGTTTCTCACGACAGATACGTATAGGGAAGCACCGCCGCCGGCCACCTTCCCCTCGCATTTCACCAGGCTTGGGACTGGCAGCAATAATACTGGCATGCTTAGAAAGTGGCCAACAGAACACAATAGGACCACTAGAAACAAGCAAACATAGCAAACATAAAAGAAAACATAACATTACTGGAATATCAATAAATCACCTCATTTTTCAAACTACATTACTCTATCCAATGTATGGCGTACGTACACGGTGGCGTCTTGCTCGCAACAGGCTACACTTTAAACGCTAGAGAATTTGTACAACACTGTTATATTAAATGTTCAAAATGCTGTCCGTTTTGGGCACTACATAATCGAAATCGCTTTTGCAAACACTTTTGAGCATTTCTGAGTATTTTTGGTGTGACTTTTTGCAACGCTCTTAAAATACGATGGCGCATATCATCAGGGGTTGCTGGTGGCGTCTCATGAACCTTATTTTTAATGAAACCCCATGAGAAGAAATCGCAGCTGCAACTGATTTTCATCCGTAAGTACCGAGTTATTGCGGTTCCGTTTCGTACGTGCAGCGGATCCAGTACTTACAAATCTACCCAGTAGCGACAGAAATGCCCTCCTATCTGGATACTTTCTACATAGGTAATACTGTGCGTAAACTGTTGACGCTAACAAATCGTTTCTGTAACATTCACCGAGAACGAAAACCATATCTACTAATTCTTCTCGAGTAAGCGACATCTTTAATTATTATGTTACCAAACAGTACTCTGAATGTCAGTTCGAACACTTGGAACACTAATAACGGTTAGATACCTACTTTGTTTTTCAAACTTACGTTGACTTTAAAGATACCGCTTTAAACATCTCAACTATCTTTTAGACAATTTTGTTGGCTACTTTCTAAGTATGCCAGTACTATTGCGGCCAGTCCCAAGCCTGGTGAAATGCGAGGAGAAGGTGACCGGCGGCGGCGCTTCGCAATACGTATCTATCATGAGAAACTGAAAAATCGCGAATATCTCCAAAACCGTTGGAAATAAACACTTTTACACCTTACAGTTTGCAATTTAAAACTTTACTTATACAGACACAAGTTACGATTTCTAATGTCAGTTGTCAAATTAATAAACTCAAGTGATTATCTGAATAAAGCCAGAGCCTGCTAGACCATTTTAAAAAATTTAATTTTCTCTGGCGAATTACAGAAAATTGTTTTCTATTTTTTTTCTCGATAACGGTCAGAGATAAGAAAAAAATACAAGAGATCAAAAAGTTTCTAAACAAGACAGAAAATTTATTGCGTATTTTAGAATCTAGCAGTGGCGCATCTCAAAAAAGTTTAGGGTGGGAAAAGAGGGCATGATCCCGAAAAAATTATTACCCTGTAGATTTACATCATCATTTGGCATGGCTAATGATGCAGGCCTCATAGCGTAACCTACCTTCCAAATTTGAGCAAAATATCTCAAAAACTGTAGGAGCTATACAGTAAAAAGTGAAAAAATCTTGAAATTTCAACACCCTGCAGATTGGTAACGAAGCGTTTGCAGACCTATGTTTATATGAAATTTTAGGCACAAAATAAACCAAATAATTACCCCCTTCCTTATGTACATGATATTTAGGAACACCCTGTATATATCAGAATTTCTTAAAAAAGTATTCTCATTATTTTTCAAGTTCATAAAAATTTCATAGATATACAAACACGCCACGGGGAGAATATTCAGTTGCCTAAATAAAGGACGACAAGAAACGTCAGAGGATTTACACAACATGCAACGTAGAATTTTTTTTTGCAAGGTAAATTTTTTTTTGAAACTAGGTGTGGCGCCTCAGAACATAATGCCATACCGCAATCGTGACTCCACATACGTGATATAAAAAATTCTAAGCGAATCAGTGCTTACAGCATCCCTAAGATATCGCAGTCCATAGAGAGCAATAGCCAACTTACGCGACAGTATGTTACAGTGGAGATCAAATATTTAATCTAAAATCCACTGTCAAACCCAAAAAGTCAACATTATCACTTTGCGGTACGGACTTATTATTACACGACACATACAGGCTGCTACCACCCTCCACCGTCGTCAGCGAAAATCGCATAGGACCCGTCTTATCGTGGTTAAGTACTAAATTGTTAGCATCACATCATCTCATCATGTCCCAGACCAACTTGGATGTTAAATTAGAGGTCGATTCAACAGTATCAGTCGTTATAATACAACTTGTATCATCATAAACGTTGCACAGAGCATGTTCAATTGCAGCACTGGTGTTCTTTCCAGAAATAAAACCGAACTGCGCGGGTGATAATCTTTTAGAGCGGGTTAAAGAATCAACTAATCTGATATTTATCACCTTCTCATATATTTTAGTAAATGCCGAGGGCAGGGATATTGGTCTATAATTTCCTACATCTAGTGGAGGAGTAGTAGGAATGATTTTATTCAGCTTTAACTTATGCGGATCCTCAAGTAACCTTGTACCTGTAGTGGGATGAAACATGGCACGTCATCAAAGCCTGCTGAATATTTTTTAGCTATATCTTTAACTACATTTTCTAATTCAAATTTATTTGTTGGCGCTAGATAGAAACCTTTGGCGTTAGCTATAGCAGGTAATTTGGTTTCGGTTGTATTTTTGTTTTTATTGGTGACTGTAAATTGTTGTTTAAAAAGCGCTGCAACAGCATTTGGATTATCAACAATATCACCTGAACCATTAGTGACAATTAGAGAGTCGACGCCACTACTGGTAGCTTTTGTTAATTTATTAATAATACGCCACGATGTTTCTGATTTATTCCGCGAATTCAAAATTAAATTGTCTTAAAATTCCTTTTTTGTTGTTTCGACCAGTTCCTTATACTTTTTATTAACGAAGAACTATTTATTGATTGGCTTGAAAACCATTTTATACCGAGAAAACCTGCTGGAAATGCCTTTTAATTCTTGATGGACATGGGTCGCATATGAATTCATACCAAATGCTACAGACAGCAGCTGGACATTCTCAGTTTCAGTTCATCATATCAATGTGCTTACCAAGTCACACCACGCATGTTTTACAACCGCTTGACCGCTCGTTTTTTAAACCGCTGAAAACGTACTTCAAAAATGCTTGTGATGAGTTTGTTAAAGCAAATCTAAATAAACGTATTGAACGTCATCATTTCGGTAATCTCATTGCTAATGCCTGGACTCGTGCAGTCACTTTTGAAGATGGGGCTTCTGGTTTTCGTGCGACAGGCATTTATCTTCTGAGATCCTCTGCAATTCCTGAACATGTATATCTTTGTTGTGCCGTCTCTGATGTACCCATGCATACCATGGAAAATCATCAGGAAGGAATAAGTAATAGTGTTGTTGAAATGAATGAAGCAAATCAATCATTACCTTCAACACCTACACCATCTACTTCAGATTTGATACCCAGAAAATTTTTTTACAATATATCTCAGATTCCAGTCGTAAAAATTAGCAGTAACTCTAAAAAAAAGAAAGCAATCTGCTCAAAATTTAACCGCAGATAATTATATTGCCGAAATGATGGGAAAGATTAAGGAGATAGAATCACTCACAGCAAAGACGAGAAACAATAAGAAGAAAGAACCATTCGTAGCAAAGTCGAAAAGAATAAGAAAAAGGAAATAATGGCAACCAAAAAGTAGCAAACAATAACCATTCCCTTAAAAGAAAGCTTCTTCAAGTACCATCGCAAATACTAAGTCTGTAAAACGACGAATCATTCAACAAGAACCTTCATCATCATCATCAGAAAGTAATGATCACTATTCGGTTCATGATTCAAGTGATGAAAATGTATGTGTGGGCTGTTTGGAACATTATAAGGAGACGAAATCGGTAGTGGATTGGATTCAATGTGTAAAATGCAAAAAATGGTGTCACGATAATTGTACAATCTTCAATTGTTACTGTATGGTCTGCGGAAAAATAAGCTGTCACTAGTATAGGTGAAATATGTATGTAACAGATATTCCAACAATTTAGAATTTCGTTTTTTGTGTACAATTTTACATAAAATTTCTACTAGCCATCTCTCCCGTAACGTGTGCGTCATCCCACCCATGCGGTTAGGGAGAGATTGCCAAATGCAGAGTTTTACTTTCTTTTTATTTTTGGTAAGAGGTTTAGAAATAACATTATTCTGTACGTTCAGATAATAAATATATTAGTTGCCCGATTAACATTTCACTAAGTTTGCTTCATCAAATCAGTATATATGTTTCTATTAATTTTTTTGTAAAAAGGTGCGTCGTTTTACTCTGATATTTTGATAAGAATATCTTTTTCAATTTGCAACAGTGAATAAATATGAAATTGATTGATAACTGATTTACAATATTTATATTTTTAATCCTTGGATTATGCAAAATATACTCTCTTGGTCTGGCATATTGCTTATGCAAATTTTTGAGTATTCCCTTCAAGACAACAAAACCGAAATCTGTTTACCCATACAATCTATCTCAGTAAATATAGCTTTATGTTGTAGATGCACCACAAGTCTTGCTATGTAGCATAGCATCTAGACGATGGAAAGCAGCTGGTTTAAGTATAGAGATCTTAGAGCCTTTCCAAAGGTTACGAATCACTTATAATGGTCTAATGAGAAAATCGCAAGGGGACATAGAACATGTAAAATTCCATTTTCTGTGAGTATAATTCCTTTTCCATAAAGAAAAAACCCAAACCATTTTTTTTTAGGTGGAATTCAGCCACCTCTCCTTTGAGATACCCTCAAGATGTAGACACAAACCTCTTCGTAGAAGCTGTGGCTAGGGAACCATGGAGAGATGGGGATTGGATGTATATGCTGTAATAAACTTCTTATTTAGTGTTTGATGGATCAAATCCTCTTACAATCAATAAATTTTTAGAGAAAGTAATCACGGTTACGACCAATTTGGAGCCTTGAATGGATTTTTCAATGCAAAAACACTCGGAGAAGAAAATTTCGTCTACATGCCCAGTTACAGAAGAAGATCCATCGGTCCTGCTGAAGCTGTGGTTTTAAACAGGGATTTTCTTATCTTTGCCATCTTAAAGGACGGTACTGCTTTTGCAATTGGTGCAAAATGTATCAGGCTGGGCTGTACACAGTAATACCACATAACTCAAACTTACATCCGACAAGACATAATAAACATGAGATGTTTTCCAGATTACCGTACGGTTGTATTGTCACTAGCAGTGGTCGTTTCTACAGCATATCTTCGAATGATATCTCTTTGGAACACCTAGCCGATAATGGTGATATCCCAAAGGCATTCTCTGTGCATTTCCAAGCCAATGGAAAAACATACAAATGCATAGCTCATGTTAATACGCAAAAAACTACCGAGATCTACAATCCGGCGAAAAGAGGTTGGAGTATGAAAATATCCACTGCGGAGTGTGATGTTAATTCGGAACAGGCGAGAGCCATAATCACCTCTTGGTATAAAAGTAGTGGTAAGTTCAGTACAATTAGAAAAAGAGATTCTTTTGTGAAGATGTTAATATAATAATTGTATTATCAGGAGACGATATTGTTTTGCCTGCTCTACTGCTTGCACCTAAACCAGTTGAAAATCCTGAAAATTTGTATGTAGTTCAATTGGATAGCCGAGAATGCTTGGACCATACATTGGTAGGCGGAAAAGGAGTTTCACTAGGAATGCTGTCATATTCTTTAAAATCAGAAAAGGTATAAGTGTGATAATAAATTTATTGAAATGGTGAATGATGCAGCGAATTAACAAGCCAACGAAAGAAATTGTCGGAATTGCCCACAATATTCTGATATATATGGCCGTCCTATATCTTAGGACACAAAATTTGCTGAATAACATCAGCATCCACTATTTTAAAGCAAATATTGCTCAAATTTCTTCAAAATTTGCTAAGGAAGATGGTTTATGTCACATACAATCTTTTTCAACATATGTAAAAGTTAATATTTCTGACAATATTATTTTCTACCATGCCTTGTATTTTAATTTTATCTGATATATTTATGATCAAATGATTATCTTCACTGATCATCCTTATTTTTTCAAAACTTTTACGATGATTGCAGTTCGAAGTTCCACCAGGTTTTGTCGTAACTACCACATCGTTTAAACACCAATTACAGCAAAATCCTCAATTATTAAAAGCAGTAGACGATTTAGCTAGTATTTGCTACAAAAGGCAAGATGGAGACATACAAAATGCCTGCAAAATGTAAACATTCATTTTCTATACATATAGCATATTCGACAACAAATATTGTGACATTTTTCAGAACAGCAGAGTTGTTTGCGAAGACTCCTGTGGCTAAAGAAATTTCTGAGACGGTGCTGAACAAAATTAAGGAATTAGAAGCAAAAAACCCGGAAGAAGTTTGGAAATGGGCTGTAAGGTCCTCAGGTAAATTTTAATTTTTCTAATATCTATCAAAGGATTTAAGCCAAGTTTATTCACTTTTCCCATAGGTTTAGATGAAGACTCAGAAGAATTATCAGCAGCTGGTCAAAATACTACAATATTGGGTTGCAAAACTCATGATGATGTTCTGAATGCAGTATGTGCCTGTTGGGGTTCACTCTTTTCATTTACAAGCGCTGAATATAGAAGGTAATTCGAATTTTTAGAAGAATTGCAACTAAAGTTGTATTTTTTCTTCTACCAGACGCCATGGTCTCGCGATTAACGCCGAAATGGGAGTTGTTATTCAAAAGATGGTTCCAGCTGACTGTGCCGGGGTGCTTTTTACGCGCCATCCTTCAACTGAAGATCCGACACTCATGGTTATAACTTCAAACTACGGTTTGGGCGAGGTTCTATTCTAAATTCATTTCATGTTCTAGTTTTTTAAAAAACAAAGATTTTTTTAGAGTGTGGTATCTGGAAGTGCAGATCCGGACACTATAATCCTCAATAGAAGATATACAGACGAGATTGATGTTTCAAATATTGAAATCGGAAAAAAGAAGACAAAGATTGTATTAAGAGATGGTGAAGGCATGGTCGAACAAACCGAGATTGATGAGGATTCGTCAAAAAAGGCTAGTATTACTGAGGAACAGGCCGTGAGATTGGGTGAAATCGGGATTTTGCTGGAGAAGAAATATGGCAATCCAAGGGATGTTGAATGGGCTGTCTTTAAGGTTTGAAAATAATAATTCTTTTGCGAATATGATGGTGCGAATATATAATTTTTATAGAACACAATATATCTGCTCCAATCCAGACCTATAACCACTCTGAATGCGTGGACAGATTGGGAGTTGCAACACGAATTTGACACTCCCATCTTCTCAAAGAGCAGCGCCTACACCAGGGCTAATGTGGGCGAAGTTTGCAAAGGCGCTGTGACGCCTCTAACACAAAGTGTACCAATGAAAAATTTGGATATCTCATTGCAATCGCTCTACAAAAGGGAGCTCAATCCATACTGCTTTGGGCCAATGATTGTGTCTTCGCACACTCTATTTTTGGATATGATGAATGTAAGTTTCAAGTAAAGTTTTATTAAAGTATTTATAAGTTAGAATTTAGATGCGGTATCTCCTTTTTAGCTAAATGTAGCTAATTTATTAATTCTTTCTTTCACGTCTTTACTTGGTGCTATCATAATTTGATTATACAGCGTGCAGCGATATGACCATCTTTTATTAGGGGACTTGTATGCTAGATAGTTAATAGTTCACCTCTAGAAAATATACTCCGATATACTGGGTGCTAATAAAAGGTGGCATAGTGAAATATATTTTTTAAACAGAACACCGTATATATTTTTATCTTATGAGAAATCACACTCCATTCCTACCCAGGTTATGATAGTAATTTGTTTTGTCGTTTTTGAGTTGCAAAAGTGTTTCTGATAAAACATCAAAGACGTTTTCCTACTTCCAAACGCTTTCAAATTTTTATTTAATGAAATTTGTTGTGTATATTGGCTAAGATTAGGTGAAGATACCAGTAAATTGCTTTTTATTATCTTTTATCATCATATGGTAATAAGGAAAGTATTGACTTTACCATTTTCAAAATGATCTATCTCGACTTTTCTGAATGGAACACGCTGTATATTGTATGTGATGCAGATTTACACTTTGCATTAATCCATATTAGGTTTTCCTATATCTATTTTACAGGATTCTACCATAATCCAAAATAATCAAAATATTAAAATCATTATTAAAGTTAGGTAATCTTCTTAGATAGGTTTTCAGTAATAATAAACATATTAACTATCACACTGACAAAAGTCAATGCTAGGTTTTCCACTATCACCAAACAACAATGCACAATCTCTCGACGCGCGTTTCGCTAACCAAGTTAGCATCATCAGGAGATGATTAACAGTAAGGTAAAATTTTAAAACTACGATAATATATACAACAACGTTTCTGTACAGGCGCATTTTTAACGGGGAGGGATGTGAAAAAGTCCCTCCGTTGAAAATTCGTCGGTTCCAAGAATTACTCTAATTACCGAATCGTAAAAGTGTACGATCTTTAGAAGGCTAGGAGTATATAAGGAACATCTGTGCAAACAAGTGTTATAAAAGGCAATTACGCGTCTAGTAATCTATACAATACACTTTCTGGAATTGGCCCCTTGTCGGCATTCATATTGACCTTACGTTTGGCGATTTCTACACTTTCATAAGCATCTAATTTATAACTCTTGTTTACATTCTTTAGTAATTTCAAATTTTCTACGCTAATTCTATGATTGTTGTTAAAAGCATGGTGGGCAACACTTGATTTTTCTAAACGTCCATACTTTAAATGTGCCATGTGTTCTTTAAATCTCGTTAAAATTGATCGCTTTGTTTGCCCGACATACTCTAAATTACAATCTTTACAACTAATAGCATATATCCCTGATTTTTCTAATGTTTCTATAGTATCCTTAGGGTTCCCAAGAATTCTTTGCAGTTTGTTTCCTGAATTATACACTAAACTGATGTTAACCTTTTTAAAAATCTTACTTAAACCGCGCGTAATTCTTGGTTCATACGGTATAGATAACATTTTAGGTTTCTCTACCTCGGTCGCTAAACAACTTGTGTCCTGAATTAATTTTTTAAATTTAATTTTATTAATTAACTTATCTACTAGCTGCGCATCGTAACCATTAACACTAGCTATCTCCTTAATCACTCTCTTCTCCTTTTCAAACCGTTCTGTGCTTAAAGGGAAATTTAATAATCTGTTTACTAAGAAATTAAAACTGGCTGTTTTATGTTGAGGACAATGGTGAGAGTCATTATGGATATACCTATACGTTGCCGTTGGTCTTCTGTACACGTCGAATTCTAAGCCATGCGTTTCGTTTCTCAACACTAACACACCCAGGAACGGGAGTGACTTATTATTCTCCAACTCATACGTGAAATTAACAGAAGGGAATTTGCCGTTTAATTTATCAATAAATTCTTCAATGTTTGCTCTTTTTGTATTGAAAATTGCGAAAATGTCATCTACGTATCTTAACCAGACACGGGGGAAGTATTCAAATTGTTCTTTTGCTTCTGTCTCAAACCGACTCATGAAGAGATCCGCCAAGAAGGGTGACAATGGATTCCCCATTGCCGTGCCTTCACGTTGTTCATAAAAACTGCCTTGAAATTGGAAACAATTCTGTTCCATGCAGAGCTTAGTTAAAGAGACGTACTCTTTAACAACTTCATCACTAAATCCGTTTGATTGAAGCAATTCTTTTAGATAATCTAACGTTTTTGGAATCGGAACGCTCGGAAAAAGTGAGCTAACATCAAACGAGACTAATACTTCGCCTTCTGTTAACTTCAAGTCTTTAACTTGTTTGATAAATTCTACGCTGTTCTTTACGCAATGTGGTTTGATCGCTAGATGTCCAAACTCATTTGTCAACCATTTAGCCAAATTATATGTTGGGCTATTTATAGCTGAAACAATCGGTCTCATGGTTTTTCCCGGCTTGTGAATTTTAGGTAAACAATAGAGTTTGGGTATCGTAGGATTGGACCTAGAAAGTTTGTTTTTGATAGGGGTAGTAATGATATTTTTGCATGCTTTAAACACAGATTTTACGTCCCGGATCATCTTTGGCAAGGGATTAGTTTTACGCTGAACATACGGTCCATCCGTAATTAAATTACTAACCCTATCAAAGTCTTGCGCCTGTACAGAAACGTTGTTGTATATATTATCGTAGTTTTAAAATTTTACCTTACAATTAATCATCTCCTGATGATGCTAACTTGGTTAGCGAAACGCGCGTCGAGAGATTGTGCATTGTTGTTTGGTGATAGTGGAAAACCTAGCATTGACTTTTGTCAGTGTGATAGTTATTGTTACACCAAAGGTTCCAAAACCCAATTACTGGAATAAACATATTAATTCAGGAAAACAAAAATAGTTCAGACAGATACTAGTTCGATTGGTTGCGCGCCGCACAGTGGGGCCAATACGGAAAAAACGTCGAAATTTGATTTTAAAATATTCAGAAAATACTTACCGTGGTTATAGCAGTTGACAAGTTACAGAATAAAGTGCAATTTTTATTACAGTATGAAATCCTATTAAATAAATACTATTCTGCTTTTAACTGTAATTTTTTAATATGATGAAATTTTTTACAAAATTTTACCTCGTGTCGGATTTGAACCAGGCATCTCCCGTTTGCCGGACTCTTACCAATTGAGCTAACGAGGCACTGGTTATAATTCGATTTGAAAATGTCTCAAATACAGATCTTATGTGAACCAGTTGAGATGAGTATGTATAAACTCAGTAACACATTTAATTCAAGTAGAATTATAAAAAATACAGCTATGCACAAAAGTAATAGACATCTCTATGATTTATCATTAATTTCGTGTTTTGGCATTACATCTGTGGCAGTTAATTTAAGTGTTTGGGTATTCGCTTTTATGAGTTTACAACAGTTTTTATAGATACTTTTCCTAGATCTATTAAATTTTTATGCAGGTTCACGTTTCTGAGACGTCAGTTTTTCACGCACTGAAAAAAGTTTGCAACTGTATTAAGAGCTTACAGAAATGCGACAAATTATTAGGATTATTTCTTAAAATACTATTTATAACGCATTTAAATTAAGAGTTTTATTTTGTACTCACCTTACTTTGATTATTCGCAAAAATATAGGTGTCTAATACATCTGTGCATATCTGTATATACCAATAATTTTCAGTTCATGTACGCAATAGTCCCAGACAAACTAAACCTCCAAACGCAAGTGGTAGATTTGGCCATCTTTGGTCACACGGTATTCAACGAAGACCTCCTCAAGATAGCTCTAAAAAGGCACGGCGCAACCAAAGGACTGAAAGCACTCAATGAGTTAAGAGAAGCAATTGGGATGGCTTGGAATCATAAAAAGAACCTACAAGAAGTTCTTCGCTTTAACAATTACTGGCAAATCAAATTCGCCGCCTCAGATAACCCCAAAAAAATGCTAGAGAAGATTGAAAATCAATTTGCATCATTAAAAAAATTGTTTACACTTCATCTTATCGCATCAAGGAACAGTATAACCTATCAAATGGCTGCCATGATGACCATGGTTGAAGATAGCAAAGGTTTTTGCACGATTATATTATTCGCTTTGGTTATTCAAAAATTTATTATTTCTTTGTAGAATTTACAGCCGAACATTACACTGATGTAGCGCTGTTGCTGTCAACAAACGCAGAAGTTGAATCAGCAGAAATACCGGTATTTCTTGAGGGGATAGCTGCAAGTATCAAAAACGCCAATATGGCGGAAAAATTCGCCAAAATAGATCCCAATGATGGTATGGAATGGCTGAAGGAGAATTGCCCTAATGTCAAGAGGAGATTGGATGAATTTTTGCAAGACCACGGGCACAGATTATTTAAAGAGGTAATATTTTTATCTATATTATTGAATAATTATAAAAAGTTTGTACTTTGTAAATTTATGCTTTGCAAAGGGTTAGTTCCCAGAATGTCTGAAAATATCTAAAGTAATATCAATTTTCAAAAAAAGAGATAGTTTATTACCGGATAATTAGACCTATAACAATAGTCTCTATCCTCTCAAAGCTGCTAAAAACGCATTCAAAATTAGGCTTATGAAATATTTAGAAAAGATAGAGATATTAAATCAGCTTCTGACCGCAACACCAACTGAAGCTGAGGAAGCCCAAGAATGGCCATGGCCACAGTCGGCGTCGAGGACATGGCTCTCGTAATGCCTAAGCAGGCAATCCTTTGGACCTTACTGAGCGCGTTTACCGCGTAGCCCAGACTGGCCTTATGCCACCAGACTAACGAGGCGTAGGTTATAGAAGGTATTATGACCTTCGTGTACAGGTTTTAGCCCCAACGTTTTACCAAACATTCCTCTGCAGGCTCAGAAGGCCTTCGTGGCTTTGTTCGACACTTATTCCAGGTGAGATTTGTACGTCAGTTTTGCGTCCAAAATAACACCTAGGTATTTAACTTCACTATATACAAGTATCTTTAACCCGAAGATAGCTGGACACTGGAGTTTTGGAAGTTTCCTCCTCCAAATAAACGGAACGATAGTCGTTTTCCGAGAGTTTACATTTAGCCCTTCTTGTTGACACCAGCTCTTCACCAGTTTGAGTGCGACTTGCATCCTCTCGGATACCACGCCCTCAAACTTTCCGCAGACCATGATGGTGATATCACCTGCGTAGCCCTGCGCGTTCGTAGATCAGAAAGCAAGCAAGCCACCACAAGGCACGATAGCAAGGGTGACAGCGCTCTTGGGGCAGCCACCTGCCACGATTGCCTTTACATTGCAAAGGTTCTGCGAGACATGAACCATTCTGTTTCTTAGCATGGAGCCGATCCACCTCCTCACAGCCTTTCTCCAGCTACTTGGCGTATATCCCAAAGTTAAGGTTGCTCTTAGCAGGGTACATATAACTGGGGAAAGCGGTTCCAGGCTCTGTTGCAGCAGGGCTGGGAAGATGCCGTCACTGCCAGCCGATTTAAAGAGTTTGAAGGATTCGATAGCCCATCGAATTTTAGATATTTGAATAACTTTCCACGCAAGGTTCCAGTCTTCCTTCCGTGTTCTCAGGTTCGGTATCTGAGCTGACCTCAGTCTCATACATTCCCCCTCCCAAAACTGA
The DNA here is from genome assembly GCA_949128085.1 of Cetonia aurata. NCBI lineage: Eukaryota > Metazoa > Arthropoda > Insecta > Coleoptera > Scarabaeidae > Cetonia > Cetonia aurata. The sequence continues at coordinate 23,945,831 of OX421889.1, read as the reverse complement.
GTTTGAACGACTCGCCATAATTCTTATTACTGGTCGCCTGAAAATTCACACTGGATAAGAGAAACTAATTTTCAAAGAAGGTGAAGTCTAAATGTCTGGTGTAGGATATTCGGAGATCAACTCATCGGCACAGAACCGCAATATTTCGAGTTCTATGATAAAATAATTTCAGAATTTTGTAAGAAGAGTCGAAGAATGGATTTTATTTTCAAATAAAATTTCTTTTGCATATATTTTATGTACTATTAAGAATGAAATATTTTATCCGTTATTATTTTCCATTTAACTAAAAACTACACTTTATCTGTTTCTATTTTTGTTCAATTTCAATCAAATTGCAAAAATGCGTGCTCTTATCGATAGACCACGCACCGCCACTGCGTTTTACAAAGTCTTATCTCGCAGATTCGAGCTACTTCAAGAAATTCTCACTGTTGTGTAAGGTTACGAAAACTCCAGTTACATTGGTTAACACAAATCCATCTCTGCAAGGCAGCTCGTTTAGGGAAAAGCTGTACTTATGGACGAGAAAAATCAGTGAGAGTAGTGCTCAACATTGTTTCCCTGATTTCTACAAATACGTCGTTGTTTTGCAACACTAATAATAAATACAATATCGAGATATTAACGTGAATCGAACAATAAGGTCTTTTCCGTGCTCGACCTTCACCGGGATTCACTTCCCTAGAATAAAAGAGTGTAATTGCATTTTTATTCCACTTTTGGAAGAAATTGTATACCGAAAACAAGCTCATCTGTCATTTTGAAAAAGCATTTATTCAATTCTTTTTTGTATTTTAATTTGATGGTTCTTGTAATTTGATTTTTTAATACTTAATATCTCTTAATTGTCTCTATTGTACATAAAGTTTGACAAGATCGTTGCGTCAAAATATTAAACCTGAAACATCACCATGGTTTGATTAAGCATTTCTGCAGTTTATTGCTAACTAAAATTAACTCCCATTATAACTGCCTATATAGATGGAATTGAGGGAGAAAACTTGGGGCATGGATCCTAGTAAATTAATAGCGATGATTCAAGCGAACTGTCTCGGTGAAACTACCACGAAGAAAGCTAAAGGATTAAGCGTAGATGAAACCATAGCTAGACTAACTTCACCAAAGAGAAAAATTACTAAGCGAGTACATCGTAGGATAACCCTAAACTTATTTCGACTAACTAGAATTGTTTCTTCCAGATATATTTTGAAATTCTTAGTCAAGAAATGTAGACAGGCCGTAGCAGGCAGGGAAAAAAGTAAGTCAGAATTAGTTCGAGGTGTACACAAATTCAGGATAGCCTATAGAGAAATGGCCAAACGCATGGTGTCGGAAGGTTACATCCCAGAAGAGGATCTGGTATTTTACCTGACGCATCAGGAATTGAAATCGCTGCTGGATGAAAGCCGCCCTGGCATAATACAAAAGTAATTTTAGTTACTCTTAAAACCAAAATCATTACCTCTCTTTCTGCTCGCAGGGCTTTAAGAAGAAAACGGTTATATGAGAAATGGAATCAATTTAATTTCCAAGAAATAAGTTACGGAATGCCACAACCACAACAGGAAAAAGATGACTCCAGCTTCATGGAAGGCAAGGAAGGTGGCGTAAAACTACAAGGGACGCCTGTATATGAAGGAATTGTGGTTGCAAGAGCTTGCGTCATCACGGATATTGAAGAGGCAAAATTAATACAACAAGGTCACTCAATCAAATGGTTTTGCCTTCGAAATTACAAACTTTACCACAATTTTGCTTTACAGGTGATGTTTTAATAACAACCAGCACAGATATAGCTTGGTCGCCGTATTTTCCAATGCTTTCTGGTGTCGTAACTGAATTGGGTGGCCTCATATCACATGGTAGGTTATAAAAATTACTCTGTTATGATAGTATAATAGTAATGTTGATTTTATCTTAATTGCTATTATGATAGGTGCTGTAGTGGCTAGAGAATACGGTTTACCATGCGTGGTAGGGGTACAAAACGCTACAAAATACTTCAAAACTGGTGATAAAATTAGATTATCTGGGAAGAGCGGGGTACTGGAACTTGTAGAATAATGTGATGATTACAGATTGGAATATCAGTATTTTTATTTATGTAGAACAGATTGATGTTACTGGAATATATTTTTTTAGAAGGGTATTTTTGAGAGTAATTATATGGATCAATAAAATTTTAAAAAATTGTGTGTGTGTTTTAATTTATTAATTCCTTAACCACTAAGGAACGAAGTCTTTTGGGAATGAAATCGGACCACATTATTTCATTTATATCTATTTAACAGAAACGAAATGGAAATGATGGATCGGATAAGCTGGAATTAATTCAACTATAGAGACAGGATCGGTGAACTGATCTGGTTTACAGACGGATCAAAAACCGCGAATCCCAAAATTTATTGATAGATTTGGACGCAAGCTTTTTAAAAAGAACAAACTTTTTATTGTTTTGAAGACAAGTTCATACATTCGTTATTACAAATAGACTGACTCTAAATCTAATTATATCACGCTTTCTCACGGACCGCTTTCCATCTATCACAGATGAACACAGTGTGTTCCACTGTGTCTACGCTAGAGCAGTAAATGCAGTCCTTACCAATCCTCATTGCGAAGCATCTATAGACATAATCCCTGTAAAGTCCACGGTTATACCACGCATGTGCGTCTCCCGCTGATTCTTCTTACTGCAGTAGGTATTCCCCTACATTCATTCGTCATAGCCACTCATAGCTCACAACGAATACTGGCGCGAGCGCAGCGGTTGCTTTGCTATTCAATCTACACGCAGAAATTTGTTAATGTTTAGTGATTGTGAAACGTATTGTATTTTTATTATGAAAATGAATAAATTACAATATGTATTGCTTTGGACACACGTACTTATAAACTCAAAAGGTGTAGTGAAAGCCTAAAACATTTATAGCATCTATTATGTACTTAAAAATAGTCTTTACTCATGACAAGAAAATTAAAATAATTCTAATGAACAAAGCACAAAACCCTCATAAAAAAATAATAAATTTAACGAAAGAAAAATAAAACTTAATTCTGAGTAAATAATTTTAAAAAATGAAAACTTAAAAGTAACTCTTAAATTAAATAAACTTTAACACCAGCTCGGTTACTATTCTATTCGTAAAAAGAAAAGTAAAATAGGGTTTGTTCATGACAAGGAAATCAAAGTCATTCTAATGAATTTAGGACAAAACCCTCAAAAAGAAATAGTAAATTTAATGAAGGACAAATAAAAATTAATTCTGGGTAAATAAATTTAAAAAATAGAAAACTAAAATAAGCCTTAATAATAAGATGAAATAAACGTGAATTTTTTAAAAATCATTGAACCTTCAAACAAAAGGTTCAAATATGCCCCCATCCTTGGCTAAACAATATCCTAATCTGTTGTAGAAATTCATTCTAACATTCTCCAACATTTCTGGGCTAATGTTGACGTTTGAATAATTTTATTGTGCAACTGGTCTACATTAGCTGGTCTAATGTCTTCATTGCCATAAATTATTTGTTTCAAATAACCCCAGTAAAAGAAATCAAGGGGGGATAAATCTGGTGAACGTGGCGGCCATTTGATATTTTCAGAATGAGTTCCGATCCACCGATTAGGAAACTGTTCACTTAAATAGTTTCGGACAGCCACTGCATTATGTGCAGGGCAACCATCTTGCTGAAAGTAGATGTTTTGCATATTAATGTCGGAAAGTTGCTGTGCAGTAGGTAGAATGTGGGTGTTCAGTAATTCTTAATATGCATTTGCGTTCAAATTGCCATTGATAAAAAAAGGCCCAATAATATTTTTGTTTAACAAACCTGCTCAAACATTTACTTTTTGCTGTTGCTGACTAGATGAACTTAAATATCTATGCTCGTTTTGCTTGGACCAGTATGTTGTCACAGATGAATTGCGAACCAAACGAAAAGAAGAATCATCGGTAGAGATAATATTGTTTACCAAATTAGCATCTCGGTTAATTAAATCACTTAACTTTTCACAAAATTCCATACGCTTAAATGCATCGCCGTGAAATAATTGTTGGTGTTTAAAATTATGATACCCATTTGCTTTGAGTATTCGCTGAACGGAAGAACGGGATATGTCTAAATCATTGGGAATAGTGCCAGATGACATATTCGAATTTATCTCAGCTGCAGCACATACTAAAACAGATGTATTATTAGAAATTCTGCGAGTTGGAAATGATGTTTTTAAATTTTCGACCGAACCGGTATTGTCGGTTTTATTTTTTAATTTAAAAATTGTGGCTTTATTTGGAATAGGCCTGTTGGGGTATTTAGCTGCAAACACGTCGCATACCCTTTGAAAAGAATTGCCAGCGTGATACCACCGCATCATCTCAGCTCTCTCCTCCACAGTATAACGCGGAATTTTGCGCAAAAATATGTATTTAAAACTTAGACAACCACCTTACTTGAACTGACTAATAATACTGATCACTGATCAGTCTACACGTGCTATTATCGTACTACAGCGCCACACCCCGCTGTTAGATAGAGTAGGAGAGGGTAGGAGTATATGTACTTCCCCGCCGTTTACTTTGCAGAGATTGAGGCGGTATATGCCCCATGTGTTGTCAATACTTACATTATATGATGCTTCGATATAAAAATAAGTATGAATAAAAACATCAATGACTCGCATGGCAGTTTATTGCCCTTTTTAGTTATCAAATGAGTATTGTCTTATTATTTCTCTTTTCGCTAATGCAAATGTAATATTGAATATAATATTAGTTTTACAAAATTCGTATATCATGTTTACAATAGTTCACATAAGAGTGAGCTAAAGTAGTAACAAGAAAAAGAATATCTCGCTCATTTTACTTCCACTGAACTATGATAATTCGCCTAACGTTAACAAATTTGTATTACGATCTTGTGCGTAGATACGCCTTCAGCTGAAGTCCCTCCTATATCCAGTCGTCCAGAATGCAATCCACAGTTCGCAACTTTTCTTCCAGTATACACCAACAATATGTTGGTTGATAGGAAGTTCATAACCTTAATGCTGCAAGAGCTGTACATACACCACTATGCATAACTCGCTATGATTTGCGTGTTGTACTTATGCACGCCAATTTCAACGTATAAATATCACAACTTAAAGGACAAACATTATTACGTACTAGCATGCATATTCGTTGAGTACTTACCAAACAAAACCAGTCGCTTGTTCATGAACGACATGTGTTCATATTTTGTGTTCCGTTGTGACATTGTTAAGGGGGTATCAATAAAAAAAGTCAGTTTCAAGAGAATGTAGAAATTAACGTTATCAATAAAAATGTTGTTTTCAATTTCTAACATATCAAGTGAGTATTTAATGATAAGATATCTTGCACATAATTTTCCTGTGCAATTAAATACTTTAAATAACGGAAATAAAAGTCAAGAAGAATTTATGAAAAGTTTACTACTAAAATGAGTGATTAGTGAACATACCGGATAAAAATTTAATCAGTGGATAACAAGTGGCGATGTAGTGTCTTATATTTTTATCACTTAATTATCAACTACTGCAGCCGGCGTTAATAAACACAAGTCCTTAATTCGAACAAGGTAGGTAGTAGGTAACACATTTTATAAATAATGGTAATCGATATTCTATAGAAAAATACGTTGAATAAAGAGTACGAATGGGAGGTCAAAATCCATCAAACGCTCTGTAATTATATGTCTGGTGTTTATACCATAATGGATTTGTTATATTTAGTTTATTATTTATCATTATTGTTGATTCCGATAATAATATCAAGCATATTATATAAATTTAATCATCCCGGTAAACGAGGTACGTGTGAAAATGTAATAGGTATTCTAATGACCAAAACTTACATCTGAATTTCTTCCGTAGAATGGTATCATTTTCTAAAATCTATTTGCGCAAAACCCTACGTAAAAAAATACCAGAAGCGATGGGCTGAGGAATTAAAGGGTGTATCAGATGATGTTTTAGAGAGTCCCAAAGCAAATTTAACAGAAGACGTAAATAAAAATTGGAAAAAGATTTAGATTGAACCACAATATGTATTTAATTATTTTCTCTTTTAGGAAGCTGATTCGCAAGTCATATATGGTGCTGATGATGAAGGCAATTATTTTTATTTGATGGTTACTTTGAAGAATACTTTACACGCAGAAGTGGCTATTGAATTTAGACATAAAAACGGTTCTATATACCGACTCCCAAGTAAGTTTCGACATGTCGACGAAGTATCGGTATTTGGATACCATTTTAGAAAAAAAATCTATTGATCCAAAAGAAAAATCATTGAATTTCGGGCGTTGAGTTGATTTTGTTTGTATAATGCTTTCTTAAATTTGGAGCAAATCTCTATTTAATCCGATTTACAAAAAGGTCCAGATATACAGGGTTATTAAGGTTCTAGTAATGGAGAATTATTAACGGATCCCTCTATAAATTTCGGCTTCTAAATTTAATGACTATTTTGTCAATGCGCCTGGTATGGTTATCAATAATGTACGGCAAAATTGTAACAGTAGTCTGTATAAATATAAACAATTGTGTAACACTCATTCTATATACCAGATGTCCAACCTAAGATGCAACGGTTCGTAGCCAATTTATTATTGTAATAAATTATTACATTCTAAGTTTATGAAAGTTTGTAAAGATATTCTTCATTATTATTTTTATAATTGTAAATTACCTGACATTTCTAAATGCCATAGGCGACTAGAGACATTAGAACTTTTATTTGAAAGACATCAAATGGTGCAAAAATTGATTATTTGGATTGGATATTTATTGACATATCGGATTAAGAAAGAATCGCCAATTCTTGCCGAAGCTTTCTGAGTTTCTTCAGATTTTGACAGTAGAACATATACCCCGCTGTATAGGCAACAATTATACTGGGTACAGAAGGATATCAAAATCCATTTTCCACCATACGCAGGGCACCCCACGTATGATAACCGGTTGTTTAACTTAATTATTAATTAATTATGGCAAATCAAATAGATTCACTTGTTATTTTCATCGACGGATCTAAAGACGAAAAGAGATGTGGCTGTGAGTTTTATGTGCTTAACAGTAAACACGGTGAATCATATAAGTTGGACCCGGAGTGTTTTTACTGCGAAGGCTGTCGCTACTTCGGAGGCTCTAATTTATGCAAGAGCGTATCGAAGAATCTCAATCATATCGGATTCTACTAGTGTCCTGATGGCTATACAGGGTCAGCATAAGGCAGAAACCAATCTTACAATATCAGGCATAGTTCATGTTATTAAAAAACATAAAGGGCAAGGCACCCACGTGGAATTATTTTGGATTAAAGGCCACAGTAACATCATCCCCAACGAAATCGTTGACGAATTGGCGAAACAAGGCTGTGATAAGGGCAAAGAGTATAAGCCGGTCTTAAACATAACGGAGCTGGTCCAATTAAGCAAAGCCAAAATTAAAAAAGATTGCAATACTATATGGGTGGAATCATATACTGAAAAGATGACTCACTTCGCATATATACACCCGGATGCTTGTAAGAAATATTGGTACTACGACTGCAATGTATCTAAGCATTATCGCACTACTATTGCGAGATTAAAATTTGGACATGGTAGATATCCGGCGCATCTGCATAGACTGGGAATCCTTTTGACACCAGCTTGCGCTTGCGGTGACAGCTACGCGGATATAAATCACATTTTGTTTGCATGTCACTTGCACCAACACAGCATTGATGACAAATGATGATGATTTTACAAAGGACTGGTTAACGAAAGAATCCCCTTACTGTGTATTATTGAGGGATAATAACCGAAAGATTTGTGACTTGATTTTTCGTAGTTTGTGTAGGATGTAAGTTAGGGTGTAACTGTCTTTTCCCTTTTTCTTTTTTTTTTTCCTCTGTTGTTCCGAACCTATGTGGGACTTCCCTTTTCACCGATGGCCGTACAGTGTGTGTTGTAAAAGTCGCCTAGATAGGCCCCTAGGCGTGAAACGAGTGCTATTCTGTCTGCTTTTGTTTGAGGCATATGGGCTGTAATCCCGAAGGCCATAAAAAAAAGAAAAACGAAATTTATTTTTATAAGGACCTGTAGTACGCCTTAAATTTGCTTATGATATTACATGTTGATCCGGTCTATGCACTTTCAATCCTGAAGAGCATTGAAACTGATATACAAAAAAATATCATATTCTTAATGCTTGTCTTATGCGAAATATACTCTCCTGGTCTGACGTACTGCTTAAAGAATTTTTTGAACATTCTACTTTATGGCAACAAGAAAAAACCTGTCTACTAATACAAATTTTTCTAAGTATAGCTTTATATTGTAGATACACCACAAGTCTTACTATGTAGCATAGCATCTAGACGATGGAAAGCAGCTGGTTTAAGCATAGAGATCTTGCAGCCTTTCCAAAGACTACGAATCACCTATAATGGTCTAATGAGAAATACACAAGCGGACATAGAACATGTAAAATTTCATTTTTTGTAAGTATAATTGCTTTTCCAAACAGAAAATCCCAAATATATCTTTTTTTAGATGGAATTCAGTCACCTCTCCACTGAGATACCCTCAAGATGTAGACACAAATCTCTTTATAGAGGCTGTGGCTAAGGAACCATGGAGAGATGAGGATTGGACGCATATGCTGTAATGAGCTTCTTATTTAGTGTTTGGCGGATCAAATGCTTTTACCATCAATTAATTTTCAGAGGAAGTAACTATGGTTACGATCAATTTGGAGCCTTGAATGGATTTTTCCATGCAAAAACACTCGGAGAAGAAAATTTCGTCTACATGCCCAGTTGCAGAAGAAGATCCATCGGTCCTGCTGAAGCTGTGGTTTTAAACAGGGATTTTCTTATCTTTGCCATCTTAAAGGACGGTACTGCTTTTGCAATTGGTGCAAAATGTATCAGGCTGGGCTGTACACAGTAATACCACATAACTCAAACTTACATCCGACAAGACATAATAAACATGAGATGTTTTCCAGATTACCGTACGGTGGTATTGTCACTAGCAGTGGTCGGTTCTACAGCATATCTTCGAACGATATCTCTTTGGAACACCTAGCCGATAATGGTGATATCCCAAAAGCATTCTCAGTGCATTTCCAAGCCAATGGAAAACCATACAAATGCATAGCTCATGTTAATACGCAAAAAACTACCGAGATCTACAATCCGGCAAAAAGAGGTTGGAGCATGAAAATATTCACTGCGGAGTGTGATGTTAATTCGGAACAGGCGAGAGCCATAATCACCTCTTGGTATAAAAGTAGTGGTAAGTTCAGTACAATTAGAAAAAGAGATTCTTTTGTGAAGATGTTAATATAATAATCGTATTATCAGGAGATGCTATTGTTTTGCCTGCTCTACTGCTTGCACCTAAACCAGTCGAAAATCCTGAAAATTTGTATGTAGTTCAATTGGATAGCCAAGAATGCTTGGACCATAAATTGGTAGGCGGAAAAGGAGTTTCCCTAGGAATGCTGTCATATTCTTTAAAATCAGAAAAGGTATAAATGTGATAATAAATTTATTGAAATGGTGAAAGATGCAGCCAATTATCAAGCCAACGAAAAAAATTATTGTCGGAATTGCACAGAATATTCTGATATATATGAATATTCCTATATCTTAGGAAACGAAATTTCCTGAATTCATGGAAGATAAGATCAGCATCCACTACTTTAAAGCAAAAATTGTTCAAATATCTTCAGAATTTGCTAAGGAAGATGATTTATGTCACATACAATCTTTTTTAACAAATGTGAAAATTGATACTTCCGACAATAGTATTTTCTACGATTTCATTAGCTTGTATTTTAGCTTTATCTGGCATATTTCTGATCAAATGATTATTTTCAGTGATCATCCTTAAATTTTTAAAACTTTTGCAATGATTGCAGTTTGAAGTACCACCAGGTTTCGTCATAACTACCACATCATTTAGACATCAATTACAGCAAAATCCTCAATTATTAAGAGCAGTAGACAATTTAGCCAGTATTTGCTATAAAAAGAAGGAGGGAGACATACAAAATGTCTGCAAAATGTAAACATTAATTATCTATACATATAGCATGTTTGACAACAAATATTGTCACATTTTCCAGAACAGCAGAGTTGTTTGCGAAGACTCCTATGGCTAAAGAAATTTCTGAGACGGTGCTGAACAAAATTAAACAATTAGAAGCAAGAAACCCCGAAGAAGTTTGGAAATGGGCTGTAAGGTCCTCAGGTAAATTTTAATTTTTCTAATATATATCAAAAGATTTAAGCCAAGTTTATTCACTTTTCCCATAGGTTTAGATGAAGACTCAGAAGAATTATCAGCAGCGGGTCAAAATACCACAATATTGGGTTGTAAAACTCATGATGATGTTCTGAATGCAGTATGTGCCTGTTGGGGTTCACTCTTTTCATTTACAAGCGTTGAATATAGAAGGTAATTGGATTTTTTAGAAGAATTGCAACCAAAGTTGTATTTTTTCTTCTACCAGACGCCATGGTCTCGCGATTAACGCCGAAATGGGAGTTGTTATTCAAAAGATGGTTCCAACAGACTGCGCTGGGGTACTTTTTACGCGCCATCCTTCAACTGAAGATCCGACACTAATGGTTATAACTTCAAATTACGGTTTGGGCGAGGTTATATTCTAAATTCATTTCATGTTCTAATTTTTTTAAAAACAAAGATTTTTTTTAGAGTGTGGTATCTGGAAGCGCAGATCCGGACACTATAATCCTCAATAGAAGTTATACAGACGAGATTGATGTTTCAAATATTGAAATCGGAAAAAAGAAGACAAAGGTTGTATTAAGAGATGGTGAAGGCATGGTCGAACAAACCGAGATTGATGAGGATTCGTCAAAAAAGGCTAGTATTACTGAGGAACAGGCCGTGAGATTGGGTGAAATCGGGATTTTGCTGGAGAAGAAATATGGCAATCCAAGGGATATAGAATGGGCTATCTTTAAGGTTTGAAAATGATTATTCTTTTGTGAATATGATGGTGCGAATACATAATTTTTATAGAACACAATATATCTTCTCCAATCCAGACCTATAACCACTCTGAATGCGTGGACAGATTGGGAGTTGCAACACGAATTTGACACTCCCATCTTCTCAAAAAGGAGTGTTTGCACCAGAGCTAATATAGGTGAAGTTTGTAAGGGCGCTGCAACACCTCTAACACAAAGCGTAACAATGAAAACTTTGGATGCCGCATTGCAGGAGTTCTACAAAATGGAACTAAATCCATACTGTTTTGGACCGATGGTTGTGTCTTCGCACATTTTTCTTTTGGATATAATAAATGTAAGTTAATTATTAATAAAGTTTAATTACTGTAGTAATTGGCGCGTAAGTCGATTATTCCGATTTTTTACTGTGGTAGGGTAAAACAGGGACAGACGACGCACCTTTTAAAAAAATTGATAGAAACATATATACTGATTTGATGAAGCAAACTTAGTGAAACGTTAATCAGGCAACTAATATATTTATTATATGAACGTACAGAATAATGTTATTTCTGAACCTCTTACCAAAAATAAAAAGAAAGTAAAACTCTGCATTTGACAATCTCTCCCTAACCGTATGGGTGAGATGACGCACACGCTACGAGAGAGATGGCTAGTAGAAGTTTTATGTAAAATTGTACACAAAAAATGAAATCCTAAATTGTTGGAATATCTGTTACATACATATGTCACCTATACTAGTGACAGCTTATTTTTCCGCAGACCATACAGTAACACTTGAAGATTATACAATTATCGTGAAGCAATTTTTTGCATTTTACACATTGAATACAGTCCACTACCGATTTCGTCTCCTCATAATGTTCCAAACAGCCCACAGAAACAGCATTGCAGCAAGCTACTATTACTATTGTTATTGTTTCTCTTCTTTCCTGTGCCTTTATCACATGTACATCTTTATTTCCTTTGATAGCGATCACTTTTCCAGGTTCGCTATTTCATTGAAGGCCACTCTCCTCCATATTAAATATATTTAGTGGTTTGCTTAGTAAGTTTTTCTCTGTTAGTAGCGCCGTTAGTAGTTTAAAATGCTTGCCAGTTCATCTTTATTCGTGCCTTTCGTTCTGGCTAAAGACAAATCTTTACAACAACCTTGAATTTCGCTTTAAGAATAGTTCTAGCCAATCATTGCCAGCTATTTTCTTCTTCATATTAAATCGTCCGTTTAGTCCCATGGATTTCGCCAAATTGAATGCTATGATGCAAACTGTTTTTCTAGTAAGTGCAAAACCGGACAACTGTAATTTTTTAATGTGTTCACATAGTTTATTCTCTGCATCTTCTCGTAAAAAGGAATGACCACCCGTGCCTCCTTTGACAAAATTTTTTTTTGCTAGTCTAGCTCGTTGAGTTCGTTCAGGAATATTATTTTCTCGAGCTGCTCGTCTGATAGGAGTACAATTTATAGTTACAGCTTCTACTGCTTTAAGCAGCTCCTCGTGTGTCCATTGTCCCCTATTGGCTTTCCTTGCGCCATAGAATGTCGGCATTATGTCCAAAAAAATAAGGTATGTGAGAACATTATCTACGTCAGCTCTCCCAAATCAGTATGCGCCATCTCTCCCAAAAATGGGGGATAGACGACGCATTTGTTTGCGAAATAATTGTAAGCACAAGAAGAGCTGCAATTGATGGCAACGCAGTCTAACCTAACCTATCTTTCACTACAGTTCTTACATTCCATTCCAAACAATACTTACTTTCTAATAGAAACACTTTACTAAACCTGTGAGAAAACTTCAACTAATTAAATATCTCTCCGACTACTTTTTTTTATATGTTTTTTACTATGTTTTGCATACTAGCATGTATCCTCGACTAAATTCTTTGTATAACATATTCAGGCTGCGCCATTAGTGTGTCGGCGGAATTTAGCACGAAAACTACGAAAGATAGGAAAGTGAGATTTTCTCTATGTACAGGGTCCGCCAAGGGAACCTGATGTTTTTAACATGTATAATACGAAGCCATTGTATTTCGTAGAATAGCGGTTAGTGGGGGAAAACCATCGTTAGTAGTTGCCATTTCAATAATCATGGAAGCGTGGCGTAATGAACATCGCGCGTTCGTTATCGAAACGTATTTTAAAAATAGTGAATCGGTGATTGTGACACAACGTTTATTTCGCACGCATTTCAACATTGAACGTCATGGTAGTGTTCCATGCCGTAACACAATTAAATTATGGGTTCAAAATTTTCGTCGACATGCGTCTGCAATGAAGGTGAAACCATCAGGGATGCGTCGCAGTGTTCGAACACCAGAAAACGTGGAGAGGGTGAGAACAGCCATCCAGGGAAGTCCACGTCGTTCAGTTAAGCGGCAAGCAATTGCTTTAAGACTTTCCGAAACAACAATACGGCGTATTTTGCATAAGGACTTACATTTCCACCCATATAAGTTAGCAATTGTTCAAGAACTGACTGCTGAAGACTTTTTAAATCGTGTGAATTGTTGAATCGACTTCTGGAACTTTTTGCTGATAATGTCTTGAACGGCTTAATTATGTCCGATGAAGCGCATTTTGAGTTATCGGGATGTGTAAACAAACAAAATTTTCGTTATTGGAGTTCAGAAAATCCCAGACAGCTCCATCAACGACCTCTGCATAGCCGCAAGGTAACTGTATGGTGCGGAGTGGCGCGATTCGGTATAATTGGTCCATATTTTTTTTAAGATGGTCTTGGAAATGCAATCACGGTCAATTCGCAACGATATGTGGAAATGTTGAACAACTTTTTGGAACCCGAGCTTCGTCGACAAAACATTGATATGAATACTGTATGGTTCCAACAGGATGGAGCAACTGCTCACACAGCACGAGCGTCAATAGCTCGACTACAAGAAATGTTTCCAGCAGCAGTAATTTCGCGGAATGGGAATGTTCCTTGGCCGGCACGGTCTCCCGACCTGACCGTTTGTGATTATTGGCTATGGGGTTATCTGAAGAGCAAGGTGTATTTAAATAGACCGCAAACAATTCAGGAATTAAAAGAAAACATTCGCAATGAAATTCGTGCAATTCCTATGAATTTACTAGAGCGAGTAATGAGCAATTTGCAAAACCGCTTCGAACAGTGTGTACGCGGTGAAGGACATCACTTAAGCGACATTATTTTGCATAAATAAAATGCCATGTAATATACTATCGATTACTTGTATGTGAAAATAAATATATTGTTACATAAATTTGTAGTTGAATACCAAAATTCGTCAGGTTCTCTTGGCGGACCCTGTATATAGTTGATCAATGAGCATATGGTAAAATTATTGTTAAATATACAGGTTGTACAAATTCCCAGAGCCACTTTCAACTTTTTATTTTAAATGGATTGCTATATTTTTTTAGTTATTATTTCGATAGCCACCTAAAACACCTTTGCAGTGATATCTGGTTATGTGTGCTTCTGACTGTTAGTTTAGGCTATATTGCAAATTTTGTCAAAATTTTGCCAGTTGCGACTTTTGAGATTTTAACTTTTATCTTAAAAACTGTTTTAGTGTCGCGCGTGAATCTTTTGTTATGGATTTGGGGACTAACAGTTAGCATGTTTCAAGGTGGTATAACTTAGAAATATATACAGGGTGTTAAATATGTCATGCAACATTTTTCGAAATTCAAACGCTTTTCTTTCGATTTTTTTAAATGGAACCTATATTTTCCAATACAATCAGCAAATTCCTTGTAAAATTGCCTTCAAAATGGTACCAATAACGTAAAACTTATTTTCAGTATTTTCGAAGATATTATGGAAAATATATTTAATAATAGCAACTTACCCCTATTCAATTGTTCTCTTTTATGTAAGTTGTTTAGATTATTTATAACGTAACAAAAACAAACTGTACGTGACATAAAATTATTTTATTTTTTACACTTTTAGATATATACTTATAATAATTTTAAATCAAAAGATGCTCAAATATGTCTCTATTCAGCTCCGTGTGGTCTGCCTTACATTTTCAAATATACATATTATCATATTATTCACATTTAACCGAAGAGAGGCATTTCTTGTGCGTTTGTGCATGTTGTCTGCCGTTGCATCGGGTGTCATGCATATGATGTTTTTTTATAGTAGGCCGTAGAAAAAAATCACAAAGGGTCAATCTGGTGATGCGGTGACCAACTTGATGAATGCCAATCCGTCTATTAATAAATACCTTATAGGGTGCGCTTTTACAGCAGCACCGTAATGAGTGAATGCACAATCGTGTTGGTACCACAATCTCTCCATAAAGTTCCTATGGAGGCCTTCTAGCAGTATTGGTAAATTATTTTAAAAAAGGTTTCTATAAATCTCACAATTTAAGGTATTGTCAAAGAAGAATGGATCCACAACGGTGTTCCCTGATGTCCGCCCGTTTGTATTGATACTAAATGGTTTCTGTGTATCATAAGAGTTTGAAGTTTTTCTGTTCATTCTTCCAGAATTGACAAATGTTGCTTCATCTGTGAAAAGCACAATAATCTAGAATATTTTCACCGATACACAAGTTTCTTTTCAAAATCCGTGTGTAGTAAGCCATGGTGAATATTAATTTTATAAGGGTGAAACTTATGTTTCTTTACAATTCTCGTGATAGTGGATGCAATTCCATGATGTTTCGAAATTGTCCTTGTAGAGATTGACGAATTTTCCACAATGGATTTTCTACAACCATAGTTTTTGTCCTTCCATGTTTATCATAATTCACATAACCCGACGAAAGAAACCTTACCAACAAATTCTCAAAGCTTACTATCTGACGCTCTACAGGTAGGATAATCCGCTGCATACATTCTTGATGCTGATAGTGGATTTCTGTTGCAAGCACCAAGAACAAATACCATGTCTATGGGTTCCTCCTTGGGGAAATTTATTTTTAATAAATGAGTTTAGGTAAAAAAACAGGAACAAGACGATATAATTAACAACCAGATTAAAGTTATACGTAATAACTAATAATCCACAAATAAATAATTCAAATATTATAATAAAATCATAAAACATTGTAAAACGCTATGCCACCAAAAATAAACTATAAAAAACAACATTATGTGGACATTTAAGCAGAGATTTGATGTTTCGTTATATTCTTAGCTTTTAACTATCACACTGACAAAAGTCAATGCTACCTAGCATTGACTTTTGTCAGTGCGATAGTTATTGTTACACCAAAGGTTCCAAAACCCAATTACTGGATTCTTAGCTTTTGTTTGAAAATCATGGCTATCTAACCATATTTGGTGTCCCATATATTGAAAATTGTCAACATATTTTCCATAAATTTGTAATATCTTCGAAAATACTGAAAATAAGTGTTTGTTATTGGTACCATTTTAAAGGTAATTTTACGAGGAATTTGCTGCTGAAATTGAAAAATATAAGTTCCATTTTAAAAAATCAAAAGGAACGCGTTTGAATTTCGATAAATGTGCTATGACATATTTAACACCCTGTATATATTTTGACGTTGCGCCACCTTGAAACATATAAATCGTTAGGCGTCAAATTGATAACCAAAGAATAACGCGCGACACTACAACCGTTTTAAAGATAAAACTTAAAATCTCAGAAGTCGCAACTGTCAAAATTATGACAAAATTTGCAATATAGCCTAAACCAATTGTCAGAAGTGCATAATATCATAATATCACTGTAAAGGTGTTTTAGGTAGCTATCGCAATAGTTACTAAAAAATATAGCAATCTATTTAAAATAAAAAAGTTGAAAGTAACTCTGGGAATTTGTAACACCCTGTATACTTGAAAATATTTTTACGATATGCGCATTGATCAACTATATATCTACAGAAAATCCCACTTTCCTATCTTTAGTAGTTTTTGTGCTAAATTTCGCCGGCACACTAATGGTGCACCCGGTATATCCCAATGCATTACTGCATTATCACATGGTATTTGAGTGGTGCGTCATCAGACCCGCTGCGTTCGTCGTCTGTCCCTGTTTTACCTTATATCCTAATTTCCTTTCTCGCAAATTTCGGAAGTCATTTTACATATTTAATTAATTACCCATTAGAATCTTTTCACCAACACCAATCTTCTGATCTGATTATATAATGAAAACTTTCAGTATATGTACGCCAAAGTTCCTGACAAACTAAACGCTCGAATACAAGCGATAGATTTAGCGATGTTTGGTCGTCTAGTATTTAACGAAGACCTTCTGAATTTAAGCCTACAGAGACATGGCGCTACCAAAGGACTTAAAGCCTTCAAAGAACTACTACAGCCAATGAAGATGGCTTGGAACCAAGAAAAGATTTTAGAAGAAGTGGTTCGGCTCAAGAATTACTGGGGAATCAGGTTCAGCTCAGCGGATACACCCCAAGAAATGTTAGAGGAAATTGAAAAGCAATTTATACATCTGAGGAAGCTGAATGATCTTCATCTTATCACCTCTAGAACCAGTGTGCTTTTCCAAATGGCTGCTATGATGACCATGATTGAAAATAGCGAAGGTTTCTCTATATTTCAAATTAAGTTTGTCAACCTCAACTATTCTAAACATTGAATTGTTTGTAGAATTTACAGCTGAACATTACACTGATATCGCGCTAATGTTGTCAACAAACGCAGATGTCGAATCAGCAGGAATACCGGTTATTCTTGGAGGTATAGTCGCAAGTATCAGAAACGCAAATGTGGCGGAAAAATTCTCCAAAATAGATCCCAATAACGGAATGGAATGGTTGAAGGAAAATTGCCCTAATGTCAGAAGAAAACTGGACGACTTTTTGGAAAACCACGGGCACAGATTATTTAGAGAGGTGATTTTTATTTAACATTATTAAATGATTACGTAGAGGATTAGAAAAAATGAAAAAAGTATTCTTAAAAAACTGTTTAAGAAAATAATCTAAACCCCAAGTAGTAATTTTATAAATCTTTGCTTATTTTAAGAAACCCTTAAATCCCCTCTCCTTCTCGATAAAACTTTAGATATTGTTACAGTTCGAATTGAAAGAAAAAACTTGGGGCATGGATCCTAGTATACTGATAGCAATGATTCAAGCGAACTGTCTAGGTGAAACTACCACAAAGAAAGCTGAAGGACTAAGCGTAGATGAAACCATTGCAAGACTGACTTCGCCAAAGAGAAGAATTACTAAGCGAGTACATCACAGGATGAATCCAAAATTATTTTGACTAACCAGAACCGCTTCTTCCAGGTATATTTTGAAATTCCTAGTCAAAAAATGCAGACAAGCTGTAGCGGGCAGAGAAAAAAGTAAATCAGAATTAGTCAGAGGTATAAATAGATTCAGGATAGCCTACAGAGAATTGGGCAAACGCATGGTGTCATACGGTTACATTCCGGATGAAAATTTGGTATTCTACCTAACGCATGAGGAATTAAAATCGCTGTTAGGTGAAAAGCGTCCCGGTCTAATCCAAAAGTAATGTTTGGTATAGTTCTTTTCAAGATAGAAGAAAGTAACATTTTAAGCCTGTAATGATTTTATTGCATCTTATGTGGGGATAATTACCTGCCCGCCTCACTGAAAGGGTACGGGTTGCCTGCTTGCAGCATATGAATGCAGGGGCCGGATTGAGTATAAATTACGGCACTATAAGGTAATAGTAAAACGCAATTTTAATTTTAAATATACATAATAAATAATATATATTAGGTTTATTTACAAAAAATAATAAGTTAGATATATGAAGCTTAACAATTAGTTGGTAATGCACAATAAAATTGTAAGTCATGTTTATATAAACTGAGACCGTGGCAGTATTATACAATATACTTAATATACACCGTATTTCACAAATCATCATCTGATGTGATTGAGTCGGCTTAGCAATCGATATCTGTGTCTGACACTGAATTGTATTGCAAGTTTATAATTAAAGGTGGTACTATATTATACATATCCATGTATTCGTTTTCTTTTGCTCTTGCGTGTTTAACGGCATTTTTCCAATTATCAGCAGTTATATGTTCCATCGCATTTTTTATGTGTGTTATAGTGCTTTCACTAAATTTAGGCGTTTGATTTGTTCGCCTTATGGTATTTTTAAGTTGGGCCCATATCAATTCACTTGGATTAAAAATACAATGGTACGGCGGTAAACGTAAAATTGTATGTCCTGCTTCTTTGGCTCTATTATCCACATAATAATCCTTCAAATATTCTTTTGTATTCATCACTTCTAATAATTGGTTTTTTGTATAATGCTCCTCAAAATATAAATTATTTGCTTCTAAAAATTCTTTAATATCTTTCTTATTATTACTTTTTGTAGGAACTTTATTTTGCTGTCGTGAATGATACGGGGCGTTGTCCATTACTATCACACTACTTTCTGGTAAATTTGGCAGTAAAGTATTACAAAACCATTCTTCAAATAAGGATGAAGTCATGTCCTCATGGTAATCCAAGCTAGAGCATTTTACATTTTTTGCAGATAATAGCGGCTGCGCGATCCATCCTTTCTCTGATCCAGCGTGGAGAATAATTATTCTCTTCCCTCTCGAAACCGGCGCGTCCAACTGACACGTGCCTGAATTGTCTACCCAACCTTTGCAAATAGTGTCGTGGGTATCATACCACGTTTCATCTAAATAACATATAAATCGCCCTTCCTGTCTATATTTTTTTATTGCCATCAAGTATTCGTACCGCATTTTCTGCAACCTCGAACTTTCCATAATTGTGCGGCGTTTATCTATAGTACAAAATTTAAAACCCGCTTTTTTTAACGTCCGCCACAAGGTTGTTTTAGAACATTGAATATCAATACTTTCATCATTAATTTTTTTATGTAAGGACTCAATTGTAGGTACAACATTTTCGCTATACATGCAATATACTTGTTGCCTATACTTGGTGCTCCTTTGTCACTTCTTTGCTTTCGAGGCTCTGCGTTATTTTTAATTGCCTTGTATATTGTTCCAATAGGCACTTTGGTTAATTGCGACGTTCGTTGAATGTTCTTGGTTTGTCCTTCCTTATTTTCTTCCATCAGAGTATTATAGATATTGAGAAGTATCTGCTTTGTATCTTGTGATAAATATTTTCTCTTCCGTGCTCCAATTTCATCATCACTATGCACATCACAATCACTAACACACTCAGCAAAAGGTTGCTACATGTTCGTGAAAATTCAAATAAGTATACAGCAATAAATGTTAACAACAAATGATAAGTAAACTAAATATTACATGTATATATACCTACCCCCAAGTAATTTCTTTTATTTTACCACTACACAGAAAAAAATTAAGTAGTACCATTAACAATAATTACAATAGATGACTGAATATTAGTTGAAGTATTATTGCAAATATATCATTTATCAAGACTAATTTGTTTAATTGTTTATTTAGGTTTTCCATTTTATTTTTCTCTGTGTATAGATCTCATCGGTTTGTTTCCGTAAAACATAATCGGATTAAAATTAAAATTACATTAAATAATAATGTAATTTTAATAATATATATAAGTTATATTCATACGAAAGGCAGTACGCAGCGGCAGTATTACGGGCCGCTTAATCCAATTATCTTTTACGCAAACAAACCGATGAGATCTATACATATATGACTTACTATATTATTCAAATTAAAATTATATTATTATTTAATGGGGCCGTAATTCATAGTTAATACGGCCCGGCGATTCATATAGTGTAAGCAGGTAAACAGTACCCTTCTCAAGAGTATTACTACAGGAGGTGCAATAAAAGCATTAAGGATTTAAAAGTTAATTTCTTATAATTTGAAATCCAGTATACATTTAAAGGGAAAGCCGTTATCTTTTTTCTGCTCATAGGGCTTCAAGAAGACAACGACTATATGACAAATGGAATCAATTTAATTTTCCGGAATTGAATTATGGAATACCACAACCCCAGCAGGAAAAAGATGACTCCAGCTTGATCAGAGAGAGGAAAGATGGCTTAAGGCTACAAGGGACGCCTGTATATGAAGGAAATGTCATCGCAAGGGCTTGTGTCATCACGGAAATTGAAGACGCAAAATTAATACGACAAGGTTATTCAATCAAATGATTTTGCCTTCTAAATTATAAATTTTACTGAAACTTTGCTTTGCAGGTGATGTTCTTATTACAAACAGTACGGATATAGGTTGGTCGCCATATTTTCCAATGCTTTCCGGAGTTGTGACTGAGCTGGGTGGTCTTATATCACATGGTATGCTACAAAATTCTTTTGATGTTGCAGTATTTTATTATTTGGGTTTACCAAAAAAAAAGTTAACAACCTACGCGAAAATGACTGAGAACAGTCTTTACTACAACTGTTGAATAATAGTATAATAAAACATAAGTATCACAATGATGTTTGTCGTAGTGCGAGTACAAGTTTGAATCAGGACCTGCGTAGTGGCGACTGATTTAATGTACGAGCATTACAAGTCATTGTGGTACGAGTTTTTATACTATTTTTTTTTTGTAATTTGCACATTAATCGCCCATATTACATTCAGGCAAAAGTCCCATCAGTGCGTTAATCCCACTGGATGTTTCAGACAACTCGCTCACTATCTATTTTCCGCGATCTATTGAACCTAGATTAAGGCGACAAAAAATATTATAGCAAAACCTTTTCTAGAATCATTTGAAAATATTTTCATCTTCCGGAAAAATTTTACGGAGTGGCCAAAAGTCGATAGCAACTTCTTTATTTTAAATGGAATGGTATTATTTTTCTTTCTTTTTCTTCTTAAGGAAGCATGCATAATATACAAAACAACCCGCACTAAAATTCTATATATCTGAATTCAACGATTTTTTAAATAATTAGGTTTTGTCAAAATTTTGACACATACATATCGTTTAAAATGTGCCGTATTTTACAAGGCGTTAGAGATAATGAAGTGAAAATCATACGCATACGTCTCAGATTTTATTGTGGTAAACATTTTTTTTCTTTTCAAATGGAACATAGTATTTATTAATATGGAATTCAATGCGGGTGTAAATTCTCCATCAAAAAGTACCAACAACTAGTATGCCTAACATTAGTGGTTTTCGAGATATTAACAATTATCTGCTGACCAATGAAAAAATTAATTAATTTTTGGCAATAAGCATGAAAATGTCTTTTTTAAACAAATTTAAAGAGAAGAAAAGTTTAAAATAACACTATGTCGGAAAAAACTCATACCATTATCTTTGATGGCTTGTAGATACAGAACATCATCGAAGGAAATGGAAATGTAAAAATTTTCACAAAGTATAGACAATAGACATCTCAAAAACAGTTGAATATAACAGTAAAGAAACTCAGTACGAATTAGTTTTAAATAATATATGTAGAATTCCTTAATGTAAGAAAAACAATACAATTTTATTTCAAAGATGGAAGATACTGTCGACTTCCGGTATAATGAAGTGTTTCCGGAAGATGAAAATATTTTCAAATGTTTCTTCAGATAGGCTTTTGTTATTAAATTTTTTGTCGCATTAATCTAGCTGCAATAGATCGCGAGAAAAGCGTGGTCGACGAGTGGTATGAAACACCCTGTATACAAATAGGCATAATAAAAAAAAAACTCGCCCACTTTATTAGTCATAGTAAAGGTAGTAATGGTCGCAAAGTTTCATGAAGGTAGATTCAGTCGTTGAGAAAGACGAGCTATGTCCAAGAAAAAGGGCATTTCGTCCAAAGGCGTCAGTAGGGGAAACTATTATGCACTGATTGCACATTGTCCAAAGCATTAAGTTCTGGTGATGTTCTATATATTTGAACTATAAAAAGAGCCCACAAACATTTGGCAAACGGTTTTCGGATTAGTTACATGGCCGTTCGCATTATGCAATGAAATAGGTTCTATTTGTTTTGTTGGTACACCTTGTATAATAGTAACATTAATTTTATTTCACTGCTTGTCATAGGTGCTGTGGTGGCTAGAGAATATGGTCTTCCATGCCTGGTAGGAGTTCAAAATGCTACTCGATACTTTAAAACAGGTGATAAAATTAGATTGTCTGGCAAGAGCGGAGTATTGGAACTTGTAGAATAAGCATGGATGAGTCTATGGAAGAGAAGCATATTTTATTCATATCTGTATTATGTATTGATACTATTATGCTAATTTGTAGAATATAATATATTTATCATATATTTATGCATGTAATAAAATTAATGACTTATAATTTTAACATCTTGTCTTCCAAAAATAACAGATAAATTTAATTTATTGGTGGTTGCGACAGAACATATTTATAAAAAAAAAAAAAAGTAATGGCTTAAAACGCTTACACAATTTCATAGAAACATTCGTCAGATCGTCAGATTTTGACACAAATACAATTTAAGTTGATTTAAATCGGTTCAAATTAGTCATTAAATTGTCAAAAATGTCACTACACGTACTGCGTTACCAAGGCTTCCCAATCTATTTAATCAATACAGTTTCAATCTTTGCACACGTAAAATATCACGTCAACATAATCATGGCGAATTTGGATAAACTAGACGAAGAATTCAACAATTTTATGCATCGCGTCACCGAAGTCAACAGCATCGTTAAGAAACTCGGCTCCACAGATAAAGCCACGCAAGACATAGGCATGTTGGAAGCCGACAAGTACCTCAAGGATTCTACTGGCACCATCTTGGAGAATATAGACGAGAAGAACGTCTGTTTGAAGGTAGTATCGGATAGGACGGTTCTCAATAAGAAAGCGCTGAGAAAGGTTGAAAACCCCGACACCATGTCTCAAGGCAGGTGCGCTGTTTCTGATTCGAGGTAAATTGTTTTCCAGTCGAATTTCGTTTGTTCTTTTCAGAAGCGTTCATGGAAGAAGTCTCAAAGGATGCTGAAAGAAGGTACAAGGATAGGATGGTGCGTAAGGAACGAATGGAAACCTTCAAGAAACAAGCCAGTTTGGCGTTTAGACGTGGGGAATATGAACGGGCTTTAAATTGTTATAATAAAGTAAGTTTCCTGAAGTACGCAATTTTCTACTCTGTTGAATAGTTATTTACATGTGTAACAGGAGAATAAAGAGGCGCTTTATCTAACGAGTTTGCGAGCTAAAACAAGTAACTAAACAAATTCGATTAAGACATTTTACTGCCGTGGTGCATAGAATATTTTTTCGACTACCACTTGTGACTGGCACTTACCATAGGCAATTTGCTTGTATTTGTAGTAATACAAACAATACTTATACATATTTGGATGACAAATTGTTTGACATTCAGCGGTCACACACACGATGTTTATCCCGTTTGCTATAGTAACTCTCCGTTCAGTATTTAATTTAGACAACATTTACTCTTTAACCATGCATGCCATGTCGTAACATGCACCGGGTCTAGGAGACCAGACAAATAAAAGAAATATATTTGCATTATAAAAAATTAATTTTTTGCAAGATTAATTACTTTTCCATTATTTTCGGGTCGAACGTCATATGGATATTAACAAAACCTCCTTATTTATAAGTACAATATTTAATTCTACAACAGGCTTATAATAATGTTAAGAACTAAAACATAGTGTCTAACAATTATAAAGTTAGTCGAAGACAAATTATTCATAAAATTGCTCATTGTATGAACGTTTCAACATAAATAATGTAAAGAGTTTTCAACTATAAAATATTACGCTGAATCATCATTATTGACAGTGAAAGCTACGTTCTCAACACTACTGTATGATTCATAAAGAGGACCCATCCCAGAAATACCCAGAATATAAAAAATACTATTTGCATCATACTTACCGCTTCTTATTTTTCATTCCAGGCTATAGAACAAATAAAAGACAGCTGCCTGCTATACAATAATCGATGCATAACGAATATAAAACTAAAACTGTACAATAAAGCAATAGCCGACGCCGAATTGTCCCTAAGATTGGACGAAGATCACATTAGAGCACGACTGTTGCTTGCAAAAGCGCAATTTCTGAATGGAAATATCAAAGATTACGAATCCACTATCGCGGAAGCCAAGATCCGTCACCCAAATCAGATTGATTTCATAAATGGTAGGTTATTAAAGGTCGTCCAGATTTCGTTTTTAAATGCCCTTTTGGATTTCAGAGTTCGTGGAGAAAATCAAAACGGAGGTTAACAATGAAGAAAATTGATTTATTTTATAAATACTTCGATTTATATAAATTTTATAATAATAAATTGATTTTTACATTATTAAAATTTAACATAACATGGCGATGGATATAAAGAAATGTACATAAATAAAATTAATTAACATAATCGTTTTATACTTAATAAAATTGTATAACCAATAAAGTACGAATATTTTAAGAGGTTTAGTTACCCATTTTAACAATATATTGCTTTATTTTATATATCATACGCTAGCAACTAATTGGAATACATCCGCTCTATTTTGCATCACTTAAAGCTGCAACACCCGGCAGTACTTTTCCTGTAAAACACAAAAGAAAATTAAACATATCAAATAATATCTACATAATATAGTAATTTACCTTCCAACAACTCCAAACTTGCACCACCTCCTGTAGATACATGAGAAACCTTGTCCTCTGTGTTCCATTTAGCACAACATGTGGCAGTGTCACCCCCACCTATGATGGTAACCGCCCCACTCTTCGTGGCTTCCACAACACCGTCCATCATGGCTTCGGTGCCCTTGGAAAAGCTTTGGAACTCGAAAACTCCAGGCGGACCATTCCAAACGATCACTTTAGCTCTTGCGATTGGTTCTCTGAATAATTCAATGGTTCTTGGACCGACATCTAGACCCATCCAACCATCTGGAATGCCGGATTCTACGCTAGCCGTTCCAACCTATATAGTTTAATAAATTATGTCTTAGTCGAGTAGAATAGTTATAACAATTCTGGAACAAAATCCCGTAAGGTTTACATAGGGGGTCTTTTCTGATTGGTTGATGAAACTGCCTGAACAAACGGCTTAGACAGCTAGGCAGACGGCTAATCGGCAAGCTTTTTTGGGTTTTTTTAACGTCACGTATTTTGGCCACAGTGTAATACTGGTGAATGAGAAAGTATTTATCGATAGCGATCTGACATGGAGAGAAAGGGAGCAACGAAAATACATAAAGATAAGGGCAAAGGAAGAAAAAGAAAAAGGAAAAAACGTTAAAATAGGATATAATAAACTTACCATTGATGGAACAGTATGGAAGTGGAATAGGGAAAAAGAAGAGCTGGAAGAGGACCAACTGCCTGAGGAAATAAATAAGGAGGGAAAAAAACTAACGGACAAAAAAAGGATGCAACCCCAGACGAACGACAGTGGTAAAGAACAAGGATATAAAGAAAACATGGAATGCAAAAACGTAAATACAACAAAGGAGCTCTGATTCGGTTGACAAAAGAGATGAAGAAGTATGATGTAGATGTATTAGCAATGCAGGAAACAAAGCAAACAAGAAACAAGATCATAGAAGTGGCAGATTACGTATTTTTTACAAGAGGAAGTGAAGACAGGAGGCTAGGAACTGGTTTTCTAGTTAGAAAAAGTCTGAAAAATAATAGTGAAATTTGTACCAATATCTAATAGAATGTGCATGATGAGACTGAGGGGCAAATATAGGAAAATAAGCATACTGAATGTACACTGCCCAACAGAGGAGAAGGACAAAGAGGTCAAGGAACAACTTTATGAAGAAATTGAAGAAGTATACAATAGAATATCAAGATACGATATTAAAATAGTAATGGGAGACTTTAATGCCAAAGTCGGCAGAGAGGATTAAGCCAATCATCGGGAACCACAGCAAACATGAAGAGTGTAACGATAATGGGAGGATGCTAATAGATTTTGCTTTTGGAAAAGATTTACGGATAGCAACAACGTATTTTCAACACAAGGATGTACACAAAGGAACATGGATTGCACCCAATGGAAAAACTACAAACCAAATAGACCGTATAGTAGTAGAAGCAAAACACCTAAAATGTATAAGAGACGCAAGAAGTTATCGAGGGGCGGATGCAGTTAGTGATCACATACTTGTCAGAGCCAAGATAAAATATCAGGGAATTTTACCAAGGAGTCAAAGATCAGAAGAAAGGATGCAAGCAGAAGGTTATCTTTGACAAAAACAAACAAGGAGAGTTAAGGGGTGATAATCGAGAAGAACTACAAAGATCGGTAGAGTACTTTGGTGAAGTGTTTAGAGAATAAGAAGAACAAGAACTAACGGAAACGGTGAAAAGAGAAAAGACAAGCGGAGAGGAACCACCAATAAAGAAGAATTGAGAGAAATTATTAAATTATTTAAAAGTGGGAAAACACCTGGAGAAAATGGGTTAACAGCGGAGATGTTGCAGAAAGGAGGACATAAACTAGAAGAGGAATTATTTAAAATAATAGTGGAAGTATGGACAAAAAAGATCATGCCGAAAAGATGGAACGAAGCATTGATTTGCTGACCAAATTTTTATATTGAAACAAATCATACACAACAGTATAGACCAAAAGTTACCACTGCATATGCTCTTCATAGACTTTCAGCAAGCATATGATAAAATAAAAAGACCAAAAGTATATGAAGCATTGAAGGAGCTAGGTATCCAGGAAAAACTAGTAAGGCTGGTGGAAATGACGCTAAGGGAAACAGATTACAAGGTGCACGTGAACGGACATATATCGGAGAGTTGGAGGGTTAAAAGAGGACCAAGGCAAGGAGGCCCGTTGTCAACATTGCTCTTCAACGTAACACTGGATAAAATTATTAGAGACAGTGGACTAGGAACAGGTCGAACTATATTCAACCAACAGGTACAAATTATGGCATATGCAGATGATTTGGTAATTTTAACCAGAAACAAGGGAAAATTAAGGGATGTAATAAAAATAATAGAGCAAAGAGCAGGGATTGAAGATAAATGAGACGAAGACGAAATATATGAGGTTAGGAGAAACCCAAAACCCACAAAATGCATCGCTAGAATTTATAGCAGAGGACGGGACACAATACAAATGTGAAGAAATTGGGCAATTTAACTATCTGGGAGTAACTATAACCAATAAAGGAGAGGAAAGAACGGAAATACAAGAAAGGATATCAAAAGGAATGAGATGTTTGGCAGGGGTCGGAAGAATGTTTAAATCAAAGTGGGTAACGAGGAAAGTGAAATTATACATCTATAAAACAATCGTCAGGCCAGTTGTAATGTATGGCAGTGAGCTATGGAAGATTAACCAAAAAGAGGCGGAAGCAGTGGCAGTATGGGAGAGGAGGATGTTGAGAAAAATATAAGGAGGGGTGAGGCAGAATAACCAGTGGAGACGTAGAACCAATAAAGAACTCATGCAAATATATGGACAACCCTCGATTGTTAAGGTGATAAGGGCCCAAAGAATGAGATGGCTGGGACATGTTGTGAAGTTACCAGACTCGAGGCCAACAAAACAGGTTCTGGAGGGAGGCATATCGGGAAGAAGATCGAGAGAAAGACCAAGAACGAAATGGCTCGAAGCGGTGGAAAGGGATCTGATGGAAGTGGGAGTCAGAGTTTGGAAGAGACTGATATGGAATAAACCAGAATGGAGAAGACTTTGTAACAAAGCCATGGGCACAAGAGGCCTGCAGAGCTGAATATATATATATATATATAATACAACTATAGAAGAAGCTTTTGGCTCATCTTAATTTATATTTAGGATTCGACAAATCTAATACCATACATATATGCTTGAAGAAAATGATAAGGTTGACAAGTAAAATTAGTTAAGAATGTAAATAGCCGTATACAATTAAAATGTTATGAAGGCATAAAAATATATAAAAACAAACATATTTGAATGAATTCAAATTTAAGTACCTTAAATTCTAACCTTTATAGTTTATTAAATCAAGATCAAAGAAATAGATTAGACGAAGTTAAGATTAGTGATTAGTTAACCAATATGAACATATTATAATTTGCACAAATCTACAAGCTGTCTCACATAACTACTAAAAATTCAAAAATCAGGTCTATTATGCGTTCGTTACACTTATTTGCAAAGTCTCATCAAAACCAACGTTTGCGTCTTAAAGATATTGAAACCATGCATGCTTTATCCCAATCTGGTACGTTATCTAACAGTAAGGCAAGGTAAAGTAATAAATAATAGTAAAATTAAGATTGTTTTCAATCTGTTTTATTCATAATATTTTTTTCACCGCACCTTTCGCTGAAACGAGCATCTTCAGGTGAAAAACGCCAATTGCAGGCATTATCACAACACAAGATAAACAATTAAGGTATAAAAATGAAATTGTATTATGTTCATGAACATATTTAATTAACTACACTCCGCCAAAAAAGTATCACATAATTTAGTTTTGAATCATAAAAGTATCGCATAATCTCTGTTTGTAGCATAAAGTTGTAAATATACTTTAATGCGCTCTAAGATATAATTTCTATGATTGTTTAAATAAAATACAGGCCAAATAAAAACAAGAACTCATACTTGAGATTTCTATTAAAACAAGAAATTATAATTTTGGAAAGAAAAATGTCATAACAGTAGCTTTTAATACTGAGTATTGCCACCTCTGGCTCTTATGACCGCTCGCATACGGTTTGGCAGACATTCGATTAACCTCCGTATATAAGCCTAATCCAAATTCTCCCACTCGTCACGGAGAGCATTTGCTAGTCCATGCAGGTCCGCTGGGGCAACATTTTGGGTTCGTATCCGTCTGTGAAGGAGGTCCCACACGTGCTCGATAGGGTTCATGTCCGGACTTACCGCAGGCCAATCTAAAACTGGAATACCAACATCGTTAAGGTATTCCTGGACGATTATTGCAACATGCGGTCGTACATTATCGTGCATTAACATGAATTCGTTTCCTATAATTGGCGCATATGGTACTACATGTTCTTCTAAAATGTCCGTTATATACCTGTGGGCAGTCAGTGTACCTCTGTCTACTGGTACTAACTCTGTACGACCTGTTAAACAGATGCCTCCCCAAACCATAATAGAGCCACCAGCGAAATTAGGTCTAGGTCTGATATTACACTGCGAATAGCGCTCACCGTCTCGTCTGTACACTGAGATACGCCTATCTGAGGTGTAAAGACCAAATCTTGACTCATCTGTGAAGAGTATATTGGGCCAGTCATTAATGTTCCAATTTACATGTTCTCTGGCAAACCTTAAGCGAGCCACTCGGTGGTTCCTAGTGAGACGAGGGGCTGTTACAGCTACTCTAGCTCTTAATTCACTCTGTCGTAACCTATTCCGAATAGTTTGAGTACTCACACGAGTATTTCTGACTCTAGCCAAGTCGTTCTGCAATTGTCTCGCAGTTACATGTCTTCGACGTAATGCTTGTAGTAGTAGAACATCTTGGACGACCTGGTACAGGTCTTCTACTGTAAATGTCTGTTTCTCTATATCTGGCTACGGCTCTAGAAACACTTGACTGATTGATGTTCATCAAATTAGCAACGTATGCTTGAGATCGTCCATCTTCGATTAAAGCAACTATAGCAGCCACCTGTTCTGAAGTTAAATTGCTCATTTTAGTTTTAAAAGCGTTGGTACAGAACTCTGACTTCGCACTTTAAAATTTTTCCGTATAGGAAAATACAATTCAATAAACAACTGAACAAACCTTACACATATTCATTTTTCTAAATGTGTTCTTTTAGAAAAAAAAAAGTAAAAACGCTAAGTTCCATTATTTTGTTAGTGTTTTTATAGTTCACATACACGAGGCAAACTTTTTGTGAACGTATAAAAATATCTTGGTTCATAAATGCCCTTTTTTAGTTTATGCGATACTTTTTTGGCGGAGTGTATTTTACAATCTGTAATTTTATTAATTTTAAACCTTTTGTTTAAATTAAGAATACTAGCCCAATAAATTGTGTCATCTGCCCAAGAAGTTTTCCTTTTCTCATACACCTTTTAATTGAAACTATTACTACAACAAGAATTTCATGTTTTGTAGCCGATATAAGTTTATTTTACGCAAAGAACTAAAAATGAGATCCGAAAAGTTAAGGTTATTTCCATGAAAATACTACTTTCATCAGCTTAAGTGTTTTACAGAAATTTATCAGTTAATCATTCAATTTTTGTTATTGATTTTGATTTCCCACACATGTTCATATTTATTATTTATTTTTATTAGGTTGTTGGCTAGTTTAAAATTATTTCATTCATTAATTGACAGTACACTTTGGAATCGCTTGATGGCAGCACATTACAAAGGTAATGTAAAATTAGGTTGAGTAACTATAATATATATAAACAATGCTATTACTTACTACACATTATAACCAATCTAGGACAACACTGATACCACTACAAGGTAAAGGAAGGCATGAAAACTACAACGAAGTTACATCAAAAGTTCTAGCTTACTTCAGTAAATTCGCTTTCAAACTTTAGCTAACAATAATAGCAAAGCATGACACCTTAAAAAAAAAAATTAGGTACTTACAGCGGCGTCTTCGCCAAATTTGTCTGCAGTTATGAAGTCTACGGGAAGATGGATTTGTACATTGTTCTGCTTAGCCTTATCGAGTAATTTTTCTATTATCTTAGCACCTTCTTCATCATACAGAGAATTGCCGATCTACATGAGAAACAAAAAGACAAAAATTAGTTTAGTTTTCGACAAGTGCAGTTTTTAACTCCCTTCTGAAACCTTTCTAAAGTTACAGTTCCGGTGCTTGTAAAGTAATACTTCTTTCTTGGCAATATACAAGGTATTAATTAAAAAATTACAGAGGTTAGCAGGTGATAAAGTACATGAAAATAAGAAGAAGAATAAAACTAATAAACCCAGGTCAACCAACCGATAATTTTCGAGATATGATTTAATTGATAAAAATTTACTCTAGTTTTAGTTACTCTAAAATTGGTTTAAACTACAGTAGAATTAGCCTGATTTGGCGGAAACTCCGCCCCTGCGCGCAGTAAACGCCATGAGCGAGACGATGCTCCTAAAATATATAGACCAGCTAGAAATGGACAACAAAACGAACAAAAAGATTTCCTTAAAAATTTCGAAAACCAATCGACCATCTCAAAAAACTAAACGCCGAAATGTAGTGTTTCAAAAGACCGTTAAAATGAGCTATTCCTTTCGATTTAAGATTTTGAAGAGGGTAACTCCCGGGGGCAGAGGGCTAAGTCAGTTTTTGCATCAAAACTTGTCCCCCCTCCCCTCCCCGATAATATTTCTTAGAAAATTCAGTAAATTTTTCATAAATTTCCAGATTTCCAGATATTTAGGGGGTGGGAAGTTTTCAAATAAACATCCGGTATGCAATTATAATAGTTGTTTTATTTTTACTTACAATCGACAACACTAATCCGGTGGTGGCTTTTAGAAAAACTAATCTGGTTAAAATAAATACGTAATATAAGAGAGAAAAAACTGAGGTGAACTCAAATCACACAGAAAGATAACGGAACTTGACAAAGGACAGGAACAGTGAATGATGCCCATATTACCGACAGCCACCAAATAATCTGGCACTAATCCCTATCACAGAAAAAGATAGGTACTGTAATAACTTCGTTGAAACGTTACGTTGTAACACACCCGGTTTATAACGATTTGGTTTTATTAACAAAAAAATGTTAAAAATACACACAAAAATACGCACAACAAGTAGATCAGATCTGGTAGTTCTTCTTCCGTGTTGACGAGCAAAGTTGGTTGAGTCATTTCCATCTACACCAAGCTCGCCATTCATTTCATCATTAGGCCAATAGTCAAATTATTCTTTGAGCCACGTCGGTCCTTCATACCATGTCTTTATTGCCGCCAATTTCTGCACTGAAATTTCTCTAGTGAGTAAATCCGCTGGGGTATCGTTTCCAGGGCAGCATTTCCAATTTTCGAAGTCTAAACGTCTTATTTCATCCCGATTTTTAAATCGGGCCACAATATGGCACTTTTTATGTGTAAATTTAAATTTTGCAACCTGGCGGCATATAAGCGGTTAATTTCAGCTTTGGTAAACAAAGTTTATGTCCTCCTTTCTGTGTCAAGTGCTACTCGATTTTTTGCCATTAAAAAGATATACTCGTGTTCTCAAACATTTTAACTAAGTAACGACTCCATATGCCAGAAAGCTGGCGTCAGTAAAAATACGTAGTTCAACCTATTCATCTTGGTTGTCTAAGACTTTTTTTCGTCACGATTGGCATTTCTTGACACCATTTGAACCATTCTGTCCTTATTTGCTCAGATATAATCTCACCCCATTCAATCTTGTTCTTCCAAATTGCTTGTGGTAAAATTTTAGCTCTCACAGTGTACGGAGCTAGCAGACCTATCGGGTCGAATATCCTAGCAATAGTTTGCAAAACGTTACATTTAGTCGTTAGCGTTTAAGACTCATCTTAAATCGGGTGACAACTCGGTGTTTAAAGTTGCTGCTTCTCTATCCTGGAATCGTTTCATCACTTCATAATCATTCGAACACCATTTTCGTATGTTAATACCAGCTGATCCGAGTATATGATTGGATTGCTTATATAATTCTATAGCATCCTCTAGAGAACTTACAGAGACAATCAAATCATCAACATAGAATGCCTTTGATAATATCTTGGCAGTTTTTACAAATTGTTCTGGCAGTTCCAAACAATGCTTTTTTTTGTGTTACTGCCGAGATAAAGGGACTGGTTGTGACACTAAATATGACACGTTTCATTCTGTCATTCACCTACAGAATTTACTGAATGTTAAATCGTTCTTTTCAATTGGTCTTTCGTACCATAGGAAACGAAGAGAGTTTCGTTCGTTTTTATTTAACCGAATCTGTAAAAAAAAAAGCCTTCTCTATATCCAATACCAAGGCTATAGAACCAATTCTGAAATTAAGTAATATTTTTACTAAATTTTCGTCCGAAAACAAACAATCATTCAATGATAGTAAACCAGGAGAATTGAGGTGAGGTTTCTCTATCTTTTTTCATTGTGCATTGTCACAAATGATAAAGAGGAATAGGTTTACATTGTGCTCTTCACCTGCGCAGTAATACGAGCTGTACATTTGGAATTGGTACCCAATTTGACAGCCGGAAGTTGTACAAGAGCTCTAAGAAGATATATAACACGCCGAGGCGTGCCGGAAATTATTTATTCCGATAACGCAGACATTTCGTCGCACATAGAATCGAATGGCGATTCAGTTTAGAAAGAGCTGCTTGGTGGGGCGACTTTTGGGAAAGAATGGTGAAGACGGTCAAGGAAGCACTAAAAATAACCTTAGAAAAAGGAAAACTAAGTTATGAAGTGCTTGAAACTGTGCTATCAGAGGTAGAAGCAACAGTAAATTCACGGGCTTTGACGTATATTGATGACGGCAGCACATAGCTGCTTACCTTAACACCAAAACATCCCCCTGCTAGGACATTCGAATACCGGGTTCAATATTGACACGAAATTAGTGCAACTAAATAAAAATGACGGGTCTAGTACGTTTCAGCGCCGCCGTTTCAGCGCCGCCGATTCAGCGCCGCCGATTCAGCGCCAGGACATTTCAGCGCCGGGACATTCCAGCGCCGGGACATTTCAGCGCCGGCCTATTCATCGCCGCATTATTTAATGGTTAAGCTATAGATAACCTGATGATTTATTCTCACTTCTTATTTTTTTTTACCATGTGTATTTCGTGGTAAGCTACATATGCAATATTTTTCGAATTTATTGCGATTGGTAACACCCCTTTTCTGTCTGTAAACATAGTCTAGCAACTAAAATTTAAGTAAAATAATGATGCAGGTAGCCTCGTGAGCTTCGATGAATAGAATGATGTTTTAAGGAAAAAAAAACTTTTCAGATTACATGTAAAGGAAAAACACCAGATAAAACAATTTTTTCTCTTATTGAGTCAAATATTTAATTTAAATTGTGTATTTATTTTTGCAATTCATATAATAAAAAATTGCTCTCTTTGAAGTAATACTGTTTGCTTGATGAATTAGATATTTAATATGTTCATTACAGGTGATGTTATCGAAGGAAATATACTGTATTTTTAACACCATTTTCTCTCTAATAAGTGCTTCTGTACATATTTTTAAAACACCAAGTGTTATTAACGTAACATACAATGCTAACTTAACAACAGTGAACACATAATAAATGAACATCATACTATTCATAGTTTTTATTCAAAGTAAATAAATGCCTGCCGTCACTTTGTGCAGTAGTTTACGGTAAACGTATTTTTTTTCACGCATCCAAATTCAGAATTAAGCTAAACTATGTTTACAGACAGAAAAGTAGTGGCAAGAAAATAAGAATAAATCATCAGGTTATCTATAGTTTAACCATTCAATTAAGCGCCACTAAATCGGCCGGCGCGGCGCTGAAATGTCCCGGCGCTGAATCGGCCGGCGCTGATATGTCCTGGCGCTGAATCGGCGGCGCTGAAACGGCGGCGATGAAACGGCGGCGCTGAAACGTCCCATTCCGAAAAATAACATTCTGAAACAGTTGAAACTTCGAGAAGAACTTTGAAACAAATTCTCGGCGCGGTGGTGTGTGGTTTACCTTCAACAATTACTGCTACACTATCCATGTATACTTACGTTATTCAGGAATTAGAGAGAAAAAAAGTGCCGGTGGGTCTTTTGCGATTTAAGCAAGGCATTCGACTGTGTTCAGCATGGTCTTTTGTTGGACAAGTTGGAGTTGCTTGGGGTGCGAGGTGTCGCTCTTAAGTGGTTTGCCTCTTTACCTGGCTGATAGAAGACAGTTTGTGAGAATTTCTGTGTCAGAACAAAATAGAAGACAGGTGTTTCAGTCGAATTCATTTGCTGTTACTGTGGGAGTGCCACAGGGGGGAGTCTTATCACCCTTACTGTTCACCTTGTTTATTAATGATATAGGTGACTTTATTGAGGGTCATTTTTTGACCATTTATGCTGATGATACGACTGTTTTCGTAAGTGATGATGATAAAAGTATAGAGAATTCTACAAATCAAGTACTGAGTCGTCTTAATGATTGGTGTGCTGGTAATAAACTCTTTCTTAATACTTTAAAAACTAATTATGTTGTATTTTCTGCAACACCTCAATCGTTAGCACAAGAATTTCACCTACAAATTGGTGATTCCGCCATAGAAAAACAATCAAATATTAAATCGTTAGGCATTGTTTTATCTGGAGATTTAAAGTGGAAACAACATATTGAATTTATAACTTCAGCCATAAGTAAGTCTATCTTTAAACTTCGGCACTTGAAAAGTGTAGCACGCAAATTTTAAAATTAATTTATGCAACTGATATTGAATCACGAATAAGGTATGGGCATTATAATGTGGGGTTCCAGTAGAGACATTCGAAGAATTCTCCTCGTTCGGAAGAGAGCTCTTCGAGTGATGGTTGGAGCAGCGCCACGGACATCGTGTAGGGAAATCTTTAAGGAGCTTCATCTGTTGACAGTGGTAGCACTTTATATTCTTGAGGTGGGAATCTTTGTACATAAATACAAAGTGTCCCAGAATTGTCTGGCCAAAATGGTATCACGGTATTCCTTGGATGAAAATATGAAGATTTGGTACGACAACCATTATGAAAAAGTGTCTGGTTTGACCGCTGTTGATGGTCAAAACTCTTAGAAAATTAAATGTTTTTTGCAATATCTTGAAAACGGCTGGATGTATTTAAATAAAACCGGATGTGCATTTTTTCAACATTGCAAGGCTTGTTTAGATGAAACGTTCATGTCCATCCGCAAGAGGTAAGTGGTAATTTCTTATCCATCATGGTACAAAAATGTGCAGAAAAATTTAATGACGGGGCAAAATAAAACGATTTTTTTTCTGGTGATGCGCTGATTATTTCCGAACATTTTCGATCTCTTTGTAAAGTTTCGCCCGATGCGCCGTTTAGGCAGAAAAAAATTTTCTCCTATCTCGGGAAAAGTACCAATTTTCCATTAGTGACAAGCTAACGTCAAGCTAAAAACGTCAACTATTATTTTTTATGACATTGATGTCATAGCTTGAATACTTGTCACTAATGGAAAATTGGTACTTTTCCCGAGATAGGAGAAAATTTTTTTCTGCCTAAACGGCGCATCGGGCGAAACTTTACAAAGAGATCGAAAATGTTCGGAAATAATCAGCGCATCACCAGAAAAAAAATCGTTTTATTTTGCCCCGTCATTAAATTTTTCTGCACATTTTTGTACCATGATGGATAAGAAATTACCACTTACCTCTTGCGGATGGACATGAACGTTTCATCTAAACAAGCCTTGCAATGTTGAAAAAATGCACATCCGGTTTTATTTAAATACATCCAGCCGTTTTCAAGATATTGCAAAAAACATTTAATTTTCTAAGAGTTTTGACCATCAACAGCGGTCAAACCAGACACTTTTTCATAATGGTTGTCGTACCAAATCTTCATATTTTCATCCAAGGAATACCGTGATACTATTTTGGCCAGACAATTCTGGGACAGCCTGTATAAGGATCAACTTATACTAGAAAATAATACACCCCATAATTATTATACCAGAAAAAACGATATTCAGATGCCCATACACAGACTTTCGTTAACGAATAAAAGTATTTTATGTACTAGTATTAAAGTCTATAATCACTTGCCATCCACCATAAGATAACAAACCGATGTATACTTTTAAAAGAATGTTGAAGAAGTTCCTTTTACCCAAACCTTTTTACTCATTAGATGAATTTTATAAGAATACCTTCTGATTTTCTGTTTCTACTGAAACTATAATAGTATTTAATTATACATAGAGTTTATGCTTTATAGCATCTTGCATTTTTATTGTTCATTGCTTTTTCTTCTTTTTTACTGACGTTTTCTTGAATTGTATATGTTTCTTTTGGAAATAAATTGTATTGTATTATAACAATTACGTTCTTTTCAGGCGTTGCCTTATTATACGAACAATTCGTCCCTAGATTATTATGGAAGTTAGTGCAGGTAGTGTAGCTGTTCCCTGGAAGAGATGGAAGAATCAGAGCTTGTGAGGTTGAAACCAACCGCGGCGCAAACTTTGAAGATATCTTCTAGCATATCCCTTGGAACTGGAACCTACTGGTCCGGAGGAGGATGTAATAAAAAGTAGCAATCGTCATCAAAACAAGAGTTAGGAGAAGTGTCATAAAAATTAGACAGATGAGGTTGTGCGTATTTTTGTATGTATTTTTAACATTTTCTTATAAATCAAATCGTTATAAACCGGGTGTGTTACAACTTAACCTTTCAACGAAATTATTACAGGCACAAACAGCTAGAAAATAAAAAAAAGAGCAATACTTCATTTAAAAACTGAACTTAACTATAGTAGATGGCACAAAATTAATGTAAAACTTAAAAGTGTTTATGAAAATTTTAATTCATCTCGAAAAATACTGATTACTGAAGCTGGGTATAGAAGATTTTTTTTCTTTTCATTTAGACTTTTATCTAGCAAACTCTGCATAATTTTTTAATTAACAGTCGGTACAATTTGTTTATGACATAATAAAATATAAAATAAATAATGGACACGGATAATTTATTCAGTACAAAAGTATACAAAAAATTTTGCGACGATATGTCCCAAATGGTATTCATATGTCAGTCAATACAGCAACACCAGGCAGTTTCTTTCCTAAAAATGGAAAAAAGGGAATTATAAGGGGAAAAAGAATGGAGCAGATCCCTTTTAAAAACAAAAATGCTGGAACTACCTTCCAACAGCTCTAGACTAGCGCCACCACCCGTCGAGACGTGAGAAACCTTATCAGTAGCTTTCCATTTCTTCGCCACTGTAGCTGTATCGCCCCCACCAATTATGGTGGTGCAACCGCGTTGCGTGGCCTCGATTATCTTATCCATGAAATGCTTAGTGCCACATTGAAAGGGTTTAGCTTCGAAAATTCCAGGCGGGCCATTCCAAACTAGAGTCTTGGCTCTGTCGATAGCGCCGCCCATGATTTCCCTAGATTTAGTTCCGATGTCGTAGCCGCCCATGTCGTCGGGGATTCCCTCTTCCAAGGTCGTCTCACAAGCTTGAGCGTCGTCGGTTTTCTTGTCGGCCACGACGAAATCTACTGGCAAGTGTATCTTAACTTTCTTCTCTTCCGCTTTCTCCAAGATGCAGTTGACGATCTTGGCGCCTCTGGGGTCGAACATGGATTTCCCGATCTGGAAGGGGAACTTGGGGATTTAGGTTTGATGGAAGGTGTGTGCTGATTGACCCGTTTGGAGATTGAGATTAATTACTATCATATTTAAAAAAAAAAAAAAAACGCATAACCCAAAACGTAAATAAAACACATGAATGTTAAGGAGTAAAAAAATATATTGAAATAGTAGTCCACTACAATATTGTTTCACCACACAGTGGCATAACCCAGTTGGACATGCACGGGGGTATGCCATGATTATATAAATATTAACGTAAGAGTATTTTAAAACACAAGTGTCACAATGACGTTTATATAATGCGAGTACAAGTGTGAATAACGAGCCACGTAGCGGCGAATGATTCAATGTAGGAGCATTACAAAATCATTGTGACACGAGTTTTTTACAGTATTTTTTCTAATTTGCACATTAATCGCCCATATTACATTCCGGTAAGCGTCTCACCAGTGCGTTAATATCTTATTACAGCACAGTGTGCGGTAATAACCATTTCAGCACTGCGTCGTCGTT
Source organism: Cetonia aurata (assembly GCA_949128085.1). Lineage (NCBI taxonomy): Eukaryota > Metazoa > Arthropoda > Insecta > Coleoptera > Scarabaeidae > Cetonia > Cetonia aurata. The sequence continues at coordinate 23,906,136 of OX421889.1, read as the reverse complement.
TGTTTTAGCTTTATCTTAACATCCGATTAGGAAAAAGCAATTACACATTACTAAATATTAAACGCTCAACACAAACATAAAACATGACCTAAGAAAAAATCAACGATTCGAGTGTTTTTACTTATTGCTAATAAAATGAATCAAATTGATTTTATAGTTTTCAGCCATGTTATAAATCGTATTTAAGTGCGATATGTGGCATTATAAGGAACTTAACGAAAGAGAATCGGTGATCGATAAAGGGATGCATATTATTGTTGTCACGTTTGTGCTATTTTCAAAAGGTGTAATAAAAAGGAGAAAATTAATGTCCTTCGACTATGATCATCAGAAATTATAGTACTCATTTTTAGCAAGTTGTTTCACCACAATAACTAAACATGAAAACCGTCAAAAAGATAATGTTGTGTATGTTATACCTTTTTGTTTATTTCCTTATCTATTTTGTTATATACGTAGGTACTTGAAAATATGCAATATTCAAAAGAAGAATTTATTGATATGATTTAAAAAGGGAAAAGTACTACATATACAAAATTATTTTTTGACGTTTGATTATGACGGTGAATCAACTGCTTTGGCCTACTAAAAATAGGTACTATAATTTCTGATAATCATAGTCGAATAACATTAATCTTCTCCTTTTTTTAAAAAAAACGTGTAATTAGTTTTATGTTTGATGATCTGATACTGACGTATTTTTACTAATTCGTAGCTTTTTTCAATTGTATAGGGTATATACCGGTATCCACACTTAAGTGTGCACTATTGACAACTTTGTTATCTTTGGAGGTACAGAATCGGTCAAATGGACAACCTAGTAGTATTTTTATGGCGCTAACAATTGTGAAAACAGAAAAACAATTGAGCGTCGCGTTCTCTAGATATTCGTCCAAAATTATTTTTTTTTTAATGGAACGCCCTGTATATTTTTTTTCGCAATTTAAAAGAAAATTCCAAACTGAACAAAACAGTCTTAGTACAAATATCAAATAAAATAGTTATTGAGAAATCTTTATCTTTGTTTTGTTTGCATGAAATCGATATATCCATGGAAAATTAAAGCGTCACATTGTTTAGTAGCTGTCAAATTATTTATATTTGTTGTTGTTAAAGTTACTGTGCGGAAAAAGTACTGTTTTTACAATTTTTTCAACCGTAACAATGGCATTTACTCATTTGGAAAAGTGTGATATGTTGGAGTTATACTTACTGTTTAACAAAAATTCAGATAGAGCGCTAGAACGTTACATTCAGCAATTTCCTGACCGTGATGTACCAGACCGTTGCTATTTTTTAAAACTTTATCGAAGATTAAGAAGCAACGAAACAATTTTTATAAAGAAGAGGAAAACAAATGGTTTTATATTATCACCAGAGATAGAAATAAATGTGTTGGCATATTTTCAGGTACATCCAAATAATTCTGTAAGGGCTTTGCCCAGAGAATCAGGTATTTCTCGTAGCACGATCCATCAAATTCTGAACAAATATAAATATGTTCCCTTTAAATATCAGCCTGTTCAAACTCTACTTTTGGGCGATTATCAAAGACGATTAACTTTTGCTCAATGGTTTATCAATGCTTTTGAAGAAAATCACAATTTCTTTAGACACATTTTATGGAGTGATGAATCTAACTTTTCTAATCGCGGGATGTTCAATAAAAGAAATAATCATTACTGGAGTCGTGAAAACCCATTTGCTGTTTATCCTTGTAATCCCCAACCCCAATACCGATTTAGTTTAAATGTTTGGTGTGGTTAATCGGATCCCGAATTGTTGGACCATTTTTCTATCGGGGTTCTTTAACAGGAGAAAGATATGTGGCATTATTGACAGAAATTTTAGAAAATTTTCTGGATGAATTAAATTTGGTAGACAGACAGATTATTTACTTTCAACAAGATGGAGCACCCGCACATAATCACCGTGACACAAGTAAGTTATTAGAAAGATGTTGTTCTTTTTCTTCTAGAACCTGCTCGCCTTTCTAGTGAACCAGTCTCCAAAAATCGATTCCAGCCATCCCAAAGGGTAATGCGTGGTATGCCTAACCTATTCGATACATAACGTTGGCTGCAACCTTCTGCAATTATCACAAGAATTTGAGCTACGTCTGCAACAGTTATCGGCATTGATGTTGCAACAAATCTATTGTAAGAACTTTCAAATTAATGTTTGGTGGTAATAGTGAACTAAGCCTACTTGCAATTTATTACAAATAAGTAATGATAAATTGCACACCCTTAAATGCTGTACAGCATAAAAATCTGTTAATATTGTCTAGCAGCGAATTTTACTACAAAAAAACACAACTACATATTGGTATAGTGGCCATAAACATCGCTTATACACTCATTGCAATGATTCAACAACAAAGGAAACTGTAATCTCGCTGTCACGACAATTTGTCACGTTCACTGTTAGGTTATAGCTGAGCACCGGTTACAGATCCCTTCTGATTTCCAAAAATAATTTAACACTCCATCATTATTATTGATAATTTAAATATGTAATTTCGCAGGATGAATCCTTACATTGCTACTTATGTCTGAATTTGTTTAAAAGTTCCAAAAATTTTTTTCTTCCAAACCTACGTCTCGGTTTGCCGCTTATTAAGCAAACTTAAAATTCCAAAACTGGAGCATCTCGAGAACAATATGTCTACAATCGTTCGTATAAATCTAGATATACAGTGCCGGTCAATATAATAGCACCAGTTGCAATATTCTGATTCGAAAGATGTAAAACTTTCACCTATTTATTATATTATTTTTTGGAGTGTAAACATTTTTTATGCTATCTCAGAGTGTGTGCATTTGTTGTCAAATTTCGTAACTGTCAATCAGTTATAAAAGATCTTTTGTAAACACTTATCATTTCGTGCAGTTAATAAAATAGCACCAGTAGGCTTTTTTAAATTTGTTTTGCAAAATTTTGTGAAAAAAAAGTGAAAACGGAAGGTAATAAAAATTTTTTAATATACCTACTTTCTATAAAATTGTGTAATAATTTTATAAAAATTGTATAGTTATGGGTCGCGGAAAGCATTGTTCGCCGGAAAAACGTGAACTAATAAAAAAATTTGCGTCCAAGGGTAAATCGTATTCCCAAATAAGGGAATTGCTGGGTTGTTCCAATAAAATGATAATAAATGCCCTAAGATATGAGCAAAAAGTTGAATCCCGTGGTAGGAAGCGAGTTTTGTCACCCTTAATGGTAAAACGATTAGTACGGACGACTAAAGCAAATCCGTTTATGACAGCTACGGAGCTCAAAACAACATTGGATGTGCCGGCAAGCGTGGAAACTATTCGCCGCAAACTTCGAGACAACAGCCTCAATGCCTGTAGTCCTCGAAAAGTGCCGCTCCTTTCCTCTAAGCATGTTGCTAAACGGATATCTTTTCCTAAAGCACATCTAAATTGGCCAAAGGAAAAGTGGAGAAATGTGTTATGGACTGACGAATCCAAAATTGTTCTTTTTGGTGGAAAGGGTTCCAGATGTTTTGTCCGTAGGTCAGGTTCCAGATGTTAGGTCCGTAGGTCCAACAGCGAATACAAGCCACAATTCACAGCAAAAACTATCAAACATGGAGGTCATAGTATTATGGTATGGGGTTGCTTCTCGTATCAAGGTGTGGGTCCTATATATTGGATCAAAACCATTATGAATTCATCGGTTTATGTAAAAATCCTTGATGAAATTATGCTGCCGTATGCTTCCTACGAAATGCCGCTGGTGTGGGTCTTTCAGCAAGACAATGACCCCAAACACACCAGCAAAATGGCAAAAAAATGGTTCAACGATAACTCTATCAATGTAATGGAGTGGCCTGCACAGTCCCCAGATTTGAACCCTAGCGAAAATCTGTGGACGGACATAAAGAAGGGTGTATCTACAATAAAACCAACAAGCGTTGAAGGGCTCTGGGAGGCTGTGCAGAAAATTTCGAGTTCCATCAAAGTTGAAAGATGGCAGCATTTAGTGGATTCCATGGGAAGGCGTTGTGCCGCGGTAATAGCAAACAAAGGGCACGCGACAAAGTATTGAAACCATACAATTAATTCATCTACAAGATATCTGAGTGAAATTTTTGATTTATTTTAAGAAAGACCACTAATTTTTGTTAAAAATGAACTGAAGTGCTATTATTTTGACTGTGTAGTTTTTAAGTTTTTTGTTTAAATTAATTAGCGTATTATAAACTGTTGAAAAAAACCAAATAATTTTCTTATGATAATAAACCATTAACATCAAAGAATTTATTATTTTGTTTTGAGTTGAATCGGCCCAACAGTTAAACAGATGTAAACGGAGTCAGTATAAATTTGTGCGTGGTGCTATTATATTGACCGCAGCTGTATTGCAATAAGTTAAAAATGACTTTGTTGTTTATAAATTTAAACGACAGCGCCATCTCTTGATCCTCGCCTTTTAAATCCCCTTTTAACATAAAATGTTCAGCAATTATAAAATAGTTAATTCCTTTACTTAAGTGCTAAAGCAGCACACAGTCAAAACTGTCATTGATTCTATGCAGTTAGCATGCAACACTAAACTTGACTACATTCGAAATAGTCCCGTCACAAACTTTTGTAGATTAGAAAAAATTGTCGCATGCGTATTAAAGTTTTGTTCACAGATATTTTCATTTTCTCCATTCTTTCAAGTCACTCCGTTTTATAGTATATTTTGAAAAGAAAATGCTCACTTTTATCACTAGTTATATCAATTACGAATACTTTAAACAGATTAGATATTCTAAATCTAAATGTTCAAAAAAGGCAATTTCCTTATTTTTTACGATACAAATTACTTTTTCCCCTAATCAAAAAAATAAAAGTACTTCCAGCTTTTTTCATTTTTAAGTGCTCATTCTGTGTGTGGTAAAAGATAAACCGCCTTCAAGGGATCTCAAATCTCATATGCTGCCTACTTTTCGACACACGTTGTAGAAACCTAGATAGGAAGTATTCGAGAGAAGAGTTGTCAGTTTCTTTAGGCTGCACGAGCAAGCTTGCCTATTTCCTAGAGAGACTTGATTGCGAAAAATATTCGTTTTTTGACAAACAAAACAAAAAAGACTTTTGACAGGCTAGTAATCAAAATCCTCGATCAGTAAACAGGCAACAACCCGCGCGTACCTCATCAAAGAATGACTGTCTAACACTTTCAGATCGGAAATAGAAGGATCGGCACGCGCAAGCAGATGTTACTACAACCATACTTAGCACATATATCTTTCTCATAGGTCATCACCCGACATTCGTACGATAAAACGGGATAAAGGATAAAACGTCAAAACCGTAAGTCCAAATCGTCTCCCTAAATATCTCCGAACGAATCGAATCCAGCTTGAAACCGCTCGATATTAATTCGGCGATTTTGACACTACCGAAGTCAAAAATGACGTTTCTTCCAGGGGAAACATTATAACCGCACACAATGGCCGACGATACCAAATCCACGAACTCCTTGATACGCTTGCAAAAGGAGAAGATATGCAGCGGCTTGTTGCACAGAATCCGTCTCATCCAGGGCCAAACGAATCTGAATTTCAGCGAACCGCATTTCGCCGAATGTAAAGACACGGTGCGACAGACCAAGGATATCATCCAGAATATCAAGGAGGATTTGAAGAAGGGCTATTCGGAAATACTAAAAACATGCGATAATCAAAATAGGTACGATCCACAAACAAAGAAATATTACGAGCTAACACTTTACCGAGATTCTCTTAGGTTTCACAGTGAAACAAATTCCAGTTTAAACGAGAAGGTTAAGAAGAAACACTCGGTGCAGAAGACACAATCGGACAAGACTAATAACGTGAAAGCCGACCAGCAGAAGCAGGGTAGGATAAACAAGATTATCGTTCAAGACGCTGTCGATTTTTGCGAAGGTGCGATCAAAGACGATACCAGTGTTGGAACTGAACTGGGCGACATACAAACCCTTGCTGTAAATGGTAGAAATAGCAGGAAGAAGAGGAAAAGAAAACGAAAACCGGACGAGAACGAGTCGAATAGTTCAATACACTTAAATGAAAATAAAAATGAGGTAATTAAAGTTGAATTTTAATGTCTCTTTGCAAATATTTCGCATTGTGTGATGGATACCATAAGAAATAACTACACTGAACAGACTCTTATGTAATTCTGATATCTTTTAAGTATACCAAACATGGGAAAGCAGCATAATATAATGGTAAAAATGATTTATTATATTCCATGTTAGCAACACGTCACTAAAAGTTTACAAGTACTATTATCCTCTTTTGTTATTAGTAACAAACAATATTGTTGTGTGCCAATCCTGCAGATTTGCCACTTGGTATTTGTTGCAATCTCAGATGCCCTATCCTTGTCTCTCACGTTATCACCAAATGGACAAGAAGAAAGTCTAGGAGGCATTCCATTGCCGCTGTAGGAATAGTCTTCATTGCTGCCAGGCCTCTATATTTTGCTGACTTTATGCCTAAGTGGTCATGGATCCGACCACCGTAATATATGTCCAATACATCCTATTTGGGCTTAACCCCCGTGTTTTTCCATTGACTCTTCTAGCAAATATAAATATTGTCTCCGCTCTGTTTTGAATCCTCTGACGCTCTCGATTCCAAATAAGTTAGGAGTCAAGAATGACACTTGCTCAGACAGCTTTATTTTTTGACTCCGGAGTTTTAGTGGTGCTAGAACATCTAACTTTCTTTCGTTTTGGAGGAACTAACATCCTGCTTGTGCCACTTGTAAAGCGTTTTGCATTTTGTCTCGCACTACGTTGTTAGATTTACCCTAGGTCATAATGACAATGTCATCTGCGTATACCAGAGCTTTATGCCCTGCATTGTCCAGTCTTACTAGCAGCTCGTGGACTACCAGATTTCAAAGCAAATGGGACAAAACTCAACCCCACGATGGTTATGTAACTGACCTCTTTTTAAGCATGCAATTTATCCACCTGCAGGTTGTTTCATCGAATCCCTTTATTCCACGATGGTTGAAGATTGATGTTGTGAAATTATTATCAAATGCTCTGTGTATATCCATGAATGTATACAGAACTACTTCTTTGGTTTCCAGGTACGATCTAATATAACGCAATCTTTGTGGATTTTCCTGCATTGATCTACTAGTTTTCTTTAGAGATTTCAGTGTAAATTCCATCAAATTTATTGGTTTCAGAGACTTTAGTCCATCTTGTCCCGTTTTTCCCAGGTTTTTGAATGAAAGTAACTCTGACCAGCCTTCAGGCAGTTGGTATGTAACCCAATCCGAGAATTTCGTTGAATAACATACTAAGTTTCAACAAAAGTTCCGCACCTTTTTATAACTTAATGGAATAAATGCCATCCGATGTTGGCGATTTATACGGTTTGAATGAGTTCACTCGCAAAATTTTCACTTTTACCATTTTCTTCGCTATCTGCCAGTTTTCTCTGGAAGCCTGCCTTGCGTCCTGTCCTGCCTTAATGCGATAAAAGAAAGAGTTCTCCCGGCTTAGCGCAACCTTCGTTTTTTTTTCTGTTTGCAGACTTTATGTTGAGCTTTGAGGTTCTTTGGATAATATCCTACTGAGTCTGGCACATTCTGGAGCTTGCTCAATGTCCTTACAGTTCCCCCTCCAGGATTGTCTCTTTGAATTTCTCAAAGCTTTGTTTTAATCACTAAGGTATAAGTAGCTACACTAAAATATTGACTAAAAATGATTTGGGAACAATTCTAAATTACGCATCTCTGGATATGCACTGTATATCCAGAGATGCAAGTCTGGTTTCGGTTGCGTAAACAATCGGGGATTTGTGAACTTACGATTCGCATTTAATTTGAGAAAGAGGTTACATATATCAGAAGACAAGAGGTGTACGGATTAAAACTAGTCTCTATGTCGCACAAACAGAATTAGGAACATCAAATACATTAGTTTTAGTACACTACAAAATAAGTTCAAGTATGCGACAAAGAACCTTGATGTAGTGCACGTCTGAATCCGATAAAGATAGTATTCGAAAACCTTGTTGAATGAATGAATGCCAATATAAATATTTAGGCAAAGTGTGATGTTTAATATAGAAGCTGAGACGTACCGTTTTATTTAAACTTTGAGAGCGCAAAGTAGACTTGATTAAACTGATTACTAGTAAAGTGGCAGATGAATTCTCTATATAAACCGATATAAACCGTTGATTTTAGCGAGAAGGAACCATAATGCTAATCTTGTTTAAATAATATATAGAAACTATTAAGGAAAATGAAATGCTGCTCCAATTATGATAAGCGAGTTACGTCGACTTCCCGTATAATAGAAACTTGAAAATGTTTGCCAAAAGTTCAGAAAATTTGCAAAAGTCGAATTATCTTTGGAACGACAACAGATACCAATTTGTCGTCTTGACAAGTTAAACTGTCATTGTGTTCTGGTTTTTCTAGATTGATTATGATGATACTCATCCATTTGAATGTGTCGAGAAAAACACATAAATAGGAGGAAACTAATAGATAGCGTCATCCAGTTTCCATTTAAAGCAATAAAGCATAAAATACTATTTATGTTCTTCAGCTACTTGGCATTCTCTTCACAATGAGTTCAAGCCTTGTTTATATATTATTATAGTTGTTCAACCTGGTGCTGGCACCTGCTGAGTAACTTAGGTAGTACAATTGTTTGAATGAAATTTATTTATGAATCGGTAATTGTAAAATATCGGAAGTCCCCAAATGCAATTGGTATGGGATTAGAATTTATTACTGTTTACAATAACTTTATTCCCGCCATATATATATAATCAAAAACGCCACTTTTACCATACAATGGTGTGTGGCCTGAACTGTACTCACTATACACTATATACAAAATTTGTCCACTCTTTCTTATTTCTTGCCATTCTCCTTGCTTCTCTCAGCACCTCGTTTATTACCGTCTCCCACGTCTTCCTATGCCTTCCTCTTCTCTTACTTTTTATTGTTTTTGCTTCCCACACTTTATTTACCGGACGCGAGTCTTCCATCCTTTGGAGATGTCCCCCCTGCTTAGTTGTCTCTGTTCTATATATTCTATTACCGATGGTATTTCCTAGTCCTGTCGTATTTGTGTGTTTCTTATTCTATCCCATTTCGTAACGCCTCGAACTCCTCTCAGATATTTCATTTCCGGTTTTTTGCCTGTCTAATGTCCAGGATTCACATCCAAAGGTTTAGCACTGGTTTATAGATTACTTTATATACGTTTAATTTTGTTTTTCTCGATACTTCTTTTCTGCTTATGAAACTTCGGCTCAATGCGTGGTAAGTTTTTAAGTCCTTTTTTATTCTGCTGTTTATTTCTTTATCTTGTTTGCCAGTATTTTCTATCTCTACTCCCAGATATTTAAATGTGTTAATCCGTTGCACGTTCTTGTTGTCTATATGTATATTTATTTTCTGATTCTTCACGGACATTACTACCGTTTTTTTCTACGTTAATTTTCAATGCGTGCCCTCTAGCGTGTTTTTCCAGATGTTCAGGTTTTTCTGCGAACTGTGTTGGCTATCCGCCATCACCACTATGTCGTCCGCATAAGCCGCTTCCGATATCAACTCCCTTTGCATGTTCGTGTGTCCTATACAGAGTTTCCTAGTTTTCTGCGTGCAGATGTTGATTATATCGTAGGTACATGAAAACATTAAACAGCAATGGGCTTAACCCTCCTTCTTCTCGCAATCCTTCTTTAGTAAGAAATTGATCAGATCTCAAGTTATTTCTGATTATATAATTCACAGTACGTTTGTATAAACTTTTGATGGCATTTACTAACTTCCGATCTACCCCCCTTCTCATCAAACTTTCCCAAATTCTCTCACGTGGTACGCTATCAAAAGCTTTTTCGAGATCTAGAAATGCGAACATCGCTTCTTTGTTCTGTAGGGTGGCTTTTTCAATTACTTTTTTAACTATAAATATTTGTTATAGGTCTTAGTCTGTTATCCAGCACTTTTTCATATAGCTTCATAGAAGTGCACAATAGTGTTATACCTCTACAGTTGCTGCATAGCTTACTGTCTCGTGATTTATGTATTGGTAACAGCAGCGCTATCTCCCAATCTTTTGGTATCGTCTTTTCCAAGCTAAATTACATATTTCGGTAAATAATTCTAGCCCATCCCTCTCCCATGTTCTTTAGCATTTCTGATGTGACTCTATCGTGTCCTGACGCTTTCTCATTTTTCATCCATTTCATTGCTTCTACTATATCCTCTTTAGTTATCATTTGCCCGTACTCCTCTGTAAGCGTGACATTGTCTTGGTCTTCCTGACTAGTTATTGCTGATCCCTGCAGTAACTTTTGGAAATATTCTTTCCGTGGCCCCATTACTTTTTCGTCTTCGATTTCTCCTTTTTCGCTTTTTATATGCATTTCTTCATTTTTCTTTCCTTGTCTTATTGATTTAAGTACCTTGTAGAATAATTTCTGATTCCCTTTGCTATCTTTTTCTAATTTAATTTCGAAGTCATGCCCCAGCTGTTCTTCTTTGACTCTGATATCATAATTTTTGCAGCTTTTCTTTGTTGTTTATATTTATCGTAATTTTCTGGTGTTCTGTTTGCTAAATATCATTTCCATGTATTTTTTTCTTCTTTATTTGTTCCTTTATGTCATTATTCCACCATGCGGTTTGTCTTCTAGTGTTAGTAGTTTTGCAAACATCACATACCTGTCTTGCTGCTTCAATTATTGCAAATTTAAAAGTTTTCCATAATTGTTCTGGGTTATTTGTATTCCTTTCTTGCTGCGACTTTGTTATGTTTACACTTATTATTTCTTTATATTTCTCCGCCACGTCTTTCTCCTTTAATTTGTATGATCTAATGGATTCGAATTCGACATTTATTTTCTTCGCTTGTGTTATTTCATTTTCGTTGATTTCCTTAATTTTTGTCATAACCAGGAGGAAGTGGTCGCTTCCTATCTCATGTCCCTTCTTACTCTAGTGTCTATTATGTGTTTCCTTTCCCCCCGCTCCGTTATTATGTAGTCTATAATAGATTTTTCGTTTCTACTTATTACTTCCCTTGTATATTTATGGATATCTTTGTGTTTGAACCATGTATTTGTGATTATTAAATAATGAATCAGGCAGAAATCCAGGAGTCTAGTGCCGTTGTTGTTCCTAATGTCTTCTCCTTGGTTTCCAACGACATCTTAGTATAACTCTTCTTGCTTGCCAACTCTTCCGTTAAAATCTACCACTAGATAAATGTTTCCTTTTGTATTTTCAATAGTAATGGTCAAATCCTCCCAAAACTTATCTTTATCTATTTTTCTTCCATCTTCTCTTGGTCCATAAGCTATAACTACGGTTTTAATATTTTTTGTACTGCTCCGTCTTATTCCCACCATAATATATTGAATTTTATGAATGAGCACACTTTATGCCGTACGCCATCTGACAACCAAGCCTTGTACCTACACATGGTTGTATAACTATAGTATAAATAAACAAGGTTTCAAGTTTTTGAAAATTGGTTGGCATTCGCTAAAGTTACAGAGATTTTTGTGTGACAAAAAGTGTGCTTCCTCCACTACTTTGTAATCTCAAAGTATTATGGACTAAACTTATAGATAATTTGGAGGCTAGTTATTTTACATGTATTTTTCACCAACCTTAATAAAGGAAAATTATTGAAAAAAATAATATAAAAAAAACAAATTATGCCATCTTGCGGGAACTTCAGAAATTTAAAAATATTTGTAAAAATGTTTTTATGACCACTTTTACTAGTATAATTTTTTACCTAAGCTTTAAGACCAATCTTTACCATTGATAGCCACCCTTAATGAATCATCATATACATCATTGAACGACAGCATATTGTTTTTTTTTATTATTTTATTCATTATTTGTTCCGTTAGAAAATAGGACTTTCAGGGAATTTGCTCAAACTTACATTAATTAAGGAAATGTTTTTATTTTCTCCTACCTTTTTTTAATCACTATAGCCTAATCACGGAGATGCTGAACCCATCAGGAACAAACCACGCAAACCACGTGCCAAATCAATCGATCAAAAGCGAACAGAAATAGCCGGTGACGAATCTGATTTCGAAGACTCCATTCCGATAAATCACAACTCCTCCGGTCAAAATCACAGCCAAACTCCAGAAAGACCTCGCAGAAAACTGAGAATGAAGCGCCCCAAAGTTAGGCCACCAAGCTTGACGTCCTTACCGAAAGAGGACACGCAAAATAAAGCCAGAAATATATCCGAAATGGTGTCATCGACGATACAACGTTTGAACGATGTGAACGCAAGAGTGGCCAAGACGATCCAAGACAGTATGTCCTCGTCATCGGGTAGAACGAGCTTCGTCTCTTTAGGGACCGCGTCCAATTTGGCCCCACCGAAGCCGCCGCATGAGAATATGCAGCAGAAGATTTCTGGGGGGAAAGTACACGCGGATGAACCGTCAGAGTCTTCTCTTAATTGGTCTACGGCAACTATGACGAACACTAATGATAATTCAGAAGCCAGTATCGCACCGTCAAGACCAGTTGTCGCCAGAAAAACAGTAAAGAGAGCTCCAGTTGTGAAAAGTAAATCGCCAGAAATTCACCAGAAATCTGCACTACAACAGCAGGAGATGCAACAGGAACCGAATGCTGTACCTTCACACGCTGTTGCAGACGACACTATTTTAAAGGAAACGCCATCACCAATCCAACCAACGACGCCCAAAATTAAAAAGAAAAGACATAAGCCAATCTCTGAGGCTCTCAAATGCAAGGATGAAGCAGATAAAGTTGAAAATCGCGAAGGCAACTCGGCTAAAAAACGTAAGAGTGCCAAGAACAGAGATGCCGCGCCGAGTGTCGAAGCGGTACCATCTGCTTTGAAGAAATCTTCTGCGAAGAAGCGAAAAAATAAAAAGAAGGAACACGTGGTCATCAATTCGACTCCAGAACTCATGCCAGGTACACAAATTCCCTAAGATTATCTGCGGGGAAATAAAAAAATTGACTTTTTCACAGATCGACCAGCGACGGCACGCCCAAAATCGGCGGTCAAGATTATAAAACTCCCCGTCCCAGATCCGCTACCTAAAAAACCATGCACACCCGGCAAAATCGCCCGGGATAACTCCAAACTAGAATGTACCCGGAGGATAAACAGCGCGAAGAATTACAGACACTCCCCGAAAAGAATCATACCGAAGGTGAAGAGTGCGGGAAGTTTGACGCTGGAGAAGAGTAACCAACCCTTAAACGTCAGAACCGTGCTCATGGAAGAGAACGACGAGTCGAGAAGGAGGAACAGGAGCAGAGCGAGGAGCGGAAGCAGACCCAGAAGCAGAAGCGAGAGCAGGAAGAGGGAACAGGATAATAATAGGCCCAGGTCGAGAGATGTCATGGACATCTACAATAATTTGAGGAAGAACACCGCCAACACCATAGCGAATATAAACGAGCAAATGAGTTCGACGCTGCAGGAGGGGATAGCTCACCTCAACGATATTTGCGGCAAGGTTAGGACAACGCTGACGGACATGGAAAAGGACGAGGAGAATTATAAGAAGCTGAAGTCCAAGAAGTCGTTCGACGTCTCCAGCGAAGGCGGAAGCGTTCACGATGAAAGCGGCATCTTTATGCAACCGAGTAGAACTCCGAATAAACCCGATGCTGAAACCAAATCTTCGGCAACAGTAAGAATAGTTTTCTATTTCGAGTAGTCGATTTTATTTTTGAATTTTTAAACGCGTCTCGCTTTTGAAAACATGTCGCTACGCGTCTCGCTTGTGAGTTCGGACAAATTCTCTGAAGTTTAATTTTTTTAGGCCAAACCTAATTTCAAAGCATGTCTCCTTTTCAATTACAGGGGGAACCGGCAAAGATCCAAACCTTCCACACAGTCATAACAGAATCCAAACAGCAGACAAATATCGGCCAATTAATGAACTCAATTACCATGGGCGGCGACAATATGCTACTGGAGCAGCCCAAATCGAAACCATCTTCTTCAGAGAAAACGAAGAGACGTCCCAGTTCGAAAAACAAAAAACGCCCGCCTTCGGTGAAAGTTTCGAAAATAGCCACGCTTTCCGTGTCCACGTCTAAAACTAAAGTGGCGAACGCCGTTGCCAAAACTCAATCGGTATCCAAAAATTCGACCATCAAGATTCCCATATGGCAACGAACTCCACCGAGCGTCATAGAAGAAATACAATTGACGGTGAAGAAACAGGCCACCAAGAGCCAATATAAAGAGTTTCTACGTGCCTTGAAGTCCATAGCGAAAAAGCAGCGTTCTCAAGTACATGTGATGCCGACTGACTTTAAGGATGCCGTGGAGAAGCAGCAGGAAAAGGTGTTTGAAGAACCGGCAAAGAATCGGACAGGTAAGTCTTAATGAGACAGACTAGTGCTAATTTTATCCTCCCTTGGATATTTGAGAGAGTTTACATCTCTCTCAAATAGGAATTATTATTGGGAAAAATAATGTATGTACGTACAAAAAAAAAACCCTTCATCATTTATATATATCAGTATATTTTTCTGGGCACTAGAAGTATCCAAAATGCTTTTTCTAGCATATGGAAAGTGTTTTTTGCTATTCTTTCTTAGGCTATGTTGTTAAAACTATAATGGCCAAACCTTGAAAGAAAAAACAGTACACTAAACTGCTTAGTAATTACGAATGCGATGTATGTGATACTAAATAACGCTCCCCTTCATCTGCGTGTTAGGAGGATGGCAGTCCTCAGTGCTTACAGGCTAAAGTTGACACACAACTTTAATGACCTTTGCAGTCCCACATGTCTTCAAATCAGAGAAAACAACAGACATTATACCAGTTAAACTAAACTTTATGCAATCTTTCAAAGTACTCATTCCAAGTCGAGAAGAATGAGGCTTAGAGGAGGTCAAAATTTGAAAGAGGTTGGTAGACAGATGGATGCAAGATGGAACAAAATGTGGGAGTCAGAGTAATTGGACTGAACCGCCTCATTCTAAATCCAGGCAAAATATTTGGCGTAGATGTTTATGCCCAAGAAAACCTACATAAAGGGATGATATAAGCATTGATAACCAGGTCATGTTGAACGCTTTAAAAGCAAATAGCTTTGAGTCTAGGCCGGTATGGAAGTGCTTAAATAATATAGTGCTAACTGACAAATAAAATCACACTAATGTGGGTGCCAGGACATTCTTACATAAAAGAGAAACGAGATAACTGATAAACTAGTCAAACCAAGGGCCAGCGATCATCTGCAAGGACAAGAACTCGCTCTTGGTGTTTCCAAAAACCAGATCAGCATAAAAATGTAATATCCCTCAGAAGATAAACTTTCGGACAACTCTATTCAGCAACTATTCAGATTCAATAAACCAGAAGTAAGGCTACTTATTGGCCTACTTGTCGGACATTGCCCACTGAGATACGATTTCATCTCATAAGATGAAGGGTAATGCTGAGAGTGACATGGGTCGGTTTTGCAAATGTGAAATCAAGACTCAAAGGCATTTACAAACAGGAGACAACATCTCCCAAAGTGATAAAATGGTAGCGCTAAAGAAAATCCTCAGATTTGCGTTCAATCGTGAGGATTGATTGGTAAGATCTTTCACAATAGACCGTTTTGGTCGCGATGAATAGAGGCTTCTGTGTCTTAATCCTAGTACAGTACAATACAATGTTGTTACAACTTTATCTTTGGTTCTGAATATAGACTCAATGAGCATTATTATGGTTTCTGGTGCATGATTATATCAGTTATTCTTTTGCATTCAGATATTTATACCAAGATTCAATGCATAGGTCTTGGAAATAAAGAAGAGCTGAAATCAAAATCCTATTGGCATCTCCAAACTAAATTTGTATTTCACTTATAAACTTCACAAAAAAATCTTACATCATAACTCAACCAGAAGATCATTAGAACAAGTCAACATATGCTTTATATACGAATTATACCGAAATTTGAACGAAATTAACAGAAATTTTTCTTAATTCTTTATTTGAACAGTAGATAATTGTCTATAGTGTTAAAATCAAGTAGTATTACGGTTTTGCGAGATCCTAATGATGATTATGGGAGCGTCTGATAAGCATAATGCTTGAGCTTTATGTACCCGCGAAAAAAAAGCACGATTTTAAATTTTCTAACATGTTTCTTCAAAAGTAGTTCAGATAATATTTTCCAAAAAACTAACCTTTGATACAACTCGATAAAAACTCACAGGCATAATAAGTTTTAAAATACCTCCAGCCATTTTTAAAGAAATAAATACCCTTCATGCGAAAAAGACGAAATTTAATGCAATTTTCCATCTCTTCTTGATTCATACTGAAAGTCAGGCTAGATAGTTTTAACGCAAGTAGGAAAATAGCCACAAAACTTGAATACGATTCATCGGTTGCCCAAAAATGGTTTGTCTCCCTCTAAAAGTTCCGTTTTGTTGAAACTTTAGAAGAATGTCGTTTCCGTTCAATATTTAGCCTGTCGAAGCTCACGCCAGGTTCCACAAAATTTGATTTAACCGAACTGAATGATAACGCATTTAATTTTTGTAACAATGGAGCCTAAGAACCTAGGCCCATTATGTTGCCGTACAAATAGAGAATGCAACTACATGTGAATGAATATGTTTCATCTGTATCTGCAGTAGTTTTTACCATGTTACGTTTAAACTTCAGAATGTTGAAAATCAAACTTTGATTTATTGATTTAGAGTAAGTCTTTTACTGAAAGAAAAGAGCACTGGCTTACTTATATTACTAAAGAAATTATAGTATTTCATATTTCAGATTTAATTTTTTTGTCATTAAAATTTTAGTTTGCTGTTTATTATGGTTTTGCATTTTCCATCTTCTTGATAATTCAATAGATCATTGAAATGCAGTTTAGTAATCTAATTCGACAATTTCCATTGAAGGGAAACAGTAAAATAAATTATTTATATCATTACTTAAGGTACCGCTCCATCTGTCGTGCGATCGCGCAAGAATCGAGTCTGTACTAGCGCGGCGATACAGATAATAGCTATCGACCATTACCGGTGGTCCTAGGGCTTTCATTTGCGTTCTGCGAGGGGGTTTAAATCAATCCAATTTTTCGGAAAGTTTTACGTGTCCCCGAAACGTCACCCGATAATCCAAAATACGCCTATAGTGTGCGGATAACATTATAGGCGTATAAAAAACACTCAAAAACTAAAATCGCCCTTTTCTTCGAAGCCTATCCCGTGCGACTTTGTTTACCATAATTCACCTCAAATTTTACAAATAGGAATAAGTGCATTGACGTGAAATAAAAAAAAAACACAGGAGAAATTCTATTCATATTCCAAGTATTCGCTAATGAATTCAATTCAATGTAGTTGAAAAATTACATATGCATAATCCATTTATAATCTTAGCTTTCTTAGATGTAATACGGATATTTGTAGGATGTAAAGTCAAAGAACTTAAAAAAATTGGTTGCTTAAATATATTTAAAATGTAGAAACAATACTTTCGATTACAAAATCTCCGGCATATTTTTTTCTTAAGAAAAATATGTTTTAATATTTGTTCTGGGAGATAAGAGAATTTTGGTGTTCCCAGGAAAAGTACATTTTCCAATTACGCTAATGTTTGCACCAAAAGGTTACTTATCAGAATATAATGGCTCTACATATAATTAAAATTAGCCAAACTATTTTAAAGCCGCAAAAAAAATTGTTGTAGTGATAATTCTTTTTAATTTTTCACAGTAAAGAAAAAGAAAGAAGCAAAACCTCACCTCGAAGAGCAACAAACCAAAGCAAAGGATATTTGCCAAAAATGCTCCTCTACTAAATGCACTTGCGGTGTAGTAGTTGAAAACACCCCCACCCCGGCGAACCATCAGAGATCGCATTGGATGCACCTTCGGCCAGACGCCAGGAGAGCCATCCAAGCTTACGACATACTGGACGAGATCACCTTGAAAGATTTAGAGCCCATACAGTCGGAATATCCCAGAAAGGACCACATAGTCGATACTGACGCAAATAAGAAGATCGAAGAGACGTTATTGTACAAACTCCTGTATCATGAAGACCCGAAGGTGCTCGAATCGCTACTTTGTAGTTCCCCAGCATCTACAGAACGGAAACCGACTTCCAATATCTCCACTTCGCTATCCGAAGAGAAACAGAGAACAGCTTCCAACGCGTACAAACTCTACGAGCAATTAGAATTCGCTGTCGACAAGGACAAACCCGTCATGCAGGTGCATAACCTTTTACCAGCTAAAGGTTCGATATGCATCAATTCCATTGATAGTAGCGCAAAATCCGTAACGAATGATAAACCGAAAGCAGTGCACACTTGTCCTAAAGAGTTCAATGACGAAGTTAACATTCCAATCGATTTGAGAGCCACCTCCAGAGAAAAGACTAAGAGGAAGGCTTATCGCGTTAAATTGAAACCTGACGAGGAAGTGCCGTCGATGCGTTCAAAGAAAATCATTGAGGATAAATTGAGAGTCATTAGGAAGAAGTCGTCTGTGAGGAGCATTTCTAAACGCAACAAAAGGACGAAATTGTCAAAGGAAAATCTCAGGGCGAAATTGAAAAATTACACCGCCGAATCAAAAATTAAAATGAAGAAAATCCTAACTGTAATGCCCGTATCGATTTATCCCAAGCGCAGTCAGAGGAGATCTTTGCATAAGTCTGAGTCGATCTTACCCAAGAAAGATGCTAGTAAAATCGACGTACCGACTCTGAAGATCTCCGAAGAGAATCGGAAAAAAATCGAACAGATGTCCAAAAGGGAGATCGTGCAGAAGCTGAAACCGTACATCTTCCACGATCTTCAACCACCAGTGGTTGTAGTGATGCCTGTCTACCCCAAATACAACCATCAAAATAAGCAGCAAAAGCAGGAACACCCTCCTCACTTTAATAGGGCCCCGACGTACAAAAGGGTTACGAGCTTCCTCAAGGACCACGACGACGACTGCCACAGTGGTAAAAAATTATGCCGGCGCTGTCAAATGATGATGCAATCCGGTGACGAAACGGGTAGAAAAAACGAAGGACGTAAAGCAGAACCGCTGAGCCAAAGACAATTGTGGAAGAATAAATACAGGTCCACCCCCGCTGAGAGTATCGTAAAGACTGTTTTGGGGAAGAATAACTCTAGGAAGAAATTCGAAGTGATGCCGCCAGAAGAGAAGGCTTCAAATAAACAAATGGTAATCACCATGACGCCGAAACAGTTGAATAGAGAAGCTACCAATACCAGGAACAAATTGCAAGAGGTCAAGGACATAATGGAGACCCACAAGACGTTTCTGGGGAAGGATTTGGACGATATAATCGACACTTTGGAGTTTAAAATAGTGGACGCGCTGGCGAATCCGAGCAATCAACACACCGAGGCGTTCAACGAAATAGAGCACGAGATTAAAAATATCCTACAGACGATAAGCGATTTAAAGGAGGTAAGATCTTCGAAGATTTCCTTTCTTTGTCCATTAAAAATTTGTTTCCAGATTAATAAAGATAGTGTAGAGGCTAACACATTAAAATCGAAGACCAGCGTCTGTCTGCACGATTCCAATGAACAGGTCGTCACTAGCAGTAGCAATAGAAGCACCACCGATACTGACTTAATCGACTCCAAAAACAAGAAAAACGAAGCACTGACGGATTTTAGCACCGATATCGTGTCCTCTTCGGTAACTACTCCATGCGATCTTATTGAGATAGAAGTTAAGGAAGAAGTATTGGAGAACGCATATCCCTCCCTGGGTGAAGATATAGAGAAGGTAATTAAAAGTTTAGGAGTAATTCCGAATGCGGAAGAGGAAGATGCAACGAAGGAAGAAACTCAAGAGGAGGTTAAAGAAGAAGTCGCTGATGAGAGCAAAATGAAGGATGAAGACCAATCAGATTGTGAAGAAGCCATCAATACGTTTTGTCAGCAAGTTGATGAGGTTATAAAAAATATAGAGGTATCATCAGGAATTAATTATTTTATTGTTTTTAACTGTTATCCTATTAATTATTTGCCAGATTATAGATGAATTGAATCCCTCTACGGACAATCTAGATAATTTCGCCAAAGATATCGAAGAGAAGAGAAGCGAAGATTATTTAACGCCCTTCATGAAAGCCGTCAAAGATTATCGCCAGTGCGATGACGCCCCTAGCTTTCTGGATTTCCTAGACAAGCTGTCGATGCTCTCGAAGGAAAATATATCTGTACACATTTACCCCAGAATACCACTGTATACAGCAACGTCACAGCAGAACGCTCAGGTTTTAGAGGTGGCTCACACTTTCAATAGGGCGATACAATACGAGGAATTATTTTCGGACAAATCCACCGAGGCCCAATTCGCTATTGACGAAGCTGTCGAGGTCAAAGAAATTACATCGGATAAAGCCACTGGTGTCGAGTCGATCTGCGGGAAACCCATGGAAGTCGAGGAAATATCGGCGATTAAAACACCGGAAAGTGAAGATTTCTACTACGAGGCCAACGAAAATGTCGAAAGCAAAGAAGATATACTAGTAACGAACCAATGGATGCAAACTGACAGCGTGGATGATTTCGAAAGTACGAACGAAGTATTGACCCAAACGGTTGAGAGTGATGAGAAATTTACCGAAGTCGAAGAATATATAGAAGAAGTACTGACTGAGACTCAAAACTCCATATTGTTGATATCGGAGAAGATTACGCAAGTGCCTAGTGATATCGAGCATTCCTGCTTCGTGGAAAACGCGACGAAACATGCTCAAGTAACGTCGGATCTTATGGAGATGACATCCGTTACAACCGGCAGTCAGGTGGATTACGTATCCAATGCAGTGAATTCCATGGAATGCCAGGTTGTAAGTGAAGATTTGATCGAGTGCCCAACGGTTACGTCTTTAGATGTCGTCGATGGCTATTCGGACATGAGTGTTGGCGCTGATCTGATTAGTTCTGGCGATGTAAGAGATATGGAAAAATACACCACCAGCAGGATGGACAGTCTGTTCGGTGGTGATACGTCCGAAATAAGTTTCGATGAATATCCGAGAAATGTCTACACGGAAAGCCATTTGACAAGGGATCGTTATCCAGGTAAGTCGCTAAAATAAACATATCAGATACATTATATATATATTATTTTTTCGCTATCTAGAAATGCACGCTTGCGATAAACGGAACAGCTACCCCATAACAAACATCTCCCAAAACCGCTCGGATATAATCAACTTATACGACAGCAGAAAAAGCAGTACTACCAACGAAGAAAAAGATTTTCTAGAAGAAGGTTTCGGAAAAAATTCGGCGGATAGTTACGATAGTATGTTGGCAAGGTACGCTAGCAGTGGAAACGTTTCCAGTAAGCCCTCCACGGCACTTGCTGAAGTGAGAAATATAATAATCCCGATCGAAGCTGAAAAGCAAAATCTTCCTGATGAATTGCCACACGCGAAGTTAATGGGAGACGGACCAGGCGAGGATAAGCGACACAAACATCTGTTACACTCGGTCTATGGAATTGTATTCACCCTGATGTTCCTCGGGATCAACCTGAACTATAGTTGCTGCAATTGAGATCGTGCGACACAATTTTCGGACGCGCAACAAATCAAAAACTGTTTTATAATTATTGCACTTATTACGTAAAAAGGGAAATATATGTGTTTGTGATAAAAATAGGAAAATAAAATATATAAAAAGACAAATTATGTTGTTTTTTTTGTTTCTTAACGAATATACAGCTCTTCCTACAATAAGGTTAACAATCTGAAAGGCTGGTTATATATTTTTAGGTTGAATTGTACATACAACTGTATTTACGGAAGATAGTTTTATTCACTCGTATTTTGAATTTATATTTTATGTCCTCTATGAATTTGGTAAATTGTTTATGAAAGTTGTGTCGGCGACCTTCCTTGATTTATTAGTTTTCAAAAAAGGGTATTCATTCGGTTTATCTGATATTCGGCTCTTATAAACAATCATAGGCATATTTTTTATAATTAAATTAATAAATCATTTCAATTAAAATGTTGCATAGCTTTAATTTATTTTTACTTTTTTGTTTTATAATATTTTCTAAATACACTCCGCCAAAAAAGTATCGCATAAACTAAAAAAGGGCATTTATGAACCAAGATATTTTTATACGTTCACAAAAAGTTTGCCTCGTGTATGTGAACTATAAAAACACTAACAAAATAATGGAACTTAGCGTTTTTACTTTTTTTTTCTAAAAGAACACATTTAGAAAAATGCATATGTGTAAGGTTTGTTCAGTTGTTTATTGAAAGTCTTCCTATACGGACAAATTTTAAAGTGCGAAGTCAGAGTTCTGTACCAACGCTTTTAAAACTAAAATGAGCAATTTAACTTCAGAACAAGTGGCTGCTATAGTTGCTTTAATCGAAGATGGACGATCTCAAGCATAACGTTGCTAATTTGATGAACATCAATCAGTCAAGTGTTTCTAGAGCCGTAGCCAGATATAGGGAAACAGGCATTTACAGTAGAAGACCTGTACCAGGTCGTCCAAGATGTTCTACTCGCCAAGATAACCGCTATTTACTACTACAAGCATTACGTCGAAGACATGTAACTGCGAGACAATTGCAGAACGACTTGGCTAGAGTCAGAAATACTCGTGTGAGTACTCAAACTATTCGGAATAGGTTACGACAGAGTGGATTAAGAGCTAGAGTAGCTGTAACAGCCCCTCGTCTCACTAGGAACCACCGAGTGGCTCGCTTAAGGTTTGCCAGAGAACATGTAAATTGGAACATTAATGACTGGGCCAATATACTCTTCACAGATGAGTCAAGATTTGGTCTTTACACCTCAGATAGGCGTATCTCAGTGTACAGACGAGACGGTGAGCGCTGTTCGCAGTGTAATATCAGACCTAGACCTAATTTCGCTGGTGGCTCTATTATGGTTTGGGGAGGCATCTGTTTAACAGGTCGTACAGAGTTAGTACCAGTAGACAGAGGTACACTGACTGCCCACAGGTATATAACGGAAATTTTAGAAGAACATGTAGTACCATATGCGCCAATTATAGGAAACGAATTCATGTTAATGCACGATAATGCACGACCGCATGTTGCAATAATCGTCCAGGAATACCTTAACGATGTTGGTATTCCAGTTTTAGATTGGCCTGCGGTAAGTCCGGACATGAACCCTATCGAGCACGTGTGGGACCTCCTTCACAGACGGATACGAACCCAAAATGTTGCCCCAGCGGACCTGCATGGACTAGAAAATGCTCTCCGTGACGAGTGGGAGAATTTGGATCAGGCTTATATACGGAGGTTAATCGAAGCTCTGCCAAACCGTATGCGAGCGGTCATAAGAGCCAGAGGTGGCAATACTCAGTATTAAAAGCTACTGTTATGACATTTTTCTTTCCAAAATTATAATTTCTTGTTTTAATAAAAATCTCAAGTATGAGTTCTTGTTTTTATTTGGCCTGTATTTTATTTAAACAATCATAGAAATTATATCTTAGAGCGCATTAAAGTATATTTACAACTTTATGCTACAAACAAAGATTATGCGATACTTCTATGATTCAAAACTAAATTATGCGATACTTTTTTTGGCGGAGTGTAGTTTTTATTCCTTTGTTTTACAACATAATGCTGAAAAAATAAATTGCAAATAACTCTTGTCTGCGATTGTATATCTCGACACGGAACTCTTATATTTTCAATAGTAAGAAATTTAAAACGCTGCAAATTTAAAGTGAGAGCAGTAAGTGTTCGACGTGCATAACCAACTTTCCGGAAGCAAACATACTTACTGCTAAATGTTACAATTAAAAAATTACCAAATTCAAAGAAAGAAACTTGTCTATCCACTACATTCTACAGGGTGAATCACAATATATGCGACAAGCTTTAGGAGCTGATTCCTGAGGTTATTTTGATCATAAAAGTTCATAAGAACATATGTCCCAAACTGCTTATTTCTAAAGTTATACAATGTTTAATAGTAAGTTAACATAATGAATGTTTTTATTATAAATTAACAAAATACTTAGTAAAACAAAATGAACGTAACTGTTGAAAATGACCGCCCCCAACTGCAATACAAGCTTCTATCCTCCGTTGTATTGATATTTCGAATTGTTTGAAAAGCTGCGATAATACGATTTCTCAGTTCATCGACATTTTCAATGGGAGTCGTATAAACTAAAGATTTAAGGTGACCCCAGAGAAAAAAGTCCAAACTATTTAAGTCTGAAGACCGAGGAGGCCACGGTTGTGGACCTCCCCGTTCTATCCACCGATTTGGATACGTTTTGTTCAAAAACTCGCGAGCAACTAAACTAAAATGCGCTGGAGCACCGTCATGCATAAAATACATTTGTAATCTTAATTGTAAGGGAACTGCTTGCAGCTCCTCTTCAAGAAAATTGCGGTATACTTCGCCATTTAACCGCATCGGTAAAAAATGTGCACCTATCAAGTGATGTCCAACAATTCCGGCCCACACATTGACAGAGAATTCATGTTGATAACGGGCATTTCACTATTTCGTGCGTTTCTTCGGCCCATATGTAATTATTATGAAAATTAATAATCCCGTTTCTAGAGAAAGTAGCCTCGTCGGTGAAGAATATTTGAGCCAAATAGTCAGGAATTTATGCGATTTTCTGTTGCACCCATTGACAAAAAGCCACTCTTTGCGGAAAATCTGCTAGTAAAAGTGCCTGCACCGGTTGAGTGTGATATGGATGCAACAGTTGATCTTTCAATATTCTCCAAACTGTGGCCTGACTAATGTTTAAAGCAAACGCAATTTTTCTGGTGCTTGTAGTAGGATGTTCCTCAATTTCATTTAGTACAATTTCTTCAACTTGTGGAGTTCTCACTGTAAATGGGTGCCCGTTATCAGTCGTCTGTTTTTTAAAACTTCCCATTTCACTAACACGTTGGTGAAGACGGGCAAATATTGAATGATGCGGTATGCTACGGTTCGGGTATCGTTCTTCATAAAGACGTCTAGCATCACGCGAATTTCCATTGGCAAGACCGTAAACATTGAATAACTTTTAAACCAAACTGTTTTGGACATATACTCATATGAACTTTAATGATCAAAATAACCTCAGGAATCAGCTCTTAAATTTAGTCGCATATATTGAGATTCACCCTGTATATTGGTAGCACATATGTAAACAATGTGTCCCGTATCGTTTTATTCAAACTTTGAGAGAGTAAAGTAGACTAAATTTGATGACTAAAAATAGCAAAAGTGGTAGGTCAATTTCACCCACTACCATCATTGTGATTCAATTTATTACTTATTTGTTGAATTTATTTACTTGTTTAATTTGTTTATTCAAACATTTATCTTATATAAAACCAAAATATTTCTGTAACCAAATACAATCGTCTAACCACTTTTGGTATTTTCTTATTATAAAGTAAGTCTAGTTTAGGCTCATAAAAATTGGGTAAAACGATTCGACATTTAGGAACTGTATTTTATGGCTATCAAGAGCATTTAAAAAATATGTATGTATGATCAAATTTATGAATGAATTGAATTTAAAAATGTTAACAATTTTGTTTTGTTACCAATGTAACAAAACAAAATTGATCCACCACTATTGTTTTTGTTTTTACTCATTAATTTAGTCTATATAAAGTTTGAATAAAATGATACGAGACACGTATATACGAAATAATAATAAACCAATAAGAACATCCAGAAAGAGGAAATCTGTTTTACCAATGAATACATCAAAATATTATTTCAACGTGTGCATGGCTGTGTTACGAACATTTGGAATAATTGAAAGATTAAAAAATTCGAAAAATTGGAATATTTGATTTACAAATCGAGACACATAGCGTTAAGCCTAAACGCGTTTGGATTAAAAATTCGAAAATTAAAAAATTACGAATTTCGTCTTTTTAAAAGTTAGAGGCATTTGAAAAAAGTTGTAATAAAGAATTAAAAAATTAAGACAAATGAAAAAATTAAATATATTTCCAGCAAGAAGTTTTCCGATGTCAAACGGCGTTTAAGATAAAACGAAAAATTAAGAAATTGCTCATTTTTTACTACACCGAGACGCGAAGTCTTTTTAAAAGTTAGAGGCCATGGAAAAAAAAATAGAGAAATTAAAAAATTAAGACAAATGAAAAAATTTAAATATATTTCCAGCGTTGCGTTTTCCAAAGATAAACCGGGTTTTAAGAAAATACGAAAAATTAAAAAAAAAATCGAAAATTAATTAGGGTGCGTTGCAAGGTAGGCTTTCTAGTGTATATAATGTAACTTATATGTATAATCAATGCTCTAGGTGCATACTTGAAATGGTTCCCATAAAAAAAAGATAAAAACAGTATAAATGACAAAACGGATATATCAAATTAATCGAAAATTTATTTTTCAATAATCTATTAAAACTTTTCATATCTTTCCTTCACTAGATTGAACTATTTGCCCATCCTTATTTTTAAATTTGTTTACAACCTTAATAAAAAATTGTTTGCCATTCTCTGTGGCGATGTATGTACATTTTAGATGGCCACTCTATTTCTTAATACTTCTTTTAATATGTTGTGATGTCCCGGTTAAAATATTTTAAATTTTTCCATTTTTATTCTGGATAAATTGACTATCGACACAATGGCATTTGTAAAAATTTATTGCTCATATCATTCAGTACAATTATTTAAAACAAAAAACCATCACATGAACAAAAACAACAGGTAAAAAAATTTTTGGGGGATTACCACATTAAAAAATGTAATTATTACATTTCTAGGTATTTATCGAAACGTTTCCAATTAAAAAAATGAATATGTTCCAATAAGTTTTGTTTAATTTAAAGGCTTTATTATCACTAATTTTGTAAATTCAAACCTATCCGAATATATATTGAATTTTTTTTCAATATTATTTTCTTTGGAGTTCTGTGAAAAATATCTCTCCAATTATATGGTGGAAGGGTTTATGCAATAACAATGGATTGAGTGCAGTAGCACGTAGAATATTAAGTATGCCATCTACAGCAGCTACAGAAAAAAGCTTATCAATATTCAGACAAACGAAGAGGTATAGATTGACTAATGTAAGAGCTACAAAAAATCAAGTATATTAAATATAATTATAGTGTTATAAATAATTGCTGCTGCAACTTTTAAAATTATATTTATTCAAAATAATTCTTCTATATTCTAGTTTTAAGAGAATGAAGTTTCAAACGAAGGCCAAAGCTTCTCCAGTGATGTACCATGCATAAAAAACAAAGAATCGGATATAGAAGAATTAAATTTTTAATTCTTTAATACCTAAAAAATAAATTATAAAAGGATTGACAGCAATTAGTTGTTTTCCATTCCGCTAGAGGCAACCTCAAGCATTTATGGCATAAATTTAAATGTTGAAGCATTTTATATCACTAGTTTCAAACGTTTTGACAGGTTAAAGCAGTAGCGGAAAACGTTGTAGGTATATCTTTTTAAGAATATCGAAATCTTAGTTGGTCATGAATTTAGCATGATATGAAAACAATTATATATTTGACAATTGTAGAATTGTGTCAAATAACAAAATGAAACAGTTTTGTTCAAATTATATGTCTGATCAACTCACAAAATAAACAAATGCTTGAAACAAAAACGGTACCAATGTAGTGGATATTATTAAATATGAAACAAAAAAAATTAAAAGTATTTTTTTACAAAAGACATTTCCAACTCTGCTGTGAAATATTGTAATACTAGAAAGATAAATCAGCGTAAACAGCATGCATAGAGAAGTTATTAACGAAACCTAGACCTCAAAAAATTAAAAATATAATCAAAAATTACTTACTTTCATTCCTTTAGCCTGTTTTAAGAAGGTAAAAGCCATTCCACCGCCAATAATCATCTCGTTGACCTTATCCAGTAAATTTTCAATCAGCAGGATCTTATCGGCAACCTTCGCACCTCCCAGTATAGCCAAAAACGGCCTCTCGGGTTTATCCAATGCTTTTGCGAAGTACATCAATTCTTTCTTCAGTAAAAATCCAGCTGCACGGCAATCAAACCCGTCACCCATCATGCTAGAATGGGCACGGTGAGCAGTACCAAAGGCATCGTTCACAAAGATGTCGCCTAGTTTTCTCAAACTTTGTCTGAATTCTTGTACTTTTTCCGGATTGGCTTTCACCTTATTTCCCTTGTCGTCGACACCTTTTCCCTCCTCTTCAACGTGGAAACGGAGGTTTTCTAGCAGGAAAATTGAGCCGGGTTTAGGATCGGCACAAGCTTTTTCAACTTCCGCACCGGTGCATTCTGGTAAAAATGTTACCTCTCTAAAATTAAATTTTAAACAGTAATACTTACAAATAGGTCAATTTGTAGACTACAAAGTATTTGTTTTTGTAGCACAAAAACAGATATTTACATATTATGCTTATAAATTAAATATAATTAAAAAATATGATTATGTGACAGAAGAAGACATACCTTTTCAGCAATTCCGATAATACAGTTGCTACTGGTTTCAATGTGAATTTCATATTCTTTTGGCCATTTGGTCTCCCCAAATGTGACATTAAGACAATACTCTTAGCATCATTTTTTATCGCATACTCGACAGTTCCCAAAGCGGCTACAATTCTTTGATTATTGGTGATTTTTCCATCCTTCATAGGAACATTAAAATCAACTCTGAAAAGAATATAATAAGATTTAAAATTAATTTCAGATGTTTTGAATTAATAAAAGTTCTATATATCTATAATTTCACAACTGATATAAATATTAGCAGCAATATTTTACTAATATAAATCTTACTTTCACTGTTAAAATGCCGTAGATTCAGTTGCTTTTGACTTGACGACAATTATTTTATGTTTTTATATTTTCGAAAAGAATTTCTTACCTCATCAACACACGTCTTCCAGTTACATTTAGGCAGTCGATCGTTAGTTTATTGAGAGACATTTTCCACGGTTTTTAGGCGGCGGAAATAATTAAATTTTTATATTTTCAAAAAGCCGCTGTTGCACTGTGCCAAAGATTTGTAATTTCAATGACGGCTGAAGGTGATAGATGTCAAAGAGAGAAACATGCTTGGCAAATATTAAAAAATAAAATATGAATATAATTTCTCTTTGATTAATTTTGATTTTAAAAGAAAAGCAATTTAGTATACCTACCAGTGGGGATCTGAATAAACGAAAGCATGCTATTAAATTTCTTGTGGGACATTCCCTGCCTTCGTTTAATAGTGAAAAGCATGTGATCAATAATTTGAAAGCTTATGGGGAAATTAATATTCTTACGTTGACGTCAGGTCTCAAAACGGCATGGCAATCTTGTAACCATCGTACGAATAATAAAATATTAATATTGCTACAATTAAATTTGTATTAGATTTAGCTAATAATTAAATAGGACTAACAAGTTAATCCAATCAAAAAATATTTGTAGTCATTTGTAGTATTTGTCCAAGATAATATATGTATTGATTTACTTGATTAGATTACACGTTTCGGCTGGCAGCTATCATCAGATCTTGGTCAGTATCGGAAAAATTTGTCAACATAACAATGTATAAACACTAAATTATGATTCAATTTTATATCTAAATTAGAGTTTTAAATAAATAAATCTTCAATCCAGTTTTTATACTTATTTCAAACTCGAAATTTACAAATTATGAAACTTAATCATTTATAGCAGATAACAAATTTTTCTTATACTGAAAAAGATCTGATGATAGCGACCAGGTGAAACATGTAATCTGATAAAGTTATACATGAATGGATGGGAATAAGATATTATTTATTTCAATAAAATATCATTTGGATTGCTATCTTTTGTAATCATGTAGCTTTCGGAACAAAATGAAGACGGCATATTAACCTATAGACTTTAAATTTAACTTTTTTATTATAGCAACTTTAAATTTCTTATCAGAATGTCATTGTAAGAATCATTTATGTTATTCTGATTAGAATGCTTGTATAATATAAGCTTGACATTTATGCGGGTTTTCTTGGGCTTTTGTTTTTATACTACATTCCGAAAGTTTGCAAAATTAAAATAATTTCAAATTCAACAACAGCAGATGATGAAAACCAAAAAGTAATAATAGCATTTTCGACTTACTGCACTTTTATCCACTGATTGTATTGCCATCTTATTTTAATACATAGTATTAGCTGGTATTAGTAAGGGAGATAGATATACTCCACGCGTAAAATGTAATAAGTCGAAAACGCTATAAGAGTAATATCACAGACAAGAGAATATATGTTCTATTGTCTGTGGTAATATATTTAAAAGCCTGGATATTTTAGAGTAATTTGTATTATAGATCTCTACATATTTTAGTTATAAAAGATTTTGCATAGATGGCAACATATACAACGACCTGTAGGATTACCTGTTATTCCTTGCAAAATATTTATTATTCCTTCCAATTCCTTCGTACAAACAATTATTTTGTAATACCATTTTTTCTTTAATTTTCAAATATAGTATTTAAGAGTAACGATTAGAATTTCGTGATATGCAATCCATAGACTGCCAATGAACCGTACGCGCATCGCTACGGCGCGGCGCACCATCAAAGATTGAACGACATCTTGGAACACAGGCGTCATTATTTGTTCACGTTAGTTTTCTATAGGAAATCTTTGTGTTAGTAACGTTCAGTTTTTTGCAAGTTGACAAGTGTTATTGGTATTACTTAACCTTGTAGATTGATTGTTTTATTTATTTTCTGTGTTATTATTTTCCGTGTTTTATTACTTTCCGGACTATTTCTTAATACTATAAATTATTCACCCGATATTTTTGTTTTACGTGTAAGTATGCACATTATAGCATTAATAATTGGGCTTATATGACAATTAATCCAGGTAGTTTTTCCTAAAGAAAAGTGATGCCATCGTGTTGTGTAAAATCTTGCAAAAGCAATAGTTACAAAGATGACGGAGAACTAACATTTCATAAGTAAGTTGCCTAATAATACCATAGCTTAAAAATATTCTGAAACTATGATAATACTTAGTGCTTCTATGTGAAATAATTTTTTGTAGAATCCCCAAACATTGTTATGATGTGTGGATGACTGCTATCGGGGGTACCATAAATCCCTCCCAAAATAACCGTTCATATGTTTGTTCACTGCATTTCCTCCAAAAGGATTTTGATAGAACGGGACAGACTGTGCGAATTAAAGCGGGAGTTATTCCAACATTGAATTTGGACAAAGAAAATCTAGAAAAGTATATTTTTATTTAGAATCACTTGATATTTTAGATTATGTAAATTAATCTACCCATTAAAGGAAGTCCAATATATTTGCCAGTTCACTAAAAAAACAAATTCGGAAAGTAATGGTCTTGACAGAAAACTATTCCACAAGAAGAAAACTTCCTAATGACTTTTGTTTATTTACTATCAAGTCATGTTCCGCAAAACATTTTCTTTAGTTTATCCCATTATTTGTTAGATATGTCACCTCTGGAAGAAACTAATTTTTCAATTTTAAGTAAAACCATAATATCGTCTTATAGCAAAATTAGATTTCATAATTTAGCAAAGAAGTTTACAGAAAAAATACAAGGAAAATCAATAAGGAAGGAATTAAGTAAACTAATATTATTTAATCATCAATAAATTATACAACAACTACTGCAGTATATTATTTAATATTATTTACTCCTAAAGACAACATACAATGTTGGATTGTTCTGACAAGTCGTGAAGATCTCATGAAACTTGTATTGGATTTTTCCTATGTATTTTTATATGGCGTTGAAAGAAATTTTTTCTTTCCTCTTATTTAACCTGAGAACGAATAAAGTATATGTTACCAGTTCATTGTAAGTTTAGAAACTGTGTATAGTTCTAAGTTGTCCGCAACTTTAATAAAAAAAAAACTCCCATATAAAATATATAGGATAAAATCTAACATATGCTACTAATTATCATTATAAATTGCACGTGCTATTAAAATTTATTGATATCCTCAGCTTTATGTAGCTGAATTGTTTGTGTTCCAATATGGCGCATTTCAATTGATGGCAGTTTGAGTTCAATAGCACTCTATCATCTCTATGATGCAATCACAGGTGGTCTATATCTAGGGACATTTTCCAATTTCTTTGGGGATATTCAATATTAAATTTTCGGCGTGTGGCAATCTTGTTACCGCACATTACCGCTTCTGTTGTTTCTAATTTTTTGAGATTAAAAAGATCGTAGTTTGAATGTAAGTATCTTAAATTCACAAATGAAAAGTAGTTGAAGTTGATCTCTATTTCGAATTTTTATATAAGCAATGTATTTGAGTACAAGAAAAAATCAAATATCTTTCATAACCAAGCAAATGCCTCTAACTCTAAGCAGAACCGCAGTACGTTGTACTGATTTGTTTACATGTCGTACGTATCTCTTTACAGTTCCATCACGTCTGCAATGAGTAGTAAATCGAGTAGAAAAGACGAAACAGGTGAACCAAAAGAATACAAAGTGGAGAAGATTGTTGACAAAAGGTATGATGCCAAAGGCAACATAGAATACCTGTTGAAGTGGGCCGATTATGATGATAAAGATAATACATGGGAGCCAGTAAGTAACCTAGATTGTGCCGGGTTAATAGAGGCTTTCGAAGCAGAAAGAGCGAAACAAGAAAAAGAACAAAGTAAAAAACGGAAATCTGCAGGTATTCAATTGAGATTCTTGCTTTGATTTGTGTGCTTACATTATTATATTTAAGGAACACCAACAGTAGATGCAAAGAAAAAAAAGCCAGATGAGAAAAAACATGGGTTTGATAGAGGATTAGAACCTGAAAAAATCATTGGTGCGACAGATAGCTCGGGTAAGTACAAATTATAATCCAATTCTTGAAGGAGCATCTCTTGGTTTTTTTGAGGTTGAGGCATTTTCATAGTAGTCAAATTTTACCAAATTTTCATTTAGGATTTGATATTTTGAATTGTCTAATTTGGAATGCAGTTAGAATAAAAATCGCATGATTGATTCATTATTATTTTGGGCTTTAAGAACTTTGTTAATTGTTTTCAATTTTAAATTTGTCTTGATTAGTAATTTCGTCTTGATAATTGTATCTTTGGTATTTCACGGTCTTTTATGTAGACTTTTAAATTTTAATGTTAAAGATAAAACGGGAAATATCACAATTTGACACTGATATAATTTTCGTTTTGTGTTAGGAATAAGAACCATAAATCTTAATATACAGGCTGGCTACTTTTATATAGAAAAAGTAAAAGAGATACAATATAGTTGATGGTCCTATTTGAGGAAAAAGAAGAAAAAAATAGAATTTAAGGTCCCAAAGACAAAAAAAAAACATAAAAAAGGATTTTTAACTTCATACATAGAAAATATGTGTGCGTTGTGTAAAATTTTACCCTTTTTACCACTTTTTTTTCTTTAAGATTTCAGTACCAATCAAATTGTTAGTGTCACTAATATTAAGATATAAGGTCAGACTTGTTCTTGGTTTTTTGATCATGTAATAACGCTTGAATTTTGAAAACTGTGTTTTATCACAGACAAGAGAACATACAGACTGTCAGCTAAATGTAATTTTTTGGAAGTATAAAAGGAAGCAGATATATAGACCCTAACTTGAACTAATCGGCACGCGATGGCGCCGCTAAAGTACACGAAATATGTGCGACGTTGTCAATAATTTTGATTCATTTTCACATAAGATATTTAATCTGTATTAGTCAGAAATGCATAAATATGAAAACTAGTTGCTATAACTTGGTTTTAAACTAATTAATATAGGTACATACATACATAAAATTACCATCTATAAATAGAAAGCTAATAAACATCCTATTAATATGTATAGGTTATTAGGAATAAATAAAGAATAAATAATACTTCGATTTTATTTTACTATAAAAGTAAATAAAAGAATCATGCAGACTGTCGGAAAGCAACAATACAATAAAATAGTATGCAATGGATTATTTTTAAAAACTACACAATGCTTCCTATCACAGCGGAAGTAAATTTGTTTAATTTAAAAAATGGGAAAATAAAACGTAAAAGGAAACATCTTGTGAAACATTGAAAAAACAGTAACATAATGCGATTATCACTATTGGATTAGTAGTGATCAGAAAGCAGGAATTAAATGTATCAACAAATGTTATTAAGTTAAACTACTTTATTAAGTAGTTTCACAACTAGCAAACGTATGTAGAGTTGCACATGGGCATACTACGACTTCTGAAATTTAACATTCACCTTTCTCGACTTGTCATTTTTCTTGAATTTAGTCTCCATTTACAAAATTTAAACAAATTTGTAATTACCATCTTTTGTAGAATAAACTTTCTGTACTGGAAGCAAGGACTATTTATATTACCTAACCATCTTCTATTTTTACTAATAAGTATATTATGTAGCTTGTCACCTAAATATTCTTGACATTGATATTTTTAATCCTGTGATGGGTGGAGACTGGCTTGAAAACTATAACAAAAATCCAAAAGAAAAAGTGAAAAAATCCCTTACCACAAACATTAAAAGATACAAATTTAAATACGTATTTCGGCAACTAAGTTGCCATCTTCAGTAGAAAACAAGTGAAGAGCAGTGTTGAACGTAGTGTTTTCGGCTAAGGTAAACCTTGGAAGATATGCTCACTAGTGGAATAACACTGACATCCTTTACAAACAACAAGGCTTATATACTATCTAGATCTAATGGAACGTGACGAACTAGCAATTAAGTTAACAATAATTCGTATAAGCTGGACTCGGGTATTGGTCCTTTGTCGGAATTCATTAATTTACATTCGTTTTTAAGTGTATACATACTTTCGTAACTATCTAATTCTCTAAAATTATTTACAGTTTTAACTAGCCTAAGGCTATCTGTAGGCATACCGTGACCTGTGTCTAAAATATGTCGAGCAACGCTAGATTTATCTGGTCTGTTGTATTTGAAATGTGCAATATGTTCTTTATAACGAGTTGAAATTGAGCGCCTAGTTTGCCCAACATATTTTTGATTACAATCTCTACAACTTATTTCATAAATCCCAGATTTTTGATCTACCTCAATTTTATCTTCAGTGTTACCCAAAAGAGATTTTAATGAACTGCTCGATTTAAATGCAATTTGAAGATCCTGTTCTTTAAAAATGCTGTTTAACTTACGTGTGGTTGAATGATATGGCAAAGAAACAAATTTATTACCGCGAGTTTGTTGAGGTAGCAAACATGTGGAATCCTGAATATGATTCTTAAGTTTATGTTTCCTAATTATCTTAGTTACTATTTCCGAATTGAAACCATTTGTGGTAAGGGATTTTTTCACTTTTTCTTTTGGATTTTTGTTATTGATATTTTTCAAAATAAACACTAAACACCTTTATGGATTTAAAAACAGCTTTCAGGAAATCATCACTCGGTACAACCAAGCACACCCTTTCTACCGAACCGTAATTTTTATGCAGTAAAAATAATTGGTTGGGATTATTTAGGTCTCCTTCCGATGTAAGTGCAAACATATATATCGCAATTGTATTCATCATTTTCTTTAATAAATACCCTGCATAATAAGTAACCGCACAATCTTCCAACTGCCCGTTTAATTCTATATGGAGAATGTTGGTAAACTTCAACATTACTTTCGGAAGTGACACTGGATGCAGTGGGTGCTGTTACTAGACCGTGTTGTACTTGCAAATAAACATCCAGATCTGGTTCGCAGTTTGAAGAGTTTGGCGGTTTTAGAAGTTCTGCAACGGTTTCTATCCGAAAAGATAAACGAAAAGCCTTTGCAGTTGGGTAAAGATTCCATCCTCCACGTTGTCTAATGACGGAAAAGAAATTTTCTATGGCATCCTGATTTAGTCTGTTAGTTAAGATGAAATGTATACCTTTACCCTTCTCGACTTCATACAATTTTAGAAATGCCGTTGTAGTTTGAATCATGCCATCAAGACATTCTACTTTCTCTACCATTCCTGTCAATTTTTGTCATACTTTTGAAAAATTCCGTTGTTCAAATTAAAATATTTATAATCTCGGGATTCCTATCACTTGTGCTACATCAGTTTATTATTCAAGGCATAAACAAATTGTTCATCTGTTGTAAGAACTCTGCGGTATCTAAGACGATTTTAGAATTAATTTGCCAATTTACCGCACAAATGTGTTGGAAAAAATTTGTAATGCCAATTTGCGCGACATTTTTTCGAAAGAAGTTGGATTAATATGCTTGGCCGCTATTTTCGTTAGAGCCCTAGCAGTGGTGGAATTCCGATCTATGAGATATGTCTGCTTTAGAGCATCAAAACTTATTGTTGAAGTACCTTGTTTAAAAGTGCCTGTTAGTAAATTGTTTCGAATACTCTAGAATAAAAGAAGTACCTACGTAAAAAATTGAAAATATAGGTTTTTTTTTGAATTTTTAATCAATTATCCAAGTAAATTCTCATCACGCACAGGAAATCTAAACATTTTTAAATTCGGAATTCTCTTCTAGGATCTTCCACAATTTAAATAATTGCACTTATGGCCTGCCATACTAGGTCGGGGAAGGTGGTAACCACGTGCACTTAGGCCACCCTTACCGAGCTCATTGTGCTATGCCTTGCAGACTAATTGAAATAAAATAAAATCAAATTTTTTCCATCTGAAACTCCTGTTTCGACATAAATATTCACATAATTCAAACTTTTAATGGTATATAGTTTTTAAAATATGTTAACTCGACAATAGTCGTCAATGATTACGCGACAGAATAACTATAACTTAAAGCAAAAAAAGCCCGTTTTTTTTGTTTTAATAACGGAAATAATAAACGAATGGCAGGGTAAAAGAAATGAACCCGAACAATCGAGTTTGAAGAAAAAATTCGCCAAATGAAAGTTGATACCAAGATTTGCGATGTTTTTATAAAAAACTACGCCGTATTTTAAATAAGCGGATTAGCGGCGGTGTCCTTTAGATGCAACAGCTTTGTCGGCGCGCCGTCTACAAGAGCAGTGGCAACGTTGTACTGTGTCTGGGCGTGGTGCTGTTGGCGCTCTTTTAGCGATGTATAAAATTATGTACAGACATTACTTATAGTGACATCTGGTATCAGTCCTATGAACAATTCTAGTCGTCCTATCTAACTGATGGTCTGTTATGCTCTCTTGTCTGTGGTTTTATATAAAGGTTGCATTTTAAAATACATTAGTTTTTTGGAAAATGTGAAAAACGTTTTTAAATTTTATATGTAATTTCTAAAAAAATATTGTTGTGTTTAATTACAAAATTAAATTATATAGTTTGGTAAAAAATTGTGTATCTGTTTTATCATTAACTAAGTTTTTACGTTTATCAATTTTGATTATTTCAAGTACATTACGTGCTTTGAAATTTTGTTCTTTATTTAGAATTGTTATGTTATCAAAATTAAAAGATTGATTTTAAGTTATTTCAGGTTTTTTTAATGCAGTAAGATTTTTACTATATTTATGTCCTTTCATTCTGTTTTCCAAATACTTGAAACAGGAATATTAATTAGAAACAGATACAGTCACATTTCGGACCTGAAGAACTCTCATCAATTTTATGTTTTAAAATTACGTTTTTTTTCGCGATCACAATTTTTAACTCTACAGGTGTCCCAAAAGTAGGTGAACACTTAGTTACTCCGTTATTTTAGTAAATATAAATTGTATGACCTATACTTTCTTAATATTTACTTAATTTGTGTGTGCATGGAACTACAACTATAACAAATGGAAACATATACAGGGTGGCTCGCCACATTCCCGCCGGTTTATATACGAAAAGCGGTAAAATATTTTTATAAGGGATTATCTGGATTCGCAAAGAGCACATTTTGAAATTGTTTCGAAATATACAGAATGACAAGAAAATTACACACCACTGTTTTAAAAATTTAAATGGAACATCCTACATATTCTGTCATGTTTTGATAGTACGGACTAAATAAAGTTACTGTTACGTTTCTTATACCTAACTCAAGCCCCATTTCTGAGATAATTAACTATTTTTAATTTAAGACCTGTGCGTGTCTTACATATTTAAGCTAGATATTTTAAATTGCATTTATTTTTTAAACAAAGTACTAGATTTGACAATAAAATTAAAAATTATACATGGTGAATAAAAACCTACTTTCTATTTTCACCGTCAGTAAATGCACATAACCTTCTTCTTTTCAATGAAACCACCTCTATTTATAATCTTATTTGGATTCTAATTTCGACTGCTTAATATAGAAAATCAGAAATGTATGAATTTTATAAATTAGATCTAAATGATGCAATAGTAAAATGGAGATTCAAAAAAATACTACAATAAAAGTACATCAAGAAAAATGTGTCCTGCTTAAAATTAATAAAACGAACAAAACAATTAACAATTACATTAAACATGACAAACTAGATTAAAAAAAAAAAGATGATTTTATAGATAGATTTTTTAAATGTAGTTTGTCATGTTTAATGTAATTGTTAATTGTTTTCATCATACATGTCTGAAGAAGACTATATTAAGTAGTCGAAACGTAACAAGATATTTAATTGATAATGTGAAGTCACATATATTGAAAATAAAGCCTGAAATTCCACGAATTATTGTATTATTTAAAGTACTGGCTATAAACTTTGATTCCTTCCAATATACACGGTGGCCAGAAAAATGCGGACAAACACCACGCAGGCCAAATCTTTGTTTAATTCTGAGTTGACAATCTTAATTGAGAAAAGTAGTACAGTGTTTTCTTAAGTCACACGAGCAGCTTAAAAGAATTGTAAAGTTGGCAACACCTAATCAGACAAGTACTGTGGCAGTAATCATTTTATTATTTACTATAAATCAGGTACATACGCAAATTAGCAAGAATTTTATGTTAACATGGATAAAAATTTTATTGAAATTGAAAGATAATATGAAAAAATTATAACAACTGTTCAAATTGGTAGCCATCAGTTTCCAGACATGATTCCAATCTTCGAGGAAGCAAATTCAAAACGCGCTCCAACATATCGGGGGTGATTAATCGAACTGCCGCCGTAATTTTATTAATTACATCCTCTTCGTTAGCTGGAGGCGTTGCATAGACCTTTTCCTTTAAAAACTCCCAAATGAAAAAGTCCAGAGGATTAATATCGGGAGATCTTGCTGGCCATGCTATTGGACCGTTACGCCCTATCCATCGATTCGGAAAGTGTTCGTTTAACCAATCCCTCGAAATTTTGGCATTGTGAGCGGGTGCCCCGTCATGCATGTAGAACATGTTTGGTCTCAAATTCAATGGAATATTATCCAGTACTTCTTCTAAAACGTTAACGTACTGAATTCCATTTAGACGATTTGGAAGAAATATTGGTCCAACAACTCGGAGATTTAAAATCCGCAGCCAAACATTTACCGAAAATCTTCTCTGATGTCCAATTTCCCTACTGCCTTGGGATTTTCGTCCGCCCAAAAATGAAAATTATGGCTATTAAAGACGCCATCTCTCGTAAACAAGCATTCGTTGCTCCAGAGAATATGCAATAAAAAGTTCGGCTCTTCTTGAATCCTTTGTAAAACATTGTTACAAAACATTCTTCTGTGCACATTATCGTTTACATACAAAGGCTGCACTTTCCTTGCATGAAACGGACGCAAAAGATTTTGAGATAGTGCTGAGTGCACTGTTGTTTTGCTAGGAATATTCAGTTCCCGAGCTATTTGTCTTGTGCTGGACGTCGGATCTTCGTAAACAGCTTCCAATATTTGCTCTTCTAATTGAACTGTTCGACGCTCTCTAGGTCTACCGCTGTTACGATAATTCGGTATAAAGGTGCCAGTTTCTCTAAGTCGCTGATCCAATCTACGGAACGTGTTGGTGGATGAATGTCGCCGTTGTGGATACCGTATTTGATATTCCTCTTTTGCCAAGTTTGCATTTCTACTGCAAAATCCGAATACCATATACATGTCGGCGTATTCTCCAAAGGTAAACATTGTTCAGTATTAAGAACAGCACAAAATGTTTATCTTATTTCAACAGCCAAATGTCACATGAGAAACGTCAAAAATTGACAACTACTTATTACTTTTAAACAAGCAGCCTTACAGTACCACGTTGCCATATGTACTTTAATTTCAAAAACGCCAATGAAGAAATGTTAAAAATGTAAACCATTGGTATTAATCGATTAGTTACATCAATGCATTTGAGATAATTCCATTTCTAAATTTCACCACAATGATTTTACATAGATAAATTTGACGAATTTTGCTAAATTTTAGCCGTGCATCTTAAGGTTTGATGGTCTCGTATGCCTTGAGGAAGGACCGTATAACTTTTTTGGATTAAGATTATCGCCTCAGAATTGAACAAAGAATCGTTCTACCTGGCGATTATCCGCCCTTTTCTGGCCACCGTGTATTATAACAACCATAAAATATATTCATATGAGACACATACAAATAAATTCAATAAATGCATTACGCGTACTGCAAGTCAATCTAACCAGGTATAAATTCTATTCAATTTTCTATTCTAGGTAAACAACAGATGTGCGACAAAAAAGCATATTCCTTAAATAAAAACAACTGGCGAATCGATACTCCTTCCACACTCAGACGCCCTGTGCTCCGACCGTACACCTTGCTCCCCGCCGCTACCTATATTTTATAAAATCGAAATATCACAGCCTTTGATTTATGCAAACCGCTTGATTTGGCCAATTCTGCTTCAGTGAGCTATCTGTTTACTTTTCTGTGGTTAAACTATCAGAAATTTTAACCGTTTCTCTAATCGCCGGTTTTCCCAGGGGTGCTGAATAAAATGACCTTAAAATGCCGAGTAGAATCTAAAAGTATCAAAGTTACCCTTAATTTCCAGTGTAACCAGAAGTACGGCATCGATGGTATTATTTTTTCTAAATAGATCACAGCCAATTATACTAAAACCTCGAAGTTTGAAAATCAAGATATCATTGCAAATGCATGAATTTTTAATAAATGAATTCCGTAAATCACCTTGTATACATATACTTTAACTTACAATATTACAATATAAATATTGTTATGCATTGTTTACAGGGCAGCTAATGTTCCTAATGAAATGGGCGGGAACGGACGAAGCAGACTTAGTTCCTTCAAAGCAAGCTAACCAAAAATGTCCGCAGATCGTGATTAAATTCTACGAAGAGCGCCTAACATGGCATTCTCCAAATAACGACGAAGAGAAGAATGACAAAGCTTAATAATGAAATTTTTATTTTGAAGGATAAAATTTACTTTATTTTGTATATATGTTACATATTTTTGTGGTGTATATTTGCCACTTCAATAGAATGGAAGAATAAGATACTTTTTAACATAGATTTATTTTTATTCATTTACAGAAATATGTGACATGTTACTTCTTTTTTTTAATTATAATATAGTGTAAGAAGAAAATAAAACCTAAATTAGATTTTAAACGTGAAAAAAAACTGATTTTATATAATAGAATATTTTTGTGAGTTTTTTAAGAAAAGTGAAAGTTTCGCAGGGTTAACTTTATTGTACTTCGATCATTTCTTTCCATACTGATGGATATGCCTTTTGGTTTCTCTACTTTGAAGTATTATATTTTCAATAGAATTAAAAACACCTTCCGTTTTTTCATTATTATGCCTTTTTCACCTCTGATTTGTCCGTGCGAAATATTATTGTCAGAAGAAAGTTTGCTTATTATAATAATAAGCCGAAGTTTTATCCGGAGAAATAGTGAAATGAAAAAGAAATGGTGTCTACTTATCTTCCTCCTTTTCCTTTTCGAAATAACGTCTCATGAATGTATGTAAATGTAAATTAATATTGTGTTTAACATTTTCATAAATAAATTTTTGCTTTTAATATGAATGGGAATTCTATTTTGCGACGCCTTTTAAGTTTATAAAGTAAAGCACGGAAAATAATCCCTCTGGTTTGATAAAAACGGCACCAGATTCAACCCTTGCGTACACAAACTAAAAAGTTATAATTATAATTGTTTTCTTAGTTTTTTAATTATTTAAAATAAAAACTCAAACAGATTAACGGAAAGTGCAGGCTTTTTATTATTTCCAAATTAGATTTAGAAACTACATGCATCGTTTCGACAGGCAAATGCTGTCTCCTTCAGTGTTTTCTACTAATTGTATGTTTATACAGTGAAACTTCTCTAACTCGAACCTCCAAGGGACAGGGAATAAAAGTCGAGTTAGGGAAATGTCGAGTTATGGAAAATTACGTAAAATTTGAATCTTAAAGTTTATTTATATGTATTATACATTTAATACTACATAATTAGTAACTTAGAAAATTCTTTAAAACGTCAAAAAAGCTACATCAAATTTTTATTGAAAAAATCAGTAATTTTTCTTTGAGTTACACTGGTCCATTTTTCATTCATTATAAAATCTTCTAGTAAATTTAAGGAACCATGCAATGCATATGGCACATTCTCCCTAGATGAAACAAATCTCCTTAAGTTTTCGATGGCAGAAAACGCTTCGTTGAGTGTAGGTATGCCAGTTGTATCAGTCTGGTTTTCATTAGTATCTTCCGTCTTCATCTGTATATAAGACAATAATAAAATTTGGCATCTTGAAACGTAGAAAACGTGGATGGGTAAACTTACCTATTTCATTAGGAGCAAGGTGCTGTGTTACACTTTCTAAAATGTCTTTATCACTTGGGAAATCCATTGTTGACACATCATGATCAACATCAACATACTCCTCAAATTCAACATCATTTGTGTTTATTGCAGTTCTGTATAAGACCCACCATTTTTTTAATTCAGACAGTGGAAGGAAATCATCTGCATCCCAGTCGTTAGCATCCTTCACTAAATCATCTTCACAAAAGCCCGCCTTTCTGAAGCAATTTGCAATTGTTTGCGTCTTTACGTCGTTATTCCATGCTTTGTTTAGATCTTTAATTGCATCAAGTAAAGAAACATTTGAAGGAAATGTTGACTCTTCCAAATGAGCCCAAATTTTCATAATAATCCGTTTTCTGTAATGTTGCTTCAGATTTTTTATAATTCCCTGGTCCATCGGTTGTAAGATTGAGGTTAGATTAGGAGGAAAATACTCCAATTTAATATTCTTCAGCTTTCCCGCTACGGTTTTGGGGTGCGCCGGACAGTTGTCAACGAACAGCAAAAC
Source organism: Cetonia aurata (assembly GCA_949128085.1). Lineage (NCBI taxonomy): Eukaryota > Metazoa > Arthropoda > Insecta > Coleoptera > Scarabaeidae > Cetonia > Cetonia aurata. The sequence continues at coordinate 23,862,960 of OX421889.1, read as the reverse complement.
TTTTCTCTTCTGGGCTGCAAACTGCTTATCAAGCTTTAATAACCACTTTTCATAAATCTCACTTGTCATCCATGCTTTTCTGTTATATTCGTAATCCACTTCCGGTGGCTTTATACCCTTAAAACAACGTGGATGTTTTGTTTTGCCAATAACAAGCAATTTTAGCTTTTCAGAACCACTCATGTTACTCCCAACCATAACGGTTACTCTTTCCTTGCTGTTTTTACCACCAAAGCATTTTTGTCCTTTAAATGCAAGGGTTTTGTTGGGCAAGCATTTGAAGAAAAGCCCCGTCTCATCAGCATTGAAAATATTATTTTTGTCATACTGGCTGATTAAAGTCGGTAAAACATTTTTTTGCCATTCTTCACCACATTGAAAATCTGCAGAACCACTTTCACCGCACAGTGACATTTGGACGATATTATGTCGACTCTTGAACTTATCCAACCAGCCTATACTACCTGAAAATTCCTCCCGTCCCAAGGCAGCGGCAAATTCTTTCGCTTTTTCCATAATTAAACTCCCCGAAAGAGCAATATTTTTAACACGTGCGGTAGTAACCCACTTGAACATTGCTTCGTCAATATCACCGTTAACACAAGCTTTAAGCCTTTTTCGTTTATTGTTAAACGTATCATTTTTTTCTTTCCAAAAGTTTGTCCTTATTTTTTAAAATTGTTGATAGCGTATTATGAGGGACCCCAAATTGTTCCGCAATGTCTTTCTTCTTCTTTTCCCCTTTTTCAACCTCTGCTATTAATTTTATTTTTTCATTCAATGTTAAACACTTTAAATTTCACTTTGACATATTTACCGTACACTTTGTCACGCGTACTACACAACTGCACTTCCGAAAGCATCCCAGCACACGTTTCTGCCCGTTCAAATTGCTGATTCCAAGAGATAATTCCGTAATTCCCCGAAAATGTCGAGTTACGTGTTCGCATATTATGTCGAGTAATAGAAAAAGTCGAGAAATAGAAAGTCGAGTTAGGGAGACAAAAATACTATATAATAATATTCAAACTTGATTGTTCGCCAAAAATATTCGACTTACGGAATAAGTCGAGTTTTAGAAGTTCGAGTAAGAGAAGTTACACTGTAATTACATAATTTTATATTAAAAATATAGTTCAATAAACGGTCAAAACGCTGGGTGGAATACAATAATTACAAAAGACTTCTACAATTCCTAAAAGAAAAAGCGAAAGGTTACACACATAACGAGGCAAAAACATTACTGCAAGAAGAAATTATTTAATTTCTGCTAAATGCGCCAGACAATGTCTAGTTGATGGTATTTTTCTCGAAAAATTAAATAGCTACGGAATTCGCGGAGTTGTGGCACAATGGTTTGAATCCTACTTGCGTGGCAGGGTTAAATTCGTGGAAATACAATACAGGAAAGGTAAGTTCGTCGAGAGAGTGAGGTCTCCTGTTTTGCCAGTAGATAGGGATGCGGCGCAAGGTAGTGTTTTGGGCCCTCTAGTATTTCTTCTTTTTATAAACGATATCGCGGATTTTCTGGCTTATTGCAACATAACTATGTACGCTGATTGCATCAGTCTCCACTTCTAGCACTCGGCAAACAGAACACCAATCAAATACTTTATTGAATGATATGGTTACTCGGTTCTCTAGTAACAAGTTATCTTTAAATAACGAGAAAACCAATTATTTGATATTCCATACAATTCAGAATAAGACACAATATGATTTACATATTTATGTACAAAATGGAGATACGTCGTGCAAGCGAAATAATTTGTTTAGGTGTGCATATGGACGAAGCACTTTCTTGGGACGTACACTGTGAAAAAACAGCAAAAACCCTAAATAGTTACTGTTATCAGATACGTAATTTAAAACCGTTAATCGAATTTAGTTCTTTACTTTCATTCTACTATGCAAACGTGCACAGTAAAGTATCATATGGCATTACAGTTTGGGGAGCATTGTCTGCTAGCTTTTTTGGCTCAAAAGCGCATAATTCGATATACGGCTGGAGTTAATTGCACAGAGTCTTGCAGGCGTTATTTTAAAAGATGGAATATTTTACCTATGCCTGCTATTCATATATATGAACTTTAATTTAAAATTAATTTTCAACGCAATGAACAATTCCATGGACATAATACTAGATTAAAGCAAAACTTTCGCGTCCCTAAATATTCCTTAAATATAATGAAAAATTCCCCCAATGCTTTTGGTTTAAAACTATTTAACGTCTTACCTCAGAAGTATCAAAATATAAAGTCGGTCAACACCTTTAAACCGAACATTAAGAACTTTTTATTGTCAACATGCATATACTCCATCGACGAGTACTTTGACTTAAGTACTTCGTGTATATAAACCCAATGTATTAAATTTTATTTTCGACTTATCCTACACATTTTATGTAATGTATACAGGATCAAATATATTATTATTAAAATCTGTGCTATTTTTGAAACTGCTGACGTCTGCCATGCTGAGGAATTAATTACTTTAAATGTCGATAAAATGGATGATAAAGATGATATTCTTATTGTACATATCTCCAAAACAAAAACAATTTTTGTGTAACTGCTGATTTTGAAGGAATAATTAAACCTATTAAGCTATACAGAAAATATCTAGCTTCCGACCTCCACATACAAATATTAAAAGGTTTCTTATTTCGTATAAGAAAGGGATTTGCCTTTCACATAATAAATAATCAATGGGAATTCATACTATAAGCAGGATACCTAGTGAAATTGCTAATTTCTTGAATTTACCTGTGTTATTTACTTGTTACTGTTAGCGCAAAACATCCGGAACGCTATTTTTTTAAGCCGGTGGTAGTGAAGAGAATTTTAAGCGTCATGAATGATGGAGAAGTGATTCTGTTGCCGAATGTTATGTGGAAGAATCGGCTTTCAATAAAACAAAAATTGCAAACAAAATTCTTGGTGGTGTTCATGAACAAGAACAAACAGCATTAAATGCTTTTTTGATGAAAAAAATACACATTTTACAAAACTGCGAAGCGAGAAAAAAGACAAAGTAGTAACGCTGTAACAAACATATTCACGAAAACGAAAGGCAGAAATCCAAAATATTTTTCACCAATGTGGCCAATCGTTCAAAACTTGATTTCGCTACGCATGCCTCACTTTTATGCTATTTTTAGAATCTTTACGCTTCGTAATATAACAGAAAAACTAAGAAAAACTTTTCAAATAAAAATGCAATTTATTGCAATGTATTATAGTACAGTGTCAACTGCAACATGTGCGTATGAACCATGTATGAACGGAAGGGGAAGGTGCTATTTTGATGATCACCTGGCACGATATTTTTTGTCACGACAAGTGTGTACGTTAGAACTCTATCAAACAGGATGTATTACAACGTGTTAAATATTAAAAAGGGGTGATTAGTGTATTAATTTGGGTGGTTATTATGAATTATAAGGCTTTGTAGAAATCGAACAGATCTATTAATCTATTAACGGCTAGTTTTAGATGTACACTCATAGATGGCACTTTCGAATATTATCACTTAATTTGACATTTGCAACAAACTTCACTTTAATAATTTTTGACAGCTTTTTAACCACTTTCGAGAGGAGCAATATTTGTTTACATCTGTTTTTGGGCTACCGTATGTACATACATATTTAAATAAGTGCAACGTACTAGTAAATATCTCAGCCAACATGCCAGCTGACACACCGGGCTCTCAGAGACTCACAAACGATGATTTTCGTAAACTCCTGATGACACCCAGGGCGACCCCATCGCACGCCCCCGCTCCTGGGTCGATCAGGGAAGCGATGGCGAACAATTCGAAAATGCCTCCCCCGAAAGACGACCGCTTCGAGGAGCGTCGTAAAAAGAAGAGTTTTTACGCTAAATTGAAAAAACAAGAAGACACAAAAATGGCCGAATTGGCAGAGAAATACAGAGACCGAGCTAGTGAGAGGAGGCAGGGCGTCAATCCCGATTATCAAACTGATGATCCCATGAACACGGCCCAAGCTTATCGTGCAGTCGCACCAGATTTAAAATCGGGATTTGATGCTGCCGAGCGTAGGCGACAAATGATACAGGAATCTAAGTTCTTGGGTGGGGATATGGAGCATACTCACTTGGTGAAGGGCCTGGATTATGCGTTGTTGCAGAAAGTTAGGTCCGAGATTCAACACAAGGAACAGGAGCAAGAACAGGAATTAGAAAGATTAGCGAATAAGACGATGGAAGAAAAAGAAAAAGTACATAAGAAGGATGAAGACGAAATGCAATTTAAAACAAAAATTGGTAAGTTAGTTTATTATAGAAAGAGAAATATGGATAACCTCACTATGATATTTCAATAAAATACTGAAATAAGATTAGATATCTCTAGGAGAAACTCGACTATGTATAACCGTTACAATTGTGATTTTGTATCCCTTCGTCTTGCATTAGACCTTGTAATTTAATTACTACGTTTTAAGGAAATTAGTACACATTAGGAATTCAACTAAAGCTGCGTAAACTTGGAACAGCGCATAGCAAAATTGAATTTATGGTAAAGACAATGGCAGTTTATTAGGTTGGGTTGGTATTATGACAGCCAAGTTTTAATTTCTATAAGAGTAATTTTGTTGAAAATTTGGCAATAGTGGGCTTATTTTTCACGGAGAAATAGACGATGGTAAATTTAATTTTTAGCAATGTTTTCCGAGCATTCAGTGCTGAACTTAGGAGATTTTTCTGGAATAATTTTGAATGGTACATAAAAAAGCTGAAAAAGTCTTTAAACCATTACAAGTTATATCAGCTATTTTAGAACTCAAAATGACTTTAAATGTAAAAATAAAAACAACCACCGTATTTCAGAAAAAAAAGTTCATGATTTTTCGAAAACGAGGTACGTTTGGTACCGAAAGTGTGTAAACGCTATCTTGTTCAGCTTAAAAAGTGACAATGAGAAAGTGTTTTTTATTTTTTATATCTTAAAATAATGTCAGAAATAAATAAAAGGAAATTGGTACAAAATAGTTTACTTTTTCAAATATCATGGTATTTAAATTGTGCGAATTTTTCCTAATCTAACCAACATCGTATGTATGTATGTATGTGTGATATTAGGGTGATAGTACACTGCGACCTAAAAGATCTATTGTGTCCCCTCTTCTCGCTGTATTTACAGCTGGCCGTCCAGTCTGATTCCTTTTAAGAAGTGCAGAATGTCCGAAGGCCCCAGATTAGGTAACTCTCCCTCTTCGATTTCACATGCTCCCAGGTGCAGCGCCCTTGAGTTGCACAGTGCAACACAGTTTGTGAGTAGATGAATGGACGTTTCATCCTGTGCCCCACAAAACCAACTTCAACCGTTTCCAAGATTCCAATGCTATCCCATTCTTATCTTGGACAAGCAGTATACAATGCACGTATGTCGCCAGAAGTACCGTAGAGGTTATTTTATAGGTCCTATACAGGGTTATTATTGTATAGTACGAATTACAAAAGGGGGTGAAAGATATACATGAGTAATGGCTAAATACAAAAAATTGCGATTCTTTGTGCATGTTGTAGTTTTCCAAATTTTAGGGCCCAAAATTACAAATTGTTGAACAACCCTACTACTATGCGCGGGTGCTCCATCGTGCATCAACTATAGTTGTAGGCGCGTCGCTAATGGTATGTCGTCCAGATATTCAGGCAATTCATTCATTTTGAAGAAACAGTAAATAAGATTCCGCATTTAACCGTGCTGGGAGTACATGTGGTCCAGATAGATAGTCCTGCCCAAACATTGACGGATATCCTAACTTGAGAGGAGGCTTGGTTAATATCGTGGGACTTTTCATACGCCCAGTGGTGAATGTTGTGATAATTTAAGATACCATCATTGGTATATGTACATTCGTCCGTAAATAGGATTACTGACGCAAGATCCGGCCGACGAACTTCTCGGCGTTGGAACCACTCACAGAAGGAAATTCCGCGGGGATAATCTAAGTCTGTTAATCGTTGCAGGCGTTGAATATGATACGGATGAAGTAAATTCCTTTTTAAAATTTGATCCACTGTAGCTCGACACACATTTACTTCCCGCGCGAGGGTTGTACTTACGCCGGGATCCGCTTCTACGATATTTAAAGTTTCTTCTTCGGCTTGTAGCAATCTGCGTGATCTGTGAGGCCCACGACCTTCAAAACGTGGAATTACTAATCCTGTCTCTCGAAGTCGATACACGGCTCTTACAAATATTTCAGGCAATATTCAAGGATGACGTCGATACGGGAAACAAATTCCTTGCTGCAACACTATTCTGTCCTGTTTCACCATAAATTAAGATCATGTCAGTGTATTCGATATTCGTGTACGCTGCCATTGCAAACGCACGCATCCACTGCGAATAGGAAGTGCACACTAATTGTAAATCCCAACGTTCAAAGTATAGCGACGACCGGTGATTTACCGGTATGCTAAATGAGTCAGAGCCGGACTCCAATAAAGAAAAATCATTTTCTCGGTACTTTTTTTTTGTATTTGGGCATTGCTCATGTATATCTTTCACCCCTATTTTTTATTTCGTACTATACAATAATATATTGAAATGGATGCGTGAGGGGACTCTTTCTCGACTGTCGGTGCGGATGAGATAACAAATTTAATCTATGGGACTAAGTTATGTTGGTGTTGATTTACTTTCACTTATTGTTAGTGATTAAATTGTGTACAGTAATTAACATTGCATTTGCTTATTTCTGCATTTTATTGAAATATAATAAAGCTATATACATTTTCTCTGTATAATATTAATTTGACAACATCGAAAACTGAACTTTTAAAATTGATTTTAGGTAGATCGATATATCATACGGTTTGTGCGTTAAAGTCAAGGCATATCGTAAAATCTGACTTATTTGTTCCGGGTAGAATGGCCTACGTTATAGATTTAGATGACGATGCCGAAACAGATGTGCCTGTCACTCTAATCAGATCGCGCGCAGACGTACCAGCGTTAGAATCGACGACCACCTTATCAACCAACGACATCGTAATCAATAAACTAACTCAGATTCTCAGTTATTTAAGGCAAGGCAACCGTAAAGGAAAGAAGAATAAAAGAAACGATCGCAGAGAGTACGACCACGTCGACAATTCGGATTACGGCAAAGATGATAAGCAAATCAATCGGGACGATTCGATTTACGGCGATATCGGGGACTACGTTCCGAGTAAAGGCAAAGCGTCGTCGGACGATCGCGAGAATCGCAAACGCAACGCTTACTTCGATAAACACGAAGAAGACGACGATAAATTAGCCGCACCCACATTAAAAATAAATAAATCCGCGCAAATACTGAACAGATTAACCCAGGAGCCGGAAGGTTACGCCGAATGTTACCCGGGCTTGGAGGAGATGAATGACGCGATCGACGATTCCGATGACGAGGTGGATTATTCGAAGATGGATCTCGGGAATAAGAAAGGCCCTATTGGTAGGTGGGATTTCGATACGGCGGAAGAATACTCCGATTATATGAACCAAAAGGAGGCGTTACCGAAGGCCGCTTTTCAATACGGTGTTAAAATGGCGGACGGTAGGAGATCGAGGAAACACAAAGATAAGAACGAGAAGGCCCATTTGGATAGGGAGTGGCAGAAAATACAGAACATTATTCACAAGCGTGAACCTGATAATAAGAGGGCTAAATATTGAACCCTTTTAAGATTGTATTTTCATGGATTTATTAAGTTTTATGTAAATATAAGAATTATGTATTAGGATTCGCTAAGATGTAGGATCACATGTGCTAAGAGATAATAAATGATGGAAGTGATTTATTTTGTTATTGTCGAACCTACACAAAAAGGGGGCGCCACCCTAAAGCTTCATTCACAATCACTAGACTTACGTAACGTAACAAAGAGACATAACAAGAGAAACATAATAAAATTATTGCTAGTTCACAATGAAAATGCGTGATTGACTGTCAAATCCGTCAATTGACGTGTTTATTTTGACATTACATATTTTTACATAAATCTAAAAAAAAGAGTCTGTAAAGAAAATGAATGTGGACTTATTAGAAGATTATTTACACTATTTTTACACTCTTCATTTGCAAAAAACCGCGGCGACGAAGGTTTGTAAAGTGTATGACTATTTAATATCTACAAAACAATGTAGGTGCCATATTTAGCTCTACTGCATTTATAATAACAAGTGCTGGGTGCGGCCTATTTAACAATCTCGTGTGAGACAAGCAGATTACCACAATCTAATGAATATAATGCGAATGTACGACCAAGACATGTTTTTCCAATATACAAGGATGACAGATTTACGGATTTTATTCAGTCATACCTTAGCGGAAGATCTTGCTACGTGCAGTACAATGGTTTTGCATCTCCTCCTTTTTCCGTTACTGCGGGCGTACCACAAGGATTAAGTTTAGGCCCCCTACTCTTCAACATCTTTATTAACGACTTGTTTCAACTCGTAAATTACACATCGTACAAAACATTGAGAAACCACGGCCTAATTTATCTGTAGTATCTAACGACGGCAACCGGCAAAATCGTTGTTTTAGTTCATTATGGTACACTAAATGTGCTTAGTTAACTGGTTCAATTGAACGGGAAAGATTATTTCGTTGGCTATGTCTTCATCGTTGTGCAAATTTAAATTATTTGGAAAACAAAATATTGCTACTGCTGTAGACAGCGCGCGCAAAGATGCAATTATTGCCTATAATAATGAAGTTAGAGAAAACCGCAAAAATTTAAGAAAATTAATAGACGTAACAATATTTTTAGCATCACAAGATTTAGCTTTTCGGAGACACAATGAGACTTCAGATTCTTTTAATCGTGGAAATTATAAAGAATTACTCGAACTCTTTAGGAAATATAAACCTAGTTTTAATAAATTTATTAGTAGTAATATTTTTTCGGGTACATCTAAATCTATACAAAATGCTTTGTATTTAGATTGTATTTCTTTTATATTAAAACAAGAAATAGATACAGAAATTAAAAAAGCTCCGTTTTTTTCTTGGCAAGTAGATGAAACCACAGATATTTACTGTAAGTCTCAATTATCAATCGTATTACGTTATGTCAAGAGCGGTGAAGTTATTGAAAGATTTTTGGAGTTTTTTGACGTATCATCCCGTCGAACAGCTGAAGATTTATTTAACCTTTTATCAAATAACAGCGAAAAATATGATTTAAAAAAAAATTAGTCGCTCAAACAAATGATGGTGCATCTGTTATGGCAGGGCATTTAAATGGTTTACAAAGTAAAAAAAAAAACAATTGCACCTCAAGCTCTTTTTGTACATTGTCATGCTCATGCCTTAAATTTAGTTTTGAGTAAAGCTTGTAATATAAACAAAGAATCTACAATTTTCTTTTCTAATTTAATTGTTATTATTTTTAGAGTTTATTATTACGTTTATCAAGAGTTTATTTTTACGTTTTTATTACCTTTTTACCTATCACCTCATCCAGTTTCCTATCTAGGCAAGATTTCACTCTCCTCTACCTGGTTCTGGCTGGACAATAATTTATATATTATTTTAATCTATTTTTTTTTTCAATTTTTATTCTACACTTACAATGTTACAATAATAACTATAAAAATATAATTTATTGACTGAAAAGGGTTACTTAGGCTACAGTAGCCTCCCTTGAACAAAACGTCACGAGCCGCCACTGGTAATTATAACCTCCAAACCGCGTAAAATAAACACGGAATAATCATGCAACCTAAGAATTTATGAATGAAAGAACTTGTGACATCAGAGCGCTTTAAAAAATTAATTATGCCTTAATGAGAAACAATTTAAAAGAACGGTTAATGAAGGGCCATATTTTACTATATTCTCTATAATTTTGATATAAAAAAAAAGTTGTGCAATTCCTCATTTCAAGAATATGATGTTTACTTTTGAGGGAAAGGTTATGAAATGCCGGAAGGGATAAATCTTACGGTGATTCGCTTCCTTTACATTGGAGAATAAAGATGCAGTTAAAAATGCGAATTCTGCTATACAGTCAAACCTGCACAAAACGAACCCCTCTTACGCCTACTAAAAGTACTAACAGAATTTCCTTCAATTAGTAAACCAATTTATTGTTACTTAAGTTTTTCAAATACAAAATTTTTATTTTATCTTCAATATAATTTTTCAATAATCTCTCCTATTATCTCTACGATTTCTGCTATTCCATTCTTGAGCGTTCGACCTGCCGAAATTCTGCCTGTCGCTCCTGAAATTGCCTTGATTGGCACCTCTGAGGAAGAAATTGCCCTGCTTGGTTTCTAAAATTCGTTCGTTTGAATCCACAAAGTTATTAACTTTATCGGCCAGTTGCAAAGCCAAGGATTGCAGACGGGACGGTTCGCTTCTGTGCATGACGACAGTTTGAGTCGGGTCATCCAGAGACGCCTAAATAAAAAAATGCCAACTGGAAGATATATGCAACTTTATCAATTAGATCTTACCATAAGTTCCTCATTTATGATCATTTTCGAAATGATAGAATGCACGGACGCCTTCTCCATCTCGAACATATCGGCTAAAGTTTGCATAGAAATCGAGTCGTAAACGTGAGAATAGGTAAACAGGTAAGTCCTCAGCGATTCTTCCTTAATTAGACGCGTGAGCATGGCTCTGACGTTATCCGCTTGGTAGAACAGATCCCAGACTTTAGCGTTCATCTTGTCGTTGATGATGAAGTTGTTGCAGGCGTTCCAATGGCCGTTCCTCATAGCCTTGGCCGCGGCGACCACGTGTTCCCTCATACTCTCCGGCGGACCGATCAGACTTTGCCTTTCGGAACTTCTCAATTGCTGGTAGAAAGTTTTCGAGATCATACGCCTTCTGGCATCGAACTCGTGCGCTGCCATGTAAGGGATCTCGATCAGCATAGCCGAGACCAAATAGACACATTCCAGAAGTTCCAAATTGATGTGCATGTGGAATGGCATCTGTCGTTGCTTCTCGATCTTTTCTTGTTCTTTGCTGCGTTCATGTTGACGCTGGAATTGAAAAAAAAAATGTTTTCCCTTAAAAGCCTCACAGAACGGGTTACGCAGGTATTATGATGTTATCAATACTTTTTACTAGTGATGGGCAGAATCGAATACTTTAGAATTGAGAACTTTTAAGAATCGAGACATTCATTCGAATACCGACGGAAAAGTTCGTGATTCTACATTGTTCTCGAGAACTTTAGTAAGTATTGGAATACTTGGTCTTGAATCGTGTTCGGCTGCACAATACAGTCCCTGGCCATACTATTAGACGCACTTGAATTTTTTCAGTTATTTCGACTGTTGACTTTATAACAATCATTATTGTGTTATAAAAATGTTTTATTTTTTTAATTTACAATCCTAGTATCTAAACCACCGATGCACAGACCGCGGCCCGCATGCGGCCCGCCGGTCGAATACTGGTGGCCCGCCAACAGCAAAAATAATACTCTCGTACATTCGAAAAATATTGAATTCTATTCCAGAATAAAACCAAAAAAAATATGTTCGAAAAGTAATTTACAAAATAATAAATATTAAAGTACTTTGTTTCTTTTGATATTGTGAGCGACGTCCATAAAACTTATGAAAATCATTCAAATACCGCGGCAGTTCATGAATGAAACGCCTTGCAAATGAAAGTTTGGTAGCGAAGAAGTTTACAGAAAAAATACAAGGTAAATCAATAAGGAAGGAATTAAGTAAACTAATATTATTTAATCATCAATAAATTATACAACAACTACCGCAGTATATTATTTACTCCTAAAGACAACATACAATGTTGGATTGTTATGACAAGTCGTGAAGATCTTATGAAACTTGTATTAGATTTTTCCTACGTATTTTTATATGGCGTTGAAAGAAATTTTTTCTTTTCTCTCTTATTAAACCTGACAACGAATGAAGTATATGTTACCAGTTAATCGTAAGTTTAGAAACTGTTTATAGGTCTAAGTTGTCCACAACTTTAATAAAAAAAACAATGCCATATAAAATACATAGGATAAAATCTAACATATGCTACTAATTATTACAAATTCCAAGTGCTATTAAAATTTATTGATATCCTTAACTTTATTTATTTGAATCGCCGCCATGGTACCGACGTCATTGATGACGCCTGTATTCCAATATTCATCTCTATGGGTTTAACTGACGAATAATCCAATTTCAGATTAAATAAGTTAGTCATGAAATTTCGAACTGTCAATCAGTTATCTTTGCATTAATAATAGAAAAATGTCGTATACCAACGAAGAGAAACGAGATATGTTATGTATGTGTTATTAATCGAATCGACATGCAACAAAAGAAATCAACGAGATATTTTACAAATGATAAATTAAATGTGCGTTTTCGCAATGTTTATGTAAATTTTGTATCTTATTTGTAAAAATAAATTGAAATAATAATAAAAATAATTTATTTTTTAAAATAATTAGACGTATGGCTGTCATAATAATTTAATTTCAGTTAAAACATAACGCCATAAAGCCATAGGTCCAATTATTTTAAAAAATAAATTACACATACGTCTAAAAAAATTAAACAAATATATTAATAAAAATAATATAAACGAAAAAATAAACCAATAAAAAAATTTCTTGCAAATGTTACCGTTTCATTTTTGATGTAAGATAACCATTTTGCCAAAAAATCAAGTTGAAAAAATTTCACAGAGTATAGATACTTGCAGATAAAAAAATTACTTATATTACCCCACCAAGAAATGTCATGCAATACTTTTTATTCAGAACTTTAGAATCTTTCAATTTATGTAAAAAAAAAAAATACATATTTCAGTAGCTACTGGAAACTGGAATACCTGACATCACTAAAAAGGAGTTATTTCATATGACTCTCTACAATTTTGCTCTTGGAAGTACCAGTATGTCACTAAGTTTGTCTATGTCAGGTTTAACAAAAAAAAAAATGCACTGCATAGTACAATAAATGAAATAAAACATACCTGTGGTAGCAATCCTTGTGCTAATAATTCCTTCGGTTTACCAGTCATCATCAAATCGACCAAACAATTATGCGCATCCTTGATATTTGCATGACGAAAAGCACACAAGCCTAAATGGGCCATCATTCTATTATAAAGAATCTACAATAAAAAATCTCCTTTTCAAACCATCTTTCTTTTTTAATCTGACAAGTGACAGCTGTCAATGTCAAAAAAAATAATAATTTACCTGTGTACTCGGATCGGAATGCTGAATATTCTCCTGCAAATGAGACATTAACACCAAATCCCTTGCTTGGAACCAGTTGTCGTGCAAAGCGTGATGGTATATATGAGACAGGATGGCTCTCGTGCGCAGCCTATCAGTGCCGTCTTTGGCGTAGATGAATTTGCACAATTTTTCCATTTCCTGTACGGATGTTACACAATCTAGTGGAACTTTACCCTGTGTAAAATATTACATATTATGTTATTATAGCACCATTTTTCTTTTGATCGATCTATTTGAACGTACGCTTTTCTTGTTCAAAACCCTCGGATCGAATTTGTAGTATAAATGTTCGATCTTGCGCAAATAGATGCGGCACAGTTCCGACTGGTTGTTGTATATTTCGAGGTATTTCTGCACCTTATCGATAAGCGAAGCCACCTTTGTTTCGTCTTTCAATCTGAAAAGGGATTTTAATGCGATGAAGTTTGATATACATACATCAGGAATTAATTCGAAATTTTGGTGAGTAAAAATGTGAGAAATACTTTTTATATGTCATATTATAATTATGAGAAATAAGAAACATCAAATGAAGAAATCTGAGGTAGTCCCGTACTAATTAGCGTTGGGCGAATCGAATGAAAAAATCATTCGATAAGAACAAACGAATGATTTTTCGTTAATTAACGAGATTTCGAAATCTCTTACCTTAGTTAATGCAAAAATCGTTTTCCCAACGGAGTATTTTTACCGAATATTCATTCAATAACATAAAATCATGTCGAATGAAAAATTCAGAATAAAAATAAAACGAAATCTTTTTCAGACATCGCACTAGCCGAATGTATATTATGTATAATAATGAACTTATATACTTCCAGAGTTAAATTTTTTGCTGCCGCACAAAACCACCATAATTTAATGTTGGCTTTGATGTTTGTGTGTTGTTTATCAATGGGTGTTTCCGGATTTTATAAAAATATTATATATTTTCTCTCCCTCTTTTGTAATGCATATGACTTATAGCGTTTTCGACTTATTGCACTTTTATCCACTGATTGTATTTCCATCTTATTTTAATACGTAATATTAGTAAGGGAGATAGATACATATACTCCACGCGTAAAGTGCAATAAGTCGAAAACGCTATTAGTCTGTTTGACTTGTTGCTTGGTTTTGTAATCCACAGGATAAATAAAATTACTCATTTTTTTATGTAATAGGAATTAAATTGCAGGAACTTTAGGCACAAGAATTGATATACAGATCGTTGCATCGCAAGTGCCGTCAAAATATTATATCGATAGTTGAACGGTATGTCTTAGTGAAGTCCATATGCCGCGCCGGCGCCGATACATGTTGCAGAGAATACGTATGAATATTTGGATATTTGCAGTCTCCAGTTAGGCATTGTAGAAGATAGTTGTCTCATATGTTCTAGCGCTTTACGATATTTTATTACATTTTAATTTTTTTATTATTCTTGGTGAAACAATATTCTTTTCATTTGCATTTTCTTATTATATCCTAATCTGTTAATTGTCTCATTCTTCAAGCATTTTTGCTAAACATATTCGTTTAGTTAGTGTTTTGTCGTCGTTTCTATTAGGTTTTCTGCAGAGTTTAGTGTAAGATACATACATAAGTATTTATTTAGTTTATTAGTTTGGTATTTATATGTTATAAAAATAATGGATGTTTATAATTTAGTTCAAAGAAAACAAATTATTAAGTGGTATCATCAGGAAATACCCTTAAGGCAAATAATAGAGCGCTTTTATGAGAATTATCAATCACGACCCGCTCTAAAAACAATTCAGCGAATAATAAATAATTTTGAAAGATTGGGCTGTATTATGCCGAACAAGCACAAACGTAATAGGCAGCCATTTGTTCGCCATGACGAAAGAAATGTTTTAATTTGTGCCAGTGTCGAACAGAACCCGAAAATATCTTCATTGGGTATTAGTGAGCAGCTGGATATTTCTAAAAGCACAGTATGTCGTGTTTTAAAGAAAAATAAATACCATGCCTACAGATTACAGACAACAAATGAAATATTTCCCGAAGATGAAGAACAGAGAATGGAATTTTGCGAAAATATGATGCATATTTGCAATCAAAACGCAAATTTTATTGCAAATATATTATTTACGGACGAAAGCACTTTCCCGTTGCACGGAAGACATAATCCCGCTGTACCTCGACACTGGGCAAGAGAAAACCCGCACCTAACATACAATGCTAGAACTCAGTATCCCCAAAAATTAAACGTTTGGGCGGGATTACTTGGAGAGCATAAAATTGGACCATTTTTTATAGATGGCAATTTAACAGGCGTGAAGTATCTTAACTTGCTCCAGAATCGAATTATCCCACGCCTCCACGAATTGGCGCTCAACTTGAATAACATATGTCTCCCCTAATGACTTTTTCTTATGGGGATACATGAAAACTAAGATCTATACATTTGAAAACGATAGACCAAACAATTTGGCAGAATTGCAACAAAAAATTATTAACACTTTTGATGACATTCCTCCAGCAATTTTACAGAATGCGCAACGAGGCTTCTACGATCGTTTAGCATATTGCTTTGAGGCGACCGGAAGACGTTTCGAGCATTTAATGCATTAGAAAAGTGGTCGCTTTTATGTTAACTTATAAAATAATAATTTCTGACTAATAATAGATTCCTTCTGTTGTAACATATGCATATTTTTTTAACGTTTATTCCTGCAAATATGAGAATATTCATTTTTTATTTAGCTACTAATTACAGAATTTAAATTTCATTATTTTACTGTGAATTGTTGTAATAATACATAGTACATATTACTATTCTCCACATAGCTTTAATATTTTACATTTTTCATTCGTCATAAACATCTTCTTACAATACATATTCTGTGCACAAGTTTGCTATTCTTGTTATAACTACATATTTAGTTTTTAAGAGGATAAAAACAGCGGGCACATTGTGCACGTTAAAGAAAATTTTATCATATGAGTCTACCTACATTACGTATAATTCATACCACCGGCGCAGCTATGCACATACATACATACTACAACGCTAAGACCTGCTCAACGAAGTACCACGTCAATCGCAGCGAGCGTTTGACGGCACTTGCGATGCAACGATCTGTATACAAATTTTTAAACTCATGTAGTGTAAATATAAAAGATTCATGTTGAAAAAGAAAACAAAAATTTAGTGAATATATTAACAATAATAATGATACACAAACGTAAACTAAAAAAGAGAATTTAATTACCGATATTAATAATAACTTTTTGTCTAATAAAAATGTGTATCACCACTTAATAACAAAATTACTTATCACATAATGTTAAATTAATATTTAAAAAAATTAACATATCTATATTCCTAGCAGATAAACGATTTCTTCGTCCGTTCGCGATTTGATCTGCTTTGGAAAAAACTCCTTCAGCTGGTACTGATGTTGCAGGAATGGATAAAAACTTCTTTTGTATGTAATATAATTCTTGTAGCAATGATGCGTGATCCTTCCAGAAACCTTGAGGGTTGTTTTGTCTATGTAGATATGGAGTGTCCATGTATTTTTTAATTATGTATTCGGAGGAAGTAACAGTAGAACGATACTGTGCAAGTTGCGATATCGTTTGGTCGAATTGTTGCCATACCGAATCGTGACTACAGCTTGGTATTGGTTCACTTGTTTCTCTATCTCCCGCTAATGGTGAGGTACTTGCAACATTACTTTCCAGTCATACTATGTAAAGTGAAATACGACAATAGAAACTGTCATGGCGACTGATTTCAGAGTTCTCCATGGTCGTAAGATGGCGCAGTAACATGTGATAAGGAAGGAACCTGTATTAGTAAACACTCCATAGGGGCAAACTGTGAAGAAGATGGTTGTGATATTTTGCTTAACTTGAAAAGATTTATCACTCGTAATAGAGTAAGTTTTTTTTTTATATCTTAGAGCAGATGTGTATATGTAATAATTGGTTTTTGCAGAATAAACATAAAAAGACACCTGCAAATTCTGAAGAAATACGAATTTTTCAACTTCCTGTGTTTGTTATTCCGTACATCAAAATTTAATAATTATGTCTGTTGCCTTTTTTCCATTAACTTATAATTAATTTTTATTGTGATAGGTGTTGTATGTTACCATAATGATCAATTTACAGATATATATTCTAAGAGAAGAAACTATAACTGCTACTTAATCGAGCAACTGTGGCAGTATTCTGAAAAAGGCATTTTATGGGCAAATCCCATAGAATGCGTATTTCAGAATACAGCCACAGTTGCTCCTTCAACTTCGAGTAATTCAAAACCACTCAAACCATTTTGAATTTTCGCGCTAAAAGTTCTCCGTACCCGTTAGATGGCTCTGACGTACTGATTTCGCTTGTTACTTAGGGAGTTTACATTCTATCCGTAGGTAGTATTATCTATGTTTCCAGTTCATCATTCAATATTTAAACTTTTTGCGGCACAGACGACAAGAAACTCTTTCACTTTCTGATTTTTTCAAAATAATCCCACACTAAAGAACGCCTTCTTCGTGAACTCATTTTGTACGTAGATATACACTAACAGTTTCAAACCAAACCCTTTGCTAGTGTCTATAACAATGGTATTTACCGTTTGGGAAACGCTATTTAAAACCTCGGTGCTGCGATGCAAAATTAAAAGTTTGCATATGAGACAGAATTAAGAAAATGCGGGGTATGCAGGAGTTTATCTAATAACCGATAACTTAGTAATAGGCATATCAATATTTTTTTAGGGCGCCGTATGTGTACCTGTTTGTAAATAAATATATTATACACATGAAACAGAAGTCTTGGATCATCTTCGGTAGCGTTTATTTACCCTTCTGATATGTAATAAGGACGTAGGTAGGCATCCACGGAAGTACAGTGCATATATAATCTCAGAAGTGTTCTTTGCTAATATCTATTTTGGAATGTGAGTTTTATGGGCATAACAAAGTTTAGAATTGAAATATATAAATTCCGAGATAGAATAACAAATGTAATACAAACAAATGTAATACAAATTGCAAACTTATGTTTAAAAGCACACGTGCTTCCAGTCAGACAAGGACTTGTTTATTTTAAACGAAACAGACTAGCAAAAAAATTAACTCGGGAAGTATATAAGTTCATTATTATACATAATATACATTGGGCTAGTGCGATGTCTGAAAAAGATTTCGTTTTATTTTTATTCCGAGTTTTTCATTCTAAACGAATGATTTTATGTTATTGAATGAATATTCGGTAAAAATTCTCGGTTGTGAAAACGATTTTTGCATTCACTAAGGTAAGAGATTTCGAAATCTCGTTAGTTAACGAAAAATCATTCGTTTGTTCTTATGGAATGATTTTTTCATTCGATTCGCCCGACCTTAGTATAGATGTTTGTCTGGAATAAGATAGTTTTAAAATAGTTTTAAATTTCTTAGATAAACGTTTATTTAGTGGAAATTGTTTATATCCAATATCCGAATGAATACGCACAAAATATTTCTTTAGTTTCTTTTTACGAGCACAGGTTAAAATAACATCTGTTGTAGGGTTTTCACCTCCGTTTATCTAAAAACTTAAAGTGCATATTGAAAATAAAAGTGAGTTTTTATCGTTTGAAATGCATCAAGGTTCTACCACAATTAAGCAGACAGATAGCTCACTGTAGAAGAGTTGGCCAAATCACACGAGCTGCTAAAATCCAAAGGGTGCAATATTTATAAAACATAGATAGTTGCGGCACAGAATAGGTAATATACAGAAGTGTCAGTCAGACAAGGAATTCGTACCATATCTCTATGCCGTTTTAATGATATCGCAGTCAGTACAAATTTGTCGTTCGCGCAGGTACAATTTCTTGGTGTCATTATACAGGCTGATTGATCGAGACCGTCCATTAGAAAGATTGGCCCTTCTAGTAATCATTAATTTCTGTAAAGTTGCATACGTACATGGTGTAATAAAATCTATGCCGTGAAAATATTTTCAAGATGGCGGCACTTCCGGAAACACCGGAAATTGACATCAACTTTCTTATTTCAAATGGAATGGTATAGTTTTCTTTGCACTTTTGAAATCTAAACGTTATTCTAGAGAAACTTTTACTAGTATTACTATTTACTTTAAATTTTAAAATAATACGAAGACATTGATAATATATGTCGACACGAATGAAGAATTTATTAAATATACATGAGGTTAAGCAGTTATTTACCAATTAATTGCCTTAAAAACATGTTTTCTATTAAAAAATGATTTGAAAACGTATTTTGCAAATGTATTTTTGAAAATTTTGCTTTGCATACTCATTATTTATCTAGTTAATCCGGCTCTGCTGACAAAATGGGCCAATGGGGTCCTGCATCAAACCTGTGCGCAGAATCGTGTAGTCGTAGATAATTACCACAAAAAATAAAATCGCGACCATAGGGAAATGCATTGAGTGAAACTTCTGTATATTACCTATTCTGTGGTTGCGGCACGTTGCGGGAAGCAAGGCGTGGTGTTCTATTTAAATTAATCAAGTTCCCCTTAAAGTTCTTATTTGATTAGTTTTAATTTTTGCACCCCTGTATAAGATGGCAAGTTTATTCTAATTAGGTTATAAAATATGGTCTATTGTTACACTTCACTGTGAGCTTGCCGTACTTAACTTAAACACTTCTTAAGTATTTAAAACATGAAAATTAGGTTAGATTTACACAAACTTCAAATAATTTAAAAAACCTTAAGCTCTAGGTATTATAAACTTTATTAAAGGGATTAACGCCTGGAAACATTAGAGGGGACCTTAAAATCCTTGTAGATCCCAATATCAACTACCTGATTCAGATTGCAAAGGACATTTAAAAAAATATAAAATGATAATCATTATCACCAGAAAAATTGTTTGTTAAATGACATTACGTCACATACTCAACATTAATTTTTAAAGGAATAAATATAAAATTTTAAAAACAAAAAACAACATACATGTATTAAAAGTTTAAGAGACACATACAAACAGAACGAGACCGTGTATCACCACAGAGGATGCTAAAAATAGAAAAGTTGACGTAAAATATGTTGATGACGCTTTTTTTCTGTTCTGTAGTGATTATTGAATTATTTTTATGAAAAACACACAAGTTCCCAAAGGTAATTTGAGATCGGGTGGCAGTCAAATAATCATCAGCGTATGATGATATTGTAATTGTTACAAAAAGAAGAAGAATAATGAAGAGTTCTAAATGCGATAGTACCGCATGGAAGAAAAATGGGACTGAAAATAAATGAAGCTAAAACAAAATTAATGAGATTCGAAAGGGCATGCCTAAGGAAGAGTACAAAGCTTGGATCCTATGAGTTTGAAGAAGTTTAAATACCTAGGGGTCATGATTAGTAGTGCCGAAAAGAGTATTAGCGACAAATAGAGCCTACTATGCTAACATGAAACTGTTTAAAAGTAAAATACTGACAAAAAACAGCAAAGCAGTAACAATAAGATGAATCTATTCTTTTCACGAACGGTTTCTTTTATACAGGTGATTGATCGAGACCGTCCATTAGAAAGATTGGGGCTCCTAGTAATAATTAATTTCTGTAAAGTTGCATACGTACATAGTGTAATAAAATCTATGCCCTAAAAATATTTTCAAGATGGCGGCACTTCCGGAAACAAGGGGAAATTGACATCAACTTTCTTATTTGAAATGGAATGGTATAGTTTTCTTTGCACTTTTGAAATCTAACCGTTATTCTAGAGGAACTTTTACTAGTATTCCCTATACCTAAGTGCCGCCGTTTTGGAGATTTTTCAACTTTTTGAAAATTTTTGGATTTACATCGCGATGTTTAACATTATGTACTGTCCCGAAATTTTAATCGAGAACGCTAAAATTAAGACTATCTATGGAAGAAACCCTGACGTTTCTGTCGAAGTTTTTAAGTTTGTTGCATTATCTACAGGGTGTCCAAAATTTAATTGTCCTTTAGTGCAACTGCAGACCATCAAAACTCGATTTTTTCAAATACAATGCCCCATTTTTTTTTTAATAATCGGAAATCTTATTAAATTTTGCATCAAAATGTATTAACGTTCCCCATACATATCTGCAATAATTTTTAAGTTATGAAGGTTTTTGATACATTTTAGACGAAATTTTAAAATGTTCTTAATAGTAAGCCATGCAAATGTCAAAGTTCTTATTAATAACCTCTGGTAATAACCACATAACTGTCGCCATAGTCTGTCAAGTCACGATTTGCTGTCGCGGCCACTGAAATGGATTTTGAAGGGTATTCAAACACAGATATCTTAAAGTTATTTTATATTCATGGAGAATTTCACAGGATTATTGAAAGAACTTGCCGTGTGTTCAATGAAAGATACCCTCATTTGGCTGCAATGACATGAGGAAAATTTAGGCGCATAGAATTGATTTTTTTAAAAAATGGAAAAGTGAAATACGCTGGTGTTCGACGTAAACCAAATACAAATGGAGAAATAAATGAAATTAATGTCCTGGCATACTGTAATGGCAATCCACAGCAGTCAGTCCGATCGGCAGCCCAAGATTTGGATTTAACATTTTTTGCGGTTCATGTATTAGCATTACAGAAACAGTAAAACAACCGCTAATAAAAGTACAAAGTCTAGCAAAGCTATAAACACTCTATGTGGCCCCCGTTGACCTGCAGGCAACTACGGATTCTTGAAGAAACTTCTTTTGTGCAAGCCTTGTGTTTAAGATATCTGTGTTTGAATACCCTTCAAAATCCATTTCAGTGGCCGTGACAGCAAATCGTGACTTGACAGACTATGGCGACAGTTATTTGGTTATTAATAAGAACGTTTGTCATTTGCATAGCTTACTATTAAGAAAATTTTAAAATTTCGTCTAAAATGTATCAAAAACCTTCATAACTTGAAAATTATTGCAGATATGTATGGGGAACGTTAATACATTTTGATGCAAAATTTAATAAGATTTCAGAATATTGAAAAAAAAAATGGTCTGCAGTTGCACTAAAGGACAATTAAATTTTGGACAGCCTGTAGATAATGCAACCAATTTAAAAACTTCGACAGAAACGTCAGGGTTTCTTCCATCGATAGTCTAAGTTAATGTCAATTTCCGGTGTTTCCGGAAGCGCCGCCATCTTGAAAATATTTTCAGGGCATAGATTTTATTACACTATGTACGTATGCAACTTTACAGAAATTAATTATTACTAGGAGGCCCAATCTTTCTAATGGACGGTCTCGATCAATCACCCTGTATATTAAATAAAGTAAAGCCACCTTTTAGTCAAATTCATTTTTATGTTTTAACTTTAATTGCCAAAAGAATACTACAAAGATTTTAATTTAATTTTATTGCGTTCACTTATTGCGGGTTCTGAAGTCTCCTGGATATCACCAGATAAGATATATACGCAAACTGATCATATTTTAATTAACAAAAGAAAACAATCAACGATCTCATATAGATGAGCCTGCGTCGACACTGATCACTTTATGGTAACAGCAACAATTAAGCAAAAAATAAGGAAGAACATGAAAAATAAAAATACACGAATAAAGTGGAATATAAATAAATTGAGAAATGATGCCGTCAAAGAAGAATATATAAATCACTTAGGGGATCTTTTAACTAAATACAATAAAAAAGAGGAGGGTATGACACGAATGGAATAAAATAAGGAAGTGTATAGAGAAGACAGCAGAAAAATGGATTGGAAGAGAAGAGGATGAGATCAAAAAAGGATGGTACAACCATGAATGTCATGAAAAAAAAGCAACATCAAGGTTAAGGTGGCTTAGATCGAATAGAGAAGAAGACGAAGAGGAATACAAAAAAAACTAGAAGAGAACGTAACAAAACTATGAGAAGAAATAAGAGAAAATTGATAGATGACAATATATTGGAAATTGAACAGGAGGAAACAAGCATGAACACAAAGAGATAAACCAAAATAAAACAAAAATAATGAAGATTGGCAAAAATCAAAAGGATGGAAGAATAAAGATAGGGGACTATGAATTTGAGCAGGTGGATAGATTCAAGTACCTAGGAGTGATGTTATCAAAAGACAGAGACAATAAAATAGAAACTACAGAAAGAGAAATGATAGTAAATAAAGCTTACCATGCTAATAAAAAACTTTTAAGAAGTAAGTTACTTACAAAGAAAACTAAATTAACAATTTACAAAACATTGATAAGACCGACGATGACGTATGCAGCAGAAACAACGACACTTACAAAAAAAGACGAGGAGGACTTAAGAATCGTAGAAAGAAAAATAATGAGAACAATTCTAGGACCTGTGAAGATAGGAGATAATGAGTATAGAATAAGAAGGAATGATGAAATAGCACAAGAATTGGGAGGCGAGGACATACTGAGAAGAATTAAAAGGCAGAGAATAAAATGGCTGGGACATGTGTGGAGAGCAGGACCAGTAATATATGCGATGTTGGAGTGGGAACCGGGAGGCAAAAGAGCAAGAGGAATACCAAAAACACGATGGTTGAAAGAGGTGGAAGAAGATCTGAGAGAGGCCTGATTTGGCAAATGGAAGAAGGTAGAGGACAGAAACTTATGGGGACAAATAGTGAGAGCGATTTAGAGGAAGAAAATGGGGATTGATCCACTCCAATTTGAAATGGATCTAGAAAGCTTATATAAGCGGCACAACCCCACAAGGTGTGTTAAGCCATCACATATATATACAGGGTAAGTAAAAAGTCCCGGAACGGTCGAATAACTTTGTTATTTGAAAATTATGATTTCTGAAATTTGGTATGGGGGTATAGTTAATATAAATGCATTTTCTGCAATACAGTTAATATTTTTTTCACTTCCGGTTTAATCGGCAATACGTCCAATTTTTTTTTTTTAAATGGAACGCTCAGATTTTAACACTTTTGAATGCAAAATAAAAAACTACGTTCAGGAAGTATTAAGATGTTTATTTTTATTCACAAGAAAACAGTTAAAAAATTAAAAAAGTGTCCTAATACAGAAAAATCAAGATACCTGTCTATTCAGGTTGCGATTACAATAATTGTTCAAAATGCTCTCCATTTACAATTTGACAAAAATGTAAACGGTCAGTAAAATTTCTTATTGAATTTTGTATTTGTTCTGGAGTGATGCGATTGGCTTCTTGAACTATTCTCTCTTCCAATTGTTCAAGATTATGGGGACGATTTTTGTACACTTGACATTTCATGTGACCCCAAAAGAAAAAATCTAATGGCGAGAGATCTGGCGAACGTGCTGGCCATTCGATTGCTCCTCTACGTCCGATCCAACGTCCCGGAAAAATTTCATTCAAATAATCGCGGACATTATGGGCAAAATGGGGGGGAGCTCCATCTTGTTGAAACCAAAAATGTGCATTAGGGTGATCACCTATGTTTGCATTTGGAAAGAGGGCCGCAAGTGCTGGAACAACCTCATTTCGCAATAAATTTAAGTAGACGTTGCCAGTTAAATTTCCTCTTATAAAAAATGGTCCTATGATGTTGTTTCCAACAAGACCAGCCCAGACATTCACCTTTTGAGGACGCTGTGTATGGACTTTTTCAATCCAATGCGGATTTTCAATTGAACAGTAGCGACAATTATGTCTGTTCACAGTGCCGTTGAGACAAAACGTTGCCTCATCTGAAAAAATGATGTGATCTAAAACATTAGGCTGCTGCTCGATCAATTCCGTCATTGTTTCGCAAAATTGTAGTCTACGATCTGGATCATCTTCAGTTAACTCATGGACGGGATACATTTTATAGGCTTTCATTCTTGCTGATTTAAGAATCGTATCAGCAGATTTTGAGAGATCTCATGAATTTGACCTAATTCTGTTGTGGACACGTGATGATTTTCTTCCACTGTAAGTAACACATTCAAACTAGTTTCTTCATCTGTTGCTGTTAATGGACGTCCCCTTCTAGGTAAATCCTTCACCTGACGAAAGACTTCAAACTTTTGAATTGTTCGGCATACCGTACTTTTACTAATGTGACGATCCGGATAAACAGTATTAAACAAAATACGAACCTCTTCAAAAGAACGTTGATGTGTGCGATGGGCTGCTACGCGTGCGCGGACCTATAGTACCTTAAAGATCAAGCTATATCCGGAGACCATGGTGGCCGAAATGCTACGCTCCGAAGAGGGATGGAGAGTAATACACAGTATGATCGTTGACATTATGAAAAGGAAGGAGGTGGAGGAAAGAGAGAGGCAGGCTGGTACGGACATTGGAATGAGATGGCAACAGACAGACCCGACCTGTCTGAACTAACTACGCCTAGAGGACAGATGTAGTGGACCTGTACCCATGCCAACCACATGTATCTGATGGTATGTCTTTGAGATGGTTCCGGCTGCATGGTGGTTTTCCGCTGCGAGGGTGGTTTTAGCGAGGTATACCGGTCTTGCACCAATCAACCGGGACTCCCGCACTACTGTAGGTGATTGATCCAAGCCTACAGTGGCCATAAAGGCTTTCCACCCACCAAAAAAAAAAAAAAAAAAAAAAAAAGAACGTTGACGATCACCGTACCCACGCATCATTAATATCTCTATTCGTTCTGATTCAGTAAGTTTTTCTGCCATTTTCAAATGTGTCAATGTTTAAAATAAGTAAATTTATAGCGATGCAAAAGTTAAAACGGTTTTAAAATTGTCAAATGTGACGGCAAAAAGAATGCAAACACTAAACAACAACTTTTTTCAAAGGTACCTTGATTTTTCTGTATTAGGACACTTTTTTAATTTTTTAACTGTTTTCTTGTGAATAAAAATAAACATCTTAATACTTCCTGAACGTAGTTTTTTATTTTGCATTCAAAAGTGTTAAAAAAATCTGGGCGTTCTATTTAAAAAAAAAAGTTGGACGTATTACCGATTAAACCGGAAGTGAAAAAAAATATTAACTGTGTTGCATAAAATGCATTTATATTAACTATACCCCCATACCAAATTTCAGAAATCATAATTTTCAAATAACAAAGTTATTCGACCGTTCCGGGACTTTTTACTAACCCTGTATATATTCCGGCTTCTGATATGCACATGCAGTCGCGTGTCGCATACTTTTTGAAATCAAACCGGGTGCTGCGATTTTTAGCCGCTCTGGAACCGCGCACAACGCAAAAATCGCTTTGGAATCGCGTGCGATAAGAAAATCGCTCCGCACCCGCGTCGCATCCGACATATGTGCGCTGCCTCTTAAGACATATTATTATCGCACAAGACATCGACGTTTTTCGCCCATAACTAGTTAAACGAATAAGAATCTTACCTTTCGACGTACTCATTACTGTGCGGATCGCATTCTTTCAACAGCTTGGTGAATTCGTCATCCAATCTCTCCATAGACGTGAGAACGCACCCTCTGATTTTGTACATCGGCCCATCGAAACATTCTTGATCTTCTAGCACGGAATCCGAGATGAAAATGTTCAAATGTTGCAGCAATATATCCAACATTTCGGTCATGCGCTCCAATAACCTTAAACGGAGAGAAAAAAAAAAATATAAAACAATTGAGTTTATCGGCATTTATTTTATTTACTTGTTCCAATATTCGGGTTTCATTGCGTCGGAAACTTTCGGATTATAATCAAAGATGGCGGAGACGATGGCGAATTTAATTTTGATCGCAATAGCAGGGCCGAGGTTGTGCTGTTCGGTTATGATCACCAATTCGTGGAGAAGTTCGATTTGTTCGCGCCTATCCGTACGTTTCTTTCCCCTAGCGGCCATGATTTCACTCAATTTCTTCACAACTAGATTTAAGTCGATTTCAGCGTCTTTAGCGAACATTTTCGGCTTTTCCTATAATAATAGATGTATACATAAATTTCAAATCGAATATATAAATATCAAATCTAATATTTACACTTGGGATCGCAACACCTCCTTTCACAGTTTCCCATTCGCCTTCACCATCCTCTTCATCCTCTTTTCTCGCTTTCTTTCGATCTTTTTCTTGACGCTCCTTCCTGCGTTCGTCCTTCTTGCGCTCCTTCTCTTCATCGTCTTCGACAACAGGTCCGGTTTTCTTTAAGAATCGTTCACGCACCGAAGTGATCTTGTCGTCAAAATCTGAACTGTCGGTGCTCGTGTCAGAATCCGAAGGCCAGTCGTCCGAATCGGAAGACTCGTTTCCATCATCCGACGGGGGAATGCCTTTCTTTTCAGGGAGTTTCGATGGGGCTTTGACCGATTCCTCATCTGATTCAACTTCGACTTCTATTAGAAGAAAAAATGATCTCATTTGTATTTTATGCGTTAAAATAATCGACAAAGATAAAGAATGAACGAGTTTTATGACAGAGATAGAGTCCGTTGCAATAGAGAATACAGTGGATTCCCCTTAATCGGGACACAAATGGGGAAAGTATTTCCTACCAATAATCCGGAGGTCCCAATAAATCGGAGATCATGAATAGACCCAAAGAAAAACATCTCAATGTGCATTGACTGGTTTACTTACAAACATATACATTTAATATTGTGGTGTTCAGTAGATACATAATAAACAATAAATAAAAATAGTAAATAGAATATATATGAAACAAAATCCGAATTACGGGGCTATGTATGTATGTATATTGGTAGATATAATATACATATTATACAAAGCATGTACTGCTACGAAACTTGTAGATATTTTTTATAATTTTATTGAATTGAATTAAATTTCCAGTAATTGGGTTTTGGAACCTTTGGTGTAACAATTACTATCACACTGACAAAAGTCAATGCTAGGTTTTTCCACTATCACCAAACAACAATGCACAATCTCTCGACGCGCGTTTTGCTAACCAAGTTAGCATCATCAGGAGATGATTAATAGTAAAGTAAAATTATTAAAACTACGATAATATATACAACAACATTCCTGTACAGGCGCATTTTTAACGGGGAGGGGATGCCAGCCAACCCTCCGTTAAAAATTCGTCGGTTCCAAGAGTTACTCTAATTACCGATGTCGTAAAAGTATACGATCTTGAGAAAGGTCGGTAGAATGACTATATAAGGAAACATCTGTGCAAACAAGTGTTATACTAGGCACTTACCCGTATAGTAATCTATACAATACACTTTCTGGAGTTGGCCCATTGTCGGCATTCATATTGACTTTGCGTTTGGCGATTTCTACACTTTCATACGCATCTAATTTATAACTCTTGTTTACATTCTTTAGTAATTTCAAATTTTCTAGGCTAATTCTATGATTGTTGTTGAAAGCGTGGTGGGCAACGCTTGATTTTTCTAAACGTCCATACTTTAAATGTGCCATGTGTTCTTTAAATCTCGTTAAAATTGATCGTTTTGTTTGCCCAACATATTCTCTCTTGGAACCGACGAATTTTTAACGGAGGGTTGGCTGGTATCCCCTCCCCGTTAAAAATGCGCCTGTACAGGAATGTTGTTGTATATATTATCGTAGTTTTAATAATTTTACTTTACTATTAATCATCTCCTGATGATGCTAACTTGGTTAGCGAAACGCGCGTCGAGAGATTGTGCATTGTTGTTTGGTGATAGTGGAAAAACCTAGCATTGACTTTTGTCAGTGTGATAGTTGAATTAAATTTATTTAACACTGTTTTATTAACATTACATACCGGCAGCGTCCTCTATTCAATATAATTTACTCCACAGATATGCTACGCCTCTATTGTAAGATGCCACTATAACACACAAGTGCATGAAATCTACCCATTATCTTTAGTCACCCTTGGGACGTAGTAGGAGTGCTGTCGTATCAGTAAGCCTCCGATTATTACCTTAATAGTCTTTATCTTTTTACTGAAACTGTACTAGTTATTCGTTTGTGATGTTCTTATATTATAGTGAATAAATAAGACATTTTTTCAAATAAATTTGTTTATTTCGAGTTAAATAAAAGTGATGAACAAATAAATGAATCTTATAATGATTCTCTCAGGGTAAGTAAGTTCTTTACTATTTAAGTTGTACAAAAATAAGATTTCTTGAATCTTAATCCAAACTAATAACTCAATATATCTCATTTAACCCTTCATTAGTCGCGCATAGGCCCAGCGGACCTATACCTGTGCATTTCTTATATGTCGCAAGCAGACGCGCCTAATGGAGGGTTAAATATCAAAATAGAATTCAAATCCCCCGCTAAATTCCCGTAATAAAATCAAATATTTTATTATAATGCCAACACAAAAACGTCTCGCTAAAAAGTAAAAATTCACAACTCGAAGATATTAAGCCGCATTACAGGAATTGATGGAAAATTTCAAACTAAGATTTGCAGATTTAAACAATTTTAAATCTTGTATCAATTTTCTTGGAAATCCATTTGAAATTGACATAATTAGTGACGACTTCACACTGCCCAAGTATTTACTCCCTGATAAACCAGCTGGCGAGATGGAATTAATAGAAATCCAGGAGGACCTGGCATTGGAGATGTACCATAAATCATTACAATCCCCAATAGAATTTTGGAAATTGGTTTCTTAAGAATGCAGCATGTAAATTGGTTTCGATATTTGGTACAACATATTGCTGCGAATCACTTTACTCAACAATGAAATTTATTAAATCGAAGCAGCATTTGTCTGATCTTATTCGTACGGCATCAACAACTTATATATATATATATAATCAGTAACCTTAATTACCCTATGGGTGTAAAGGTAAATTCTATACACAAACACTTTTATTTCTTATTATAGATAAACGCTGCCCATTCTTTCTTGTTTTTTTGCCATTCTTCTTGCTTCATTCCAGGATATTCCTCTTTTTCTCAAACTTTCTTCCACTGTACTATCCCATGTTTTTCTTGGCCTGCCTCTCTTTCGATTGTATCTTGATCTTGCCAGCCATACTCTTTTCGTCAGTCTTTCCTCTTCCATACGTATCATGTGTCCAAACCATTTCAATTTCTGTATCTCTATGCTTTCTAAAATCGGCTCTATTCCTAATTCTTCTCTTATCTTCTCATTCCTTATTCTATCACTTCGGGTGACCCCTTTAACCGCTCTTAAATACCTCATCTCCAACGCTTGTATTTTACTCTTAGTTTGATTATTCAAGATCCAACTCTCACAGCCGTACGTCAACATAGGTTTAAATATTGTGTTAAACACCGTTATTTTTGTTTTCTTTGAAATCTCCTTCTTCCTTATAAAAGCGTTGTTCATTGCGTAATATAATTTTATCCCATTTTCAATTCTGTTGTTAATTTCTGCTTCCTCTTTACCTTCTTGATGTATATTTATTCCCAGATATTTAAATATTTCTACTTGTTCTATAATCTTTCCATCTATATGAATTATGATCTTCCCATCGTATTTCCCTATTGACATAACTTTAGCCTTCTCTATATTTATCCTCATATGTATTTCGCTTTTTCAGAGCTGTTTCCCAAATATTTAAATTTGTTTGCAGATCCTTTATATTCCCCGCGTACACCACCAAATCGTTGGCAAAGGCACTTTCCGCGATTTCAACTATCCTCATGTCTTTATACCCTATCTGTAATTTCTTTGTTTTCTTTTTAATCTCTTTCAAGATGTCATCAAGGACTATACTAAAGAGTGTAGGACTAAGTACTCCCCCTTGTCGCAATCCTTCCTTAGTTAAAAATTCTTCCGACTGCATTGCACCCACTCTGACGTAATTTCTGGTTTTATGATATATACTAGCAATTGCGTTTTTTAATTTGCTATTTATTGCTCTTTTATCAAGGCTTTTCCATATCAGATCCCTTGGTATACAGTCAAAAGCCTTCTCTATGTCTATAAAAGCCACATATATGTTATCATAACTTGTATTTTTCTCTAGCAGTTGTTTCAATATGAATATATTATCCTGTACTCCGCTACCTTTCCTGAAACCGCACTGTGCCTCTTCTAGTTGTACTTCAGTTGTTACTTTCAATCTTTTATCAAGAATCCTCTCGTATACCTTTAGCATAGTACTCAGTAGGGTAATTCCACGATAACTTTTACACTCTTTGTTGTCTCCTTTTTTTATACAAGGGTAGCAGTATTCCCACTTCCCAGTCCTCTGGTATTTTTTGCTCCTTCCATATATTATTATATAGTATCTTGATAACTTCTATTCCAGTTTGTCCAATATTTTTCAGCATTTCAGTTGTAATTCCATCATTTCCAGCTGCTTTTCCTCGTTTTAATATCTTTATCATTTCTAATAATTCTTCTGTCGTTATTTCATCGTCCTCTGCGGTCTCGTTGTTTTCTGTGTAAATCTCATTTTCCTCCTGTATATTTACCGAGTCTGTTATTTCCATGTTGAGTAAATCTTCAAAATATTCTTTCCATCGCTTCATTATGTTTTCTTCCTCTTTCAATATTCTTCCTTCCTTTGATTTTACATAGACACTTCTATTTTGCTTGCCTTTTCTTATGCTTTTTAACACTCCATAAAATAACTTTTGATTTCCTTTACTATCTCTTTCTATAGCTTCCCCAAAATCTTGCCACGATTTTTGTTTTGCTGCGTTTACTAATTCTTTGACTTTTATTCTTTGCTCTTTATATCTCCCATATGTTTCGCTAGTTTTGTTACTCAAATATATCTTCCATTTTTGTTTTTTAACTTTTATTTCTTCCTTTATTTCGTTCGTCCACCTACACGCACCAACAACTTATGAACCAGATTTTCAACGATTCGCAGCCAAAATACAAACACATACACCAATTGCATCTACCAGTAAAGAATAAAACAAATTTCTATAAGTACTTATATTTATTGTATCTGTATCAATGTATTTCTTAAAATAAGTTTATATATGAAAATAAAGACCGTGAAATTTAAATACTACATAATTAAGACGTTTATTTCTTTACGGCTCTCAAAATTCTGAGTTAAAGATTTTTGGCTCTTGGCAGGATAAAGTCTGGCCACCCCTGCTATAGATCATACAATACTTTTACGGAAACTTGAGCACTATGGAATAAGAGGTATTACTTTAGCTTAGTTTTCCTCCTACCTAACTAATCGTCAACAAAAAGTGCATGTTAGAATTAAAAATAAAACTGCTCTTTCAGATAACAAGGTTATAACAAAAGGCGTACCACAAAGTAACATACTAGGCCCTTTACTATTTATTGTCTACTTCAATGATATTTATAATAATGGAATTCTGAGTACATTCCTCAGTTATTTGGAAATACATTATTTGGAGGTAGGGCGATTTTAATTTAGCATAAGCTAAATTAGAATAAGCAAAAAATTAAAAAAAAAAAATTTTTCATCATACCAGTAAAAGCAATACAAGGCGAATAGCAGGCTTGTGTCTCTAGGAAGCGTACATCTGAACTTTTGATTTACTAACGCGATAGTGATGAAAGTAAGTTTGCACTCGAAGCAACGCTGATGACGCCTGGTTGGCAGTAACTCAAGTCTGTTTCTAGTGCTATTCCCCTTTCATTGCTGTTAGTGACTCCATGAGCCCCGCCGTGGTGGCATTTTTCGGTTCTATATTACGATACTATAAATCTACACGCTCTTAAAAAATGATTCACTCGGGAAGCTTTGGCTTTAGGTGTCGTTGCAGAGGTATATAGCGCCGATCTTCTCTGTTACTCAAACTAGCAGGCTTATTTTTTCCGTAGCTGTACTATCTACGACGCTTACTTAAGGAATCCCTCACTTAGGGAAATAATTTCTACTCATTTAGAAATGAAATTCACACTTAATGCAAGTGTGCGATCCTACATAGAATTTCGACACTCACAAAATTTAAATAAAACCTACTTAGAAGGTAATACAAAACACCAAATATTAAAATTAATTCACGTTTCAGTTAGATGGTTTAACTACTTAGATAATAACAAAAAATAACTTACTTTTATCTTCTTCTTCATCATCGTCCGGCATGTCGGGATTTTCTCTGAATTTAGATAAATCCTCATCAAAATCCTTGAGATATTTCCTCAATTTCTGCCTCATTGATGATAATGACTTGCTGAAATGCATCAACAGCAAACATGTACTTGGAACAGAATTAACCTGAATAATAAATACCTGTTATTTTTACTCATATTCTTCCTCCCTTTCCGATCCTCCCACATTTCCGTTATGAAATCTTCCATTTCTATCAAGCATCGGATGTAGAATCTGGGCGTCTGACCGTTTTCCTCCTTGGCAATGACAGGCTGAGCTTTCACAAATGCTTTTTGCAACTCCTCGAAACCTGATTTATGAAAAGAGTTCTGTAATATAACGTTGCAAAATATGATGCAATTCACTTACTACTTAACATGCAGCTCATGTCCTTAATCTTCTTATAATTCCTTATTTGTTTTATTATATTCGTAAGTTCCTCATACCGTTTCTCTTTCATGGAACGCACGACACGTTTCACTTCTTCCTCGTCATCACTGAACTGTAATAATAAAACATAATGTAATAATTTTAAAGAATTTACCAAGCAATTATTTACCGTGTACGTTGGGATTGGCGCACGTTGAATTTGCTCCTCCTCAGAGGAGCTCTCTGAATCGGAATCAGATCCGGCGAAGAAGCGACTCATTTTTGTTTATCACACCCTCAAACGATTAACAAAACTGAAAATATTTACTCACTTATTATAGTTGAAATAATAAAATAAACCGACAATGGGAAAATCAATATCAAGTTATGACATGTTCCAACATTTTGGAGCACTACGTCGCTAACATTGGCGAAATAATAAAATGGTACTTATTGAGAAACGTGATTATAAAACTTCAACGCATATTTTGCTTATTTACCTTCTATTATTATGATTAAATAGGAAGCAGTTGTTAAAATGTTATAATTATAACCTATACACTGCAATATGTACCAAAGTGGTGCAATCTCTCAAGAGAACTTAGCAGCACACGGTTACCGTTAAGTTGACAGGTGACAGTATTTTTTGTCAAATTTAAATATTCCTATTAATTTTAAAAATTTATTTATAAAATATATTCAAAGCTTTTTATAATATACTTTGCAAGGAACTTTCATACTTTGACTTTCATATTGCGTTTGTGTACTAGTTTACAAAAGTAAAGCAACCTGTTAAATATAAACAAGATTACAACTGAAAAAGATTTCTATAGTTATCTCATGATTTGACTTGCTTAGTCCTTCAAATATTACTTGTTTATTTAGCTACAATTACATAGAGGTCGCTTATAAATCAAAAGTTCAACGTTCCACGATTCTTCTTACTATCTCAAATCCATTACAGTTAAATATATCTTTCTTAGTTATACATTTTCTGAGTTAAATATGTTACTATTTTAATATTATAATTTATAATATATTAGTATTAACAATTTACAGAATGTTACATTGTACAAAGGTAAACCTGGACACAGTATACGACGATCGTCGTATAAATACCTTACATATCGTCCGTCCAAGTTGCCTATTTGTGCCATGTAGGTACATCAAAACGATCTTATTAATTTCACACAGATGTGTAAAATTGTTCTTTCTCTATTGAAATATCTCTTGTATATACATACATTTATTTATTCCGTTTTGCAAATTGATTTCCTAATATGAAACTACGTATTTATTGTATTAACAAGAACGAAAATTTTGTGTGACAGTTCTTTTGGTTCTTATGATGGCCATGCAACATACATCATAACAATAATAATTAGTACCTACAACGTGTTCTTATATTCTTGATTTGTTGTGAAATAAAACGTAGTGAATTTACAATGCTGAATAACGCAGATAATGTTAGTGAAGTGAAACTTGAATGTTCTGTTGAACAACCAATTATATACCCAAAACATCGATCAGCTGAGGCTGAACGATATAGGATAAAACGTAGGAATTTATCAGTCGAAGGGAAGAAAACCGTTTTAAATATATACAATAGATTGAAAGAAAAAAGTAAATTCGATACTGAAGTAGCAATTCTAATGGAAGTGGAATCGTTAACGCAAGTTCCTTGGACTACAATCAGAGGTATCGTTCAATTTGGAATACGAGAACGAAAAACAACGCTGGTAAAAGATGCTTATCGATTTCAGGAAAACGATGCAGATACTATTCGTCTTAAGGTAATTTTTTAAAAAAGATTAGAGTTCCGTATGTTGACCACTGATTGGGTGATTTATATCCACATTAGTGCAAAGACCATTCTTGCTAAGTTCAAAATGCTTGTTTTCTTTTTTTTTTCACAGAAGAAAGTATTAAAAAATCTGTTTGAAAAGTGCTATTGCTAGGTTGTGACGTGCAACCACCATTGAACTGTATCAAAGGAAACTGGAATTGACTGGAATGGTGTCCTACTCACGAAAATGTGAAGCAGATATCCAGATAAGCAACCATGATTACAGACGTATATCTATTTTTTTCTAATATACTACGATATACTTTCATGAAAATAAATGTTAAAAAAGCCTTCAAATTGACATAAATCTACAGTCACAATCTAAACACATATCAAACATCAGATAAAGTGAAATAGATATACGTTACGTTTACTATCTTTGTTGGCTTCAATCCCTGAATATATTATGTCAGACGCCATTCCAATAGGATACAGTTCAATAGCAACCACTGCTTTGTTAAACTTTATTACTTTAACTACAAAATGTCAGATGTCCGAATCACAATAATGTAATGAATCAGTTTAGCAAAAAACTTCCATAATTGCAATCATAATTATATCAATACCTTTATTTACAAAGTAATTGTCTGGCTATAATTACAAAATAATTTAGTTACCACATAATTGAATAGGTTCAATATTGCAATTGTAATTGAATTTTAATGTAATTGGTTACCATGGTAATTAGTTGTTTTGTATTTAGTTATGTAATTCAATTAACCTGTAGTTAATAATTATTCAACGACATTTTGGACTCATTGTCTGCAAAACATAATCTCTCCGTTAATGTGTGTGTATACAGGCTGTCCAAGATAAGGGCCTACGCCTGGGGATTTCGTAAACGATAAGACATAGAAAGGTGGTTAAATTAGAGAAAAGTTGCGCAACAAAATGCTGTTCAGAAATCAAAAATATGTTTAATAGTTTCTGTGGTATTAACGGAAAATAACTTTTTAAGACAACTTTTTATTCTTTATCGCAGTATTACAAAAAATACGATATCACGTTTTGTACTTTTGGGACCATCTTCAACTTCATTTTTCTAAATATGCATCAGAAGCCAAAAAGACATCCTTAGGTAGAGCTGATGTGTCTCTTTTCTCTGATATTAGGTTAATGACAGTCGCTTTAAAAAATAACAGGGCGACAAGTTGTTCTCTCACGGTAGGCTGTGACAAAAAGTGATAAGGCAGCAATAATCGTCTGTTTAAGTTTGATTTATTATTATAATAAGTTTATTTTGTACACACCAAGTAGTTATAAGTAAAACACCGTTTGTGTTACGGGAACCCAAGAAGAAAAACTAACAGATAAATAAAGTTCAATTAATTAATAGATCACCGGTACAGTGCCATTATGCTCGTTGGTCGTTAGTTTTACCAAATTACGCATTGAACTTGCAGTAATGAATCACAAAGGATGACAGTTTGTTTATTAATATTCAGTTGTTTCGCTGTCATTAGCCACAACCTACTGTGAGAAAACAAGTTTTTCATTTATAACTCTATTTTTAAAACAAAAAGGAAAGAGAAACGTCTGCCTAAGAATGCATTTTTGGCGTTTGATGCATATTTTTGAAAAAATAAGTTGAAGATGTTCTCAAATTTACGCAACGTGATATCGTTTTTTATATATAATAACACGTTATAAAGAATAAACAGTTGCTCTAATAAGGTATTTTCCATTTTTCGTTATCTCTCAAAGTAACCGCACTAGACAAGAATTAAGAAGTTTCATATTTTCATAGCAGATATTTATAGATTTTCTTGCCCAAACAGTTGCGCAACTTTTCTTTAATTCAATCATTCTTTTATCTCTTACCGTTTACGAAATCCCCATACATGTGGGGCCCTTATCTTGGACACTATGTATGAATCGCCAAATCAGGTGGTCTAAACAGGACGGTTGATTTTTCATTGTGCGCTTAATATTTCTGTGAGTATTAAAGTATTTACAAAGGGAGAGCTATATAAACCTGTACTTTGTATTGACGAACTATTATTGATCGCAAAACATCAGCTACTGAATTGAAAATGGGATACACACTGGAAAGATAGTAATTCATCGTATATAACCCAGTATGCTTACATATATCCAAACATCAATTGTAAATCTTCGTATACTCATTCCAACGTATCTATCGTCCGAATTTAAACCCGTATATAGGGTTTAAATTCGGACACTGCCAATTTCCTTTTCACTTGGCCAGAATGAAAATGAAATTGGAAAAAATACAGGCTGTTCAATTGAAACAAATAAAACTAAACTGGAATTTGTGTCACACGTCTTTTGTTTTTCAAGGTACAGGATTATGTCTTAGATAAATCTCTCGACTTTGGTTATGTCATCGTCTAAAGCGCAGTGATTATCAAAACTACTCGCTATTTGGACAGGTGCGTGTTCGGCTGGCATTGGTTTCTACAGGTAGGAGATTTATTGGAGTACCTACATATAAAATACCTGCCAATAATAATAATAATAATACTAGATAATTATACAAACCGAAGCTGTTTCACAAAAAAAAAAGAGAAAGAAAGTAATTACAAATACATCAATTGTCTAAGAATGAAACAAATGAAATGAGAAAGAAAGGCAAACTACAATACAAGAAAATTATTCTGTAAGCTAAACCCAAATACAAGAAACCACCGCCAAATACATGTGCGTTAAGTAAAATATTGGTGCGAGTTCTGAAAATGGAAAACGTAGCACAAGATCTACCATTAAGACGGGACACACTAAAGTTGAGTTGGCTAAGTAGGGTTGGGTTAAGCCGGTTTTCCACCAAACGGACTAGTCGAGTTTATGTTTTGTTCGTGTTTTTTAGAACTTGGAAAACAAATACAAAACTGAGACAAATTCAAAACTCCTGTTTCCACCAAGCGAACTACATTTTGTTCTAGTTTTGTTTTTGTTTTCAGTCCATTTCAGTTAGCTGATGGGGAGGTTGTGTTTTTTATTTATATGCAACAAATTAAAATGCCTAGAGATAACGACTTTCTTATTCTTTCTTTTGGATGGTTTATATTGCGGTCATTAGAGGAAAGGTAAGTTTATAAATACCTGTGTTCAATAATTTAATAATAAAAAAAAGTATTACTGCTATTGATTATTTATAATTTTAGGAAAAAAAAGCGACGGCAGCACAGATATGAAATACTTAACAATACTGACAATACTTACTTAGGTTATATCAGGTTATGTCAACGACAAACGAAAAAGAAATGAAAAAAAAACACAACTAACAACAACAACTGTTTCCACTAGACAAACATGAGTTCGTAAACTTGTCGAAACCTTTTGATGTTACCGATTTCGTTCGGGACACCAAAAACAAAACAGCAACAGTCGCCTAAAACTAGAGTTCCGAAAAAGTTTGTAAAAAGTTGCGGTTTTGTTTTTTT
Source organism: Cetonia aurata (assembly GCA_949128085.1). Taxonomy (NCBI): domain Eukaryota; kingdom Metazoa; phylum Arthropoda; class Insecta; order Coleoptera; family Scarabaeidae; genus Cetonia; species Cetonia aurata. The sequence goes on along the minus strand of OX421889.1, from coordinate 23,824,209 downwards.
CGACACGTGTTTTTGTTTTGTTTCTGTTTTGTCCGTTTGGTGGAAAACCGCCTTTAGATTGCAAAGAAATTTGGCGCTAGCATCATTTCTGCGTTGCGATAAAGAAAAGAAGTTATGTCTTTCCAGCAGACTACAATAATCGGTTCAACGAATAGGATATATACCATCATCTCTAAAGGAAAGATACTTTAAAAATCTTTTTTTAACGTTCAATAATAAGCTGTTGGTGCAAGTAATGTGGATGCCAAACAACGGATGCGTATTCCAATCTGGATCTAACTAGCGCGAAATACAAAACTTTTAAAGCCAATGGATTGGTAAAATCTCTGCAAGAACGGATGAGAAAACCCAGCATTTTGGAAGCACAAGCAGAAACATTAAAAAGGTGGGGGGAAAATGTTAAGTGCGCATCAAAGAGTACTCCTAGATCGTTGAACTGTGACATCCTAGAGTGTGGTAGTGAAATGCAGTATAATATTATAAAAAAGTGGATTAGCACATCTTGTGCATAGCACATTTTGCATTTATAATATGGCAAAGCGGTTCTAGTATGATATCGGCGGATTTTTTTTATATTACTAATGGGAATCTCATCATACCCAGCACTATGTTTATTCCTAATACCCGCAATCACTGCTTTTAATTCATTTAAGGTAACCTTCTGAAATATTTGCATGGACTTAAAATTGTGAGATATATTGCAAACATACTCTTGTTTTTTTGTACTATGTCGCGCTAAAGCATTGGATGCTGATTCAATGAAGTAATGATTGAGTTCATTTGCTTGTTGTGATAAGTTGGAATTAGATGGGAAAGTAACATTACTATTTTTTCCCAGAATTTCGCGTATTATATTCCAAGATGTTTTGGATTTATTATCAGAATCTTCTATTTTACTTTTCCATAATTTGCTTTTTTCGGACTGTAACATTTGATGATAATTTTTCCTAGCTTCTGAGAAGTTATGTTTTAATTCTGGGTATCTCGATACTAGCATTTGAAGAAGGCTGACCCTTTTTTTAGCAGACTCGACTTCCGTAGAATGTAGTTTTTGTCTATGAGTTTCTTTCTTAATTACTTTCAAAGGGAAGTTTTTACAAAAGTGCAACAAAAATGTATCTAAAAACGCATTATATTTGTCATTAACATCATCTAAGGTGTAAACCTCCATAAAAGATTCTGTATTTAAGTCAGCACAAAAATTGTTAATGTACTCATTTATAAAAATCCGAACCTGGACTTTGGGTACAGTACTGTTACTCTGCACTTCAATACTTACGTGCTGAGCTGTATGGTCCGAAAAAACTGTGTGGACTACCCTGGAGTAAATTTTGTCTTTTTGATTTGTAATAAAGTTATCTAGACATGATTGACATGTTGTACTTATTCTGGTGTAACTATTAATTAAAAAATTTAAGTTGTAAGTTTTCAATAAATTCAATAATTTTAAGCTTTTGCTATTCTGTTGAAGAAAATCTACGTTAAAATCGCCAGCCATAATAAATGTGCGATCACTGTTTGATATACACTCAAAAGAATTGTCAATTCTTTGTATAAAGTCATCTAAGTCCGTTGAAGGAGATCTATAAACACAAAACACATTTATGGCTTTATTACTCACAAATAATTCCGCGCCGGCACACTCGAAGACGAAAGTTTCACAAAATTGATTAAGCACTGGCAAAGGATTAGCTTTCATATCCTCCATGCAGTAAATTGCTACACCTCCATGCGCTGCCTGTGCTCTACAATAGGAAGACACCAATTTATACCCAGGAAAGTTTATGAATCGGATTTGCTCATAGCTTTGCCAATGTTCAGAGATGCAAAGGACATGGCAATAGTTTAAATCTTCATTTAATGTTATAAATTCATTTATACAAGTTGTTATGCATTGCACATTGCAGTGAAGTATATTTAGTGTGTTATTTCTTACGTTGAATTTTGATTTCGGAATCTCTCCACTAAAAAAGAATATTTTTGTATTTCAATGTTTTTTTGGCCAAATTGATGGTTTAGTGAGTTAGTTTTCATACGAACTATCTATACCAATTTTAAAAGCTTTTGCCGACGTTGACTTTATTTTTAATTCTTCTATTTCGACATTACCATCGTTGCAAATATTCTTGACTATGTAATCCTTAATTGATTCAGTAGCACAAGATAAGTTAGATTAGATTAGGATTGGGGCGGCCTATCGACCTATTTCACCGCGACCTTTTCAGATCTATTGTGATCCCCTTTTTCCTAGAGGACGCTCTCTAATTTTGCCCTCTTAATTAGGCCTATCATCTTTGAGAGCGGCTTCTTTATGTAGCTACTAGCTGTGGGGTTCACCTCCCCCATTACTAGAAACCTTGTCCTCGCCAGGCCTTCACATTGACACAGCACATGAACTGGTGTTTCTACCTCCTCTTGACAGTATCTGCAGGTTGCATCATCTGCCAGGCCTATGTTGTACATATGCCTATTCAGTCTACAGTGACCAGTCAGCAGACCTACAATCATTTTGACAGTCTTCCTGTCTTTATTCAGTAAATCTCTCGTAAGTTCAGGCCTTTGCTCCTTTAGGAACTCTTTTGCCTGCCATTGTCCCGGTGATTTTTGCCACCACTCTCTGGACTGTTTGTATATCCATTCATTGATGGATTTTTTAATTTGCGATTTGGTAGTGCCGAAAGAGGGGTCGGAAGATAAGTTAACTCCGCCCATAAAATACGAACGACGTTGTGGTGCGGCTGAAAATGTACATGCATTGTTATCGTCGGATGTTCCAACTATGGTCGGCCGATTCCTTCTTCTCGTGACCGTTTTCCACGAATTATTGTTTAAATTCTCCTTGTTGGTGAAATCCGTATCCTTCGATTGCGCAATTACTTGAGAAAAAGTCATTATTTGATCTGCTTTCTTCTCGTTTTTATCTTCAGATATCATATCGATATTTTGCATCGGAGATTGTTTTAATTTTTCGGGACGGTTCACCGACCTTGCTGTAAGAACATTTGCATTATTTTCATGCATTTTTGCTTCTTTTTGTTGTTGATCGCTTTTTGGGTGTACCTGTCTTGTTTTATCGCCAGAGCTTTTTGTAGGTGCCTCTTTGTTTAGCTGTAATTTTAATTCATTCACTTCCTTTAAAATTTTCTTGTTTTCGGCCGTTAGTTTCTCAATTTCGTTTTTTAAAGAGGAAATAATAATATTTGATATTTCCCTCACAGCGGCATTTATTTTGTTATTTATAAATTCTTCTAGTTTGTATCCAGGTTCCGCTCGATTTACCGGTTCTCTATTTTTGACGGCTATTTTTCTTTCGCAAACCATGCAGGTCCAATTTTTGATTGTTCCGTTTTCTTTAAGTTGTGTGTATTCTGCTTCGGAAACACTAACACAATGTATATGATAATTATTATTGCATTTATCCTTGCAAGAAATATAGTCGTCGTTACGACTAATATTTTTGGCACACGATGCGCACAGTATCGCCATCGCACACGAATTTAACAATTGAAACAAGTCGTTAATAAAGATGGTGAAGAGTAGGGGGCCTAAATTTGATCCTTGCGGCACGCCGTAGTAACGGAAAAAGGAGGAGATGCAAAACCATTGTGACTAGCATTTCTGGTCGACCTTACAGGCCATTTGAATGATTTAAATTTGAAACTTCAAAAACAAGGACAGTTAGTAAATGATCTGTACAGCCGTTTGAAAGCGTTTCAAAACAAAATCCGCTTGTGGGAGGCACAGACGCTGTCTGGTAACAGTTACCATTTCACCACGCTCTCTGCGTATGAGAATACTGCTTATGCTCAATATGCTGAAGAACTTCTGTCGGAGCAATTTTCGAACAGATTTAGCGATTTTAAAAACATGGAAGACAGTTTCAATTTATTTGCTACTCCAACAAAAAGTAATGTACAGAATGCTCCAATACACTTGCAAATTGATTTGATCGAGCTTCAAGAAAACTCACTCCTAAAATCTAAATTTGAAGACGTGGAGTTGTGCGATTTCTACAAAAAATACCTCGAAGAAGACCATTTTCCGGAGCTTAGAAAATTCGCAAGAACATTGATTTGTGCGTTTGGCAATACTTATAAATGGGATGAAAGTTAATAAATCAAAATATTGTACAAGGCTGACTGACGAAAATTTGGAAAATTCTTTAGGTCTTTGTATCAGTGGAATTCATCCAAACATCGATGGATTAGTTTCCCAAATTCAAGCTCCAGTGTTCGTTGTCGCTATTTAACTTTCGTAGTTTGTAATAATTCCAAATTTCACGATTTAATTATAATGTACCTACTGCTCCACTTAATTAGGGGTCACTACTTTGGGTAGCCTATGTTTCTTACAGAATGGATTTATGGCCGTACATATGCAAAAATAAGAAACAAGAACTCTTTATTTATTAAATGAATATAACAATGTAGGAACACCATGCCTGGTTGTATTGAAGTTATACAAAATTTGAAATAACTGTCAAAAGAAAGTGTATTTTTTAAGTTTAGTGGCGCACAAAGGCACATTAATTCCATTTTTAACCTCCATTTAATAATGTGTATGCCCTCCCCTAGCCACAATTGTCTCTTGGCATCTGCGTGGCATGGATCGCACAAGTCGGCGGATGAGATCTTGGGGGATGTTTTCCCATTCTTTGAGAAACACCTGGTCCAGCTCTTGGAGAGTCTCTGGTGCATTGGCACGGTGCCTAATGCGTCTATCCAGCATATCCCACAAGTGTGCGATAGGATCGAGGTCTGGGCTCATCGCAGGCCATTCTATTACATAATAATAATAATAATAGCATATTTATTGAGAAATAAGCAAGAACACACTGAAACTTACATCATATTGTATAACTTAACTTAATCAAAATACAGAGTCTCACTTATAATCTCAAAAGGTTTAAGATCAGCTGCTATAAAGCAGCTGCTCTTCCTCTTAAACCAAAAATAAACTAAATTACAGCAGTGAAATTAACAAAAATAATATAAGATAAATTTTATGTATTAAAACAAACAATAAAACAAAATATTTACAATGTAAAGATAATTTGAAGATAATTTAATTTAATTTAATTTAAGCTGCAGCAAAGAAACTGATGAAAAGAAAAGACAAAAACAAAAATAAAGACAAAAACAAAAATCTCGGCACCCTCCACAAAAAAGAAAGAACGACAGTCGGCAATCAGATGCCACTCAGGTATTTACCCCGCAATCTACGGATGAAAAGTGGCGGAGGAAGCGAACGCAGATCAACCGGCAAGGAGTTGTAACTTTTCACAGCATTGCAAGAAAAGGAACGCCTGAATGATTGCAGGCGATATATGGGAGGCGATAGAAGTCCTTTGAAACGAGTATTTAATGTGTGAACATCGGTTCGAAATTTAAGTCTCTTGTAAAGGTAGACAGGCCGTTTATAGTAAATTAAGTTATAGTAAAATATGGTTGAGTGAAATTCTACCCGAGTGGACATATTCAACCATCTCGCCCACTTCAGTGCATGGGAAACATGATCATAGCGCCGAATCCCATAAATAAATCTTAAGCAAGCGTTCTGCACACGCTGTATACGCATTCTATCACAGTAGTCCAGACAGGGATAATATATAGAACTACAAAAGTTGAAATGGGAGAGCACCAGCGCCTCACAAAGCATCTTTCTAAGGATTCTGTCCAGACAGTCTCTACTGCCGTAAAGAATCTTCAGATTACAGAAAGCTCTCCTAATTAGATGGGAAACATGTTCTTTAAACCGCAATCTGTAATCCAAATATAAACCTAGATTACGGGTGCAATCAGCAATAGTTAATGTATTCCCGGAAGTAATAATTTTAATTTTGTCAATAATCGCTAACCTTTGTTTAGTACGACCAAAAACCATAACGGTGGATTTACCAGCGTTAATTAGAAGAGAATGGCGCAAAGATTCTGAGACTATGGACTTAAGATCGGTGTTAATGTTAGAAACCGCCTCCTCAACACTATCAGGTGCAAAAGAATAAATGAGCTGAGTGTCATCAGCGTACATGTGATATTTACAAAACCTAAGACATTGTATAATATTCGAACTATAGATAGTGTACAGAAGTGGTCCCAGTATGCTTCCCTGTGGGACACCAGATTTTATATTAAGAGGGGTTGACAAGGATCCTTTATAGGCCACTTGTTGGGTGCGATTACTCAAATAAGAGTGAAAAAAGTTAATAGTATTTTCTGTAAAGCCGATATGACGTAAAATAGAAAGGAGTATTGTATGATTAAGGGTGTCAAAAGCCTTTGAATAATCGAGAAGAATTAGTACAGTAACTAAATTATTATCTGTAGCATGGAATACCTCATCAGTAACATACGCCAGTGCAGAGGCACAGCTGTACCCAGCTCGAAAACCGGACTGATGGACTGGCAAAACCGGAACCACATCTAAGTAACGACGAATTTGTAAATCAACAATTTTTTCTATTAGTTTAGAAAGAAAAGGTAAAATAGATATGGGTCTGAGATCATTAAAACTAGTAGGTTTGTTAATCTTTGGAAGAGGTGTAATAATACTATTCTTCCAGCTACTAGGATATACACCGTCCAACAAACATGTATTTACAAGATGTGTGATAACAGGCAGTACAAATGGACAGCATAAATTTATCATTTTGAGAGAGATTCTGTCAGCTCCAAGAGCAGTAGACTTTACTGACCGTAGTACAGACTGGATTTCCGTTGCCGTTGTTAATACGAAAGAGAAGCGGTGGTCTGTTAGAACACTATTATTATAAGCGTTAATAAGTTCTGCATCCGCAGCTGAAGAGGAATTAGAACCAACAAAATGCTCATTTATAGCATTGACATCAGATATGTTGTCCGGCAGCACAATATGTTTCTTACGAGTATAAATATTTAAATCATTAACACTCCTCCACAAATCCCCCACGTTACCCCTCTCGGATATGAAACGCAGATAGGCACGTTTCTCCCGCCGAATACTAGCTGTAGTAAAATTTCGCAGTTGTTTATAGTAATTAAATGCAGCTTGGGTTTTTTTCTTTTTGGCTTCCCTATATGCATCGTCTCTGAGTTTAATCATTAGCTTTACAATATCTGTAAGCCAGGGAGCTTTAGGCTTTTTAAAAAAAATAGTTTTATACGGGGCATGTTTATCAAATAACATAGTAATTAAATTATTGAAATTGTTCATCTTTTCATCAATACTCTGCACCTGATATACAAAGTACCACGGAAGAGACTGTAGATCATTATGAAACAAATCAAAATCAAAATCAGAAAAATCTCTAAATGTGTGCAAATGTGGAACATATGAAGGAGTGTCAAAATGAATGTGAGCATAAATTAAGTAATGATCTGAAAAATTCAAATCATATAAAACGCCAGAAGATTCAACATTAGTATTAGAATAAAGTAAAATAAAATCGATAAGTGAGGACGTAGTTGACGTTTCTCTCGTAGGACTATTAATAATTTGTTTTATACCCAAATTATCACACATATTACAAAAAAGATTACAAGATCCACTATCAATTTCCAAGAGATTGATATTAAAGTCACCAAGTACAACAATTTCTTGCACATCCAACATGCTACTAAGAAGCTCTTCAAATTCTTCAATAAATAATAAATGATTGATATTAGGAGATTTATAAATAACACCTACAGCAATATTAAGATTATTAAAATTAAGAGTAATCCATATCTGCTCAAAATTGGCGCTAATTGTGAAATCGCGCAGAATAAACCTTAGGTTACTTTTTATATAAATAGCAACGCCACCACCCCTACGACCATCAGCCCTATCCCTCCTCACAACTGTGTACCCATCCAAAGTGATTACTGCGTCCTCGACCCCAGCCACCAGCCATGTTTCAGATACGGCAATTATATCATAAGATTTGCTCAGGAAATAATCTCTAAACAAATGTAAATTGGCAATAAGAGAGCGTGCATTAACATGGGCAAAGGAAAGCATAGTGCCCCAGCAAATTCATAGGAAAGTACCGAGTTTAAACAAAAATATAGCAACAGCTAAAAACAGGAATAAAACAATAGTAAGCTGCAGCAACAGCAAAAAAGAAGTTGTATGTATTAATTGAAAAAATAAATTGTTTGGTGAAAAGAAAGCAAGAGAAAAATAAGTTTTTAAAAAGCTTCAAGCAAACGCATACACCCTTCTATTTAAGATAAAAATATAAAAATACACTGTTTAATCTTTATAATAAACTTAAAGACAAAATTGCAGATAACGATACAACAAAAAAGCACACAGATCTTATCAAAGAGGCGGTATGAATATTCATTCCAATACGTGTAACAAAGCAAATGCATATCATTTTGCGCAAAAAATGGAAGACTATAAACTGAAATAAATATGACATACGCAAAAAAAGAGCAACATAAAATTAAAATTCCTATCTTATAAGTAATTCCATTATAGGAAAGTGATTTAAGAGTAACTGACAAAATAAAACTCAGATTGCATCAAATCAAAAAGCAAATGCTTATCATTTAGTGCAAAAAATTCAGGTTACAACTATAAATAAATATAACATGCGCAAAAAGAAGAGAAGTAATATTAAGAAATCCTATCACTATTAAGAAATTCCATTATAGAAAAATGATTTAAGATCAGCTGGCAAAGTAAAACTTAGGCTGCATCATATCAAAAAACAAAGCAAATGCATATCATTTTGCGCGAAAAACTCAAGGTTACAAACTATAAATAAATATAACATGCCCAAAAAAGAAAAGAAATAAAATTAAAAAGATCCTATCATTATTTAGAAATTCTATTATAGAAAAATGATTTGAAATCAATTAACAACATAAAACGTAGACTACATCATTGCACAATTAAAACTTGATATTTTTATAATCGGATAGATTCTTTATAACATACTTGTTGCCTTTCAATTTAAAGTGGATGTTGCCGTCATAAATCCAGGTATTCTTAGCACCCACCCTTTTGGACACATCTCTATAAGTGTTGTATCTGCCAGTAGTGAGATCTTCGGAAATGAAAATACCTGACCCCTTCAGTAAACTTTTCTTTGCCATAATACTCTTCCGGACATTATAACTGGTTAGCTTCACCATAATAGCTTGTTTACCATTTTTGGTAGCCCCAACAGGGTGACAACGGTCGACGGTAGCAGGGACAGTATCGAGTTTAAGAGTTTCATTAAATAAACTGAGAATTTTTTCTTCAGCCATACCTTGTTTAACCGCTTCTAACCCAGTAATACGCAAGTTGTTACGCCGTGAATATTGTTCGCTACGTTCTAGTTTATCCGATATAACTTCGATATGTTCTTCGAGCGTACGGATTTTCTTATCGTTGACCTCCAACTTTTTGTCAACCATTTTTTCAACCACTCGTGCAAAATTTTCTGTAAACATCGAAATAAAATCTTCTTCTTTAAATACTTCGATGATAATTGATTTAATAAATTTCCTCTTTTCCGCTTCCGTTCTTGTTTCAGAAGGCATCTTACAACAACACTTAGAGAAACGATAGTGATACAAAATTATACCGGAAACAAACGAACTGTCTAACAGCGTGCAATATTTAAAATCAGACACGGGTGATACGCACGTGCTTACTCTTCAACGCACATCACATCAATGTTGTTCTCCCCTAGAAATTCAGTTGTAATGTTGGCGGTATGAGGGCGAGCATTATCGTGCATAAGAACGAAATTAGGACGCATATCATTCGCAAAAGGCACCACATGATCCTCGAGAATTGTGTTTATGTAGGCTCTGGCATTTAAACACCCAGGGACTATTACAAGATCAGTACGCCCATCTACAGTTATCCCACCCCAACACATGATCGAGCCATCTCCAAAACGACCCACTTTCTGTACCGTGGCGGCATTGTACCGTTCTCCGATACGTCTCCAGACACGAACTCGTCCATCGCATCGAGTCAGGCGAAACCCGGATTCATCTGTGAAGAGAAGGGATCTCCAGTGACGAAGTTGCCAGTTTACGTGGTCTGTGGTAAACTTTAATCGCGTTTGCTTGTGTTCCCTGGTCAGACGCGGTACTTTGACTGGACGCCTTGATCGTAAACCGTTCTCCCTGAGCCTTCTTCTAATGGTTTCGCCGCATACTTCAATCCTATGAGCAGCTCGAAGGTCATTTACCAGATCTCGAGCGGTACATGTGCGTCGACGGGTAGCGCAATTGACTAAATAATGGTCTTATCCAGGAGTTGTTTTCCGCTTCCGGCCTTGTCCAGCTCTCCTCTTGTAAAGACCCGTCTCTTGAAAGCGTTTCCAGGCACGGTGAACGGCAGATTTCGAAGTGTTGAGATCTTCGGCTACAGATCTCACTGACCGTCCTTCTTGTACGAGGGTAACGGCGCGTACGATTTCAATTTCACTTAAATGCCTCATTTAGACTTTATGATGACAGACAAGCCGTTATTTTCAGTTGCTAAAGTGACAATTTTGTCAAAATTGAAAATTTGATTTCAGTTTTCGTGTTTTACACTTTGGTTTTGGTAGTTATGCTGAATTTTGCATATCGCCGAGGTGATAAAACAACTTCTTCCTAAACTCCTCTATTCCCATAATAAATAAAGACCTATACTATTTATTTTTTGCAAAATTTGTGCTAATTCTCAGCTATGTGGAGAATTACGGGTATTTAAACTACTGTCCCTCTAATTAAGTGGAGCAGTGTATTTTTTTCATTTCATTTTCTTATTTTAATAAATTTCATTATAATAACATTGTCGTATTATTTCATGTCTGATATCTATCGCTAAAAATTATGAACACTACTTTAAAACACTACTTTAAAATGCACTACTTTTAAACGCGGCCCGCGAACGTATTTGCACACTAAAGTTTGGCCCACAACATGTCAAAGGTTGCCCATACTCGCTCTACCCCAATAAATCTTTTACCTGAACAAACCGATGTCAGTCGAACGCGCAGTTGTCCAAATGGTGAGTAGTTTTGATAATTACATCGCTTTTGACGGGTGTTCACCTGATTGGAAAGAACACAAAAAATTGTAAGAGATTTGTTTTTAAATTTTTTAAATACTTTGATACTTACCAAAATAATGAGTGCACAATGAAGAATCAAACAGCCTGTATATGGAACTACAGCTTTAAAAACTTATGAATTAGCAGAATGTTTGTGGTCAAATCGTAGGTCTATGAAATGTATGCGGAAAAGGATTTACCGTCAATTAAAAACTTATTACTCAAATTTAACGAAGATGAAATAGATATTAACTGCTCAACAACAGGTTTAAGGGCATTCATGAACCGTATGGAATTTAAACAGATAAGAATCGATATTCAGAGGCACGTCCTTATTGAATCTAAGACACAGCGAGATTGGCGCAATATGTATTTGACAGATTTAAAAAGATATCGTGAAGAAGGCAAGAATATCGTATACTTGGATGAAATGTGGTACGACTCCCATGATACCGAGGAAGGTTTGAGAGATGGCTTTAAAAAAGTAACAACCATGAATAAGCCAAACTTAAAAAAAGAAGGTATAATTATCCTACATGTAGGATCCGATAAAGGATGGATCGAGGATTGTCTACTTTTATCTGTAAAACATACCGGTAGCGATTATGATAAAGTTATGTCGGCGAATGTGTTTGAGTCATGGTTTGAAGAGCAATTACTTCCAAAGCTTCCAAGAAATACTGTGATATTTCTAGATAGTGCTGCTTGTCATTCCAGACGGTTCAATGAAATTTCATATTCATGCGATACTAAAGAAGATATTGTAAAGTTTCTATGTATGAATAACATATTTTTTGAGGAAACTTACACACTTGAGGAACTTAGAGAACTTTTAGCGACCAATGCGAAAGGATATTACGTCGATAAAATGGCGGAAAAGTGCGGACACTCTGTTTTGCGATTGCCGCCGTACCATCTCGCTTTGAATCCGTTCACTTCAATTTGGGATCAACTCAAAACTAGTATACAACGTAATAATCAATCGCCTCGGGTAAATAACAGACTTATTAATTTAATTAAGAAAGAAGTTGGTGAGATCACTTCTGAAGACTGGAAAAAATCTGTGACAAGTGTCATTGCAATTGAAGATTACTATCTGACAATGGACAAACATCATAAAGGCCTACAAACCAGAAAAGACATTATACAAAAGGAGTTGCTCGAGTGATATGGAGAAAGACTTTCTTACGTTTCTTATTTTCAGTGCAGCTGTTTTTAATTTCGAATATTGTATGATCTTTTCTTAAATTTGATTAAAGTTATTTTAAAGCGGTTGTTTTTGTTTATACCCACTATTCTTATGTGTAATATGATGATGTTTGTCAATTCCTCCAATGTGGGAATCAATACATTTTCTTTTTTAATACATTTGTTTAGATCCTGTGGGTCTAGACATACTGTTAAACTACCATCTTTTTTTTCCACTATACCTAAATTATTTACCCACCCTTTGGGTTCTTCTACTTTAGAAATTATTCCCTTTTTTTCTAATTCTAATTTATAATAATTGAGTCTATCCCGCAAGGTTAATGCGACTCTACGAGGAGGCCTTACCACTGGTGTACTATTTACTTTCAAATTGATCCTGAATTTATCCTCAAATTTGCCAAGACCTTCAAATACTTCCAGATTTTTATTAATAAAATCAGATTTACTGACTAAACTATTAACACTAACTTTCTTAATAAGATTTAACTTAAGACAAGTATCTAAACCTAACAATGGCTGTGCTGTATTATTAGCTACAACAAAATCTTCATACAACTCTATGTTATGACTACATTTTAAATTTACAATTCCAAGAGGATTTAAATTAAAACCTCCATAGGCTTCAATTACATGTGACGTTCTTATCTTATTTTTATATTGAATTCTATCAAGTACATTCTTAGAAACTACATTTACTTCTGCACCAGTGTCAAGTTCGAATTTTTTTAATTTATTCTCAACTTGTATGCACTGAGACCAACTTACCGCGTTAATGTTTCTATTCGCAACAGAGTTTATTACAAATTCGTTTTCAGATTCTCGAGTGTCTTGTTGAACATTGTCGTTTTTCTTCTTTTTCTTTTCTTTATGGCAACTTACTGCAAAGTGATTGTATTTTCCACAATTGAAGCAAATTGTACCATATGCTGGACAACTCTTGGGCGTATGTTTCCTATTGCACCGCTTACACACGAATTCACCATCGGTAGTCTGCTTCGCTTTAACATTTTCACTTTTGACACTATTTGTTTTTTCTCTCTTTTTCACTATGTCAACACTACGACCTTCTTGCAAATCTCTTGTTTGTGTTTTCACTAATTCTGCAGCTTTACACATATCTGTAGCCTTTTTTAAGTGAAAAATCTCTAATTTGCAACATTCTTTCTTGTAATTCTTGAACTCTTATTGCCAGTACTACGCGATCACGAAGCATAGAATCTCTTTGTTCCCCAAATTCACATGTTTTTACTAATTTCTTTATTTCTGTATAAAAATAATCAAAAGATTCACCATCCCTTTGCGACCTCGTATAAAATAAATATCTTTTATAAACTCTGTTTTTCTTTGGAATACAAAATTCCTCAAATTTTTTCACTTCTATATCATAGTTTTTCTTATTGTAATTTAGTTGGTTTTCTTAAGAAATCTGTTTATTCATAATAAATGTTATAAACTCAAACTTAAAACGTATATAATAACTTCGTACTTCACAAGACATGATAGAACTACTATTAATATAGTAACATAAACAAGTAGTAGTTACAAAATAGTGGCGCCAAATTCAAGTAATTTACTATAATATCAACATTTCTTTTGTTCTTCAGTTAGATTGAAGGTGTTAAAGACTTCAACCGCTTCTTCACCTACAATATTCAGCAATATTGCTACTTTTATTTCCGCACTCTTCTTGTCGTTTCCTGTTGCTAACATGTAGATTTCAAAATTTTGACGGAATTTTCTCCAATTTTCAGCAACATTATCGTTAAAACTTATATTTCTAGGTGCTTTGAACGACTCCATTTTTATATATTTTTTTCGTAACCTTAAAATTTGTATCTTATTTTTCTTTCTACCTGTTCTCCTTTAAAGACTGCGCCATGTAATATGATGATGTTTGTTGTTGGAGGCAGGCAGACTATTAATAATCAGTACACAATAACCACAAGAGGTTCAAAGATACTTTACTTTAGTATGTAGAGGTACATTTCACATTACATCTTAGGGGGCGCGTACACCAAAGAAACATCAAACACGCAACATGCAGTATGCAACATGCGGTAAAGATCGCGAGTAAACTTGTGCCGCACAAACACAATATAAAGAAATAGATGTCGTCAGCATCAATGTACACCAATGCGGGGCTGGAATCTGTCTCACAACATAAGCTGCGTGAGGAAACCTATGCATGTTTCGCCGCAGTAATTGTTGCATGTTTGCAGAGGCAATATCGTTTCGAAAAATGGCTGATAATCCACTTTTCAATATTAATTTTGTAAAATCTATAGAAAAGCGTCCTTGTTTATGGAATTATACTTTGTCGGAGTACCTACAGCAAACGCAATTTGACAGAGCAAGCATGGGTAGAAGTGGCTAATGAAGTGAAAGAATCAGGTAAATATAGTCAATCTTATTTATTATTAACGTTAGCAGTAAATAACGAGTTTTTTCCAATAACTGAGCGTATTTCCATTGTATCGGTATCGATCCTTCTGGTGTCATAAAATAGTCGGCTAATGATTTGCGAATTTTCATTGCTGTTGTTGTTTAGGAATATCCGTATGGAATTTCACCTATTTGTGGCTGATTCGACACATTTTGTGCAAAATGCATTGGAGTAGTAAATTTTCCTTCTCGTATTCTTATAAAATTATGTAACACACAAGCAGCTTTTACAATCTCTTTTACGCCTTCCTCTTCACAGCAAATTGGTCCCTCAAATACACGAAATTTCAATACAGGTATTCCAAATGCACATTCGACACTCTTTCTTCCTCGTGAAAGTCTGAAGTTAAATATTCTTCTTGTAGCGTTTAAAACTCTGCGCCCGTATAACGTACACATGCTGTTATGAAGACGCATCAGTTTTAACGATGGCATTAATCATCGACGCGGAGGAAATTTGTTTGCATTTTTAAATTAAGTAATGAATAAATATATTATTTATTATAAATTCTTTCTAAAAATTGCTTTATTTTAGTATATAGCCATAAGATTGTTTTAATCCATAATAAACACCGTTTATTTTATTAAAAATAATAGGGGAGGATTGGCCTGCCCTGACGAGACGTCAATGGTACATACATTTATTATTCTTCATTATATTTTCATTATAAATCTAATTATGTAAAGATATTAGAGCTAAAATTTTTATAGGTATAATATATATATCTTAAACCCGTACAGAAAATCAAACGCGGAACATTATTAATACAAATAGAATTGCAGACCGACCAAGATATGCATTATTATTAAATAAGCGCACTGAAATACAAAAATAATAGTATTAGCATTTAAAAAAAGAAAGGATGAGAAAAAACTTACCTCAGCGTATACTTTATTGCATACTGAGAGATGATCAGATATTTTTATTTTAAACTCTTGAGTTTTTAATACTTCCAGAAGGGTTTCCAACTGAAATGAAAATAGTAAATGTAATCTACATCCACTGCTGGCCATTGAATAGACAAATATAGAATTTTTAAAAGTTTATTTTTTTTTTTTTCAATAATCACTGCCCTCAGGCCCCGTGTGAACGGAGCCTGGGGAACTTTTGTCACGGGAACATTTCTGAAATTGTTGAGTGACAAAAAGAGAGGAGAGGCGACTGTCACGGTGACTTTTAGCAAAATCTTGAGATTAGTTTGAATTGATGTCGAGGAGGTTGCAGCTATATAATTGTTATGTATAGATTGTATACGCGACCACGACGCATGTGCAAATAAATATGTTGCGTTGCGCAGACGTAATACAGACTAGCTTTCCCTGAACGCCTAAACGTGCCAAGACGTGGCGTCCTTCCCATATTGCGTTTTTTAGTGTTCTCTTTATTGTTTGTTTTATATAACGTAAAAGTGCTTTTTAATAAATCGTTTTTGTCTAAATGTGTAGTTATTACAGCAGACATAACAATAATAATAATAATAAATAATTCCTCTGCTCGGAGACGCCGGGCGTGATGACTCCAAGATTGGCACAGGGGCTGATGGAGCGAGTGGCATCACCCTGCGACCGAGAACCACAAGAAACGCAAATAAATTAAGGCTAACCAACACCATAGCCCGGAGCGCTGAAGGTGCTTCAACAGATATAGAGCTGGAGACCACCCAATCGCATAATACTCGAAATAGTGCTACCTCCAGAGAAGGACAAGAGTGTGATATAAAAAAGAAAGTTACAAATACGATCCCAATGGGCAGGAGGTTGTTGGTAAACGAGGAGGGCAGACTGTGGCCGCTATGCTCAGTCGAAGACGGTCATGCAGTTTTGGACACCCTGAATGCGACAAATCAATTGTCAATGTGGATTTCGAAAGTGTCATTCTTGTGCTTCCATCTACTCTAGAAGTGTTTATTACCAGTCGAAAATGGGCAAAAGATACTGTGTTGCAAATAACGCTACATCTTTCAAAATTTTCAAAAAAATCAAGATATCTAAGTAGCAGCTGAAAATAGGTATAGGGAAACCTATTAGAACTCATCATAAAATTTTCTCAGGAATTTAAAAATGGCGACTTCCGGTATAACCGGAAGTGGTAAGACCCTGAAAATATTTTAAAATGAAAGAGAATCTTGAATAGCCCCGGATTCCAAAAATTCAGAGTACCAGGTTTTTTCTAACCTCGGAAACTTCTAACGAACGGCTACCGTGGAAAACCCTGTATAGGTAGAAAACAATACAAATAAAAGTATTCAGATCCAAATAGTCGTTTTTTTTTTTTTCAGTTTTGTACTTACCCTATGAATATCTTCATTCGGCAATACCCTGGTTCGATAGAGATGTATGAAGCATATAACCGATTCATTCTGCAAGTTGAAAATGTTTGATTGGCAGTTTAGTTAAAATGTAATGAACTTACCGCGCGCATTAGCTTGTTCCCTAAGTAGCAGTGGTGTAGTCCGATTACGACATTTAGCAGAACCGCACGCAGAAAGAATGGTGTAAGATGTATCATACCATATATGTCGCCCTTTAACATTCTAGCAATTCTTATAAAAGATTCAAAGTACAAAGTTCCAACGATATTTGCGAAGTATAGAAGAAAGGCGAATGAAAAACTTTTATTTAATTTATTGAGTAATTTATAACAGAAGAACTGTAAATCCATTATTAGATGAAATTGTTTTCTCAACGAGGAGAAATCGCCGAAATGTAAATTTCTCTTTGCCAGCATTGACTTTAGAGTTGTCTTCAAATTCGTGTGATTAACAGATAATATTGTCAAACATATATTTATAGTCAGTGACAATCCTAGGGTCAAGTGCGTGGATAAATAGCTTCTAAGGAAGGATACCGTGATGAAATTCGAAGATCTGTAGACAGCGGCGCTTATGGAAGTGCAAATAGAGAAGAGCACAGTAAAATCGGATTGGAAACGTAGCTTTAATAAGTCTCTCTGCAATTCAGTTCCCGATGATGTAGCGATTAACGCTGATATAAGATTTTGAGCATCTCCTAACACGCTGGCGAAGATTTTGTGCCTTTTCGCCAAGTATATTGAAGCTAGACTCTCCGCCAAAGCAAAAGAGAAACTTGCGAATACCTGAACGTTCTCAAATTCCCAAAATCTGATGTTCTCATTGACTGAAACGCACAACTCATAAATGGCCACGGCCAATGACAAAAATCCAAGGCCCATTGAAACGACCGCGGCTAAGAGTGACGGACGGAAACTGCACATTTTCTCTTCACCATGACAGCACTTGGATTTAGTTGCTATTCCGCAAATCAGACTAGACTTTAAAAAGATCTTTAAGACGCAATTGATGCATGGCCGCCTGATTATTTTGCGATAAAACTGGGGAATCATCTTTATCACAGCAGAATTAAGCCAATACTGCTTTGAAATAAGTGACATTGAGGTATTTATATTGCATGAAATGAAGACGATGCACACATGAAGTTAAATATAAATGCGGCCTGATGGAAGATCAATAATTGTCTTTTTATTCTGAGGGAATAAGATATTAAGTTAGGGTAGTAGATGGACGTACATCACGGAGTCAATGAATAATTACCGCTTTTAAAGGAGTTCCTGTTCATATACACATTGTTGAGTACTGTAAATGATAGACACACAAGATATCCGATCACTCCGCATTAATTCGGCACAATCGTTTCGGCAATTTGTGATTTCCATTTTCAACCGAAGACCGAATGAACTAAGATACGATAAAATATCTAAACATGCTTCGTTATCCTTACCCTACATTTATGTTTACAAGTGCTCTTTTCCTATTACCGCATACTTTGACCTGTTAGAATTTTGTTAATTCCGAACTCATACAAAACGTAACTGCGAAAGAAATGTGTTTTTACCGTAATAAATTGAAAGAGGGGTAGACGGCGCGACGTCCAGATGGCTGTCGCAGCTGCTTTCTATTAGATCAGTGGAAATGGAAGTGGGAAGTAAAACCATCTCGATCAGCACGACCAGAGGATGTCCACAAGGGGGAGTTACTTCCCCACTTATGTGGAGCCTGACAGTAGATGAACTTCTATGGAGGCTGACTAATCTAGGCATACCATGTCAAGGGTATGCTGATGATATAGTCATATTTGCAAGAGGAAAATTTGAGAATACCCTCTGTGACATAGTTCAAAGAGGACTCAACACTACGAAAAGGTGGTGTCAATCAGTTGGCATTAACATCAACGCCACAAGACTACCTCAATAGCATTCACAAGGAAAAGAGAACCCAGCCTCAATACCATAAATATAGATGGGCAAGACATAGACTGGAAGATGGAGGTGAAATATCTAGGACTCATCCTGCATAATAAACTTCTGTGGAATAAGCATGAGTTTGAAGTAACTAACAAGGCAAAGAAGGCCTTAATGGTTTGTAGAAACTTTGCAGGCAACAACTGGAATTGCAACCCAAAAATACTGCTCTGGAAGTACACAGCAATCGTGAGACCAATGATCACTTATGGGGCAGTGGCTTGGAGCAAGAGAACTAATCTGGCCATTGCGAGAGGTAATCTCTCTAAAGTGCAAAGATTAGCATGTGTATGCATAACTGGGGCAATGAGAACCTGTCCAACAGCAGCTATTGCAGTGGTACTAAATCTTACTCCTCTTCACATTTTTGTGGAGAGCATAGCTAAAAGGACCACACGTAGGATGATCAGGGAAGGAATGGCTAGGCATAGGCCTCAGCCTCCTGCAGGTCACCAAATCTGGGACATGCCCCGAGACGACATGCCAAGGAAGTTCAACTTTGTGAAAGAATTTACCACAAAGCTTAGCACCAAGAGTGAATGGGATAGAGATACCATTTCGAAACTCAATAGAAACGCCATTAAATGGTACACAGATGGCTCCAAAACGGCAGAAGGAACTGGACTAGGGATATATGGGCCTAGAACCAAATATTTCGAAAGCCTGGGGATGTGCCCAAGTATTTTCCAGGCGGAAGTACACGCTATTGAAAGATGTGTTCAGGTCAACAAGACGCCATGTTCTCCTTTCAAGATGTAACGGCATTAGAATTTGAAGAGTTAGCAGAACAACACGAAGCGCGATTTGTGGAAGAAACAGCAGAAGACGAAGAAGACAATTATGAAGATATTGCATGTGTTCCTGAAGAAGGGGGTAGCGTTATAGACCTAGATTACAAAACTAGAGCTGTCGACTACTAGAAAAGTGGTAAATCCAAGCCACGTACTTTGGCAAGTGGCAAAAATTCAAAAAAGTAAAATCGCTACGACAGTTGCGCAGATGGGAAGAAAGTGTTAATAGAGGCGGCACCCACACAGATAAATTACGGTTTATTACTGAATACGTTCTTACAAAATTTGAAAATAGCATTTTGGATGGAAAAATTATTCACGACATGGATCTTCGACGGTGGGCTTTAGAAGCTAAAGAAGAAATTGGACACGAATCATTTAAAGCAGGACATTGGTGGATTCAAGAAGGTACATAAAATAGTATCACGTAAGATAACAAAATTTATTACTCGTTCTACGCGTACTGATATGGAAAACCTAAGGTTATCACTGACATTGGCAGAAGCAACGTATACAACGCTGATGAGAGCGGTTTTAATCTAGAAGTACATTCCGGTCGTACTTTAGCTGTGAAGGGTGAGAAAACCGTTTATGCTCCATTGAATACTTACATTGTACACCTACATTGCACGAAAAACTTGAAATAAATTAAAAAATATATATGTATGTATTATTTAATCCTTCGTCCTGTGTAGCAAATGTGTTCATATATACGCACTAAAGGATTATGGTATTCTAAGAATGAATAACATTTTATTAAGGAAATATATAAAACGCAGTCACTAACTGCAGTTGATAAAACGATTTATATTGCTACCACCGATAAAAGTTTCGTATAGTATATAGTACAAGTTAGTAGGCATAGGAAGGGGTGACCATAGCTTGTCGAGTAGATACAATTCTAAATTAAGAAATATTTAAGTAAGGAGAACAGCGGAGTAACGATAACAAATAATTGTTGTTAATGTACTATATTATTATTATTACAATTATTTTTATTATTAATCCTCCTAATTTATTACCATTGTTTTCTATTTAAAAGCGATCTTTTTTTGATGAATAATGAATAACCTTATTATTAAAAAATGCGGGGGTATGGGGTACCCCGTCCCCCGTTATTAGCTTTTTATGAAGATATCTACCTTGAGACCATGTATTATGCTGGTTAAGGATAAAAACTTATTTCTGTTATAGTTCATTTGATTTATATCAATAGACAAGTTTATTAATTTTGAAGCTTTATTATTATTTTTCTATTTTTACAATTATTGATTTTCTAAACTTGTTATACATCATCGTATTCTATGTAAAATCGGCCTTCTTTTGATGAATAAGAAAAAAAAAAAAATGTAAAAAAATGGGGGGTACGGGGTACCCCGTCCCCTGTTATTAACTTTTTGCGAATACGGACGACGCCACCCTTAGGGCCATGCAATATGCTGCAAATTATGTTAAGAAGAAAATTTAATATCTGTTATAATTTTGGAAATATTTGCAAAAATTGAAAAATCGTCCAAACTTTGGAGGGGGCTGTACCCCAAAATCGTGCGGTTCCGCCGATATAAGAAAATACGTGTCTCTTATCTTAAGGTACTCTTTCGATCTGTTAAGTTTCATCGAAATCGGAGGGGGACACCCGCCGGTGTTCCCTTGTTAGTTTTATGGAAAAAAAGTTTGAGTTACCTTAGTGGTTAAAAGTTTTATTATTTGTTCAAGTTTCTTTATTCTCGATTTTGGAATCTTTAAAATAAAGTTCTATTTTTTGAGGTTTCGTTTTTTCTTTTAGTGGAAAAGCAATTAATTCACAAAAAACATTTACTATGCCATTTTACCCGACGGTTAGGGTAAAACGGGATATTTGACACCTACGCAAATAATTATAAATTACCACTATATCTATTACCAAATCACAAGAGTATTGATTTATTTACAAAGTGAAAAACCTAAGCAAAACTGTAAAAAAAGAAAACATTAAAAAATCTTCTTTGGCAAAAAAGTTATTGAAGTTCAAACACTAAGTATCCCGTTTTGCCCAACTTTCCCCTACATGTTAAATCGAAACATAACTGATCTTGATATGTAGGGATCATAATAGATGTAGCCTCTGGGGCGTTATTTATTCGAAAATTAATACTGGCAAAATTTTCTTCTGTCATTGCTGGATATGTAATCACTACTTTTATTTATGATGGTTGGATATTGAACTTTTTGTTTAATAATATGCTAACACACTCATTAAACGTTGTTAAAAGTAAGGTTAACCCAGTTCAAATCTTCAAATGCCTCTAAAATCATGTTCGACTTATAATTGCATTTCCATGCAACTCACATGCACTAGTCACGTGTAGTCAGTCACGCACTATCACAGTTTTCGCATACACTGAGTGCACACCGAGTGCAAATAAGACGAAAACGCTAGTAACTTTAAGAGATATTCTATTCAATGCACATTTGATGTTGAAATGTTCTGTACTTTACGTTACTTTATGTTCTGTACTTTACGACTATGGTACGATGCATTGACATGACTGTAACGACATTAGCCCTGAAGAATATTCTCTTTATAATTAGCGTATTTCGAAGATAAAGCAATTTTTTAAAACATTTTTAGCATATATAATTAGTTGCCTAATAAAATTTGGGCATCATCTTATAGCAGGAATATTATTTAAATTCCGCGCAACAATAATATTAGTGGTAATCATATTATGAAATCACCGCACGGATTGATATTGAATTAAATATAATGGGGGTCTGATGGTGGATCAATATTTTCATACGATTGTAGGCCATTAAAATATAAAAAGGGGAAGAGGTCATTAATGCGTGCATAATAATATATCAAATATTATAAACTATAAGCGATGATAAGAGCTTAAAGCAAGAACATCGCGGGTACATTACTACGGTACAGTTCTTAATATACTTATATGTTACATTTGGTTACATCGTTGTGATAAAATAAAGATGTAATATAATTATTTGAATAAAAGTTGCAAGTCGCTGCAATTCCTTTTTTTTTTAAGCTGAACTGAACTATATACTTTTTAAATTTACCACTATACTGGTAGTTACATGAGATGTGTCAAAATACATTTTGGGGTTGTTAGACATGCGGAACCTATCTCCCAAACAAACTGTTAATCCCGATGGATTATGAATTCGTTTTTTCTCGTACAAACTGTCGTTTGCTTTCCTAAACTATTTATTTTGAAAATGAAATATAATTGTAGTACAACGTGTGTGTAACAACGTATATTTTGGCATATATATTCTAACTTAGCTTCTCCTACACTGCGCATGCGCAATTGTACGCGCGAACAAAAACATATTCAAATTCTAAACGATCTGAACACAAACAATTCCGATATTTTAATAATAGAAAAAATCTCAGTATTGCAACATTTATGCCAATTACTGTTAGCTGTTAATAATTTTTAATCCATTCACATCTGTCAGGCTCCAAGCAGGTAGGACCCAAACCCGTATATTCTGCGTAGTTAGTAATATAAATAGAATTGCACGCCGACTAAGCTGTACATTATTAAATAGTAAGCAGCCTGAAAAATAGATATTACAAATTAGCATTATAACAAGAAATGAAAATATTGACGAGCTTACTTGTGCGTATAGTTTGTTGCATAAGGGAAGAAGAGTAGAAATCTTTATTTTAAACTCTTGGAACTTGAATACCTCCAGGAGAGTTTCTAACTGAAATTAAAAAGAGTTAATCTGTATACATATACTTGTGTTTAAAGGAGGAAGGTAGGGGGAGTAGGTATATAATGGGACAAAAAATTTTAAATATCTAATATTAATGAAGAAGAAATGACAAAAAAATAAGTGAAGTCTTATGTGACAAATTACGTTACTAGTCACCTTTTGTGGTATTAAAATCACATATTTTCCAGCATTTCAGTTGACAAAGGGCTTTGACCCACTTTGTACCGTGTGACCCACTATACACATTTGACGAGCGGCGGACTAGGTATAGCATTTTAACTGATACGAGAATGAGTGAGATAGATATGCGTACGTGCTAAATGGACAAAGAAGGGATATAGAGCTACCGTCCAATGTTGTCAGTTGTCAGTCAGGTGCTCAGTACATTTGCGAGTTAAGATGCGGATGTATCGTTGACGCTGTTGCAAATGCGTGAATTAAATGATATTTTATTGATGTATTATTGTATCTAATATTAAAATTATTATTGGGAAAATGCTGGTAATGAAATATCGTACTTCAGCAATATTCACATATTATTGCTACTAATTTTTCATAAAATAACACGAATTCTAAAAAAGAATAAAACCAAGCTTTATTGACCAAATAAGATATTTTTATTCTACATATCTTTTAGGTAAAAAGTATTCTAAAATCATCAACTAAGGGAAAATAAGAAAAACTAAACTTAAAATAAAGAAAATAAAACTTGAAAATTCGAAAACTAAATAGAAAATTTGGAATATAAATATAAAGGGTAATGATATTACTTAATAACGGCTTCAAAGAGCCCCCCATGCTGTAATTCGCAATAACCTAGCCAGTTATAAAATTCTCTGCGCACATTATTTAGCATAGCTGCTGGAATGTTATGGCATGCCTGTTCTATTCTATTGCGTAGCTCATCCAATGTTTGAGGCCTTTCGTGCGAATGTCTGTAGATTGTTTCCTTTAAATAACCCCAAAGGAAGAAGTCATTGGGCGCTAAGTCGGGGGATCTAGGTGGCCAAAGTATGTCGCCCCACGTACTGATTACATGTTCCGGGAAATTAAAATTAATAAAGTCCGTAACTCTCCTCGCGTTATGAGCCGGGCACGAATCTTGTTGTAACCAAACATCGTCTAAATTGTCCCTTATGTAACGTACAGCAGGAATAACGTCATTTTGTAAAAGTTGCAGGTATCTCTCACTGTTTAGGTTACCATTTAGAAAAAATGGTCCTATAATGTGATCACCTAGAATACCTGCCCAGACGTTCAATTTTCTAGGATACTGTGTTCGTGTAGCTACAGTTAGGTGTTTATTTTCTTGGGACCAATATCGAGCAACAGACGGATTGTGGTGGCCATGAAGGGAAAATGAAGTTTCATCGGTGAAGAGAACGTTTTGCAAAAACAAATCATTTCTGTCACATTTTTCTCTCATATTCTCGCAAAAACCTAGTCGCTTTTCGTGGTCCTCTAGGAAAATTTCTTGATTTTTTTTCAACTTAAAACATTTATATTTATTCCTCCTTAAAATGTCTCTAACTGTAGCAGGTGGAATATTGACAACTTCAGAAATTTGGCGACTCGAACACGGTTCGTTAGTTTCCACAAAAGCGCATACTCTAACCTCCCTTTCCATTCTTTCCTCAGTAAGTGGCCGTTCTTGCCGATTACGACTGTTACATTTCGAGCAACTAGTAATACAACCTGTATTTTCAAATTTATGAACAATATTTAAAATTGTTTGGTTAACAGGGACTGGTCGATTGGGATAAGAAAAGATAAAACGCCCAATAACTTCATCCGTACCCTCAAACGAATAGTACCATTTAATAATAGCTATGCGTTCTTTTTTTGTATAAACAGACATTTTAATTAATAAACTATTAGGGAAAACTTCGAGGTGATAAAGCGAGAATATGACAAATGACATATGACAATTAACTCAAACTGGCGATTCATACTCATCGCTGCTTCCCCCATGTATGTATGTATGTGTGATTAGGGTGATAGTACACTGCGACCTAAAAGATCTATTGTGTCCCCTCTTCTCGCTGTATTTACAGCTGGCCGTCCAGTCTGATTCCTTTCAAGAAGTGCAGAATGTCCGAAGGCCCCAGATTAGGTAACTCTTCCTCTTCGATTTTACATGCTCCCAGGTGCAGCGCCCTTGAGTTGCACAGTGCAACACAGTTTGTGAGTAGATGAATGGACGTTTCGTCCTGTTCCCCACAAAATCTACATTCGGCTTCCTTCGCTATTCCAAGCCTGCTTAGATTTCCGTTCAGTTTACAATGGCCTGTAAGGATCCCTGTCAATATCCGAATATTATTTTTACTCAGGTTGAGGCATTCTGCAGATCTTTTCTGGTTATAGGTACCCAGAAGAGTTTTAGCTTGCCTCATTCCCTGGAGATTCTCCCAGTATTTGGATTTTCTCTGCTCTACTTCATTTTTCAGTTTCTCCAGTGTTATGCTGCTACTTATCCCACAAAAAGGTTCTGGCCCTACAAAAGGTGTTCTAGCCCCTCTCTTAGCGAGATTATCTGTTATTTCGTTTCCTTCCACTCCCGTGTGTCCCGAAACCCACAAAAGGGTTACCTTGCTCTTTTTGCCTAGCTCGTTTAGTTTTTGTAGACACTCCCAAACCATTTTGGAGCTGATTATGTTTGACCTCAGCGCTCTAATGGCTGCTTGACTATCAGATATTATGATAATCTCCTGCTTTTCATAGCTTCTGTCAATGTTGACCTGGACACATCTTTCAATGGCGTGTATTTCCGCCTGGAAGATACTTGGGTACATCCCCAAGCTTTCGAAATATTTGGTTCTAGGCCCATATATCCCTATTCCAGTTCCCTCTGCCGTTTTGGAGCCATCTGTATACCATTTAATGGCGTTTCTATTGAGTTTCGAAATGGTATCTCTATCCCATTCACTCTTAGTGCTAAGCTTTGTGGTAAAATCTTTCACAAAGTTGAACTTCCTTGGCATGTCATCTCGGGGCATGTCCCAGATTTGGTCACCTGTAAGAGGCCTGATCATCCTACGTGTGGTCCTTTTGCTTCCCCCATACGCGGGTAATCGGTTTAACAACGTTTAGTTCTCTATTACAATCATATCCCTAATGTTTTGTTCGGCCAACGTGTATACCATACAAGGGTATATAATGGGACTGACTAATTTATCGGTAGGTACAGTTGACGAAAATAAAAAATAGGACAACTTTATTACTCTAATGTAATTGTAACTTATGTCGATTTGATTTATGACAGGATAACAGGTAAATACACTGCGTGCAAATTCACGAGGAAATATTAGTTTACGAAAAGTTTCCGAAAGATTGACAAAAAGAATAGAGTAGTTCATTTATTTTTCCAAAAAAAGAACATCTGTAAAACATCTTTAAATTAAATTAAAGTTTCAACAATACAACCAAATAATAGAAACATTTAAAAATTAATATTTAATAATGGCGCCGTTTTTGCGTATAAGTTCGTTAAATCTTCTAGGCAATGAATTGTATAAATTGATACAGTACTCTTCAGAGATAGTTTCCCATGCATCATTTAGCACATTTAATAATTCTTCTGAATTTCTGGGTCTAACATTGCGCTTTTCAATGACTTTTACTAAAAACCCCCAAACATTTTCTATTATATTTAAGTCTGGACTTCGACTTGGCCAGTCTAGAACATTTATATTATTTTCTGTAAACCAGTTGGTGACATTATTGGCTTTGTGGATTGGACAATTGTCTTGCTGATATATGTAATCCTGTTGCGGAAAGAAATGGGCGACGGAAGGTAGCATCACATTTTCAAGTATCTGTATGTAAGAATTGGCGTTAAATCTGCCTTCAATATGCCACAAAACACCTGGTCCGTGTATAGATATCCACGCCCACATATTTACCGAACATCGTCCACTTTTATCATTATTACTAATGTATTTTTCTTCAAAGCGTGTGTTTGCGGGACGATACACTCTAACTCGGCCACAATTCATTGATTGAAATATTTTCTCATCAGTAAAAATGACATTTCTCCAAAAATCTATATCAAAAACAAAAAATTCCAAAGCAAAACCTAGACGTGCTTCCTTATGTTCTTGTTTGAGAATTAGCTGGCGAGCAGCATAACGACAACGCAACTCCGATTTTCTTACACGACTCTGAGCTGTGCGTAAAGACCCAGGGTAATTACTAGCTGCAACTGCATCAACTACGCTATCGAAAGGATTTTCCCTCAAGTGCATTACCAAAGCATCATCTTGCAAGGGTGTAGAATTTTTAGGTCTTCCCGAACCGGGCTCTCTATTAAGAGTTTGTTCGTTTCTCCATTTCTTGAGAATTTTATGCACCGTATTACGATTAATATTATACAATTCTGCATTTCTTCTTATAGACCAACCATTTTCTGCTTTGCTAATTATCCTTGCTTTCGATAAAAGACTTAGCTGCGGCATTTCAACTTTATGACAAATATATGAATTTAATGTATGAGAGTTATACGATTTTAAACTCCTTATTTTAGCGAAGATATTTGCTAATTTGTCAATTTAGATTTACAAATATGTTCAGATCCGAACACAAATTTGAAAATATATTGACTGAAGCCGCGAAATTAGCGTTTTAACGCCATATTAATTGATGAATATATGAATTTATATGTCAAACTGACAGACATACCATAAAAATGAAAGTCGCATTTAAGACGCTTACTTTTAGTCAAAATGCGTTATAAAAGTTGTCCTATTTTTTATTTTCGTCAACTCTACATACTGGGACGATGGTAAAATTTTATAAATAATTGCATATAAAGATATCAAACTCATATATATTCAAGTTTAATTCAATTTCAGTTACAAACATAACTACATATTACTGGATATGGAAAGACGATAAATCGGTTTCAAAATGAAGTAACCTAGTCGCTCGAAGAGTCCCCCCAACAGAAGAAGCTTCTGGCAACTGCATTACAATATCTTGCTCCTCAACTGTATCCCCATCTTTCACATCGGGGAACACAAACAGTTGTCCAGAATTTTTTTTTTCAAGAAGGAAATTAAATATTTTTTTTCACCATCGTCGTCCTCTATCTTTTCCACACAATCCACATAGAACGATGTAATGTATATCCGAATGAACGTATATGGTAGGTAAGGTTTAAGTAGTAAAAACTACGTTCTTACGTTCAAATTATTATATATTGATGACTAGTTTCGGCTATGATGCCATCTTCGAAACTAGTCATCAATATATAATAATTTGAACGTAAGAACGTAGTTTTTACTACTTAAACCTTACCTACCACATAGAACTGTTTGGCTTTTTTTTGTGGCGTATGAGACAACCACCAATTGCAATTGATAATTGGGCGCAAAATTCTTCATTACTTTCTTCGTCCTCAGTGCTCACTGCTTCACTGTCGTCACAGCGTACTTCTACTTCTAATTCGTCTTCCTCGCTGCTACTGTTATTAAATAAGGTTTTTGTTTTCTTATTTCTTCTTTGAATCAATCGATCTGCAGCCAGTTTTCTTGTTTGATCTTGCTTTGATTGTTTCATTTTCGATTTGCGTTTTAACTGGAGTAGATGTCAATATTCGCGACGTTGTTTTTTTTCGTTTTGTCGATGTAGTTTTTCTGTCTGGTGCTTTTGCAAATGGACGAACTAATTCGGGAGAAACAATTGCAGGTTTTTCACGGGAAGTTGACGCTCTAAATTCCAGAACTTGTGCTGCTTCTTCAACGGTACTTCCCTGTATAAGTAAAAATGCAATCATGGTAACTTAATGACGAAATGATAAAACCTACCTTGTCTTGATTCGTAATCGAAATATTTCGATTCTCTACGGAAATATTGTTTTCAGGTTCAGCCATTTCTCTGTCCGTTACTGAACACATAAGAAAATCTTCTTCAAGAAAAAACATCATCTTTGAAAGGCCAGATTCCTGTTTTTACAAATCCTTTTGTAACATTTGATGGCGTAAATGCCAGAGGAAATACGTTTCCTACCATTTCGCCAATGTTGTAAATGGTTATTGGACGACCAGGATTATTAATCATCCAATTATCGCATGTGTAATAAAACAAGTTAGTAAATAGTTTTTACTTTTTTTTTTGTAGTAATGAAACTACATTCGCAAGTGTCCTATAAGAATACAATAATTAAAATGCTCAAACAATTCAAATGCTTCTAAACTCTGGAAGATGACTGCTCAGCGTCGTCCAAACGTCGGCACAGCCTCATACTTGATGGTACCGGCTTGCCACCAACATGACCTTCTACGCTTGTGGGCTGCTGGGCTGCCTCAACTTTTCCAATCAGAACTCACGATCCTTGATCGACTGCTCATCGCTAGTACGGGTCCCGTCTTTGAAAAATTACGGCAGCAGGATACAATCTGAGCGTGTTTACACAAAACACTCGGTGAAATAAAAATTATGATACTCAACCATTAATAATAAGTAATAGTTAATGTACCCAGAATTTTGAGTAATAAGTAACACAACCAATAGTTATTACTTCCAGTATATTACCTATATAATATGGATCTCAACCAATATGTATTAACTTATACTTTTAATATATTGAATAATTTGGAACACAAGCAATATGGAACACAACCATTATGTAATAATTAATTCTGTTAATATATGGAACAATATGGTACACAGCCAATATGGAACACAACCATTATGTAATAATTAATTCTTTTAATACATGAAACAATATGGTACACAGCCAATATGGAACACAACCATTATGTAATAATTAATTCTTTTAATACATGGAACAATATGGTACACAGCCAATATGGAACACAACCATTATGTAATAATTTACACCTTTAATATATAGAATAATTTGGAACACAACCAATATGTAATTAATTATAGGTACTCCCAATATGAGTTATGTATATGGTGCACACCTAAGATGTTCGTAAATATTTAAGTAGGTATATTCATGTAAAACAATTGTATAGTAATTTATGACTTGTCAAACAAGAGTGTCAAAAAGCCATCTCGTCAACATAATTATTAAAATTTACCAATACATGCCAGATCGTCAAATGTGTAATGTTTGATACACACCGCCTTAGATAATAAATAAATACACCAATATTTGATGAAACACACATCTCACACTTTCAACTAAAAGATGCGCCTACGACATGCAACAATTCATATATATACAATATTGAATAATTAGATACACAGCTGTAAGTGTCAGTAACTCTAACGTACCTACTTGTACTATTCTCCCTAAGAAACTCACACTCCGGTGGCGACACTAAATATTTTCTCTCCTCAGGAAATGCACGCGTCTCGACCTCGTAACAGCACTCACCAGAGGGGTGCGATTCCTTGGTTAGGGAGTGGGGAAATATTTGGACGCACCCTAGGAGGTGGTTCCTGGTACTAACAGAGCTCTATTTCAGTCGTTCCATATGGTTATCTCTTTCTTTTTCATTGTTGCTATGTAAAATAAGCGTCGTTACTATAAACAGCAAACCGTGTAGTTGACGCCATTTTTTAATATCATTTTAATATTTGGGCTTCGTTTTGTGATTTCTTATTGAAATTCGCGAAATTATCGTAAAGTAAGTTTGTTTGTACGTCTCAGTTTATCACAGAATGTCGAAATGGAAAATATTTTATTAGGAACTCACTTGCAGCTTAAAATATACCAGGTAATACCTATATTAATAAAACATTTTGTAGGCAAACATTTAGTATTGTTTGTTTGGATTTTTTAGAGGAACTTTCAAGAAAGAAACCGTTTTCTATGCATTGCAAATTGCGACAGGCGAAGAAATGGACTTACAATATTTGAGGATGAGAGATTTTATTGAAGGCTGCATAGATTTTGGAAAGAAACACCAATTACGATTGGCAGATTACTTATTAGTGTTTCTCGTAGAAGGCATCTACAGAAATTGGAATCAACCACTGTTTTTTTACTTTTTGTAAAAGTGCAACACCTTTAATTCCAATTTTTATCTATCCCAATGGCTGCAGTGTGCGATCAAGGGACGAATAACCAAGCTGCAATTAATTTGCTTATTAACGAAGCGAGGAGTACTTATAGAAATCGAAATAGTGCATATAGAAGATTCGATTTAGGAGTTAATCAAGATATTATTCGTTGGATCATCTACATTTAATGAATCTTTTAACGGTCAAGGGCCCACAATATTGACCATTAAACACATAACGTTGGGAGTCTTGTCCTATAAAGGGACGTATATGAAACAACTAAGCAGTACTGTGTGAGGACTAATGGGATTTTTTGCCGAAGATAGTAAGTTATGAATTTCTTTTAGCACGAATTGAATTTTTATTGCTTTCTCTTATTACTTAGATATGGAATCATTTCAAGAAACAGAGGGATCAGCAGAAATAATATGGTTTTTAGATGGCGCAGAGAATTTTATCTGTCTCACTCGCAGTCATGGTATAAGGAATACAAACTCAATATGTAGTTTATTTTTAACATCCTTTAAAACATTTGCATTGTACAATTTCATGTCCAGAGCACGGACAAAGTTAGTGGCTCAATTCTGCTGTTGAATTGTGTAATAGTTTCAAGCGAAGCAGCGGACACATATCGAGGTGAACGACTATAGTAGAAATTTTGCAGTAGCATGCCATGTATATCAATTCTTGGAAAACAAACTGCACTGATGCATTCGATGCTAGTCAGCATGGCCTTGTCCCTTTTTCGTGCAACATTGGAGAATTAACTATCTTTCTATCCGTGCTTTGTTCATGTCATATAAATCAATTTGTTGAAATTGTGAAATGACTGAAAAATTCTAGACAACTATGCTGATTTTGTTAAGGGTGGCAAAGTAAACAGGTGCAATGAGAAATTTGTTCAATCACTTTTTGTTACTAATTATCATATGATTATATCTTCAGGAAATATTTTTGCTTCATATATGCCAGAATATATATGTGTTTATTTTGCAAATGCAGCAGCAGTTTACTGTTTACTGAACAATTTATTACCTAAGTTAAAAAAGTTATTAGGAAATGTTGATTTTACTTTTCTTTGCTGCAAAAAACATCAAAACATTTGACATAGTTTTATTATTATGTAAATAACATTCACATTGCACACCTATATGTTTACTGTGTGATTGTATTTTTGTTTTACTCATATTCGTGCAAATAGTAACTGATTACAATTATTTAATTCTTCGAAAATTATTGAATTTCAATCTTTTTATATTGAGCTAGACTAATTTAGCAATGTGAATGTTACTGTAAGAATATATAGTCATTTCGTGCGTTTTAATAATAATAATAATATAATAATTGTTTTTACCAAGTGTGATTAAGGTTTGTCCAAAATATGAGTGACTGTTTGCATGAATATGACAGTATTTCAATCCTTCAAATATTATATTTATGTACATGGAAAGTATACTGTTCAAAGTCCATTTTATTCTACAAAAGTAAATTGAAGTTTATCTAATAATTTACCATAAGTACAAGGAACTAGATTATTTTCGTTCTTTAATTGTGGTCTCAGTATACAATCAATACAATCAAAAACAGATTTATTACTTACGATAAAGCAAAAGCATCAAAATTGTTAAAAATGGACTTTAGACAATATGATTCCTAGGTTTCGGGATTGAAATCTTGAAGCCTGCTCTCAGAGTAAGGTGTTCGTGGTTTTCCTTATTCCTTGGCAAATGCTGAGAGATGAATACCCTAAACCGCTTCCACGGGCGTAATAACAACTACTTCTCTCAGAATTCTCATTTGAGTTTTGAATATTATGTTTATGACTTACATGTTTT
Organism: Cetonia aurata; assembly: GCA_949128085.1. Lineage (NCBI taxonomy): Eukaryota > Metazoa > Arthropoda > Insecta > Coleoptera > Scarabaeidae > Cetonia > Cetonia aurata. The sequence continues at coordinate 23,790,949 of OX421889.1, read as the reverse complement.
TTAACCAGTACATACATACAAACTAATATTCTGTATATACAATGTATTTTTATTATTTTTGTTTTACAGTTGACGTAATTTATTGCTTCATTTCTTATATTTGCATCTAAAAATGTTGAATTTAAAATGATATAGTTTCCTGTTTTCTATAATTTAAGTTTTTATTTTACAACAAATGTGTTATTGTAATAGATTTATATATGTCATTCACCAATTCATGGAGACTGGTATTCTGTATTTAATTTATTGTACTTTTTTGTGATATTAATAAAGATATTTAAAAAATGTCGGTTTTTTATTTATACAAATCTAAATATACATTTAAAGCAACAATTCAAATTATATGGGCATTCAAATTGCCCGCCATAATTTTAGTACAAGGAACCACCCAGAAGGGGGCGTAAAAGATGGTGCCAGGTTAGCCGGGAGAGTCACCATTCTAGTCGAGTTATTCTATGGCACTCACTTACTTGCCCTCTTTTTTTTTTTCGTTGTCACTGTCACCTATATATATAAATCATAGGCCTACTTCAAACTTTTATTAAAAAGTAAAGCAAACCCTCGCCATTTTAAGACATCTATTTATTATTAACAAACAACAAACTTAACAAAATAAAACAATAAAAGAATCCCTAACACATGCTTTATTGTAATACGTTTTAAACGGTCCAAAACATGTTACATCTAAGGGTTGGGTTCGATGACTACAGTGTGGCGGAATGGTTAACATTTCAATACCGTTGTCTTTGGCATAATTTAAAACGTTAATATGACAATGACTTTCGTGATTGTCTAAAATCAGAACAACCTTATTTTTTTTTAGAACATCGTGTTTCATTTACGAAATGTTGAAGATATGATAGAAAAATGTCAGCGTTCATCCATCCAGATGGAGTGGCCGCCCCTTTGGTGCCAGTTGAACAGCCAGTCAGCATATGATCCTAAAACTTGTGTCGTGGGAAAACCATAAATGGAGGAATAAATTGGCGCAAATTGTTGCACACATTGTTACTAAAATGCCACGTTCTCCTGATGTTACTTTACCAACTTGACGTTGTGCAGAAGGAGCAAGAACACGTGGAGGCCTATGGACTGTTTTGCAATTGAAAATTTTTGATGCCGTGAAGAACTTATTTCAAATTATTATAAAATATTTTGACGTTATGTGGATTAAAACTTGTTGCTCGAGACAAGCTGGTAGCTTCTGGTGCATATCTTCTTCCAATGTACTAAACACTTTTTTGAATCCGTGTTTTCGTGAAGAAAACTCATTCCTCTCCTCCTCTGAGAGGCGATTATATTTAGCAATTTGCCTTTGAAGCGCAGATTTACTAATCCCAAAGTGGGTGGCAGCGGCTCTGATGTGAGTTCCATTTTTTACAGCAGCCACTGCCCTTTCCATTGATGTCTGTCTTTCGCGGTGAGATGCAGCACTTTTTGAAAAATGAGTTTTAAAGTCTTTTCTCGCATTAACAATGAAAAATTAAGTTAAAAAAAAATAAATCTAAAAAAGGTACATAGTGGGACAGTCCCAGTATATACCCGTAGTTGCTGTCCCACCATGTACCACAGCGCTCTTGTAACTTCAAACTGCATTTTAAGAAACTTAGGTTAGGAATAGTTGAACACAATTTACATAGTTAAATAGTGAATAAACAAGGTAAGTTTACATACCTTGAACGCTGTTGCCCAGCAGCAAGTTTTCACATTAAACTCGACTTACTCGCCGCTATTTTTGCAACTCTTGCCCCGAAAAATTGTATATTGAAACATTTCATAGAAATGCACCAATGCAGTATACCTTTCGCTCAAAGTTTTACTCTATTCTAATAGATGGCATAAAAATGTCAATGTCCCAGTATGTACCCTGTCCCAATATATACCTACTCCCCCTATTTTATGGCGAAAGATTAATGCAATTTTGCAAAAATTAAATTAAGTTGATGGTCGAAGATAACAGGCCTGAAAATCGTTTAATTTTTGGATATATTACCCATCTAAAGAAAGAAATCATGTTTTAGTGTAGGAACCACAATGGAGTCGCCTTTTGGCCAGATGAGCGTTTGAAACCATAAATCGAGAGTTATTGTCGAAGAAACTTGACGGAATTTATTTCAGTGAAAATGCGATAAAATGGTTTCAATCGTACATGAGCACCAGAAAACAACAAGTGAAATACAATGGGCTAACATCGGACTATGTTGTAACGAACTACTGTGTACCACAAGGAACAGTCTTAGGGCCATTACTATTTAATTTATACAATGAGTTGAGAACCCGATTAAGTTAACTGTTTTTAATTATTTAATATTTTTCAATATTTTTAGAAAATATATGTATACAGTGTGTCCCTGATTGAGTTGACAAGCGAAAAAAATATTACTGATTTTACTACAAAAAGTAAGTCTTTATAAAAAGTTTTGCTTGTTGAATAATCTACACCTTCCACACATTTCTCCATTCTTTTAATAAATTCGCTATAGACTTTAGGTACAAACCATACCCATAAACAAAAATCCAATCGTTTTTCTTCATCTCCATTTTCAAGTGTATATCGGGGCTTTGTTTTCTCTACAAATTCTTTGCAAATTACTTTTACTAATATTCAGTCTTTGCGATCGTTTAATATCCCTAGTATGCATGTATCTATGCAGATTAACATACAAATCACGAGGCCACAAGTAGAAATACATTCTTAAAGCGAAAACTATTTCTCTTGAAATATATTTTATAACAAATACATCCCGCAGAATTGGTAAAAAAAAGTTTAGATGTTTATGTTACATTACAATGTTATGTTATTATATTGGAATCCACATCAATAAAACTTTGCATTCAAATATAAATATTTTATTTTTGATACATCTACCCACCCTTACTATAAAATTTTAGTATTTTGTGAAACAATAATGTCGGATTCTACCGTAAAAGACAAATTAGCAAATATCTTCACTAAAATAATGAATTTGAGATCGTATTACTCTCATACATTACTATTCTGTGCGAAAGCATATATACGCTTTGAGCGTAAAATGCCAAATGTCGTGCAGTGACACTGACGAGCTGTGTTACAGCGAAACATGCATGTTTGTCAATAACGACGATTGTATAAATTTTTCTGCATTCTTTGCTAATCATTATTGGTACAGTTGATTGATAGATGTTCGATACACGACAGATTTGTTCCAATCTGAACAGTTTAACAGACGAACAACAAAAACTTGTTTGTGAGTGCATTAAAGTGAGTTTCGTACTTACCCTGTAAATATCTTCAGTTAGCAGAGCTCTGGTCCGACAGAGATAAATGACGGAAATAACGGATTCATTCTGCAAGAGTTCAAACGTTGGATTTGGAATTTAATTCCAATTAATGAAAGTATCTTACCGCTCGCATTAACTCGTTTCCTGCATAGCAAAAGTAGAAAAACAGTAGGCAGTATAAAAAACACATAAACAGAAAAGATACTGTTGAGCGTGTCACATCAAATATAAGACCATTTAGCAGTATGATTATCAGTATTATAAGTCCGAAGTAGAGAGTCAGTACGCTATTTATAGCAAATTGGGGGAAGGCGCTAGATGTAAAGCAATTCAGCGAATTGAGTGTTTTATAACAGAAATATTGTAAATCAATTATTAGGTTAAACTCATTTCTCAACGAGAAGGTGCTATTTAAGCACAAATTCCTATTTTCGACCATAGACTTTAGGGTTTTATTCAACCTTTTCCTATTGACCTTTAAGCCTGCTGAGAGTATGTTTATCAGCAATAGCATTCCTAGAGACATATGCGTGAATACATAGGTCCTAAAGAAAGACACGATAATGAAATGCGAACAAGATCTGTATGCTGCGAATATGATAGATGCACAAACGGAGAAGATAACAGTGACATCAGATTGTAAACGTATCTTTAAGAGGTCTTCTTGATATTCCAATGGCGCGAGAAACGATATAATATTATGGACATTCCTTAATATGCTGACGAAGATTTTGTGGTTTTTCGCCAAGAGCATTGGTACTAGACTTGTAGCCAATCCAAAGGTGAAATATCCCAACGCCTGAATGTTTTCCAGTTCCCAAAAGCTGATGCCACCGTTGAATGAAATGCATAATTCATAAACTGTCACGATCAACGACAAAAAACCCAAGAGCATTGAAACGAACACAGACAAAAGCGACGGACGGATACTGCATATTTTCTCTTCACCATGACAACACTTGGACTTAGATGTTAATCCACAAATCGTACTGGATTTTAAGAAGATCTTTAAGGCACAATTCAAGCATGGCCGAGATATCACTTTGCGATAATACTTTGGGATCATCTTCAAAATAGCAGAATTAAACTGACACTGCGCAGAGACAGGGGTGTTGAGGTATTTATGTTGTGAAAGTAATGCAAGCGTTTATCATTGAATTAATTATAAATGCGACTTGATGGGAGATCAATATTTTTCTCTTGATTGTAAGTGGTTGTGATATTTGATTAGAAAAAAAAAACGAGATGAGTATTACCGGAATGAATGAATATTGACTGCTTTTAAAACAGTAACGATTGATTAGTTCACAACTCTTCAGGTTGATATAGATGTCAAGGTCATTCGCAAAGTCACTGGACGATTGCAGCCGAATCAGTGTAGTGCTGCAAGTGTGTAAAAACAAGACTCGGACTAACTACTCACTGTTGTTCGGTACTTAAGAATGAATAATTAAGTGTTTTTCTAAACTATCCTCAACAAATTGCGTTCTTTTCGATTATTTTAGAAGTAAAAATATCTTTAAAGTGCGAGAAGGATCTTTTCACATCACAACTTGTTATTAACGCAAACAGTAGGGTGCCAATGTAGAAAATTGCGAAAATCCATCAGCAGTAGTGAATTCACCTTTCGATATTAGAGAGAACAAATAGAGATAGTAAGATGCGGTTTTCACTGAAATTTCAACAATTTAATTTAGTTTGCGACACTGGTAATTATATAGCACGGTTATATTTAATTTCTTCTTGAAATTCACCAAAATATGTAATCATAACAGAAAACTCCTGCTAGTTTACCTATTTTAAACTAAATGTTAGAACGACAATTTTTCTAAAAAGAAAAACCATAAAATGCTTCATTGAACGAGCCCAAAAATATTCAGATTGGTTGAATGGTTCAGGAGATATTAAAATTTACATATTGAAGAATTGATTGGCTTCGCCGTTCCTTATTATGGCAGATACAAAAAAAAGTCACTAAACAAAATAATCAGCTTTCATCCGATTCATTCAAAACTATGGCTCAACCTGCAATTTTATGATTGAACATAGCAGATACGCCCCCTAGCGAATCACCCGGTACATTCTACTTTCAGTTAGTTTGTTTTCAATTTGAATTGTTTAATTATTTTATGTACTAATTAGAATTCAGTTTAATTTAGTTTAGTCTAATTAAGTTTACAGTAATTTAGTTATCTAAAAACTTAATAATGTACCTCCTTTTTTTTGTTCCATTCCGTTAATTGTTTTCTATCGGAGAGGTATGATTTTAATAAATTAAGGGGTTGTCCTCTCACGCCATAATACTCCAGCTTATGTATTAATATGTCATGAGTAACCGAGTCAAACGCCTTCGATAGGTCCAGTAAGTTAAGTTCCGCATGCTTACCATCATCAAACGGCTTATATATGGAATTTACCACTTGTAATAAACCACCAGCAGTGGAATGCCCTTTTCTATAGCCGTGTTGTTCAGGCCTGAAGAACCCATTATGATCAAAGTAGCTTACCAACCTCTGCATAATGATTTGCTCAAATACTTTTGACATTGCTGGTAGGATGCTTATAGGTCTGTAATTTGAGCAGTTGTTCTTATCACCTTTCTTGGGTATGGGCAAAACTCTACCTACCTTGAGCAAACTAGGAAACACTCCTTGTTCTATGCATCTGTTGATGGCTATTGCCATGGGCAATGCTATTTGTGCATGTATTTCTTTCAATAAATTGGTGGATATGTTATAAATGTCCGTGGTATATTTGCCCTTCAAATGTTTTATAGTGTGCTCAATTTCACTGGAAGTGGTTGGCTCTAGATAAAGCGATTGTGTATTATTTATTCCATAGTTTTGTAATAAGATTTCGTATGATTGATTACCTTGAATAGCTTCGGCAATCTCTTGTCCGACTGTGCAGAAGTATTTATTTAGGGTGCTTGCCGAGAGAGAAATCTCTTCCTGATTATCGGTTTTAGGTGCTTTGGCTTCTTTGTTTATGACATTCCAGACAGCCTTAGCTTTGCTATCTCAATGCAAATTCTCACCATCACCCGCACAAAAACGGGGAATCTTAAACACATTGGTGCATAGAGCTAAGACGATATCAGATGAAGAACACCTCGAAGCCGAACTCCAACATCTCAAGAACACACTACAACAGAACGACTACAGACTCAAAGACATCACAGCTACCATCAACAAACAACCAAAACACCCAAAACAACAGGAAGAAACAACAACTACTACTGGAACGACTTGCCTGCCATACATCAAAGGATGCACTGACAAAATTGGAAGAAAGCTGCGCAAACACAACATCAAAGTAATCTTCAATGCTCCAGAAAAACTATCAACAAAATTACCTTCGCCGAAAGATCGTACCTCGCCGCTCCAAAATCCAGGAGTCTACGAGATACCCTGCACTTGTGGAAAGGTATACATTGGACAAACAGGCAGAAACATCAATATCAGGCTAAAAGAACATATGCGAGATACTAAGTATGAATACACAGACAAATCAGCAGTAGCAGAACACTCAACAAACACGAAACACGGAATCAAGTTTGACAAATGCAGGAAACTAGCAACGGAACCACATTACTGGAGAAGATTGTACAGAGAAGCTATTGAAATACAGAAAAATCCGAACAATATCAACAGAGAAGACGGACTACAATTACCAAGTATCTGGAAATCATTCTTCACAGCCCAACGGAGAGCAACGGACACGCCTCAACAGAGCGGAATGATTACGCACCAACGGACACAGGACCATATATTAACCCCGGATCAGGACAAACTAGTCACTTCACTTCTGAAGAAGATCACGACAAGATGATCGAAACGTCAAGTAATTTAAACTTTCTACACGGCAGAGAACCCGAGAACCGAAGAGCAGCCAGCAACGACGGCCGTGAAAGCCTAAAGACTACTTTAGCCTTAGCTTTGTTGCTAGAATTTTGTATATATGTTTCATTAGTTCTTCGCCTGTATTCTGCAACTCTCCGCAAATAATCTCTTTTTAAGATACGATACACTTGGTAACATTCATGATCTTTTCTCACCTTGACTATTGTTGCTAAAGCGTCTAGTTTATTCCTTATTTCACTAATTTCTTCGTTTATGATTGCTTTCGTTTGTATGTTCTCTCTTACTCGTATTTTTTTTTCAGGAAAACAACCCTTGAATATGGATATAAAGGATTTGTGAAAGCAGCTAAAGACTGAATCAGCGTCTGCAATGTGAATAGGTAAGTTCAGTTCTTTGATTAATTGTTCTTTAAACATTTTCATATTTTCAGCAGTTATTGTCCTGACGACCTTGTTGACTATAGGATTATATTGCTGCTTCAAGGAAGAGAACTCGAGAATCTGCGCCATATGGTCAGACAAGTGCAGATTAATGGTTTGAGTATCTAAGTTAGACAACATAACATTTGTAAAAACATTGTCTATTAGTAGGGTTGATAGAAACACAAACCCAAGATGGATACAAATTTCGGCGCCACCTGCTTAGGATTACTTACCCTGTCATGCCCCCAAGATAAGCAGGAATCCAAAGTGTTAAATGAATATCGAGGGGTAAAGCAGTTTGCAAAACACATACACGAAAAAAAAAGGATAGATTCACTGATAGAGCAGTTAAACTTTTATTAATAAATTTTAACATAAAATATCGGGGAAAATGTTGGTATTATTGTCATAAAATTCAAATAATAAGTATGATACTCTGTATCAGTAAAAGTTATTAACGACTATTAAAAATAATAATGAAATAATGATCAGAAATGACAGAAATCCTACGATAGGACTCGAACACCGAACGCTTTGGCCAACGCAATCAGTTCACACACGTTATATAAAGAAAATTCTTAGGCTAAGAGTTAATTTAAATTCAAGAAAATTTTACAGTTACAAAAAAAATAAACTACTAAAGTAAAGCTAAATATTTGAATTGATTTTACTAGCTGTGAATAATTCACCCTGTATATTACAGGCCGATGTTTTAAATAAATATACTGAATTCGTTAACAATAAATGAAAAGATATATAATACTACAGTTAATCTATGGTACTGAACTAGTGACACCCTCCGATCCTTGATATAACATAAATAATTTCCAGATTTATTGAATAAAACATTAAAAAAAAGAAAAACCAAGTGATCGGGGTGGTTATTTACTAATGAAAGTTTTAATCGCGGACAAAATTTACAAATAAAAAGAAAACGTGCAACTTAGCTTTTGTTCTCAGTCAGCTGTTACGGGGCATGGAGATCTTCTCCTATCCGAACAGATCCTAGTCTCTGGGCTGACTTGGTAATATCCGAAGCAGACGGTCCACTGAATTTCCAAAAGCGGTAGGTTCTCCGAAGGACTCAACAAGTCGCAGAAGTCCTCAGCCGCACGTGAGTGTTCGAATTCTCACATAAAACGAAGATAGAATTCCAGGGTTCCAAAAATGATGAGAATATAAAGACCTCGTTAAGTAACGGGCTTTTTCAACGAAGAGAAGAAAGAAACAGATATGGCGGCGTTGCAGACGCGTGGGTTCTCAAATTATATCTGGAATTATCGAAGTGATCTGCCGTGGTAATCACAAAAATTCCACACTAAACTCAAGCGAAGATACGGCCAATGATTATTTCCAGTAAACTTCCAATAAAATCCACAGATGTGTGAAAATATCCAAAATTTTCAAAGATAGGAAGATGTACTCGTGAGAACACGTCTAAAATCCACCAAGATCAAACAGGAACAGGAAGCCGGAAGGGAGAATACGTCACACAACCAATCAGAAAACAGAAAAATAAAATAAGAAAACGGACAAAGAGGCGCCATCTAACGACGAAAAGATGTAACCACAGAATAGGGCAGAACTGAATGAATCACTATCGATTGACAAATCGATGCGTGGGAATCGCTAATACCGGTAAGTGTAGAACAAACAGACCTAACATTGAAAAGAAAACGTCAACTGTAAAAACATAGGAATTGAAGAGAGTTTACTACAATGAAAGAAATTAAACGGAAATCTAAGACCGTTTTAAGTATAAGAAAATCTGTAAGTAAATGAGACTAAAAGATACAAATTCTAGCTAAGCCGCACTAACATGGGAAAGAAAACACAATTTGAAAGAACAAAAAATTAAACGATAATGTTAACGTTGAGGAAAAAAAAACGATCTCTGAAGGTAGAGGACGGAAAGAGAAGAATATAAGGTTGCAAAAGCATGTCGAAAAATTAGCGGAGAACTAATTCAACGTAGGCGAAGCAAACAAAAAACCGTAACAGTGTATCTAAGATAGTAAAGAACTTACCCTGAGGGAATCTTTAGAAGATTCATTTCTTTGTTCATCATTTATTTAACTCTAAATAAAAAATTGATAACTACTAGTCACTTTTTTTTTACCATTTCATACTTTTATTTAAATAATAATGTAATGTATAAAGTATAGCAACATAAAATAAATAACAATATGGTAACAATAAAAGAAAATAAATGATAAAATCAGAAATTAACAAAGTAAATGTAAATTATTGTTAAAGATACTTCAATGTTATAAGCTATATTAATATAATAACACTGGTCAACAGTGAAATTGCTTCTTAGGTGAAAGTACCCAATCCTGAATGAATTCAACGTGCTGAACACGAATATCACATTGAAAAAAGTTGATTGGCTCACGTTCCAGAGATATTGACGTTTTGTCCATTGTATAGATGCTATTGCATAATGTAATGCAATTTAGCAGACTAATGTTTTCTTACCATGTATTATAATATTGACATAAGTACACTTTTTCTGAAATATGCGTAAATGTTTTCTTACCATGTATTATAATATTGACATAAGTACACTTTTTCTGAAATATGCGTACATATTACAGAAAACCCGTAGCCAATTCAGCTTTTTCTTAGTCATTTTCGTGTTCAGCACATTGAATTCATTAAGAAATGACTATTTTCAGCTTGGAAGCATGAACTTTTCGAAAATTTGTTGCCCAGTGTAATCAGTGTTTCAGCGGAGTGACGTTATCCTCCCGCGTTCCAAGGGTGACTGGAAATTATAAGTATATCATCCTATTCGTTTGCGGTGTAAACCCTGTGGTGGGGACAAATTTATTTTTCATGCTCCCTAACATTTGAGATTTACCATAACTTTGGAATTAATGAGAGTATAATAGATGACGCTGAGTGGTGTTTAGTAGAATAAAAACAGTGTTTACTTAATTAAAAATTTACTTAAAATTTAAAAGATTTATCTACAAGTTTCCTAGATATATATTATGTTACCTAATGCAATAGTGGTGCTACCAGTACATACCAGAAGTACTTTAATAATACAAATAGAATTGCAGGCCCATCAGAGCGTACGTTACTACAAAATAGAAACACTGAAAAATAGTGATTACAACTGTAATGTTTGAAAGAGAGAAACGTGTTGAAATCCTTACGTTTCCAAGTAGTTTATTACTTAATGGAAAGTTGTCCATAATTTTTACCTCGAATGGTTGCGATTTTATTATTTCCAGAAGAGCTTCTATCTGAAATTAGAATGAAAATGTGTATAATAAATTTATGTTCAAACTTTTCCGTTTTTTGGCAAATAGTTTTTATCTAATGACATATTTGAAATCTACAGATCAAATTATGGCAAATACTTCATATTCCTAGTCATCGGTTTCTGAGATATTTTAAAAATTTATGAAATTGCAATTGTAAGTTTGATTTTTATTGTGTAATCCAACGTTAAGCACATCTGACAAAATTCATCATTCAGCTAAGAGGTTTTGCGATGGACTGAAGAGAAATTTTAGTCACCCAGTTGACTTTTGCAGTAAATTAATTTTGTTATCTTAAATAGAACACCATATAAAATATATTAGGGTTTCCTGTACCTAACATGAATAGTTTTCTCGTGGTACAATTTATTTAAATTCAGTTGGCTTTGACATCGTTATTAAGTATGTATGAACAATTTATCATTATTTGACAGCATTCAAAACTTACTTTAGTTGACCTGCAAAATTTTTGGTTAAAAATTTATTCTGTTCAAGAGAGAAAGAATCAGAATGATTTTAACAATTGGTGAATGCGAAGAAAACCGTTTCCTTGCATCAAGGGTGAACGCACAAAAATATCCGGATAGATCACATTCAGGAAAAACTGCGTTTGAAAGCGTATTTCAAACAATTCGGCAAAATGGAAGCGTAAAATACAAGAAAGGAAATAAAGAAAATGTGGTTGATGTAGTCGGATCTATTGATATCCATAGGGATATTAGTTCACGAGTTTATGTTAAGTTGGCAATAGTTTAGGTTAGAAGAGAGAACTGTATTGAGACGTTGTTGTTGTTGTAATTGTAAACAAGAGTGAATGAGTAAACATTAAAAGTGACGATTCGTTTAGTTATTTCTGGTAATGTGAACAGAGAGTTAGTAGATAACATTTCAGAAGCGCGATTCGATTGTACCCAAGATACTTACGTGAAAAAAAAAACCGTTAGTCGTGTTGAACAGTTTTGGAGGGAAACATTTGTGGCTGGTGTTATTTGGTGTTAATAATAATAATAATAGGTTTTTTTATTGTCCAACACAAGAGTCTATCCTAAATGATAGAAATTTCAAAAAACGACGCTGTAAGCGCTCCAAGGATAATTGATGACAGATGTAATAAGGCGACCACACTACAGAAGAATATTCAAGGGAACTAATAATGAAGGCGTAATACAGAGATTTCAAGGTATCAACATTAGTGAAATATTTGGATACACGCAAAATAAAACCTAGTTTCTTGGAAGTTGTGGATATGAGGTGATTAATATGCGGGTTAAAAGTGAGACGACTATCAAAAAGAACACCAAGATCTTTGATGGTTTCAGATTTGGATATGGGTTGATTTTGTATATAATAGGTGGTTACAAAAGGATTAGTTTTTCTACAGTAATTAACAACATGACATTTACTAACATTTAAATTCAAATTATTGTTCAAGCACCATTGAACGATTGTGTCAATATTAAGTTGAAGTTGGGCTGAGTCAAAAGGACTAGTAACGGTTGAATAAATCTTTAAGTCATCAGCATATGCTAGTACAGGACAGGAGAGTGTCTTTAGGAGATCATCAATATATATTATAAATAATAAAGGACCTAAATTTGACCCCTGTGGAACACCTGAGGTTGATAGAAACAAATTTGACGAAAACCCATTATAAAAGACATAACTAGATCTATCGGAGAGGTAAGATTTTAGTAATCTAATAAAAGAAGGACTTAATCCAAATGCACTCAGCTTTGTCAGAAGAATGCCATGATCTATTGTGTCAAAAGCACTAGAGAAGTCTGTATATACTACATCTACCTGTTCTCCATTAGCCAAATGTTGACTTATATACTGGGAAATAATTGCCAAATTAGTAACCGTTGATCTACCTGGTATAAATCCATGTTGATACGCACATAAAAAGGGTTTAATATTATTAAAAATACACGAGTAGATGATGTTCTCAAACACTTTGGCAAAATTAGATAGAAGAGATATGGGTCTGTAATTTTTAATAGCTGATAGGTCACCTTTTTTATGGATAGGCAGGACTTTAGCCCTCTTCCAAACGTTGGGAAAAGTGGAAGTGCTGATGGAGAGATTAATAATAATACATAAGGGATGAGAAATAACAAATCTAATATCACGAAGGAAGAAGCTAGGAAGCATATCATCACCAGAGGTAAACTTATCTTGAAATTTTGCTAAAATTCTAATCACCTCCTCCTCCGTCACATTTGGAAGGGAAAACGACGTATTCTCACTATATGCATCAACTTCAACAAGAGGAGAGGATTGTGTTTGAGTATTTTGAAATGACTCGGCAAAAGCATTAACAATCAATTGAGGATGGTTAACGCACTCATCACCCAAAAACATGTCACCAGGAAGTCTAGTAGATCCTTTCTTCAAATGTATAAATTTAAACAGATCTCGAGGATTGGAGGTTATATCTGTTTGAATTTTATTTAAGTACGTTTGGTACGCGTTTGTGACGAAAAGAAACCGTAAGAGAGTGACGATGGCTGATAATCAGTAATCAACCGATACAATAAGAGAAATTATTGGAATAAATGCAGAATCTAGTGAAGAATGGGAATGGGAATGTAAATGAATTAGGACAATTAATGAAAATGATGTTGTGTGATATGAAAAAAGAAAAAGAAATGATATATTAACTAACTTAGTTAACCAGATGAGCAGCAATAGTAATAATTTTAAAGTGATGCCAAATCTTACGAAGAATATAAATAGCTGCGATGGAAGTGGAAATGTTCGCGAATTGATAGGCAAGATTAGGAGTATGAGGGTTATACATAAATGGCCGGATTCTTTTGCATTGGAAATAGCACGATCAAATCTCACTGGAGGCACGTGGCAATTGTGGTGTACAAAAGAAAAAAATATAGGTAATTTTATACATAATACATACATAATCCATCCTCTTCTACCTTTCTAAGGTGTAGAGGTGAGAGTAATTTCAATGATTTCGTAATTGCGTATGAACACACTTTTCTAAAAGAAGAAGGACTTCCATCGAAATGGAAAAAAATGAATGAATTAGTGCAGCACAAGGGTGAGTCGTTAAATCAATATATTCACACTAAAGTAAGGCTGTGCTCGGAATTAAAATTAAGATTTGCTGATACGAAAGAACAAATATTAATGGGTCTGTTTGACAAAAACATGTGTTCGACAATGCTAGGACGTAACCATGCAAATACGGACGACCTCTTTCATGACTTAAGGGAATATGAAAGGATTAATATCGCGAGAGTGGAAAGAATTAGGGATAATAAGAAGATATATAAGCACGGCGAAACAAGTTCAGAAGAAACTAGAGGAGATGGCAGTGGTGAAAATAGTTACAGGTTACCAGAAAGGAGAAGAAGCGACAAAAAACCACTGTGTTTTAAATGCCGTAAATATCGATATGTGGTGAAGTATTGCGGTAAGATTAAAATAACATGTTTTAAATGTAAGGCAAAGGGCCACATAGCAGCACAATGTCCGACGACCAACCAGGGCAGGGAAAATTTATTATTAAGTGGCATGACTGAAGGTAAAATCGTGAATGCAAAATATTTTAAGGAAGCAAGAATCAACGGCATGAATGTAGCTACTTACATCCACACTGGTAGTAAATGTCTGACGTTAAGACAAGCGGATGCGAAAATTCTTGGCTTGGCATATAAAGGTATGAAGTCTTTTCAGTTAACTGGATGTGGAGCAGGAAAGGTTACTCCTATAGGGGAATGCAATGCCTTGGTGGAAGTAGATCAGGCAACGGCACAAGTGACAATCCTGGTAGTACCCAATGAAGCACAAGTAATGCCACTGTTAATAGGACAGCCCTTTATTGAACAAGACCACATTGTAATGGTTAAACGCCGAGATACCTTACTATTGTTTGAGGAAAGAAAGGATTATTCTGGAGAGGTTGAATTTTTGAGTATCCCAAAGACGACTGACAGCAGAGTTAAACTATGGCCAAAAGAGGAAACGGAGATTCCACCGAATTACGAGGGATTTGTGATCATGATGGCCAACGTGGATGAAGGTACAAATATTTTTATGGAACCACGGTCGGTGATAAACCAGGTTGTGCCCAGATGTTTGACTCATACTAACGAGAAATCTGCCTATATGCAATATGTCTAATGAAATGCTGACAATTGAGGCTGGTCAAAAGTTGGGATATCTATGTGTGGAGGCCCAAGCCGAAGCAGGTATAAGCAGTACGTTGGTAGCATCATGTGCATTCAGAGTGCAGATGATCATGGATGAGTGCTATTTAGGAACAGGATTGAGTGAAGATGATGTTGGGCAACTACGAAACCTGATAGAAGAATACCATGATTGTTTCGCGCTTAGCAAAAGGGAACTGGGGTGCGTGAACGACTATGAAATGAAGCTTCAATTAAGAGCCGATGAACCGATAACACAGCGTCCAAATAGACTAAGTTATGTGAGCTGCGCGTGCAGAGGCAGATAGAGAAACTTAAGGCGGCTGAAATTGTAGAAGAATTGATATCAGAATATTCGAGCCCCATAGTGATTGTCAAGAAGAAAAATGGTGAAGAGATAATTTGTGTGGACTACCGGGCCTTAAATAAAATTACGAAGAAAGAAAAATACCCCTTACCGCTTATCGATGATCAGTGGGACCGATTGAGTGGAAAGAAACTTTTTACTTGTTTAGATCTGAATTCAGGATATCACCAGATTTCTATGGCGCCCGAGTCCAAGAAAAGAACAGCATTTTTTACCACAGACGAACATTACCAATTCGGACGAATGCCATTTGGATTGGCAAATGGTCCGGCAGTGTTTCAGAGACTGATCAACCGAATTCTTGACCCTTTAAGATACTTAGATGACGTGTTAATTCCCAGTGAGACAGTGGAGGAAGGAATAGACCACCTACGACCAGTATTGGAAGCATTGAGAGGGTGTGGACTCACCCTGAATCCACGAAAAATGATTTGAGATCTCTTGTGATGGGATGGTACCATCCCTCGATAAAGTAGGTTGCATTTTGAAATTTCCGCGGCCGATCAATGTCCATAATGTGCGACAGTTCCTAGGATTGACTTCCTATTTTAGGCGATTTATTAAGGACTATGCTATTAAGAGTAAACAAATGACAATGTTCTTAAAAAATGATTGGGAATGGAGTTGGGCTAAGGAACAGGAGGACACTTTTGTTGCATTAAAAGAAAGTATGGCATTTAAACCCGTTTTGGCTTTATACTCGCCCCACCACGGAACAGAATTGCATACGGACGCCGGTGTGATAGGACTAGGAAGAATACTACTCCAAGAACAATATGATGGTTGCCTACACCCGGTGATGTATGCTAGTCGGCAAACGACACCCGGAAGAATCTCGATATCATTTAAAGGAACTGGAAGCATTGCCAGTGGTATGGGCGACTGAGAGATTTTGTCTCTACTTAATAGGCGTACGGTTCAGGATTGGACAGATTTCAGTGCAACGTAGCACCTTTAATAAGCGCGATATGGTACCACGCATAAGGTGGTGATTGAAGATGACCGAGTATGATTTTGAAATTGAACACAGACTGGGTACCATGATGAAGCACGCTGATGCATTGAGTCGGAATCCGATAGATGACAACAGTAACACCGAGATGGCTAAAGGCGTAGATATATTGACCATGGATGTGGACGACTGGATAATACTAGCACAGAAAGCCGACCAACGATTACAGACAATTATAGACGTGCCAATACAGAAGACAAGGAACAGGAACGAATGGCGAATAGGAAAAATTATGTTGACAAAACGGTCCATAGCATACTAACAAAATTCTGGTTTGCTAGAATGAGGAATTACGTAAAAGGATATGTGGGAGCTTGTCCACAATGTTTGTTCAACAAGATAATCGGGGGAAAGAAACAAGGGATGCTACATTCTATCAATAAAATCGGTATTCCCTATCATACAGTACATCTTGATCACTTGGGGCCATTCGTTCAGAGCAACAAGGGTAATAGTTCTGTGTTAGCAGCGATAGATGGATGTACGAAACATGTGCTGCTGAGAGCCGTACCCAACACCAAATCCGAGAGCACTTGTCGCCTATTACGGAATATTATAGATCTATTTGGACCTCCGTGGAGGATGATTACTGATCGTGGAACCACGTTCGCTGGCAATGCCTTCCGACGATTATGTGCTCAACACAATATTAACTATGTAAAGAATGCAATAATTCTTTAGTAGATATAGTTTTGAAACTACAATGGAAAATAAAAAGTTATATAAAGTATATAAAGCCGTCTCAGGCAACTCTAACCTACTGCAAGCAGGAAAACCGTATCCTTTGAATGACTAAAGCTGGTAATTATCCACCGTACAGTGAATGCAATAAAAGCATTAAAGTAATCAAAAGACTTTACCTTATAAATATCTTCACTTAGCAATGATCTTGTTCGGCTGACATAGATGTAGGATATGATAGATTCACCCTACAAGTAAAAATGTGGGTTTGCATCTTAAAGGAAGAGCTATTTAAGAAGGTTACTTACCGTGGTAATCAATACGTTCCCTAAATAGCAAATATAAACCAAAACTAAGGAATACAAGAGCATCATGAAGAGAAATGGACTTGTAGATTGTGTCGTATCAAATAAGTCACCCTGTATGATTCTGATAAGCATAATGAGAAACGCAAAGTATACGGTCAGTATAACAAATATGAAATATGCGATGAAGTTGAAAGATATGAAGCTATTCACCGTACTGAGCAATTTATAACACGCAAACTGAAGGCTTATAGACGCATCCAAATCTTTTTTAAGGGAGAAGGCACTACTTAAGCGTAAACTTCTGTTGGCCGCCATGGATTCTAAAGTCTTCTTCAAATTCGCGTGATAGAGGTTTATTGCTATTAAAAGTAGTTCTATGAGTACCGGCACTCCTAGAGTCAGCTGCATGAAAGTATAGGTCCTGAGAAGAGTCACCAGAGCGAAATGTGAGCAAGATTTGAATATACCGAAAATTATTGATTGGCAAATCGAGAAGAGAATGTAGAGGTCGGCTTGGAGACGTATCTTCGGGAGCCTTTCCAAAACTGCAGTTTCCGAAGTAGCAGCGACTAATTCGGAGACAAGAGTTTGACCGTCCTGTAACACATTGGTGAAGACTTCGTGTTTTTTCGATGCCAATATTAGCGTTACAGCAGTTGCGATCGCAAAGGAGAAATATGCCAACGCCTCCAAGTTTTCCAACTCCCAAAATCTGATATTCCCATTGAATGAAGTGTATAGCTCATAGACTCCCTCTAGCAACAAAGTAAATCCCAGGGCAATCGAAATATATGTCCATAAAAACGAGGGACGGAAGATACACATTTTCTGTTCACCATGGGTGCATTCAAATTTAGCTGCAACGCCGGAAATCACACCGAATGTTAAGTAAGTCTTCAAGATACAACTGAGACACGGCCTTTGCACCGCAGAGTAATAAAACTTTACTTTACTGAAACGCATCATCTTCAAAATAGTAGTATCAATTAAACACTGCGTAATTATGGGGGATATTAAGGTATTTATGTATGAAATGATTGCGCCCGTTATTTTTCGAATTAAATATGAATGCGGGATCAATATTTCCTTCCGATTGTGGGTGGTTAATATACTAAATTATAAAATAGATGGATATCGCGTCATGAATGAATAATGGCAGTTTTAAAGATGTCGAACTTACCATAGATGAGTTGTTGGTTCATTCAATTCATCAGACGCGCACTGTATTTTACTTTATCACTGATAAAGGTATATTTGATTGCAAACTAATATTTTCCGAAGTTATTCCCCTCAAAATATAGTTGAGGCTTTTGCTGATAAATTCTCTTCGGTCTATGCTAATAGTGCACCTTGCTTTAGTGAGTTTAAAAACAATCCTTTTATTCTGCATCGTATATTTGTCGAAGAGGTAATAAAAGTATGGTCGTCTTTCCCTGCTAATAACACCGCTGGTGATGACCTCATTCCCAGTTTTTTGGTGCGTGATGCTAGATTTGTGTTCGGTAAACCTCTAACATATATAATTAATTTAGCCATTGATTCATGTACTTTTCCTGCAGCTTGGAAATCTGCTAAAGTTGTTCCAGTATTTAAAAAATGTATAGATAATTATAGACCCATATTTATTTTATCCAATTTTGCGAAAGTTTTTGAAAGCATTATTTACTCTTACCGTACCAACATGGTTTTATTCGTGGTAGGTCTACAGTAACAAATCTAATGTTAATGTAATATATAATATACTTTAGTAAAGCGTTCGACGTCATTGACCATGGTATCTTATTACAAGTACTGTCAACGTACGGATTAAGTTTGTCATTATCAACGCTTTTACAATCTTATCTGACAAAGAGAATCAATTATATTTTTTACAATGGATATAAGTCATCTGAATATTGTCCTTCGTCAGGACCCTCAAGGGTCTCATCTAGGGCCCCTTCTATTTGGCTTATTTATCAATGACTTCCTTGATTCCTTATCCTGCCCAGTGCTTGCGTACGCTGATGATTTGAAGATTTACCTATCCATCAAAACATGGAATGATGTATTGCACGTACAACGAAATCTAGATACTATAACCAAATGGTGTTCCGAATTTAAATTGAAGTTCGGTACCAATATGAAATTACGTTTTTAAAGTGTAACACAATACTTTGCAGCGTCTTTTTTTTTGATTTTTTGTCATTGTACATGTCTCTGAACTATACGAAGGTGTCGGGATTGCCACCTTTTTTTAAATATTTTGGTCCCTGTTTGTGTAGGGGTTTCTTTTTTGCGTAAAAGTCTGTTAAAAAATCTGTCTTCTCGCTTATTTCCTCCTCCTGTCGTCCGTCCTCTGTTACTTGCGTGCCCAAATACTTGTTCTGATTTAGCGTCTCCGAGTTGTATTGTGTGTCTTTTGTTATGATTGTTTACAATCATTGTTTTGGTTTTGTTTATATTTATTCTCATCTTTGTGGTTTCTAGCTTTTCGTTATATATTTTTAGATTTTGGTTTAGAGTTTCCTCGTCTCTTCCCACCAGTACCATGTCATCCGCATAAGTGACTCCAGAAATGTTGATTTGTTCTAGCTTCCAGAGACCTACGTTATATTGCTTCACCTGTTTTTTTGCCTCTTTTATGGCCTCATCTAACACGATTGTGAACAGAAGCGGGCTGAGAATACAACCTTGTCTTACGCCAGTAGTGGTTTCGAACATTTTTGATGTTTCGTGTCGGCTCCTTACATAGTTCTTAGTTTCTTTATATAAACTTCGTGTTGCAACTATTAGGTCGTGTTGTAGGCAGTGGCGGCTCGTGACGTTTTGTTCAAGAAAGGCTACTGTAGCCTAAGTAACCATTCTCAGTCAATAAATTATATTTTTATAGTTATTATTGTAGCATTGTAAGTGTAGAATAGAAATTGAAAAACAAATAGATTAAAATAAAATATAAATTATTGTCTAGCAAGAACCACGTAGAGGAGAGTGAAATTTTGCCTGGAGAGGAAACTCGATGAGGTGATAGGTAAAAAGGTAATAAAAACGTAAAACTAAACTCTTGATAAACGTAAGAATAAACCAAAAATAAACTCTAAAAACAATAACAATTAAATTAGAAAAGAAAATTGTAGTTTCTTTGTTTATATTACAAGCTTTACTCAAAACTAAATTTAAGGCATGAGCATGACAATGTACAAAAAAAGCTTGAGGTGTAATTGTTTGTTTTTTACTTTGTAAACCATTTAAATGCCCTGCCACAACAGATGCACCATCATATGTTTGAGCGACGAATTTTTTTTTTTTAAATCATATTTTCCGCTGTTATTTGATAAAAGGTTAAATAAATCTTCAGCTGTTCGACCGGATGATACGTCAAAAAACTACAAAAATCTTTCAATAACTTCACCGCTCTTGACATAACGTAATATGATTGATAATTGAGACTTACAGTAAATATCTGTGGTTTCATCTACTTGCCAAGAAAAAAACGGAGCTTCTTTAATTTCTGTATCTATTTCTTGTTTTAATACAAAAGAAATACAATCTATTAAGTCATTTTGTATAGATTTAATACACTAACAAATTTATTAAAACTAGGTTCATATTTACTAAGAAGTTCGAGTAATTCTTTATAATTTTCACGATTAAACGAATTGGAAGTCTCATTGTGTCCCCGAAAAGCTAAATATTGTGATGCTAAAAATATTGTTACGTCTATTAATTTTCTTAAATTTTTGCGGTTTTCTCTAACTTCATTATTATAGGCAATAATTGCATCTTTCCGCGCGCTGTCTACAGCAGTAGCAATATTTTGTTTTCCAAATAATTTAAATTTGCACAACGATAAAATGTGTTCTTTAGACTTAGAATGCCGTTCAACAGCGCGTGGTAGATTTTTTAAATCTGTATAACCTAATTTCGACCACGTTTTGGTTTGGTTACAAAAAAGTAGACATGGCCAACAAAATAATCTTTCCCGTTCAATTGAACCAGTTAACCAACTACATTTAGTGTATCATAATGAACTAAAACCACGATTTTGCCGGTTGCCGTCGTTAGATACTACAGATATATTAGGCCGTGGTTTCTCAATGTTTTGTACGATGTGTAATTTCGTCTCTATGTTTAAACAACTAAAAGAATTTCCTACCAACCAGTGGACAATATCTTGGCAAATTCTAATTTCGTTCATTTTATCCAGTTTGTGTGCGTAACCTAACAAAACTTACCCAACGCTTCTTAAGTTATTAGTACAGCGGACCACCGTCCGTGCGCGCCATGAGCGCCGATGTGAGGATGACTGTATTGCATATTACTTTAATAACAGAAAACCAAATGTATATTTAATTATTTCCGATAGAATAAATGTCTTTACTTCTATACTTATATCGGTAACAAGCTCATGTTGCGTCCCTATTCTATCGCATATTTATACTAGAATACGCATTACACTCCCATACCGGCGCACATAGCGCGCACGGAAAATGGTCTGCTCTAGTTATTGGTACTGGGAGCTGGGAGTCGCATAAGCAGTTGCGTAGCAACGTTTTACGACCGATAACGCAACATGCCGATCGGGTAGAATCTCACCGCGGCGGCAAGCCTCCAACCATACGTATTCGCTGTATAAAGTGCACGTGCACTTACGGAGACACATTGGTGCCATGGTAATAATCATCGGTGCGGAGCCAAATCTGTGGCTGGCCTCCTCGCTTGCTATTATAGTGCGTACAGTAAAATTTCGCGCATTATTGGAAATTTGTTTGCATTTTTAAATTAAGTAATGAATCAATATATACTATTGATTATTTGATGGGGAATTTTTTCCCCTTTTTTTCGTAGCCGTAACTTAAATTTTGTTTTTTGTTTCTCTTGGTTTAGCGGCTGGTTTTTAATTTAATGATTTTCTAATAAAACAATCTTTTACGTTTCGACAATTCTTATTTCTTTATTGTTATTTTTTGTGAGGATGTCGGCGAACTACATTTAAAATAATTCGAAGTGGCTTGCTCAGCTATGGGCTTTTTTTCTCTATTAGTTGTACTAAAAAATTGTTATTGAAAAGTTACCTGTATATATTATTGGCGAAAAGTATTTAAATGATTGGTGAATAAATTTTTGATAAGCTTTCTATATCTGTTTTGTCGTTTACTGCGGTATTTTGTTTTTTAATTTGGATCATTTCTAATATACATCGCGCTTTATAATTTCTTTCTTTATTTAAAATCTTTGTATTATCGAAATTGAAAGTATGACCGAAGTTTATTGTATGTTTTTTAAGAGCAGTGAGGTTATTTTGATATTTGTGACCTTTAATTCTGTTATGAAGTTGTTGTGATGTTTGTCCTATGTACACACCATTGCAATTGTTACAGGGGATTTTGTATACTACATGACTTTGGTTTTGTAATGGAATATTATCTTTTAATTTTGAAAAGTTAAAATTTAAATTATTGTGGTTTTTGTGTGCAATTTTTATTTGATGTGGGTCAAGAATTTCATTAAGTTTTTCGGATAATTGTGGAACGTATGGGACACTAATATACTTGAAAGTACATGGGTTTGTGGTTTTTGTGTTGTTGATCTGTCTGGTGTTGTAATATTGATGTATTTTGTTTTTAATGGTTTTTTGAATTAATGGCAACGGATAGTTATTTTTTTGTAGGTTAATTTTTATTGTGTGTAATATTTCTTTTCTATATTTTGGATTGGTTAAAGTAATGGCTCTATTAATTAAGTTGGCCATAACATTTTTTTTAAAATTAAAGGGTTGGGCAGAGTGAAAATTTAAATAACGACCAGAAAAGGTTGGTTTGTGATATAAATTTTGTCAGAATTTTATTATTTTCGCGAATCAGGGTCAGATCTAAATAGTTTAACGTTTGGTTTTTTTCTAATTCAAGAGTAAATTGTAATTTCGGATGAAAGTTGTTGAAAAACTTATGAAATTCTATGATCTTGTCTTCAGGAATACACGCCAAGCAATCGTCTACATATCTTTTATAAAATGTTGGTTTAAAATCTAAATTACCGAGCAAGCCACTTCGGATTATTTTAAATGTAGTTCGCCGACATCCCTACAAAATGTATCACCACTATTAATTTTAAATGACAACAGTTTGTAGATTGTGTTATAAAAATGTAATGTCTTATTATTAAAAAAATAATTTTAAAATTTTTTAAAATGTTTGTGAACGTCTTAACTCTACAACAAATTTTTGTGAACTATTTATATGTTTTTAAAAAAAAAAACAGAAATCTGAAGAAGACAACAATAAAGAAATAAGAATTGTCGAAACGTAAAAGATTGTTTTATTAGAAAATCATTAAATTAAAAACCAGCCGCTAAACCAAGAGAAACAAAAAACAAAATATACTATTAATTATATATTTTTTTGCAAAATTGCTTTATTTTAGTATATAACCGATGCTTAAACATTATTTGAATACATAATAAATGCTACTTGTTTTATTAAAAATAATAGGGGAGGCTTAGCCTCCGTAGCCTCCCCTGACGAGCCGCCACTGGTTGTAGGTACTCCTCTCTTATCTAAGATTCGCCATATATCTTCTCTTAACTTAGTATAAAATTCGCATCGACCACTCCCCTATTGGGTCTGAAACCAAACTGCGTATCCTCGATGGTTTCTTCTAACAGGTGTCTCAACTTTGTATCTAGTATCCGTGCAAAGGTTTTTCCAATTGTGCTGAGAAGAGTAATGGCTCTATAGTCGCTACAGTCTCTTAAATCTCCCTTCTTGTATATGGGTGTTATTATGGCTGTCGGATATCTTGTGTAGCTAATTTCCCATTTTACCCCATCATTTCAATGGTTGATTAGCGAAAAATAATAAATCTGCACAAATAAATATCAGTGCAAGCTAGATTCTGATTTTACCTCACTGTGCCTGGTGCGTATAATATTTTTCGACTGTTACATGATTACCATTTACTAAAATCAATTTACTTGCATTTGTAGTGTTCCGAATACATGTCACTCATATTCGAATGAAGAAAAACTTCAGAATCTTCACAGAAGAGTACGGTAAAGTACTTAAATTCGGTACGTACTTAGTATACTTTCCCGTTCATGGACGGTAAAGTGCCGGAAGTGACGCCTTGATAGTTGAATTCGGTAATGTGGCACTTTCTATCTTCGAATGAGTGCAGTAAGGTTGTACCTTCGGATGCGGTAGTAGAAGAAAGTATACAAATATTTTGTGAAACGCTTCTATTCTAATGTCATCATCGATAAAATTGCAATTAAGGTTAATTATGTGTATCTGGACTATTAGATACGCCATAATGTTAAATAAAATTACAAGATATGAAGATAGTGAAATGGAAAATTATCGATCTTAACAATGTTTAAAAAAACAGCTAGCGTAAACTGGGGTAACTACCCGTGTGTGGGTATTTCCTTATAACACCCTAATCAGTGAAGTGTTTCCTTTTAGATCTAAGCAATTCTAAAGGTTAGTTATACTTTATAATAGTATAGATGCTTGTGATATGAAAAAAAAAAACAGTTTTGTCTTATTTTTGATGTAGTCGCTCTTTGTATTGCTGTCAAGTAAAATTAATTAGACTGTACCTACAAAAAAATTGGATTGATTTTCCGAAATATTTCCAATTTAACCGAATTTGTAGTTTTATGTAATAATAACGAAGTGCGCCGAAATCATCACAAATCTATCCGGTGGTTGAATTAATTGCCCTTACCTTCTCTCTGGTCTTTTCCTATTGTTCTCAAATACAGCCATAATCCCAGTAAAGTCAACGGTTTTACCACGCATGTGCGTCTCTCGCTCATTCTTCTTCTGCAGTAGGTATTCCCCTACATTCAGTCATTCGTCATAGCCACTCATAGCTCACAACGAATACTGGCGCGAGCGCAGCTTAATCATGCGGTTGCTTTGCTATTCAATCTACACGCAGAAATGTGTTAATTTTTAGTGACCGTGAAACCTATTGCATTTTTATTATGAAAATGAATAAGTTGCAATATGTATTGCTTTGGACACACGTACTTATAAACTCAAAAGGTGTAATCAAAGCGTAAAACAGTAATTTATACTATCTATTATGTACTTAAAAATAGTCTTTGCTCATGACAAGAAAATTAAAGTAATTCTAATGAACGAAGAATAAAACTATAAAAATAAAGAAAAAATAAATTTCACGAAGGAAAAATAAAACTTAATTCTGAGTAAATAACTTTAAAAAATGAAAACTTAAAAGTAACTCTTAATAATAAATTAAATAAACTTTAACACCAGCTCGGTTACTATTCTATTCGTAATAGTAATAAATAAAGAAATATAAAATTAGGGTTTGTTCATGATAGGGAAATCAGACATTCTAATAAATTTAGGGCAAAACCTTCAAAAAGAAATAGTAAATTTAATGAAGGACAAATAAAAATTAATTCTGGGTAAATAAATTTAAAATATAGAAAAGCATCTTAATAATAAATGAAATAAACGTTAATTTTTTTCTCGTCTGAGAAAACTACTCTTTCCCATTCATGATCACAGGTCATATGCCTTTTGGCAAACGTCAACCTAGCTTCTATGTGCTTCACAGTAAGTTTCGGTTCTTAATCTTTTGCGCCATTCTAAATTTTCATTACTCTGCAAAATTTGGCGTACACGTCTCGTCCTAACGTCAAGTTGTAATTGAGCACGAATCGGGGAAGCAACCATGTGATTTTCTGTTGCCAGCCTAAAAATTGTTCTTTTGTCGCGGCTACTAACGATCAGTTTTCGACTGCTTTTAATAGATCCATACCTCTCCCCTAATTTTAAATACGAATTAACAACATAATAGCTTCTATTAATTTGCTTGCAATCTTCCTTGACACACCATTTTTTCTATAAAGCATCAATAACACACTTCTCTTCATGAGATAACTGTGTTCCCCTCGGCATATTGAGCTATCTAATGATAAAAATGACCGCAAACTAATAAATGAGGTCCGTTTCATTAAATTTGGTCTTACCTGGAAGTAGCACGGCAGAAATTTAATTTAAATAACGTAAATATCTGTCTGGATGTATAACTCTTTCCGCCAAGAAATGATAGCTTATACGTAAAAAACAAATAAGACAGTGCATTCCTTATTGTGACTAGCTGATATCTGCACAGGTGGTGTGAAACATGTCGGGACACACATACAAGCAGGCGGCGTCATTGTTTTAATGATCGGTCATAGACTACATGATGTAATGCCAGTGGATTTATAGCAATTTCCTCTAGTGTATTACACAAAAGTATTATTTTTAGTAACTAATTCAATATTTTTTCAATAAGGATCAACCGTCTCCATTTATATTTGCTGAATGGTTCACCCTCTAAATAATACAGGGAACTTTACCGTGATGTGTTTTTTGCTTTGGCCCGTATATGATACATTATGCAGCTATATGTAACCTTTTTATCGATAAAACTTGAATTAAAAATATGAATTTTGTGGCATGACTCATATACATATGACTCACGATAAAATAAAGGGTTAAAACCAATTAGTTTTATAATATTGAGCAAATGATTAAAAAAATTTTATCGTTGAGTCTTGGCTGATTATATAAAGATGCGACGGTCCCTAGCCGATTTATTATTATCTTTTTGAAACAAAAATTTCAAATAAATGTTGCCTCGAATCATATTCTATATATATATAGTGGCAAAAACACGCCGCTCCGTAGAGCTTTCTTGATCCATTTTCGGGTGGATCACTCCTCACGTCCAATTTTCTCTACTATTCCTCTCCATAACCCTCTGAGCCCGGCCTTCCTTTTCCAATTCACTACTCCAACCTCCACTAGATCTTGCTCCACCTCTTTCAACCATTTGATTCTGGGTCGACCACGTTTTCTCGCACCCGACGGCTCCCACATCACCACCGACCGCAACCGCGACGCTGGTCCCGCTCTCCATACATGGCCTAGCCATCTTACTCTTTTCTGCTTAACCTTCCTAATCACATCCTCTCCTTTCAGCTCTTTTGCTATCTCATAATTCATTCTCACTCTATATGTATCTTCCTCCACTTTTACTGGTCCCAGTATCGCTCTCATAATTCTTCTTTCCATAATTCGAATGGCCTCTTCTTCTTTTTTTGAAAATGTCAATGTTTCCGCTGCGTATATCATTATTGGTCGTATAGCTGTTTTATAAATCTTTAGTTTTGTATTCCTCGTAAGTATTTTACTTTTTAATAATTTCTTATTCATGTAGAATGCTTTATTTACATTCATTATCTTTTCGTCAATTTCGGTTTTTCTTTCTCCTTCTTTTCCTATCATTACTCCTAAATATTTATATTTGTCAACTTGTTCGAATTCGTGCCGGCCAATCCTTATTCTACTACTCCTACTATTCTTACCAATCAGCATTATTTTAGTTTTGTTTTCATTTATTTTTAACCCAAGTTTTTCCCCTTCCTTTTTTTTTTTTTTTTTTTTTTTCGCTTTCATGGGCAGGTTTAACCCCGTAAGGCAACTCGGCCTTGAGACCTATTGTGCCCCCATGATGTCTTAACCCTCTCGACCCGGTTGTAAACGAACAAACAAGTCCGCGAGTTGGTCGAGAGTTAATTTACTTATACTGGGTTCGTCCAAACGAGCGACCCCTAGACAGCTCCGTCTCTCCCTGTCCACTGCCGGGCAGTCGGCAAGGAGGTGCACAGGAGTTTCTTCTGCTCTCCCACAGTTTCTACACAGGGGAGAGTCCACTCGCCCCATTCGGTGCAAATGCTTATTTAATGAGCAGTGGCCGGTTAGGACTCCCGTAAGAAGTCTCAGTCTGGTCCTGCTCATAGAGACTGCCTTGCGGAGTCTTTCATCGCCCGGATAAAAACCGAGGATTTTACAGTGTCTCACGCCTACTAGTCCATTCCAATAGGAGCGGTGACTAGCAGCGAGTTGAGATCTGACAAAGGCTTTGATACCGCCATAGGAACTACCGCACGACGGTTCTGGACCAGTGAACGGTAGACCACTGGCGCCTCTAGCTAGTTTGTCAGCAATTTCGTTACCTCTAATCCCAGAGTGACTAGGCACCCATCTCAGCGTAATGCTATGATGCTCCGCCAATTCTTCAAGCTTCCTATGGCACTTCAGTACCACTTCGGAAGCAAATTTGACAGCCTGTAGTGCCCTGAGGGCAGCTTGGCTGTCGGAGAAAATTTCGACCGATCCATTCCCATGCGGGCAGTTTAAGATGCTCTCTGCACAGGTCTGGATGGCTATAACTTCAGCATGGAAGATGGAAGTGGAGCCCCCTAAGCTGATGGCTTCGCCATTCGGTTCTCCATCTCTCCAGATCCCAATGCCTGTGCCATTCGGCGTCTTCGAGGCATCCACAAACCAGCGATGAAAACATCGCCTCGGTCTGTGAATGTATGCTTTGGAGACTTCACTGTTGGAAATATCTACGGAGTATTTCCTAGTGAAGCTGAAGACAGGCGGAATCTTGTCCGCCCTAGTGGACAGAGGTACTGTCTGTTCGATGTAGTTGAAAATGCTAGTATGGTCTCCAGTTTTGCCAGAGAAACCTTTACGCCCGCTACATTTTACTCTGTAAGCTGCCAGGGTAGCTTCTGACCGCAACACCAACTGAAGCGGAGGAAGCCCAAGAATGGTCTCCATGGCCGCAGTCGGCGTCGAGGACATGGCTCCCGTGATGCCTAAACAGGCAGTCCTTTGGACCTTGCTGAGCGCGTTTACCGCGTAGCCCAGACTAGCCTTATGCCACCAGACTAACGAGGCATAGGTTATGGAGGGTACAATGACCTTCGTGTACAGCCAGTGCACCATTGCCGGTTTTAGCCCCCACGTTTTACCAAACATTCCTCTACAGGCCCAAAAGGCCTTTGTGGCTTTGTTCGACACTTGTTCAAGGTGAGATTTGTACGTCAGTTTTGCGTCCAAAATAACACCTAGGTATTTAACCTCACTAGAGACCACTATCTTCGAGCCGAAGATGGCTGGGCACTGTAGTTTTGGAAGTTTCCTCCTCCAAGTAAACGGAACCATAGTCGTTTTCCGAGAGTTTACATTTAACCCTTCTTGTTGACACCATCTCTCTACCAGTTTGAGTGCGACTTGCATCCTCTCGGATACCACGCCCTCAAACTTTCCGCAGACCATGATGGTGATATCGTCTGCGTAGCCCTGCGCGTGGAAACCCGCCATCCGTAGGTCAGAAAGCAAGCCATCCACCACAAGGCACCATAGCAAGGGCGACAGCACTCCGCCCTGCGGGCAGCCAGCTGCCACAGTTGCCTTTACATTGCAAAGGTTCTGCGAAACATTAACCATTCTTTCTCTTAGCATGGAGCCGATCCACCTCCTCACAGTTGGCTCGACTTTCCATTTTTGAAGCGCCCTTTCCATCGACCGAAAGGACGCCCTGTCGAAGGCGCCCTCGATGTCCAGAAAGGTAGCCAATGCAATTTCTTTGTTTCTAAAGGCTATTTCTGCTCGTCGAGCTAGCTCATGAATGGCCTGCTCACACGATCTTCCTGTTTGGTAGGCATACTGGTACTCGTGCAGAGGCAAACTTGCCAGAGCCGAATCCCTAAGATGTCTATCAATTATCTTCTCCAGGGTTTTGAGAAGAAATGAGGTGAGGCTGATGGGCCGGTACGACTTCGCTTCCGTGTAGGACAGTTTGCCCTGCTTCGGAATGAAGACCACCCTGGCCTCTCTCCAGCTGCTAGGTGTGTATCCCAGAGCTAAGGTAGCTCTTAGCAGGGTACATATAACTGGGGAAAGCGGTTCCAGGCCCTGTTGCAACAGGGCCGGGAAGATGCCATCACTACCAGCCGATTTAAAGGGTTTAAAGGATTCGATTGCCCATCGAATTTTGGGTACTTGAATAATTTTCCGCGCAAGAATCCAGTCCTCCCTCCGTGCTCTTAGGGCAGGTATCTGAGCTGACCTCAGTCCCGTACATTCCCCCCCGAACTGGGTTTGAACGACCCTGGAGCCCGGAAAGTGCACCTCCAAGAGATGCTTGAGGACTTGCTCTTCAGTCTCGGCTTTATCGCCATTGGGCTTACTGAGAGACCCAATCTTACAGGGCCCTTCCTTTGCAAGGACTTTTCGAATTCTGGAACATTCAGGGACACCCTCCAGTTCCTGGCAGAACTTTTTCCATGACTCTCTTTTTGCCTTTCTCAAGGCACAGTTGTACCTGGTCAGGGACGCTCTGTATTCATCCCATCGGCCAGATCTTTTAGCTTTGTTGTAAAGTTTTCTGGTGGCAGCCCTTAAGTCAGACAACTCCCTGGTCCACCAAGGTGTTGCCCGATTAGTTGTCTTAACCTTAATAGGGCAGCTTGCTTCGTAGGAAGTTTTGATGGCAGACTGTACTCCATCGGCTAACAACTCGATATCGACAGCAGTTTTGATTGTTTTGGGACAGTATTCTAGTTCCGCAATCAGGCGCTCTCGGTAAGCGTCCCAATTGCAGTTCCTAGGGTTTCTATACGATATCTGACTTACCTGCGGTATATCAAAGTCGAATCTTACATACCTGTGGTCGGAGAGAGACGGCTCATCCGACACATGCCACTGTTTCACCCACTCTGCACAGCGCGGCGTGCAAAAGGTGATATCAATCACCTCCGCCCGGTTGGCCGTTACAAAAGTTGGCTTATTTCCGCGGTTAATGGTAACTAACCTATTTTCTGCGAAGTAGTTTAAGAGTGACTCACCTCGTTTGTTCAGTCCACTGCTGCCCCACACAAAATGGTGCGCGTTGGCATCGCATCCGATAAGGAGCTCCAGCTTTTTCGTTCCCGCGTAGGCCACCAGTGCTCTCACTTCCTGGGTTGGAGGTGGACCCTCTTGGTCGTACGGGAGGTAGGCTGATCCTAATAATAGGTCTCTAGCCCCCTTTACGTCCATCCATTGGATTTTTACGGTGGTCAGGTCCCTAGAACAGTGGTCGCTGATCAACAAGCAGTTTATGCTGTTTTTAACAAGCAGGCAGGCTCTGGGACCGGGGCCGGCACCGTGGGTCAGTGTCCACCCCCTGATCTCCAAGCCCCCCACTCTGCCCTTAGTGATCCAGGGCTCTTGTATAAGAACAATGTCAATGTTTTTACTTACCACAAAAGCTTGCAGGACGGCGGAAGCCGCTTTACAATGATGAAGATTAATCTGCAACAGTGTCAGGAATGTTAAGATTCCTGTCCTGCTGAGTCTTCATCATCCCTTGGTGGAGTACGCAGGAGGTCCACCAGGGTCGCGTCCAGGAGATCCGTAATGGTGCTAGCGGTTCCGGACGACTGCGGTGAACCCACAGCCAGCCCGGCCCCCCCGCCCCCACCCGGTCTCAGATTTGGCTGTTGAGATGGTCCCGCCTGGGCGGTATCCATCTCTTCAGCCTCTGTCTTCTCCTTTTTTCCCAGTAGACGAAACGCTACCGAGGAAAATTGGAGATGCAGTCTACAATTAAATGTATCCTGCAGTATTTTCCA
Source organism: Cetonia aurata (assembly GCA_949128085.1). NCBI lineage: Eukaryota > Metazoa > Arthropoda > Insecta > Coleoptera > Scarabaeidae > Cetonia > Cetonia aurata. Next base: position 23,759,121 of record OX421889.1, on the reverse strand, counting down.
TGAACTCTCATCCATGGCGATGACCACCTGCTGGCCCTTAGGGTCAACCTTGGTGTTCACCACCCTCCAAGAGCCCATTTGGATTTTTTGATTCTGCACCTGAAGTCGGTGCAGAATCTTTGCTGGTTCCACAGGGGGGCCTGGGATCCATGTTAAGGCCCTGACCGGCTTAGGCAGGTCGGCTTCCTTAACCATTTTTAGCTTGGCGCCGTCCCAGGGAGTGCAGCCTTGGATGACCTCCGTGAGCCACGAGCAAGTGCCCGCGTCCACACAGCCAACCCTCAGCACACCCCCACGGTGTCGGACCTCGCTAAACTGAGGTTGCGGTCCTCCGATTGTCAGCTTGTCCATCTCCTGCAGTATGCAATTACGGATTAAATCCGCTTGCTCCTGGGAGATGGACCTCTCAGGATAATCATCAGGCACTATGGCCATCCGAATGTCCGAGAGTGCCTCCTTGAAGGACTTTTTGGTTGCAGGCTTCTCCGTTTTCTTACGTTTCGCGTCTTCTTTGGGGGTGCTCCCCTCAGAGAGGTTCCGCTTCACCCCTGAAGTCGCGACGTGGCTGGTGCCCGGTTGAGCAGACATTGCTTCCCCGGCAGCAGCCTTTACATTAATCGGTGTTGAGCCTCCAGGTTGAGCCAAAGCGGCTTCCCTTACGGCCCTACGCCTACGCCTTTCGGCGCCAGAAGGTTTGGACCTACGACGCGGATTCTCCTGTTTGGAGCCTCCGGCGTTGTCGTCCGTAGTTGTACCTGGGTGTCTCTTTTCAGAGTCCCCAGGTTTTGGGTTTTGGTTTTTAACTTCGTTTGGTCTCATATTGATCCCACGAGTAAGGGGAAGAAAAGGTCGACCCAGCGCAGTGCCCCGGTGCGCGGGCAAGGCATTTATACAATGGGGTGCGCCTGGTGCCCCAAGGGTTGGCCGATAAGGACTGATCTTCTATTCAGCCACGCATCCTTTCGGCTCGGCCACAACCTTAGGATTTAGGTTTTTTATTGAGGTTGTCTCCTCTCGGCCCGTGCAGTTAAGCCAAGGCCCCCATACCCCAAAGGACATGGTGTGACGGTCGCATGTTGTAAGCAAGGCAGACTCAGCGACCGGCGCCGTTTTTCCTGGTGCAGACCGTTTGCCACGACACGACAGCTCGGTCAGGAGATTGTTTTTCGACCTTTACTGGTCTAGACCGCAGTGTTCTGCTTGCACAGTGGTACCTCGAGTAGGGTGAGGTAAATTATACCCCGCACTGCGATCTACAGCAGGAAGAGGCTTTGCCTAAAAGGACTGAGTTGCGCTTAGCCTGCTGCTGGGTTCGCCCATATGATACCATACGGACTGATCCCTCACCACCTTCCCCTTCCTTTACTATTTCATCTATCATTTTTTCCATGACACTCCTCTGCTTCGCTACCACTACCACGTCATCAGCATATGCAATGAGTTGTCCCCCTCCCGCTCTCAAATTGTTCTTATTAATTTTTCTCGTTACATATTCAAGCGCTAAATTAAACACCGTTGCTGATAGAGCGTCTCCTTGTCGTACTCCTCTATTAAATACAAACTCTTCTGTTTCTCCTTTTCTAGTTATGACACTGGCTCTTGATAACGACATCGTCATCTTGATTAATCTTCTAAGTTTGCTCCTTATCCCAAGCTGTTCCAATGCCACCATAAGCATATTCCTTCTCACAGAGTCAAACGCCTCTTGGAAGTCCACAAACAACATTTCCAATTCCATACGATGTTCATTTGCTTTTTCCATAATTTGCTTAACTACATGAATAGCATCTATTGTCGAACGCCCCTTCATGAATCCACATTGATACTCTCCTACAATAGTCAGTGCTATTTTCGCTAAACGACTCTGGATTAGTGAGGATACTATTTTATAAGCAACACTTAATAGTGTAATCCCTCTATAGTTATTACAATTTTGCTGATCACCTTTTTTGTGTATTGTCAAGATTTGCCCATTCCTCCATTCTTCCGGCATCCTTTCTTCTCTCCAAATTCTTTTTACTAGGCGGTATATGTATTCAATTAGCTTCTCTCCTCCATACTTTATTAGTTCTAGGTTCAAACCATCCTTCCCTGGTGCTTTTCCATTCTTCGCATTATGAATCATTTGCATAACCTCTTCTTTCGACGGCTCCTCCTCTTTATCATCTATCGTTTTTTCATCTCTACCTTCGGATTCCTCTCTTATCTCCTTCTCACAGAGTAACCCCTTGAAATGCTGTACCCATATTTGTTTGTATTGACTTTCTTCCTCAACAACACTTCCATTTTTATCTTTTATGCCAGTAATTACGCCTTTATATTGTTTTTTCTGTTCATTAATTTTCTTGAAAAAGCTTTTAGTGTTATTATTCATTCTATCATTCTCGATCTCCTTTACGTTATTATTTATCCACTTTCTCTTACAGTTCCGTATAAATTTATTGCAAGCATTCCTCATTTTCTTATATTCATCTTCGTCCTCCTTATGATTTGAACCAAGCCATTTCAATCTAGCCTTAACCTTCTCTTCTAGTTTTTCTCGACATTCTTCATTAAACCATTGCTTTGTGTTATTTGTCCTTTCCCTTCCTATTGTTTTTGCAGCTGCTTGGTGTATACATTCTTTTATTGTTTCCCACTCCTTATCTATATTATCCCTTACTTCATCTTTTTCCCCTAACAACGTTTCCAATTTCATTTCATATTTCTTCTTCAAACTTTCATCTCTAAATTTATTCACGTTCCATTTTAATCTACTGTTTACTTTTGGTACTGCTTTCCTTATTTTTTGGTTTAGTTTTACAGCCACCATAAAGTGATCGGAATCTGCGCACGCCCCTCTATACGATCTCACATCCTTCACCGAGGATTGTTTCCTCCTGTTTACTAGCACATGGTCTATTTGCGTACAATATTTCTTATCCGGTGACATCCATGTTACTTTATGTTCCTTTGGATGTTTAAATTTCGTGCTGCTTACAATCAGATCTGTCCTAGACGCTAAATCACATACCCTTCTCCCATTATCATTGGTTTTTTCATGTACAGTATATTTCCCAGCTACGGTCTCTACATAGTTTTCCTTTCCAATTTGAGCGTTAAAGTCTCCTAAAACTATTACCGTGTCGTGATTCGGTATTTTTTCGATTTCTTCTTCTATTTTTCTATACATCTCTTCTTTATCTTCCTTACTCGCATTTCCGGTGGGACAGTACACATTTAAGATTGATAAATTCATCGGACTGGCTTGTATTCTGAGGTATGCCATTCGTTCATTAATCGGTTTAAACTCTAATATTTTTTCTCTTACTTCCCCCATTATCATAAAAGCAACACCATTTTGCCCTTGCTTTTCATATTCTACACATATTAAAATTAGTTTCAGAAATGGCGTACTTCCGGTTGTACTGGAAGTAACTACTAACTTTATTATTTTAAATGGAACATCCTGTATATTATTGCACTTTTGGATTCCCTGTTAAATTTAAATAACAATACGTTAGGGATACATTGGGGTTTTTCCGAATTACATGACGTTTTTCGAAAAAAATGACATTTGCAGTGGGTTCGGTGTTTGGAAATACCTCAGGAAATACGAAAGTTAGAAAGATGCGGTTTTCAATTTTCGCTTAACCATGAAACAGCATACGTCTTTATTTTAAAATTGTTGCGTTTAAATTACAGCGTTATTAAATAGGGATCTGTAATTTTCGAACTCTAAAATCATGGATAACTTGATTATTTTTTAAATTGAACGGTATAGCAATTTTTACATAAATTGATGTAAAATTTCATTTTCTTTCGATTTTATATGGGTATCATTGTGTGTATCTCCAACGGTTTTGGAGATATTCGCCATTTTTCAGTTTCTCACGATAGATATGTACGTATTGCGAAGCACCGCCGCCGCCGGCCACCTTCCCCTCGCATTTCACTAGGCTTGGGACTGGCAGCAATAATACTGGCATGCTTAGAAAGTTGCCAACAGAACGTAATAGGGCCACTAGAAACATGCAAACATAGCAAAGATAAAAGAAAACATAACATTACCGGAATATCAATAAATCAGCACATTTTTCACACTACATTACTCTATCCATGTATGGCGTACGTACACTTCGAGCGTCTTGCTCGCAACAGGCTACACTTTAAACGCTAGTGTTGTCATTGTACAGAGAATTTGTACAACACTATTATATTAAATGTTCAAAATGCTGTCAGTATTGGGCACTACATAATGAAAATCGCTCTTGCAAACACTTTTCAGCATTTCTGAGTATTTTTGGTGTGACTTCTTGAAACGCTCTTAAAATACGATGGCGCATATCATCAGGGGTTGTTGGTGGCGTCTCATAAACGTTATTTTTAATGAAACCCCATGAGAAGAAATCGCGGGTTGCAACTGATTTTCATCCGTAAGTACGGAGTGATTGCGGTTCCGTTTTGTACGTGCTACGGATCCAGTACTTACAAATCTACCCAGTAGCGACTGAAATGGCCTCCTATCTGGATGCTTTCTACATGGGTAATACTGGGCGTAAACTCTTGGCGCTAACAAAGCGTTTCTGTAACATTCACCGAGAACGAAAACCATATCTACTAATTCTTCTCGAGTAAGCGACATCTTTAATTATTATGTTACAACAGTACTCTGAATGTCAGTTCTGACACTTGAAACACTAATAACGATTAGATACCTAGTTTGTTTTTCAAGCTTGCGTTGACTTTCAAGATGCCGCTTTAAACATCTCAAGTGTCTTTTAGACCATTTTGTTTGTTTCTAGTGGTCATATTGTGTTCTGTTGGCCACTTTCTAAGCATGCCAGTATTATTGCTGCCAGTCCCAAGCCTGGTGAAATGCGAGGGGAAGGTGGTCGGCGGCGGCAGCGCACAGTGGATCGAAGTTGCCTAAAAATTTGACATAGCGTAACAGGCCAATCTTCCAGAATCATAATAAAATGTGTATAAGTGTATAGTAAAATAAGCATTAGATATGGAAATCACAATACAAACAAGTAGATTGACGGAATATCGAACAGAAGCAAGTTTGAAAGTACATGTTCCGAGATGTTACGCTAAGAGTGTATTTCGACCGTCCTCTTCAACTACTAATATCTTCGGAATTAGAAACGATACGAAACTGCAATTTGCTCAGAATATACATTAACTATGTGTAACTCAACTGGCAAAATATTAGCAAATCATATTTGTAACTAACTATACAATTACCATTTCTTGAAGATGGTGTTCTATTACTCTAAATTTTAACTTCTATTAGCTTTTTAAAAAAATGCCCAAATTTTTGTCATCTAGGATCCTTCTAGTACTTGCTCCAGCGATTTCAGCTGCTACTTCGCGCAACTTTTTGAAAAAAGACGTTTTGTTTATCGCATTACCGTTTCTAGCATTCTCATAAATGCATGTTAATTAATATTTCTACGAAAAATTTGTTAATTTTAGCCATTTCAGTGACTAACATTCGATGTATGTTTCATAATCTCTTAGTTCTCGGATTAAAAAAGGGTATAAACCAATTAGCATAATTATGAATGTCGGTCATATACATACATTATGAGGTCAAATATGCTATTTCTTTAATATGCGCTGCATTTATTGTATCGTTGACATTGTGTTATAATATTAAGTTAGAATTGTAAAATGTGCTGTGTTAGTTTATAATAATCGATTAATAGAAGATAAACAAAATGGCTAATATACTTGGCATATTTGACTTCTTCGGTTCGCGTACACATTCTAAGAGTTATTCTACATCTAGTTGGATTGTAGCTAATATGAATACAATTTATGTTTTACTATAGGTGCACATAAACAGGGAGATTATTTATATCATTATCATAAATGTATCAATGTACTTACTGGTTAAAGGTAATAAAAGTATCACAGAAAATTAACACATCTACTCGCATAGTAAAAATATGTGGGGGAACAATACAAAATATTCTAAGTGAATTGATATTTGTCTCAAAATGATGATTCGACGGTAGTTCTGGGCTAAATCCATATAAACAAACATTTAAAAATACGTTCTGTGACAAACGATACAAGCATGTTTATATCCAGCTCTAACAGCTTAAATAACCATCCTAGATGCAAATGTAATCAGAAGATTTGCGATAATCTGACAAGTGATTACTACAGGGAAAGAAATTGATTGCGAGAAGGAACAGCTGAAAAATTTATAAATGTATATGGTTTGTACTATATGCTAGCCCACATACATAATATTCTATTGCATGGCGCAGATATCATTCAATATGTTACTTCCTATAGGCAAACTTTCACAAGAAACTGCTGAAGCTCGAAATAAATATCTTAGAAGCTTCAGGGAAAAAATAGCAGAAAATGCAGCCGTTCAGCTACTAACAAAGATATTTTGAAACGACTACTTATCACATTGGATCCATATATTTCGTATTCAAGACGAACATTAAACGAACATACAAGAAGTGAGTTATTACCAGAAGCTGTAGAAATATTAATTCTTCACCAGCAAAATTGAAAATTGTGTTAAGTGGAAAGTAGGTACTGCCACAGTTTATCAACGACCTGTTATCAAGAGAGGTAAGCGAATTGTTTTACTATATAGAAAAACGTTTAGAAGAAATTTCTATTAAAAACAGAGATACATAAATTTACATTATATATATGCTCTTTATCTCTGCTGTAATAGTGTCGACATATTTAATCTATTGAGATACCAAAACACATGTTTCTATCTTAAATGTATTTAGTGATCAGAATATTTTCCTGTTGCATAATATTGTAGTCTACATTATAAGTTCCATCACACAGAAACAGCTACCAAACTTATATCTATATCAACAAATACGCTATTTCTTCGATTATGCAGTCTGAAATACTATATACTTTTAGCTTCATTTTCATAAACAAGTAGTGACGGTACAACATATTTTTTTTACTCGATGTAATATACAGCCTTACCTATTCGACAAATTTGCTTTCGTTGTTCAACATTAATTTTTAAGCAAGTTATTACCATTTCAGTCAATGTCCGCTTTTTACCGCCTTTCGATCCACTGTGCGGCGCTTCGAAATACGTATCTATCGTGAGAAACTGAAAAATTGCGAATATCTCCAAAACCGTTGGAGATAGACACAATGATACCCATATAAAATCGAAAGCAAATGAAGTTTTACATTGATTTATGTAAAAATTGCTATACCGTTCAATTTAAAAAAATCAAGTTATCCATGATTTTAGTGTTCGAAAATTACAGATCCCTATTTAGTAACGCTGTAATTTAAACGCAACAATTTTAAAATAAAAGACGTGTGCTGTTTCATGGTTAAGTGAAAACCGAAAACCGCATCTTTCTAACTTTCGTATTTCCTGAGGTATTTCCAAACACCGAAGACACTGCAAATGTCATTTTTTTCGAAAAACGTTATGTAATTCGGAAACGATACAACTTAGTCTCAATGTATCCCTAACGTATTGTTATTTAAATTTAACAAGGAATCCAAAAGTGCAATAATATACAGGGTATTCCATTTAAAATAATAAAGTTAGTATCTACTGCCGGTACAACCGGAAGTCCGCCATTACTGAAACTAATTTTGGCATATGTAGAATATGATTCGAGGCAACATTTATTTGAAAATTTTTTTCAAAAGGGCAATAATAAATTGGCTAGGGACAGTTGCATCTTACGTTGGACGCCCGGTATATAAGCCGTATGCAGGCCATTCAGGCCCATAGCTTTGTAATTTGTTTCCATTCCTCTCGATTCCTAGCCTTTTCCCGCCAGCCCTGAACATGTTTCTCCTCTAAATCTTCCTCCACCGCTTCTTAGGTCTGCCTCTTTTCCTCTTATTTTCTGGAGTTCTCCATGGTAACGTCTTTACAACTCTCGTTTGGTCCATTCTTTCCAAGTGTCCCAACCATTGTATCCTTCGCTTTTTTATAAAATCACTTACACGTTTCTCATCGAGCAATTCGTATAGCTCTGCGTTCGACCTCGTTTCCCATTCCATTCCGCTTGTTTACCTCTTGGCTTATTACTTACTATAAATATACTGTTCTTGTTTGCAGAATGGGTATTAAGGATTTATTACTGAAATATCACCGTAAGAAGATCAAACAACCCTGTTTAAATTGTGTTTTGGGATATTATTTTAAAATTGGCAAGTTATTGGGTGTAACAGCAACGCTTATGTGTGCCCATGATGAAGAATTCTCTTACACTGTAAAAACTTCAATCGCGTCTGTATACATATCATACTTAACTGGCATATGTTTGGTAGTAGCTAGCGTATATTGCCTTTACACCTCTTTCAACTTGCAACTTCAATTCTGGGACCCAGAGAACATGAATGCAACTGGCGACTTTGCTATGAACTTCGGCACGAGCTTGTTGGTCTTAGTTATCGCAAAAAATCATAAGTTTTTGGAAACAATGTTGCATTCCTTACAATACACCGTCGATCGTTTGAAAACTTTCGTTCCAGAAGAAGAGATTTTGAACGAATTTGCAATTATATGCCTCCAAGCTGATTTTATGATGTGCCTTTTTATACTTATCACGGTAATCACCGCCATATTTCGATCTAGAATTGACGGTCATCACCCGTTATTACCCACCATTCAAACTTTCACTTTTTTACAAATATTATTTGGCATGATTTTGGAAATAAACGCTGTCAGAATTTGTTTGAGGTTGTGTTACGCAAAGCTCAAAGAAATTCTGCAGATCGCATGCAAAGATAATCACGACCACCTACAACTCGTAAATGTCCGCCACTACTTGGAGATGTTAACGGAAATACGATTCTCCTGTTACAACATTGCGAAGTACTCGAATCGTCACGTACACCTTGGCACGTATATCTTCATGCCCATGGTTTTCTATGCCTATTCCGTTGCGTTTTTTCTGATCTCTGTCCACTGCATAGAAGCCCTTTTTTTGAACGCGCCTGACAGAGGATTCAACTCCTTCGGCGTTCAAGCACTGGCATACTTTGGAATAATGTTGTATTGCAGTTATGCGGGCCAGGACCTCATGGAAATGGTAAGTTAAAAATACCGTAAAATCGTATTTAGTTAAAAGGGCTAATGCCGCTTCCAATTAAATCGATGAGTTGAAGAACAGTATAAGGTCAGAAACGGTCATTTTACACTAAGAAAAATACATTCATTGTGAGGTCATAAAACGAAGCAAAAGCTTTTGGAATGAAATGGAATTGAAATGAACGTCATTTCTATTTTTCGGCGCTACTGCCAGAAATAGTGGATTCCAGAAGAAGTAGAAATATGGATATTCGAGAACTTAAAGTTTCCGAATTATAATTAAATTTATGTATAGGTACGTAGTAATTTTTTTAATAAATGGGGTTACGATCTGGGACATAAAACGCACTTGTATATTTAATAGACCTCATGCAAAAATTTTCCACACAAAAGTTATCCGTGTTACATACAGGGTTAGTAAAAAGTCCCGGAACGGTCGAATAACTTTGTTATTTGAAAATTATGATTTCTGAAATTTGGTATGGGGGTATAGTTAATATAAATGCATTTTATGCAATACAGTTAATATTTTTTTCACTTCCGGTTTAATCGGCAATACGTCCAATTTTTTTTTTTAAATGGAACGCCCAGATTTTTTAACACTTTTGAATGCAAAATAAAAAATAACGTTCAGGAGTATTAAGATGTTTATTTTTATTCACAAGAAAACAGTTAAAAAATTAAAAAAGTGTCCTAATACAGAAAAATCAAGATACCTGTCTTTTCAGGTTGCGATTACAATAATTGTTCAAAATGCTCTCCATTTACAATTTGACAAAAATGTAAACGCTCAGTAAAATTTCTTATTGAATTTTGTGTGTGTTCTGGAGTGATGCGATTGGCTTCTTGAACTATTCTCTCTTCCAATTGTTCAAGATTATGGGGACGATTTTTGTACACTTGACATTTCATGTGACCCCAAAAGAAAAAAATCTAATGGCGAGAGATCTGGCGAACGTGCTGGCCATTCGATTGCTCCTCTACATCCGATCCAACGTCCCGGAAAAATTTCATTCAAATAATCGCGGACATTATGGGCAAAATGGGGGGGGAGCTCCATCTTGTTGAAACCAAAAATGTGCATTAGGGTGATCACCTATGTTTGCATTTGGAAAGAGGGCCGCAAGTGCTGGAACAACCTCATTTCGCAATAAATTTAAGTAGACGTTGCCAGTTAAATTTCCTCTTATAAAAAATGGTCCTATGATGTTGTTTCCAACAAGACCAGCCCAGACATTCACATTTTGAGGACGCTGTGTATGGACTTTTTCAATCCAATGCGGATTTTCAATTGACCAGTAGCGACAATTATGTCTGTTCACAGTGCCGTTGAGACAAAACGTTGCCTCATCTGAAAAAATGATGTGATCTAAAACATTAGGCTGCTGCTCGATCAATTCCGTCATTGTTTCGCAAAATTGTAGTCTACGATCTGGATCATCTTCAGTTAACTCATGGACGGGATACATTTTATAGGCTTTCATTCTTGCTGATTTAAGAATCGTACGAGCAGATTTTTGAGAGATCTCATGAATTTGACCTAATGCTGTTGTGGACACGTGATGATTTTCTTCCACTGCAAGTAACACATTCAAACTAGTTTCTTCATCTGTTGCTGTTAATGGACGTCCCCTTCTAGGTAAATCCTTCACCTGACGAAAGACTTCAAACTTTTGAATTGTTCGGCATACCGTACTTTTACTAATGTGACGATCCGGATAAACAGTATTAAACAAAATACGAACCTCTTCAAAAGAACGTTGACGATCACCGTACCCACGCATCATTAATATCTCAATTCGTTCTGATTCAGTAAGTTTTTCTGCCATTTTCAAATGTGTCAATGTTTAAAATAAGTAAATTTATAGCGATGCAAAAGTTAAAACGCTTTTAAAATTGTCAAATGTGACGGCAAAAAGAATGCAAACACTAAACAACAACTTTTTTCAAAGGTACCTTGATTTTTCTGTATTAGGACACTTTTTAATTTTTTAACTGTTTTCTTGTGAATAAAAATAAACATCTTAATACTTCCTGAACGTAGTTTTTTATTTTGCATTCAAAAGTGTTAAAAAAATATGGGCGTTCCATTTAAAAAAAAAAAGTTGGACGTATTGCCGATTAAAACGGAAGTGAAAAAAATATTAACTGTATTGCATAAAATGCATTTATATTAACTATAGGTACCCCCATACCAAATTTCAGAAATCATAATTTTCAAATAACAAAGTTATTCGACCGTTCCGGGACTTTTTACTAACCCTGTATAACAACTATAATGGAATATAATAATTATGTGTGGTATATATTACTAAATAATAAAAACCCAAAAATATAATTCACGTTTTATCTGATCTTGTTCTAAATTGTAATAATTTTTAAACAATTTAGTATTTTTATTTAAATATAATTTTTATTTTCGAAGGGGTGCATTATATACATATCTCTGTTAAAAGTGTTTATTTTACGAAGGATTCTCTGTCAACGGTGCTATTCATAAATTTTTATTGCCGGCTGTGGGCGTGTTTAAGATAGTGAGCCCGCCTGGTTAGAAAGCCTTTGAAAAATATGTTTAACTGGCTGCATAATTTCTACTTTTTGAAGTCAATTATCACAGAAAATATAAATTTTGAAAAAAATTTAAATCAATAGGGACCTCAACCATCGAAAAATCTACTGAACTGTGTAAAGAAAAGTCTTGTAACTTTGTAAACAAATCCACAAAAACGAAAAAATCGGTAGACTATTTTATTTTTTAACTAGGAAAATAAACGCTACTTAAAAAAAAGGAGCTAATAGAGACTTAGAAAACATCATTACATATTAAAAAAAAATTAGTTTGTCATTTCAATTCATTAATTGTGCCCGTAAAATCGAAAAAATGATCACATTTACTGACGCTAACGCTACGATTCAGGGTCTAGCAGCCTTAATTTGTATTGATATTAATAGGTGTTTTAAGAATTAGTGGAATAACCGCATTAACTCTGGGCTGATTTGGTTCTTTCACCCATTTTTGTCAATCTTGTCAGATGACTAAAATTATTATTTTTGTTTTCCACTTTTTCTTATCATTTGATTGAGTGCCTACGTTGTTAGCGTATTTAGGCACCAGAATGCGTATGATTTAATAATAATAACAATAATAAATATGAGTCCTGCGCCAGATAAGACTGAAGCCGTCATAGTCAGAGGTAGTCGGGTGAGGGAGCAGGTCACTTTCAATATAGAAGGACAAACACTAACCCCTGTAAAGTACCTAACCTATCTGGGCGTTGGCATTGACGATAGACTGAACTTTAGACAGCATGTGGTGTCCGTGGTGGCCAAGGTTGAGACAAAGCTCTCTGGATTAACCAGACTGATGCCGAATGTCGGTGGCCCGGGAAGTTGTAAGCGGTCTGTGCTGTGTAGTGCCATGCACAACATGGTTCTCTATGGAGCTCCGGTTTGGGGTGAGACAATGAGGCTTCATAAGTACAATGGACTCCTCCAGACACTACAAAGAGGTATGCTGTTACGCGTGGCGTCGGCATTTAGAACAGTGTCTGCGGCAGCGTTACAAGTTGTAACCGGCACAGTACCTATAGACCTTATGGTACTGGAGAGGTGCTATCTGCACAAGTTCAGGAAAGACCCAGACCTAAAATCCATAAAGAGAGGTGCGAGAGAGGCTACCCTAAACGCCTGGCAGAGTAGATGGGCGAATGAGAACGATAAAGCCCAGTGGACCAAGAGGCTTATACCAAACGTGATCTTGTGGGATAACTGCGGCCACAGAAAACTTGATTATTGTCTGACGCAGGCTCTGACGGCGCACGGAGTATATAGGTCCTTCGCTAAGCGAATTCAGAAAGACCACAGTGATGACTGTATATACTGTGGGAGTGTGGATACCGCAGAGCACACTATCTTTGACTGCGGTAGATGGAAGGAAATTAGGGAGGTCACCTATAATCAACTTGGAACATCGTTAACCCCGGACACGCTTGTACCCGAAATGGTCAGGACAAAATCCAGTTGGCATGCAATACACGGTATGATAATCAATATCATGAGACAAAAGGAGGCCGTCGAGAGAGCCAGACAGGCAGGAGTTGCTACATAAAGGGAGATTGCCCCTTGTTCGCGCCGGATGTTATGTCCTTGACGGTTCCACGTGCGTCTAAGTTACTGAGACGAGCAGGAGGTTTTAGTGGGTAAACATTATATTGCACCAACCATACTGTAGTCCCACACACCGTCCATAAAGGATTTCCCCCTGGGTAAAAAAAAAAAGAAAATAACAATAATAATAATAATAAAGAACGCGATAGAGAGGGTCCACCTTCGAAGAGATGAAGGTGGAAGAGGAGTGCCTGGAGCAATTGATCAGCATGCACGACAAATAGAAAATCTGAGAATGTACTTCCTAAGTAAGAGCGAAGCCAGCAGACTGCACGCAGCCGTGGTACAGAGTGACAATAAAATTACGCCGCTTAAACTTACGGAAGGTGAGGCATCCGAATATCCAGCAGATGTCAACAATATGTCAATGGAAGCAGTGATAAGGCGCTGCATGGAAGATACCCCACGATCCTGGACGATTCGCAAGTGGATAGGCAGGCTACATTTACCTGGCTCATTAGAGGGGATCTGTACGCGGCAACAGAAGGTTTGTCCATGCGATGCAAGATCAAGTGATTGCCACAAAATCATACCATCATCATGTCACGTACCTATCAATAATGGCGGACTTCCGGTTGTACCGGAAGTAGATACTAACTTTATTATTTCAAATGGAATAATATACAGCGTATATTATTGCGCTTTTGGATTCCTTGTTAAATTTGAATAACAATACGTTAGGGATACATTGGGGCTAAGTTGTGCCGTTTTCGAATTGCATGACGTTTTTCGAAACAAAATGACATTTGCAGTGTCTTCGGTGTTTGGAAATATCTCAGGAATTACGAAAGTTAGAAAGATGCGGTTTTCAATTTTCGCTTAACCATGAAACAGCGTTATTAAATAGGGATAACTTGATTTTTTTGGAAGGAGCAAAAAATACCAGAGGATTGGGAAGTGGGAATACTGCTACCCTTGTATAAAAAAGGAGACAACAAAGAGTGTAAAAGTTATCGTGGAATTACCCTACTGAGTACTATGCTAAAGGTATACGAGAGGATTCTTGATAAAAGATTGAAAGTAACAACTGAAGTACAACTAGAAAAGGCACAGTGTGGTTTCAGGAAAGGTAGAGGAGTACAGGATAATATATTCTTATTGAAACAACTGCTAGAGAAAAATACAAGTAATGATAACATATAGGTGGCTTTTATAGACATAGAGAAGGCTTTTGACTGTATACCAAGGGATCTGATATGAAAAGCCTTGATAAAAGAGCAATATATAGCAAATTAAAAAACGCAATTGCTAGTATATATCATAAAACCAGAAATTACGTAAGAGTGGGTGCAATGCAGTCGGAAGAATTTTTAACTAAGGAAGGATTGCGACAAGGGGGAGTACTTAGTCCTACACTCTTTAGTATAGTCCTTGATGACATCTTGAAAGTGATTAAAAAGAAAACAAAGAAATTACAGATAGGGTATAAAGACATGAGGATAGTTGAAATCGCGGAAAGTGCCTTTGCCGACGATTTGGTGGTGTACGCGGGGAATATAAAGGATCTGCAAGCAAATTTAAATATTTGGGAAATAGCTCTGAAAAAGAGAAATATGAGGATAAATATAGAGAAGACTAAAGTTATGTCAATAGGGAAATACGATGGGAAAATCATAATTCTTTTATAAAGATGGACAGATTATAGAACAAGTAGAAATATTTAAATATCTGGGAATAAATATACATCAAGAAGGTAAAGAGGAAGCAGAAATTAACAACAGAATTGAAAGTGGGATAAAATTATATTATGCAATGAACAACGCTTTTATAAGGAAGAAGGAGATTTAAAAGAAAACAAAAATAATATATTTAAACCTATGTTGACGTACGGCTGTGAGAGTTGGATCTTGAATAATCAAACTAAGAGTAAAATACAAGCGTTGGAGATGAGGTATTTAAGAGCGATTAAAGGGGTGACCCGAAGTGATAGAATAAGAAATGAGAAGATAAGAGAAGAATTAGGAGTAAAGCCGATTTTAGAAAGCATAGAGAGCCAGAAATTGAAATGGTTTGGACACATGATACGTATGGAAGAGGAAAGACTGACGAAAAGAGTATGGCTGGCAAGATCAAGATACAATCGAAAGAGAGGCAGGCAAAGAAAAACATGGGATAGTACAGTGGAAGAAAAAGAAGAATATCCTGGAATGAAGCAAGAAGAATGGCAAAAAACAAGAAAGAATGGGCAGCGTTTATCTATAATAAGAAATAAAAGTGTTTGTGTATAAAATTTACCTTTACACCCATAGGGTAATTAAGGTTACTGATTATTATATAACTTGATTTTTTTAAATTGAACGGTATAGCAATTTTTACCTAAATTGATGTAAAATTGAATTTTCTTTCGAGTTAATATGGGTATCATTGTGTCTGTCTCCAACGGTTTTGGAGATATTCGCGATTTTTCAGTTTCTCATGATAGATACGTATTGCGAAGAGCCGCCGCCGGCCACCTTTCCCCTCGCATCTCACCAGGCTTGGGACTGGCAGCAATAATACTGACATGCTTAGAAAGTTGCCAACAGAACACAATACGACTATTTGAAAATTGTCTCAAAGATACTTGAAATGTTTAAAGCGGCATCTTTAAAGCCAAAGTAGGCTTGAAAAACAAACTAGGTACAGAGTGAGCAACCGGATGTGACCACCACGTGACCTCAAATTTTAAGGTGGCAACATTGTTAAGTTGGTAGTACAAGATATGTCACATTACTGATTTGTCAATATGTTTATAACTTAACCTTAAAATAAGACGTGCCATATATTTTTTTCCAACACGTTAAATGTCAAATGACAGAACGTAAACAACAAGTAGAGCAGTAAACAGTAAAACAAAAAAATACACTTTTTCTGTGACGTTCGTGATCACGTGGTGGTCACATCCGGTTGCTCACTCTGTATCTAACCGTTATTAATGTTGTAAGTGTCAGAACTGACGTTCAGAGTACTGTTTGGTAACATAACTATTAAAGTCGCTTACTCGAGAAGAATTAGTAGATATGGTTTTCGTTCTCGGTGAATGTTACAGAAACGCTTTGTTAGCGCCAAGAGTTTATGCCCAGTATTACCCATGTAGAAAGCATCCAGATAGGAGGCCATTTCAGTCGCTACTGGGTAGATTTGTAAGTACTGGATCCGTAGCACGTCCAAAACGGAAGCGCAATAACTCTGTACTTACGGATGAATATCAGTTGTTTGAAAGTATTGTTAGTAGTACAAGAAAATGCAGAATCCAGTGTGCCCAAAACAGTAGAATGACTAATATCAGTAAATCTTCGGTCCACAACACTTTAAGAATACATAAGTATCATCCGTTTCGGATTCAGTTGCATGAGGAAATTACTGCAGGTGACTTCGAAAGCAGTCTGTTATTTTGTCAGTGGGCAATTCAAAAAACTGATCATAATGCGAACTTTTTCGGGAAAGTAATGTTTTCAGAAAATCTTCCGTTAGCTACTCGTCGACTGATGTGGTTCCAACACGATGGTGCTCCACCTCACAATACTGCCGAAGTTCGTCAGTTTTTGAATGTGTCTTTTCCAGACCGCTGGATTGGACGTGGGGGACCTGTTCTTATGGGGTTTCATTTAAAATAAAGTTTATGAGACGCTACCAACAAGTCCTGATGATAGGCGCCATCGTATTTTAAGAGCGTTTCAAAAAGTCACACCAGAAATGCTCCGAAATTTTCTGAAATGTTTGAAAAAGCGATTTCGATTATGTAGTGCCCAAAATGGACAGCATTTTGAACATTTAATATAACAGTGTTGTGTAAATGACAACACTAGCGTTTAAAGTGTAGCCTGTTGCGAGCAAGACGCTGTACGTACCCCATACATTGGATAGAGTAATGTACTTAGAAAAATGTGCTGATTTATTGATATTACAGTAATGTTGTGTTTTCTTTTATCTTTGCTATGTTCACCTCCAATGTTTCAGAACGTACTTTAGTAAATTCTTCTTTTTTTTTAATTTCTAGTTTTGTTTGTTTCTAGTGGTTCTATTGTGTTCTGTTGGCCACTTTCTAAGCATGCCAGTATTATTGCTGCCAGTCCCAAGCCTGGTGAAATGCGAGGGGAAGGTGGCCGGCGGCGGCGCTTCGCAATACGTAAATCGTGAGAAACTGAAAAATCGCGAAAATCTCCTAATTTTACATCCATTTATGTTTGCTCTCCCGTTCAATTAAAAAAAATCAAGTTATCCCTATTTAATAACGCTGTAATTTAAACGCAACCATTTTAAAATAAAAGACGTGTGCTGTTTCATGGTTAAGCGAAAATTGAAAACCGCATCTTTCTAACTTTCGTAATTCCTGAGATATTTCCAAACACCGAAGACACTGCAAATGTAATTTTTTTCGAAAAACGTCATGCAATTCGAAAACGGTACAACTTAGCCCCAATGTATCTCTAACGTGTTGTTATTTAAATTTAACAAGGAATCCAAAAGTGTAATAATATACAGGGTGTTCCATTTAAAATAATAAAGTTAGTATCTACTTCCGGTACAACCGGAAGTCCGCCATTATTGAAACTAATTTTAACATGTGTAGAATATAATTGGAGGCAACATTTATTTGAAACATTTTTTCAAAAAGACAATAATAAATTGGCTAAGAACCGTTGCATCTTAGGTTGGACACCCGGTATGTGTCTCTATTACTACACATATAGTAAAACATACATATTAGATATTACCGCTGAAAACAAATTTTCTTTTTAGGACCACAAAATGTTATCTTTCCTCTATACCTGCCGAACAAGACAACTGGTGAAAGATGACATTCATACAGTAAGTAAAGATGGATTTTCAACTTTTTTTAACAATTTTTTTTTTTTTTTTTTTTTTTTGAGGGGAAAATACTTAATGTACACCATACTTGGTCTTGGTCTGCTGTATGGTAGTGTGGGACTCTCCAGCTGGCATACCCACTAAAAACCCCCCGTTCTTCATATCTCCGCGTATTCGGGACCGCCTTCGTGGCATAACATCGAAATACGCAGCCGTCTCTCCGCTAACTATGTCTGGTTAAGTCGCAGTATGTTGTCTAGCTTTGTTCTCCCGTGCTGACAGGATTGTTTGGATCAAACTGCTCACGGCCTTCCAGTTCGCCTTGCTTTCTACCATAACCTCCACAATGGTGTTCACGTTTATCGGTCTGGAAACCTGAATCGCTAGCTGCTTTCTCTCTTCAGCCCATCTCTCACAACATAACACCGCATGTTCAGGTGTGTCCGTCAGTCCACAGTCCAAGCAAAGGTCATCCTCGGTCAGCCTGAATCTCTTCAGGTAAGAGCGGAAATGTCCGTGCCCAGAAAGAAACTGGGTAACGAAGTAATCGGTGTCCCGGAAGGGACACCGGAGCCACAGAGCAATGTCTGGTATCACGGTTCTTGTCCAAGCCACCTTACCCTCTATCCTCTCCCAGTTCCTTTGCCATTTCTTCAAAATAGTAGTTCTCCCCTTTTGCCTTCTGGATTCCAACTGGCCGCCGGCGGTGCGGTACAATCTTGTCTGCTCATCTGCGAGCAGGGTAATTGGTGGTACACCCGCTATCACCTGTACTGCCTCCGTCGCGATGGTCTTATACCCACTCACGCAGCGAAGGAGTATCTTTCTTTGGGTTTTCTCCAAAATGTCCCTGTTCTTTTTGGTGTCCAACGCCTTTATCCATGATGGCACTGCATACAGCAGTTGTGATTGCATTGCCCCGTACAGAAGTTGCCTTCGTCCGCTACTTGGACCTCCCATGTTTGGCATGACCCTCAAAAGGGCCGCAAGGGCCGCCTCAGCTTTGGCCCGTATCTTTCCCACATGTGTCCCAAAGGTTAGTTTGTGGTCCAACGTAACCCCAAGGTATCGTAGCTGCTTGCTTGGAGTGATCTTTTGTCCCTCAACTTCAAACTGGATTCCGCCTTGTCTGTAAGGACCCATCAGAATGGCTGCCTCCGTTTTGCTTGCGGCCACCTGGAGCTTGTTCTCCGCAACCCATTCAACAATCCGTTCAATCGAGTCGTTCGTCTTGAAAACCAGATCTCTAGCGTCATCCGCGCCAACAATAAGGGCGAGATCGTCGGCATACGCAACCGTGGTGGCTCCTTCAATCAGTGGCAACTCCAAAACTCCATCATATAAGACGTTCCACAGGGTAGGTCCCAGCACCGACCCCTGCGGAACTCCCGCACCCACTTCTAACTTGGTCTTCGGCGATATTAACAATTTACATTTGCTATAATACTATTCTTTATTATCATTATAAATGTTTCAGATTCAAAATCTAATGACGATTTTAAATTCACAGCCGATCAGCATTAAGTTTGCAGATACGATTTTAATGTCCAATAAGATCTTTGCCAGTGTAGGTTATTGTTCAATCTTAATATGCTTCCAATCACACATATTTTTTTATTTTCAGGCGATATACGTAACTCTAACTTACACCGTGATTACTCTTGAATTTTATTTCTCTGATTAACACAACAAAAGCGATGCTACTGCTGGATTACCCTCCGAAAAGGAAGAACACTATTGCAGCATAGTTTAGCAGAGAGATAATTTATCTTAATATTGTAATGATTATAAGCGTTTCATTTAATTCAATAAAATAGTAGATTTGTGGCATGCAATTGTGTTGTTAACTTTCAGGAAGCAATAAGTTACTGTCTCAGCATCCACAATACTCAAATCATTGAAACTACGAAGAACTATTTTCGACTGATGAAGATTTTTTAAAAGTCGAAACTAGTAGCGAGGCTTAGCATTCATAGTAAAATGAAATAAAGATAGATAGATAGATACTTTTATTTCAAACAGCCACAAAAGCATAAGTGGGTTGAAACAAGTCAAAGAAACAATTTACAAGTCAGAAAAAGTGACCAATTGAAATGTACCTATTATATATTAACTGAAGAAAGCGAAGCATTATTAAAAAAAAATTTTTTTTTTTAAATAAAACCTCTATGATTTGGTAATAATAATTAACACTTAAGCTACAATACAACCAGAGGTAAATATATCTCTTAGCAGCAAACTTAGAAGCTACATCTTGAAATAATCCTCAAATTCATATGATTTCCAAATTAATTAGCAAATTAAAAGTTTCTTTCTTGAATAATTTCAAGTTATTTATATTTTTAATTCGTTGGGGAAGTTTATTGAAAAACTTTATACTAGAATAGCAAGGACCTTTTTCAAATAAAGACATGGTGTGCAACGGGTAATTATAATTTGTTTGAAATCTTGTATTATGACAATGGTCTGGCAGAAGATGTTCGTATTTTTCTTTATATTTGAAATTAAAAATTAAGCACTCATAAATATACAGCGCAACAACTGTAAGTAACCTATTAATTTTGAATTTCCCACGACACGATTCCCTCAAAGGGAGGCCAAAAATTGTACGTAAAACTTGTTTTTGAATTCGAAACACTCTAATAATACCTGAAGCATTGCCCCATAACAGGATAGCAAATTTCAGTCTTGATATAAAAACTGCATAGTATATAGTAATTAATACATGTTTTTCACAATATTTACTTAGAATTCTTATGCAATAGCTGAGTTGATTTAATTTTTTTACCAATATGTCCAGATAGGAGCTCCAATTTAGATTTTCATCCATAGCGAGACCCAAAAAGGTTACTGACTTACTTGGAGATAAATTGTCATATATCTTAAAACTGTCAATTTCTATATTAGATTTTTTTGTATGAAATATTATAATTCTAGTCTTGGTTATGTTTAGTAATTGATCGTTTTCAAAACTCCATTGTCTTATTCTCTGCAATATTTCTTCTGCTTGAGCTTTTAAAGTAATTAAATCTTTTGACGTTACAAGTAATGCATTGTCGTCTGCATAATTAATATGTGTATGCAAAGTATTAATTAACATGTTGCACAGATCAATGATATAAATATTATATAATAGAGGACCTAATACGCTACCCTGTGGCAAACCTCTTTCAACTAACTTTGGAACGGACTTGATTATATTTCCATCTAAGTTTACTTTTACAAATTGCTTTCTACCCTTCAAGTATGATTCCATCCATTTCAAAGTTATGTCTCTTACACCATAGCTTTTTAATTTAAGTAATAACTTATCATGACCTATGCAATCATAAGCTCTCGAGAAGTCCAGGAAAACCCCTAGGGGAATGCTACCATCCTCCAGAGCCTGATAAATTGCATCAAGGTAGTCAAACAGGGCGGTTTCAATAGATCTACCCTTCATAAAACCATGCTGGTTTGCATGGAATAAATTGTTCTCATTGAAAAAGGCAATAATTCGATAGCTTATAATTTTTGAGAAACAAGAGAGAATGCTAATTGGTCTGTAGTTCTCTATCAAACGGTCATCACCATCTTTGAAAATTGGAACAACTACTGCAACTTTTAAACGTTCCGGAAATATTCCGAAGATTAGCGAATTATTAATTATCTTTACCAAAGGCTTTACTATTACATGTATGCATTGTTTCAAAAGTGAAGTAGTGACTTCATCATTACCAGGACAACTATTATTCTTAAAATTACTAACAATATTAATGATTTCCTCCTCATTAGTTAATTCTAATGTTAAAGCTTCATTAACATTAACTAAATTGTGACTAAAAGGTACTTGTGGAATGTCTTTACATAGCTTAGTTCCAATGTTTACAAAATGCTCGTTAACCGCATTGACCGCATCCACTGGGTTACCTTGTATTTTAAAAACGTTTGCTTTCTTTTTCTTTAATCCTTCTACAATATTTGAGGTGACGTGCCAAATAGCTTTAGGCAAATTATCGGATTTCAAAATTAGATCATTATAATATGTTTTTTTACCGTTAGTTAATAACTGATTTAATTTCATTTTTTCTGTGTTATATAGGTCGCTAAATTCCTTATTAAATTTACCTAAAACTGATAACGTACTAAGCTTCTTTTTGCAATTTGTTATTTCAGGAGAGGAAACCTTCAGAGTAGCATTGCCATTATTTGAAATTTTTCTAACTTTAAAAAAATTATTGAAGTTATCTAAAAAAATGTCTAAAAATATATCCCATTGGGCATTTACATCACTTATTTGACAATCATATATATCATTCCAGTGTTACGGTTTTTTTCTTCACCTACCTTGTGTAGTACTCGGCCAGTCTTTTCGACAAGCTTTCGTATTTTTATTTCCTTTTTCTTTCTGCCTTCTAATTTCAGAGATGCTTCTATGTTTTGTTTTTCCTCGACGGGTATCGTTATCGTTACATTTTGGCCCTTTCCTTTGTGTTTTCATGATTGCTAGAATTTGAGAATCTTTAATTTCAGTCACCTTCAGATTTTGTATCACTTAAATTCGGTCCTTGTTTCTGTGTTTCATCTTAGTAAATCATTTTCTATGTTTTGACAGTTGTTCAGTTTTTAAGGTTAGTTCGGTTTGTATCACATTCATCCGTTTATAGATTTCTAGGCATCGATTGTTTATTGATTGCTTTCTGTTAGATCTTCATATTTTGTGTTCACATCTTTTCGACGTTAGATGGCACCTCTTGTCCGTTGTCAGTTTTCAAATTTTAATTTCCTATTTTCCGATTGGTTGTGTGACGTATTCTCCCGCTTGGTTTCCTGTTTCCGGCATCATCTTCGTTTCGAGCTTGGTAATGGGGTAAGACGTGTTCTCAAGAGTAAATTCTTCCTGTTTTTTTGGAACTTCGGATATTTTCTCACTTATGTGGATTTAAATGGAAGTTTACCGAAAATAATCATCGGCCGTATCTTCGCTTATGTTTGGTGTGGAATTGTTGTGATTACCACGGCTGATGGATTCGATTTATTCGAGATAATTTGAGAACCCACGCGTCTGCAACGCCATTTTGAAATTTTCTTCGCTACATTGGAAAAGCCCGTTACTACCGAGGTTTTATCGTCGTATTATTTTTTGGACTTTTGGAATTTCAACGTCGTTTCAAGTGAGGATCCGGATACCCACGCTTGGCTGAGGTTTTCTGCGGCTTTCTTTGTTCCTGCACCGCCTTTGGGGAATTCAACGGACCTCCTGCTTGCGTTTACTACCGAGTCCGGCCCGTGTCACGATTTCTTCGGATAGGACATCACATCCAGGCCCCGTAATAACCGTTTGAGGGACAAGCTAAGTTGCACGTTATTTTTTTTATTACTAAATTCTTTCTGCGAATAAAACGTTCATTCTTAAATAACTACCCCGATCAATTAGCTTCTTTTTTTTTTAATGTTTTAATGTTTTAGTCAACAATTCTAGAAATTTTGTATATTATAGATCGGAGGGTATAATTGAAACAGTTTAACAGATTAACTCTTTACTTAATATTATAACATCAACCGATTAATTATCGGCATGTGATATACAGGGTGGTTTATTCACCGCTGGCACAAATAATTCAAAATTTCAACTTTGTTTCAATAAATTCTATTATTTGGTAACTCTAAAACTTTTCAAAATTTAATTTGTGAAACTGATTGCGTTGGCCATAGCGTTCGGTGTTGGAGTCCTATCGTAGGGCTTTTTGTCATAACTTTTTCTGTATTTAAAATTGCTTATTCATTTTATTTTATTCAATATTTGCAATAAACGTTTATCTGAGTTACTTTTAAATCTATCTTTGTTTTTTTTTTGTATTGACTTGCAAACTGCTTTACCCCTTGGTACTCGTTAAGACCTTGGATTCCTGCTTATCTAGGGGGCATGACAGGGTAAGTAAACCTAAGCAGGTGGCGCCGAAATTTTTGTTCCATCTTGGGTTTGTTCGTTCAACCCACTCCCTCGCCGACGAGCCGGCTGGCACCCTGCATGATTGTCAACTATCAACCCACTGAGTCTAAGGTTTGTAAAGTGGTAGCGCAACAACTTTTTGGTTTTCTTTTTGATTTCACTCGGTCACTTTCGGTGCCGAAAATTTTAGGTAACACCAGTTTACATCGTTCAGAGACTAAAAAAAAGATTCAAACAATGGTCCGACTGTGAGGAAAAAATGTTATAACAGCTAAACCGCTAAAGTTAGGGGTATACCATATTACATAAAAAAGTAAGTACTCTTCGAGAGCTTTCCAAATCTGCTATAAAATATAGGGTGTTCCATTTAAAAAAAAAACATAAGTTTGATACGCCACTGGAATACGGCACGCCACTGCTGACCAGAAGTATTTTATACAATTATTAAAACGAATGCTGCTACTATCACTGATACACGACATATTTGTAATACTTTCACTGAATATTTTATTTCTACACCTACATTCAATAATATAGACGAATGTACGAAACCCCCGCAACTCTGCACATCATTCTTGTTCTTGGAACCCATAACTGAAAATGAGCTGTTTACCATAATCTACGGAATAAAAAGCTCAATGTCAACCGACTTTGATGATATCCCTGTTAACATATTAAAGCATAGTAGCCTATACATTGTATCTCCATTATGTCATATTGTCAATCAGTCGTTTTTGTCTGGTACCTTCCCGAATTGCTTAAAGGTAAATATTGTAACACCAGTCCATAAAAAAGGTGATGGTACGAATATCAAAAACTATAGACCAATAGCACTATAATCTGCAATATCTGAGATTATGGAAAAGGCTATGAGTAAAAGGATCGTGGCATTTTTAAACAAATATCTATTACTCAATGCTCAACAACATGGGTTTAGATGTGGGCATTTCACAATAACGGCTTTAGTTAAGTTCTTGCACGAAGCGTATTGCAGAATTGACAAGGGTGATGTTGTTCTAAGCGTATTGATTGCCCTAACTAAAGCTTTCGATACTGTAAACTATGACATGCTAGAGAAAAATTAGAATGCGTTGGTATTAGAGGGAATGCAAAAGATTGGCTAATGTCATATGTCACGGGTAGAGAGCAACTTGTTAGGATAAAGTCAACACAGTCAGAGAGAACACATATTCGGAGTGGGTTACCACTCTTATCAGCTTTCTCAGGGATTTTCTACGCGCTTTAAGTTCACTTCTCATGACGATGACTACCTGGCTGTCACCTTGCATCACTCCTCCTGATTTGCCTCATTATTAAAAAAAAAAAAAAAATAGATATTATTTATACCAGGGTAATAATTTCGATAATGCCATTGAAACTTATTATAAGCAACGTTTATTTCCTGAAATACAACACAATACATTAGCAATTGTCAAAATACAATAAATTTTAAAATAAATACAAATCCACTAGATAACATTTCTTGTAATAAATCCATATAGCTATTTATAAGTTAATAATAAGTATAGATTACAACTCAATTAACATGTGCAGTAAGGTCTCGTTTTACGACGGTTCATTTTACGACGATTCGCTTTTACGCCTCACATTGTCAAACGAATTACGCATGCGCTGGTTACTCATACGTAGTCTATGTCATGCCATATACGCATGTACACTCACGGACACCCAAAATGTCCGGTCTAATGCGTAGTCTAAACGCAGCGAGCTGTTCGGGTGCGTTCGGAAGTTTACCAGCACCCGCGCCTTCCCCTTGCCTTGCGACTATTCCGTTCTTCTGTAAATTACCCATATTTATGTATTATATTTGCTTCGTAGCGGTTTAGAAAGATATGCGGGTGAAGTTCATTGCGCTATTTCGCATACAACTTTAGCACAATTTATACTTTTTCCTTGTTTTAATAACTAGTAACGGGTAGAAGGTTAGGCCAAAGTGATTCAAAAGTTGAAACGCGAAAAGTGATTTTGAGTTTGGCAAATACGGATATGTCAGTTAGAAATAGCTAATGTTTATTTATTCGTTTAAAACTGGGTTAATTGTTGTTTACTTTTGCGGAGGTATAATTCTTATAATGTTTATAAAATCCCAATAAATTGTTTAAGTAGTATTACATTTAAGCAATATGATTAGGGGTTGTAATACCGACCTGCTTTACCAAAACCAATATTAAACTAATATGAATACCGGTATTTTGGTATATTCTGTATTTAAGATATTAAGACAAAATGTTATACGCTCCTTCTTATCGGCTTTTTATTGTAATAACAAGTTTTTGTCGGCATTACCGCCAACTCCAGGTATCTGATTGTGACTCTGAAATTTTTTTGCATATTGAATAGAGGTTTCGTAATCTGTATCGGCTTTATTTTGCACAAATGTGGAAAGACATACAGTTTTTGTTCTGACGTCTACCGTCGGCAACCTTTGTCCAATATATTATTATTATTGTATTAATATTAAATCTGTTAACATTCTTGATATTAAGAAGTAAAACATAGTTCTGTAGTTTCGGTCAAAGCCCGGAGTAGCATCTAAATGTGTTTGTTTTTTTGTTAATTTCAGCGTTACAGGGTGAAATAACAACAAAGAATAAAACTATCAATAAAATTGAAAAGGAGAGAACATAATTGATTTCTTTATTTAATTTCAATATTAACAAAAAAAAAATTTCTTTCTGACATACATAAAGCCATCCAAGAGATCTTACGACGGGGATTTTTCATACATCCACATAGTTATATATCAAACGTAAATAGTTGCTTGGTAGTAATATAATTACTGACATATGAGAAATTAGGTACGAAAGAAATCTTCGATCCCCTTTGTGCTTATTTCACATCAAATTCGTCGTCGTTCAAGGTTTCGATGTTTTGATGTTCGGTGCACGACTACCTGCAATATTACATAATCCATCTCGCCGGCACGCGGATCATCACGCATCGGCCTTGGGAATTGTCGCTTCGTTACCGAAAATCGTGAAAAATCGAAATTTCGGAAAAGATTTACACGTTTACCCCTATAGGCCCAGCGGACCTATTATTTATTATTTTTATTGTATTTTAATGTAAAATATACTTTATTTCATTATTAGTTTGACTTATTTTTATTCACCTTGAATTTCTTAAGAAATAAAATCCGTTAAAATCTGTAATACACCAACACGTTCCTTTTTGCCCTCTAATTAATATTTTGCAGAAAGTTTAAATATTTTTCTATACCAAAATGCTTTACAACTGATTCAAGTTTAATTATAATTTCCGTAATAATACTGAAAACAAAAATCCCAATTCAAATCAGAAACAATTATACATTTTTTATTTCAATAATAAATTTTAAAATTTGAATTATTAAAATAACTTTAATAATTCTGCTGAACTATAAGAACGTCTGAATGCTAAACAAGATAAAGGATAAGTGACTAAACGTTTATCATCCTTAAAAACATAACCATACATCACATTTTCACCAAGAGAATACGTAGTTCCCCTCAACACATCTACTTTCCTTCCGGGAGCCTACTAAAATTCGCATAAGCGAATAACCGGCTGCCGCGGCGTTGGGAAAGAGTGACGGGGCGGGTGTTTTGCTCCCGAGTATATCCGAACGGACCCTTGCGCGTACACTGTGGCTTAGACCGGGTGTCCGTGAGTACACACTGCGCTGTGGTCTGGCACCCCGGTTTTTGTAAATTCAGTTTTTTTTCTTGTTCATTCCGATAAGCCTTTGTCAATGTTGCGAGAAATTTCAAATTGTTTTATTTTTATAAGATTTAGTTAATGTTTTGGATTGTTTAATTTATTTATTTAATTGTTCAGTTGTTTATATTAATTTCATTCAGTTGTACATTTTGCGTTCACTTGTATT
The DNA here is from genome assembly GCA_949128085.1 of Cetonia aurata. NCBI lineage: Eukaryota > Metazoa > Arthropoda > Insecta > Coleoptera > Scarabaeidae > Cetonia > Cetonia aurata. The sequence continues at coordinate 23,731,296 of OX421889.1, read as the reverse complement.
GTATATCTTGTTTTGTTTTGCTATTTCGTCCGTTGGCGGAGAGTTTTTGTGCGTTGCAGCGCACGCAGCTGTTGTTTGAGATGTAATACGATTGTTTAACCTTGTAAGTTCAGTTCCGTTATAGACACGAGCCTGTGAGTATATGTAAAATTTTATTTCATTGCTGACATTTTGTGATTTTTGATTTCTTCTTCTTCTCAGATCCTTTTGCCCGCTGTAGGCGTCGGATATGTCTCTTTTCAACTATTGACCCATTCCCTCCATCTTTTCCGGTCTCTGGCCATCTCTTTCATTTCTGATATCGTCTTTCCCCTTCTCCGTCCTATTTCCTCTATTCTTTCGCTCCATCCCTTTCTCGGTCTTCCTTTCTTTCTCCTATCCATGTTTCCAGCTTCAACTACCTTTTTAACGAGTGTCTCTTCTTCCATTCTTACTATATGTCCATACCATTGTAACTGTTTCTTCTCTATCTTGGCTATTATTACTTCCTGGTTTACTTCATGTCTTATTTGTTCATTCCGTATTCTATCCCACTTTGTTTTTCCAGTTATTTTCCTTAAAAATTTCATTTCAGTAGCTATTATCTTTCCTTCCTGCTTCTTTTGAAGTGGCCAAGACTCGCATGCATATGTCATTGTTGGTAACGCTATTGCATTGTATACATTTAATTTGATATTTTTATCTATTTCCTTTTTTCCTATAATTGTTTTATTAAGTGCGTAATATATTTTATTCGTTTTCTTTATTCTGTTATTAATATCCATATCTATTCTTCCATCTTCTGTTATTATGCTCCCTAAATATTCATACGTTGATACCCTTTCCAGTTGTTTACCCCCTATTTGAATGGTTTCGTTATTATCCTTTCCGCGTTTGTTTATAATCATGGTTTTGCATTTTTCGCTGTTTATTTCTAGTTCTAAGTTCCCTATTTCCGCTGACCATATTTCTACTAGCTTCTTCATTTTTTTGTGTGTGTCTGCTATCAGTACTATGTCATCCGCGTATAGCAAGTTGTCTACTTTTATTGGTTCTAATTTTTTGTATCCGATTATTGTTTACTGTTGTTCTGGCCTTTTTCTTGTATTCTTTATTAGTCTATCCATTAAAATTACAAACATCAGCGGACTCAGACTATCCCCCTGCTTTATTCCTTTGTCCATTCCAAACCTTCTTGACAACTGTCCATTCATTTGCACCATGCCAAACACCCTCTTATATATATTCTTTACTACTGCACATAATTTCTTGTTTACACTTAGTTGATTTAAGGATTTCCATATAATACTTCTATTGACTGTATCGAACGCCGCTTTTAAGTCTAGGAAAGTCAAGTAGAGTTCTTTTCCAGTATCTATTTTTTTTTCTATGATATTCCTAATGGCATGTATGTTATCATTTGTTTGTCTGTTTGCTCTGTATGCGGCTTGCTCCTCCTCCAGTTTGTGTTCTACTTTTGATTTCAAGATTTGAATTCACGTTTTTGATTTTATCTCGTCCATCACGGAACTCGTTTTATTATAATTGATATTGTATTCTTGTGTACGCAATTTAGATGTAAGATCTTTTATTATTTTTCGTGCAGGAAGCTATATTAATGTTTTAGAGTATAAATTTTCCGTTTTCTAGTTTACTGTTTTCTGTTTAATAATTAATCACCTTGGGTGAAAAGAAGCATTGTGCTTGTTTTTAGATTTTATTTATGTAAATTACTTGAATTGTCCACGTTTAATTTTAGTTGTTTTAATATTGAGACCACGTGGATTGAATTGAATAAAAAAAAAAAGGATTATCTTCCTGAACTATTTGTTACCTTTTGCTTTGATAAAGGATTTAGTATTGTCCTTTTTTAGTTTAGAGTCAAATGCAGTTTTGATTTCGACCAGGATCTTTTGTCCAAGGTTTTTTTTTCTGCAAAATTTTGTAATTAACATTTTTTTTCTTTTTTTTTAAATAATAAAAATTTTGATTATTTACGTCATTCAAAATACTGTTCTTTTATTTGAGTTCAAACCTCTTAAATTTTTGGAGTATTTAAGAATTTCAGATTTCTTTCACCCACATTTTACTTTTCATGATAAGTTTAATTGTGAGAGTAACGCTGAGTTTAATTGTTCTTTTGCGCCCTTTTAAATTCTTATCGTGTGAGCTAGCTAATTTAATTTTTCATTTTTAAGTTCATTTTGCATTTTTGTTGGTACCTTCAGTACACAGCAACACGTTAGTGGTTCATTTTATATTCGTTTTGTGTTTATTTCGTGTAATATTTATATATAGAAGCTGAGAAGTAATTCGATTTGATAGAAAATGTCTGCTAGTAAAAACACGGCGAAAAGTTCATCACAAAGTGCAGCTAAACGAGCACGAAAATCAATAAACTTAGAAACTAAAATGTTAGTGATTCGGAAAATGGAAGCCGGTGAGACGCGTTCCAATGTTTGCAAGTCACTTAATTCAGCACAAGCTACGGTTTCAACGATAATGACCAATGCTGATACAATAAAGGAATCAATGCAGAAAATGATAAATCTCATGTTAGCTATTCTAGAAGTTCAACTATGGAAAGAATGGAGCAGTTGTTAGCCTTGTGGATGGATGATTTGAATCAACAAAAAATTCCTGTGACGGAAGAGCTATTGCTAGTAAGGCTAGAAGCTTATTTGATGATGTTCAGCGAGAGAAAGGAGGAACGAAAACATTTGCAGCTAGTAATGGTTCATTTGCTAGATTTAAGCAGCGTGCTCAAATACACAATGTAAAGATTAGTGGCGAAGCTGCCAGTGCGGATGCAGAGGCAGCTCGTGAGTTTCCTCAAATTTTCCAAAAAATGATTTACGATAATGATCTTCATCCGGACGTTGTTTTCAATGTTGATGAAAGGGGCCTGTATTGGAAGAGGATACCCTCCAGAACATACATTGCGCGAGAGGAAAGATCTGCTTCGGGTTTCAAGGCAGCTAAAGATCGCCTTACTCTCCTTCTTGGTGGCAATGCATCAGGAACTTTGAAACTAAAGCCGCTATCAGTGTACCATTCGGAAACACCTAGAGTAATGAGAGGTATGATCAAATCGCATTTACCTGTAATATGGAAATCTAATAGAAAAGCTTGGGTAACTCAAGCAATTTTCACAGAATGGCATACAACGCAATTTTGCCCCAGTGTTTTAAAATTCTGTGATGAAAATTACCTCCCAAGAAAAGCACTTCTTCACACTATTGGATAACGCACCTGGGCATTCACCAAATTTTGGCGAAATTAGCTGTGAACTTGATGTTAAAGTGGTTTACTTACCTCCTAATACCACTGCTTTAATACAACCGATGAACCAAGGAGTTATTGCTGCATTTAAGGCTTATTACTTTCGTAAAACCTTTCAAGATATGTTACATGAAACTGATACTTCTGGCATAACTCCAAGGCATTATTGGAAAGAATACAACATCTTGAAAGCTGTTAACAACATAAGCGTGGCTTGGAAAGAAGTTACAATCTCTTGCATGAAAGGTGTCTGGCACAAAATTTGGGCTTATGATCTATCACATGCGAAAAATGATGAAGAAGCTGTCGTCACAAATGAGGTAACCGAATTGGCTAAGCAAGTGGGCTTTGACAACGTTGAACCCGAAGATATCACTGAATTGCTTCAAAGTCATGCTCAACCCCTGTCCACTGAAGAACTAGAAGAACTAGCACAACAGTTGACTGAGCAGCAGGAAGAGCAACAGCATTATGGATAAGATGAAGCTGTTATTAAGCCAATGCAGACCAAGGATCAACAGGACATACTCGCTACTATAGACACTACAGTGGTTATGGCAACGGTTATGTGATATCGGCCATGGTATTACGGCCATGCTGCGTCCGTACCACGAAATTTTACAAGAGAGAAAAAAAACGCTCAAAGAAATCAACATTGCATTCGTTCTTCAAAGCTAATGACCCTCAGCCTGATCCTTCATCCAAAAAATAAATTTGCAGATTATGTAGTTCCGTTGATGTTGTTCATGTTACCTGTTAATAAATATAGTAAAACTGTGTAATAAATTTTTGATTTATTTATTTCGAATCCGATACACACATGTCATAGTAGTTTAACTGGAAAGAAGATTCTAAATATGTGCAGGTTGGAACTCATCTCACTTTAGTATGTATGTATGAAAAAAATATTCGTTTTACGACGATTCTTTTTACGACGGTATTTCCAAGAACGCATCTAGGTCGTAAAACGCGACCTTACTGTGTTTAAAAAAATCATAATTTTCATTCTATAGTTGGTAGTGCAGGAGTAGTAAAGACGTCATAGATCACGTGCATCGATATTTATCTGCCTCTGTTATATTTATTTCGAAACCAAGCTAAATCAACTCTCAGAGCGTGTCACAGGTTCGAGAATACACATAACTCTTACTCAAATCGCAAAATGGCATTAGCTACATAATTATCATACTAAAAACATCCATCTTCTAGCGTTGAAAACCTCTTCTAATTGTATGCAAGACTAATTCCTATACTTCCAGTTACAAGTATAATTGTAACGCCACTATGGTGTAAGCTATCACCATGTGAAAAGCCTAGAAAATAATAGTTGCTAGAATCAATGGCTCATTGGTTGTATAATCTAAAGCAGTGTTTTTCAACCTGTGGATCGCGAGCCCCTGGGGGGTCGCGAAGCCTCTGTAGGGGCGTCGCGAGAGGTCGAGAGAACTTAGTAAAAAAATCAATAAATTTAAAAAAGGTAGATTATGTATATTAAGAAAAAGTTAACAAAATGATACTCGTTATGTTATTTATTTACACAAACACATTAACAAAAAAATATTTCGAGTAGGTACTCGTTCATTTTAATCTGACGGTTGCGCTTAAGTTTGTTCAATCAATTTCTCCCATCGTGGATCCGTTTTTGCAACATTAAGTATTAAATCGTTTTCCAAATTCAAGCGATTTCTTAGTTGACTTTTTATTTGGGCCACTGGTGAAAATGCCAACTCGCACAAGTACGAGGTAGAAAATGGAATCAAACACTTCAAAGCCTCGGTTGTTACTTCCGGGTATTCTGTTTTTCTTTTTAAATAAATAAATAAACGAAATCCCTATAATCTATAATGACCGGCAAATGTAAAACAGCCTATATACATATGTACCTATACATCGTGACGTTTGGTAGATCTCTCAAGAGTGTGTACATTTAATAATTGAATCTGTTACAATTTTTTTACAACTAAAGTCTGCAGTTTTATTTCATTTTGATGATGTTTTAATGTTTAATGATAATTTACAATATCAATACATGTATATGAACTGCAAAAGCAATATTGCCGTGAGTTTTTACTGTTGTAATAATGTAACAAAGATATCCCAACGCGATATTTACCCGCATTTTTTATCCATTCAGCAGGCAATAAGTTATTTTCCGGAAAATTAAATAACATCAAATCTCTAAAATTCTCCCGAGACTTTCCGCAGCGTATACATACGCATTTATTGCCAGCACCGCGTGTCGACATTTCAATGCTAGCGGTATATATGTTCGTACGTGTCTACGCGACTGTCCACTCGCAACTGAAGCACAGCGCTCCGAATAAACTCACGCAGGGGAACCCTCGATCAAATAGTTGGGAATTTGATCGAGGGTTCCCATTTTAGCGAAAGCCGCTGCCATTTCTCCCGTAAGGTGAGCTATCTGTATTACTTATCTGTGGTATTACTTAGGTGTTTTGAAAAATTGCCATACCTTCAATTAATATCGTTGTAAAAGTAATTTTAAGTTCTTTCAAAAAATTGAAAAAAAAAATCTACCACACCATTTAAGAAAATATACTTGATTTGCGATGCCCTTTTGTATATTGCGCCACATTTTGAAATAATGCATCGTTTATTCCTAAGTTAGAGGATAATACTGTTGCAGTGAAACAATGTTAAACACTAATTTTGGCCAGAAAGGATTTGCGATCACGATTACAATTTATTGAGATCAGCTTCAGAGATATACAGAGACTGGCGGTTTAATATTGTCAACCGCCCTCGGAATGTTTGACGTTCTATTAACAAATTTGAAAAGCGTACAATCGTCACCGCAACGTCAATTACAAGACAACACTACCATTGATTTTATTAGGTTCAGCCTTCGGAAAGACAACTCCGACTTACCAAAACATAAAGTCTACGTGACAGCGCTCCCACACCTGGCACTTCGAGTTGAATCGGTTGTAACTGTAAAACCCCCAACAGGTCGGATACCTTAAACAAATATTTCTAATTTATTATTATTAAAATCATTTAACGGGTTACAACACAAAATCAAACTGCAACTCTGTATTAGTTGGGGGTAGGGCTACCAGATGACAAGAATTTTCCGAGCATGTCCGAAATTTTAGCCCTTTAGCAGGGAAACACGGAAAATTTGAAATTGTCAGGATTTTTTAAATAAAAAAAAAGGGAAAAAATTAAAATCAAAATATTTATTGAGCAGCTTTTATAGTGGTTTTCAAATTATAAGAAACTAACTTTTAAATCCTTAATGCTTTTATTGCACCTCCTGTAGTAATACTCTTGAGAAGGGTACTGTTTAGCTGCTTACACTATATGAATCGCCGGGCCGTATTAACTATGAATTACGGCCCCATTAAATAATAATATAATTTTAATTTTAATAATATAGTAAGTCATATATGTATAGATCTCATCGGTTTGTTTGCGTAAAAGATAATTGGATTAAGCGGCCCGTAATACTGCCGCTGCGTACTGCCTTTCGTATGAATATAACTTCCCTAGCAGCACAAGAATCGGCATGATATCGGCTAAGCTTCGCCGATATTGCTGACCGATGTCGTAATTATAGCGGCCGCTGATATCATACCGATACAAAATGTGAACATTTTGCAATATTGGTTCGATATCGAAATTCCAATACTTATCCGATATCGAAATTCCAACATCTATCCGATATCGAAACTCCAATACCTATCCGATATCAATACAATTAAAATTAGATACAATATCATCAGTAGACCGATACATGATTGATACTTACCTAACGTTTTCTATGCTCCGCCGATAAAGTTTTAGTCGTCCTGGGATATCGCACCGATATTGGTGTGATGACTAATTTCTACATATAAGTATGTAGTTTGTCTATCCATGATAGTGGATATTTATACAGGCTGTCCCAAAAGTAGTTCCCGAAACGGAAAAGGGTTATAAAGAGTATAATTTCGAGTCAAATTAGCCCCATATGTGATTATTCAATTCTAATAAGGTTTTTGCGAGTTTTTTAAGATCTTCCACAAAAAACGTTCATAAAATTATAGGCAAAAACAGTATTTTTTTGTAATGTTAGAATTTAGAAAGAAATTAGAAACCATCAACGTCTTCTGAAATATCAAAGCCGTTAAACAAAAGGATGTACCTTTGATAATATCACAATGTTTAATTTCAATTTAACTTCATTCTTATTGTCGTACTCTTTTGTTTGTTGATAATTTAATGAACGTTTATATGAAGGAAGATTTTTAGAAAAAATAAATGATTCGTAAACTATGCATCGAATAATAATCACACCTATGATTAGTTCGACTGGAAATGACACCCACTATAACACCTTTGTGTTTGAACATTTAATATCGGGGTAGTCTCTATAGTCATATTCATATTGAACAATGCGGAAAAAATACATCAGATTCATAATCACATTGCACATGTAATGTTTTTCAAATTGTTTGCCACCATTTTCTGTGTATAATAATTCATGACAAAATAGAATATTATGCGCATAAAATAATAAACATAATGAAGGAAAGACTTTATGTAATAGAAAGTAAATAAAGCAATAAATTTCAAGAAAAAGTACTAATATAAAAATACTTAATATGTTTATTTATGAGTAATTGACACAAATATTTAACGGAATAATTAATAAATACAAAAACTGAAAATAACTAGGAAAACATGAAACCGAAAACAAACTCAATATGTGCATATTTTAAACGAAAAGTAATTTAACATTTGTTACAGTTTAATTTTTAACAAATCAATAACAACAAAAATTCTAAGTAATACCTAAAAAAAATCCAGTCGTCTAAATTATTCGTTCGCTAAAGACGTTATATTCTTCTTCCTTTCTTTTCTGCCCCATCTCATCTATTGATATTCGTCTCTGTCCCATCCGGCTGTTTGACTCTAATTGCTTCTGTAAATAAAAATAACAGTTTTGATATAGAGTTACAAATAAAATAATAATGCATGTAACATTACCTAGAAATACTATGTATATTTCCAATTTATCAAAAGCTTCTTTGGATTGTCTCTATTTTCATGAATAATTTACATTAATACTTTTCGAGAGGATTTGTTTTAACATTAGATATATGCTTCCTTTAACGTACTTCCCCCAATTAAGCACCACATACGTATCTAAAAAGTGTTTTTCTTTAGTGTACCATATATACAGCACCGTATAAAAGCATTAATTTGTCTGAAGTACGCTTGTAATTTATTTTATTCTATTAATGCGAAACGTTTTTTACGCTACACATATTGTAGAAACAATGCTTTCGCGTAAAATAAGAAATTTACAAGCGTCTTCCATTTTGTTAACGCTGCATATTTACACAATAAATGAGTACTAATCATTAAATTAAATTATATACTTGATACATACATAAAACATTATTCATAAAAATGTCCTTACCTTTATAAGCTTCATTCACCCATTTTGTAATGTGCACAACGCTTACTATAATGCAGCGACAAAATAAATAATGGCAACCACTTCACCTGGTCGTCATGCTCACACTGCAATAAGGAACGCTATGATGGATTGTGGTAGGGGTGGTGGTAAGATATTGCGCGTAGATCTAACTCCCATAAACATTGCGTTTAGATGCCAATTTTTATAATCACAGCGGAGTTAGAAAATTGCATTTGCATATTCTTAAGTTATCAATCGCTTCACCTTCTAAAACTGTTTTATAGTCGATATTAATTTTAATTTCACAATTGATGTCTCAAACGTTGAAATTTTATATCTGAACGCTCTTGTAATGCGGTTATATGTGGTTATATTTCAATCAACCAGTCCGTATAGATTTAGGATATTAGCCGACTTCCTATCGTCAAAAAAATGACAATAGTCAAATCCATATACCTCATTTCTATCAATATCGCAGCGGCGTTTATTAATGATATCGCCCTGATATATGTCTTGAGTTTCCAGCCGATGATCAGCCGATACATCAAACGTTCAACCGATATTTTACCGATAATGGATCTTTTGTATCGCAGTGATATCGTATACTGGTAGAAAGCCGATATCGGCACAATATCTTTGATATCGACCCGACATCAGGATATCGGCCCTATATAAAGCCGATCATTAGCCGATGATTTGTGCTGCTAGGGTTACTATATTATTAAAATTACATTATTATTTAATGTAATTTTAATTTTAATCCGATTATGTTTTACGGAAACAAACCGATGAGATCTATACACAGAGAAAAATAAAATGGAAAACCTAAATAAACAATTAAACAATTAGTCTTGATAAATGATATATTTGCAATAATACTTCAACTAATATTCAGTCATCTATTGTAATTATTGTTAATGGTACTACTTTATTTTTTTCTGTGTAGTGGTAAAATAAAAGAAATTACTTGGGGGTAGGTATATATACATGTAATATTTAGTTTACTTATCATTTGTTGTTAACATTTATTGCTGTATACTTATTTGAATTTTCACGAACATGTGGCAACCTTTTGCTGAGTGTGTTAGTGATTGTGATGTGCATAGTGATGATGAAATTGGAGCACGGAAGAGAAAATATTTATCACAAGATGCAAAGCAGATACTTCTCAATATCTATAATACTCTGATGGAAGAAAATAACGAAGGACAAACCAAGAACATTCAACGAACGTCGCAATTAACCAAAGTGCCTATTGGAACAATATACAAGGCAATTAAAAATAACGCAGAGCCTCGAAAGCAAAGAAGTGACAAAGGAGCACCGAGGAAAATTAAAGAGTATGAAATTGATATTATTAGGCAACAAGTATATTGCATGTATAGCGAAAATGTTGTACCTACAATTGAGTCCTTACATAAAAAAATTAATGATGAAAGTATTGATATTCAATGTTCTAAAACAACCTTGTGGCGGACGTTAAAAAAAGCGGGTTTTAAATTTTGTACTATAGATAAACGCCGCACAATTATGGAAAGTTCGAGGTTGCAGAAAATGCGGTACGAATACTTGATGGCAATAAAAAAATATAGACAGGAAGGGCGATTTATATGTTATTTACATAAAACGTGGTATGATACCCACGACACTATTTGCAAAGGTTGGGTAGACAATTCAGGCACGTGTCAGTTGGACGCGCCGGTTTCGAGAGGGAAGAGAATAATTATTCTCCACGCTGGATCAGAGAAAGGATGGATCGCGCAGCCGCTATTATCTGCAAAAAATGTAAAATGCTCTAGCTTGGATTACCATGAGGACATGACTTCATCCTTATTTGAAGAATGGTTTTGTAATAATTTACTGCCAAATTTACCAGAAAGTAGTGTGATAGTAATGGACAACGCCCCGTATCATTCACGACAGCAAAATAAAGTTCCTACAAAAAGTAATAATAAGAAAGATATTAAAGAATTTTTAGAAGCAAATAATTTATATTTTGAGGAGCATTATACAAAAAACCAATTATTAGAAGTGATGAATACAAAAGAATATTTGAAGGATTATTATGTGGATAATAGAGCCAAAGAAGCAGGACATTTTACAATTTTACGTTTACCGCCGTACCATTGTATTTTCAATGCAATTGAATTGATATGGGCCCAACTTAAAAATACCATAAGGCGAACAAATCAAACGCCTAAATTTAGTGAAAGCACTATAACACACATAAAAAATGCGATGGAACATATAACTGCTGATAATTGGAAAAATGCCGTTAAACACGCAAGAGCAAAAGAAAACGAATACATGGATATGTATAATATAGTACCACCTTTAATTATAAACTTGCAATACAATTCAGAGTCAGACACAGATATCGATTTCCAAGACGACTCAATCACATCAGATGATGATTTGTGAAATACGGTGTATATTAAGTATATTGTATAATACTGCCACGGTCTCAGTTTATATAAACATGACTTACAATTTTATTGTGCATTACCAACTAATTGTTAAGCTTCATATATCTAACTTATTATTTTTTGTAAATAAACCTAATGTATATTATTAATTTCTTTTTTTTCTTGGTTTTTAGGTCCCAAATAATAAAAATATGAATGACTAACGACGTTTCGCTTTATTTAAAAGCTTTTTCAAGTTGTAAATAAATGTATAAAGTTTGATAAATAAAATGTTTTTGTTTAATAAATGACAATTTGTTTGTTTTTTATTTTGAAAATATTATTATGTTTTAATTAAAGATGTTTTGATTATTTATTTTTGGATTTTGTAATTAAATAGTTCTTTAAAATATTGTATTTAGTTATAAAAGTAAATTATATAATTTTGTGAAATATTGTATATCGGTTTTATCATTGACTGCATTTTTATGTTTATAAATTTGAATTATTTCTAGTATGTTACGTGTTTTTAAATTTTGTTCTTTGTTTAAAATTGTTACGTTGTTGAAATCAAAGGTATGATTTTCAGTTATTTCATGTTTTTTTAGGGCTGTAAGATTTTTATTATATTTGTGTCCTTTTATTCTATTTTCCAAATATTGCATGGTTTCACCTATATATACACCATTACAATTTTGACAGTCTATTTTATAAACTATGTGTGATGTTTTACTTTTTTCAATTTTTGATTTTAATTTTGAATAGATTTGGTTTTGTAGTTTATTTGTGTTTTGATAGGCAATTTTGTAATTATATGGTTTGAAAATTTGATTTATTTTTTCGGATAAATGTTTAACATAAGGAATTTTTATAAATTTTGTAATTGTTTGACTATTATTTATATTTTTTGTTGATTTATTATAAAAAAGAAAAATTCTTTGTTTGAATATTTTGTTTATAAGAGAATTTGGATAATTATATTCAAACAAAGAATTTTTCTTTTTTATAATAAATCAACAAAAAATATAAATAATAGTCAAACAATTACAAAATTTATAAAAATTCCTTATGTTAAACATTTATCCGAAAAAATAAATCAAATTTTCAAACCATATAATTACAAAATTGCCTATCAAAACACAAATAAACTACAAAACCAAATCTATTCAAAATTAAAATCAAAAATTGAAAAAAGTAAAACATCACACATAGTTTATAAAATAGACTGTCAAAATTGTAATGGTGTATATATAGGTGAAACCATGCAATATTTGGAAAATAGAATAAAAGGACACAAATATAATAAAAATCTTACAGCCCTAAGAAAAACATGAAATAACTGAAAATCATACCTTTGATTTCAACAACGTAACAATTTTAAACAAAGAACAAAATTTAAAAACACGTAACATACTAGAAATAATTCAAATTTATAAACATAAAAATGCAGTCAATGATAAAACCGATATACAATATTTCACAAAATTATATAATTTACTTTTATAACTAAATACAATATTTTAAAGAACTATTTAATTACAAAATCCAAAAATAAATAATCAAAACATCTTTAATTAAAACATAATAATATTTTCAAAATAAAAAACAAACAAATTGTCATTTATTAAACAAAAACATTTTATTTATCAAACTTTATACATTTATTTACAACTTGAAAAAGCTTTTAAATAAAGCGAAACGTCGTTAGTCATTCATATTTTTATTATTTGGGACCTAAAAACCAAGAAAAAAAAGAAATTAAACATATACATGGTCAAGATCCAAAGATTTAAAAACTAATGTATATTATTTATTATATATATTTAAAATTAAAATTGCGTTTTACTATTACCTTATAGTGCCGTAATTTATACTCAATCCGGCCCCTGCATTCATATGCTGCAAGTAGGCAACCCGTACCCTTTCAGTGAGGCGGGCAGGTAATTATCCCCACATAAGATGCAATAAAATCATTACAGGCTTAAAATGTTACTTTCTTCTATCTTGAAGAGAACTATACACAGAAAATAATAAAAGAATCAAATCTTAACAATTAAACTAACAGTTTCATCCAATCTGATCTGGATGAGCGGGTGAGGAGTTAGAGTCTTTGACAGAAAAAGGACACTGTAATGACGCAGAGGGCGAAGAAGGTTACACGAGTTGTCGATCTAAAAGAAGGGTGCGACGAGGAATTGTTGCACAGATGACGCCATTGGTGAAACAGAGAATTTCGCCAAAGGAACGGATTCATGGGATGGGAGTGGACTTGGAGGCGGAAGACAGTTTCACTGAATTTATAGAGGAAGTGAAAGGTGGTACCATACATGAATCGGAAAGTACAATAGAGGAAAGAGCAAAACCCAAACAGGTGCAAGAGACGACTGGGACACCGAAGGGGGGTATTGATGGAGGACAATTCCTTCGCTATTCCCCCATCGAAGAACACATATCACGGGCGAGAAATGACGAGCAAAGAGAGATCAGTAACTGCCGACGTATCATTCTCATGATGAAGAAGGCAATGGAACGTCAGAAGAACATAAGTGCTGACGTTAAGAAATGGGTCTTTCTCTTGGAAGAATCCCTCGACGTGATGGCAAACTTACGGAGCTCCTGGAAGTCTGCCGAGAATCGCCTTATACACCAGGAGACACAGACGACACCCCATACCTCACCAGCTCCGCAGAACGGTGGCAAAAGGCCAGCCACAAGTCCTACTGTGGAGTGGACGGAGGCACTAAGTAAGATGGGAAAACGCCGCAAGAACGCGACAGAGAAAAAGGAGTTGGAGAATAAAGGGGTTGAGAAGAAGGTTCCGGAAAAAAACGAAAGAACCTTAGAAGATAACGGCCAGAGTAGAAAGGAGCCTAAAAAAGACAAAGAGGCGGAACCGGAGGCACCTCCCAAAAGTAAAGGAGAGAGCAGAAGAAAAGGCAGGCGGCTTAAGCTTCGATCTGAAGCCTTGGTGATCAAACCGGCTGAGGGGAAGAGCTACGCAGAAGTTCTCTGCAGAATCAGGGGGAATATGAAGCCAGAAGACACCGAGACCGAAATTAGGGCAGTTCGCCAGGCGAGATCTGGGGAAGTGCTCCTACAGTTTGGGAAAGATCCCAAAAATAGATTGGCTTCCGACGGCAGGCTGAAGGAAGTTCTTGGGGAACTGGGAACGAATCGAAGCCTCGAGCCGAAGACATTATTAGAGATGCGCGACCTGGACAGTTGCACCACGGTGCAGGAAGTCCAGGAAGCGATTAAGAGACACCTACAGGCACCGGACGCTGAGGTTAAGATTACCCTCAGCAAAGAAAATAGTAGGAGCTTAAAGCTGGCGGTCATCCATATTGACGACCGACTAGCGAGGGAGCTCCTTAAAGCCACCCGCATAAAAGTGGGATGGGTGCTTTCCAGGGTGCGCAGAAGGGCGGAAGTACGGAGGTGCTTCAGATGCCTGGGGTACGGGCACCTAGCCGCCTCCTGCAAAGGTACCGACAGAAGCGGGCTATCTTTTAAGTGCGGAAGCGGCGACCATAAGGTTAAGGAGTGCAAGAGCTCCGGTTTGTGCAACGTTTGTTCTGAGGCAGGGCTACCTCCGAATAAATTACTGCACGTTCCTGGAACGAGAAAGTGCGCCATGTTCCTCGCTGCACTAGAAAAGGCCAGAGGAGCAATTAAATGACCAGAGTCATCCAGGTCAACATCCATAGGAATAGGGTAGCTGACCTCGGTCATGTTTAATTGGAGTGTGGCCCTTATACAGCCAAATGTATGGACCCAGCACCGAAGTAATGTGTTTAACGGTTCCGAGCTGGTGTCTAGGAGACGGGGGTGTTTTTAGCTGGTAGTCTTCTTTTGAAGTAGTGCAGCACTCGTGCGAAAATGCATTTTCACCTCTCAACAAAAAAAAAAAAAAATCTGATCTAGATCATACTTTTTCTTGCTGGATATTGCTTTCAATAACTCCTGATCTTTCTTAACAATTTTATGAAATTCTTCACATGATGTGTTCTTTGCATTGTGCTGTGTTAACAGTAGAGCCTTAACAGAAACTATGGACAGTCTGTTTCTCTCTTCAATCTAATGCGCTCCCATTAATGAGAAAACTCGCTCTACATTCGCACTTTGTGCTTGAATTGCAAATACGAAACTGCAAATTTTGTTCAGTTCTGGCAGAGTCTCTAAGCTTACGGATTTTAAAATCTGTTCCCATTGTTTCACAGGCACCATTTCAAATAAAATCAGTACTTTGCTGTCTTGCAAAAGAATTTAATGCCGCAATTTCATCAAAACATTGTTGATTTTAACAGCAGAGTTGATTTAATTTGTGGAACTACTTCTTAATTTTAACCAGAACATATACGCCATGATCTCTGCAAAGTCAACGGTTATACCACGCATGTGCGTCTCCCACTCATTCTGCTTACTGCAGTAGGTATTCCCCTACATTCAGTCATTCGTCATAGCCACTCATAGCTCACAGTGAATACTGGCGCAAGCGCAGCGGTTGCTTTGCTATTCAATCAACACGCAGAAATGTGTTAATTTTTAGTGACCGTGAAACGTGTATTGTATTTTTATTATAAAAATGAATAAATTGCAATATGTATTGCTTTGAACATACGTACTTATAAACTCAAAAGGTGTAATGAAAGCGTAAAACAGTAATTTATAGTATCTATTATGTACTTAAAAATAGTCTTTGCTCATGACAAGAAAATTAAAGTAATTCTAATGAACGAAGAGCAAAACCCTCACAAAGAAATAATAAATTTAACGAAGGAAAAATAAAACTTAATTCTGAGGAAATAATTTTAAAAAATGAAAACTTAAAAGTAATTCTTAATAAATTGAATAAACTTTAACACCAGCTCGGTTACTATTATATTCGTAATAGTAATAAATAAAGAAATATAAAATTAGGGTTTGTTCATGACCAGGAAATCAAAGTCATTCTAATGAATTTAGGACAAAACCCTAAAAAAGAAATAGTAAATTTAATGAAGGACAAATAAAAATTCTGGGTAAATAAATTTAAAAAATAGAAAACTAAAATAAGCCTTAATAATAAGATGAAATAAACGTAATTTTGTTTTAAAAATCATTGAACCTTCAAACAAAAGGTTCGAATATGCTCCCATCCTTGGCTAAACAATATCCTAATCTGTTGTAGAAATTCATTCTGTAGGCAAAAATTTATTTTTTTGGAATGTGGCTAGTAATCGAATAAAAAGATTTACATTTTACGTTTCGGCTTCTTTATTTACTTTTTAAGCCTTCATCAGAAACTGATTGTATACGTTATCGCCAAAGGTCAAACACATAATATTAACAATAACAATTTTTTTTACACATTAAAAGAAGTGTAAAAGACGATAATTACAAACATTATAGAAACAAACAAACGTATAACTTTACAATCGTATGATAAATGAATGAAATTCATTCTAACATTCTCCAACATTTCTGGGCTAATATTGTTTGACTTTTGAACAATTTTATTACGCAACTGCTCTACATTAGCTGGTCTAATGTCTTCATTGCCATAAACTATTTGTTTCAAATAACCCCAGTAAAAGAAATCAAGGGGGGATAAATATGGTGAACGCCACGGCCATTTGATATTTTCAGAATGAGTTCCGATCCACCGATTAGGAAACTGTTCACTTAAATAGTTTCGGACAGCCACTGCATTATGCGCAGGCAAGCATCTTGCTGAAAGTAGATGTTGTGCATATTTATGTCGGGAAGTTGCTGTACAGTAGGTAGAATGTGGGTGTTCAGTAATCCTAAATATGCATTTGCGTTCAAATTGCCATTGAAAAAAAGCCCAATAATATGGTTGTTTAACAAACCTGCCCAAACATTTACTTGTTGCTGTTGCTGACTAGATGAACTTAAATATCTGTGCTAGTTTTGCTTGGCCCAGTATGTTGTCACAGATAAATTGTGACTTCTAACGAGAGGAAAAGAAGATTCATGGGTAAAGATAATATTGTTTACCAAATTAGCATCTCGGTTAATTAAATCACGTGACTTTTCACAAAATACCATACGCGTAAATGCGTGGCCGTGAAATAATTGTTGGTGTTTAGAATATTTAAAATTTTGATACCCATTTGCTTTGAGTATTCGCTGAACGGAAGAACGGGATATGTCTAAATCATTGGAAATAGTGCCAGATGACAGTGCAGCACATATTAAAACGGACGTATTATTAGAAATTCTGCGAGTTGGAAGTGATGGTTTTAAATTTTCGACTGAACCGGTATTGTCGATTTAATTTTTTAATTTAAAAATTGTGGCTTTATTTGGAATAGGCCTGTTGGGGTATTTAGGTGAAAACACGTCGTATACCCGTTGAAAAGAATTGCCAGCATGATACCACCGCATCATCTCAGCTTTCGCCTCCACAGTATAACGCGGCATTTTGCACAAAAATATGTATTTAAAACTTAGACAATCAACTTGCTTCAACTGACTAATAATACTGGTCACTGATCAGTCTACACGTGCTATTATCGTACGACAGCGCCACACCTCGCTGTTAGGTAGAGTGGGAGACGGTGGGAGTATACGTACTTCTCCGCCGTTTCCTTTGCAGAGATTGAAGCTGTATATAAAATAATAATAGGTAAGATTAGTGGATCTGTAGCCGCTCACGACACTGGCTTGTCATGTTTATTTTAATTCTGTAATTTACTATTATAATAACAGAATAAGGGTTTTAATAATAAATACTATTTGTATTTCTGGTAACGTTTCGGAATTTTCTATTATTCCTTCATCAGACCTAAAAGGATATTTATCACAACCAAGGTAATTACAAGCACAATTAACATTTTACTTACACTTAACTACTAAACTTTACAATTTTGTCATATATGTCAATTTGATTGATTAATTTAATTTTATAACATAGGATTGCTAATTTTTCTCATTATATAAACATTTTTTGTAAACAATAGAAATTACCAAGACATTATACAATATATTTTGTAGTTAATCAATTCGACATCCAAAATAGGTATGTTTTCTAATCTGAATATTAATCATCACCAAATTAATTTCGAAAACGTTAAAATTCTATATAAAGAAAATAATCAAAATAAAAGAATCTTCCTTGAAAATATAGCCATTTTTAAACATAAAAACAACCTCAATACAAAAGAAAATTCATTAACACTTCCTCCAGTATATAACAACCTTCTAAATCACATACAATACAATTTACATTAAATTTTTTTATATTAAAATATCTTTATGATTAATATTCAGATTAGAAAACATACCTATTTTGGATCTCGAATTGATTAACTACAAAATATATTGTATAATGTCTTGGTAATTTCTATTGTTTACAAAAAATGTTTATATAATGAGAAAAATTAGCAACCCTATGTTATAAAATTAAATTAATCAATCAAATTGACATATATGACAAAATTGTAAAGGTTAATAGTTTAGTGTAAGTAAAATGTTAATTGTGCTTGTAATTACCTTGGGTGTGATAAATATCCTTTTAGGTCTGATGAAGGAATAATAAAAAATTCCGAAACGTTACCAGAAATACAAATAGTATTTATTATTAAAACCCTTATTCTGTTATTATAACAGTAAATTACAGAATTAAAATAAAATAATAATATATGTATATATATTTTATATTCTATACCGCATTTTAGGATTTCGCTTTTCTTTATTTAAGATAACTTTGAGAATTCGTCCCCGTTCAGATGATAAACGGTGCTTTAGAAAGCAAAACTTACTTTATTCATATCCCTCCTCGTTAGTTTCCGCATGTGACAGCGATAGATCGAGGATAGTACAGAATGATTCTAAAACAAACATTATTACGATATCCCAAACACATGTTCACACACTCGCAACTTACCATGTCCAATAAATTCTGCCCTAAGCAACAGCCATAGCTTGCCATACATCCGTAGATGAAATATATCAAACCGAACATATTGGAATCCTCGCCGATATCAAATATAGAACCTCGTAAAACGTTTATCACTGTTAAAAAGCAAGATACGCCAAATCCACACATATTAGCAACAGCATTGATCCGAATCGGTACCGAAATGAGTCGATTTAAAAGCGTCATAATATTATGGCAGCCAGATCTGATGTCCATTATTATTTCCAATTCGTCAGTGATACTGATCGATTCCTCAAAATATTTCGAACTCTCTGTTATACAGAGTAAAGTCGTCTTTAATTTCCGATGGCAGATCCCTAGGCATCTTAGAACGATATCAGTAATCAAAAATAAAGGGAAAATAACGTTTAGCAACGCGAACGTTCGTAAACTCAAAAGCAATAGAAATCGTTGGCTGTGCCGAAATTGAAGAAAACCAAATAATAATGCGATCAAAATTGTGATTATTATAAAGCAATCTCCTTGGATTATTAAAATAGCAAAGTCATTTAAGTATTCTTCCTCCACGAGCTTTGTCCCCAATAGGGTATATGTATTTTGCAAAGCTTGGAATGTTTCCATGGTGACTCTGTAATTCATGGTCAATATCACGACTACTAAATCAGACCCTACGTGTAAAGCAAACATTCCAATCGCTTTAACGTTGTTTATATCCCAGAATCGTCGATTTAAGTTAATAGATTCGCGTAACTCATTTACAGCGTTCGCTATCAAAAATATCCCCATGAGATAGGACACCAAGATGGGAATCCATGGTGTTTTCACTTTATTACTGACCGTTGTATTTTCTTTAACACATTTAGATGCAGGTATTACACCGATAATAGTGCATATCTTCAAATAAACAACAGGACCACAATGTAGACACATCGACCTTAGTCTAGCTTTATAGTAATTTAACACACGATCTTTAATATACATTTTCTAGAAGTTGAAATCTATCGTAAGATGGTTTGTTTGTGCGTTTGCGATGGAAAAATTTAATCTGGGACTTTGCATGAAAAGAAATGTCAATATATAGAACAGTGATACTACTACTTTTTTTTTCTTTATTCATTAACTTAAAACATTGGTTAATGGTATTAAATTTTATCCATACAATTTCCCTTAGAATTGCCTGCAATTAAATAATAATAATAATATATTGCTAGGTTATTTCCTGTGTATCATGCTAAACAAAACCCACAGAATCATAATATCGACTATAAAATTGTTTATGTAAATGTATTTGAAATTTCTCGCAACATTGACAAACGCTTAACGGAATGAACAAAAAAAAACTGAATTTACAAAAACCCGGGGTGCCAGACCACAGCAATATGTTGACAAAAATAAATAAATTTTTATCTATTTTTATCTATTTATTTATTTTTGTCAACATATTGCTGTGGTCTGGCACCCCGGGTTTTTGTAAATTCAGTTTTTCTTTGTTCATTCCGTTAAGCGCTTGTCAATGTTGCGAGAAATTTCAAATTGTTTTATTTTCAAATAAGATTTAGTTAATGTTTTGGATTGTTTAATTTGTTTATTTTATTGTTCAGTTGTTTATGTTAATTTCAGTCAGGTGTACATTTTGCGTTCACTGGTTTTGTACATATATTGTTTTGTTTTGCGAGTTCGTCCGGTTGCGGACAGATCTGTGTGCGTTGAATCGCACGCATCTGAGATTTTTATACTTATACGATTGTTTAACCTTGTGAGTTCAGTTCCTTGATCGATACGAAAGTAAGTAGATATATAAAGTTGTATTTCTTTGCTGACATTTTGTGATTATTGATTTCAAGTTTTGAATTCACGTTTCTGATTTTATTTCGTTCATCACGGAACTCATTTAATAATAATTGATATTGTATTTTTGTGTACACAATTTAGATATAAGATCTGTTATTATTTTTACGTGCAGGAAGATATTTTAAGTTTAAAGAGTTAATTTTTTTGTTCGTTGTTAATTTTTCTGATTTGTAATTATTTATTAATCACCTCGGATTGGGTGAATAAAAGCATTGTGCTTGCTCTTATTTTTCATTTATATAAATTACTTGAATTTTCCACGTTTAATTTAGTTGTTTTAATATTGAGACCACGTGGATTGAATTGAAAAAAAAAAATATTATCTTCCTAAACTTTTTGTTTTCTGTTGCTTTGTAAAAGGATTTTGAATCGTCCTTTTGTAATTTAAAGTCAAATGCAGTTTTGATTTAGACCAGGACCTTTTTGTCCAAGGTTTTTTTTTCTGCAAAGTTTGTAATTAATTTTTTTTTCTTTTTTTTTTTTTTAAATAATAAAATTATTGAATTTTTATGTCATTCAAAATACTGTTCTTTTATTTTTAATTAACAATTTTAAAATTTTTTGAGTATAAAAGAAAGTCAGATTTCTTTCACCCACATTTGACTTTTCATGATAGTAACCCTGAGTTTAATTGTTCTTTTGCACATTGTAAAAATGTTGATTATTTGAGCTAGCTAATTTAATTTTTCATTTTAAATTTCATTTTACATTTTTGTTGGTACATTCAGTACACAGCAATATGTAATAATTTAAACTAGAAACTTACTTATTTCGTATCTATTTCAATTAATGCTTGTAACCATGGATTTTAGGGCATGTGTATGTCTTTCGATGAATGTTCGACCAGGAATTTTAATGCAGTCGTATGGTTAGAAACGAGTTTTCTGATATGTTGCCGGGGTCCTTTTGTCTAGGCGATATTGAGTTTGTTTAAAACGAATGTGGAGGACTACTTACAAGAATGAGAGTATTACGTGTATAGTGCGAAGATGATGGGTATCCAGTTATTTCGAAATTTGGGGCGGCCTTTCGTCTAATCCTGGGGTTTCGAAGAACAACATTTGAGGCAGTTTGCTGTGAGATCGTTGGAACACCATTTGGAAGCTGGAATGATTGTTTTGAATATGGAATTATTATTTGGATTATACTAGAGCAGTTTTCGTACCTGAAGTAAGCGATTTTTTTCATCTTTTGAAATTATAACCGGCATATGATGCACAAGGGAATTCTAGATTATATTTATTTGAATGATAACTGTAAATCTAGTAAATTTGGTTATGTGAGGTTGTATTTGATTCTGTGGGTTAATTTCACGAGCAGTTTAAGTTGGCATTGATCTAGTTATACTTGATTTTTATGACGGAAATTTAGCGGGAGATTTGAATTTTATTTATGATATTAAAAACGAGAAATACGAGTTTTTAGTTTGGATTAAGATTCTAGAAATCTTATTATTGTTGTATCTAAGATACTAAAGAACTTACTCACACTGAGGGAATCTTTAGAAGATTCATTTCTTTGTTCGTCCAATTTATTTAACTCTAAATAAATAAATTACACTGATTTGTCGTCTCTTTTATTCAATGTATTACAAGAACATCACTAACTAATAACTACTACAGTCACATTAAAGATACTAACATGTTATAAGCTATATTAATATAATAATCAGTGATTCAGCGGAGTGACGTTATCCTCCTATATCCCGAGGGTGGCTGAAATTTATAAGTATATCATCCTACTCGCCTTAAAACCCTGTGGAGGGGAGAAATTTACTTTTCATGCCCTCTAACATTTGAGACCTAGTATATCTTTTGAGTTAATGAGAGTATAATAGATGACGCTGAGTGGTGTTTAGTAGAATAAAAACAGTGTTTATTTAATTAAAAATTTAATTAAAATTTAAAAGAATTATCTGCAAATTTCGTAGCAATATAATGCTTTGCTGTTTTACATTCTATAATTATCATTTTACAACTGAATTATACATAACTTGTACTGAAAGTACAATTTTTCCATAATAAGATGTGTAATTTATGCGCAGACTCACATCAGATCAACGAAAATATACTTTCGCGCACGCGTATCCTTTCTATTCCATACGATTTCATCCAAAGTTGGGTTAGCGTCTTTGTGTCCTGTATGGTGTTCGGCACATACATATTTAGTGTTCGACCAGATTATACATCAGGTAAGTGACGATCAATGATAACCTTGAGATATTTGTCATTGTCAATCAATAAATAATTTATAATTCCTATCCGAAGTTCCAAATTCTGTTAAAATATGAAACTACTTTGTGCATTCGAAATATTAATATTAAACAATTTTGTAATTTGGGAAAATTCAATGCTGGTTACAGCTTCCTCATATACCGTAGAGTGGGTATTTATCGGACAATTTTTTCCACATTTTTTTGTTTTTTGAATTAATCTTTAGAAAAGCTAAATCTTTAATTATGTCACATGTTAGAGGATATATTAACCAAACTTTTCACATATAAAGCAATGTTGTGAACCACCTACGCATATACAGGGTTAGTAAAAAGTCCCGGAACGGTCGAATAACTTTGTTATTTGAAAATTATGATTTCTGAACTTTGGTATGGGGGTATAGTTAATATAAATGCATTTTATGCAATGCAGTTAATATTTTTTTCACTTCCGGTTTAGTCGGCAATACGTCCAATTTTTTTTTTTAAATGGAACGCCCAGATTTTTTTAACACTTTTGAATGCAAAATAAAAAACTACGTTCGGGAAGTATTAAGATGTTTATTTTTATTCACAAGAAAACAGTTAAAAAATTAAAAAAGTGTCCTAATACAGAAAAATCAAGATACCTGTCTATTCAGGTTGCGATTACAATAATTGTTCAAAATGCTCTCCATTTACAATTTGACAAAAATGTAAACGGTCAGTAAAATTTCTTATTCAATTTTGTATTTGTTCTGGAGTGTTGCGATTGGCTTCTTGAACTATTCTCTCTTCCAATTGTTCAAGATTATGGGGACGATTTTTGTACACTTGACATTTCATGTGACCCCAAAAGAAAAAATCTAATGGCGAGAGATCTGGCGAACGTGCTGGCCATTCGATTGCTCCTCTACGTCCGATCCAACGTCCCGGAAAAATTTCATTCAAATAATCGCGGACATTATGGGCAAAATGGGGAGAGCTCCATCTTGTTGAAACCAAAAATGTGCATTAGGGGGATCACCTATGTTTGCATTTGGAAAGAGGGCCGCAAGTGCTGGAACAACCTCATTTCGCAATAAATTTAAGTAGACGTTGCCAGTTAAATTTCCTCTTATAAAAAATGGTCCTATGATGTTGTTTCCAACAAGACCAGCCCAGACATTCACCTTTTGAGGACACTGTGTATGGACTTTTTTAATCCAATGCGGATTTTCAATTGACCAGTAGCGACAATTATGTCTGTTCACAGTGCCGTTGAGACAAAACGTTGCCTCATCTGAAAAAATGATGTGATCTAAAACATTAGGCTGCTGCTCGATCAATTCCGTCATTGTTTCGCAAAATTGTAGTCTACGATCTGGATCATCTTCAGTTAACTCATGGACGGGATACATTTTATAGGCTTTCATTCTTGCTGTTTTAAGAATCGTATGAGCAGATTTTTGAGAGATCTCATGAATTTGACCTAATTCTGTTGTGGACACGTGATGATTTTCTTCCACTGTAAGTAACACACTCAAACTAGTTTCTTCATCTGTTGCTGTTAATGGACGTCCCTTTCTAGGTAAATCCTTCACCTGACGAAAGACTTCAAACTTTTGAATTGTTCGGCATACCGTACTTTTACTAATGTGACGATCCGGATAAACAGTATTAAACAAAATACGAACCTCTTCAAAAGAACGTTGACGATCACCGTACCCACGCGTCATTAATATCTCAATTCGTTCTGATTCAGTAAGTTTTTCTGCCATTTTCAAATGTGTCAATGTTTAAAATAAGTAAATTTATAGCGATGCAAAAGTTAAAACGCTTTTAAAATTGTCAAATGTGACGGCAAAAAGAATGCAAACACTAAACAACAACTTTTTTCAAAGGTACCTTGATTTTTCTGTATTAGGACACTTTTTTAATTTTTTAACTGTTTTCTTGTGAATAAAAATAAACATCTTAATATTTCCTGAACGTAGTTTTTTATTTTGCATTCAAAAGTGATAAAAAAATCTGGGCGTTCCATTTAAAAAAAAGTTGGACGTATTGCCGATTAAAACGGAAGTGAAAAAAATATTAACTGTATTGCATAAAATGCATTTATATTAACTATACCCCCATACCAAATTTCAGAAATCATAATTTTCAAATAACAAAGTTATTCGACCGTTCCGGGACTTTTTACTAACCCTGTATATATTTTTTTAAAACGTCTTGTCCGATATAACCCAGTGTTTTTGTATTTATCGGACAGTAATAGTTTTTGATAGAAAACTGCTCAGAAAATGATTTTGTTCGGTATTACCTTTTAGTGGAGGATTTATAAGACAGTTTAAAAAAATTTTTTTTTTTGCAAAGGTTTTAGGGACTGTTTTTAATGAATCTTAATAATAGCAATAAACAATTTTATTTTATATGCAAATACATTAAATACAAGTAACACGAACGAAAAAATCAAATTCTTTTAACAATAAAAAAATAACGTGGCGTCTTTTTAACAATAAAAAAATAAATTAGCTTCTTATGCCTAACAGGTAAGTACCTACCCTTTATAAGACATTATCACAGAATGTGAATATCCCACGATTTTCGGAAGGACTTTTTAACTTAAATTTAATGTCTTTTAATTGTACTTCATTCAGATCAGAAATAGTAGGAAATACAAAAATATTCCGTTTCATTTTATAGTTTCGCATACAGCTAATTGTTATAGAACGTTTTCCAATTTTTTCTACTCTTGCTACAAAATCTTTGGAGTTTTCTTTTTTAGTTCCTTTATTATAAATAAAGGACACAACTATAAATGTGTCTTTGGCAATATCATCAATACTGGTAACATCAGTCTTCAAATGTTCAGTCTCATTTTCGGTTTCAGAATATAATTCTTCCTCGCTGTTAGAAATAATTTCGCTTTCCATTTCGTTTTGGTTTTTGCTGGTGCTGTTACTACTTATTTCGACATGGTCTAGACCAACAGATTTTCCTGCAGGCACATCAAGCTTCTTCATTCTTTTTGGAGCAGGTTTATCTTCAACTTTTGAAGCATCTTGCATGACATTTTGAAATGCTTCCAATAATGCCCCATTAGTGGCGTTTTCGTTCTCTACTGTTCGAGGTTTAATTTTTTTCAAAACAGCTTCTGGATTAAATGGACTTATGCCACATGTTTTAAATCCCGGGTATATTGGCCTTAGCGTAGGTTCCAAGTTTTGCATTAATCTGCTTAACAAACGAGGAAACTCCGTTTTTGGTAAAACTCCCCTATTATGACTTTTCCAATTATTAAAAATTCGTCTCCAGTGCTCTTTAATAACTTTAAAAATAGCAACGTCCAACGGTTGATAAATGTCAGTTGTATTTGATGGTAGTAACACAAAGGCTATGACATTCTGGTTGCAAAGTTCAATAACACGATATGATATGTGGCCCAAATTGTCTCCAATGATGGCCTTTTTCCCATTTTTACGTTTTAAAAAAGGTAAGGCAATTTTTTCAAACCAGTCTTCGTTTGCATCAAACCATCCTGATTTAGTAGCATTATAACGAGCGCCAGGAGGGCCACCTTCCATCCAGTTGGGGTAAATATATTTCGCCTTATAAACAACGTAAGAAGGTAAAATTTTTCCATCTGCACAAGATGTAAACATTAAAGATGTGGATGTTTTTGAAAAGTCACACACCCTAGTCGCTCTTTTAGATGTTCTTCTTACAAGGACTTTGACTTTACCTGGGTCATCGGTCAAATTTGTTTCATCATAGTTCAGAATATAACTGGGACGAACTCCAGCAACACTCCCCCCCCCCAGATTTTTGAAATATTCCCTGAGATGTTCTACATCTTGCGCTTCTGCACGGCATCGTTTCATATTCTGACAATTTCGTTTTGAGACCTCAGAATTTCGTTTTAAAAAGTTTGTAACCCAGTCTGTTCCTGGGCAATTGTCTATAAAGCTACTCACAGTTATCCCTTTTCTGTCCAAATATTGTTTAATAAATCAAATCTGGTACTGTAAAAGGGTACTTAAAATCTGCAGCAACCCCAAGAGCGGTCGTAATTTGTTCTTCCTCTACAGCAGATAAAGCAGGCGGTCTTCCAAGTTAATCTCCGTGTTCACCCCTATACTTGTCGTATAATGTACTTTTGGGCACTCCACACATTTCTGAAACCTGTCGAAATGAGTAGCCTTGTTCTAGGACCAATGCTAAACTATCTTCTGATCTTCGTAGTTTCGTCTATATGCAGACCCCAATTTGTGGACATGTTGCCGTCCCATTTTGTCGGATAATACCCTCAAAAAGCCCGTTTTTCAAAACTCTACAACTTTCTGAACTAAAGCGGCTTTAAATTTAAAAAGTTATATTTGCAAAACATTCCTGAGATTATAACCTCAAAATATTTTCACAGGCACAACTTTCTAGAAGAAGCGGTTTAGGATGTACAGATAGGTTATTTATTGCTTCAATAACTTACCTTTTTTGCTGGTCACTTGTTTATTTTTTTTTTTTTACATAAAAATTTTTTTCTGCGACCCGCTTTTTCACATCATGGCCTTTTGAGTTTATGGACTAGAATAAAACATTTTCTGGGACATTTTTGCCGTTGGAAACACTAATTCAGGCGGGAAGTTTAAATTTTGCCCCTGTTGTCCGATATAACCCCAGGTGTCCGATATATACCCATTTTACGGTACTTCTTTTGACAATAGAAAAAGAAATTAGTTACTAATAATAATCATTTGCAGAATGCTTATTGAAGTAAGAAGAGTATTTCTTTTTAAAATATACTCCATTATTTTTACCAAATGATTCGAGATGGGCGTGAAAAAGCGGAACCTGTCGATATAAATATCAATTTATTTAACTGCAACCAATTATAAAGACTACAAAAAATTTCACAAGAAACGGTTAAATATAAATATTTGAAACCGCAAAAATCGTCAAAATAACATTTCCACTTCTTTCGGTGAATGCGTACAAATTTGTAGAAATATAAAACTCACTGTAAACCTACATACACTAGCACAAATGTTCAAT
Source organism: Cetonia aurata (assembly GCA_949128085.1). Taxonomy (NCBI): domain Eukaryota; kingdom Metazoa; phylum Arthropoda; class Insecta; order Coleoptera; family Scarabaeidae; genus Cetonia; species Cetonia aurata. Next base: position 23,703,244 of record OX421889.1, on the reverse strand, counting down.
GTAACTATACTACCGCTCCGACCGCACCTCAGGATAAATAAAACTGAACTGCAACTATGGTGTAAGTGCATATTACATACCAAGCCTACAAAATACAAAAAAAGGTATTATCAAAAACAAACCGACATTGCCGGTACTAAAGTAACTTACGGTAGCATAAAATTTATTAGACAATACCGTCACATTAGCAACGGTAAATTGAATCGGATGGCACTTCAAAATATCCAGAAAGCACTCAATCTTAAACATACAAACAATAAAATTATCTAATTTTGTATAATTGTATCATAAATAAGAAAAGAAATAAATTAATGATTTTTTCTTTTTGACATTCATGGGTTGCTCCGTAAAGCAACTCGGCCAAACGACCTATTGTGCCCCCATGATGTTTTAGCCCCTCCGACTTGGTTATATCCGAACAAAGAGGTCCGCAAATTGGTCGATAATAAGTTTACTTAGACTGGGTTCGTCTAACTGAGCGACCTCTAAATGACTCCTGCTCTCCCTGTCTGCTGTCGGCCAGGAGGTGCACAGGAGTTTCTTCTGCTCTCCCACATTTTCTGCACAGGGGAGAGTCCGCTCGCCCCATGCGATGCAAGTGCTTGTTCAGTGCTCAGTGGCCAGTTAAAGCTCCCGTAAGTAGTCTCAGTCTGTTCCTGCTTACAAAGACTGCCTTGCGGAGTCTTTCCTCGCCTGGATGAAAACCGAGAGTTTTGGGATGTTTCGCACAGGTAAGTCCATTCCAATAAGAGCGGTGACTAGCAGCCAGTTCAGATCTAATAAAAGCTTTGGTGCCGCTATAAGAACTTCCACACGACGCACAGTGGATCGAAAGGCGGTAAAAAGCGGACATTGACTGAAATGGTAATAACTTGCTTAAAAATTAATGTTGATCAACGAAAGCAAGTTTTGTCGAATAGGTAAGGTTGTATATTACATCGAGTAAAAAAAATATTGTTGTACCATCACTACTTGTTTATGAAAATGAAGCTAAAAGTATATAGTATTTCAGACTGCATAATCGAAGAAATAGCGTATTTGTTGATATAGATATAAGTTTGGTAGCTGTTTCTCTGTGATGGAACTTATAATGTAGACTACAATATTATGCAACAGGAAAATATTCTGATCACTAAATACATTTAAGATAGAAACATGTGCTTTGGTATCTTAATAGATTAAATATGTCGACACTATTACAACAGAGATAAAGAGCATATATAATGTAAAATTATGTATCTCTTTTTTTAATAGAAATTTCTTCTAAACGTTTTTGTATATAGTAAAACAATTCGCTTACCTCTCTTGATAACAGGTCGTTGATAAACTGTGGCAGTACCTACTTTACACTTAACACAATTTTCAATTTTGCTGGTGAAGAATTCATAATTCTACAGCTTCTGGTAATAACTCACTTCTTGTGTGTTCGTTTAATGTTCGTCTTGAATAGGAAATATATGGATCCAATGTGATAAGTAGTCGTTTCAAAATATCTTCGTTAGTAGCTGAACCGCTGCATTTTCTGCTATTTTTTCCCTGAAGCTTCTAAGATATTTATTTCGAGCTTCAGCAGTTTCTTGTGAAAGCTTGCCTATAGGAAGTAACATATTGAATGATATCTGCGCCGTGCAATAGAATATTATGTATGTGGGCTAGCATATAGTACAATACAAACCATATACATTTATAAATTTTTCAGCTGTTCCTTCTCGCAATCAATTTCTTTCCCTGTAGTAATCACTTGTCAGATTATCGCGAATCTTCTGATTACATTTGCATCTGGGATGGTTATTTAAGCTGTTATAGCTTGATATAAACATGCTTGTATCGTTTGTCACAGAACGTATTTTTAAATGTTTTGTTTATATGGATTTAGCCCAGAACTACCGTCGAATCATCATTTTGAGACAAATATCAATTCACTTAGAGTATTTTGTATTGTTAATTTTCTGTGATGTTTTTATTACCTTTAACCAGTAAGTACATTGATACATTTATGATAATGATATAAATAATCTCCCTGTTTATGTGCACCTATAGTAAAACATAAATTGTATTCATATTAGCTACAATCCAACTAGATGTAGAATAACTCTTAGAATGTGTACGCGAACCGAAGAAGTCAAATATGCCAAGTATATTAGCCATTTTGTTTATCTTCTATTAATCGATTATTATAAACTAACACAGCACATTTCACAATTCTAACTTAATATTTTAACACAATGTCAACGATACAATAAATGCAGCGCATATTAAAGAAATAGCATATTTGATCTCATAATGTAGGTATATGACCGACATTCATAATTATGCTAATTGGTTTATACCCTTTTTTAATCCGAGAACTAAGAGATTATGAAACATACATCGAATGTTCACTGAACACAAGTCACTGAAATGGCATAACTTAACAAATTTTTCGTAGAAATATTAATTAACATGCATTTATGAGAATGCTAGAAACGGTAATGCGATAAACAAAACGTCTTTTTTCAAAAAGTTGCGCGAAGTAGCAGCTGAAATCGCTGGAGCAAGTACTAGAAGGATCCTAGATGACAAAACAGTTTCCCTTTTTCTGGGCAAATTTGGGCATTTTTTTAAAAAGCTAATAGAAGTTAAAATTTAGAGTCATAGAACACCATCTTCAAGAAATGGTAATTGCATAGTTAATTACAAATATGATTTGCTAATATTTTGCCGGTTGAATTACACATAGTTAGTGTATATTCTGAGCAAATTGCAGTTTCGTATCGTTTCTAGTTCCAAAGATTTTAGTAGTTGAAGAGGACGGTCGAAATACACTCTTAGCGTAACATCTCCGAATATGTACTTTCAGGCTTGCTTCTGTTCGATATTCCGTCAATCTACTTGTTTGTATTGTGATTTCCATATCTAATGCTTATTTTACTATACACTTATACACATTTTATTATGATTTTGGAAGATTGGCCTTTTTACGCTATGTCAGATTTTTAACCAACTTCGATCCACTGTGCGCCGCAGGGCTATATCGTGTACTATGGCGTTTTTATCCATAGCTGATGAAAATTTACATAATACGTGTTTTGCAATTTCCAGCCATTTATCCCTATTCCACCCCTTTTTATGTATTTTTCCGATCTGTACAGCCGGTGAACCGATGTTACTTTCCTAGATTTGCTTTTTACAGAACTTAACGATCGTCGCTTTGATTTCGAATCAATCCAAAACTCAACAGCTCTCCTTTTGTAATCTGGAGTAATATTATCATCTTACAAAGCGCATGTCTCCTCATACTCTTCTTCAGCATCTTCTAAATCGCAGGACGATGCAGGCTCGCCTTCAACTGCTATTTCAATAACTCGAAGACGATCCATGGGTGGGACTCTGTGTACTATAGAATTCTATTTATCGCTTCGTTTCTACATCATTTGTACTCTGTGTGGCAATAGTCGCTTTCTATATGCCGCCATATTGTCGCCTAAGATTCGATACGTCCACACACCTCGCTTTAAAGAATAGATAGATCGTTTAGAAAAGGATAGTAATTTACCAGTTGATAGCTTACTTCACATACTCCTTTGATTTCAAATTGATCCAGTGAAAGAGGTGTATAATGTTTGAGTTTTATATTTTTAAAATATAATAAAGATACACTTGTAAGTTCGTTATATTACAAATATCACATGTTTTAATCTTACCTGCTATCTACTTCAGTGTTCAGAAATGTTAGTGTAGTTATATTTAAAGAATATAAAGTTAATAATTTCTACCTATCTAACATTGTAGTTATTAAACATAAACATGAGGGTCAGAACAGCACACTGGACCTTGTTTTTAGATGAAGCTGAGAATAATCATCAGCTTATAACTAACCGCTTCAATGGGGCTCAAGGAAAAACAGAAGGAAACATGTTGTGGCAAAATCTCTGCAACAGATTGAATGCTTTGGGGTATGGTGAGAAATCTGTAAATGAATGGAGAAAAGTAGGTTCTGTAACAATAATGTAATGTATGAAAATCAATTATAGTTACAAAATTTATATTCATTCAATTTAATTTCGTTTACTTTTCGTTCGATAAACTTAATAACAAAATATAATTAGTAAGCACTCAAGATGCACACAAAGTCACAAGGCAAATTCACGGCACTAGCAGTTCGCTAGGATATCGCTTGTCGAAGTTATCACCTATCTAAAGTTCGGGCCATCCACCCCCTTATATAGGCAAAATGAAGGAATAATCTAGAATCGTCTAGTGTAGAACATTTGAGAAGCAATAATCTTTTGTTGCGCTGCCAGTGAGGTGGCAAACATCAAAGGCTTTGATGTTTGCCGCCTAACTCTTTGATGATCGCCGCCACTCGGCTTGCTCGCTCACTTGATTCCGCAGGAGCAAGCGACTAACCCTATATCACTCGATTTTCCTCATTTGGAGTGAGTATGAGTAAGTAGTGTAATATTTTATTTTAATTGGGTTTTTCAAAATGTCTCGCGGGCCGGATCAAATCCTACAGCGGGCCGGTTGTTGCCCGCATATGGTCTACACTGATTTTAGACAGACAATGACACCACATAACAGTATACAGAGTATCTGCTTAGAATAAGGAAATATGCATAAAAAATATATTTTTGTGGACACCCTGTATAACTTTTTAAATCATCTTTTTATAGATTATTTGAAAAAAAAGGCTATTGTAACCGATTTCTGAAATTCGACAAAATAAGTACAACATACGTCATTCCGCGTTTATTGGAACACCCTGTATATAAATATCTATATCAATCGAAATCGGGCTGACTAAACGGTACAAGTCCGCCATTGAAACTTTTTTTCTATCTCTTACCGTTTAAAAGTTATTCAGAAAAAATTTGGGCCAAATTTCAAGAGTGAATTGCACATCCTAAAGTTGAAGTTCCACAGCAACGGAAAGCGTCCTTGAGTAACACTCCATGGAGTCTACAAACTGACAAAGTTTCATCAAAATCTGCGATTTACAGTTCGCGTTAATATGCCAGTTTATCCTAGTACCTGCCTAAAATGACACAGTTGCTAATGTTTTGCTTGAGCACCAGTATTTTTTAAGCCGTATATTCAAAATGTTTACCAGAATACACCGGAAGCAGGAACAATTGAAGAACTTGACAACTTTTATAAAAAGTATATCATTTTAGGCCATTTCCCCTAGTTCTTACGTGTTTCAGCAAATTTTTTATAAATTTCCAGATTCCCGGAAATTTTGGATGGGAAGTTTTCAAATAAACACCCAGTATGTCAGAGATAATGTTTTCGGTGGAAATATGTTTTGGTGGAGGTGGTAAACATATTCCTATACATCTAATGAAATAACCCAAACAGATTGTTTCAGCCCGGTGACCAAATAGTGTATGGTATGGACAACTTTATTTTATATTTCACAACAAATATTGCAGTTCAGTTCAACGTCTTTTACTACGGGCACACAATACAAATTCCAAATAAACAAAAAATATCGTTCAACTAAATTAACACATGTAAGTTAGAGCAGTATTACCTTCTGAAAGTCCTTGCCTAGAATCTTTTGCGTCCAACTGCCATAGAGGAAAGACAAAATAGATTCTTCCTAAAAAGCGTTCAGCACTTATCTTTTTCGTCATGTTTCCGTAGATAAGAACTTACCAATACTAAAAGATCGTGAGCTAAAGAACACACATAACTGGACATGAAAGCGTATGATATGGTTATCAAAGCATAGATAGTTGAACGGTTTCCTCTTGCATCCAGCACAGTACCCCCCAAGATATTTACAGTAATTGTAAAAGCCATGGCGCTATACACAAGCAAGATGGTAATTATATAGATGTAAAGAGCTAACGATGCGAAATGATTGGTGTAAGTTATGCTATTGTAGCATAAATCTCTGACGTCCATCACTAGTTTCAACTCCATTTTAAAAGGAGGAATTTCCCCTCCATGTTTGTATTCCACCATTGCAAAAAGAAAAATCCTCTTCATCCTATCATAGCACAACTTCAAACATGTCCTCAGATTGTTCAAGAATAATCCCAAACTTTGAGTAACGTACAAGAATACAAACGTTTGAAGAGTTGACACCGCAGCGAAACTTTCACCAGTGCAGTATCTGTAGATACCCCCAACTACAGCAAGAACCACAGATACTGCAGTAAAACAATCAGACTGCAGTGCCAACATGGTAAACTCCTTTACAATCACTTCCTCGTTGATTATCGTTTTTAAACTGCTGAAGGTATCCTGCCAGATCTCGTGCATCTTTTCGCAAAGTTTATAATTTTTCGTAAGGCTAAGGATGACTAAGGCGGAGCACAAACCGAATCCCAAGTCACCGATCGTTTTCATGTTTTGTGTATCCCAAAATCGTAGTTGCACATCGAAAGAATCGTAGAATTTGTACGTAGTCGCCCAGAGCAAAAAGATCCCAGTCAAATATGATGCAAAGACAGCTAAGATAGACGATTGAAAAGTACTGGTGCAAGCTTGATGATGTGTGCACTTGACTGAAATTGCTAAGCCAGTGAAGGATATAATCCTAAAATAAACGCGATACGTGCAATTTAAGCAGAATCGATCCACTCTTCTGCGATAATATTCCAGTATCATGATTGAAGGGGTACATTGTAAATGCGACAGTGATAGTAGTTTACCTCAAACATATGGGCGTACATAGGATGTAATTATGGTGTGAATAAAACATAAAGGTAAAACGTTATGTGTACCTAGTACAAGAATATTTGCTACAACGTTTCTAATGACATTTCCAATTATTTTTCCTAATACGGATGTACACTCACGGACACCCAAAATGTCCGGTCTAAGCCACAGTGTAAGCGCAATGGTCCGTTCGGATATACTCGGGAGCAAAACACCCGCCCCGTCACTCTCTTTCCCAACGCCGCGGCAGCCGGTTATTCGCTTATGCGAATTTTAGTAGGCTCCCGGAAGGAAAGTAGATGTGTTGAGGGGAACTACGTATTCTCTTGGTGAAAATGTGATGTATGATTATGTTTTTAAGGATGATAAACGTTTAGTCATTTATCTTGTTTAACATTCAGACGTTCTTTTCATTATAGTTCAGCAGAATTATTAAGGTTATTTTAATAATTCAAATTTTAAAATTTATTATTGAAATAAAAAATGTATAATTGTTTCCGATTTGAATTGGGATTTTTGTTTTCCATCCATTCTACAAATTGACAAAGTTTCATCAGTATCTGCAATTTGCAATTTGTGCGAATATAGTCTGCAACTTACAACATTATAATATTGCGATTTCCGTTTAAAAAATATATAAAGAACATTGCTAAGTACATTTTCTGGATTTTGGGTACGTTAGAGGGTGGCTACTGCCACTGGATTTAAGCCTCGTTAGGTCCATTATGGTTCATCTGTTTACGTTGTCCCGCCTAGGTTGTCAACCTAGCCTATTGTCTTCACAAACGCTAGGACATTTCCCAGGGTAGCTTTCCTGACGTTGGCGATGTCAAGTCGAACGTCCCCAAGTATGGTTTTTCTAATGGATGATAGTGCAAGGCAGAAGCAAAGAACATGCCCAGCCGTCTCATCCTCTAATTGACAGCCCCTATAAATTGGACTGGTCTCTAATCGCAGCTTAAAAAGGTGCGCTTTTAACTGACAGTGTCCGGTTAGAATTCCCATCAGTAAGCGAAGGTTCTCCTTGGACATCTTCAGATAGTTTGATGCCGTTTGTCTATCAGAGTAAGATAAAGTGCCCCTGGCAAAACGGCAAGCGCAATTCTCATCCCAGGCTTTAATGAATTGCTCATGGGTGATAATTTTAATCTGATCGCACAAGGCAGATATGGTAGGCCTTATAAACGTCCGGAACCGTACAGAACTGTTCCGGACCCGCGTCTGGCCAGCCCATCAACCTCGTCATTGCCCAAACTACCGTCGTGTCCTTTAGTCCAACTAATCGTGACTTTATTTCTTACAGAGATCTGTCCGATAACTCTATGACAGTCCACCATCACTCTAGAGGTTATTTTTAAGTACATTTAATTCTCCGTCAATTTATAGACATCTTGTATAATAAGCGCAATAGGGTTTATAGGGGGAAAAATGCATTGAAATAAAACCAGAATAATTTTTTTTGTGTTTACAGTATTTGTTCCAAGAAAGTAATAATTCAAATTAAATAAAATTGTTAAATGCATACATATGTATATCCCACTTCTATCACAATTTAAATCTGAATCATCTGCGATATAAAAATTTGATGCAAATAATGAGAATCCAGCCACTTCAAGAGACACTTCATGAAAACGAACATTGAACTGCAACTATGGTGTAAGTGACTCCCACATACCAAGCCTAGAAAATAAAGCAAATTACAATTGAGGATGGTAAAATTGCGCAATCTCTTAGGAACTTACAGTGGCATAAAATTTATTGCACAATACAACAAAATTTAGTATCGTAAATTGAATTGGATTACACTGCAAAATCTTCAGAAGATTCTCCACCTTAAATATACAAATAAATAAGTGTTTAACCTAGAATTAGTTAATCATGCAACCACAACAATATCTATTCGCAGTCGATTGGCAAAATGGGTTCTGTCCATCCTACTTCACATAAAGATTTTTATTTTCTAATGTTAAGCATGGTACTTAGCACTTATTTTTTCGCATAACACAGACACGACAAAGCCATACGATGGACGTATGTTGCCACTAGTAAAGGTGATTTTTGTAGGCCTATACCGGGTGTCCAACCTAAGATGCAACGGTTCCTAGCCAATTTATTATTGTCTTTTTTGAAAAAAATGTTTCAAATAAATGTTGCCTCAAATCATATTTTGCGCATGCTAAAATTAGTTTCAGTAATGGCGGACTTCCGGTTGTACCGGAAGTAGATACTAACTTTATTATTTTAAATAGAACAGTATGTATATTATTGCACTTTTAGATTCATTGTTAAATTTAAATAACAATACGTTAGGGATACATTGGGGCTAAGTTGTACCGTTTCCGAATTGCATGACGTTTTCGAAAAAAAAAAATTACATTTGCAGTGTCTTCGGTGTTTGGAAATACCTCGGGAAATACGAAAGTTAGAAAGATACGGTTTTCAATTTTCGCTTAACCATGAAACAGCTCACGTCTTTTATTTTAAAATTGTTGCGTTTAAATTACAGCGTTATTAAATAGGGATCTGTAATTTTCAAACTCTAAAATCATGGATTGATTTTTTTAAATTGAACGGTATAGCAATTTTTACATAAATGAATGTAAAATTGAATTTTTTTTTTTCGATTTTATATGGGCATCATTGTGTCTATCTCCAACGGTTTTGGAAATATTCGCGATTTTTCAGTTTCTCACGATAGATACGTATTGCGAAACCCCACCGCCGGCCACCTTCCCCTTGCATTTCACCAGGCTTGGGACTGGAAGCAATAATACTGGCATGCTAAGAAAGTGGCCAACATAACGCAATAGCACCACTAGAAACAAACAAAACTTGAAATTAAAAAAAAGAAGAATTTACTAAAGTACGTTCTGAAACATTGGAGATAAACATAGCAAAGATAAAAGAAAACACAACATTACTGGAATATCAATGAATCAGCACATTTTTCAAACTACATTACTCTATCCATGGCGTACGTACACTTCGAGCGTCTTGGTCGCAACAGGCTACACTTTAAACGCTAATTGTCATTGTACAGAGAATTTGTACAACACTATTATATTAAATGTTCAAAATGCTGTCCGTTTTGGGCACTACATAATCGAAATCGCTTTTGCAAACATTTCTGGTGAGACTTAAAACGCTCTTAAAATACGATGGCGCATATCATCAGGGGTTGTTGATGGCGTCTCATAAACTTTATTTCTAATGAAACCCCATAAGAAGAAATCGCAGCTTGTAAGATCTGGCGATCTCGGAGGCCATCTGACAGGTCCTCCACTTCCAATCCAGCGGCCCGGAAAAGACACATCCAAAAACTGACGAACTTCGGCAGTATTGTGAGGTGTATCACTATCTTGTTGGAACCACATCAGTTGACGAGTAGCTAACGGAAGATTTTCTGACAGAACGCCTAAGTTATTTTGAAGAAATTGCATAGAAACACTACCCGTTAGGCGTTGGTTATGAAAAAACGGACCTATGATATGTTGTCCAATGATACCTGCCCACACATTGACTGACCATCTGTATTGACTACGTGCTGCAATAAATCGATGAGGATTTTGTGTGTCATAATAAACAATTGTGACGATTCACAAATCCATTTTTGTGGAAGGTAGCTTCGTCTGAAAACATCACTTTCTCGAAAAAGGTCGCATCATGATCAGTTCTTTAAATTGCCCACTGACAAAATAACAGTCTGCTTTCGAAGTCACTGCAGTAATTTCCTAGTGCAACTGAATCCTATACGGATGATACTTATGTATTCTCTCGGTGTACCGAAGATTTACTGATATTAGTCATTCTACTAATTTTGCGCACACTGGATTCTGCATTTTCTTGTACTACTAACAATACTTGCAACTGATTTTCATCCGTAAATACGGAGTTATTGCGGTTCCGTTTTGGACGTGTAAGCATGGATCCAGTACTTACAAATCTACCCAGTAGCGACAGAAATGCCCTCCTATCTGGATGGCTTCTACATGGGTAATACTGTGCGTAAACTCTTGACGCTAACAAAGCTTTTCTGTTACATTCACCGACAACGAAAACCATATCTACTAATTCTTCTCGAGTAAGCGACATATTTAATTGTTATGTTGTAACGACTGTTTATTGGTGTGGTTATTATTTATTTTGGTTGGTTGTTGATTGGTTGCTTTTTACCTTTTGTTCATTTAAGCCTTGCTTATGGGCTTTCGGTTACCTACTTGTCGTTTATGCCTATGACTTATTTGTCGCTCCTCGTAGATTGAAAAAGGAGCTTCACCTTAACTTCGTCTGGTGGCGCTGATGTCAGTTGTCAAATGGTAAATTACAACCTCGTGCCGGTTTGAACAGTGCTGCGTAATAATCGAGTCGTTACAATAAAATGTGTAAACCCTGAGGTAGCAACGAGTCGGAGAAAAACTTCAGGGTTCGGTCTACGCAACAAAACGGTAAAAGTGCATGGAAAATCAAACGTTTATTTCTAAATATCAAGTGTAACAGGCAAGGAATATATACAGCAAAAAAAATGTAAGTAAAATATAAACAAACATGTACAATCCACAGACCTGATAGACTGCCAATGAACCGTATGCGCATCGCTACGGCGCACCATCAAAAATCGACAGGACATCTTGGAATACAGGCGTCATTACTTGCGTCACGATTCATGTAGCGTCATGCTTACGTTAGTTTTCTATAGGAAGTTTTTGTGTTAAGCCACATTAAGTTTTTTGCAAGTTGACAAATCTTACTGGTATTACCTAACCTTGTATATCGATTGTTTTATTTACTCTCTTGTTTTATTATTTCCCGGACTATTTCTTAATATTATAAATTATTCACCGAATATTTTTGATTTATGTGTAAGTATGCATATTATAGCATTAATAATTGGGCTTATGTGATAATTAATCCAGGTAGTTTTTCCTGAAAAAAGTGATGCCATCGTGTCGTGTAAAATCCTGCTAAAGCAATAGTTACAAAGATGACGGAGAACTAACTTTTCATATGTAAGTTGCAGAATAATGCCATAGCTTAAAAATATTCTGAAATTGTGATAATACTTAGTGTTTCTATGTGAAATAATTTTTTGTAGATTACCCAAACATTCTGGTGTGGATTACTGTTACAGGGACTACCATAAATCCCAGCAAAAGTAAGCGTGCATATGTTTGTTTATTACATTTCCTCGAAAAGGATTCTTATAGAGCGGAACAGATTGTGCGAATTAAAGAGGGAGTTATTCCAACATTGAATTCGGACAAAGAAAATCTAAAACGTATATTTTTATTTAGAATCAGTTGATATTCCTGAAAACAAAGGGTAGAGGTAAATAAGTGATGTATAACATATATATTTCTTTAAATTTTCTGCACTATTTCTTAGGTAAATCTAATCTGCCCATCAAAGGAGGTACGATATATTTGCCAGTTCACCGAAAAACCAATTCGGAAAGTAATGGTCTTGACAGGAAACAAGATTCCACAAGAAGAAAACTTCCTAACGACTTTTGTTTATTTACTATCAAGTGATGTTCCCCAAAATATTTTTTCTAGTTTATCCCATCATTTGTTAGATATATCACCTCTGGAAGAAACTCGTGTTTCAATTTTAAGTAAAACCATAATATCGTCTTATAGCAAACTTAGATTTCATAATTTAGCCAAGAAGTTTACAGAAAAAATACAAGGTAAATCAATAAGGAAGGAATTAAGTAAACTAATATTATTTAATCATCAATAAATTATACAACAACTACTGCAGTATATTATTTACTCTTAAAGACAACATACAATGTTGGATTGTTATGACAAGTCGTGAAGATCTTATGAAACTTGTATTAAATTTTTCCTACGTATTTTTATATGGCGTTGAAAGAAATTTTTTCTTTTCTCTTATTAAACCTGACAACGAATGAAGTATATGTTACCAGTTAATCGTAAGTTTAGAAACTGTTTATAGGTCTAAGTTGTCCACAACTTTAATAAAAAAAACAATGCCATATAAAATACATAGGATAAAATCTAACATATGCTACTAATTATTACAAATTCCAAGTGCTATTAAAATTTATTGATATCCTTAACTTTATTTATTTGAATATCCGCCATGGTACCGACGTCATTGATGACGCCTGTATTCCAATATGGCGCATTTCAATTGATGGCAGTTTTGAGTTCAATATCAGCAGTCTATCATGTCTATGGTACAATCAAATGCATGTAAATATGTACAGTGGAAAACTTTTAAAATAAAACATTTACGGGGCTTCGGTATGTAATCTTAACACGGTAAATGATAACGTTTTAATTAATGCGGAAATCTATGTACAGGGTCGGCCAAAAGTACGCTATCGGTATTCACGGTTATAAATTTACGGTAACAGTGCTAAATTCGGCGGTACGGTGAATGACGGTATTTTAACACTCTGGGAGCGCCAGAACAATGCCTGACTCAACGGCCAGAGTGGGAAAACAAAACGGTGAAGTGTCTGCGTCGCCAGTAAGCTTTGCCAGCGTTACGACAGACCGGGATTTTGAAATTCAACGGGTGTCAGAGACCGTGCCGACTCGCCAATTGAATTAGACGGGAAAAATGTCCGTGTTTCGTCAGTAAGCTGTGCCAACGTCACGACAGACCGGGATTTCGGAATTCAACGGGGTCAGATGCTATGCCGACTCGCCAATTGAAGTGGACGGGAAGGGACTTGGGGACCGGACTCCTCTAGACTGGTAAGCGCGCGGCTTAAATATACTTGCGGTTCCCCCCACGCGGTCGCGATGGTGGGAGTCGGGCTTGCGTGAATCGGTCACCGTTGGCAGGGGACGGCATTCACGCGGTAAACAAAATTCACGGAATAAAAACTTGAAATAAAATAACATGCGCTAGCAACGCTACCGTCCATGGGAAAATCGATCAAAAATAAACGGAATTAATTACTAATTCAAACTAAAATTACTATAACATACTGAAATTGATTTTCCCACGTACCGTTACAATGTTACCAAACAGTACTCTGAACGTCAGTTCTGACACTTGGAACACTAATAACGGTTAGATACCTAGTTTTTCAAGCCTACTTTGACTTTAAAGCTGCCGCTTTAAACATCTCAAGTATCTTTTAGACAATTTTGTTTGTTTCAAATGGTGGTATTGTGTTCTGTTGGTCACTTTCTAAGCATGCCAGTATTATTTCTGCCAGTCCCAAGCCTGGTGAAATGCGAGGGGAATGTGCAATACGTACCTATCGTGAGAAACTGAAAAATCGCGAATATCTCCAAAACCAGTGGAGATACAATGATACCCATATAAAATCGAAAGAAAATTAATTTTACATCCATTCATGTAAAAATTGCTATACTGTTCGATTTAAAAAAATCAAGTTATCCATGATTTTAGTTCGAAAATTACAGATTCCTATTTAATAACGCTGTAATTTAAACGCAACAATTTTATGTATTTCCTGAGGTATTTCCAAACACCAAAGACACTGCAAATGTAATTTTTTTTTTTTTTCGAAAAACGTCATGCAATTCGGAAACGGTACAACTTAGCCCCAATGTATCCCTAACGTATTGTTATATAAATTTAACAAGGATTCCAAAAGTGCAATAATATACCGGGTGTTCCATTTAAAATAATATAGTTAGTATCTACTTCCGGTACAACGGGAAGTCCGTCACTATTGAAACTAATTTAAACATGTGCAGAATATAATTCGAGGCAACATTTATTTGAAAATTTTTTTTTTGCATCTTAGGTTGGACAGCCGGTATATAGAAATGGAGTAGTGAGGGGTCCGAATCCCGGCTGTCGAGTTAATCAGCTATAGTCGATAGTACTCCGTCACTGTAAATCGCAGATCCTGATAAAGCTTTGCCAGTTTGTGGATCCCATGGAATGTTAAATGTTGTACGGTCCATCTGCAACGATGAATCGACACGACTAGATGTAGCTATAACTGCGCTAGTTGCTGATTATGCGTATGCACCGGAGTGGTCTATTTTCTGTGACAAGTCGCTACAAATCGTAGGAAGACGTCTCACAATCGACTTGCTTCGGAGGCAACTTAAACGCGCGCATTTTGTTAATCGCAGTACCAGAAGTTGTGTGTAGTGCCAAGCGGTGTGTTTTGCCTGTTGGATTTTTGAGTATTATTATTAAAATATGGTGAAGTATAATAAGGGTCACAGATTACAGTTTTCAAAAGAAGATGAAACATTGATTAGCGAAGTGGTTCAGCATCCTGTACTCTACGACTCTAAACATAATCTATATAAGGATCAAAATGAACATAATTCATCGCAAGCAGCAGATGAAGTAGTTGATGAAGACATGTTCGAATATAGAGACGAAACGCCAAAAAGGGAAGCATGTCAAGACACTGGAAAAGTGGACGAAATGGCAGAATCTCAAGATCGTCAGTGCGAAGAGAACATAGTGGAATCAGTTCAAGTCAGGCCAACGAAAAACTGTGTGTTACTCGGCACCAAGTTCACTTCAGCAGCCTATAACCTATGAAGACTATGCTAATTTATTCAGCAGCACAAATATAAAGACAATATGCTTTTTCCAATTTGTTTCTATTACTTTGATTAATAGAGGTTATCGAATATCAGTTCTAGTAATGTGCCTCATCTCCAACCAACAGTTGCAAATCTACTATTGAAATAGTCTTTAAAAGCATTTCTGTTTTGAAATTCGGCTGCCGAGATGTTCCCACCTGCGTGACGTAAAGGTTTCATATTTTCGCTGGGCATTTCAATATCAATATAATCTTTTTCTTGATTGGCTGTACGTGCAAACAAAACGAAACCATAACTATGTCATCTACTAGTGTTGGGCACGTTGCAATAGGTGTATAAAATATATACACAGTTTGATATAAAATGCCGAAGGCATTTTCCGAAGTTCTTCGGGCTGCACTCCGTTAATTTAATATTTTCTTTTCCCTGTTTGCCGTAACTTGACCCCAGCGATAAGGTCTTAAAATATTTTCACTTAGCTTAAATGCCTCGTCCCCGGTAATGACGTGAGGTAGAACAACATCAGTCCTGAGTAAAACGATCGGCTCTGGTAAAAAGTTATTACTGTGTACGAGTTGGTAAATAGAAGACCTTTGAAATATTCCACTATCTCCTTCTTTGCCATAAGCACCAACATCAATCTATGTGAATTTGTACCGATCATCAATTATTGCCAATAAGAGAATAGAAAAATAGGATTTATAGTTGAAATATAGGCTTCCACTTCTCTTCGGACAAACTATGCGAATATGTTTTCCGTCAATTGGCCCACAACAATTTGGAAAATTCTATCTACCGTAAAAGTAATTAGCTATTTGCTTGAAATCTGCTTTTGTAGGCTTTGATAAATAAATCGGGAGCAACTTGTCACGCAGTGCTTTCAAAACTTCTCTGATGATTTTATTTATATGGTTATGAAGTAGTGGGCATTGTTGTTATATCCGCGGATATATATGATAGTATATTGAAAAACTGGCTCTTAGTAAGTCTGAAACATTCTTTAAATTGACTGTCATCATCCATTAAATGCTTTTGAATCAGTGTATTGAAACATCCCTCGCTTGTCCTATTGAGAAAATGTTTGTTCGTTTGGCATCCTGGGTTACAGATGGTAGTCAATAATGCTTCTTCTTCTCCCTCTTCCTCTTCTATTAATGCTATTGCAGCCAATACCATATTGTTCATCATTATTTTCAAATTACAACAACACTACATCACACAACACATTTATTATTAAAAATGACTTACACTTAAATGGATCGTTTCAACTAATCGTTGGAATAGAGACCATGCCTGAACATGCCTAACGTTTCTTCGCTTTGATTAATCGCTGCAACTAGACCGTACCTTACTCTAGGACACTATCTGTTGTAGCGGAAGTTCAACTTTAGAGGGTGCATTTTGAAATGGAAATTCGTCTCAAATTTTGTTTATCCAAAATAATAAGAACATAACGGTGCAAGAGAGAGAACTAATTTCAATGACAGACCTGTACCGTTTAAGCAGGCCTTCCGACTGATATACCTATTTATAATTTCATGTACCTCAGCAGGCAACACGCGTATGTGCATAAAACCTTCTATTGCCAAACACCAAAAAGTGATATATTAATGAGATCGCCAATATATAGAACCTGTCACTATTTTAATACTTATATTAATGACTCAGTTGACATACACTTTTCTACTTTACAACTGTTGAATCATTGTGTAACCGGTTACACTTTTAATTTAATACATGTATTTTGGCTAGGTTTAGATGCTAGTTATGTAGATTATGGATATAGTGTAATGTATTTTGGACCAGTTTGTTGTTTTGACGTGATTGCTTGTATACATAGTTTAAAGAATAAGAAATCTTGCGGATTGGATGGGATTAGTAACTATTTGTTGAAACTGATGGCTACAGAGATTGTCGATGCTCTTGCTTATATAGTAAACACACCATTTGAAATAGGAAAGTTTCCATCTAGTTTAAAAATAGGCTCAGTCACACTAATACATAAGAGACACGATCCAACTAATATAGAAAACTAGTAAACTCCAGAGCATTCACCCAGCCAATTAAGTAGTCGTTTGATGATGGATTACCGTAGCGGACCGGCTAAACCGCACCACCCTCCACTAACCCTCCTACACTCCTGTGGTTTGGGATCGTCAGTTCACCCTGTATATTCCTTTTTCTTAATTACTGTCTCTCACTTGTAAAAAGACTCGCAGTCGTTGATTTGATAACGGATTACGACCCGCCCCAGAAGACCCGCTAAACCCCTCCCACTTGCAAAAAGACTTGCAGTCGTTGGTTCGATCCCCATTAGGACCCACCCCAGCAGACCCCCTATACAGCACCACTCTCCGCTAACTCCCATCTACACCTGTGATTGGTTTGGGATCGTTGGTACAGCCTGTATATTCATTTTTCTTAATTAAAAATTACACATACTGTATATATTGTAATAATTAAACGTGAAACTGTCAACCTGTATATTAATTTTTCTTAATTAGAAATCACACATACTGTATCATCATTATTTTCCGTTATAACATTAAAAAAATCAAAGAAAACACAAAATTCTTATCTGCTTTAGATATCCGTCAACTATCGATAATTTACATACTTGGTAACTGACGTCTTTTGAATAATGGTTATTACATTAATTATAATGTTAATGTTTTAGCATTTCTTCGATCCCCTTTGTGCTTATTTCACACCAAATTCGTCGTCGTTCAAGGTTTCGATGTTTTGATGTTTGGTGTACGACTACCTGGCGATCACCAGGAATATTACATAATCCGACCCTTCTCGCCGGCGCGCGGGAATCGACCTTGGGCATTGACGGTCCGTAACCGAAAATCGTGAAAACTCGAAATTTTGGAAAAGGTTTACGCATTTTCCACCTTTTAACGACGAACACTTTTTCAATGTCTTAATTGTATCTATGATGGCTTGGATTCAAACGAGTACGTAGTTGGTATCTTTTTCGACCTAACACGTTCTTTTGACCGCGTGGACTCTCATTGAATTGGTTGTTGTCTTTCTTGCAATAACGGGAAATGGTTGTTAAGTTGGAAAACGAACGGTCGTCGAAATACAGCATTAATCTAGGCGTACCTCAAGGATCTATCCTGGGACCATTGCTTTTTCTATTACTAATTAATGATTTACGAAAACATATATCTTGTGGTTTTCCTATTTTGTTTGCTGATGATGTATCGGTGATTGTGAAGTCTGGACCACTCCAGGATATTAATTTTAAAACTGAAAAAAGCTATAACAGAAATAACAAACTGGTGTAGTACGAATCCGGCTAATCTTAAATAACCAAAAAAAAAACAAACATTATTAATTTCCATAAACCTTCACATAAATTTCAATGATAATGCAACTGTACTTGGTGTGATGGTTGATAAAAACTTGAATTGGGTTGATAGTTTGGAAAGTGTCTGTTGTAAACTAAATAAACCCTACTGCGCAATATTCCAACTAAGAAATATCTTAGAACTGCGATCTTTAGTACGTAAGTGTCTAAATCAGTCATCGAAAGGCCTGCTTAAACAGCGCAGGTCCATCATTAAACTTTTTTTATCTTTCATCGTTTAAAAGTGAATGGGTCGAATTTCAGAATGCAATCTTCAAAATGGAAGTTTCGCCGCAACAGAGTAACACTCTACGAAGTCTATAAACTAACAAAGTTTTATCGGAAACTGCGATTTACAGTTCGTGAGCTTCCTTTATTCGTGTACCTTCACAAAGTCCTTGCCCAGCACTTTTTGCGTCGGTGTACTGTAGAGGAAAGATAAAATGGTTTCATCCTAAAAGCATTTAGCATTTAATTTTTTGTCGAAGTTTCCATCAGCGACTTATCTTACCAATACTAAAAAATCTTGAGCTATCCAAGTGACGTAACTGGACATAAAAGCATTGGAAAGTGTTATCAAAGCATACGTATGCCAATCTTTTCTCTCCAGCTCCAATATAGCACTTTCAAAAATATTTATGATTACCGTAAAAATCGTTGCGCAATACATCAGTAAGATAGTAATTACGTAGCAATACATCGCAGAGAACGCAAAACGGTTCGTATGTGTCATACTATCATAACATAAGCGCCTGATATCCATCACTGACTTTAAATCCTCTACGATACTGGATGTACCACCTAAATACTGGTATTCCACGTTAGCGAGCAAAAGAATTTTTCTGATTCTATTATAGCACAACCTCAGGCAGGTCCTTATATTATTCAACAATAGCAAGAAGCATATCTCTGTATATAGGAAAACTAACCTTTGAAATGTTGTTATCACAGCCAATCTGTCGCCTGTACAATATCTGTAAGTACCTTCAAATCCGGCGAAAACAACAGCAAATATGGAATAACAATCTGATTGAAGTGCCAAAATTGTAAACTCTTTAATAATCACATCT
This sequence comes from Cetonia aurata, assembly GCA_949128085.1. Classification (NCBI taxonomy): domain Eukaryota; kingdom Metazoa; phylum Arthropoda; class Insecta; order Coleoptera; family Scarabaeidae; genus Cetonia; species Cetonia aurata. Next base: position 23,683,643 of record OX421889.1, on the reverse strand, counting down.
TCACTCGTTATAGTCTTCAAACGGCTCAATGTTTCTCGCCAAGTTAAGTGCAACTTCTCGCAATATTTGTAATTCTTCGTGAGTGTTAGGACAACTAAACTGGGACACAGGCCAGATGCAAGTTCGCCCATCGCCTTCGTGTTCGATATATCCCAAAATCGCAGTTTCGAATTGTACGAAGCGTGGAATTTATAAACTGTTGCGATCAGCAAAAGGGTACCAGTTAAATAAGAGGCGAATACGCCAAAAGTGGAAACCTTAAAAGCACTAATGCATGTGTGATGGTGACTGCACTGAGCAGAGATTGGCGAACCAACATATTTAATAACCTTAAAATAGAAGCGGTACATACAATTTAGACAAAATTTGCTAGTTCGGTTGCGATAATATTCTAGCATCATATTTCTATATTATGGCTGTAAGTTAAAATTATGTTCAAATAACTAAAGTTTCTCTAAAGCGAGAGAACTTTTATGTAATTACAGTATGAATTATATAGGTAAAGAAATCAATACTATTCCTAATTATATTTCCTTTATGATCAAAGATAGACCAACTTCAAAAGATTCGCTATAGATTAGATAAACTATAACGTTTACATACTTAGAGAAAAATAAATAACTTTTCAAAATGTGTGCAGTACAGTAAACCTTGGACACAATTTTTAGTTAATTACTTTGGTTAATAAATGTCAACTTTTGGCATAAAATGACTTAAGAGGTGAATACGATACAGAAATGTAAACTTGCCATATTTACTCGTAAGTTATTTGATGTAATGTATGTATTACGAAAAATGTTGCGTTATCGGATGTCTCAACAACCATGCACCGTAAAAAAATTCTCTGTCTTTCTATATATTAAGTAATTCTATTAATCTTTTGATTAGGTGTTCAGTTAACTTCGTTTTCTTTTGGGAGTGTGGTCAGGATAATAAATCAATCGATTCCTCTAATACATCTTTACTCTCCACCGGGGAGTCGTGGTGGTGGAGCTCAGTAGCTGCCCCTCCTCGAAACCCATTGGGACGGAGAGGGGCAGTGAAGCTAAGGACGACTCAACCTTTTGCCCCACCTCACCCTTCTTCAACTTGTCTTGAGTGAGGTACTTTCTTCACTGGTCTTCTACTATCGGCCTCTCTTGGCCAACACTTGTTTTCTTCAGATCCCGATGCTATTAGGTAACGAGGGCTAGGGGATCTCTTCACTTTATCTAAAACGCGTTGGAACACGGCGACTCCATCGGCAGGTACTCCTGTAGACAGCCTCGGCACGGGCAGCATTATGCTGAATGGGGAGCTCGGTATAGGTGCCCCCTTCCGACCCTAGCCTAGAGATAGTAGGGTTTCAGCCCTACTGTGGCTTGCCTTAACCGGCCGGCCTAGTGGAAGGACAACCACCGGACATCAAACCCCAAGAATCAAGGTGGCACAGCACATGCCGATGATTTGCAAGGCTGAGGGGAGCTCAGTCCCGAATGTGCTGGACTCCGGATACCAGGCGCCCTCCGGATTTCATGCAGCCTTCTCGCGGTGAATGCGGGGCTCTGCCGCGAGCGACCGATGTAGTCCCCAGCTACTCGTGGGAACAGTATGAGTAAAAGTATTAAATCAACAAAGGACGACGCAGGAAAATATGGTAACGAACAGGCAACGAATATGGTAATTCTAGGAGTACAGACTCGAGAGGGCAGTGGTGGAGTCTCGAAGGAAGAAGGGTACAACTGGGAAGGGGAAATAAACCCAACGGTGAGGCGATCGTCTTTGGCAAGGACCCCGCCGGAGAAAAGGACTCAAAGTAGTGCGGTCGGCACGAGTAGCCAAGTCTCTGAAACCACGACTAGTATAGACACCCCTAAAGAGCACGACACTGACTCCCAATGGATGGATGAGGAAATGGCAACTAGCCCCATCTATAAACTATATGCGGTTGATGAAGGAGATAACTATGTCGTTTTCGATAGTCAGATCACGAAGAAGCGGAAAAGGGAGATACCAAAAGGAAAACGGGAAAATGAAGCAGCGGGACTGAGCCGCGACATGAAGGAGGTGCTAGTGTACATGGAAAAAGTAAGCACTAAAACCAACGGGTTGAAAAAGTTAGTTAAAGAGAGCACTAAAACAAAAACTGAAATCAAGGCACTGACTAGAGAGCTGGGAAGTATCGTCGGGATCCTTAGCAGGAAAATGGAAATACTTAAAGTGAGCCACACAGCGTTAACAGCTAAATGTGAAGAATACGAGAGACAAGCTGCCATGCCCAATACAGCAGAAAGAGGGGCCCCAATGTTGGAAAATTGCACTAGTGTCGGGGTACAAGCTGACGGGAATGATATTCTGCGCGAGACGGACCAACAAAAGCAGAACCTAAACAAGGAAATTGAGAGAATATTGCAAGAAAACGGAGGCTGGGAGGGCCTGTCAAAGATCATTGACCAAAAATGGCCAAAGGAATTTTTTAAAGTCACCAAACCCATAGAGATGGGGGTAGCCAAAGAACGACAAGGGAACATTGCCATTATCGCGAATCCGAATGTACCCCTAGAAGGAGAGGCTGCAGATGCTATAAAATCAAGCTTCCCTGAAGTTACGACCCTGCTGAAGGAAAAGCTGGAGATGGGTAACGTGGAATTTGTAAGAACCAACACCGAAACGGTCCTTAGCAATGGCAAACGAGGAAAAAACTGTAGAACATTGTATATGGCGTCGTACGAAATGGACCCGAGTGGTGTAAATGATATTGGCAAATTGTACCAGGTCCTCGCCGAACTGGAGGCAAAAATAGCGGGTCATGAAATCGATGAAATAAACCTCGTAGCCCTGGGCAACGTAAATAACGACTACTTAAGGAAATGTACCGAATACGCCTTCAGGAAGACTGGCAAGGCAATAGGCATAGTTATGAAGAGAGAGGTGAAGCCAAGGAGACATGGAGAAACACAGCAGCTAGAAAAGGTAATCATAAAGTCGGAAGGAAAACAGTACGCTGATATACTTAAAGCTGTAAAGAGCAGCGTAAATATAGACCAGGTGGGAATCAAGGTCAAAACAATAAGGAAAACGGCCAAGGGCGACGTAATGCTTGAAATCCAAGGGGGAAAGGATAAAGCAGAGGCACTAAGGCAGGAGATAATTAAAAAAAATGAAAACACGCGTGTGGAAATTAAAAAAAAGAACGGCACCATGTACGTGACGGGCATTGATGGAGATGTCACTAAAGATGGGATTGTGCAAGCTATTATGAATAGCGTTGGTGGCCCAGTTGAAACGGGGGATATTGATGTTGTCTCTATACGGCCAACCCAATATGGTAGCCAAAACGCTACGGTGCTGCTAAATAAGAGGTGGGCAAACGAATTGTGTAAGAGAGGGACTGTTAAAATTGGCTGGACACCATGCCATGTCAGGCAGCGTGTCAACATCGTACGGTGCTACAGATGCCTTGCTTTTGGGCATCTAAGACAGGAATGCACGGGCGAAAATAACGAGGATGTATGCCTCAAGTGTGGGAAAAAGGATCATCGTGCAAAGGAATGCACAGGAGGAAATTATTGCTTAGTTTGTAAAAAAGAAGGGCACCGTGCGGACCAAACCAAGTGTCCACACTATCGGAAGTTAATCCATGGAAAAGCCAAGGAGATGGCTAACAGAAGGGAAGAAGGCATAGAAAATGCAAAGGCTAACCCTGGGAAACTAAAAACCAGGTATACGCCGAACCAGAGAGATGCTGGACCTAGTAGAGAACAGGCTGTCATAAACAGCGTTGTCGAAACAACGTCTCTACCGACACTATGAAGATTCTGCAAATAAATGTGGGGAGAGCCTACGCTGCGCAGGATATGGCCTATGCGACCGCCAAACATCTGGGGGCGGATATTTTGATTGTGGGTGAACCCAATAAAAAACGTGTCAGTTCTAACGCTTGGATATCCGATCACAGAGTAAATATAGCTGCCCATTTTTTGACAAGGAATATTAATGTGATCAAACATGAAGTCTACAATGGATACATTGCTTTAATGCTGAAGGATCTTACGATTGTGTGTTGTTATTTATCACCAAATATAACAATTGCTGAGTATAAGAACGAAGTGGATAACATAATGCGTAATGTAGATAAGTCCCCAACTATAATACTCGGGGACATAAATGCCAAGTCCGCCCTGTGGGGCTCACCAGTTACTGATGAGAAAGGGGAATATTGGAGCGACTGGATATCTACCAAAGATCTGGTAGTACATAATCAAGGAGGCAGACCTACCTTCATCCGGGGCCAGACCAGGTCATTCATTGATGTGACCATGTCAACAAACGGCATGGCTGCAAAAGTAGAAAACTGGGAAGTGCTAGAGGACGACTCCCTGACGGAGCATAGGTACGTATCCTTTGAGGTACGCGGGCACGATGGCAAAAAAAGACGGGGTAGAAACAAGAATGAAGTTGATTGGGAGACCTACAAGAGTACTATCGAGATGATAGACAAGGATGCAGTGGGAGTGAAACCCGAAAGCTGTACCAACCTTATCAAACTAGCATACAAAAATAGTATTAAACGTGGCAGAGTGCATGTAAGAATACCGTATTGGTGGACTGATGTCATTTCTGATAAAAGGGCTGAGTGCAATAGACTCCGGAGAATACATACTCGTGCTGTGAGAAGCTTGTCAACCAGTAATGGTGATGAAGCAGTTTGTCATCAAGCCTACATGGATTATAAGGTATGCAAGAGGGATCTGTGCAGACTCATTAGAGGCTCCAAAAGGAAATGCTGGCAGGATCTTTGTCTGGACCTTGATAACAACGTCTGGGGCGAGGCTTATAAAATAGTTACCAAAAAATTTAACTATCTGACGCCGTACGAACCAAGTGCCGAGAAGAAAAGACAGTGGACTGTTGAGTTATTTGGAGGGACCGGTGAGGATTGGGTGGATGATCCTCTGCAATCACACGTTCCACTCTTCAATGAAGAGGAATTAAAGACCGCGGTTTCCAATATTAAGGGAAATAGAGCTCCTGGCATTGATGGCATACCTCCAGAGGCTGTCAAAGGAGCGGCGTCTGCTGCGCCAGCTTGGTTGCTGGAGGTCCTAAATGAATTGCTAAAGTGCCAGAATTTCCCCGACGCATGGAAGACAGCTCGTCTGGTCTTAATACCAAAACCTGGCAAGCCTGTAGAGATGGCGAGTTCCTACAGACCTCTCTGTATGTTGGGTGCCCTTAGCAAGTTATTCGAAGCGCTGATCAGAGACCGTCTACAGTCGGAGATGCAGGATAAAGGGGGTTTCCATAAACACCAATATGGATTCATGAAAGGGAAATCAACCGTTCAGGCCATTGAAACTGTCATGAATACCGTCAAAGAGTACGATAAGAACTGGTGTGTACTTGTAACTATAGACGTGAAAAACGCCTTCAATACTGCCAATCACAGTCTGATTATTCGGGAGCTGCGATATAGAGGAATTTCAACGTACCTCGTTAACCTAGTGTCGAGCTACCTCAGGCACAGGAAAATAAAGTTGGACGACGGTGAAATCGTGGAGATGGGTGCGGTTGGGGTTCCGCAGGGTTCAGTAATGGGCCCCACCCTTTGGAATGTCCTCTATGACGGGGTTCTGGGTCTGGAGCTTACCCGAGACGCCGTAACGGTGGGCTTCGCCGACGATCTGGCGTTAGTGGTGGGTGCGGAAGACGGAGATACTTTAATGGCAAATACTAACGAGTGCCTCAAAAGGATAAGTACCTGGATGGCAGAACACAAGCTGGCATTGGCACCACACAAGACGGAGGCGGTTATGATGAGGGGAAGACGGAAGAGGGATCACATATCCTTTACGCTGGAAGGCGAGAAAATAGCACTTAAGGACAGTGTGAAATACCTAGGCATAACCATCGATGTCGGGGGCACTTTTAAAAGACACATTGTGGCCACAACGACCAAGGCGGTAGACAGAGTAGCGCAGCTGGGAAAGATACTCCCGAATCTCGGTGGACCAAGTAGCGCGAAGAGAGCCGTTATGTGCAGTGCAATGCACAATATACTACTCTATGGAGCCCCTGTGTGGTGTCCGGTCCTGAGGTACCACAAGTATGTCCAACTTCTTGTAAGAGCGCAGCGAAGTATGCTTATGCGGGTGACGTCCGCTTACAGGACTGTGTCCGATGTGGCGCTGCAGGTTACCGCCGGTATTCCCCCCATAGATCTTATGGTCATGGAAAGATCACACACCCACCAACATGGGATTGAATCCAGAGGATATGCCAAGGAAAGCACCTTGAAGAAATGGCAAGACAGATGGGCTAAAAATACGGATAAGGCGAAATGGACCAAAGTACTTATTCCTGACATCGGATTGTGGCTTGGATGCCCGTTTCGGAGAACGAACTATTTCCTGATGCAGGCACTTACCGGGCACGGTGTGTTCCGAGCATATGCGCTGAGATTTGGAAAAGATACCACAGACAAGTGTATGTACTGCGGTGAAACTATAATAACAACGATGACCGAAGGTCAGGAATCCTGGGATGAAGTCGATTCCCTAATAACTGACATCATGAGCCACAAAGAACGGGAGGAAAGGGAGAGACAAGCCGGCCGAGCGTATGTGAGAAACGACGATGACGTATGAGATGACACCGCTGGTATTCTGATGAAATGTCCTAACGACGGTCCCGGAATACCAGAGAAGGTTAGTAGAGGGGTTTTAGTCGGAATAGCGCCCGACACTACCGGCGCACATTGAACCCGTGCGCTGGTGCCAAGCGGTTTCCCCTCCAAAAAAAAAAAAAAAAAAAAAAAAAAAAAAAAAAAAAAAAAAAAAAAAAAAAAAAAATACATCTTTACTACTACGTTTCGTATCTGAATAGCACGTGTAGACTGATCAGGGATCAGTATTATAAGTCAGTTCAAGTAAGTTGGTTGTCTAAGTTTTAAATACATGATTTTGCGCAAAATGCCCCGTTATACTGTGGAGGAGAGAGCTGAGATGATGCGGCGGTATCACGCTGGTAATTCTTTGCAAACGATATGCGACGTGTTTGCAGCTAAATACCCCAACAGGCCTATTCCAAATAGAGCCACCATTTTTAAATTAAAAAATAAAACCGATAATACCGGTTCGGTCGAGAATTTAAAAACATCACTTCCAACTCGCAGAATTTCTAATAATACGTCCGTTTTAGTATGTGCTGCAGTTGAAATAAATTCGAATATGTCATCTGGCACTATTTCCAATGATTTAGACATATCCCGTACTTCCGTTCAGCGAATACTCAAAGCAAATGGGTATCACAATTTTAAATATTCTAAACACCAACAATTATTTCACGGCGACGCATTTAAGCGTATAGTATTTTGTGAAAAGTTAAGTGATTTAATTAATCGAGATGCTAACTTGGTAAACAATATTATCTTTACCGATGAATGTTCTTTTGCTTTGGTTAGTAATAATAATAATAATAATAATAATGCATCTTTATTTCTACTATAATGCACAAGCAGAAACAACGTCAAAACAAGAATAGGAGTACCTACATTTTAGTTTTTATAAACATTGTTAATTAAATAAAGTTAAGAAATTCAGTAACATTATAAGGTTCTATATTACATATAAGGTAAAACACCCAAATGTGGACACGTTAAGGACACATTTGGCAACGGAAACTTTTTAAATTAACTTAGACGTAAAGTGAATTTAGGATGTGGTACTTTTATGATTTCTGCATTATTAAATTTAGGTATTCATAAATATTACTTACTTTTAAATGAAATATAATTATGACAGTGAACCTATGCATGACACCCATAAGTGGACACCCTGTTTAAGTGTTGTTCCTATAGTGGACACCCCCAATAGTGGGCATGTGCTTTGGATATCCTTTTTGGTAAATAAATAGTGTATAAGTTAATGCAAAATACTTTTAATAAAAAATCCTAACTAAACATATTTCATTACATAATGTACTTAAATGTAATTTAAAAAAACGTAAAAGTGCAATAGAATAAATTAATGTTATTTAATATCGACTGGTTTTGTAAAAATATATCGAAATCTTCTCTCCTCTCATTGCAATTTCTGGGTTGGGGAGGATGCCCAGAATTTGATCAAAATTAACGAAGGAGAGATCGTTCGCATCCACAACAAATTCTTTTTTGGTATTGTCAATGCTTTTAAGCGCCATTACTTGTACCATATCGTCAATATTTTCAACGACACAGACAAAAACAAACTCTGTTTTTTGTCGTTTTCCTCCAAAAAATTTGAGTAGAACAAAGTCTCCTTGTTTTAGGATTTCCCTTGTTGCGCTATGTAAATCTTCTTGTTGTTCTTCTTCATTGCAGTTCCCCTCTTCCTCTTCGTCTTTGTCCAAGTCATCTAGTGCAATGCTGGAATTACTGGAAGTTGATGGTTCTTTTAGCTTCACGCAATTGAAGGACGTTTCGCCAGTGTTAAATACCCTACGTGGGTCATCTAAAATATTGGTCAAGTTATTTTGATCCAAATACTCTTTCACTTCTTGGAACCATTTTACAATATCTTCTCTCGAAACTTGACCCCTCCTTATAGTTAAATTTTGACTGGTTCGTAATGAAATATTAGGGTGTCTGGCAAGAAATAAGGCATACCACTTTTTTCCTGGTTGCTTCTTTCCACCAAATTCTAGATTCAGTTCCAAAGCTAATTTTTTAGCACTATGAAGGAGAGTTTCTTTGGTAACTGGGAAGCCAGATTTGGACATTCTAAGTATCGAATGTACTAATAGATCCTCTTGTTCTTGAGAAAAGACCGTTGGAGCTCCCATTTTAGATTTAGCAGGTCAAATTGTTTTTGTACTTCCTCATAAGGCTTATACGTGGAACATTATGATGTTTAGCTGCAACTTTGAATGACATACCATTACCGACAGCTGTTATAGCAGCTGCCATGGTTTCCTCGGAATATTTTAGTACTTTTTTCACTTTCACCATATCTGTAACTAAGAAGTTGCTATTTACAAATATTATTTAGTTTATTTTTAAATAAGTACTTGAAAAATGATATCAATATAATAAGAGACATTTATTTGTAGAAAAATTTACCCAAAAAAATTGTCTCTTAATAAGTACACCAAAAGTGGACACTCTTGTTACCAATAGTGGACATGGCATGTCCACTATTGGTTCCCGTCGGTCTAGAGCGTTGAAACCTATAGCAAAGTGTAATGCACTGGAATAACAACAAAGTAATCTTAAAAACATATGAAAATATACTTTGCCTAAAGTGGACACACATGTGCACTAATGGTTAGGGTCTGCTATAGAGGTTCCTTAAGTGGTCACCCCTATTTATAACCTTAAAAACACTTATAGACTAAAATTATTAACAAGACTAAGTAAAATAAAGTAATTTCTTTTATCCCTATTACCTACACAAAATAAATATCAAAAACTAAGTAATAAAATGAAATTTAGTCAATACTTACTTCTTAATGTTTAACTAAGAAGTCGTGAAAACTGATGAAATAAATCGCACTTTCAACTTCGACGTGCACTACAGAACAAGATGGTGAACAACTGACCGCGGTTCGAAGGGCGATTCGTTGACAGCAGTTGCGCGATGTTGCCGATGTATACATTTTGTATTAAAAACTAATGACTTGGTTGTTTCTCACGTTTTTAAATTGGGTGTCCACTATAGGAGGGGTGTTCACATTAGGGTACTTTACCTTATAAGAATATATCGCTCGTTTAAATGTTGCAAAGTTATTTTCTAATTTTATATTTAACGGTAATTTATTGAAAAAACGAATACTATTATAAAGTACACCCTTGGTAGATTTAGTTAAACGACATCTTGGCACATTATAGTTTACTTTATATCTTGTTGTATGAGTGTGTGTGTTTTCATGATCTCTGAAAGAAGTTTTATATTTGAAGTTAAATAATAGACATTGATGTATATATATGCCATACAAGGTAAGCAAACCTGTTGATCGAAAGACAGATCGAAGTGATGTACCACAATTCAGGCCCAGCAGCGCTCGCACCGTTCTTTTTTGTAAAACAAATACTCGATCAATTTCAGGGGAACTACCCCATAGCAGGATTCCATAACGGATTATTGAGACGCAGTATGAGTGGTATACTGCTTTAAGTGTGGTATAATTACTGATTCTACTTAAAATTTTCAGTGCAAAGCAAGCGCTACTGAGTCTTCCACACACCTGTTCTATGTGGTCACTCCATCTAAGTCTGTCATCTATACAGATACCTAAGAAACAACAAGATTTTGATAATTTGATTTTATCCCCATCCAATACAATAGCTACTGGGGTTGTGATGCCCTCGTTAGTTTTGAATAGTAACAGGGAAAAGGGGGATGGGTTTTAGACGTTCATGTGCGTAGGGTTTAAGAGACAGTTTTGTCTATGGGTTTTAGACGCACATGATACGTACCTGAGTTTTTGCGACAGTTGTTTCGATGTGGGCGGGCAGGGAAATGGGGGATTGGGTTTTAGACGTACACCTGCGTAGGGTTATGAAAGAGACTGTCGTTGGGTTTTAGACGCATAGGTGTACGTAGGTGGTATGAGGCAAAGTTGGCCTGCGGGGTGTCGCTCCCTAGAACAGAATGCGACGTGTGGTACGTTGGTGATATGATTTAATTCGATGTTGATGAGTTACAGAGTATGACGATTCTGAAGGTGAATGTTCCGGGAGCGGAACATCCGTCAGGTTAGCCGTGTTAGCGACACCAGGTTCGTCTGCCCTTGGGTGGCCGGCGCCAGGGATTGCAGAAGGGGCGCTAGACCGAAGACGGGAAGGACCGGGACACTCTTAAGAAAGCGGTTGACCAGAGAGAACGTTTTATTGCAGTGCATTATTATTATTGTTGTATTATCCATAATAAACGTGTCAAAGTTGTTCGGTAATTTGATTTACTGTGTAATTGTGCTAACAGTATACAACAGGTTTTATTTTCATTTAGTTGTAGATCATTTTCTGAAAAGTATTGTTTTACGGAGCGATATATATCAGTTCCAGTTCCTATTAAAGTTGGAAAATCATAAGCACTAAATAGTAAATTTGTGTCATCCGCATAATTGATAATTTTTTGCGTTTTAGTACATGAGACGTTTTTAAAAATATCATTTACAAAAATTAAGAATAAAAGTGGGCCCAGTACGCTACCCTGGGGCACACCAACATTTGTATAGAGCGTATTGGAATGGAATACACCAGAGACAGTGTTAATTTTAACTGTATGTTGTCTATCGCTCAAGTATGACCTGAACCACTCCAATGCCACACCCCTCACACCGTAACACTCAAGTTTGTGAAGTAAAATTGTATGTGACATAGTGTCAAAAGCTCTGATAAGGTCTAAAAAGAGGCCACAGACTAAATTGTTATTTTCTAAATTAGATAGTATCCAACTCGTATATTCAAAGAGTGCTGTGTTAATGCTTCTACCACTTACAAAGCCATGCTGATTTTCGTTAATGAGATTGTGCTTGTTGAAAAAGGATAGAAGCTGTTCAGCAACCACAGTTTAAAAAATTTTCGCAATCGTTGTTAATTGACTAATGGGCCTATAGTTCTCATATTTATTGCGATCACCTTTTTTGTAAGTTGGTATCACAATTGCATGTTTCAAATGGGCTGGAAAATGTTCCTTTATTAGCGAACTATTAATAATATGGCAAAGTGGCTCAGCAATCACATCAAAACAACTTTCTATAACGTGCAACGGAATTTCATCAACACCGACAGAATTTTTATTTTTTAGTTTAATTACAATCTCTTTTAAATCGGATTTTACTACTGGTTTAAAATAGAAAGAAAATGGATTCTTTTCTAAATTTATGGTGGGTGTTTGATTGAGATTTAATATCGATGTTGAGGAAGAGTTAAAGAATCTATTAAATTCGTTGGCTAAAGATTCTGGATCATTTGTATTATAAGAGCAACGTCTATCCTTTCCTAATTCATTGTTTATTATTTCCCACATAGTTTTAGATTTATTTTTTGAATAAGCAATTTTGTAATCATTATGTCGTTTTTTTGGTACTTATTAAGACATTTTTGTATTGAGCTTTTAATTGCTTCAAATATGGCTTACATTCCGGTACATATTGTGAAATTGTTTCAAAAATTGCTATTCTATCTTTATACATGCAGATTTCCGGTGAGGTAAGATTAGTTGTCATTGGAGCGATTACATGTTTTTTAAGTGGAAAATGCGCGTTAAAATATAAATTAAAAGTTGTCATAAAATAAGCAAATTTTTCATTTACTGAAACATTTCGGAAAACCAAACCAAAACGCTCCTCAGCTATAGATGTACTAAATTCAGCCATGGCAGACTTACAAAATTTACGCCGTAGTACAGTTCTATTTACGTTTAATTCAATTTCAGTATTAATACAAACAATCTGGGCGTAGTGATCGAAAATACCTGAAGGTATTACTAACGTCTGAAATGGTAATGAATTTGTAATGATAATATTATCTAAGCAAGATGATGTCGTAACGGTAACGCTAGTGGGTGTATTTATAGCTGCAACAGCTCCGTAACTTCGAAGTAAGGATAAAAGGTTATTGGTGGCTTTACAATTAATAAGAATATCTATATTAAAGTCGCCACATATAATATAATCTAAAGAATTATTAACTAATAGTTCAAGTAGCCATGTAAGTTTGTCCAAAAATGCATTTACACTTGAGTCTGGTGATCTGTATACACATATCACAACTATTCGTCGGCAACCAACAAAAAATTTCACTCCCGCACACTCAAAACAGAACTTGCTAGCAAATTTAGTAGTTTCACCCCATGGCTCACTGGTTTAACCACATTTACCATATACAGCTACTCCACCATGCTCTCCAGGTTCTCTACAATAACTCGCTAACAAAACATATCCAGACATAGACAGTAGTTTTATCTGTTGAACAGATTGCCAGTGTTCGGAAACACATAAAAATCACATTTGTGTTAATTAGCTAAGACTTCTAACTCATATGTGCTGTTAGATAATGATCTTACATTTTGATGTAGAATTGTTATGACTGATTTTTTGTCGTTTAAATTATTATTGTGGGTTATGTTGACACTATCTGCTTCCGTGGGAGATTCAATAAAAAACGGTTAATACATACATTTCTTGGCCAAGTTTGAGGATCTTTAAGGCGATCAGCTTGTTCAGAAGGAATAGATATTTTATATGAAGAATATTCATCCGGATATTTTGACATCAATTTTTCGCACTTGAAATCAGTGAATGATTTATTTTTAAGAAAGTCTCTCATCTGTGATTCACTAGTATACGGCTCCAATCTATATACATGAAAGTGCTGATATGAAATCGCTCCTTTAATGCTCATATTTTCTGTCGCGGTGCCCCGTATAGTATTTAAATTTCTTTTAGTTTTTTTATTAACTTGAATCCATTCTTGGTTTTTCATACGAGCTGTAATGTCACCGTCTTTATTATTTGTTATTTCTAGTTGATTAGAAGCTTTATCATTTAACCCTCCTTTTTGTTGTTGTTGTTTTTGCAAAGTATCGCGATAAGTTGGTACCTTTTCTTTTATAATGTCTAGTCTTGGTGAGGGCAACTGTTTTGGGTTTTTCTCAGTTTGTTTCGTATTTACATTTTCGTGTTCTTTTTCGAGTGTAAGAACATTCCTTTCTTTTGAGGTGTTTTTAAAATGTTTTACTTCTTCATGTAAAATTTTGTTTTGTTGTTTTAGATTTTCAATTTCCGATTTTAAGGGATTAATAATTGCTTCAGTTAATTTTAACATTGCTTCATTAATTTTCATTGCAATAAACGTATTAATATCTAGTAATTGCCCGGAAATATTGCTGGGCATTACATTTGTATTAGTACACTGAGAAAAATGGATTGTAGAAATTAGATAGTAAATCTCTTTATGTTAATTAGTAACATAATTATTGTCAAAACGACAATATGTGGGGTATTAAGAGTAAAATAACCAGATGTTACCATGCTTATAGTAAGAGGTAAAATCTGGATGTTACCAGGTTTCGATGCATATTCAATTTCTAACATAAATGTTCGTAACGCTCTTCCCACCCCTTGCTCTATTCATTGTCGATCTTTACCGAAGAAATCGACCAATAAGCTGTATTGCCACTCACACGTGTTATGTACGTGTGATACAGGTGTACGTATTCGTGTCGGTGCATGTTTGTGTCTGCACAGAGAAAAATCCATGTTGTAATATTTACACTTCACTGTTTGACGGAAATTGTAGTAAGAATTCCTACTATTGTGCAAAATTTTAGAACAACAGCGTTGCATTTTCCTATATCACGGTTACAAAAAAAGCAATAAAATTGTTTAAAAATATTGTGTGACAATCTTCTACAAAATATAGTGAAATGTTTTACAATATTTTACAACAAGTGAATACAATAAATTGCATATAATGTAGTGAAGACGTTATAATAACAGGTGTAGCAAATTTACTGTGTTGTGTTTATTTAGGTTAGGTTAGGTGCTTGCAACACTCACCTTACTTTGATTATTGAAAACGGCATTAATAATGAGATGGAATGAAATGAATGCTGTATAGTTTTATATCTATATAGTAGGAATATCATAATACTCATAATTGGTTTAGCTACATAAATATGTGATACTACAGCTTTTGTCGTAAAGATGGCGCTACGCTTGTTTCATAATCTTTGAAATTCGTACTCAATGTAAATTGTGATCGGTAAATGTGGCTGCGTAATATCTATATGATGCTTATACATGGTTAACGTCGTGTAAAAAGTACTGTGGACAATCGCCCACAGACGAGAATTACGAGGCGCTTCAATACCGGTAGTACTCTACAGTACACGGGCCGGTCTGATTCCCGCAATCCTGCCCGATACGACGGCAATTCGCCCGGCTGTCACCGGCTAATCAAATTATATTAATTAATTATAATTAAAAATTATTAAACTATATTTATTATAGTTTTCATTGTTAACAGTTATTATCAAATATAGTCAGCGCTACTAGACATTTTTTTCACATTTACTAACATGTATGCTCAAATTAATAATACAAATATAGTACACTTTACCATACGAGTTAATAAAAAGTATTCACAGATATTTACTATACAGATATTGTCACCGGTAATATAAAATATGATTGTCCCTATAGGAGCTATAAAATATATTAAAGTATACTATATTTATGTTAAAGAGTACTATCTATTTCTCTCAGTGTAACCTCTGATGGTTGGTGTGAGGTTAGGTCCATTTCGCATGCTTTACATCTCCAGTTTTCTATTGTACCGCTGTCCCGCATGTTTGTAAAATCTTGCACATTGAGATTAGCACATTTTATGTGGTAATTCGCTGCATATTTACCTCGGCACAGGATATACTCTTCATTTCTTTCAATTTTCTTCGCACAGTGATCACACTTCACCGCCATATTGGCGAAATCACAATTTATCTGTGACAACATACTGGGTCAAGCAAAACGAGCACAGATATTTAGGTTCATCTAGTCAGCAACAGCAAAAAGTAAATGTTTGGGTAGGTTTGTTTAACAACCATATTATTGGGCATTTTTTTATCAATGGCAATTTGAACGCAAATGCATATTTAGAATTACTGAACAAGATGGTTGGCCTGCGCATAATGCAGTGGCTGTCCGAAACTATTTAAGCGAACAGTTTCCTAACCGGTGGATCGGAACTCAATCTGAAAATATCAACCACTTCATCAGATTTATCTCCCCTCGATTTCTTTTACTGCGGTTATTTAAAAGAAATAATTTATGGCAATGAAGACGTTGGACCAGTTAATGTAGAGTAGTTGCGTAATAAAATTGTTCAAACGTCAACCAACATTAGCCCAGAAATGTTGGGGAATGTTAGAATTAATTTCTACAACACATTAGGATATTGTTTAGCCAAGGATGGAGGCATATTGGAACTTTTCGTTTGAAGATTCAATGATTTTTAAAAAAATTAACGTTTATTTCATCTTACTATTAAGGCTTATTTTAGTTTTCTATTTTCTAAATTTATTTCCCCAGAATTGATTTTTATTTGTCCTTCATTAAATTTACTATTTCTTTTTGAGGGTTTTGTCCTAAATTCATTAGAATGTCTTTGATTTCTCTGTCATGAACAAACCCTAATTTCAGATTTCTTTATTTATTACTATTACGAATAGAATAGTAACCGAGCTGATGTTAAAGTTTATTTAATTTATTATTTTTTAAAATTATTTACTCAGAATTAAGTTTTATTTTTCCTTCGTTAAATTTATTATTTCTTTATGAGGGTTTTGTTCTTCGTTCATTAGAATTACTTTAATTTTCTTGTCATGAGCAAAGACTATTTTTAAGTACATAATAGATACTATAGTTTTACGCTTTCATTACACCTTTTCAGTTTATAAGTAGGTATGTGTGTCCAAAGCAATACATATTGCAATTTATTCATTTTCATAATAAAACTGCAATACGTTTCACGGTCACTAAGAATTTACACATTTCTGCGTGTAGATTGAATAGCAAAGCAACCGCTGCGCTCGCGTCAGTATTCGTTGCGAGCTATGAGTGGCTATGGCGAATGACTGAATGTAGGGGAATACCTACTGCAGTAAGAGGAATGCGGGAAAGGCACATGCGTGGTATAACCGTTGACTTTGCAGAGATTATGGCTGCACAATATGGTTGACGTAAATAGCAAGGCCGACTTATTGAATGATCACTTAATAAACCGAATGAATCTTCATATTCCACTGGTAAAGTTACGTTTTACTAAAACACCGGCTCCATGGTTAACTTGTAACGAACCGTAACGTTTAGTAATTAAGTCTTGTTTTAGTTTCATTTTCAAGCATTTAATTTTAGAATAAATTAAATTATTTTTCAACATTAATTTCTAACACCGCATTGATTATTTAATTTTTGCAAGGCATTGTATACATATATATATTTTATGATACATAAAATTTAACGCCAAATTTAAAATATCCAATTATTCAAATGTGTCATACATGAAGGTAAGGTGGAAATTATCCGGTATTGTTATTTACATAAATGGATATTTTATATTTGGTACTTAATTTTATAGATAAAATGTAAATTTTATTTGGGAGCAAAATTAAGATTTTGTAAACGTAAAGTCGCGTTTTCCTAGGGGCGGATTATATGCGTCGCGTACAACGCGTACAACGCAGAACAGCTAGCGCCGCACGCCATCCACTAAATTCAAACAAAACAGTTGGCGCGACGCCAACTGTTTTGTTTGTGCTACGAACGTTACTCGGCGGTCTAGTACGCACGTGCTACGAACGTTACTCGGCCGTGTAGTACGCACGTGCTACGAACGTTACTCGGCCGTGTATTATCAGCAGTGACCGGACAGACGCCCAGGCACTATTGCGCGCGCATTGATTGAATCGCAGTCGCCTGCTGGCCCAGCTGCGGTATGTGAAATCGAGAGCGGCCCGAGTATGCGCTTGCATTATATGTATGTGTTTGACTAACTGTTTCAAATTTCGACGTGAACGACGCCGCGACAAAGATTAACTTACCAGTGGCGTAGCGGTATTATGCGGAAGAATAAAATCGGTTCGCTCTGGCGCGTTATAAATAAAATTCAATATCTCAAAAACTACTGCACCAATTTACAAAATTCTTTACCGTTGGAAAGCTTGAACCTTTCTGATGGTTAATATGCTGTATTTTAATCAAATCTGCGGAAAGGCCGCTAAACGTTGGACCAAAAAGTACAGCACGTGAAAATATTTGCAAAGCTACTGAAGCTATAGTATACGAAAGTTGTAGCGCTACAAAAAAGTCTGCGAGGTCTTCTTCATGTGTAAATTTGAATAGGCGTTTTTGTATACTTTTTGATGTACTGTGTAAAATGGAATCAAGATATGAAAAACGTATAAGCTAAATTAATACAGCACCCATTTTTTGCGTATAGGTACTCATATAAATAAATACGAATATAAAACAAAGAAGAACAAATACAAATAGAAACCAAACTAACGAACGAGAAAACAACAAAGATATATATAGGTAGATACAACTAATTCTAAATTTCCCACTAATACAGATTATATATTAAAAAAACGAGACAAATTGTGTATTCAACGATTGACACGGTATAGAGCAAGATCGGACGTGCACAACTGCTGACTGTCGTTGGCATACTAACTTGCAGTTCGCTTATCGGAGCCGTATAATGCACGGGCGACCCTGTGCGACCGTCGCGTCGGCGTTTGTCCGGTGCCCGATTATCAGTAACGTTATTTAAAGTAATATGTTATATAGGCGGACATTTCACGTTGCTTACACGATATTAAAACTACATTGACACTTTTACAAAACGTTAGTTAGTGTTTAGATGACGTGGCATTAACGTTATTTAAACCGTATTTTTGCTTAGTGGGTTATATTAAAAGCAGAGAATCTAAAACTAGTAATTTATTAAATCGTGAACAACAACAAATCACCCCGCTTTACCACTCGGTTCCGATGGATTTATTAGGGTAAAGACACATTTCTTTCGCAGTTACATTTTCTATGAGTTCGGAATTGACAGAATTCTAGCGGGTCAAAGTAGGCAGTAAAGCATTTGTAAATATAAATGTAGGGTAGGGATAACGAAGCATGTTTAGATATTTTATCGTTTCTCAGTTCAAAATCGACGTCATCCTTCGCCTGAAACATTTCTAAGAACACGGCTCTTACAAATATCTTAAAACTGCAATCTTTAATACGTAAGTATCTATATCAGCCGAAAGACCTGCTTAAACATATTGCACTCTCCAAAATGGAAGTTCCCCCGCACAGAGTAACACTCGATGATGTCTACAAACTAACAAAGTTTTACCGGAAACTGCGATTTACAGTTCGTGAGCTTCCTTTATTCGTGTACCTTCACAAAGTCCTTGCCCAGCACTTTTTGCGTCGGTGTACTGTAGAGGAAAGACAAAATGGTTTCATCCTGAAAGCATTTAGCATTTAATTTTTTGTCGAAGTTTCCATCAGCGACTTATCTTACCAATACTAAAAAATCTTGAGCTATCCAAGTGATGTAACTGGGCATTAAAGCATTGGAAAGGGTTATCAAAGCATACGTATGCGAATCTTTTCTGTCCAGCTCCAATATAGCTCTTTCAAAAATATTTATGATTACCGTAAAAGTCGTTGCGCACTGCATCAGTAAGATAGTAATTATGTAGCAATACATCGCAGAGAACGCAAAACGGTTCGTATGTGTCATACAATCATAACATGAGCGCCTGATATCCATCACTAACTTTAAATCCTCTTCGATACTGGATGTACCACCTAAATACTGGTATTCCACGTTAACGAGAAGAAGAATTTTTCTGATTCTATTATAGCACAACCTCAGGCATGTCCTTATATTATTGAACAATACCATTAAGCATATTTCTGTATATAGGAAAACTAACGTTTGAAATGTTGTTATCACAGCCAATCTGTCGCCAGTACAATATCTGTAAATACCCCCAAATCCGGCAAAAACCACAGAAAATATGGAATAACAATCTGATTGAAGTGCCAAAATTGTAAACTCCTTAATAAACACATCTTCACTCGTTATAGTCTTCAAACGGCTCAACGTTTCTCGCCAAGTTAAGTGCAACTTCTCGCAATATTTGTAATTCTTCGTGAGTGTTAGGACAACTAAACTGGGACACAGGCCAAATGCAAGTTCGCCCAGTGCCTTCGTGTTCGATAGATCCCAAAATCGCAGTTTCAAATTGTACGAAGCGTGGAATTTATAAACTGTTGCGATCAGCAAAAGGGTACCAGTTAAATAAGAGGCGAATACGCCAAAAGTGGAAGCCTTAAAAACACTAATGCAGGTGCGATGGTGACTGCACTGGGCTGAGATTGGCGAACCAACAAATTTAATAATCTTAAAATAGAAGCGGTACATACAATTTAGACAAAATTTGCTAGTTCGGTTGCGATAATATTCTAGCATCATATATTATGGCTGTAAGTTAAAATTATGTTCAAATAACTAAAGTGTCTCTAAAGCGAGAGAACTTTTATGTAATTGCGGTATGAATTATATAGGTAAAGAAATCAATACTATTCCTAATTATATTTCCTTTATGATCAAAGATAGACCAACTTCAAAAGATTCGCTATAGATTAGATAAACTATAATGTTTACATATTTAGAGAAAAATATATAACTTTTAAAACTGTATACAGTACAGTAAACCTTGGACACAATTTTTAGTTAATTACTTTGGTTAATAAATGTCAACTTTTGGCATAAAATGACGTAAGAGGTGAATACTATACAGAAATGAAGACTTTCCATATTCACTCGTAAGTTGCTTGATATTGAATGTATTATGAAAAATGTTGCGTTATCGAATGTCTCAACAAATCTCTCTTCCTCTTTCTATATATTAAGTAAGTTTATTAACCTTTTGATTAGGTGTTCAGTTAACTTCGTTTTCTTTTGGGAGTGTGGGCAGGATAATAAATCAATCGATTCCTCTAGCACATCTTTACTACTACGTTTCGTTACTATATTGGCAACATTTTCAAGTCGGGGAGACTGAGTCCAGGAGTTCGAGAAGCAGTCTTCCAATCTACGCCTTCCCTCGCTTAAATAAAACCGGTTTCTGGCTCATTAAACTATCCGTTTGACTGACCGGCGATGTCGATTTCTGGAACGCCGATCAAAACTGCGAACCGCTAGTCGAGTGGAACCGGGATTTGGCCCACCGATTACTTCCAACCGCTGATTGAGCGCAGCCGATGTCTGGCCTGTTGTGTACTCACCGTTAATTGAACGGAGCCGGTCATTTTGGCACGCCAATTATCCGTAATTACCTCCAAGTTGAGCGAAGCCGATTATTTTGGCACCTATCCGTAATTACACCCCGAATTAAGCGAAACCGATAGCCCGTTGGCTCGCTATTTTAGTCAAGTCAGATATCTTTTGATTAAATTTATTAAACATTCCAACATTCATGTAATTGCGCATTTTATCATTAAAATATATTAACTGTTTTGTTTATTTAAAATTAAATAAAACATTAATGTATTTTCGCATTCAAGTATGTCGCCTCTTTTGTCCGTTTAAAATTAAATAAATTTAATTTTACTTACCTCCACATTGTGTTTATGTTTATCATTACTTCACCGCCCACTACATAAAATATAGATACTACGCCGTAATTCCATCGCCATCACACCACACGAGAGATATCCCGAACACCCTGGAATTAATGATCACGCTGCTGGATTATTTCCGTTATTAAAATTAACGGTTTTATTTGCTTAAACCGCCAAAAGCGTGAAGAGGTTTCAGCGGTTTCATCTATCGGCGACAAACAAGAACCGCCATGACATCAAGTAGAGATCGCAAACGGAGCTTTATTATCCATTAAATTTAAAATTTATTTATTAGATTAGTTTAGATTAGATCTATTAGGATGACCTTTAACCACGACCTATTGATCTATTGTGCCCCCTTACATTAGCTATAAGTTGCTAGGGTTTGCCCGCACTTATAGCTCCCCATCCAGTCTGAGAGCTTTAATAAATTGCAATAGCTGTCATGGTTTTAGAAAAGGTAGTTCTCCCTCGTCTATGACATCTTCGCCATGATGGTTGTCACGAGTTTCTTTCTTGTGTACAATTCTTCTTCTGTTCACTCTGCTGTACAAATTTCCACCACATTCTCCTGTCTTTCGCCTTCTTTCCTGCCTCACTCCATGTCTCCCCTCTACTCTGCAGAATCTTGCTCATCACTCCATCCCACTGTTCCTGTGGCCGTTCTCTACTCCGTCCGCCTATTGGTTTTGCTTCCCATACTTGTTTCACAGCTCTCTCCGTGTTTAACCTGCATAAATGTCCCCACCAGGCTAGCTGTCTCATTTCTATAAATTCCATCAATGGTTTCATGTTTAGCTCCTCTCTTATTTGAGTACTCTTTACGTGATCTCTAAGTGTGCCACCTTTGACTCTTCTTAAGTATTTCATTTCCATGGCTTCCAATTTCGATTTCATTCGTTTTGTTAATGTCCACGTCTCACATCCATACGTTAAGGTCGGTCTATAAATACTTTTATATATATAGTAATTTTTGTTTTTGCTGCTATTTCTTTTTTACCGATAAACGCATTACTCATTACATAATATAATTTATTGCTTTTCTCAATTCTTTGTGTTATATCCGTTTCCTGTCTTCCTGTTTCATCGATGATGACTCCTAAATAACTGAATTGTTGTACTTGCTCTAGCCTTCTCCCGTTTAGTTGTATGTTGGTGTTTTGTTGTTTCTTTGCTATTACCATTACTTTGGTTTTCTCAACGTTTATTTTCATTCTGCATTTTGAAAGCACTTCATTCTATATTGTTAAACTTTTCTGCAGATGTTGTTCCGTTCCCGCTATAATTACAACGTCGCAACGTTGCAATGTTTATGGAATTCATAATTTCATCAGTGATGCGATTTCTTTTTCGGATAGATATCGCATTACACGACGATTTGAAATTTTATATTCTTTCATAAATCTGACACCCACCTGGAAGATGCAACAAATCGAAAAATGCAATTATTTTCTGTATCCTCATAAAATTCGGCAACGGCAGCCATAACCCGCATCTGCAATTGCCATCTTGTAACCAACTGTTTTGTACTGCGTATTTCAACAAATTGATTATAAACATTCTTTTTAATCCGAAATACTTTGTCACTACATGTACCACCTGCCAAAGCATCTCCAAAGTTCACGTGTGCGACGATTTCGTACCTCATTTTCTTTCTTTTATTTATTAATAAATAATTATTGCATTGTATTATAATTGCTTTTTTTCCAATGTTGTGTGTGAAAGTTGTATATGTTATTAGTGATCATTAGTAATCACATAAATTACGAATAAAAATAAAAAAAAATTAATACTGAGATAATAGTAAAATCATGTCCCTGAGAAGGGCTCGAACCTATTTCACTTCCTGGTAAAATTCGTAATTCGTGCCCTCAACTAATTGGGCTACACATACACTAATCAGTCGTATACATATAATTCTTCTTAAGCTACTAGCGTTAATGTTTTTAAATAAAATTCTTCATATCTCAAAAATTAAGGCCCATGCACTCAAACCCATTTACAGTTTTTATACACTTAATTTCCTCTTTCAAATGATATATGACTCATTTAATTTTGTGTTTTGCAGTTCTTGCCTACTCCTTGTGAGATAAGACGAAAACACCAGAATGCAAAGAAAGCATTCAGGTGATTTTTTATTGTGATGTGCGTTTGCCATGAACTCGTATATCACGTAAAATAGTAGCACATTTTAAAAGTTAAATCTGTTTTAAAATAAACTTATTATGTTTGCAATAAAACTAATGTATGATTGTTAAGTTTATGTAGCGTGTTTCAAATCTCAAATACTGTATAGTATGTAAATGTTTTCAATTCCTTTTACGAAATTTGTGGTAGTCCGGAAAAGGACTGATGCAAGTGAGACAGGGCAAAAATGTGTTTTACAAGAAGTGTTCGGAATGCACACCATCAGCTCGAATGCAAGCATCAATTCGGCGACGAAAGTTGTTACGTACGCTCGTAAAATTTAACATTTCCTCCCGCATGCGTTGAACAGCTACGAAAACACGGTCTCGCAGATCTTCGGCATTTTCTATGTCAGGGCGACGATCATACACTAAACTTTTCATGTATCTCCACAGAAAAAAAAGTCTGGTGGATTTAGATCGGGGCTACGGGCTTGTGACTTCCACGTCTAATCCAATGTAGGAATGTCCGGTTTAAAAATTGTTGAACAACCCTACTACTATGCGCGGGTGCTCCATCGTACATGAACCATAATTGTAGGCGTGTCGCTAATGGTATGTCGTCAAAATATTCAGGCAATTAATTTTGAAGAAACAGTAAATAAGATTACGCATTTAACCGTGCTGGGAGTACATGTGGTCCAAGTAGTTGATTTAGGTATATTAGGACTGGAGAGCAATATCGTTCGGGGTTCGTCAGGGCTCAATTCTAGGGCCTTTACTATTTCTGTTGTACGTCAACGATGCCGGCGGTTGTTCCTGATTTAGTTGTAATGTTTGCGGACGATACAACAATTGCTCGTGCGAAAGACAGTTCGAAAGTAGTGACAATTTAACATTTTTACAAGAATGGTTTGACTATCACAACCGGGAACTGAATATTAACAAAACAAAATTATTAAAATTTTCTAACAAAACACAGGACATTAGTGTTAAATACGGGGACAATACACTTGCCGGAGTCTCCTCCGGCTCTTTCTGGGATGCAAGCTGGATTCTCAGCTTTGTTGGAAGTCGCACATCGAGTATTTATCTGGCAGGTTGTGCAGTGCATGTTATGGCCTGAGAGTGATATCCCGAAATGTCAACGCGAATGTTTACTTTCGCCTAAAATATGGCCTCATATATTGGGGGAAATCCGTGAGTGCCGGAAGGATATTCATCCTGCAGAAGGCTTGCATAAGAGCGATGTTTGGAATTCGCCGTCGTGACACCTGCAAAGATACGTTTCAAACATACTCACCTTACCTAGTTTATATATATTAGAGTGTGCTCTCTATACCAAATGTAATTACAATGATCTTTTTAGAAAATATGAACTTTTACATGGTCATAACACTAGAGTCACTACAAACAGCTATCTAATGCCACCAGCCACACATTTAAGTAAATTACAGAAAACAGCACTGTACCAATGTATAACAATCTACAATCATATACCTACATCATTAAAAACCTTACCGCTTATACAATTTAAAAATAAAATAAACGCTTTCTTATGTCAAGCTACTTTTTATAATATTGAAGACTTTTTTTAGAATATCAATGACAGCATTAGATTTTTAATCTGTTGTATTGTCTCATTTTTTATTATATATAAATATATATACAGGGTTAGTAAAAAGTCCCGGAACGGTCGAATAACTTTGTTATTTGAAAATTATGATTTTTGAAATTTGGTATGGGGGTATAGTTAATATAAATGCATTTTATGCAATACAGTTAATATTTTTTTCACTTCCGGTTTAATCGGCAATACGTCCAACTTTTTTTTTTTTTAATGGAACGCCCAGATTTTTTTAACACTTTTGAATGCAAAATAAAAAACTACGTTCATGAAGTATTAAGATGTTTATTTTTATTCACAAGAAAACAGTTAAAAAATTAAAAAAGTGTCCTAATACAGAAAAATCAAGGTACCTTTGAAAAAAGTTGTTGTTTAGTGTTTGCATTCTTTTTGCCGTCACATTTGACAATTTTAAAAGCGTTTTAACGTTTGCATCGCTATAAATTTACTTATTTTAAACATTGACACATTTAAAAATGGCAGAAAAACTTACTGAATCAGAACGAATTGAGATATTAATGATGCGTGGGTACGGTGATCGTCAACGTTCTTTTGAAGAGGTTGGTATTTTGTTTAATACTGTTTATCCGGATCGTCACATTAGTAAAAGTACGGTACGACGAACAATTCAAAAGTTTGAAGTCTTTCGTCAGGTGAAGGATTTACCTAGAAGGGGACGTCCATTAACAGCAACAGATGAAGAAACTAGTTTGAATGTGTTACTTACAGTGGAAGAAAATCATCACGTGTCCACAACAGAATTAGGTCAAATTCATGAGATCTCTCAAAAATCTGGTCATACGATTCTTAAATCAGCAAGAATGAAAGCCTATAAAATGTATCCCGTCCATGAGTTAACTGAAGATGATCCAGATCGTAGACTACAATCTTGCGAAACAATGACAGAATTGATCGAGCAGCAGCCTAATGTTTTAGATCACATAATTTTTTCAGATGAGGCAACGTTTTGTCTCAACGGCACTGTGAACAGACATAATTGTCGCTACTGGTCAATTGAAAATCCGCATTGGATTGAAAAAGTCCATACACAGCGTCCTCAAAAGGTGAATGTATGGGCTGGTCTTGTTGGAAACAACATCATACGACCATTTTTTAAAGAGGAAATTTAACTGGCAACGTCTACTTAAATTTATTGCGAAATGAGGTTGTTCCAGCACTTGCGGCCCTCTTTCCAAATGCAAACATAGGTGATCACCCTAATGCACATTTTTGGTTTCAACAAGATGGAGCTCCCCCCCATTTTGCCCATAATGTCCGCGATTATTTGAATGAAATTTTTCCGGGACGTTGGATCGGACGTAGAGGAGTAATCGAATGGCCAGCATGTTCGCCAGATCTCTCGCCATTAGATATTTTCTTTTGGGGTCACATGAAATGTCAAGTGTCCAAAAATCGTCCCCATAATCTTGAACAATTGGAAGAGAGAATAGTTCAAGAAGCCAATCGCATCACTCCAGAACAAATACAAAATTCAATAAGAAATTTTACTGACCGTTTACATTTTTGTCAAATTGTAAATGGAGAGCATTTTGAACAATTATTGTAATCGCAACCTGAATAGACAGGTATCTTGATTTTTCTGTATTAGGACACTTTTTTAATTTTTTAACTGTTTTCTTGTGAATAAAAATAAACATCTTAATACTTCCTGAACGTAGTTTTTTATTTTGCATTCAAAAGTGTTAAAAAAATATGGGCGTTCCATTTAAAAAAAAAGTTGGACGTATTGCCGATTAAAACGGAAGTGAAAAAAATATTAACTGTATTGCATAAAATGCATTTATATTAACTATACCCCCATACCAAATTTCAGAAATCATAATTTTCAAATAACAAAGTTATTCGACCGTTCCGGGACTTTTTACTAACCCTGTATATACTTACCTTGAGTGCACACTAAATGTAAATCCCAACGTTCAATGTAATGCACCGGTATGTTAAATGAGTCAGAGCACGTGCACATAGAACCGCATGTTTTGACACAGTTTTAAATTCTGCACAACTTATCTCGAAAACATTTTGTCGTGTTAATCATGACAAGGACGCTTACCTTTAAATATAAAAATGCTTTTTCATGTTTTTCATGGACGTCCTAATTTCTGGAAATTAAAAATCTTAAAATATTTGTCAGAATCCTAAAATGTCAAAATGAAATTCTTCTTTTTTCACATTATATGTTATTTTTTTTCAAATGAATAATTTTTGGTGAAAAGCGACACATAATTGAACATAAAAATACGCATTTATTCATTTAACAATAATTTTTATTTTTCTCTTTCTTAGATATATTATATAGTCATATTCAGTATATTATGCATATATTGAAAATTACATTGTTTTTTTTTTGGCACTTCTTCCCTTATAATAGCATGAGTTGTTTTTTATATTGTGTATTACATATAAAAAAATAGTAACAATTTTACAATAATTCTTTAATAGCGTTATCCAATGCAATTCAAACATTAGTCAAAAAAAAAAAAATATCTCGCAGATCATTTATTTAAGTACTTTGCTGGAAGGAAGACAATTGTAACAAATCAGTCGATAAAAAAGTTAGGAAATATATCGACGAAGCTCCAAGTGCCCTTTAGTTTAGTTAGATCCACGTAAAAACCGAAAAAAAGAACGTTATACAGAACGTCAACTAAATAACGAACTAATAATATAATCCACATGAATTAACTCTGGTATACATAAATATTTTCGAATATACTTAAATATCTTTCTTTTATTTTTGTTATCTTCGTTTTAAGGCGTACATTTCATATATAATATTTATATGTGCGTTAAAGAAGGCACTTATATCATCTTAGTAAAACATCCCAAAATCGATATAGATTCGTACAATGTTGGACAGAATTATAAACCGAATTCGATCGATATAAATCTATGCAAAATATGCGCAAAATATAATAAGGCGCGGTACTATAATTTTTACCAACAATGTACGTATATAAGGAAAATGTTATAATAAATGAAAAATGCGTAGTATTAATATAGATCACAAAACAAGGAGAAAAATGCTTGAAGGACAAACAGCAGCACTTTCTGAATTAATTGACTCAATATACTCACATTAATTTATATTTAATTGACTTAGTATACAGTATAATCCGTTTAATATGAAACAATTTAATCAATATCTTTAGACGAAGGGGGTAATTTCATGAAAAAAAAAGGCCCATAAGATATGATTTCAAATAGCATGTTACGCACCTTATTACTGTTTAGAATATTTAAATACTCCAACTTTACTAATACCAGCGTCGCCGGTCGTAGAGAATCCATCGGCTATGTCCGTGCTCTCATAATTTGCGCGGTTTTGCTATGCGAACTCCTAGCCAGCAGCGTCATTTACTGACCGTGAGTATGTATGTAGATGCGGAATGTACGCGGGTTATTTTTAAACTGTTATTTTATACTGGTCATGCATATAACATGCCGAAACAATTATTAAATTTATCGATAAATACCCGTTTTTACGATATGATAGTGCGAATGTATTTTGTAAAGTTTGTGAAAAGAATTCGATCGGCTGGCAGAAACGTGACTGTAAAGTGCAGTTTTTATACAAGTTATCCAGCTTGTCATCACTTCGCTTCCACCTCATCTTTTGCTCGATAATACCCAAGTGACGCCATTTAAGAAGGTAAGTGATTTTTACAATTATGAGCAATTATTTATTATAGCAATTATTATACTAATATTACTAACATTTATATAGATAGGGTAGAAGCACCATTTGTAGTCACTTCACCGTTAGTAGCCATCTAAGTATTCAACGCAAAATAACTAACATCCGTTTCAATCTTTATTACCGCAATGAACAAAGTAAGAAAATTCCTAACCTCGCACTAGTAACCCATGAATTAAAAATCTCGCTCTGCCCATTATCACTTTGATAATGCAATTAGTAATGACAAAGTTGTTTCGTGAGTTGTTTTCTAACGGTTTTTTTTGTAAGAAACGAGGTACGCTAATTTAAGGTATATTTAATCTGTAAGTGATAACTTTGTAAAAAATTAAGTGTAGGGACACTTACTAAGGTTCTTATAAATAAGGTATTTTAAAACACTGAATACTATTTAATTTTACTCTCAATTACTATTTATTTGACTGGCCACATACGGATCAACAAATAATCTGTTTTCACCATTAGTTAGCCACAATTGGGACTCGTTAGGATCCTATTTTGGCCACCTGTAAAAATTTTGTAGCCACTAATGGAACATATAGGTACCATTTTTGACCAATTAATCTAAATTTATCCTTTAAATAGCGTTTTATTGTAAATTATAGTTATGTCCATTGTTGTATTTTATTAGTAGTAAAAATATTTAGGTCTGGTACAGCACAAAGTTGCCTTTGACAAACTAAAATTACTACTAAAAGTACGTCTCATAATTTTGCATTAACTATAATCCACACTCGTGATCACATTTTGCAGAATATATAATTTACAGATTATGGCACCGAGTAAGAAGCAGAATCCTAATAATTCTAAAGACCAGAGTAAGACAATTTTTTTTTTCCAGTATGAACCAGAACAAATAAAGAATGCTTTAGATTTGGAAGAAGTCCAGTTTTAGGTAAGGCAGTGGAAGACCAGTTAGTGAATTAGATTAAAACTACGGCGAAAATGAGGTTTCCAATATGCCAAGAAGGTCTTTACTTTTCAATCAAAAAGTTAGTCATTGCAAACACCATTCAAAAGAAATACGCCGGGTGGAAAATGGTTTAAGTTATTCCAACTTAGATGTTCAGAAATATCATTAAAACAATCCAAATACATCAACAGAGCTATGTCATTCATTACTGAAGAGGAAATTAGGCATTGGTTTCAAGAAACACTTGAACTACTAGGAAATGATAAAGGTGTTCTAGAACACCCGACAAGAATATGGAACATGGATGAGACATCATTCTATATGTGTCCCGAAGGCGGACTGGTTCTGGCTGAGAAAGGTCGTCCAGTCTACAATACTTCTTCAAGCTGTGATAAAGAAAACATAACAGTGATTACAGCAAATGTTTTAGCACAGCTGTCTCCACCATCAACTCTTTTTAATTACGATCGTCTTCCTGAAGGGGTTTTGCAAAATGTACCAGCTGAACGGGGAATCGGAAAGGCACCAAAAGGATGGATGACGTCCAAATGCTTCTGAATGAATATGTTTCTAATGTATTTATACTGTTTAAAAAAAATCTTTTTTCCATTGAAAAGCAAATGGAAAACTGCAAACTTAAAATGTTCAGGTTTCATAATAGTAGAGATATTAAAAGATTCGACATTCCTTTACTGCTTAAAAAAATTATGGACGACTCTTAACTGATTTTAGCAAATTTCTTCAAAACGGATTTAGAACATGCGATCTATATTCATTCCCTGCAGACAATGTAGATTATTCTAAAATTACCTTGAAGGAATTTCCTAAGGTTGTATCAAACAAACCAAAATCCAAGCTTATACATTTACAATACTTAGAGTCCAAAATTGCAACTGACATTCTGAAACTATTTAAAGAGTTTACGTACACAACTGAAAATAAATGTTTGTATGACATGTGGATGCAATTTAAAGAGGAAGATGCTTCATTACAAGATTATTTCCAGCAATGAAAGACAAGCTGGAACTTAACTGTCAGAATAGACCACAAATTCAAGCACAATCCAATGACTATGTCGCGGAGAATATTGAACTAAAAGAAATACAAATTGACAACGAGATTATAGAATTTGATTTTCCGGAATGTATTTTTAAGGAAACCAGCAGTTTCTTACGCCAGTCTATAGATTTCTTAATTGATCAAGAATTAGCGAAACAGTCAGAAACTTTCACTGAGAATAACACACCCAATATACTGGATAATAGTAGTTTAGTCGGTAGGCTTCTTGACTTTTCTTCAGTTTCAAATTCTTCATCGATGGTCTCATCTAGAGAATCTAGAAATTTTTAGCAACCTACTGATTTCTCCAAATGACGAAAAATAAACGAAAACGGGCAATAATGCCCCCTCCGTATTATCATCTGAAAAGTGGTTGCAACTTGCTGAAGTCAAAGAAAAGCAAACGGGATTAGAAAAAGCGGAAAAGAATCAGAAAAAAACAAGACCGAGAGACAAAGAAATCAGCCTCAAAAAATGAAACTAAATGTAAAAATTCCATACAACATAGAAATGAAAGATTAGGTCCGAAATTACGACTCTTAAATGAAAATTAATATTTTTAGTAATTTAAATAATAAATTTTAACTTAACTTTTATTTTGGCTTGTTTTATTTTTTAAATTAATCTTGGCCAAAAACGGGTATTTAAAAGACATTAGGACCAATATGACCACAAATGGGACAATATGAATATTTTAGTAGGTCCACTTTTATAGGGAAATAACAAAAGAAATATAGTTAAGGTTAAAAAATCTAAACTATTTAAACGCACATTTTACAACCCTGCATTAGGAACGATTTTCAAGTGTTTGTATGATTTTCTAATTTTTAAGAATACGTTAAACTGGCCACAAATGGTGCTTCTACCCTACATATTAATTTATAATACGCATACAAATAGCGCGCAAACATTTAACGAGGTCACGGACATAACCGACAGACAAACCTATCATTACTCACATTAAATTCATCCTATAACATTACCTTACCATATATCCTACAGCAACTATAACAGACACATATCATAGACCTCTTTATACATATAACAAAATTTGAGTTTAGAACATAAGCATAAAACTAACCGTAAGAAAGATTAAAGATTGCTTGTTTCATTTTAAATTGACCAGCCTGTATGTATTCGCAATTACAACAACAAAATTCCTAAAGAAAAATGATTATTACAATTCCTTATGAAAACATAACGTCACACAGTATTCTAAATAAGTCATGAACTATGGATGAAGTCATTATATAGGATCATAGTTATGTACAATACATTTCAATAACACTTTGTACACTTTCTTATATCTAAGATATTTTAATTTCTGTTTCATATGTCAGTAAGACAAATACATTGCTGATAACCATGAGAGGAGACCATCCTTAACGGTATCATTAACACAGAAGAATAGAAAAAGTTTGGTATTGTAAACTGTTATTCGTTTTGGTAACTTTAAAACGTTTCCACGTTTTTATTATGCTACAGAAAAAAAGATGCTTGATGACTGTGAAGACAGTGGTCGCGAAAGTTTAATTCGAATTTATATTGAATTAAATGTTTATCATTTTTCTTTAACCTGTTTTGTATAATATTATATTAATTTCTTTTTATTTAGTTGCTTGGGCAATGACCGGTTTAAGGTGTTCCCCCAGGCCTGCCAGTTTTGTGATGAAATATTTTGAAATTATATTTGTACCCAAGGGGCATGTCAATTATCTTTAGCATTGAAGCATTTTCGCAACATTTATCACAGAACAATGTTTCTACTGTCACTTTATTCTTAATTTGACTGTTTTTTTTTTTACAATTGCACTTCTTTTGTTTTATGATGACAGACGTAATTTCGGAAAAAGACATTTTCCGACAAATTGACATTTCTTTGACTATTTCTTTCTTAAAAATTTCGTTATGAAATGTGTTGTTTTTTTTTGTACTAATGAAAAATTTGGAATTTCGGCTATCCAGCGATGTAAATTTTTTTGGGGGTTGCCATTTGAAATTACAATTTGGGAATGCCAGTCAAGAACGGTCTTCTTTTCATAAATCACTTGAAAAAAAATCATGTGAGAGTACAAAAGGTCTTAGTCTATCCCTAAAATCGAAACCTAAGCGCCGGTGCAAAACAAAATTCAAACAATGGTCTAACTATGAGGAAAAAAATATTATAACAACAAAACCGCTAAAGTTACGGGTACACCATGTTCAATAAAAAAATAAATACTCTTCGAGAGTTTTCCAAATCTGCTATAAAATATAGGGTGTCCCATTTAAAAAAAAAAACATAAGTTTGATACGCCACTGGAATACAGCACGCCAGTGCTGGCCAGAAGTATTTTAGACAGATAACGAGCGTAGTTATGCACAATTTTGTTCTTAGACGTTCTTCGATATCTTGTATGATGCTAATTTTTTAATTGTCAAAACATAAAAAAAAATATTAGGTTATGCCAACCAATATTACAGATCAATCCAAAACCACGTGACCTAAGATTGCCGTTGTGGCTAAATAATAAGGGTATTATGTAAGCGTTAACAAAATCGTTGATGAACGGTTTTTCTGATTCTGTAACTCTACGATATTAGTTCATTTTCAAAATTTTCTTTAAAATTTGACATTTGTAAACGACTACTCAGTGGGGTGTCGTTAACGGAGCGATCTCGAATCGATTAGTTGTTCAATATAAGATCACAGTTATTTTTCGGGAGTTTATGGTGTCAACAGAGTTCATTTGAGGTTTAGATTATGGACCACGGATTTATTGCCGCTCTGGAAGAATTTCAGAGAAGGTAAAGCACCTATTACACTCTTGAGATGTTTCATATTCACAATCCATATTTTTCTGTAGGAAATTAAAAAAGACAAATATGACAAATCTAAGGGATGCGAGTGACCCATTGAACAACACTCCTACTACTAACGGATTATTTAGAGAAATGTTCAGATTTCCAAAAGATATGATGCGTGAATTATTCATTCAAATTGACCAATTTCTAGATCGTGGTCGGCGAAATACAAAAATACCGTCAATAGTTCAAGTAAAATTAAAAAGATGTCTGCATATACATAAAATTAAAATACTCTTGTTTTGTCCAAAGTTTTTTGTTGCGTTATACGTTTATAGTCATGGCAGTTACCAAAAATCCATAGGAAAAGGCAGAGAGTGTTATTTATCACAAGCATCAGTCAGCAGATGTCAACATTATCTAACTGATATACCTACCTAATCGTAAACCATTTCGCATCAATATTCATTAAATTTCCGCAGACGATAGATGATATCGCTACTGTTAAAAACGGATTTTTTGAAAGTTTTGGCTTTCAAGGAGTAGTGGCTGCACTTGACGGCACTCACATAGTCATTGTTCCACCAGCTTCAGAAGATATTCCGCCAAGTGTTGATTTTCACAGTTTCAGTTGCCAAATTTTATGTGACGAAGGTTAAAAATTCTTAATATAAACAGGGGATACCAATGAAAATGTATATGACTCCGCTATTTGATAAATGAGTTAAATGTTCAGGCATATGAGAAATAATTTTGTAAATGGTAATAAATTACTAAACGATAAATAATGTTAAAAAATCAAACCTTACTATTTTATTAAAATTTAAATGTCAAAACTGTCAAAAGAGTGCCGCACTTTTCTAGGCGTCTACTCCACACCTGTGTATGGTCCACTTACGATTTTCGTTGAGATAATTTCTAACGTTCGGATCAAACGAAAGAGTTACAGAATGTAGTGCCCAAAAAATTCGTTTGGCGTTTCCGTTTACGCTTATTCGTTCATCGATGAAATCGTTCATAAACGAAAAATTACTGAATCAGGGCTTTAATCGCGTTGAGTCATTTCATAAGTGATTTATGCAAGTTTTTCTATGCATTTATGACAATTTTTATGTCAAACTTACTTCACTTTGAGAAAAGGAAGCAAATATTGACATCAAAACTGCCGAAAGTAGTGCGACATTTGCCCTCAACGGTCATATTGAATTTCATTTTGACAGGTCGTTGGATTGATATGTGAAAAGAAGAAAATGCAAAAGATAACCTTAACTGTCAAAAATTGACGGCATCTAAATAGGTAGTAGGTGGTAGCAGTAAAAGAGTTCCATTTATCTTAAAATTATGGAAACTGGAGACGTCTGTATTACATTTTGGAGTTACTTTCTTGTCATTCAACACAACCAAGCGTATGATAACTTGTTAAGTGATTATGTCCATAGATAATAAATATATATTATATTGTACCTTGTAGGCACGGTTTAGTACTTGCTGACTAACGCTTCGGCGCTAGTATCGATTTTTTGACTAATCAGATTGAAGTATGATGACGCGTCGTCAACGACAACAAATAAACATTTTCTGAAAATTTTATACACATCCGTCATTTTTGAATTTGTGCGTTTTCATTCTGAAACTGCTTTTATCTCTTTGTGATTTGTGAGTGAAAAGGCTGTAATAATTGTGAATATCCGTATTTGCAATAATGGGTGGCTTAAGAAATTGCTGCGCTTCAGGATGCATTGATACAAAAAGTGTTCGAAGGAAATTTCCAATTTACGATGAAGCGGTGAGAATTGTTGATAATAATTACAAATAAGAACAACAGGTGCGAAGAAAGACGGAGCTGGCACCAGAAGCTATCAGCTTATATAAAGTAGCAAGATCTTTGCAAAAAAAAGAAGCGTGCTTGAAAAAAATTTGTAAAAGACTAGAAGACAAGGTTCTCCGCATAGAGGATATTATGAAGCGTTAGAAAACGAGCAAATCCGTATCAAATTTATTTTTTTTTATTATTATTATAATTATTCCTTATTATTACTTATATATTTATTTAAGTAAGCGATTTATTTTAATTTGCTTTTTTGTGTATTGCAAATATTTGTACTGTATAATTATGTATTTATGTGCGCACAATAAACGATTTCGTTCTTATTTTCATTTTATTTTCTAATCATATTGATTTAAATGCATACAAATTTTAAACAATATATTTCTTAATTGCAAATAATATCAAATCTCCCGCGCATAGGAAATAGTTCTTGCTGACTAACGCTACGCGCCACCAGTCTCAAAAGATTTGAAACTTTGCTCTTGCCGCGTGAAGTTACATTGGAGGTACGATCATGGTATGAAATCTTAGAACACGCATCGAGCACCGAATCTTTTCGTAGCTATAGTGTCTTTCTCATTCCCCCTCGCCCAAGTTCTGATACATTGGTCGACCTTGATAAAACGCTCTCAGCGGCGGTCGGCAGGTAGCCGTCAATGATAGGGTTTGTGGTTTTGTGTTTACCGCTTTATAATTGGTTGTAGGTGTAATATGAATAAAATACAAAATATACCGCACAAACTACAAAAAGTTATGCACAGAGTTATATGTATGAAGCGCGCGCTTCCGTTTGGAGTCGAGGTAGTTTCTGCAGCATATTTATTTATAGTAGGAATATGACTATTTTGAAAAAAGTAATTTATAAAATGACTGCAATATATTATTGGATTGTAAGGGGTCTCGGGATGGCAGTAATAAATACTTGCACTAATCTGCTGTAGGACCGTATTAAAGTTTGATGTAGCAATATAACGATGATGAATCAAACCTCTTTAAACAAAATAAAAAAAAAAAAAGAACCGAAGAACAATAAGGGGCAAGCTATGTATTGGATTATTAATGAGCTGGTGTGAAGATAGGGAATTTCTCCTACTTTAAAAAATATGTATATAAAAAAGAACCTAATCCCACAGCTGATTTCCACAACAAATATAACTATATTGTAAATTTTATAAATAAACAAAGTACATTTAATGAAATTAATTTTATTTAAAATTGCAAAGTGTAGATTCATACGCATTAAAAAAATACGTTGGTAAAAACTCTCAGAGTGTAGGTTTTACCGTACTTTTCCTCACTCCTAGGCGAATGCTGAGAGCGAAGATATTAAAGACGCTGCGCGGGTACAATTATTAAACTCTGTTTTAAATTTAATTATTATTTTTTTACCTTGTTTTCAACCTATAACTATATAAGAAATACACTAATGAAACGATATTGGAGCTATCCGCCTTCAATGACTATTGTCCCATCGCTTTTTAGCGCAAGTACAAAAAAGGTCAAGTATCTGTAAGATAATAGATATTTTTCCTATTTATATTTTCTTTAACTTATGCGAGAGATGTTCTTCTTCATCGATATTTTTCTTCTGCCGTTTATTCTTTAATAGTAATATTTTAAAGTGTTATTTTTCCTTTTTTTGGTATACGGTAGATATAATTCAATAAAATTTTACATGTTTAACTGTAATTTATTACTCTACGTTCAAAGACAAATCCGAAACCTAGAATAATTAATTACAGTTTAAATATGTATCAACACTACGCGATGATTTATTTAATATCATATAGAACAAAATCTTCCAGTTCGGTGGACCCTTACAAGAATTGCAAGACCTGCCGCAATTTTTTCTTTAATATCTAAAGTTACATTTCATTAATTTCGCGCAACTTTTTTTAAAATTTATAGTCCGTTGTTTATTAAATGTTGAATAAGCACCGCAAGACATTATAACTAAAACAAGATTAATTGTCATCATTAGTTTCTATCACCTCCTCATATTATGCAATTATACCTTACTTTTACAATAAGCAATTAAGCACACGGTTAATACTTTTAAATAGATATATCGTTTTTAAAAAATACTAAAATTGTTTTCAAACGGTGATTTTAATAATAGCTACAGAATTAATTACATATTTTTAAATTTTATTCATACATACAAAATGTATCTCTTTAAGCTACCGAACGTTGTTACATCAATTGTATTATGTTATGAATAGTTATGAGTTATGATTATAAATATTGTATTTCAATGCTAACTTTGGAACGGGTAAGTTTCCTAACGCACAATCAGTACTGCATTATGCCCTCATAAATCCTATCGCTACTGTTTCCCGTTTTCTATAAATGGTTCAAATTCAACATATAATAAATTTGTGATTATGGGAACGAGCAGGTAGTAGTATAGCGCCTGCGGAAAAATTTGCGGGGCAAAACGGGAGGAAGAGATGGCAATAGCTACGAAAAGGTTTGCCTCGATGCGTGTCCTGAGATTAGATATCGTAGCTGTACAGGGTGGGCCAAATTCGATACTTTTAATAGGAAACTTATATTTCTGAAGGAATTAGACAAAATCTGACCTATGCTTCTGGAGCTCGATTTTAAAAAGAAATCGATTGGTGAAGTCCGTATTTTTATATCTTCCGTAATATAAGAGATACAGAGCGTTTTCGTAAAATATGCAATTTTCAAAAGCCCTTGTAACTTGATTTATATAAGAACTTTATTAGGACACTTTTTGACGTAGAATTCAATGCTCTAATTTGTTTTTTTTTAATTCGTTTTTTTTTTTGAGATATTATCAAGACGTGTTTTTTTATATGGAACAGCCTATATATTTTTACACTACTCAAAAGCAGATAAAATTGCCTTTAATATGATATAACACACTTGATATTTTACTTAAAGGATTTTCAAGATATTTGATTTTTTTGTTAACAGTATTTCAAGGTGGCTTTGGCTGTAACTAAGCAATACGCGTATTTGTTTTATATTGTCAAAATATTTTGAAATGTCAGTTTGAATGAATGTTACTGGTGGTTTTATTATTCAAGATTTCAAAAATGTATGAAAACTATGAAAAATACGACATGTTAAAGTGTTTTATAGCAGCAGGTTAAAATGCGGAAGCTGCATGTAATATTTACTATGAACGATATCCTGAAAGACAACAACCATTCCGAGACATGTTCACTAGGTTAAAGAAAAATTTAATAAATGTTGGATCCTTTCAAAAACCGAGACCTAAAAATTATGTGGCTCAAGATAGAGACAAAGAATTAGAGGAAATTGCCGTTTTGGGGGAAACTGTAAATACCCCAACGAGTGGAATGACTCGCTAGATGGCACAAACAACAGGTTTAGCAAGAACATCGGCAAGGCGCATTTTAAAAAAGTATAGCATGAAACCCTATCGGACAAGGAAAGTGCCTTTTTGCCGCGGATTTGGAGCGTCGTATGGCATTTTGTCAATGGTTTTTGGGAAAATGCGAAGAAAATCATAATTTTGCTCTAAACTGTGTATGGACGGATGAATGTAACGTAAGCAGTGCGGGAATTTTTAACAGATATAATTCTTATACTTGGTCGCGTGAAAATCCCCATGTTACTATTGAAATGAGAAACCAAGGACGATATAGTTTCAATGTGTGGGTAGGAATTTTCCGTGCCAGGATAATTGGACCCTACATATATAACGGAATTCTTAACTCCGAAAGCTATTTCCATATTTTACAACAATTCATTGAACCTCTCATAGATGAAATACCTTTAAACCAATTGGAATTCGTTTACTTCCAGCATGCATACTATCAGCTGTATTCTCTATATACACCAAGTTCATGTTGGTTAAGATTTTTATCTATAGTTTTTGTTAACTTATTACAAAAATAGTTTTTTTTGGTAAAGATTTTTGTTTGACACTATGAAATCGCTACGAAGGAAAACAAATGCAACCAAGATGTGGTTTCGGAATGTTACTGCTAAAATGAACGACGATGATAATAAACAGGTTGCACAGTCGATTGTGTGCTTCTCCGAGAAAACCAAGCGGATTTAATTCAAATGATGTATCGTGGAGAGACTGTAATACAATTGAGGTTCGCTGGGCCAGATGCGAAAAAGAGATTTCTAGAGGAGGCGTTCCGTGATAGAAACGAGGATTCAGGTAATGCAAGTCCAATTTCAAATCAATCATCGCCGTCGCCACCTTCACATTAGAACGTGATGTATAAAATATATATGTAAAAAAAAAATGACGGAGCACCTCCTCACAATGCTGCTCGGATTAATGAGTTTTTAAACCAACAATTCGGTAACAATTGGATTGGAAATCAGGGACCGATACATTGCCTGGCAAGGTCACCAGATCTAACCCCATTGGATTTTTTCCCTTGGGGAAGAATTAAAAATCTTGCGTTTAAGCATTCTCCCAATTCAAGACAGGAATTAGAGGCTGCAGTTTTGCAAGCGTTCGACTCTCTATCTCCGCTTGAGTTGGTGAACTCAGTTCAGAATGTAAGGAAACGGTGTCGATTATGTTTACAACAGAATGGCGGACAATTCGAACACTCACTATAATTCATAATGCTTACGTATTTTTTTTGTATATTCTGTAAATATTTCGTTCAAATATGTCTATAAGAACTTCCAACTATAGTATTAATAATACTATTAATGGTTTCCGTAGTTTGTTGGACTTGTTATTTCTAACATTTAATATTAAAACCAGTTTTTTTCTGCTTTGTAGAAATCTTTTATTTGCTTATTTACGAGCATCCACGGCCAAACAAAAAATAAAGAAATAAAAAAACAAATACGCAAACAAAAACGATAGTTACAGCCAGAGCCATCTTGATATACTGTTAAATTGCAAACAAAAAATCAAATATCTTGAAAATCCTTTAAATAAAATATCAAGTGTGTTATATCATATTAAAGGCAATTTTATGTGCTTTTGAATAGTGTAAAAATATATAGGGTGTTCCATATACAAAAACACAAGTCTTGATAATATCTCAAAAAAAGAACGAATTAGAGCATTGAATTCTACGTCAAAAAGTGCCCTAATAAAGTTCTGATATAAATCAAGCATTTTCACAAATTAAAAAGTTACAAGGGTTTTTAAAAATTGCATATTTTCCGAAAACGCTCTGTATCTCTTATATTACGGAAGATATAAAAATACGGACTTCACCAGTCGATTTCTTTTTAAAATCGAGCTCCAGAAGCATAGATCAGATTTTTTCTAATTCCTTTAGAAATATAAGTTTCCTATTAAAAGTGTCGAATTTGGCCCACCCTGTACACATCTATTATACGTATATATATTTATTATCTATAGATTATGTAATAGAAAACAAGTAAACATTATTAGTAAATAAAAAGGAAAAAGGAATTACAAAAGAAAAATGGTTTTATTAAGTGAACGAAAGTTTTATCTCGAGAAAAACTAGTTTTAATATTGTGTGCCACAACTTTAAAACCTTTAAAATTGTAATATCGAAAAAGTGAACTCATCACAACTACATAATGGAATAAATTTATCCAATCTGGAAAAAAAAATGATAATAATAAATTAAACACGACCTAAAAAGTCGAATTAATATACAGAATTATAAAGCAGGCAAATAAAATCGGAAAATATTAGTTTAGAATAGCCGTCAGAATAACTTTTACACAAATTTAAATTGACATTTGTCACAATAATCCCAATCCAAAAGTAACTGGGATCAGTTGCAACTCGGCCCGGAATAAAAACCACTATCATCAGTCATCAAGAAGGACGCGAAAAAATATCAAACTGCAATACTTCTGCTGCATGATATTCGAAGTTCCGTTGGAAAATATGGTATATATTAAAGCATATGCTATAATGATTGTAATAATTCTATGAACATTGATTTTTTTTTTATTTGTTTTAAAAATTAAGAGCTGATTCTAAGGTTTTCCTCTGGTAAAATATCTGCATAAAGATTGACTAAAGTGTTTCTTCCATTCTTCTGTGTTATTGCTATCAACAATGAACAAATCTCAGTTAAATGTATCATTTTTTTTTATAACAGAATTTAGCAAAAAGTTTTACCACATTATCTCAACTATATACTCAATATTACCAATAAAAAAATATGAAAATATCTACATCAGATGTAGACTTTAATTTCGTAAATTTCTGCAAGTTTTCACGGTAAATTTATGACAACAAATTTCCTATTACAGGAAACCTCAAGCAATTAAATTAAATCTCAACATCTACAACAAGGTATTTCAACTTTTTTACTTACAGTGTTTCTCAAACGAGTCAACTAAAACAGACTATATATTCGTTACATAAATTAAAGTTAATAATAACAGAATTTTAGCAATTCTCTAAGAAGGACTACATTGATATAGATTTCATTTACAAATTTCTTTAAAAGGAAAAACACCATTTTCTTATTTCGGTTTATTAAAAAATAGATAATAAATAATGCCCTTAGAGTTGTATTACGCGTAAAATTTAAGTCCTGTTCTTGCATTATTTAATATTATATTTACTAAGGTATAATTAATTTTGATGAATTGTTATGAAGTCCTTCAATATTGTTAATAACAAATTTACAGCACCATTAACGCTATTTATTAAAAATGCACTAAAATTATTAAATATATTTACAGTTTACATTGCAATAACTAGTGAAAAACATTCAGTATGAAATTGATAAGTTTGATATCATGAAGTTGATTTGTATATATAGTGTTATTTATAATTTATATTAGATAAACCCATGTGACCGATGTAATTTTGGTTGTATAAATAATATATTGGAAACAAATTTAATATCTCTGGGTTAACAATTGAGTAATATACAGTATGTTGCTGGATTGAGTTTACAGGAGGGAAACAAATCTATATTTTTGATTTAAAAAAAAAAACAATGTTAAAGAAAGAATTTTGAAACAGTTATACCTTTAACTAATAATTTTTTAATTAATTTTTTATTATTTCATCCCCAAAATTGGGACAAGGTATTCAATACATTACAGATTATTTAACCCACTTGCTATTTGTCGAGTGTTTTCATCTAACATCGATATGTATGTTTCAATATCTTTTATATCGTTAAAGTAATATCGCAACGTGAAAAATGTGACAATATTTCCTCAATAAAATACTAACTTTAAAACAGAAAGCTTTATCTAGTACAATAATATAATAGTGGAAACAAAAGTTTGGGTTGCGAGATAGAAAAATGCAATTAAACATTTCTAGATATTTACCGTAGCACCTATGGGTGCACCGAAGCTTATTAAGAATTCTTTTAAGAAGCGCCTAAATGATAAATTTAAAGGAAACAAATGCATAATAGGGGCAATGTCGCTGCTCTGCTATCTTTTACGAAATGATCCAGAACTGTCTTTTTGAAAACGATCACCTCAATTAGATGGATTAGTAAAGAAAATTATGCACTCAACAAATTTTTAAACAACAAAAGATTAGCCTCTACAAGCATACTTTGAGCTAGGAGACAGTACAAATCATTTTTATCTCACTCTTGCAGAAATGTAGTCATAAATGTAGAAAATTTAATTTATAACACATTGGGGCAAAAAGAACTGATATTTTTTCTGACAAAATACTTGATGGAAACTCGATCTAAAGAGTTGCAAACTGATGAAGATGCAAACACGCTTATTGTTGTATCAGCGATTAATAAGACGCATAAACTCTAAAAGACACTTCATATAGAGCCCGTAGGTGGGATTACCAAGGATTCTGCTAAAAGGGAGATTTGTACCAGGTTAGACTTTAAGAAAGTATAAAGAAAAGAAGGGCAACTCCATACCAAAGCGCTAATACGGGATGGGAATGCTAAGTTCTAAGAAAGAAGCTAAAGACACCGTCCCCTGAAAAAGTATCCATAAAACACAGGTCGAGTAAGCGAACCGTGGTGTAGAAGATGTGAGCTACAGGAGGAGTTTACATGTAATCTGTACATGTGAGGAGTTGAAAGTACTCCGGCAGAAACATTTCGGGAAGGATCTATTGGAGCCCTCGAAGGTTCTCAAGTTTCCACTGGGCTCTATAGAGAACACCAAGTTGCTCGAGTGGAAGTAAGAGATTTAATAGGGACGGTACAATGAGCACCTAGGTCAAGTGCCTGGACTAAAGGTGTCCACCCTAACCTTATGAATGAATGAATGAATGAAAAAGAAGCATAAAAGGGATGAATGTAACAGTAATCGGTGATGATACTGACTTACTGATATTCTTTTTCTCGATGTCTTAATTGAAAACAAACAAAGAGGACTCACTTGAGCAATTA
The DNA here is from genome assembly GCA_949128085.1 of Cetonia aurata. Classification (NCBI taxonomy): domain Eukaryota; kingdom Metazoa; phylum Arthropoda; class Insecta; order Coleoptera; family Scarabaeidae; genus Cetonia; species Cetonia aurata. Next base: position 23,640,132 of record OX421889.1, on the reverse strand, counting down.
GTTTTAATTTGATTTTTCTTTCAAATTCCAAACCAGCAACATTTCGACCAACTACCGCCTTCTTCAGGCTATAAAAATTACAAATACAAAAACTAATAACCGAATTGATCGCGATTTAAAATATTTAGATCAGAAAAAAGCCGTTCTTAGTTTTAATATTTTTACCTCACCATTTAATATAGACATGAAAACGGTTCCAGATGATTTACCAATGGAATTAGTAGATTTACAAAACAACACTGATTTGAGAAATAAGTTGCGGAATGTGGACAAATTGTATGACTTTTGAAAAATTTCCACGATTAGTCGCCATGCAATGGAAATCATGACACTTTTTGGAGTACCTGTATTGGCGGGCAATTATTTTCCACAATAAAAATAATTAAAAGCGACAAACGATCCAAGCTAAATGACTTACGATTGCAATGCTGTGTGCGCGTTGCTGTGTCGTCTATAAAAATATTTGAAAATGCATTACAATCTCGGTTAATCTCGATAAAAACAATTTAATTTAAAAAAATCAACATGATTTTATAAAAAAAAAAAAGATCTACTAGTACGGGATTAGCTGATGTAATAGATTCTGACTTAGTTAACCATAATATATTATTAGAGAAATTATCTGCTTATGATGTACGAGGCACCGCACTTAGTATTTTTAAATCTCACTTGTATCAGCGAAAACAATTTACGGAAATTAAACATAGAAATAATAATGGCAATGTGGAACGATATAGATCAGAAACACTAGACAATTCTATTGGAGTCCCACAAGGATCAATCTTGGGTCCGCTACTATTTATTGTTTTTATAAACGACTTGCCGCATTACTTGTCTGGTAGTGTTATGATCAAAAGGCGGATAGTCACAGGCACTATAAGCGACGATTCATATTGAGTCGGGCGTTATACATATCGAGTGTTGTTATACATACGTCGTTGTGTGACAGTAGCGCAGACAGATATACTTTAATACGAATTTTAACATATGCTACATTTTGTTTAATAAATTTCGTTTATATGCACTGATAAAAAAGATTCTTTAAAACAAATAAATATCTCTTTGACGGTATTTTTTAAAGCAGCCGTTTCTTTCAGTTCATCCATATTTCTTTCATTGAAATATTATTTTTCCACAGAAGTAATACATACCAACTGAAGGCAATCATTTTTTTTAAATAGTAGGGAAGTAATATCTCTTTTTATTAAAGAATATTTCCTCTCAGTATGACAATATTGTACTTAAACAATATACCTATGTTATGCAAGTCCGTGTAAACAAAATTTATTTGCATTAATTATTAAAATATATTCTAAATTCTGATCTGCAAACTGAGTCCGTTTGCTTGTCGTATGTCTTTAAATACAGAAAAACTTCTTTCTACATCACAACTAGTGAGAGGTGCATATTTAAAGTATATTTTAAAATTACTATACATTCCATTGTCTTCGGAACAGACATTTTTTAAGATGTTTAAATCCGGACTGCATCAATTTTTTTGCCCAAACTGCCTCCAAAATCTCCGGGAATATTTTTAACTTTATGTAAGGTAGTATTTAGGATTTCGATACCTTCTCCTAGTTTTAGATTTTGAGTTTCTAAATATAGTTTTATAGTATTAGTTAATACTTTAAAGTTATTTTTAACTAAATACTAAATTGCGGAGACAAATACGGGACGCTGAATAAAGAGATATTTTGTGCGATCGCTCTTCACTTGACTAATTCCGTATCTAGCGCGCCTAGTCGATGAACATTGTGTATCGTGCTCCGTCCGCCTATAGTCGAGCTCCGTAACGGTATTGCGATGAATAATAGTCTATGGTGCCTGTGACTATCCGCTCTTTAGTTATGATGTATTTTTAATCTCTGCGGAAACCCGGAAGTTGTTAGAAAAGGCTCGTCTCGTATTGGATGAAATGATGATGTTATGTCGAGAAAATAAAGTAATTCTCAACATTGAAAAAACCAAATTAATTCTTTTTGGAAAAAACAGTTCGCAGCTGGAGTTAAAAATTCAGAATAATGTATTCGCTTCGGTGTTGGATTTAAAGTTGTTAGGGCTAATTATAGATAAAGACTTGAAATGGGATATTCATATTGATTCAGTTATTTCAGTTTAAAGTTTCAGGACTATCTGAGTTCAACATTTGATTTTTCTTTAAATGATTTGATAGAATTTTTGTTACATTCTTTCTATTATTGCAATTTTCTTTGCAGATTTGATTCTTTAAAGTTAAATAGTTACTTCTTTAAGAATTTCTTTGTAAAATCAAAAATATAGATTTTTCCCCTCTTGTAAACTTAATCTGAGGATATACTGCATATTTTTTTGTTGCACCATATTTGCATCTTCCAAAAACGATTTCTTAAACCGGAAGTCTACAGTAGCTTCTTTATTCTGGTCGCATTGTAGTATTGATTTAGTAAAAATGTTCACATGTTTCATCTCCTTCGAAAAAATCTCGTATTTTACAAACCATCAAGGATAATGATGTGCAAAATTCTGTTGACAAAATAACCAACTTACTTTTATAATAAAATCAATATCAGTCCAATCAAAAAAAAAAGGAAGTTAGTATTGGTTTTCCGTATAATTAAGTCTTTCGGAGGATGAAAATACTTTTAAATGAATTCTGTTCTAGGGTTTTGTAATCAACATTATTGTAATTTTGCTGCAACAGCTCGCATAAAAAAAATATACTGGGCGAGGGATTTAAAACATGAAGTATTTGGCCTACTTAGTTTTATTATTTTGAGTCAATAAAATAAATCTATTGATTAACTTCTCTATATCTATCCTTACATCTTCGATAAACAAATTTTGTTCATGTCAGGAAGTGAACATGCAGCATCATTTCAAACGCTTACTGTTTAGAATTCATTATTTTAAAAATAAACTATCTTGTGATGTGTCTTACCTTATTTCTCAAATGTTGCAAAGCCAAAAACCTATTTAAAAGAGTCCCAGCCGAAAGCATCCAATAAACACTCGTTGCACAGAAAAAAAATTGTTTTAAATCGTCATATCAACGAGACAAATTTAAATATATTTTCTACGAACCCTGTATATTCAAAATAGCAATAAATTGTCTTTTATAATTCTAAATTGATACTTCAGAATCTAATATTAGTTGGCATACTATGTAATCATCCTGTTAATACATAAAAAGCTAGATTCTATCACATCTTATCAACGTCATACTGCTAAAAATATTTTTCTTATTTATTTTAGTGATTTGTCCTAATATTTTATTAAACAACAAAGCGATAATTTCGAATGTAGTAATTTCAATGAACTCGCAATATTTTAAAAACATAACGCGCGTTACTTCGACAATTTTACAACACTTTTTACGTTAAGGTGATAAAAATTTGGACGTAGTAGATATATATAATAAACATGAAATACGCAAGCAGATGATATTAATTAATTAAATAGTGAAGATCAATCCTAAATAAGACCGGTTAAATTATGCAAAACATGCATGTTTATTTAAAATAACCATCCATGGTGACTAGATTATAAAAAATAGTACAATTGCTCTAATATTACGATTTTGTTTTACTGGTCAAATAAATATTTCATCACATTAACGTAAAACTATCTCTTTTTTTTGTAATTCCATTGCGGTCTACACTACAAATTAGACTTTCCTATACATAACATAAAAAAGAACAATAAATAATGCCATATGTGTATAAAAAAATGACAGATACTAAAACAAAAAACAAAAAAAAAAATGTGTGAATGCGTTTTCTTGCTTTTGATTCCTTTACTTACGATGATACGTATTTTTTTCCATAGTATGATAATGAGGATGACGTATAGACAGTTATTGTTTTATTTCCCATTCTGCATTAGGTGCTGCCATCGCGTGGCCGGTCCCCGAAACAACTCGGGGTGTCAACGATATACAATTGAGCAAAAACACAAATTGAAAGCGAAAACGAAAGTTTTGATTGTTACGACGGCGCGTGCGCGTGGCGGGGAGGGCGCTGGCTACACTTCGTCCGACGCCATCTGGACGCTGGCGTTCAGGCCGTCGCCGCCGGGACCGTCCTCGTCCGCGTTTGTTTTCGCCCTGGCCAAGGCCGCCTCGAGTTTGCAAATCCTCGTCTCGTGTTTGACTATGACGGCTTTCAGTTTACGTATTTCGTCGGCGAAATCCTGCAGCGTCTTGTCCTGTAAGTGCGTGAAAATATATCTTTTTTTAGAAATTTATTTAATTAATAATAATAAAACATTAAAAAAAAAAAAACATAATAATTCGTAAACTGCGACCGATATTCATATTCGTATTTATTTATAATAAAAACCATTACAGATGTTGTCATTAAGGACGCTATACCTCGGAAATTGCCTAAATGGCCGCCAGGGGACGCCACACTATTTTTATTTTAAATTAGTAAGGTTTCAAACCAACGTGAATAACAAGTTGCATACAATCTGTTTGGTCGGTATATGAACAAGGAAGCGATGTAGAGCGAAAGAGAAGGCAATGTATGATGAATAAATTTTTATATGAAACCTTCACTACGATTTTTATAGGATATAGATTTACATTTATACTAGGTGGGGTGAAAAGTAACCTCCTTGGGAATGAAAAAAATTTTTTTTTAAATGTTTTTTTATTTTATTCAATATAGTCCCCTTTTAGCTCGATACACTTATTCCAGCGATTTTCCAACTTCTTGATCCCGTCCGAAAAGTAATTTTCCGGAAGGTCTGCAAAATACTCCTCCGTGGCGTCGATGATTTCCTCGCGTGAGCTGAATTTTTTATTGATGAGCCATCTATTGAGGTTTAGGAAAAGATAATAGTTCGAGGGAGCCAAATCGGGCGAATACGGTGGATGCGACAGCAATTTTAGCCGTGGTTGCGATGCTCTTGTGCGCCGGTGCATTGTCTTGCAAAAACAAAATTTCTTTTTCGCTTCATGTGAGGCCGTTTTGCAGCGATTTCGGCCTTCGATCGCTCCAATAATGCACAGTAATACTCGCTGTTGATGGTTTTTCCTTTCTCGAGGTAGTCCACGAAGAGTATGCCATGACAATCCCAAAAAACCGACGCCATAACCTTTCCGACCCATTGAGCCTCCCTCGGCCGCTTCGGAGCACTCGTGCCGGCTTCAGTCCATTGCCGGGCACTCATTCTGTTCTCTGGTGTGTAATAGTGGATCCAGGTTTCATCAACAGTTACCAATCGACGCCAAAAGGCCGCCCGATTCCGCATCAGCAAGCCCAAACACTCTTTCGAAGTGCTCTCGCGTTCGTGTTTTTGGTCAGGAGTGTGCATGCGCGGCACCCAACGGCAGGATAACTGTTTCATATGCAGAATATTGCCCAAAATATGGCGTGTGCGCTCAGTACTAATCTTTGTGGTATCTGCTAGCTCGCGCACCTTCACTTTCCGGTCAGCCAACACCATTTCATGTATTTTTTGACATTGTCCTCTGTAACCGCATCGGAGAGCCTGCCGCTGCGGACTTGATCGGTAGTGGAGTTGCGACCACCACGAAACTCTCGAAACCAATATTTGACGGTGTAATCTGACGGAGCATTAGCCCCACAATATTTATCCAACTTTTCTTTTGTTTCCTTCGCCGTTTTGCCTCTCAAAAAATAATGTTTTATGAGAGAACGAAAATCGTTTTTGTCCATACTCAATATGATGCCAAACACGTCAACAACAATCAGCTGTCAAAACAAAACTAAATACAGTATCACACTGAAACTTGGCATGTCTGCCTAAATATGAACGGACTAACCTTTTTTGCAGTAGCAGCGCATTCTGGCGGTCAAGGAGGTTACTTTTCACCCCACCTAGTAAATGTATATTTATGCAGAAACCTTATAAAGAATATACAGATATGCTCAGATGTATTAGACACCTATATTTTTTGCGAATAATCGAAGTAAGGTGAGTTCAAAATAAAATCCTTAATTTATATGCGTTATAAATAGTATTTTAATAAAGAATCTTAATAATTTGTCGCATTTCTGTAAGATTTTAATACGGTTGCAATACTTTTTTCAGTGCGTAAAAAACGGACGTCTCAGAAATGTGAACATGCATAAAAATTTAATAGATTCAGGAAAAGTGTCTATAAAAACTGTTGTAAAATCATAAAAACGAATACCTAAACACTTAAATTAAAACCCATTCGCGCCGTGCGTTGCCATACGGCCACAGCAAACACGTGCTGCTCCATTCAGAAACAATTACTAGATTATTGGAAGTGGTAGCAGCTGTTTACTGTAAGCATGCGCAAAGTTTTTCCGTTATTAAATTCAAGGTATACAGTCAACCCTCCTATAACGCGGTTTCCATAGAACGCGGAGCTGAAATTGCGAGAGCCCTCCCATAACGCGGTACTCTTACAGCGCGGTTTAGGTTCAACAGAATTATATTGGAAAAAGCTAGCATCTAGGACCTTCATTCTGAAAAATTTTAGGGGGTTTAAACTTTCAAAAGAACGTATCACTCTTTATGCGTGCAGCAATCTATCAGGGAGCCTGATGATAAAACCAATGATAATAAATCGTTCTTCAACTCCCCGTGTAATGAAAAACATTAATAAGACCTAATTGCCTGTATTCTGACGATCTAATAAGAAAGCTTGCATGACTCAAGATTTATTTAAGGATTGGTTTTATAATTGTTTATCCCGGCAGTGGAAACCTATACGATGAAAAAAAATTTGTATTTCAAAGTTTTATTGGTTCTTGATAATGCTGGTTGCCACAACATAGAACTGGATCATCCAAATGTGAAAATTGTCTTCCTTCCTCCTAACTGCACGTCATTAATACAACCTTTGGACCATTCATTAAATTAATTCTGTTATGATTCAATTTAACATGTTTTTTTCTGTCAAATTTATCTTTTTAATTAATTAAATTCTTATTGTGAATCTGAAAGGTCTATTATTTTGATTATTGTGTACAACCCGACTACCCTGCCGTTTGGTCCCGGCTGGCGCCCACAGGGTGTAAGACCCTTAAAGAACAAACCCACGACCCAGCCCCGATTTATGAGCAGCGGACAATTTATATTACGAGAATTGCTGCAACAGCATTTTGTCACGAACAACTGTGTCGCAAATTTATACATCTTTTCCAAATAATCTTAATCCGTGAACACGAGTGACATTTAAATGGAGTTTATAAGAATACCTTAGTCATGTCAAGAGTCATGTCACTAGCCCACCAAATAACAGTTAGTTAACGCTAAGTAGACAATGGTGAATACGAGTTAGCGAAATAACAGTCTGTTAAATTTTAAGTCCGGTAAATCGTATGGTGAATACGTTGTACAGATTTCTTTTATGTTTCCGCTCTCATATTCAGTGCGAACCAAGACAAATATAATACTTTTAATAGAATTAGGAAACGCAGTCCCCATGACATATCGATCAGCCTGTATATAAAACATTAACTAATTGTATTTCTACATCACTTAAAACAATTTTGTTCTCATTTAATCGAACCTGTACCTTCTATAATGATGTAAATAATTGCTGATAAGTATACAGGGTGTTAAGAAACATGATTAAATAAAAATATAAATCGAACAAAACAAATGAAACTTACCGAAACAGGGGAGGTACCACCACTCTTTGATTGTTTAGGCGGCATCTTATTCAACATATTACTCCTCTTCGTCACTGTCATGGCTGATTTCGATTCGGGAGGCTTGTAACCGTCTTTCAACGAGATCAATATCGGCTCCGCGTCTTTCCCTTCTATCCATTCTTCCGCCGAGAGGGCAGCAGTGTCGCCTACGGTATCGGGGTAGAGATCTTCTTGAAACAGTTCGGATTTCCTAGGCACTGTCATCGTTATTACCTGAAAAATAGATTAGCGTCATACCTTTTAGAATAAACGAAAAAAAAAGGACTATTTGAATACCTGACAGAGTCCGGAATTATTCAGTCTAAAGAATCTGCTGATTTCGCACGACGTTACGTCGCATCCCCTTTTGGGCATCATGCCGATCCCTCTCTGTGGGTCTGGTGTTTGGAAGGTGTTTATGTAATGGACGAATGGTGGTTCCGGTGTGATTTCGAAGTATCTACGAATAGTGCGGTGGTATACATACCAAAATGATTTTTTTTAAAAATAATTCTTACCGTATTACAGAATCACCTTTCCCACACAAGTAAACCAAATTCGTATCCGGATCGTACAAAGGGAACATGACGCCGTTGGACGTGTCCAGCTCTACCATGACTATCGGTTCACCTAAGGCATCTGGTGTTCGTAAACTGTACTGTCTCTCCGACATCCTAGAGAATCCTGTCGTGAAAACCAGGCCGTGCCTGAGGAAGATTGCCCGTGACGCTTTAGTACCTGTAAAAAGCACGAATCGATCATGAGTACATACATAGATTGACCAGCTATACAGGGTAATTCACCTTATACGGCACCGAATATTATGGCCAAAATACGTGACATTAAAAAAGTTTTACTTCTGGGATATATGGATGTCTATTACGGATACCTTTTAAAATTATTTTCATATTATACGGGCTGTTCCAAAAGCCCTAAAAAGTATGAAAGTTGTTCCCTTTACAACTTTTTGAATGTCACGTATTTTGGCCACAATACTATACCGGAAAGAGCACGCAAAGTTGGAAATATGATTATTCATGTTGAGCTATGATACCCTGAAAAAATTAGTACCTGTCAGGCGGAGGAACTGCTCCAGTAATGAGCACACAAGTGAAAATCCCGCCTTTTATAAATACGCAAAAAAACATAATACACTCCGCCAAAAAAGTATCGCATAAACTAAAAAAGGGCATTTATGAACCAAGATATTTTTATACGTTCACAAAAAGTTTGCCTCGTGTATGTGAACTATAAAAACACTAACAAAATAATGGAACTTAGCGTTTTTACTTTATTTTTTTCCTAAAAGAACACATTTAGAAAAATGCATATGTGTAAGGTTTGCTCAGTTGTTTATTGAAAGTCTTCCTATACGGACAAATTTTAAAGTGCGAAGTCAGAGTTCTGTACCAACGCTTTTAAAACTAAAATGAGCAATTTAACTTCAGAACAAGTGGCTGCTATAGTTGCTTTAATCGAAGATGGACGATCTCAAGCATACGTTGCTAATTTGATGAACATCAATCAGTCAAGTGTTTCTAGAGCCGTAGCCAGATATAGGGAAACAGGCATTTACAGTAGAAGACCTGTACCAGGTCGTCCAAGATGTTCTACTCGCCAAGATAACCGCTATTTACTACTACAAGCATTACGTCGAAGACATGTAACTGCGAGACAATTGCAGAACGACTTGGCTAGAGTCAGAAATACTCGTGTGAGTACTCAAACTATTCGGAATAGGTTACGACAGAGTGGATTAAGAGCTAGAGTAGCTGTAACAGCCCCTCGTCTCACTAGGAACCACCGAGTGGCTCGCTTAAGGTTTGCCAGAGAACATGTAAATTGGAACATTAATGACTGAGCCAATATACTCTTCACAGATGAGTCAAGATTTGGTCTTTACACCTCAGATAGGCGTATCTCAGTGTACAGACGAGACGGTGAGCGCTATTCGCAGTGTAATATCAGACCTAGACCTAATTTCGCTGGTGGCTCTATTATGGTTTGGGGAGGCATCTGTTTAACAGGTCGTACAGAGTTAGTACCAGTAGACAGAGGTACACTGACTGCCCACAGGTATATAACGGACGAAGAACATGTAGTACCATATGCGCCAATTATAGGAAACGAATTCATGTTAATGCACGATAATTCACGACCGCATGTTGCAATAATCGTCCAGGAATACCTTAACGATGTTGGTATTCCAGTTTTAGATTGGCCTGCGGTAAGTCCGGACATGAACCCTATCGAGCACGTGTGGGACCTCCTTCACAGGCGGATACGAACCCAAAATGTTGCCCCAGCGGACCTGCATGGACTAGCAAATGCTCTCCGTGACGAGTGGGAGAATTTGGATCAGGCTTATATACGGAGGTTAATCGAATCTCTGCCAAACCGTATGCGAGCGGTCATAAGAGCCAGAGGTGGCAATACTCAGTATTAAAAGCTACTGTTATGACATTTTTCTTTCCAAAATTATAATTTCTTGTTTTAATAAAAATCTCAAGTATAAGTTCTTGTTTTTATTTGGCCTGTATTTTATTTAAACAATCATAGAAATTATATCTTAGAGCGCATTAAAGTATATTTACAACTTTATGCTACAAACAAAGATTATGCGATACTTTTATGATTCAAAACTAAATTATGCGATACTTTTTTGGCGGAGTGTATTTTATTAACGTAAGTGTTAAAACATCGGTTTGGGTTAACCTTGAATTTATGGAAAAAGCAGCAGGTTGATGAATTAAAAACGATCTGTTTACCCATGATCAAATGTAAAATGCGCAAACCGAAAAGGTAACGGCATCTTTAACGCATATCGCTAGAGTATTATGTTTCGGTGTGATAGTCCGCCTCGTCGCGGACTACGATGGCACTGCATTTTCAGGCGTAAGAATGCGATAACCACACTACGTTGCGATAGCGGTTGCAGTCAGCACAGACATGGAATTTTTTCCCGCGATCGTCGGAAGTATTTATTGTGTCGGGCAAAGATATGGGAATGGGTTGAAAATATCGATGTGTGCTAAAGAGGCAGCAAGCAATACTTTTGCCAGAACAGTAGCGCAGTAGAATATTGCGTATAGTCTTTCCCTGCTCCAGCAAACGGGTCTTTTTTCTTTATTGTAGCGTATCAAGTACTCGCGGGTGTTCAGATGGTATATATAATAAGCACTGTGCAGATTAAATTTTATTAAGTAAACAACTGTGTTTATTTTACTAAATACCACCCAGAGTCATCTGTTATGCTCTAATAATTCCAAGGATATGCCAGATCTCAAATGATAGAGGGCAATGAATGGTAAATTTCACTCCCTCCTAACGGTTTCATGTACACCGCAAACGAATAGGAAGACTATACTATATATTATTCAGTAACCCTCGAGACACGAGAGGATATTGTTGCTCTACCTAAATACTGATTATTGTACCAAATACAGCATATAACATTTAAATATCTTCAATGTTATTAATTAGTGATGTTCTTTAATACGTTAAATAAAATAAAAAATTAATATTCGTGAAATTTATTTATTTTAGAAATCTAAAAAAAAAGTATAACAAAGAAATAAATCTTCCACAGATTTCCTCAGGGTAAGTAGCCTCTTTCACTACAAAAAATACACAGCATAAGATTTCTATAATCTTAATTCAGGCTAATAACTTATATTTCTCGTTTTTTAAAAATAAATAAAATTCAAATATCCCGCTGAATTCTCATCATAGAACCATACACATTTAAACAAATGCCAACCGAAATCTGCTCGTAAGAATAACCCACAGAAACATGTTCAGCCTCCCATTACAAAATTCACTAGATTTAAAATGTATAATTGAAAACAGTTATAACCTCGAAATCTCTTATACGTTATATGCCCATTATAAGTTCAAAAGATGATAAAACCGCTTACTTCTGGTACAAAAAGTAGTATAATCTAGATAATAATTCCGTGTTCAAAACAATCATTTCAGCTCGCAAAAAATGTGCCAAAGTTCTCACAGCCAAACTGCCTCGAATATTGTTTTTCAAAACCCCAGGATTAGATGAAAGGCCACCCCAAACCTCGAAATAACTGGATACCCATCTTCTTAGTACAAAACACGTAATATTCTCATTCTAATAAGTTAATTTAATAACTTTCATGAACTTTATTCTGATAGATAAAATAATTTCTAGGTAATGATTTCGAAAAGCAACAACTCTCAGGAAAACCGAAAAAGAAACAAACTCAATATTTCCAAGACAAAGGTACCCCGGCAACTACCAAAACGAAACCGTTTCCAAGGATACGACAGAATTAATGTCATCGAAAGACATACACATGCCATAAAATCCACGGTTACAATCTTTAATTAAAATTGATACGATACGTAAGTTTTTAGTTCGAATTATTACATACATTGACAATAAATAAAATAAATAGATAAAAAATACACTTATATAAACAATTTTATTGATTGTCATCGATTCTGTGAGTTATATTATCAAATTAAATAGTATAACATAGCAATATATTGCTACGAAACTTGTAGATATTTTATTTAAATTTTATTAAATTGATTTTAAATTAACTCAACACTGTTTTATTAACATTCAGACATGCAGCGTCCTCTATTTAAGATAAAAAGACTCCACAGATAAGCTATGCATCAATACCTAGATGCCACTATAGCACACAAGTGAATGAATACCTTCCCCTCTCCCTGTTTTGACCACACCGCATACCAATCGTGTGATACTATATATTCCTCAGTAACTCCTGGGACGTGGGGGGGTGTAGTATTCTCGACAAAGAAGTAATATTATAGCTTAAATGACCTTTTATTCTATGTGTTTTGATTGTAGAAATTGTATTACTTATTTAGTTGTGATGTTATTATCTTATAGTGAATAAAACCAAATTTAAACTATATTTCTTCAGTAAAACTTGGGACGTGACAGGGTATATATATATACAAAATTGCAAAATTTCCTATCCTTCGTCAAGGTATTGTTACGCGCGCCAGTTTAAATTTAATCTTCGATCGGCGTTCATAGATGATGCCAAGGGACAATGAACTGATCAACGAGTTTACTATGAAACATCTTCGGACGGAATTGTGTTCTGTATCGAAAGCGTAAATAAAAGAATTGTGATTATGCGAGAAAACGTCAAGGGGGCCCGAGAAGTTAAATTTCTAGAAATGGGCGCGCGAAATTAAAATACGAGCAAATCGAAGAGTGGCACACGGTGAAAGACGAATGAAAATAAATAGTGGATATAAATAGTGATTTTTAAGAAGTGGTTAAGTTATTAGTAATTAGTATTAATTTGAACATTTAGTTTTAAGTCTTTTCTTTGACTATTTAATTTTTAATAATAATCGTAAGTGTATAAATAAATAAATTTAATTTCCTTTAAATCCCGATTTTTAATATTCGAAAAACGTTACAGTATTATAAAGATTGAATAATAAAATTTAAAAATTTATACACAATCTCAGTACCTTCGTGGCAGATGGCATCGCTTTCCACTTCTCCCGTCCTAGGGTTTATAATTCGTATTTTTTTGTCTTTACACGTCGTGAGTAATTTGGATCCGTCCCAGTTGAAGCATGCGCTGTACACTATGTCAGGGTGGCAGTCGATGTGGACTAAAGATTCGCCAGTACCTGTAAAGAAAGTGAATGTTTTATTCATTAGTATTCTTATTATGGGTGCAATTTTAGTCATATTTTGTTTTATTATGTTATTTGTAATTTTATTAAACCCTCGAGCTTTGTTATTTTTTAGTGTTTTTATTATTTTTGCAATTTCCTCATCTGTGGTGTCTTCAAACTTGATTTGTGGTATATTTTTTCTTGTAGTGGTGGTCCGTGGTACTTTGTTGTGATTTTCTATTTGCTTCTGCGCTAATTTTATCCCAATTGTAGTAAAATATTTATTAATTTCATTTGCTATTTCTTTGCTCTGTATTGTAATTGTTCCATTTTCTTTTGTCATTCTTTGAATTACTCTATTTGATTTTTGTTTATTTGTTCGTTTATTATTCTCCATATTTTGCTTGAATCTCCATAATGTTTTTTTATTAGCACTTGGAAATACTACTTTTTAGTCTCTTTAATTAGACGGTTTGTATATTGTTTCTGATTTCTATACTCAATCTTATAATATAGTTATCAAATTGTCAAATAGTACTCATAAGTGTTAGTTTTGAAATGTTTTCTATTTTATGTTATAGTGCACTAACGAAAATACACATTCTATATCGCTTTGCATGTTCTTTTATGAAATTGGACATTTATTTTGGAAGAAATAAAACTCCTAAACTTATTTTGGAACGACAGCAATTATACAATTACCTTATTAAAAATCTAGCTTATTATACAGACTGTCTGTAAAAGGTCTTTACACACGCCTACCACATATTCCTTAGACCAAAATAAGCCGATTTAAGTAAACTTATCTTAGTCCAAAGTCGCTTACTTTGGGCGCTATGCGGCCTTAAAGTTAAAATTTTGAAATCGTTTTTTTTTATTAGAAATTCAAAACGGCTTATGCGATTTTAATAAGATTTGGCATGGTTAGTTAGTATTATTGGACGAATGTTTTCAGAAAATTTCAAGAAAATGCTAATACCGGAAGTGAATGAAACACGCATGACCATTATGAAAATTAACATAATTCTTTTTGCTGTCTATAGTAGAGACACGAAATAATTTTTATTCGATAGAGTATTCAAAAGCGATCAAATTATGTCTCTTGTAAAATTTTCTTATTTTTATTCGTTTTCGAGAAAAACGAAAAAAAGTGCTTATGATCGTACGGTCGAAAAAAGCAAAAAGTAATCCAGTCGCCTATGATTTCTATCATAAAGAAATGAATTTCGCATGACTAAATCTACCACTCAAATAAAGACTACAGGTAAACGATTAGGCTTAGTAAAAGTTCACGGTTTCGAAGATTCTGGGTAACTTATTTACTACAAAAACGGCACTCTTTATAAGAATTGAGTACTCTAATGGTTTTTGCGAAATTTGTATTTTAATAATTCGCATCAGGTTATTTTACACAAAAATTATTAACAAAATTAAATAACTGAAACATGAACACAAATAATAAATATGTCACAAAAACTGTTGAAAGTGTTCTCCATTTACACGCATACAAAGATTTATACGACGAAGGAAATTAAACTGTACTCTTTGCAAAATTTCTCCATCACCTCTAAGGTCACTTATGGCATGTTGAATACGTTGCCATAGTTGTGCTTCATTAGCCACAGGTGTCTTGTAAACCACGGACTTAAGATGTCCTCATACAAAAAAATCAGCGGGAGTTAAGTCTGGAGAACGTGGAGGCCAATTTACAGAAGCGTCATTACCTCTACCTATCCATTTGTTTGGGTATACTTGATTTAGGTAGTTTCGAACATCTACTGAAAAATGTGATGGAGCTCCATCGTGCATGTACCACATATCTCTCCGAAGTTGTAGAGGTAAATCGTCTAACAAATCTGGCAATGTATTTTGTAAACATTGCAAGTAGATGTCTCCCGTTAATCTTTGTGGAAGAATAACAGGACCAACAATAAAATTGCCAATTATTCCAATCCACACATTAACAATAAGTTTAAATTCGTGTTGAAAATGATTTATCTTTATGAAATGCGGGTTTTCAACTGCATAAACGTGTTCGTTATGGAAATTAGTTACCCCTCTTCTTGTGAAACAAGCTTCATCCGTAAACAAAATAGTGATGCCAAAGTTTAAATCTGCTTCTCTTTGCCATTAACAAAGCGACAAAAACCGATGCGCATTTCGGGATCATGTTCTAAAAGGTCTTGAATTGCTATTTTATGGTATGGATATAGCAACTGTTCTCTAATTACTGCGTGAACGACATCTTTACATACTCCTACTTCCCTACCTATTCGTCTAGTACTTATTTCTGAATCTTCTTCAACACGTTCTAAAATTGCTTCTTCAACTTCGGGAACCCTTACAAAACGCTGCCTTTCATAATCAGAGGTTGCAGAGGAGCAAAGCGACCGGTCTCCCGAAGACGTCGCTCAACGCCAGCAAACGTTGGGTGACTTGGTATTCGACGATTTGGAAACCTTTCAGAATACACTCTCACACACTCTCGAGTATTTCCTTCACAAAATCCAAATACCAATAGCATATCGGTATATTCTGCATTGGTGTATTGTAAGGCCATGATAAATCACGAAAAGTTCAGCTTTAAGGTATTTCAGATTTGACACTATTATTATTTGGCCATGCAAAATTCATTTGTTGATGAGAGAAATCATAGGCGACTGAATTACTTTAAGCTTTTTTCGAACGCACGACCATAAGCACTTTTTTTCGTTTTTCTCGAAAACGAATAAAAATAAGAAAATTTTACAAGAGACATAATTTGATCGCTTTTGAATACTCTATCGAATAATAATTATTTCGTGTCTCTACTATAGACAGCAAAAAAAATTATGTTAATTTTCATAATGGTCATGCGTGTTTCATTCACTTCCGGTATTAGTATTTTCTTGAAATTTTCTCAAAACATTCGTCCAATAATACTAACTGACCATGCCAAATCTTATTAAAATCGCATAAGCCGTTTTGAATTTATAATAAAAAAACGATTTCAAAATTTTAACTTTAAGGCCACATAGCGCCCAAAGTAAGCGACTTTGGACTAAGAGAAGTTTACTTAAATCGGCTTATTTTGGTATAAGGAATATGTGGTAGGCGTGTGTAAAGACCTTTTACAGACACCTTATATAAAATGTACATGCAATAAAATTAAAATCGCGCTTACCAACGTTCCATATAACCACTTGATTGTCGCTTCCAGCAGTTAGGAGCACATTCTGGGCTGTCGGATGCCACAGGACTAAACCCACCCTCCTCTGATGATAGACCAAATCCACGACAGGCTCTGTTAGGGTTTTTATAAGACCATGATCCGATATATGCCATACTTTGACCACGCAATCTTCAGAACCGCTAGCTATAACATTGTCGTTGTGCGGACACCACGCTATATCGAGTACGGGACCTTTGTGCCCGCCGACCAGCGGATGATCTGCAGGAATTCGCCCAACCTATAAGAAGAAGAAGAACAACCACACTGTATAGTATATATATTTTCAACGTCTCTAGAATAAAGTGACCGTTATTTGCTCACAATTCGTAATTAAGGAAGCCAAAAAAGTGCGAAATTTTAATGAGAAAGAAGAGAAGAAACGTGGCCAGCGAAACATAACCTACCGAAATGATATGAAATTCAAATTGGCGCCGCGCTCCAGTAATGTTAAAAAGATCTGAGGATGAAATAATTATGCACGCCTCCAGTATTTTCTAGATAATATAAGCTCGTGCGGTGTGGTGTAGTTAAATAGCGATCCCGTAAATTCTTGTAGCATTAGACAGCGTCGGTGCCAGATCGAAATGCGCCAGAAAATAGGAACTCAACGTTCACATATACAGAAAGTTTTAAAAATAGTTGAATACATATGTTGTGTAGTTCTATTCTGGTTGATACGCGTTACACAGATTGGTTACGGTATGCTTTAACATTAGGTGATGGCAAAAAAAAAAATGCAGTTTACCTATAGACTTAATACAGTGAAATTGCCTTTTATGGCTACTTGATTTGTGCGAATTCGAAGTCATGGGAGTAAAATATTTTAAGTATTCTCCGTTATAATTATATTTTATATCACAGAGACATCGCTTTTATTATTTTCGGGTAAACGTAAAGTTCAATATGTGTATTGGACAGATGTGTTTAACCAACAAAAATTCTTGTGCACAGCTACCAAATAATCTGACAATAATCCCCATCATAGGAAATGTAAAACAAACAGATATAACACAAAAAATATACTGACTTCCAGAAAAATTACAACACCTAGAAGTTGTCGAATGATTTTATTGAAATTTTCAGGAAACGTTTATTTTCATTAAACAAATTCATGATTAAAATTTGAATAAAATCTAGCCAGTGGTTTTTTTTTTGCAGGTTGTTTCCATAGCACATAGTAACTATAAATTTGAAGTATTAGACCATATAGTAACTGTCAAGTTTGCAAATTGTTGTTGTTACGTCACAATTTCATTCTACACTTGATAACAATGCCGAGAGTACGTCAGCATCAACATTTTGTCCAATTAAGTGATTTTGAACGTGGCCGTATTATTGGTATGAGAGAGGCCGGACTTTCGCTAAGAGAAATTGCTCGTCGTGTAAACCGAAATGTTTCAACGGTATTGAGGTGTTGGTCCAAATGGTTCGAGGAAGGGGTTCAACATCGTCGCCGTGGATCTGGACGTCCTCGAAGGACTACAGATCGCGAAGAACGTCGCTTAAGACTTTTGGCCACAAGAGATAGATTTTCAACAACTCGATCAATTGCAAATGATTGGATGAGAGGTACAGGGCTCAGAATGTCAATGTCAACTGTTTATCGCCGGATAAGATCTTATGGATTGCGTTCATATCGTCCATTTTTATGTCTTCCTCTTACACCACTTCACCGTCTACGCAGACTAGAGTGGAGCAACTTAAGGGTTAATTGGGCGCAGGAATGGCATCAAATTGTGTTTAGTGACGAGTCCCGATTTTGCTTGTGGGCCCACGATGGTCGTAGGAGAGTCAGACGGATGCGTGGAGAACGTAAAAATCCAACATTTTTTGTGGAACGCAACACAGCCCTCACTCAAGGAGTTATGATATGGGGTGGAATATGTTATGGTAGCAGATCACCCTTGGTCTTTATTGACGGCAACCTTAACGCAGCTGGTTACATTGCTAATGTGCTACAACCAGTTGGCCTTCCATATCTTCAGGGGCTGCAAAATCCCATTTTCCAGCAGGATAATGCGCGCCCTCATACGGCAAGGGCTACAACACGGTTTTTGGAAGAATCTTAACATTGTCGTCCTTCCATGGCCTGCTCGGTCGCCTGATTTGTCGCCCATTGAACATGTATGGGATATGATTGGTAGGCGAATAGGTAATTTACCGCACCCTCCAGATAATTTACACGATCTTCAACAACGGATTCAAGAAGCTTGGGACGATATACCACAAGCAGCTATAGATCACTTGATTAATAGCATGCCAAGGCGTCTAGATGAGTGCATTACAAATCGTGGCGGAGCAACTCATTATTGAAAAAACTTTTAAAGCTTTTGTTCTTTTGTTTTTAAAACTTAATCATAACTTTGTTTCATAGAAATAGACGTTTTCTGAAAATTTCAATAAAATCGTTAAACAGCTTCTAGGTGTTGCAATTTTTCTGGAAGTCAGTATATTATAATTTTTATACTGTATTCGGGAACTTTGGAAGCATTAGGAGAACTTGAATTACCGAAAACTTTCTTATTTCAAATGGAACACCGTGTGTTTTTGTGGCATGTGCTAGACCAGGGATTCCCAAAGTGGTCGATATCGACCACTTGGGATCCATATCGGTTTCCCAAGGGTCGACATAAACGAAAACTAATTTTGGGGGTCGACGAGGTCTAAAAATTAATAGGGGTCGAATTAATTAAAACAAGTTGAAACTTTCCAGATACTGTATAAGTTGTGTTACGTGTACCGACTTGTTATAAGAGTGGAATCAAGAAAAAAAAAACTCAACAAGTCGATAAGCGTGCACAAGTTCGTACAAGATGAAAAACATGGCAAGTCAGTAAGCGTGGACAAGTTCGTGCAAGATAATGAGTTCGAGTGTACAAGTCTTTCAGGCACGTTTTGACTTGCTCTGTATTTGACGCATATAGGCGATTTAACACGAACGAAATCATGATCATATTTTACTATACCTATTTTATAACCTGATTAGTATTCGGTTTGTTAAAACCGAAAAGTTTTACATATATCTTTATTATAAAATTTGATAAGCAACAGTCATTATTAGCAGACGCGTTTCGTGCATACATATTATTTTCACGACGATTTCGTACCTCATTTTCTTTCTTTTATTTATTAATAAATAATGATTGCATTGTATTACAATTGTTTTTTTTTCCAATGTTGTGTGTGAAAGTTGTATATGTTATTAGTGATTATCAGTAATCACAAATATTACGAATAAAAATAAAAAAAAATGAATACTGATAATAGAGAAATAATGTCCCTAACAAGGGCTCGAACCTATTCCACTTTCTGCTAAAATTCGTAATTCGTGCCCTCAACTAATTGGGCTATACATACACTAGTTAGTCGTGTACATATAATTCTTCTTAAGCTGCAAGCGTTAATGTTTTTAAATAAAATTCGTCATATCTCAAAAATTAAGGCACATGCACTCAAACCCATTTACAGTTTTTATACACTTAATTTCCTCTTTCAAATAATATATGACTCATTTAATTTTGTGTTTCGTAGTTCTTGCCTACTCCTTGTTAGTGCTTCTATGTGAAATAATTGTTTGTAGAATGCCCCAAACATTGTTGTGTGGATTACTGTTACAGGGGGTACCATAAATCCCTGCAAAAGTAATATTGATATTCCTGAAAACAAAGGGTAGAGGTAAATGAATGATGTATAACATATATTTCTTTAAATTTTCTTCACTATTTCTTAGGTAAATTAATCTGCCCATCAAAGGAGGTACGATATATTTGCTAGTTCAACGAAAAACAAATTCGGAAGGTAATGGTCTTGACAGGAAACAAGACTCCACAAGAATAAAACTTCCTAACGACTTTTGTTTATTTACTATCAAGTCATGTTCACCAAAACATTTTTTCTAGTTTATCCCATCATTTGTTAGATATGTCACCTCTGGAAGAAACTCATGTTTCAATTTTAAGTAAAACCATAATATCGTCTTATAGCAAAATTAGATTTCATAATTTAGCGAAGAAGTTTACAGAAAAATACAAGGAAAATCAATAAGGAAGGAATTAAGTAAACTAATATTATTTAATCATCAATAAATTATACAACAACTACTGCAGTATATTATTTACTCCTAAAGACAACATACAATGTTGGATTGTTATGACAAGTCGTGAAGATCTCATGAAACTTGTATTAGATTTTTCCTACGTACTTTTATATGGCGTTGAAAGAATTTTTTTCTTTTCTCTCTTATTAAACCTGAGAACGAATGAAGTATATGTTACCAGTTCATCGTAAGTTTAGAAACTGTTTATAGGTCTAAGTTGTCCACACCTAATAAAAAAAAACAGTGCCATATAAAATACATAGGATAAAATCTAACATATGCTACTAATTACACTGGTCAACAGTGAAATTGCTTCTTAGGTGAAAGTACCCAATCCTGAATGAATTCAACGTGCTGAACACGAATATCACATTGAAAAAAGTTGATTGGCTCACGTTCCAGAGATATTGACGTTTTGTCCATTGTATAGATGCTATTGCATAATGTAATGCAATTTAGTGAGAAATTACGAAATTTTGCGTCATATTGCATCACCCCTTCATGCAAAGAAGTTAATGCAGCATTTTCAGATCCACTTTCTTGATTCCCACTTAGATTTCTTTCCTGATAACTGCGGGCAGGTCAGCGATGAGCACGGCGAACGCTTTCATCGGGACATTGCCACCATGGAGCAACGGTACCAAGGCAAATGGTCTACGTCAATGCTAGCTGACTATTGTTGGACAATCAGTAGAGATGCTCCACAAGTCCACTACAAACGGCAGGCCAAAAGAAGTCGAAAGCCAGAAGCAGACTAATGTTTTCTTACCATGTATTATAATATTGACATAAGTACACTTTTTCTGAAATATGCGTAAATGTTTTCTTACCATGTATTATAATATTGACATAAGTACACTTTTTCTGAAATATGCGTACATATTACAGAAAACCCGTAGCCAATTCAGCTTTTTCTTAGTCATTTTCGTGTTCAGCACATTGAATTCATTAAGAAATGACTATTTTCAGCTTGGAAGCATGAACTTTTCGAAAATTTGTTGCCCAGTGTTATCATTACAAATTGCAAGTGCTATTAAAATTTATTGATATCCTTAACTTTATTTATTTGAATGTCCGCCATGGTATCGACGTCGTTGATGACGTTTGTGTTCCAATATGGCGCATTTCAATTGATGGCAGTTTTGAGTTCAATATCAGCACTCTATCATCTCTATGGTTTCAGCCCACTCTAAGCGGGACCTTACGGCAGCGCCCTTGACATAAGGCGCCCCCTTGCGGCGCTTACTTGGCTTATCGCTTAGCGCCATTCCTGCATATAACACATCAACGCAGAAACAATAAGTGACCGTTGATAGATACCGCAAGAATCCCGATTTGTAAACCACAAGGAAATCCAATACGATATCTCTTATAAATGTTTACGATCACGCAAGCATAGTAATGTGACTCTTATCTGCGTTTCATTTTCCCCGAAGCAAAATAAAATTTTTAGATAGGAAGAATAGAATTTACGATAAGTTTGGGGAGAGCTGAAATTATGAAATATTACACTGGTTTCGATTACAATATTGATGATTACATAATTAAGTTAATAGCGAATGTTGTTTCAAGTTTCTAAAGCAACTAAAAGTGCTAAGTACACTCCGCCAAAAAAGTATCGCATAATTTAGTTTTGAATCATAAAAGTATCGCATAATCTTTGTTTGTAGCATAAAGTTGTAAATATACTTTAATGCGCTCTAAGATATAATTTCTATGATTGTTTAAATAAAATACAGGCCAAATAAAAACAAGAACTCATACTTGAGATTTTTATTAAAACAAGAAATTATAATTTTGGAAAGAAAAATGTCATAACAGTAGCTTTTAATACTGAGTATTGCCACCTCTGGCTCTTATGACCGCTCGCATACGGTTTGGCAGAGATTCGATTAACCTCCGTATATAAGCCTGATCCAAATTCTCCCACTCGTCACGGAGAGCATTTGCTAGTCCATGCAGGTCCGCTGGGACAACATTTTGGGTTCGTATCCGTCTGTGAAGGAGGTCCCACACGTGCTCGATAGGGTTCATGTCCGGACTTACCGCAGGCCAATCTAAAACTGGAATACCAACATCGTTAAGGTATTCCTGGACGATTATTGCAACATGCGGTCGTGCATTATCGTGCATTAACATGAATTCGTTTCCTATAATTGGCGCATATGGTACTACATGTTCTTCTAAAATGTCCGTTATATACCTGTGGGCAGTCAGTGTACCTCTGTCTACTGGTACTAACTCTGTACGACCTGTTAAACAGATGCCTCCCCAAACCATAATAGAGCCACCAGCGAAATTAGGTCTAGGTCTGATATTACACTGCGAATAGCGCTCACCGTCTCGTCTGTACACTGAGATACGCCTATCTGAGGTGTAAAGACCAAATCTTGACTCATCTGTGAAGAGTATATTGGCCCAGTCATTAATGTTCCAATTTACATGTTCTCTGGCAAACCTTAAGCGAGCCACTCGGTGGTTCCTAGTGAGACGAGGGGCTGTTACAGCTACTCTAGCTCTTAATCCACTCTGTCGTAACCTATTCCGAATAGTTTGAGTACTCACACGAGTATTTCTGACTCTAGCCAAGTCGTTCTGCAATTGTCTCGCAGTTACATGTCTTCGACGTAATACTTGTAGTAGTAAATAGCGGTCATCTTGGCGAGTAGAACATCTTGGACGACCTGGTACAGGTCTTCTACTGTAAATGCCTGTTTCCCTATATCTGGCTACGGCTCTAGAAACACTTGACTGATTGATGTTCATCAAATTAGCAACGTATGCTTGAGATCGTCCATCTTCGATTAAAGCAACTATAGCAGCCACTTGTTCTGAAGTTAAATTGCTCATTTTAGTTTTAAAAGCGTTGGTACAGAACTCTGACTTCGCACTTTAAAATTTATCCGTATAGGAAGACTTTCAATAAACAACTGAACAAACCTTACACATATGCATTTTTCTAAATGTGTTCTTTTAGGAAAAAAAAAAGTAAAAACGCCAAGTTCCATTATTTTGTTAGTGTTTTTATAGTTCACATACACGAGGCAAACTTTTTGTGAACGTATAAAAATATCTTGGTTCATAAATGCCCTTTTTTAGTTTATGCGATACTTTTTTGGCGGAGTGTATAAAGTTTAATACGCTATAGAGGTGCTATAACTATCTTATCTTCAACTTTTCAAATAATTTCTCAAATTTCTTAACATTTCTTCTATTATCTTCGGAGAGCGGCAATTTTAATAGCGCAAAAACGCTTGCGCTGCACTCGATCCACGCCAGTTTACTAGCTTTTCTAAAGTTTTGTCGATAAGACGCCTTCTTTCGATATGAAAACATCTTTAAACTGCGAGAAGGATCTTTCCACATCGCAAGTTGTTGTTGGCACAAATGTATAGTAGGAAGCCAGGGTAAAAAATTGCGAAAGAGTATCAGCGGTAGCAAATCCACTTTACGATATTTCCCGTTATATCTCAAAATCTGGATTTCTTGTAATAATTGCATTAATTTCGTCTCGCAACTGATCTGATCTATACTAACAATCTATTAATGGGATGGCAACGATAAATTCTATCGATAAATTCTATTTAGCGATATTTCATAAAATATATCGATATATTTATAACATATATCAATAGTTTTAAACAATATAACGAAATTTTTTTATTAAATAAGCGAAAAACTAACCAACTGTGTGAACCATTACTTGGCGTCTGTCTATCTTTGTTTATGCAATCAAAGGAGCGTCATCTGCAATCAAGAGGTTTACAACCACAAAAGACAACCAAATTCACATAGGTATATAGACAGATATTGCCAGTTGAATACCGCGGATTCCTTTAAATTGTTTAAACGAAATTAGCTTCTTCTCCGAATAGTTTTCTGGGAGTAACTCTACAGCGATCGGCGAATTTTTTCCACGGTTTTCATAGTGCCACAAATAATCTCATCGTGAAAATCGTAAACTAAGAGAAAAGTGAAAAAGTTGTTAATCAAAGTGAACGAAAAAATGGCTCCTCTTTGAAGTAAAATTTAGGAATATTTTTAAGCAGTTTACGACGAATACTGCTAAATGCAATATGTGCTCAAAAGTTTTTGAGAATTTCAGGAAACACAACACATTTAAAGTAGCAACCGTCCTCTATACTTTAACATTTATAAGATGAGAAAAAGGAATCTGATGAGCCACATCCGTCAAAGAAGACAACAATTCTATCGCAATGCAAAAGCCAAATAAATGTTGGAACTGGAATTACTAAACCAAGATAAAGTAAGGGTTGATACGATTCATTTTAGTAATGTAGTAACATTTAAAATTCCTAGGAAAAGCCAAGTAGTTTACATGAAATTACTCACCATTCATGAACTGCAACTATATCAGTTTCGGAATTTGATTCAATTTCAAAACTAATAGCATTTAATACCATTTCATCCTTACGGGGTAAAAATTAGTCTATGCAATGCCTGTTCCTTCAATGAATTATTTGTTTCTATTTAAGATGGTGGCTTTAAAGATGTGAAACTGACGGATGCGATAGTGAAATTTATTATCCAAGATATGTTTCCATTGAGTACTGTGGAATGGAAGGGTTTCAAGCCATTGATGAAGAATGTGTGAAAGTGTTTGAAAAATAAAGTTGATAAGAAGTTTGAGGTAATTTCAAAAGCATTTAAAAATATTTTGAAGAAATAAAAGTATTTCACTATTGCTACTGATACATGGGCTGCGGATATGCAGACTAAAAGTTTGATAGGTCACTGTTCACTGTTGTTTGGATTTTTTCACAAAAATCAAAATAACTCCAAAACGGTAACCAATAGCTAGAAAGATGTTTAATAAAATTGGCTTTAAAATTTCCTATAGAATCTAAAAATGCAACTGAAAATATAGGTATCTATTTATAATATGAAAGTTGGCCAGGACTTCCGACGTAACCGGAAGTGCAACATTGATTAACTTACTTTTTCTAAATAGATCATAGCCAACTATGCTTAACGCCCAAGTTTCAAAATCGAGATATCTATTGTATTGTAACATCAATAGCCCTTAGTAACTTACTAGTTATGTACATATGTATGTGGTGGCTACAATGAATATCATGTGTGGCTATGACGTAGTGTGTACCATGTGATGTACTAATGTATGTGTGTAATAAAGACAACGTTCTGATCAACAACGTGTGTTTTACGTTACCGTAATTGAATTCCCACTATTTACGACAATATCATTGCAAATTAAAGAACTTTTAATGAACAGGTTCCGTGAACCAGCCTGCATATACAACGTTGGAAAAAGAAATGGCTACTGCATTTTCTTGACAGAAACAGAAGGTAATACAGAAGCTAACGAAATTGCCAGGTGTTTATTAAAATACTTGCAACAATTGCCGTCTCATGGAGCGCATATATCATTTTTTTTTCTGATTAATGTCCTGGTCAGAATAAAAATAGCATAGTTGCTGCAATGTTTCAATATGCTTTATAAGTAACAACAAAAATTCAAATAATCGACTTGTAGTTTTTAGAGCCAGGGCAGTGTGATAGCATGCATGCCACAATTGAAGCAGCAAGTCACCATTCCAAAATTTATACACCAAATGAATGGTACAATGTCATTAAATTAGCAAAGAAACGAGGAGAACCATACAATGTTTATACATTAAAACATTCGAACTTTTTAGATTTCAAATCATTTAAAAATAGCGAATTTTCATTTTAGCGAAGAGGGAACGTCTTTTCAATGGAAAAAACTAAAATGGCTTAAATTCAGAAAGGAAGATCGCGGAATACTGTTCTTCAAAAACGATTTTGAAGAAACACATTTCCAACGTGTCGATACTATAAAGGGCATTAGAAGCAACAGAAGTATCAGGTAATTTGACAGTACCATAACTCCTAATAAACTTTATCATTCAATTCTACCAATATCAAAGTTAAAGTATGATAACCTACAGAATTTGTGCAAGGCAGACACAATACCACTGGAATATCATACGTTTTATAAGGAACTCCCAGTCAAAACTATCTGCAAATCTAAGCGAATCAGATTGGGACTCAGAAGACGATCTTTCATTAGCTGTTATACGGTAAAAATATTTGAACCGACGTCATCCTAGGAATTATTAACATTAATAATAATAAATAAAATATTTAGTATAATGTTCTTTTTCGCACATTCGTAACAAAAATGTTATAATAATTCTCCGACATGTTTCGGTCGGTAGGAAAGTGTAAGAATTTATTATTAAACAATAAAATCAACTTTTAAAAATGTAAGAGTAGTTAAACGTACTACAAACATCCTTAGATTACTCTTTATTCTTCTAAGAATTTGATAATAAATTCTTATACTTTTCTCACTTTTAACGTTTTCTTTTCCTTGAAAATAGCAAAATCTGAAAGATGTTGGAGAAGTATAAAGCATTAACAATATACGATAACTAATAAAGTACCTAATTGTTTTCTTCTTAATATAAAATTACAAGGTTAGGAATAAAAGATACGCACTTTTCATACTATCAAAAGTCTGTAAAAATATTGGATACAAAAGGCGTATTCATCACTAATGTAAGTAAATAATTTTGAAATATAGAAAAACATAATTATTAGCAAGTTGTTTATTCTTTTCGACTATAATAACATAATAAATTCAAATAACTATTATACAGGGTGCACCATTAGTGCGTCGGCGGAATACGCATATGGTAAAATTATTGTTAAATATACAGAGTGTTACAAATTCCCAGAGCCACTTTCAACTTTTTTATTTTAAATGGATTGCTATATTTTTTAGTTATTATTTCGATAGCCACCTGAAACACCTTTGCAGTGATATATGGCTATGTCCGCACCTGACTGTTAGTTTAGGCTATATTGCAAATTTTGGCAGTTGCGACTTTTGCGATTTTAAATTTTTATCTTAAAAACTGTTTTAGTGTCGCGCGTGATTCTTTTATTATGGATTTGGGGGCTAACAGTTAGCATGTTTCAAGGTGATATAACTTAGAAATATATACAGGGTGTTAAATATGTCATGAAACATTTTTTTAAATTCAAACGCTTTTCTTCCGATTTTTTTAAATGGAACTTATATTTTCCAATATAATGCTTGTAAAATTGCCTTCAAAATGGTACCAATAACGTAATACTTATTTTCAGTATTTTCGAAGCTATTATGGAAGATATGTTTAATAATAGCAATTTACCCCTATTCATTTGTTCTTTTTTATGTAAGTTGTTTAGATTATTTATAACGTAACAAAAACAAACCGTACGTGACACAAAATTATTTTATTTTTTACAGATATATATAATAATTTTAAATCAAAAGATGCTCAAATATGTCTCTATTCAGCTCCGTGTGTATGGTCTGCCTTACATTTTCAAATATACATATTATCATATTATCCACATCTAACTGAAGAGAAGCATTTCTTGTGCGTTTGTGCATGTTGCATGCCGCATGGTTTTTTATGGTAGGCCGTAGAAAAAAATCACAAGGGGT
This sequence comes from Cetonia aurata, assembly GCA_949128085.1. Classification (NCBI taxonomy): domain Eukaryota; kingdom Metazoa; phylum Arthropoda; class Insecta; order Coleoptera; family Scarabaeidae; genus Cetonia; species Cetonia aurata. The sequence goes on along the minus strand of OX421889.1, from coordinate 23,612,062 downwards.
CAATCTGGTGATGTGGTGACCAACTTAATGAATTCCAATCCGTCTATTAATAAATACCCTACAGGTGCTTTTTACAGCTGCACTGTAATGTGTTGGTACCACAATCTCTCCATAGAGTTCCTATGGAGGCCTTCTAGCAGTATTGGTAAATTATTTTAAAAAAAGTTTGTATAAATCTCACAATTTAAGGTATTGTCAAAGAAGAATGGATCCACAACGGTGTTCCCCGATCATGGGTCCGCAATTCAACTGTTTTTTGACATATAGTCGATTGCATATCTTAAAATAAAAAAAAAAACATGTTTCGGTTTTGAGAATAGTTCCCTTTGTCAAACAACTGATTGTGACTTAAAATTAGTTCTTTCAGACATCTGTCATCAGATTATTTATCATTTGCGTCAATTTTTTTTTGTTCTCAAATTATGCATAAGTATACAAATGCAGAAATGGCCGATATGCATTTTATGTACGGTCGTGCGAATGGTAATGCCACTGAAGCACGGCGTATGTATGCCGAAGAATTTCCAAATCGGTTGTTACCGAGTGATAAGATTTTCTCAAGACTTCATATCCGGCTGTGCGAAACTGGTTCATTTAAAATTAATGGTGGTTCTGGTAGACCTAGATCAGTTTCTTCTCCCGCAGTAGAATTAGATATTTTAAGACGGGTAGAAGACAACCCAAATATTAGCACCCGAAGACTTGTCGCAGAACTGAACGTCAGTCATCCTCTCATTTGGAGAATTCTGCGGGAACAGCAGCTCTATCCCTACCACATTCAACGCGTGCAAATTCTTGCTCCTCTCGATTATGATGCACGTAGGGTTTGTTGTCATTGGGTTTTACGAAAGCTGGCAGAAACTCCTAATTTTGCGACTCAGATTTTACTTAGTGACGAGGCTGGGTTTACAAGAGACGGAATATTCAATTTTCATAACAATCACGTCTGGGCAGATGAAAATCCCCATGCTGTTGTTGAACTGCATCACCAAAACCGTTTTTCGCTAAATGTTTGGCTTGCTATTTTTGGAGACAGTTTCATTGGTCCAGTATTTCTCCCTAATCGTTTAACGGGACAAGTATACTTGGATTTTTTAAGAAATTAATTACCCGTTTTGTTGGAAGACGTGCCACTTTTTAACAGATTAAATATGTGGTTTATGCACGATGGAGCTCCTGCGCATTTTTCCATCGTAGTTAGAAATTTCTTAAATCAAGATTACGAGAGATGGATAGGACGGAGTGGACCAACTGCATGGCCTCCTAGGTCCCCTGACCTGACACCTCTAGACTTCTATGTTTGGGGGCGTCTAAAACAATTAGTGTACGCACGATCTGTAAACAATTTGGAAGAACTCAGGCAACGAATCGTAAATTGTTGCGACGAAATTCGGAGGACTCCAGGAATTTTCGAAAGATTGCGTCGATCTTTCATAAGAAGGTGTGAAGCGTGCTTAGAAATGAACGGTGGACATGTAGAACAATTTCTTTAGTTTTACTTTAAATAAACATTTGTTTAATTTACATTGCGATCAGAATTTCTTTGAAAATTTTTATCCCACTAAAACAATATGCTATCGACTTTATGTCAAAAACAGAATTCTTTTAGTTAAAAACATATCTTCGATCAAAATTATCACACAAAAAAGTTGTATTGTTATTAACAATTGCAATTGAAAATAATATCAGAAATCAAATAAAAACTGAAAAAAATTTTAATCAATTTGATAGCAATGTTTATTTTCATTGATGAATTAAGGTACAAGAAAATGTTGAATCTCCTATTTTTAGCTTAGACATAATAACTAGATGTATGTAGATAAACATCCCCACATTTAGTTTTTATTTTGACTCAGTAACTTTGGTTAAGGGCGCATTCCTAAGCATTTGTAGGGGCACTAAAGTAATTAACGCCGCCACTGGTTATATGGAATATTAGGCGTTAGGTAAAAATTATAAACTTGCGTAAGGTAGAAAACATAACTGTTATATTACCTACCCAAAAAGAATTTCAGATATATAATATTCCATTCTTCAAAATTCTAACTTTAAAGATGGTTGAAACTTATCATTACTTAAACGGTGTTAAATGCTTTAAAAAGTATTCAAAAACTTTTTGAACATTTCCTCTAGAATCGAGAAGTACTTTTGTCGCGAATTTTAATAGCCAGTGTATGTATACAATGTATACATACATATCTGTTTAAGACCTGATGCTATTTTCGGTTAAGGAAACTTTATTTCGGTCTTTTGAATATTTGCCAGCACACAGTTGCACTTTTTCAAATATTTAGTTTTAAAAGATTGGCTAAATATATTTATGTGCCCACCGAATGAGAACGCAATTCACAACTTTGAGCAACCAAAATTATGATTTCCACCCATTTCTATTCATATCTCTCTCTCTCTAATCAGAATTCTAATTAAAAACATTTACCTAGATAGTTAACATACGTAAAACGGTTTCTAAGTAAAAAACTGATAGCATACACAAAAGAATATGATTAATATTGTTAATTACATATACAATGCAGGTAGTGTAGTACTAACATGTATTGCATGCTTGAGATAATACATAAATTATATAAAAAAAATACTCATACAGCATGGCATTTTCACGAAAGATAATGGGTCATATTCATAAGGATATTGATAATAATTATCAGCATTTTATAAGTATTTAGAATTTTTTATGTGTATTTCCTGATAACACATATCACACAACTGTTATTGCAATATTGAAATTAATTTTACCCTAATCAAATAAAATTTAGCCCAAAATTCTACTCTAAATAGTATGCTTAATAATATTTAAAAAAAAAATACGTTTACAGTATTTAATTTACCAAGCAACCCCTCGAAAATAACTTCTGTACACAATATGAAGGTGTCTCAAAAAACTTAGTTTTGTGGGGTGTTCTGCAAGGCCCCAAAAATGCTTAAATAATGTATATTGTACTCGCTTACCTGTGTTATTTTATTCAATGGTAAAACTATGAAGGCCCCACCGCCGGCACTCTCCACGATAATGGCCAAAAACTTGGGATTCACGGCGCAGAACGTAGAGTCCCAAGAACTCTTGCTAACCCTGATATTGTCGTAGCATTGTTCCCTCTTGAGGGCCTGGCCGTAGACGTGACGGAACTTGGAACTCCTGACGACGCGAAAAGACATCTGCAAAAGACCGTACGACACACTTTACCATGTAAGGAGACACAAGGCACGCACTTTCAGCCCCCCCTGAAACTCGGTCCCAGTAACATAACCTAGCGAAGCGTGTTTTGATTTGAGCGGCGATGCGGTTTACCTTTGCGTGAACGGACGAAACACGTACTCAGAGCGAGCGGGCATCAAAATCACATCAAAAGGGGGACGTTTCAGAACGTATACATCGGGCTGCGGCACTTGCGAACCTTTTCTTCAGCTAAGAAATGCATAACAATCCCACAAAACCCATATTTGGATATGTAGATTTCAAAACGTCAAAAACGACTGTGCTGCCGCCACGACGATGTAATTACGAACTAAAGCTGGTATTAAATTTTTCTCCGTTTATGAGGACGAAATTCTTTTTGCACTCAATTTATTTCACCTTCATTAATCAAGGTTAATGCAAGTACAATTCGATAAACACTTTCTGATTAGAAATATTATAATATATCATTATTACATATTTCACGAATTGACGATAAAGGGTTTAATATGAAAATAAAGGTAGAACTAGAGGTAGGCTGATTAAATTACACGTTTTAATAATTGTGTGAGTAATAATAGAAGGATTCGTCTTAATTTGTAATAAAAACTATAATTAAATTACTATTTACATAAATCAATTTAATGATTTGACGATAGATGGCACATTGTTCGTATTTTTAAAGAGTAAAGGAAATCATTATTATTTATATAATTTTATGATATAAAACTACTGTTCACCCTATTATATACCAAATAAATAGGTTTGATACAATAAATTGCTTAACATTATAAATGAAACAAACTTCATGGAGCTAGAAATGTGTGATAGTGAGAGAAGATAGCACAATTTAGTCACGCCCATGTCGATAATGTAGATTTCATTAATAGAGAAATTTAAATATTTTGCCGCCGCTTTTGTTTTATTAACTTTTCATTAATTTTTCCCGCACTTGGCTCGTAAATAACTACAACAAACTCAAACCCATAAATAATAACTATTACATTAATAAAAAATAAAAATACTTTTCTTAGTGTTGGTGTAAAATACTTTATTTATATAAAAATATAATATTACGCTTTTTTATTCATAACAATATAAACACCCGTAATAATTAAAATATGGCACACGTGTAACAACGCACTAGAATAAATAGTACTTGGATATGTATTCCAACAAAATTCTATAACAGCTAATATGAGAAAATTGACAGGTTTTCTATATGGGGTGCAATGTACTAAGTACAATAAACTGTGGAAATACCAACTGTAAAATTGGTAATGCAAAGATCTAGCGCAGGCCATCCCAATTAAATTCGTTACGAAGAAGGGTAACACAAATAGTTGAATGACTTTTGAAAAATCAATTTCATATGATTCTTTCTCAGACTCTTTTGGTTCAATTTGTTTCTTAACATTTCTTTTCCTTGTGTCAGCAGTCTTCAGTTGCTTTTCAAAGCTGTCTAGGAATTTTTGCTGAGATTTAGTGAGGGATTCCCCTTCTCGAACTGTTGCGTTATTTTTCTTCTTAACATCCGTTTTTAATTGGTAAATCACTCGATATAAAGTGTGATAACTTGAAAGATAACGTTTTATGACCGGCGTGAATAATAATAATAAAATTATATGGACTGATAATAAACTTATATGAAACAACCTATTTTCAAACATGTCACGATCAAGAAATCTATAGTTCACAGTCCATTTATGTTCAAAAACGCGACCTATATCAAAACTCCCTTTTATATACGCCCAGAAATTCCCATACAAAAAGGGTAATGCTAAAATTAACTGAACAAATCCGCAAATACAAAGATTTTTTATTGTATCTAAATAAGATAAGTTTGTTAAGAACGCTATTAATAAACAAGGGGCATATAGAAGGATATTCATCTTAATAGACACGGCTAAGGAGTAAAATACACTTCCCCAATTCCATTGATTTTTTAAAAATAAAGTTAAACTGATATAAAAAAGTAATACGGCTATAGGATCATTGAACAGACGTAAAACAAATATGGAATGTATGCGATAAGAAGTTAAAGTACTTAGCACAACTGCATATGGTGGAATTTTCTTAGTTTTACAGAATATTTGAAAGGTTAAATATAATTGGGATATGTAAAGTATCATAAATATATATTGCGCTAATCGTATGTTTTGTCCATGTGAAGTGATATAATATAAAGAAGTGTAAACATACACAAAACCAGCAGGATAAACTAAAGGTCCCGTATCACCTAAAACAATATAAAGATATGCAATACTAAATAAAGGAAACACTACCAGAAAGAGACCTCTCAGTTGTTTATAATCCAAAGTTCCATTAAGAAAACCTTCAACTTCTTGCATATACGCAATCCAATCGATTTCAGTGTATTTCACCCGCTGTATGATGAGTATATTTAATATAATTTCGAATATTAAAAGGCCCCAACAGGTTATATACAAGTAGGACGGATCGAATATTAATTTCTTTAAAAAAGTCATGTTTGCACGCTCTTTCAGGTAACTATAAATACCGGTATCTGCCGGTGTCCTATTCCGCGTCATATTATTTTTAGGTCGAGCCATTTTTCGAAATATTCGCCAAATGTGACGGATTTATCACAGTTCAGGTTATCATCCATCCTCTTCTGTCTTATGTTTTTCACTGTAATCGTCCTGCCAACGTCGCCAACCTATATATCACTATCTATCTTAGGATCAGTAGAACCAATCGTAAATGTCCTTAGGAAAAATCCCTAGATTTGAAAAGTTGAGAGAAAGAGCCATAGAAAAAAATTATCATCAATTAAAATAGTCAACAAACAGCTTCTATTAAAAACAAACAAAAATAAAGTACAAAAACTAAAATGAGAACTGTGTCTTACAAGGTATATACTTTCTGCGTGAATAATCAGACATTTTCATATAATGCGATAATAATACTAAAATTGTAGAGTTGTTGGAAACTAACATGTAAAGCCAAGTTAAGTAGTGTTGCAATTTTAATGTTTATGTTCAGTTTGTATTTTATTAAATTAAAAAACAAAATAAATTGTGTGAATGTTTCATAGAAGTAGAGTGACCAAAAGATAGAACACGATTCAATTATGCGTGGCAGTTCTTCCTGTGAAAACGGCCATTTTGAAGGTTGGTGATGGCCCAAAATTTTACATGAGAATAATGAAAGATTGTAATTTATTTTTACTTTTTACCATCAAATAATTTTTGATCGAAAACTGCTCGAAATATATTATGTTATATACACACAAATAGTGACATCTACGATGAAGAAATATGAATATTTATATGAAACTTTGTTCTAACCACTTAACAAAAATTGAAACAGCAAATTAATAGTATTGTTTCTTACATTCTGGATGCGAAAACTAGGATTTTTATTTAAACCACTCGAATAAAACGCGGAATTAACATATACTGACTACTTCACATCTCTCTCATCTACATCAATCTCCTGCTGCCAACTGATATAGCGAGAAATTTAAAATTTAAATATCGACTACTATAGATTATGTTCCATAAATTATTTTTTCTATATTATATCTAATTGTAAGTCTGATTTGATTATTAAAGAAGGCTAATTTTGGGGCCACCAATGTTCAGGCATTACTACGACGTTCCAGTATAGCCAATAAATAGCAGATAACTTCACCAGATGGCATTCCAAATTCCCCTAAATCAAACACGCCATCCCTCAAAAATGGTTATGTTTCAAATTTTAATTGTATTATATTACAAAATATCCAATAATAAAATCGTTAATCATATTAATTACTTCAGAATCCCTTTCAATATCGCGTCTATAGGCTTATATTGATACATTGAATTAAATTTTATATTAACTGTCACTCATGTGTCATCAAAATTGTTAATAAATAAATATTATGTAATTTGGTCTGAAATTTAAATTGTAAAATGGTAACGACTCAAGCCTCTAACACCTTATAATGACCACGAAGAGTGAAGACCAGTCGAAACACCACTACAGGGCTACAGGAACAACACCCATAGGTGATGCAGTCCTTTTGACAATGTAGATATTATTACTGGCTTGTAATATTGTCAATAAATAGTATAGTGTAGTGTAGTAATATATCCTGAAGAAAGAGTAAAAAAAATGTGAAAGAGCAAAGTGGTTTAAAAATGTGATATTCTGTTGGTGGATTCGCAGTTTTTGCGTATGACTGGATAACACTGAAAACACAAAAATTAAAGATAATGTAAGTAGGTTTTTTTCATTCAATCGTTTGGAACTACCTTTGGGTGTCTCCTAGGTGGCGCACAGCGTAAATGAGATTCTCGGTCAGCACCATGCGCCATCTAAGAGACACCCAATGCTACTTTTAATTATTTAATTTTTATTTAATATATAACATTCTATAATACAGATAGCTGCGTATAATATGTCAACAGTGGTAGGTAAAGAACAAATACAGTTTATTTATAACACAGACAACAAAGATATGTAGATAACACAACAATAATCCAAATGCATATATAGATGCTCATGAAGTAAAACACAAAAAAAAGTAAAGTTACAATTTAGATTAATCTAGTTATTACAATTGGTTGAATAACAATAAAGCAAAACATAAACAAGGATATAATTTACCATTCATTTACAGGACTCACTTTTAACATTTTTAACAAGGATTTTATACTATTAAAAATATCCCCTGAAGTGTTGCCTCACCTAAAAAAATACCTCAAGGGAAAATGCCCCAATCAACATTGCTCCGTTTCTCTAAACGAGGATGCGCGGATTCGTCAAAGCGTATTCTCCACACTCTATTTTTACAAATTTAAAATCCTTTTAATTATTTTTGTAACTTCAACAGAAATACAATTAAAAAAAACTATTAAGGACTGAGTTAATAATAATTGCAGGTGCCGCTTCAGCTTTACGGTTAACTAAAAATGATTGATTGTCTATTGGAGTGAATAAGTTATATCTGCATCGGTTTTAGAATGTCTTATCTACGTTTTATATCTTGAGCAAAAATAACATCGTGTCCACAGTTGAAATTAATTTTAAACATTTCAACAAAGCCTCTAAAAATATGTAGTATGTATTTAACACGTTTACATAAACAATTAATTGTACACATAATTACAGATATAAAAAAATATCTTGTAGTTCTCCGGTATTCACACAAAATGTATCACCTGCATAATAACTTTAAATGACGATTAACAGTATGTAGTTTGTGTAAGAAAGATTGAATGTTTGTATTAAGGAAAAAAAAGTTTTAATACTATTTTAAAATGTTTGTGAATGTCCTTAAATCTACAAAAAAATGTTTGTGAATTATTATATTATTAATAAAAAATCTGAGGAAGACAACAATAAACAAATAAGATTGTCGAAACGTCATGGATAGTTTCATTGAATAAATCATTAAATTAAAAACCAAGCCATTAAATCAAGAAAAAAAAACAAAAAAACAAAAAATATCTAATTATGTTTTTGATATACGGGTTTTATGCGTTATACTCGTTTATACATACGCTTTAAAGTACCTAATATATGTGACAGAAATAAAAAACGAAAGGGTAGAATTTGCAAAAGCTATATTATATCAGTAGATTTGCTTCCAAAATTGATAAAACAATTCATTCATTAGATTGGCAATGCTGAGAGTAACCGTAATCCCGCGTTTAGTGGGCAGGTGGCTATATATGCTGCCATCTGTACATGTTTACCTGAATTAAAATCTAAATCCATCCGTAATGAAAATTGAAATTATTCAAACGGGTTCGCCGTTTCAAAATTCTTCCCGTTCGCTGTAAATAGAAGTTTAAGACTAAATATGTGGAGAAATAAGTTCAACAAAATAAAAAGCGATATTACATTAAATGAATATTAAAGGAAATAAAACATATAAGAACAGGCTATTTTTCAAAATGTATAAATGTAAATTATCATGATTTTTAAATGTTCTCTTGTCTGTGTTTTTTGTTAAGATTTTAAAGTAACTACTGTACTAACAAATGAACCAAATTATTAATTTGAAGGTTGAACGAAAGAAGGCGGTATTTAATTGTTAAATTTGTTACTTGTACACATATATCAAATGTTATTCAACCGAGCTGCGTACGGTGCTGATATCTGGCGGCGATAGTATAAAAGTACTGATGAATGAAATTAAATACCGCCAAATATTCATCGGAATGCGAGCTATGTTGGTTGTAGATTCTGAAATAAACTTGGCAGTTAATAACAAAGTAAAACCAATCAAAATTAAGAAATTACAATGAATAACTATATATATATATATATATATATATAAACAAGGGTTCTATAAATACAATTAATTTATTACAGGTTCCTTCATAAATCAGTTTATAGAATATGTCCGTAGATGGCAAAACATGAGGGGATTTAAATAACAAGTATACCATCAATAAAAATAACTTTTTTAAATACGTTCACTTAAATTTACTTTATTTTTTTAAGACAAAAAGGTAGAATTATTGAAAAAAAGATAAATTACAAACTTATTAAATAGTCACCTTTTTATTTTTAGACAATGGATTTCATTTATATACAACTTGCGATATTTCTGCTTATCACCATATATCACAAAATAATGAAATTATCAATTGCAATGCTACGATAACATGTTTTTTCGGTGATAATTGCTACGAATATTCATTTTAACCGATCATTTTATCCAGCGCCATCTGTGTCAATACGTCTCGACATCTCGTTTGTTAAGTTTGCAACACTTGTCGATTGGCAATAACGGTAATAACAGCAGGTTATGGTGGAAGTTTGTGCTAGTTCTGCAAAAATAGCGAAAATGTGTACGTTAAAGTTAACTTAAGGAAGCGTCATCAGCATCGAGAAGCTCGCTAAAGACTAGAATGAAGAGTAAATCGTCAAAGAGAGTCGCAGGAATAATTATCAGGTCCAGAAAAACGATTGCCAAGGATGCTGTTGTCACCGTAAGTGTCAAAAAATATTCAATTGACATTTTCGCGAAATTAAAGTTTTTCTAACAAACGTATGTACTTATTATAAACGATTTATCCTTGAGAGGAAATTACTAGCGACGATGATAATAGCGAGCGCAACCGCAGATTATTGCCGTCACAACTACTCGTTATGCAGATCGCCTATTTTTAAGCCATGTGTATTAAAAAGTCTGGTAATATCCTAGCTAGGAGGCATACGTTTTGAATCAAACCGTACGATTTAGATGGAAGATAACGATAATAATCTAGCGCGATAGTAATGAATCCAATTCTGTGATTCAGATTGCTTGGTTGTCAAAATTCAACTATCTTTGTACTACTATCTTTCGGGCACTGTGTTATCAGAGTTTCAGGTGACTGCTGTATCAAACAGTATTATATTAACAAGCGAAATGAAAACGTAATGTCTTTGGGTTTTTGGTGATGTGCTTTTTTGTAGCATATTACGTCTGTAGAAGATATTTCTGGTTCCCAACGAGGTATATGAGGGCATTTAGGAGATACATTTTAGTAAGTCTGATTGACGAGGGCTTAATTAGCATAGTGTGTGTCTTGCTTTTGAGATGTCCTCACATGGAACAGTCACCAACGCAAAACATTGTGAAGTCCAATTTCATTTCACGTTTTCACTAATTTTTTTTGATTGGTTCGGAACATCATGAATCCCCACTTTTATAGAGATCATTATTGTTATTCCCATTCTTGCTGCATTTCTTTTAACTAATTACAAACATGTGTTTTCATTGGATGTCTTATATTTTTTTTTTATTCACTGTATGTTTTAATTAGATGATGATCTTATTATTTGATGACAAAGTGACGTTATTATAAATACAATATTTCGGTTATTTTTGAATTAATTATGTATAACAACTCTTTCAACATGTAAAAACAAATCCAGTACTACGTTTACGAATCGTAAACTTAAAAAAATGTTAAGTTTCATAAAACACTAATCACATAAAACGTTATCAGTACATGTTTACCGCAAAACAGCGATATTTCTTTTGTACACAGATATAAAAGTGTTATATGTATAACACCCGTATGATTGTGGAGAAATGAAAGTTTAACCATGATATTGTCATTGAATTTTTAAATAAGATGTTTACCTCATTTCCTCTGTTATTGTATTTGTTTCACATTTGGTATGCCAAGTTTTTTTAAGTTTTTTTTTTTACTGCAACTGGAAGCATTTTTAATATATTAGCCATTACTATCATTTTTCTTAATCATCTGCTTTAATAGATAATCTCGAATCGAAACTTATTTTTGCGTTAGTAAAAACAAGAAAAAAGTGAGTAATTTACAAATTTGTAATAATTTAATGCAACGCGATAGCATACCATAAAATAATTAAAAACAGTGTTATACGCTAATGTCTTAAGCCTTTTGTTTTCAAAATACAGGATTAATTAATTGATTTCTTTTAGAAAACTTGGGTCTTTTCAATATTTTACAAAAAAATCCGTTTCATAGTGAGCGCTTAAAAATAGCATAACATAATGATTGAATTAAAAAAATTAAGTTCCTTCATTGTTCTTAGATACACCATTCCAATCTTCCTATTAATAAATTCGTATTTTCTATATGGCTCAGCGTTGATAGCGAGTTTAGAACAGTTTTAAACAAAGAAAATTATATTGGGATGGAACACTCCAATACTAAACCGTATTTCTGCGACATCTATTCGATTTGGAGAAACTAAATTCGTACAGCGGCAAATTTCGAACTTTTAAATATTTAATGTTTGTTCTAATAGTAAGATTCTATGCATAATTATGAAAGGTAATCCTGCAAGGTTATCTGAGCTCTCTCTGTTCCAAATTATGGTATTCATTTCTCTTTGCTATTTGTTCCAAATTAGGTATACAAAACTTTGAAAACTGCTTTATTGTATTTATAAAATTAGTAACTCAATCGGTAACTTAAACATACATTAATGAAAATTGTATGCATTTAAACACAATTCAGCTGTTTTAATGGCAGTTTTGCTGCACATAACAGAAATAGGTAAACGCCCTTCACGAAGTTTTTCTTTATTCATGTGCTCAATTTTATAGTTGTTGCCTCCTGAGGCCATTCATGGTTGATTCCATGCACTTTTGTAGTGTCAAGAATAGGTTATCTAATTTTTCCTTAGTTAATGCGTCGAAGGTACTTTTAACACAATCTATTAATTCATCCATGGTTTTCGGCGATGCCTGGTGCTGCAAAGACTGAATAGCATTGAAGAAGCCGCGGTCTAAAACATTTAAATTAGGACTATTCGGTGACTGTGATTTGAATTTAATACACCGTCCATCTCTTAATCCTTCGGCCAGCAATTCTGCATCGTTGTCACAAGAGTGCGGTTTTGCGTTATCTTGTTGAATGTAAATTGTTCTGGCTTTATGCGCTTTTGGGAAAGTTGATGTAATGGCTGGTAAAACGTTATCGATAATCATCTTTTTGCATTCCGCTGCGTTAATAAACTCGATGTTTTTTGCCAGCATTGTTCCTCTTGCCCGGTCCTTGCTGTTTCTTTTTGCAGGTTGTTTATAAACGAAAAGGCCAGAGTCCCATTTTGCCGTTGAATTATTGTTTTCTGGCACTGTCATAGCGTGGTATGGACACTGCAGCCATAAACAGAACTTTAGTTATGAACCGTTTGCTTTTACACTGCCTTTCGGGTTCTGCTTCGTCCAGCGTGATATAGTACAACCTTTAACTTGCGATAAGTAAAACAACTTTTATACACGGAGAAAAATTTATTGTTAAGGTGGCACCAATTGACGCACATTGAACAACAATTTGTGGGTAAATATATGACAACAACAACCATTATTCAATACAACCTAAAACTTGTTGTCGAAAAACTTTGTTAGAACTGCCACAAAATTTGGAAGGATATAATCCCAAAACATGTTACAATCAACCAGTTGCTTGTTGTTTAACGAAGCACAAAAATATGGTGTTTTCAACAAAATTGTGTGAAATACAGTATTAAAAATTGTTTATCACTACCAAAGCAATTTGAAACTTCAACAGCAAGTTGTGGATATTTAACAAACAATTGAATTGCCGTCATCATTTTCTACGTTTATAGTGTCACTTGATTTTGATTTTTGTAATCGCAATTTCTGTTCAAAGCGAACAATATTTTAGTAGATTCACACACAAATTCGGTGCTGTCTTAAATGTAAGCTGTGGAGGGTTTAAGTAAAATATCAGTATAGAATAACACATTTTTTTATTAATAATTAACAAAAAAAATAAACAAGATAAATTCTAAAACTGGGAAACACTAAAAATGAAGATTAAAATTTCAAATGTATCTAAGTCTTATTTTACAAATGTCTCAAGGCAACATATATTCTAGATCGTTTTGCAACTTTTAAACAGGGGAAAACACTAGGTAATTTATCGAAAGGTTTAATGTACTCATCATTAGCAATCTGTACTTCGTACGCATAATATTCCATTCAGCTAGCTTCTCTGTAACAAAATTATCCATATCTAAGAGTCAGTAGACGTCAGAAGTGAGCCAGTTTTCTTCAATTTTAATACACTGTCGTTCTTTTACACAAAACTAATAAGCTAACACAACGTCACAACCGAAAATATATGGCGTGGTCTACTCCGCCTGGTAACTAGCAGACTAGTATGTTTCTTCAAGGCTATGTAAGACCAATGAAACACGCGGTTAGAATCACGTGATACTACTGTCCATGCCGGGACTTCCCGAATCACAAGTTGTAATATCGACAACGTAGGCGCCCTGTTGCGTCAACTACAATTGTGTGTAATGTAAATATTTCTTGACTGTACTGGTTTGAAAAATTGTGTTTACATCTACTTCACTTCATCGCACAGGTTGTTCTGTATTTTAGATCTGAAATAACTACAACTATAATGTTATCGCCAAAGCAATTATTTGTACCGTAAAATATTTTAACACCAACAAAAGTGTCGTTGGTGGAACAAAACAAAAGTTTTGGAATATATTTACAAAACTTTACTGCAATACCAATTTATTTTTGAACGGATTGCAATGTAAGGACAATACTTTTTTTGTTGGATTTGCAATGTCATTTTTCTCCGTGTATGTAGGTATGTGGAGGGTACAGTCAAAAGTGGTCCCGATGCAAAACATTGGTTAAAGCGGCATGGTTTATATTTGCATTTGTTTCAGACATTCATATTTTAAATATCATACATACATACTTAGTCTGATTCAACATTGAAATTGAAATCGATGAAATTGTATACAGGTGTCCAGTATAGTCCTGAAAATTTGCTTAACTTTAATCCAAAGTAACTTCATTTTTTTAAATAGCACCCTATATTTTTGCTTGTGCTAAATTAACCCTTACCCAAAGCCCTTTCAATCCATACTAAACATTTATGATTCCTCATACAGGATTTCTTTTGTAATATAAAATATCGAAGTAAGTATGCGTTTGCCTACTTCTGGGACACTCTGTATAGTAAAAAATATTTTTAGGTGATGCAGCATTGGATTTTATATCATTCTTGTAGAAAAGGTTTCGTTCTAAAATGACAAATAGAGCTATAATCAAAGACCCATCATCAAAACATTGATTAACTTAACCATCGACAAACAGAACTGGTCTCGTTCTTTTATTATAGTCCATTGGTAGTGGCTTCACTGTTGAGGATATCCTTTTAAAGTGTCGTCCTTCTTTGGAAATGCGAAAAACGGTCGATTTTGGAATGTTAATTTTGGAATCCGAATTGTGCCACGGCGATTAAGTGAAGTTTCTTTGATTTTATCCAAATTCTCCGAGTAATTCTTGCGCTTTCGACCACAATTCCTTTTTCTGGAAACCACATTGGCACAAATATTTCCTTCGTCGGATTCTAAATACGCGTAACAATTAATCGGGAAACATCAAACTTCCTTGCAGCTCGACCAATAACACCGCGCTTCAATTTGCTGTCGGTTGTGTGTTGTAACAAGAACTGTAAAATTCCAGTACGCTTTTCATAAGTTTATTGCTTCGTCTTTACGTCTCTTTCGTACATTTCGTGATAAATATATCCCATAGTGTTAACACAACGAGTTTCTCGTGATTGTCCGACAAATTGACATTTTTCAACTGACGCATGCGTAACAACTGAACCGTTTTTAAACGTAGCCGCCTAATAGTTGATTAGAAACACCGCATGTAGATTATATTAAATCGATAGACACTCGTTAACACCCCACACTTTCCTTAATCCATACATTTTAGAGAAATGTGTACTATAATTTGGGACAGAAGAAGTACAATAAATAATCTAAACTTTAGGCTTACAGATGTACAGAAAACGTTACAGATGCTATTGCATAGAATCCAACCACTAGACAGAAAATAAATTTATCTTTTAATACATAGGCATAATTATATTTTTAACTAATTAATTATTAAAAGTAGCAGATATGCGAAACAATAAATTGATATGTTAATGTAAAATACTTGATCATAAACCTAAACAATAAACATTCTAATATATATCACTGCATGTTTGAATTTTAATAGTAATCCTCTTTATCAAACTATTGAAATTATTGAATAGTAATAGTAATAATCATAACAATAATCTGTTTATTAGCACAGGCACAATACAATTGTAGGGTTATACATGTAAATGCTGAAATTAATAATAGGTAGGTACATTAAAAATATCTAGACAATGCATAAATTGTTTAAAATGATTCTAGACAAAATAGATACAGTGAAAGCTCCCATAAACGGACACTCACGGTTCCGCCAATTTTGTCCGCTTATGGGGAGTGTCCGTTTAAAGGATAGAACTAAGAATTAATAAATAAGTACTATACATTACGATACACTATCTACAATATGATTTATGTTATAGTAATACGGAGAAAAGAAACGGGAAATACGCTACATTTTTAAAGAATGTATCTATTTATTTTATATAAATGTTAATAGGTACATACGTAAACATAAATACTACAAATACTACATTTAAAATAAAATAATGAAAATTCCTTGGGTTTTTGAAAAAAATCTAAAATGTTTGTCTGACGGAATTTCGCCATATTTTGCTGAAGGAGACAATTTTCATAATAACTTTCTAAATTTTTTAAGTGTTGAAATGCGGTGAAATCATCCCTAGCAAATTCTTTCAACATAGAAATATGATTTAGAGCTTCACCATGTGAATTTATTGATATTGAACTGCATGATGCTGCCGACATTTCTACTTCTTCTTCTTCTTCTTCTGAGTCGTTTGAACTACCTTCTTCAAACGGGCTTTCGCTTTCTACATCCAAATTCGAAAAGTTGTCGACGGTAATTTCTTCTTCTGTTGTTATATTATCGTCTAAGGCCATGAAATCCTCTACATTTTGGGAGTCTGTTGCTCCAAAATGTTTGGCATGTCGCAATAACTCAGCAACTGTTGATAATAGGTTTGTTCGCTGTGCGAATCAGAAGTTAATTGGAAACTATTTTTGTTTTTCCAGTGCGCATGATTCAAAAAAGGATTGTAGTTTGAAATTAGTTTGATAATTTACTCCGCGAACACATCCAAAAGCGACAATACTGCCATCTGTGTTCAACAATTGGAATTTATGCGCGCAGCGTGAACTTCGATATAACTGGGTATAACCTAAAGTTTGTGTTTGTTATCTTGCCTTTGATACATAATAATTTCAATATTGGCTTGTATTTTTGTGAAAATAACAGGATTAATATGGATGGTAAATCTTTAATACGAAAGTATTTATTGATTGCTTTGCCACTCAAGAAATATAATTTACAGGTTTCGGTATGGTCGATCTTTTGATTATCCCCTCACAAACACAAGAAAACATATTTCAACACGCTTTGTTTTATCTCTCTCGTTTAATGCGCATGTGCGGATTTGAAATCCACAAGAAATCCGTGAACTTTTTGGATTAATCACCAACTGTTACTGACTACAATTTGACACTGTGCGAACACCAAATTCTAAATTGCAAACGGTCCAAATCCGAAATTGTAGCACTGCGAACGCTTAATTGCTATTACGCATGCGTCGTTCAGTTGTGGATAGTTGCTGACTGCACAGCGAACAAAGCTAATGGCATATCTTCTTCAGGATCGCAATCAACTACATTCACTTTTCTTAAATCCAGCTTTGCCGAAACAGTTCTTAATTGTCAAGGCATTTACTTTATGCCATGCTGTTTTTATAAAGTACAAAGCCTCTAACACATTGATGGACTTTGTAAGCTCAGATAAACTTTTAACATCTTCCATTTTTGTGAAAATATGTTTCAAAATCAAGTGTCGATAGTAAAATTTGAAATTACGTATGATACCCTGATCCAAGGGCTGACAAATTGAAGTTGTGTTCGGCTGTAAATACATAATTTTCACATTTCTCAGCTTCAGTTCACGAGGATGAGAGCCTGCATTATCAAGAAATAAAATAACTTGCCTTTTTTGGATTCCCATTTTCCGGTCGAATTGAAGCAACCATTCGGACATTATTTCTCGTGTCATCCATGCGTTTTTTTTTGCATTTTGATTTCTATGTCGCTGGTAAATCTTTAATAGCGAGGTTTTTTTAATGCACGAGGGCGAGCAGCTTTCCCGATCACTAACAACTCTTCTTTGTCTCCGGCCATATTTGCACAGAACAAAATGGTTAGTCTGTCTTTAGACAACTTTCCACCCACACATTTTTTCCCCTTTAAGAGACAAAATTTTATTCGGCAGCGCGCGGAAAAAAAGGCCATTTTCATCTGCGTTGTAAATATCCTCTGGTTTGTAGCCAAGCAACACAGATGGAAGTTTGTCAAAAAATTGTTCCAAATCAACTTGATTTGAAAGTGATATTATGTCTCTTGCGCCACTTTTGTAGCCACCCGTCGGACGCACTGAAATTATTGTAACCCAAATTTGTCGCAATATCCTTAGCTTTCACTTTCACTAACGATCCTAATATTGGAATGTTTTGACTTCTAGCTTTCACAAACCACTCAAAACACCTTTTGTCTATATTAGAACCTTCCTTTTTCAAAAAATCCTTCTTTTGGTTTGTATTGATTCCAGATTGCCATTTACTTCTGATATCTTCCTTATTTTTGGCTATTTCAGCTGCTTGCTTTTTCCCAATATTAAACCTTTCTGCCAAACTACGAACCGAAACTCTTTCTTTATCTAAAACGTTAACAACTTCCATTTTTTCTTTTAAAGAAAGCATTCTTTTTTTCGGTGCCATTTTACGTTTATATTAATAAAATACTCCAATATGTTACAACTCTCGACACGCGATATCTAGCAAGGGTAATATGTACATATGAAAGGGAAACATCTCATATAAAACGGGGAATTACCGAATTTAATGTGACATGTTCCATAACATTCTAATAAGCGAACGACCTGAAAAATCGTCCGGCTATTAGAGCTGCGCGTCCGCTTATGGGAGATTTTCAGTTGCATGCGGAAATAATCTAGTGTCCGCGTCCGTTTATCGGAAAGCACTTAACGTTGAAAATGATATGCCGAAATTCCGTTCCAGGAAATTTGTCCGGCTAAGAGAGATGTCCGCTTATTGTAGCTGTCCGCAAGGAGAGCTTTCACTGTATATGTATAAAAACTTTTTTATGTCTGAAGCCACCTGCAAACTATCTGCGGTTAGCCACGGCGCGTCGAGTTGTGTTTTGAGAGTGCTAAATATTAAGGTCGGAAATTGTACATATGTAGTCCTCGAAAAAAAAAGAAATGCTACCCACGAGAAAAATATTATACACAATTCTTTACAAAATGGCACCCATTTTCAAAGAAAAAATGTAATTCCGAATTTAAAACAAAACGTAATTTTATTTTTTATTATATATTAAATAAACTTTTTTCAAGAATAAATATACACTCACGGACAAAACTATTACATATTTTTAAAAATCTTTTATTTATTTATTTTTTACATTTATGCACTTTTTTTTTTGCTAAATGTATTATTTTGAAGTGTTCTACGTATTTTAGTACAGTTTTCCTTACATATGATAGCGTTAGAACAGATTAGTGGATGATTGAATAAAAGATGATGATTGTAGTTAGAACATTTAGTTAAAAAGAGCGACAATAACGAAAACATAATTTCTTTTTTAGGTCATAAAGATGAATTAGTAATGATTACCTCCCCTAACCCTAATTACAGCTTGCATTCTTCTGTGCATGCTTCGCAGAAGATCTTTAATGGTTTCTTGGCAATTCTATTCCATTCTTCGTGAGCTGCATTTCGTAATGTTTCAATTGAATTATGGACTGGATTTCGAGCTCGAATACGGCGTTTGAGAATGTCTCATAGGTGCTCAATCGGGTTCAAGTCGGGACTTAATGGAGGCCAATCTAATGACTTGCTCAAAGTACTGGAGCACTATACCGGTTTCATGTGGCCGGGCATTATCCTGCATCAATACAAATCTGTCATATCCAATAAAGCCGATATATGGTAAAACATATTCTTCAATAATGTTTCGAAGGTACCAGTCTCCATTCGTTCTCAAATTAACATCAACAAGCGCTGTGCGACCTTCCCAACTGATGCCACCCCATAGCATAACGGAACCTCCACCAAAGCTAACGGTTTGCACAAGATTACATGCGGCGTATCGTTCTCCAGTTCTTCTATAGAATTGATCACGTCCATCTGGCTTCCACAATTGTATTCTACTCTCATCTGTAAACAGAAATTCTGCTCCATTCCTGTTCACCCCAATCAGCATGAGCTCGTGCAAACTGTAACTGGGCGGTTCTGTGAGGTGGGAGAAGCCGAGGGACTTTAGCAGGACGTTTTGGATTTAAACCAGCTTCCTTAAGTCTTCTTGTAACTGTTTTTACACTTACATTAACTTGCCTTGTATTCAATAATTCATTTTTTAGTTGCGGAGCTGTAAATGTGCGATTTCGTAAAGCTTGGAGTTGCACATATCGGTCATCCCTTTGCGTCGTACACCTTTTACGCCTTTGTCCACGTCGCCTTCTGTATTCCCCAGTCTCTTCAAATCGTTGTAGAACGCGAGAGACCGTCGATTGATGTATTCCCAGTATTTGTGCAATATATTTTTGCTTGCGACCCTCGTTAACTAGAGTAACAATTTTAGCAGCCTCTGATTCATTTAGATGATTTTACTAAAAAAAAAAAAAAAACTCAGAATCACTAAAACCGTCACTCTGATAATGTAAAACAAAAGATAATCATTCTGACTCACCAACGCACACTATCAAATATTGCCCTAATTGTAAAATAATGCTAGCCAACCTATAATTATACAAATCTAAGCATTTTTGTATATCCACGTGTGTTATAACATTACTAATATACGTAGAACACTTCAAACTAATAAACTCAACAAGAAAAGGGCAGAAATGTTATAAAAAATAAATAAATTAAAGATTTAAAAAAATATGCAATATTTTTGTCCGTGAGTTTATATAAATGGATGGAGATGCTACATAACGTATGTCACATAAGTTTTGGGAAAATTTTCGTCGGCATAAAAATAACTGTAAATAACTTGCAATCTAGTAACCATGATAAACATATGTTCATTATCCAGTAATTGGGTTTTGGAACCTTTGGTGTAACAATAACTATCACACTGACAAAAGTCAATGCTAGGTTTTTCCACTATCACCAAACAACAATGCACAATCTCTCGACGCGCGTTTCGCTAACCAAGTTAGCATCATCAGGAGATGATTAATAGTAAAGTAAAATTATTAAAACTACGATAATATATACAACAACGTTCCTGTACAGGCGCATTTTTAACGGGGAGGGGAGGGTAAGAATTACGCGCGGTTTAAGTAAGATTTTTAAAAAGGTTAACATCAGTTTAGTGTATAATTCAGGAAACAAACTGCAAAGAATTCTTGGAAACCCTAAAGATACTATAGAAACATTAGAAAAATCAGGGATATATGCTATTAGTTGTAAAGATTGTAATTTAGAATATGTTGGGCAAACAAAACGATCAATTTTAACGAGATTTAAAGAACACATGGCACATTTAAAGTATGGACGTTTAGAAAAATCAAGCGTTGCCCACCACGCTTTCAACAACAATCATAGAATTAGCCTAGAAAATTTGAAATTACTAAAGAATGTAAACAAGAGTTATAAATTAGATGCGTATGAAAGTGTAGAAATCGCCAAACGCAAAGTCAATATGAATGCCGACAATGGGCCAATTCCAGAAAGTGTATTGTATAGATTACTAAACGGGCAAGTGCCTAGTATAACACTTGTTTGCACAGATGTTTCCTTATATAGTCATTCTACCGACCTTTCTCAAGATCGTATACTTTTACGACATCGGTAATTAGAGTAACTCTTGGAACCGACGAATTTTTAACGGAGGGTTGGCTCGCATCCCCTCCCCGTTAAAAATGCGCCTGTACAGGAACGTTGTTGTATATATTATCGTAGTTTTAATAATTTTACTTTACTATTACACATCTCCTGATGATGCTAACTTGGTTAGCAAAACGCGCGTCGAGAGATTGTGCATTGTTGTTTGGTGATAGTGGAAAAACCTAGCATTGACTTTTGTCAGTGTGATAGTTATATGTTCATTAATACTCAAACTTATTATGACATTTCATAGATGTCAAATAATTTGTCCAATTATGTCGCACAAACTTGAAATACGGAAAAGCATTTACAGCCTGGTTGGACATGTACCCAAGCAAGAAATTGTAAACATATTTTGGAATCAAAATATTTCAAAGACAACCATTTATAGAACAATTGCAGAATGTGAACAAGGTATACCATGCCTCAATTTACCAAAAAGCCGACGTCCCGGAATGTTGACCGAAAATCGCGCCAACCGAATCTGTGAAAGTGCAAAAGACCGTTGGAACGTCACGCCGAAAGTTATCCAGAAGATTTAATGTTTCTCATGAGACTGTAAGAAGGGTATTGAAAAAAAAGGTCTAAAGTTTCGTAAAAGACGTAAATGTCCACGTTAAAAAAAAAAAAAGGACCAGTTACGAAGAATTCCAATGTGTTGTCGTAGATTACGCCGAACTCATTTTGCAAACAATAAAGTGATCATCATGAACGATGAAAAATATTTTACGTTCTCTCACTCAGAAATGAAAGGCAATGATGGTTTTTATACCGATAATATAGAAAATTGTGCAGATAATGTTAAATACAAAACCAAAAAAAAAATTTGAAGATAAAATTCTAGTTTGGTGTGCCATATCGGAGAGAGGAGTTTCACGACCTTATGTTGGGCATGTGAGGGGTGAGGCAGTTAATGCCAACATTTATACCGAAAGATGCCTACCGAAGTTGCTACAGTTTATTACTACGACTCATCCACGTGAAGAAATAATGTTTTGGCCGAACTTAGCAAGTTGCCATTATGCAAGAACGACTAGAACATGGTTAGGGTATGGCCATAATGAAGCACTGCACTTCGCACCGTACTTAGCATGGCACCATAGTATCACCTCTGCTTCGCACATAGCATTGCCAGCGAAAGTTTATATTGACGCACCGCACCTAGCATTCCATATTGTTATTCCAGTTTGTTTTTAACCCCTAAACATTGCATTTTAAATATGAATTCCTAACTGTGTCGGGGCGCTAGATGGGAAACATATCCGAATGCGCTGTCCGAGTAATTCTGGATCAAAGTATTTTAATTATAAAGGGTATTTTTCCATTGTTCTTCAAGTCCTTGTTGATGCAAATTACAAATTCATTAACATTGATGTTGGAGGCTACGGTAAAAAGAGCGACGGTGGCACATTTAAAGCATCTGCTTTATATAAGAAGTTGACCACTGGCACATTAAATTTGCCTGATGATAGTCCTCTACCTAATTCGAATTTAATTATGCCACACGTAATAGTAGCGGATGAAGCTTATCCACTGATGAGAAATTTATTAAAACCATATATTAGACACGAATTAAATGCCCAAAAGGAATATTTCAATAAACGTTTATCCCGTGCCAGACGAATGGTAGAATGTGCTTTTGGCATTCTGAGATCAAAATGGCAAATTCTAGATAAACCTATATTGACCAGTGTTGAACACGCGGATAAAATTATTAAGACAATTTGTCTTTTACATAATATAATTATCGACAAGGAAGGAATGGAACATAATCTATGGGATGTTGAATACATTTTTCGAAACGATGGTATGCCAGCACCAGCAGGAAGACCAAACAATGAAGCAAAACACATACGAGACGCGTTTACAATATTTTTTTGTAATAATCCTATGTGAAAGTTAATGTTAAAAGAATAAATAATTTTAATTCTACCTGTAGTGTTACATTCAAGTGCAACATCCTTCCATAATTTTGTTAAAAGCATACTATTATGGTGATTCTTGCTATTTTTGTCCCATAATGCCTCTCTGATAAAGACACTAGCTATTAATTTTTCTTTGTCCATTGCGCAGCAGTGCTCCGTGCGAAGGGTCGAAAAATACTAAGCTTGATTTTGCAGTGCGATGATTAGGTACTATACTTAGTGCGAGGCAAGGGGCGGTGCGCTGTTGTGGCCACGTGCATTTCATTCTACAGTTACATTTGCTTCGCACAGTGATACCAAGGTACAATGCTAAGTGCGGTGCGAGGTGCGGTGCTTCGTTATGGCCGCCCACTTAGAAGCTCACAACCCTTTGTGCCAAGAGCAGACAATCCGCCAAATGTGCCACAAGCTCGACCCATCGAAGATTTTTGGGGACTATTGACCAGAAAAGTATATAATAATGGCTGGGAAGCTCAAAATGAAGCTCAACTAAGGCGAAGAATTTATCAAAAGATAAGAGAAATTGATATAAACATCGTCCAAAACATGATGGGACAAGTTAGACAAAAACTGCGTGCCATTGAGGACCGTGGCCCTTTGTCATTATTTTAATTGTAGTTTTAATTAATTTAAATATAAGGTAAAATGTTGGTAAAGTGGTCATTTGAATAAATTACGTTACACTTACTTTAAAGAATTTAATGATTTTTCCCAAAACCTATGTGACATACGTTATATATGATACACTCGCATAGCAGAACAGCATGCGCATTTCTCTACTTTGTGAACTCATAGAAACCATATTTTCATCCTTCTTTTACTCATATTACAGCAATTGACAGGTTGAAAACGAGCTCTTGGTATGTTATGAAAAAAGTAATTAGACGCTCTGTACATATGAGTACTAAAAGTTCTTAGAAAATGGTGGAAGTTCAAAAAAGCCATAGCATCGTGTAATAAACATGATTTAAATTACGATATGTTGTTCATTTTTTAAAATTATTATTGCTATTTAACGGTTTCAACGTAATTGCTACCTGTCAATTTGTTTTTGGAATGACCTACCTAAAATTATAAATCTAAACAATGCAGTACGAGAGATAATTACTTACTAATATTAACAATAATAGCATTTAATGTGCTAGAATTGGTTTTACTTTTTCAATATATTGATTCTTAACCACTATCCACGATGAAAAGGAAGTCCCAGATACAAGGATTATGATTTAATCCGGGTAAATGCATATTTTTAATCATTAAAGTAGTTGATCCATCCTGTACCTACTACCATTGTTAAAAACTGATTATGTGAACAATTAATTGACACTTTATAATAGAAAATATGTATCATACAACATTAGTGATGTGAGCCATTTTAATATACATATAAATTCGTTCACGATTGATGAGATATAACTGATATCTATAGCTGTATTGTACTAGCTAAATACATACACGGTATTCGACGAGGAAGTTTAAGGTTTTTGTATAGCGATTCTTTGGTCAAAAATAAAAAAATAACTTCTTATAAACATGGGTCGAATTCTAAACTGTTGTAGAGATATGCGGGCCGGCCAGTACACGGCGCTGTTCCGTTCTATACTTCGGTTTTGGAACATTGCACTCAATAAATCTGTGACAATTCGTCCTTGATGTACAGGAATTCTGTCCTGTTGGAACCACATTTGTCGACGTGCATTCAGAGGAACGTTTTCAATGAGTAACGGAAGCTGATCCCGTTAGGAAATCTCCGTACATGTTGCCAATCAGTGTGTGGGGAGGACACATTCAGCGAAAAACGGTACTGAAAATGATTATCCGAAAATTGTATTTCGGGGATATTTTTTCTTGTAAATATCATGTTAATAGATATGGGGTGTATCCCAACTACAACATTTCTTCTAATGTATTGATTGAAGAATTTAATTTTAGTACTCTTAGTAAAAGGAGAAAACTGATTTTACTGAATTATCTATTTAAACTTGTTCATGGCTTAATTGACAATCCTAGTTTTTAAGAAGAATAAATTTATATGTTCCACGTTTTAACTCACGTAGTTCGGTAACTTTTGCCTATAGGACGCCGTCTACTAATTATTTACTTACTATCCATTCACTTTAAGAATGCAGTAGATAGCGCTGCGATCGGCGCCCAAATAACACTGAAGAATGAAAAATTAGCGGCAAATTCAAATTGTAAATTGTCAGTGTCATAAGCGAAAAAGTTTTTTTTTTTTTTTTTTTTTTTTTTTTTTTTTTTTTTTTTTTAGCGAAAAAGTTTGGTTATGAAAATTTTGTAATAATAGGAAAGGATAACATGAAATCACTACGCTTTTAGTAGTTTATTTAGAATGTTATAGTCATAATATAAGGTGATAAAATAATACAAATAAAGTAACAGTGAATACATTTCGGGAATCTTACAGGGGTAGTTAACGATAGCCAAAAAACTTGTCCAATCTTGGTGAAACTATGTTTATTCTATTCCATATGCGACGTTCGACAATTGCAATTCGTCTTTATTAAGCTATAAAGTATAATATATTAATTTATAAAACACAATAGAGGATAAAAATCAAATTACGATTAAAATAAATTAACATGTGACCATGTAGTATAGTAAGAATAAAAATTAATACACATAATGTTAGGATAACAATTTAAAATGAATTTTCTATGGACAAATCAGTCAAGACTAAAACATGTTAAATGTTAGTTGTCAAGAAATATGCCTACACTAAATACAACGTAGAAACAAATGTACTTCTTAAAAATTGTACAACAACTATAAAGCAGAGGCAACGTAATAAAAAACGATAAAAACACCTTAAGGTATAAGTCTGAAAATATAGCATATGCGTAAATATAATGTAAGTTTAATTGCGTTTCTGGAAACTTCAATTTCAATATATAATAGTTAGAACAAAATGCACGTTTCAATTATTATTCAGAATCAGATTCTAATGAGAGATCTGATGATGATGATGATGAGGTATTTGCTGTTATGATGAATTCTTCGATCATATCTTCAACAACATTGTCGAGTTGATACGTCTTATTTTCTTCTTCAATAACATGTTTGATGCAATTCCTCCATGCACTACTATCTACAATGTTAAGCCCCTCAATAAGTAAGGTTTTCACCTCAGGTAATTTAAAAGTTTTGTTGTTAGCTGCGACATGATGCTTTACTTGAGCCCAAATAAGCTCAATGGGGTTCAGATTGCAGTGATAAGGAGGCAATCTTACAATTGTATGACCACTGTCTTCTACCATTTGATCAATAACATATGGGATGGGATTATCGTTAATATATTTTCTTGCAAGTTCAAGCAACTCAACTTTTAACAAAGTGTTGTCAACAATAATTCCTTTTGCAAGAAACCATTTAATTAATTGTTGCTTTTTCCATGCCATGATAGGCTTTTTTTCTGTTCTGACTGAGTGGTAGGGAGCATTATCCATAATAATAACAGAGTTTGGTTCCAGAAAAGGAAGCACATTTCTCATCCACTCCGTGAACACTTGGCTGTTCATTTCTTCGTGATAATCTCCAGTTTTCTTGGATTCGAAGCAAAGGAGACCGTTTTCAAGGAAACCATCTTCGCTACCAATATGTAAAACAATTAATCGTTTTCCTTTTCCTGAAGGGTTTTTCAGTCCCGTTGAAATTCCTTCCACAAATGCTTGTCTTGCAGTGAGTACTGTGGTGTCTGCCCATATTTTTTGCTTTGTATGACTTGCATTAACCCAAGTTTCATCCAAATAATATATCTTTCTACCACTAACACGAAATTTCCGAATGTTGTTTAAATATTGACGCCTCCATAATACAATATCTTGCCGTTCTATTAAAACACTATTGCCACTTCGCTTCATCCACCTAAATCCTAACTTTTTTAAAATTTTCCAGAGCGTCGTTCTTTTCAATATTGGCAAAGTGTCATCTGCATTAATAACCTGTAAGATACAATGCGATGAAGTAAATGTAAGATAAATGGATAATATTATATTTACACCCAATAGTTTTGTGCACGTAGGTAATTCGTTCTGCAAGAAAAAGGAATGTACGTGTCATCTAATTGCTGACCTATCTGCTTCGTCCAAAGAATCATATGCACTTTGACGAAGACGTTTTTTAGGGGGTGAACTGATAACTCCTGTGGTCTCCTTTTCTTTTACAATATCCCACACTGTTCTTTCACCCACCCCAAGTTGCTTTGCAGTCAATTTAATTGCTGCCGATTTAGAACTGTCCCGCTTAAGCTCCAGATACAAATTATAAGCCATTATCCTTTGCTTACTGCCAATATGTTTTCCCTGAGGATTTTTTGATGACCCTGCAGGTAGATCAAATACCTCTTCATCTGCCATACTAAAATTGATGTAAAAAATACTATGTCATCACTATCATTTTATATAGTTATTAAAACAATACCTTCAAATATTCAACAGTACTCAGTAGAGCTCTAAGAAGAACTATTTTTGTAACAATTTGCTTATAAAAATTACACTAACCACACGAACGACACAAGAAAGCAATAAACACTCAAATACAGAGCTGAAACCAACACCAGGATTGACAAATGTCATAGATGTCAGAAAATATTTTGTTTTATCCAACTTAAATTTCATTTGCTATATAAAATGTTTTTCGTATGTGTGAATTCGCCTCGTCTATTAGCCAATCGCAAGTCGTAAATCTTTCGCCTATCTAATGTAACGCTGCATTCTTACAGTGAATAGACTATAGTTCTCCACTTTTTTCGTTGTGTCGCACGTACAATTCCTTCAATTATGCCCTTGATATATTTAATAATAACTATAATAATTTTGTTAGAATAGCTAGAGAATGTTTACTGTGAATTCTTAATTTTTGTTTTTTCTGCATTTTCTAATCAATTATAAGTAGTTAACAAGTTAGTTGTTGAATATTACTGGATATAATATATAAGTTTTGCTTTTGTCTGTATATTCATTTACATTTAAATTCATCAATCACGTATCGTTACTTAATGTACTTAATTTAATCTAATATTGTAAAATAACCCTGTAATTGGATTCACTCTGTAGGGTTTATAATAATAATAAATAAATAAATAAAGACAAATAAAATTCTTCGCACCAATTGTGTAATTTTTTCAAGAGTGTCATTAAAGTTTGATATTTAGGGAATAATAAAAAATCATTTGCGTATTGAAGTAAAAACAATCATCAGTTATATGTATATTTATTGATAGATATTAGTATAAACATTGAATAGGATTGGACTAAAGGAGCTTCCCTGTGGGAGACCCTTAAAAGATGTTCTTGGTTTAATAATTTATTAATATTAACGTTGTCACAAGCTCCTTCAATGTCAATAAACTCAGCTGGAGCTACCACATATTGTTTACGTAAAAACGTTGTCCTAATATGGAAAGCAACTGTAAGATTATAAATGACTGATTTATTGTTTTGGCACAAGGAGCTACTCGATTCCAATAGCCAATCGCACATACAGAAATGAAAACAATGTTTTTTTTCTTCCTTATTTCTGGTTTCAATTTTAAAATAAACGTTTTTGGAAATTATATCTACAATAGTGGAGAATTCGATCTGTGTTTATAAGAAGTGTTTCTCTTATTTTTGACCTCGTCGAACATTTTGTATATCTATTTATACCTTATATTCCTACAAAATAATTTCGTTTACCCACAACCATTTTTCAAGTTACGTTTTACAGTAGAAAATTAAATGAATATTACTAATTCTTGCCTATGTACTGTTGAATGAGTGCTAATTAACTTGTTTGGTGTAATAAAAACATAACATAACGCAGTACATGTTTTTAAAAACTAGAACAAAGGAAAAACAGCAAAATAAAATTTGTTTTTAGTATAAGAATTTTGCTCTGGATTGGGAATGTGTAAAAACTGTTCTTGCAAAGTTTTATTGCAAATAAAAAAGCAAACCGTATAATATTGCAAAAGTTTTTTTAGGAGATTAGATTAAAAATATGACAAATTGTGCTTACAGGGTTTTGGTAAAAATAAATACAGTATAGAAGCCGGTTAACATGATCACGGATAATGTTCTAAATCGGCTAATATTATCAATTATACGAAGTCCCGATCGTTTATACAGGGTCGCTCATTAGTGCGTCAAAGTCAAATATAGTTTTGAAAAAATAAAACTGAAGGGATTTATTTCATGAAAAGTGGTACAGTAACCAAAAACGCACATTTTAAAAATAATTTGAAGTATACAAGCTGATGCCCTAAAGCGGGGTACATTCAAATTTTTTTTTTTAACGAAACGCTCTGTATATCTTTTGTGTTTTCTTATCTGCTTTAAACTGTGTTTTCAATGATCCCTGGGTTTTCGGTTTTGAGCGACGCATTGTTGAGTTATTAACGAAAATAAAAAAAAAATGGTGATGTTGGTTATTAGGGCTTGTGGAATTAAAAATACAATTTCTAATAACGCAGTTTTATTAACACGATCTTACTACTAAGAACATCGACGAATAACTAACTAAAAACTAACACTGTTACGTAAACCGTACGGGCAGGTATATTGGAGAGCGCGTGAGTCATAAGCTCGAACAAAGAAAATGCACTATCCTACGATGAGATCATCATCGATAGGGTTCTTACAAAGAAGTTGATTTGCTTTTTTTGTGTTACTATTTCCAATACACCCCCTCAAAAAATACATCAACTTATCCCTATTTCAAAGAAGTCTTATTCCTACCTACTGCGTTTTACGGGGAATTTATATATAGTTCAGCATTTGCTGCAAGGACTACGAAAAACCCCACTTCAAAAACCTAGCCAAACCCTGTAGTTACATTTCTTAATTCTACTTTAACAACATTATAAAACTGAATATTAACACAAACCACCAGAGCTTTATTTAGCACTTTGCTTCTCACTTTTCATTCAGGAGTCCCAGCTTGCAACGCAATTCTTGGTAAAGATATCGGCTTCCTGGTTTTCTGTAGCAATGTATTTTAAGCAGATAACTTTGTTCTCTACTTGCTCACGAGTGAAATGATATTTAACATCAATATGTTTTGAGCGTTTGTGACCTGTAGGATGAGTAGCTATTGCTATACAGCGTTGGTTATCTTCAAATAAAGTTATTGGATGTATAATTTGTATATTTATACTTTGTAGCAAAGCTTTCAACCATAAAGCTTCTTTGACTGCTTCAAAAAGCGCCATATACTCTGCTTCAGTTGATGATGCAGCAACTGAGCTCTGCCGTTTTGTATTCCAAGTAATCATACAATTATCAAACATTTTAAAGACATACCCTGTCGTACTTCGTCGGTCAGTTTCATTATTTGCCCAGTCTGCATCAACATAGCCAATTAATTTTTCGAGATAATCACATCTTCTGTAAATTAGTTTTACTTCAATGGTACCTTTTATGTATCGCAACACACGCTTCAAGGATTGCCACAATTCCTTGTTTGCTTTGTTTTGATATTTACTTAATATGTTCAAAGATACACATAAGTCTGGTCGTGTACCTAATATTACGTACATTAAACTACCAATTAAATTTCGACAGGGTGCACCACAGGCTTCATCGGACTCTAAAGCTTCATAATTTAATTTTATCGGTAAAGGTGTGCTTATTGCATTACACTCGCTCATGTTGTATTTTGTTAAACCAGATTTTATATATAGACTTTGATCTAAAGATTTTGGTCTTCTGTTCTCTGTATCCTAATTCCAAGAAAGAAATTTATTTCTTTTATCTCAACCATTTGAAATTTGTACATTAAAAATCTTTTGAAAGCGTTCATTGTATTTATTTCCTGTGTTACTATTGTCACGTCATCTACATATAAAATAAGGTAGATTTTTTTGATTAAACTTAGCATGATCTCGGAAGTATAAACAATGATCAACAGAAGAATTAATAAAACCATGCTGTTTTAAAATACTATCGAAACATTCATACCAACACCGAGCTGATTGTTTCAACCCGTATAATGATTTATTTAGTTTACATACTAAATTATCATTTTCAACTTTAATGCCCTCCGGTACTTTCATAAATATGTCTTCTTTTAAATCACCATTTAAGAAAGCTGTTTTGACGTCCATTTGATGCACTAATAGTTTATATTGATTAGCAAAAGCTAAAAGACATCGAAAGGTACTAATTCGAGCGACCGGTGCAAATGTTTCATCGTAATCTAATTTATACAATTGGTTAAAACCGCGAGCGACTAATCGTGCCTTATATTTCATCAGAGTTCCGTTTTTATCCTGTTTTATTACAAACACCCATTTACTATCAATCACATTCACATTCTTTGGCTTTTGTATCAATGTCCAAGTGTGATTTTCCTTTAACGAGTTCAACTCTTCTTCAATTGCTTTTTCCCACTTAATTCTATTTTGGCTTTTACTTATTTCTTGATAACATGTGGGAATTTCTTCATCTAAAGTTTGAACATTTAAAACATTAGAATTGTTTATTTCTAAATCATGTTCTCTATACGAAATTGACGATTTTGTTTTGAGCCTTTCGCTCCGCCTCACATCCTGTATTTTATCACTCCTCCTCAACTTTGAGGAAGAAGGATAGCACAGATTTTTCACATCTGGTTCAGGGACATCTCTTACTGGAGAAGTTTGACCTTGACTACTTGACTCTAGAGTACTATTTTCAGATATAATGCATTTATCAGGGACACCTTGTCTTTGCAGGGTTTGATTGCATTTATTAATTATTGAATCTGTTTTACCCGGATGGAGTATGGTTACGGATTTGTCACCAGCACCCCCTGTTGCTGAGCCTTCCTCAGTAGGTACTTATTATTAGTTCTGAGTTATCCGTATTTTCACCTAAATATTTGTCAATTTCGATTATTTCATCAAGTTCTTTCCTTGATGTTTTAAAATTTGTCTCATCACAAATTACATCACGCATTCAATGTCGCCCACATGTGTTGCCCAAATGCAGGCTTCCTTTTTCGCAACTGCAATCTTCAACTCAAGTCGTTGATCAAATGTTCTGTTGCTCCAGAATCCAATACAAACTGTAAGTTTCCATCCACCTGTTCAGTTTCATAACTTCCGGCTTTTATCATAAAAGCAAAACTACTCTGCGTTTCTTGAGAGAATGGTATGGTTGCAGTCATAATTTCAGGTGAGTGTCTGGATGTGCTGGCTTGTTTTGACTTTTTCTTGTGCTGCTGTTCTTCCGATTTTAGGTGCTTTTGCAAATCGTTCCCATTTCTTCCATTCCTCCGCAATAATGTCTGGCGGTTCGGCATCCATACAGCGATTCCACCCTCTTGTTCAATGATTGCCCGGAATCGGTACTTCCACACCAAATAATTATCCCCGTTAAACGGCTTAATATTTTGTTGGGTGTCTTTTGTGCTGGCCATTGTCTGCTTATCACTTCGCTTTACTCACACTGAATCCGCACTTAAACTGTCACTTTAGCTGTCGCAAACTGGGCCCATAACCTGTTGGTTATTAGGGCTTGTGGAATTAAAAATACAATTTCTAATAACGCAGTTTTGTTAACACGATCTTACTACTAAGAACATCGACGAATAACTAACTAAAAACTAACACTGTTAGGTAAACCGTACGGGCAGGTATATTGGAGAGCGCGTGGGTCATAAGCTCGAACAAAGAAAATGCACTATTCTACGATGAGATCATCATCGATAGGGTTCTTACAAAGAAGTTGATTTGCCTTTTTTGTGTTACTATTTCCAATAGGTGATGACAAGGTTTACCATACTTATTCCATGCGACAGTATTACGATTAGCTAAGACAAAATTATTTAGTAAGTATGTGTGTTGAACGTACAAAATGATTAAACAATTTTATTATGCAGGGTATTTGCTACGATGCAGTGAATTTGGCGATTGTCAAAGAGCGTTTCCTGAATTTTTTCAAATGGAATATATTATTAAATTTTTGGAATGGCCCGTTAATTGCGCTTAATTTTTATTAATAATGTCCTATACCCAAACCCAATAATTTCGAAGTTATTTTCAAGTTTTCATTACAAACCGCTAATTATTTGTTTTCGATTCGATCTAGTGTATTTACCTATCGGGCGAACGCATTGACAAACAAAAACAAGAAGTGGCAAATGTATCAAATCTTAATTATTGCTGTTACTTAGGCATTAGTGATTTCTTAAGTTTCTGCCTTTAATATGGTCATTGTATTATTTATTAATTGGATTAGTTGGTACGTAGTTTTCTTGCACGTTTGTTATTTGTCACATATTATTATTACGATTTTTAGTTAAGTCAATATGCAGTTTGAGAGAAACGAACTCGTTTACATATTTTTGTTGTGGGATGTGCCCAAAAAATTGTTTATTAACTCAGCGAATTTATGCGTAAACATATCCTGACAGAAGACAACCTTCAGTTACAAGTTTGGAAAGACTTAAGGAAAGATTTGTTAGAACAGGAAATGTGAGTTATGAAAAGTGTGAAAGGAGAAAGAGGACAAGTGACGAAGGTAAATTGAATGTCTTGTTATGAATGAGCAAAAAGATGCTGATTTTGTGGGCGCTGAAAACTGGTTGCAGAATCAAACACTATCTGTTCAATATTCCCCAGAAAACATTTTTAACGCCGATGAAACGGCTTTGTACTATCGAGCATTACCTGAGCATACGTTCTTATTTAAACACGAAGGCTGTAAGATTGTAAAAGAACGTGTGACAGTACTATGTTGCGTTAATATGCGAGGCGAGAAGAAGGCGTTACTGGTCATTGAAAAAAGTATAAATCCACGATGTTTCAAAGGTGTAAAGAAATTACCGGCGAAATATTATACTAACAGAAACGCTTGGATGACTACATCCATATTTAATGAATGGCTAGTAAAATGGAATAGCAGACGAGATCGTAATCTTACTAATAGATAATTGTCTCGCGCATTCAATTGATGTTTCTGTAAATTATATAAAGGTAGTCTTTTTACCCGCCCATACAACGTTGATTATTCAACCATGTGACCAGGGCATCATTAGAACAATGAAAGCATATTATCGAAGAGAAATGCGTGCCGGGATATTGGAAACTATGAATAATTAGCAGATTGTCAACGCTAATGAAATAGCGAAAAAAAATAAGTCTTCTTGATGCTTTGCATATTTTATCGATATCGTGGCATCAGACATTGCCAGGCACTATAATAAATTGCTTTAAACATAGGAAATTCATAGAAAGCGAACCTGAATTAGTACCTGAAAATTGATGCCCGACTAACATCGGCCAAGAAGATTTTGAAAACTGGATGGCCATTGATACTAATGTTAGTGCTGCTGAACCACCAACTTCTGATGATATTTGTTAAATCAGTAATGAATTTGCATGAAGAAGCTGATGCTACTGACGAACATGATATTGGATTGGATACTTCACAAATCCCAATAAACTTAGAAATGAGACAAGCACTAGAAGTACTGCGACGTGATGTGCAAGCACTGATTTTGCTCTGCGTTATAAGTATGAAACCTTTGTTAATGATATACTCATATCGTGGCAAAGACAATCGACAATCGATGAATTTATTAAAAAACTGTTGTGTGTATGTGTTTTATTTTATTTTTGTTGGTATTCTTTAGTTTAAATAAATATTATACTGTTATTTTATTATGCTAGGTTAATTATTACTTTGGGACAATATATCGGATATTGTTATCGGTCGGTTATTGTTATCACTCTTGACAAGTCCCGTTGTGGTTTTATTAAGCGGCTTCTACTGTATTTGTATTTTTAAAGAACGTGTACAAGATTATTATAAAAAAAGGAGATTGAATATAATTTATTTTGATGAACACAATCGCTTTATATATGGCTCGATCTTTGACAAAGCAACTCGAAGTTCTTAGTCAAGATCCTTCAGGCTATCATTTTTCATTAAAACTAGCGTTGAAAAATTTTGTTCATACAGATAAGTTGTAGAAGATGGTAGCAAAACTTCGATGGCGTTGTCGGAAATCCGAGGATATTAATTTTTTGCTGCAATCCAGGAATATCTGGTGGATACAGTTGATACAGTTCAGACATGTTTTGATCTAACATAATTTGAGAAACCTCGTTGTGAAGCTCATAATATCTTGCTAGAACTTTGCTTCTGGATAACCAACGCACTTCGGTATAAAACAATAGGGACTGATACTCTGATTCCATTTCTTAGCAAAGCCCTTCAAAAATTCGCGACTTTAGGGCTTTTGTTTTAATGATATTTATTATGTTGACGCACTCATTCATAGTTCGCAATACTTCTGCTAGTAAAATCTTGACCATCAATGCTTCTCGATGTATGCAACAATGGATAATTTGCATTGTTGGATTGTGTCGCTTTACACACGAGACAAATCCGCCAAAATTTCCCATCGAGTACATTATACTGCGGCATACTATGCTATTTTATACAAAGAAATAATGTTAGGCCTAGCAGTGCGAAAACAAATAACAAGATTAAGGGAAGTACGTAACATATACATTTGAAATATACAGGGTGTTTTGAAACATCGTTTAAAGATTCTAAGGGCATGTAGTACGATCGAAAATAAGGTTAAAAGTCATAATAAACATATGTTCACAAATCAACCGTTTACGAGATAACAGCGAGTGTTCCTAGTAGTACATGGATATAACATATCTCAGTAAACAGGTGCTTATCAGCTATTGTTTTATGACAGTTTAATTTGACGTTTTGTGCAATTTGTAGCAATTACAATGGTTACGTATTCTAATGCTGAAATGAGCGATATGGTGTTCATGTACGGTCGTGCTAATGGGAATTCTTTACAAGCACGTCGCTTCTATGCTAAAACGTTTCCTGATCGCCAACTACCTTCGCATGTGATGTTTCAGACGGTATTTCAACGACTAAGAGAAACTGGTTCGTTTGAGAAGCGGTCTTCTGATACTGAACGGCAGAGATTAGCATGTACTCCACAGATAGAAGATCGAATTTTGAATATTATTGATGAAAATCCCGGAACTAGTGTTAGAAGAATTTCGACTCAAGTGGGTGTAAGCAGCAATCTTGTTTGGAGAACTCTTCATGAGCAACTCCTATACCCCTACCATATCCAACGGGTACAAGCCCTTACTGCTCCGGATTATCAAGCGAGAAGGGCTTTCTGTGAGTTGTTTTTTGTGAACAGCTGCTGATCGGCCAGATTTCGCTGATAACATCCTTTTCACTGATGAAGCTGATTTTACTAAAAATGGAATATTTAATTTCCACAACAATCACGTTTGGTGTGACGAGAATCCTCTTGCTACCGTTGAAGCTCGGCACCAGCAACGCTTCTCTCTAAACATCTGGTTAGGCATGATAGGGGAACGGTTGTTAGGACCGATTGTTTTGCCACAACGCTTAACAGGTCCTGCATACCTCGAGTTCTTGGAAAATACTTTACCTGAACTTTTGGAAGATTTACCTATAAATCTAAGACTGAACCTCTGGTTTATGCAAGATGGAGCTCCACCGCACTTTACGCGTGCTGTTAGGGAACATCTTAACAATGAATTTCCTGGGAGATGGATAGGGCGAGCAGGTCCCATTGCTTGGCCTCCCAGGTCTCCCGATCTAAACCCGTTGGACTTTAGTATCTGGGGTTATTTGAAAAGTTTAGTGTACGCAACACCGGTAAACGATCTTCCAGAGTTGCGCCAACGAATAGAACACTGTTGCCAGATAATACGAGAAAAACCCTTGTTTTTTGAAAGAGAGCGCGCTTCCTTTGAAAGCAGATGTAGATCCTGTGTCGAAATGGAAGGACGTCATTTTGAACATCTTCTTTAGTTATAATCTATTTTATGTTAAAATACAATAACATCTTAATAAAAACCGCTAAAGCAAACGTATTCTGCATTTGCGATAAAATCGCTGTTATCTCGTAAACAGTTAATTTGTGGACATATGTTTATTATGAGTTTTAACCTTATTTTCGATCGTACTTTAAAATCTTTAAACGATGTTTCAAAACACCCTGTATATCCTACACAGGTTCTTATATTGGTATACATTTAACGGAAAATGGAAATCTGCACAAGTTGTACGTATTGCACCGGCGGCAGACCAATTGCGGGGCACTGATGTAAACGATGTATGTAGATATAAAAACGGTTATAATTTTTTTAAAAGCAAACAAGGCTTTATGAAGAATGATTAATATACAGTGCATCTCGTTAAAGAACTCGTTTAAAGAATTTGTTCAAACCAATTCTTTAAAGGTAACTTGTGACACTCTTTGGATGACTTGACTAAATTTAAATGTCATGGTAAGTTCGTCAAAGTCTGTATTAGTTATGTTCAAAAATTGTACATTCGGTGGATAATAGCAAAGATATGCGGACGTGTGTGAGGATCAAGTTTTTAAAAAAAAAAAATAATTTCTATTTTATAAAGGCTTTGCTGTATAATATAATATAACTTAATAAGGGATCCAATAACAATAAAATTACAGGATGTTTCATGTAAATTAAAAAAAAATACTACCTGGTCAAGGTAGAAGCAGCAACACTGCTTTACTGAAAATATTGTAGAAATGTAGTTTACTTCAAATAACCTACACATAGACAATTTGAATTCAGTTGGTCTGAAGTTGATTCTCAATTTAGCTGGAATAAAAACTGCACATTATATTGTATTTGCCAAAACTGATTATTTAAATTAATATTTGTTGACTTTACCGTGCCCATATATACTCGTTAGATAAATATGATTATTGTTAAGTACATTCAAATTTCTTAAGCAAATTAAGGTGATATTTGCGAAATTAATATGCCGTCAAACATTTACGAAACTACTCACAAGATCTTGTGTAAATATTTACATCTTTCCGCCTTTAATTTTAAACGATAAAATGTGTTTGTATACACATAACAATCAATTGTTACGTCAACGTTAGCCGATATAAAAAATATCTCCAACCATTAAAGTCGTAAGAGAGTCTAAATTCCTCTTCAAGGTATTGAAATCCGGAAAATTTTTTGATTAAGATTAATTAGTATATCGAGATCAGAATGGCAACCACATTTGGCAGTTCTGAATTGTCAAACCATCTTTCATTCTCCCGTCATTGGCATGATTTGCTAAGACTGATGCTGCCGCGTGATAGCTGCTCATCCGTTTCTGTTTCCATTATGAATGAATCCGCTCCTGAATGGAGTTGAGATGGTGCAGAAATTCGTTTAACGTGTCTGTTCCATGGGGGCACACCACAAAGGTGTCGTCGACATAGTGATACCGACATAATGGTATTTGAGCGGCAGTGCCGAGTGCTTTACTTTCGGAAGATTTTACGTGGAAATTCGCTGTAACTGGCGCTAATGGACTGTCCATAACTACCCTATCCAATTGTTAATAAACATCGTTATTGCATTGGAAGTAAGTAGTTGTAAGCAGGTGTTCAAAGAGTAGAGTAATTTCCCGAGAAAGCATGCACCTGCAGACTTCCAAGAACATTCTTGAAAGGAGTCATCGTGAAGAGCGAAAGCACAATAAAGCTAACAAGTAAATCCGTTTGCTTAAGTATGTGTGTTTTGATTTTATTGATGAAATGGGCAGAATCTTCCATGTATGAATCGGGGGTTCCAATGTGAGGTTGTTACTAAATATTTGGCAATGGGATAGATTGCGAATCCAGTGGCACAGACAATAGGGCGTATAGGAATATCTTGTGTATTTTAGGGAGACTATGCAACCTTGGTGGATGGGCTTCAGACCTGATGAGACTAGATTGTTAATTTAAAGAAATCTGTGAGCTCTTGACTAGCTGGCTAGTTTTCCGGAGAATCTGGCCAGTATGGTCTTAAGACAGCTTCTTGTAATTCTTCTTCTTTACGAGCCTATCAACCCTTGAAAAATTACTACTCCTATCCGGATACCATTCGGTAAATATCATAGATACTTTGACGTGAGACCTAGTTCTATCGCGGTATTCTACCATCAGAATTTCGACACGTTGCCTTTCACTTAAATGAGCCATCATATCCTCATTTAAGCTTTAAGTAAATTTGCAGCAATGGTCTCCTAAAACAGACTGATGATATTGTTTTTTGAAATGTGATTGATGTTAGTAGAACATAACAATGCTTATTAGAATTTGTATTTTGCTGTAGCCCAACATGGATGAATTAACTTCGCCAGTTTTCTCGTAAATTTTGTAAATAAGTGATATTAGAAAAAATTCATGTCTGCATAGAAGATATAATCCTCTTTCAGAATATAAAGACAAAAGGTGAATTGCCATTAGAAAGAAAACTAGAAATTCTGGACAGTTCACCCAGCCAGTTAATCTGGTGCGGCTATACCACTCCAGTCTCCACTAACCACCGTCTACTACACCTAAGACTGGTTTGGGATCGTACACCTGTAGATTAATTTTTTTTTTTAATTTTCGTTTGTTTCTAATTTTTCCTTTTTTTCAAACGCGCCTCTCTTTAAAAAAAGATTCTACGCTGCGCGTCTCACTGTCTTTACACTCGACGATACGCGTCACGTTAAAAAAATTGCAATTTCTTAATTTTTGTTTTTTTTATTTTTTTTTTTTCAAACGTGCCTCTTTAAAAAAGACTCGACGGTCTCGCGCGTCTCGCTATCATTATACTCGACGTTACGCGTTAAGTTAAGAAAATGCAATTTCTTAATTTTCTTTTTCTTTCTTTTCTCTTTAAAAGAGACTCGACGCTGCGCGTCTCGCTGTCGTTACACTCGACGTTACCCGTCACGTTAAAAAAATTTGCAATTTCTTAATTTCCAAATTTTTCTTAATTTTTGTTTTTTTTATTTTTTTTTTCAAACACGTCTCTCTTTAAAAAAGACTCGACACTGCGCGTCTGGCTGTCGTTACACTCGACGTTACGCGTCACGTTAAAAAAAATGCAATTTCTTAATTTCCAATTTTTTCTTAATTTTTGTTTTTTTTTAATTCTTCTTTATTTTTCAAACGCGCCGCTCTTTAAAAAAGACTCGACGTTGGGCGTCTCGCTGTCGTTATTATACTCGACGTTACACGTCAAGTTAAAAAAAATGCAATTTCTTAATTTTCCTTTTCTTTCTTTTCAAACGTGCCTCTCTTTAAAAAAGACTCGATGCTGCGCGCCTCGCTGTCGTTACGCGTCACGTTAAAAAAATTTACAATTTCTTAATTTCTTTTAATTTTTTTTTCAACCGCGTCTCTTTAAAAGAGACTCGACGCTGCGCGTCTCGCTATCGTTACCTCGACATTACGCCTCACGTTAAAAAAAAGACAACTGCCGTTACATCAATGAACACAAAATAATTTACCAAACATTTTTATTAGGAAAATTTTTCCATGCAGTTGGTACTTAATAAGCTATGAGCAGATTGCGGATAAATTTGCCTAGAAATCAGTTAGTTACTTGCTTTTTTCTTTTAAATTGCATTTTTAACGTTTATATGTAGTGTCTTTTTTTCATATTTTTAGTGCCTAACTGACCTCTACCCATTACTTTGACTTGAACTTGTTCTCTATTGTTTCAGACTAGCGGATTCGGAATGCCGAGCCTCTACCATGCCCTGGTGGTCATCTTCTTGGAATTTTTCGCCTGGGGTCTCCTGACCATGCCCGTCATTTCCGTGCTGAACACCACGTTTCCCGACCACACCTTCCTGATGAACGGTCTGGTGATGGGCATCAAGGGTAGCCTGTCGTTCCTGAGCGCCCCGCTAGTGGGCGCCCTATCCGACGTTTGCGGCAGGAAACTCTTCCTCCTGATAACAGTATTCTTCACGTGTCTCCCCATTCCGCTGATGACGATCAACAGTTTCTGGTTCTTCGCCATGATCAGTATTTCCGGCGTATTTGCTGTCACATTTAGCGTCGTCTTTGCTTACGTAGCTGACGTCACCACTGAAAAGGAGCGATCTCTTGCGTACGGCTTGGTCAGCGCCACTTTCGCGGCTAGTATGGTCATCTCGCCGGCTTTGGGTGCTTATCTGATGGAAAGGTGAGTTAGTTAATTAGAGAATATGTTTCCACAATGAAGCCTACCTTAATGTTCATAAAGTAAATCATGATAAATATGTTTGATAAAGATTATAAAGCTGTTAAAAATATCAAATTGGTTTAAAGCATGTACACGGTATGCAAGGACCGTAGCGGAATAATAGACACACACACAACACCTAACGTATGTCACATAAGTTTTGGCAAAAATAATTAAATTCTTTAAAGTAAGTGTGACGTAATTTATTCAAATCACCACTTTACCAACATTTTACCTTATATTTAAATTAATTAAAACTACAATTAAAATAATGACAAAGGGCCATGGTCCTCAATGGGACGCAGTTTTTGTCTAACTTGTCCCATCATGTTTTGGACGATGTTTATATCAATTTCTCTTATCTTTTGATATATTCTTCGCCTTAGTTGAGCTTCATTTTGAGCTTCCCACCCACTATCATATACTTTTCTGGTCAATAGTCCCCAAAAATCTTCGATGGGTCGAGCTTGTGGCACATTTGGCGGATTGTCTGCTCTTGGCACAAAGGGTATGTTGTGAGTACTGATTACCCGAAAACGATTTCGATTTTTTACGCGCGACATAACCCGCAGCACATTTTTTTCCTTTACGCTTTAAATTCGGCATGTTTACAACTGAGAGAAAGTATATAGTCTAAAGTACAAAAAAACGTGAAAAAAAAAATCGATTTTTTGAAAAAAAAGATCGGGAATACCCCCTTAGTTCAACTATTTCTGGTTCTTTTTGTCCTCAGATATTGTAAGGTAATTTTGTGTTGTACTATTAAATTCAAGATTATGCATTGTTTGTTAATTATACTATTTGTAAGATCAAAATGTTACAACAATGTTATAGCTAAAATCAAGCAAATGTTGCCAATCACTATTTATGGGCCAGTGTTGATGAAACAGTGGATATTTTAAATTGAGCAAAGTACCTATTTCACAAAAGTAACGGAAGAGGTAAATGCTTAATCAGCAGTATTGTAACAGAAAGCTTATCAAAATTGATTGGCTCGGCCACTAGTGAACGAGTCCTGCTACTGCTCACTGATTCTGCCGCATATCGCATATATGCTAAAAGCTGGAAATCTATTAAAAGCCATATATCCTAATTTATTACATGTAACATGTGTTGCACATATGTTACACCGCATATGTGAGTTTGTGCGGGATGAATTTCCAAATGTCGATAAATTAATAGCGACTTGTAAAAAAAATTTTCGAAAAGCTGCGCTACCAATAAGCTTGCATAGGAATAAACTTCCAGGTCTTCTTTTGCCACCTTCTCCTGTTATCACTCGGCGGGGATCGTGGGTGGAAGCTACTAAATTTTATAGTAACAACTTCAATATTCTCAAAGACTTTCTTGAGCAGTTGCCCAAAGACGCTAGCAGCATTGTTGAATGTAAATTAACTTTACAAACAGACGAACTGTCTGTTATAAACTAACTAAACGAATTGCAATTTATAAATAACCATTTTACAAGCATGGTAACAACGATAAAATATTTTGAGAACAGAAAAATACAATTAGTGGATGGTCTAAATCACTTAAATAATACAGTAAATCAATTAAAACTTATTCCTGGAGAATTTGGACAAAAATTAAGTCAAAAAATTACGGCAGTGCTTAACAGAAAGCCAGATTTACATATACTACATTAACTGTGTATTATTCAAAATCCAAGTAGCGATATATTCACAAAATACAGTACTTTGATACCATATTTTAAATTTGCTCCGCTAACTAGTTGCGAAGTTGGAAATACACTCCGCCAAAAAAAGTATCGCATAATTTAGTTTTGAATCATAAAAGTATCGCATAATCTTTGTTTGTAGCATAAAGTTGTAAATATACTTTAATGCGCTCTAAGATATAATTTCTATGATTGTTTAAATAAAATACAGGCCAAATAAAAACAAGAACTCATACTTGAGATTTTTATTAAAACAAGAAATTATAATTTTGGACAGAAAAATGTCATAACAGTAGCTTTTAATACTGAGTATTGCCACCTCTGGCTCTTATGACCGCTCGCAT
The DNA here is from genome assembly GCA_949128085.1 of Cetonia aurata. NCBI lineage: Eukaryota > Metazoa > Arthropoda > Insecta > Coleoptera > Scarabaeidae > Cetonia > Cetonia aurata. The sequence continues at coordinate 23,568,556 of OX421889.1, read as the reverse complement.
ATGGTTTGGCAGAGATTCGATTAACCTCCGTATATAAGCCTGATCCAAATTCTCCCACTCGTCACGGAGAGCATTTGCTAGTCCATGCAGGTCCGCTGGGGCAACATTTTGGGTTCGTATCCGTCTGTGAAGGAGGTCCCACACGTGCTCGATAGGGTTCATGTCCGGACTTACCGCAGGCCAATCTAAAACTGGAATACCAACATCGTTAAGGTATTCCTGGACGATTATTGCAACATGCGGTCGTGCATTATCGTGCATTAACATGAATTCGTTTCCTATAATTGGCGCATATGGTACTACATGTTCTTCTAAAATGTCCGTTATATACCTGTGGGCAGTCAGTGTACCTCTGTCTACTGCTACTAACTCTGTACGACCTGTTAAACAGATGCCTCCCCAAACCATAATAGAGCCACCAGCGAAATTAGGTCTAGGTCTGATATTACACTGCGAATAGCGCTCAACGTCTCGTCTGTACACTGAGATACGCATATCTGAGGTGTAAAGACCAAATCTTGACTCATCTGTGAAGAGTATATTGGCCCAGTCATTAATGTTCCAATTTACATGTTCTCTGGCAAACCTTAAGCGAGCCACTCGGTGGTTCCTAGTGAGACGAGGGGCTGTTACAGCTACTCTAGCTCTTAATCCACTCTGTCGTAACCTATTCCGAATAGTTTGAGTACTCACACGAGTATTTCTGACTCTAGCCAAGTCGTTCTGCAATTGTCTCGCAGTTACATGTCTTCGACGTAATGCTTGTAAATAGCGGTCATCTTGGCGAGTAGAACATCTTGGACGACCTGGTACAGGTCTTCTACTGTAAATGCCTGTTTCCCTATATCTGGCTACGGCTCTAGAAACACTTGACTGATTGATGTTCATCAAATTAGCAACGTATGCTTGAGATCGTCCATCTTTCGATTAAAGCAACTATAGCAGCCACTTGTTCTGAAGTTAAATTGCTCATTTTAGTTTTAAAAGCGTTGGTACAGAACTCTGACTTCGCACTTTAAAATTTGTCCGTATAGGAAGACTCTCAATAAACAACTGAACAAACCTTACACATATGCATTTTTCTAAATGTGTTCTTTTAGAAAAAAAAAAAAGTAAAAACGCGAAGTTCCATTATTTTGTTAGTGTTTTTATAGTTCACATACACGAGGCAAACTTTTTGTGAACGTATAAAAATATCTTGGTTCATAAATGCCCTTTTTTAGTTTATGCGATACTTTTTTGGCGGAGTGTACTTTTTCTGCATTTAAAGATATACTCACATCAAAACGAACCAGCTTTACAACAGAAAACTTGGAACAGCCGCTTTTAGTAAAGATTAATTCATCCCTTATTTCTATGAACTGAAAACAATTAAGGGATAAACAAAGTCTGATAGACTGGCAATATTAATATTACTTTCTGTAACCGCTATATGGTTGCAAAATATAGTATTATGCATTTATTCATAGATAACCGCTTTTAGTTGACTATGTTATTGTTTTTTTTTTTAATATTGTAAATATGTATGTACCAGGCGTTGGGCATCATTCAATAATTTTTTATTCAAATAAAATTTGAATGAAATTTTCATCTGTTATTCTTTATTCCGTATTAAGTTATTGTTGAATAAAACTATGGGAAATCATTTGAATGAAGAATTATTTAAATAAAACGTTATTTGAATAAAGCATTATTGGCATATATTGACTCTTTGACCAAATAAATTGTTATTCAAATCATTTATTACTGAATACCACCGAAATAAATTTAGATTAGGTGTATACCTACATGTTTGTGCAGGTATTCATATAAAAATTATCGCTAATGTTAGGAAGTGCATCGGTAGGACGACATGCCGGTACTAATTATATCCGCCGACATCTTCGACATTCCTCTAGATTTACGTGATGTCATTTCTGAAGTCGATAAACAAACCTTCAAACTTATAAAAATTCCACTTATTTTTTCCCACCCAACTTTAATCTCTTTAAAAATTGGCGGGCAATATTTAAATAAAATCCGCTGATGTTAGAAAATGTACCAGTAACACGACATGGCAGTAATAATTATATCCGCGATATCTTCGACATCCCTCAAGATTTACGTATTATCGTTTTTGAAACCGATAACCAAACTCTCAAACTTATAAAAATCACATTTATTTTTTGTGCCACAACTTGAAATATCCTTCAAAAATGGCGAGTAGTATTTATATAAAAATTTCTGCTAATGTTAGGAAATGTACCAATAAGATGACATGACAGTAATAATTATATCCGTCAACATCTTGGACATCCTTCAAGATTTATGAGTTGTCATTTCTGAAGTCGATGCACAAACCCTTAAACTTATAAAAATCGCATTTATTTTTTCTCCCACAACCCCCAATGTTCTTCAAAACTGGCGGGTGATATTTATGTATATAAAAATTTCCGCTAATGTCAGGATGTGTACCAGTAATAATTATATCCGCCGATATCTTGGACATCCTTCAAGATTTACGTATTGTCGTTCTAGAAACCGATAACCAAACTCTTAAACTTATGAAAATCACATCTATTTATTTTTTTCCACAATTTCCAATGTCCTTCAAAAATGGCGGCTAATATTAATATAAATCCCGCTAACGTTTGAAAATGCATCGGTAGGAGAAAACCTCAAAGTTATAAGAATTTCCTATAAGTTTGAGGATTTGTTTATGATATATGTAGGTTCTTCATAACTAAAGGGCGGAATATATGCACGTCAATTCAGTTAAAATATGCGCATAAATATGCATCGTTTTTCTCTGAAATATGCAACAATATGCATTTATTTGTCGAAATATGCAATTATAGCCTTGAATATAACATAGAAAAATGGAAATAAAGAAACGCCGACTCTTACAAAAATTATTTATTTTAAGTAAAATTAAAAGAAAAACATAATAGGTAAAATTTTCAACCTGAAATAGTATAAAATGCATTTATAACGATATATTTTTCAAAATTTTCCAATAAAAATGTTTGCCTTCTGTCTGTAAAAATATGTTTGTACAAAGAAAAAGTTCTTTCAACATCTACCGATGTGATCTGGCAATATTTTAATTTGGGTAGTAACTCATAAGGCCAAGGTATTACTTCGTTGGATGGTTTACTATCAAAAATATTTTTGACTTCCATTAAATACTTAAAGCCTTCATTCTTTCCCACAATAACTTCGAGTTTCCTTCTTACTTGATTTCCTACATCACCGGGAACTTCTTTGCATTTGTCGGAAAAAGTTTCAACAATATTAATTGATTCTCTTAAACTTATATTCCTACTTTCTAACGAAGTTATTATATCTGGTACAAAACTAAAATTAACCTTAATAAAAATAAGTTCCTTAGCTAAATTTACATTTTTGAATAATGCTTGACTGCACTACACACTGCGAATTGTCTTCTAAATCTAAAACTATGTCTTTAATGGCTTCAAAATGGTCTGCGTAGAATATCGCGGCGTTAATCCATGTTCCCCATCGAGTAATTACGGGCTCTGGAGGTAAACAAACTCCTGGCAATTTCTCTCTATAGATCTGCACTCTTAGAGGTGCTTTCAAAAACACTCGCTACATTTGAAATTAATTTGTTCGCCAAGGGATATGCTGTTCTAATAGTTTCTGCAACTCTGTTTATCCCGTGTAAAAGACAAGTGACATGTACCATATTGGGATAAAATATTTTTAAGTTTTGGCCTACTTTAACCATATACGGCGCTGCGTCAGACAAAAACTTCTCTACTGGAACTGGATTTGGTAAAAAAAAATTTGATAGAGACTGCTGAATAAATCGAGTTACGGTCACATTATTTGTTTTGTCTAACTGTTTAGAAGATATTAAATATGGTTTCCCTGGCTCATTTTCTTGAAGCCCTCCAATCATAAGATGTGCGATATATCGACCACATGAGTCTGTGCTTTCATCAACAATAATATGCAACAATAATTTGCATATATTCCGCCCTTTATTCATAACTGTTTAGAGAATCGAAACCGTTATCATAACTATTTTGAACCCCTGTACTTAGGTATTTTTTTAAATCCAGTGTTTATTATTTGAATGAAAATGAAAATTATTACTTGAATGAGAATATTTATTTGAATAACAGTAGTTATTTGAATGAGAATGATCATTTGAATAATAAGAATTATTCGAATGAGGAATCATTATTTGAATGAAGAATAATTATTTGAATGATGAATAATTATTCGAATCACGAATAATTATTTGAATGAGGAATAATTATTCGAATTGTGAATGAAATAAATATTACCGTTCGTTATTGAATAATTGAATAATGAATAAGAAGTTAGCTATTATTTCTGAATAAGAATAACGGCGTTATTCATTTCTTTTTATTATTAATCTGAATAAATTTTGCCCAACCCTGGTATGTACCTTACCACAGATTCTAAAATCTGAAGGATAAAATCTATTTCATCGCCCGCCACTGAAACTGGAAAAAACAAGGTTTTTCATTCATATTCGCCGGCCGCTTGCTGATTAGGGACCTATATTTTGCGATAGTTCCTTTCAGAGTTAGATGCATCATCGCTAAGGGGCGCAGTCTCACTTATTTTATTTTTAAATATACAATTGGTTCGGAACTTCCGGACTGCACCAGTGCCTCTATGCGGCACTTCATTTAATGTCATGTAGGTATAGCAAAACTTTCAATTTTTCCGTTCCGAAGCGGCCTATCCAAATCGATTCAGTACGGTTGGGTTGCCTTGTTATTTTCTCTTACCTTATCAGAAAGAAAACAAACTTTATTGGTAATATATTTAAAGTTACGATTGTTTAACGGAATTGTATATCTGCGTCTAGGTATATACATACATATAAATATGAAACCTTTTATGTTTAACCGTAAATGTAAAGTATAAGATATCGTTCGGGGAAAATCGATTCAAATTGGAAATTCCTTAGATCGTCACATGTAATATTATGTTCACATAGATTATTTTACGGTGTGACATCATTGTCCGTTGTATTTATATTGTTGTAACATTACTCATAGTGTTGATAACTTTACTGGAGTAGTGTGTCAATTTGTACTTTAAATAGTAATAAAAAGCTCTATTTATTTATTTTCCAGTGCATTTCATCATCAGCATCATCATGGTCATTTAATCCGTAGGATTGTGACTAACTCCCCGAGCGTTTCTAAAATCTGCTAAAATTGAGGTGGACTGATCCTAGTTTCTCCTTTTTTTTTATTTAATGATAAATGGAATCACCAGTAAAGTATTTTTAATAATCCAGTCACAAACATACATACATGCAATGACATACAAGAAGCCATTCTGGCTTCTCTGCTCAGGTAAATAAACCAAAAATACCTGTAGTGCAATTGAACATGCCCTGAGTAAGGTTTATGAAGCACTAGATAAAAGAAGTTTTGTTACGGGCGTTTTCTTTGATCTGTCTAGGGCCTTCGATGTGGTAGATCATTCACTCTTGCTTAAGAAATTTCAATCACTAGGAATATTTGGCGTGGCTTATGATCTTTTATTTCGTATCTTTTTGATAGGAAGGCTGTAGTTAGTATTAAGGCGGAGAATGCAAATATAATTCAAACACACAATTCTTCGACAATTGACATAACCTGTGGTATACCTCAAGGCTCAATTTTAGGCCCCACCTTGTTTTTAATTTATGTGAACGATCTGCGGTCTACCTTGAACAACTGCGCCAGTGCAGTATGCCGATGACACCAGCTGCTTTGTAACAGCGACATCAATTGAGTGTGCATCCAATCCAACAACAAAGCTAATTTGTGATATGGCTGACTGTAGTAGCAGCAATGAGTTGTTCCTTAACACTGCCAAAACGGGGTTGTTGAGGTTTTTGTTGGTGACGGTTTTGTAGATACTTTTCCTAGATCTATTAAATTTTTATGCATGTTCACGTTTCTGAGATGTCAGTTTTTTACGCACTGAAAATAGTATTGCAACTGTATTAAAAGCTTACAGAAATGCGACAAATTATTAAGATTTTTAAAATACTATTTATAACGCATTTAAGTTAAGAGTTTTATTTGTACTCACCTTACTTTATTCGCAAAAAATATAGGTGTCTAATACATCTTAGCATATCTATATCTGCCACTCAGTTTAATTGGTTTATTTACTTACTTGTTGGTTTATTTATTGTTGAAAATGGATTTTCTGATATGGTATACATCCTTGGATAAGCTTAAAGGAATTGCTTACTGGCAGCACGAATTTATCAAATAAGATATCCAGGGTGATGTTAACCATTCGATTGTGCGAAAAGGGAAAAAAAGAAGACTGTTGCTACGGTTTTAAAGGAACTAGAAATACTGCACCCGTCGATTAGCAGTAGAGCGTTAAGTGTTATTATTGAAGCATGTGAAAACACTGTAAATGAAGTATGGAGAAAATATAAATCATATTGAATTGCATCAAGAAAATAATTCTGATAGAAGAACCTTATTTTGTCATGATATAATAAATGTTAAGAGTGTTAATCAAGAGTTTACATCTGTCATTTTGTTTTAAACCAACAAGTAAATAAATAAACAAATTCTAATCAAAATCAAACAACAAAATTAAATAGTTCGAACGGAATAATAGCGAATAATTACAGGAAGCACATTTATTAATTGTTTGACATTTACAAATGGCATTTTTCATAGCTACTATGATTATGTAATCATAGTGACTGAAAAAGAAATCATAATTTATAGGTGTCCAATACATCTGAGCGTATCTGTATAACCATATAACAAAATCAAATAGTGAAGGAAATAAGCGAAAAGCAAATAATGTAAGAATAATTATACCACAGATAAGTATACCAGATAGCTCACCTTACGGGAGAATTGGACGCGGCTTTCGCTAAAATGGGAACCCTCGATCAAATAGTTGGGAACCCTGCGTGAGTTCAATGGGAGCGCTGTGCTTCAGTTGCGAGCGGACAGTCGCGTGGGCACGTATGTACGAACATACATACCGCTAGCATTGAATTGTCGATACGCGGTGCTGGCAATAAATGCGCATACATATATACGCTGCGGAAAGTCTCGGAGGAATTTTAGAGATTTGAAGGTATTTAAATTCCCGGAAAATAACTTAGTGCGTGCTGAATGGATAAAAACATGCGGGTAAATACCGTGTTAGGATATCTTTGTAACATTAATACAACACTAAAAGCTCACGACAATATTGCTCTTGCAGTCCATATACATATATTGATATTGTAAATTATCATTAAACATTAAATCATCATTAAAATAAAATAAAATTGCAGATTTTAGTTGCAAAAAATTGTAACAATTTCAATTATTAAATTTACGCCATTCTTGAGAGACCTACCGAACGTCATGATGTATAGGTATATAGGCTGTTTTAAATTTGCGGGTAATTATTGATTTTAGGGATTTCGTTTATTAAAAGACAGATACAGTGTAGGTTTAAATTTGACAAATAATGTAACAAAAAAATAGAATTTCCAAAGATTACCGCCGTAAGTCATAAGACAGACAGGTTTTTGATTTGTGCTTATATCGTTAAAGGAAAACCTGTATTCTATCATTTAGAAGCGAAAATTCCAAGTTTAGACTATATTTTTTTTTGTAGTAGCCGAGATGACCACAAATATTAAAATATGCCGCTATACGGCACGGAATATTAGGGCCAAAACGCGTGACGTTCAAAAAGTTTTCACTTTTGGGATGTATCGGTGATTATTATGGCTACCTTTCAAATTATTTTCATATTATATAGAATGTTGAAAAGCTCTAAAAGTAGCAAAGTTGTGTTTAAATAAGATTTATAATAATTAAACCTTAACGTTTTTTAAATTTTTAAATAATTTGAATTTGGGAAAAATCTAATCTAATTTTCATGTTTCAAATACTTAAGAAGTGTAAGCGAAGGTTATGGTAAAGTGTAACAATAGACCATGTTGTATAACTCAATTATAATAAACCTGCTATCTTATACAGGTATGCAAAAATTAAAACTAATCGAATAAGAATTGTAAGTGGCTATAACTTGATTGATTGAAATAGAACGCCATAGTTTTTAATCTATCAACAAATGTACTTTTTTATTACCTATCAAATGGTATTTATATAGGTTAAGCTTTAAGTCTTCGCATTGAATATGCTAAATAATCGTTTTTTGCGCCATTTGGTATTTCTAACCTATCTAGTACTGAGAAATGTCAGATAATTTACAATTATAAGAATAATAATGAAGAATATCCAATTGGCTGTACCAACAATAATGGTAATAACATATCAACGATAATATAAAACAAAAGCAAAATATGTATTTAGAACAAAAAAAAAGAATTATCTGACATTTCTAAAAGCTATAGGCAACTTGATACAGTAGACCTCTAGTTTAAAAAACGGCAAATGGTGCAAAAAACGACCATTTTTACGTTTTTACAGATTTATTATTATGTAAAAAAGTGAAAACTTGAAGCTATAAATACCGATAGTAATCAAAAAGTACATTTACTGGTAAAATCAAAAATATGGTGCTCTATTCAAATTAATCAAGTTATAGCTATTTAAAGTTCTTATTTGATTTGGAACACCCTATATAACATAAAAATAATTTGAAAAAGCAACCATATATCCCAAAAGTTACAATTATCACTATTCATTATCTCCGTTACTATCAAGAAAAAAAACTTCATATATTATAACAATAATACAATAGTTCCTGAAATTTCAGGCTTTATTTTCAATATATGTGACTTGACATTATCAAATATCTTGTTACTTTTCGACTACTTAATATAGAAAATCAGAAATGTATGAATATTATAACTTACATCTTAATGATGCAATAGTACCTAAAATGGAAATTAAAAAGTTACTGCAATAAATGTAAGTCAAGAAAAATGTGCCGTGTTTAAAATTAATAAAACGAACAAAACAATTAACAATTACATTAAACATGACAAACTACATTTAAAAAAAATCTATCTATAAAAAATAATCTTTTTTTTTAATGTAGTGTCATGTTTAATGTAGTTGTTATTGTTCTCATCATACATGATTGATAATGTGAAGTCACATATATTGAAAATAAAGCCTGAAATTGCACGAATTTTTGTATTATTTACATGAACGACTGGCTATAAACTTTGATTCCTTCCAATATATTATAGCAACCATAAAATATATTCTTAAGAGACACATACGAATAAATTCAATAAATACATTACGGGCCCTCACGTCAATCTGGACAGTCTATAGAAAATATTTATATTCTAAATAAGAGCGTAAGCAATTCAAATTCAAGGAGGTATAAATTCTATTCAATTTGCTATTCTAGGTAAATAACAGCTGTGCGGCAAAAAAACATATTTCATAAATAAAAACAGCTAGCGAACCGGTATCCCTTCCACACTCCGACGTCTGGTCTCCGACCGTACACCGGGCTCCCCGCAGCTCTCTATGTTTCATAAAATCGTAATATTGCAGCCTTTGAGTTATGCAACCCGCGGGAATCGGGCAATTCTGCCACGGTGAGCTATCTGGTATACTTATCTGTGATTATACGAAGCACATTTACTAATTGTTTGACATTTGCAAATGGTCTTTTTCACAGCTACCATGATTATATAATCATAGTAACTAAAACAAAAAAAAACATATTTTGATGCAATTTTTCATAAAACACTAATTATCTCGTAAACTATAAATGATAGGATCGCACATGCTATAAGAGTCCACAAAAAATACAGCGTGTTCCATTTAAAATAAACAAGTTTTCAGCAACCAGAGTTTCCGATCACACAGTATAAAAATTGTAAATGCTTATGTCGTCTTAAGATGCAGAGATCCTTATACTGTAACAGCACAGAAGCTGATTGCTCAAACTTAAATCGTTTTAAAAAAAAAATTAAACAACTATGTAGATGCGGTTCCGCCATTTTTTTAAGGAAAATTGAGGATAATCGGAAAACTAAGTCGTTGGTGGAAAAATATTTCGAATAAAAGATATTCGGAATTTAGTGTGGAATATAATAAGCTACCTATATACAGCCTGTTCCATTTAAAAGAAATTATCTTTTATTCCTGACGAGCTTACGGGTCACTCGGTGTATGTAAAAATATTTTCAAATTGTGAAACTATTACAACAATATTGCAATAATCACAATTTTTATTAATTTTATTATAATTAACAGTTATTTAGTAAATGAACTTTGCCATTTAAAGAACTCAGCCTGTGTGTATGTTGTATACCGTGTGTCCACACTAAAGTGTGCACTATTGATAACTTTGTTATCTTTGGAGGTACAGAATCGGTCAAATGGACAAAGTAGTACTATTTTTTATGGCGATCACAATTGTGAAAGCAGAAAAACAATTGAGCGTCGCGTTCTCTAGATATTCGTCCAAAATTATTTTTTTTAATGGAACGCCCTGTATATTATTTTGCAATTTAAAAGAAAATTCCAAACTGAACAAAAAAGTCTTAGTACACTAGTATAAAATTTTTTTAAATAAAGTAGTTACTGAGAAATCTTTATCTTTGCTTTGTAGACATGAAATTGATATACCTATGGAAAATTAAAGCGTCACATTCATTAAAGCGTTTAATTTAATAAACAGATAAAAATAAATACAAAAATAGTTAAGAAAATTACTCAAATTAAATGTTCAAAGATACCTCCTTCCATTTCAATACATTTTATCAATCTTCTGTGAACATTACGAGTAGCTCCTAAAATTGTCCTACCGTCGATGTCGTCAATGATGTTGGAAATTCTTTCCTGAAGCTCATCCACTGTTGTATATCTATGTTTGTACACTTGATTTTTTACTGCTCCCCACAAGAAGAAATCTAACGCGCGGGCCACTGAATAGGACCATTTGTGCCAATCCATCTATTTCCAAATAATCTTTCTAATAACTCACTTGTGTCACTTGTGATTATGTGCGGGCGCTCCATCTTGTTGAAAGTAAATAATCTGTCTGTCTACCAAATTTAATTCATCCAGAAAATTTTCTAAAATTTCTGTCAATAATGCCACATATCTTTCTCCTGTTAAAGAACCCCGATAGAAAAATGGTCCAACAATCGGGATCCGATTATACCACACCAAACGTTTAAACTAAATCGGTGTTGGGGATTACAAGGATAAACAGCAAATGGGTTTTCACGACTCCAGTAATGATTATTTCTTTTATTGAACATCCCGCGATTATAAAAGTTAGATTCATCACTCCATAAAATGTGTCTAAAGAAATTGTGATTTTCTTCAAAAGCATTGATAAACCATTGAGCAAAAGTTAATCGTCTTTGATAATCGCCCAAAAGTAGAGTTTGCACAGGCTGATATTTAAAGGGAACATATTTATATTTTTTCAGAATTTTATGCATCGTGCTACGAGAAATACCTGATTTTCTGGACAAAGCCCTTACAGAATTAGTTGGATGTACCTGAAAATATGCCAACACATTTATTCTCTTGTGATAATATAAAATCATTATTTTCCTCTTCTTTATAAAAATTGTTTCGTTGCTTCTTAATCTTCGATAAAGTTTTAAAAAATAGCGACGGTCTGGTACATCACGGTCAGGAAATTGCTGAATGTAACGTTCTAGCGCTCTATCTGAATTTTTGTTAAACAGCAAGTACAACTCCAACATATCACACTTTTCCAAATGAGTAAATGCCATTGTTACGGTTGAAAAAATTGTAAAAACAGTACTTTTTCTGCACAGTAACTTTAACAACAACAAATATAAATAATTTGACAGCTACTAAACAATGTGACACTTTAATTTTCCATGGGTATATCGATTTCATGCAAACAAAACAAAGATAAAGATTTCTCAATAACTATTGTATTTGATATTTTTTTATAATAGTGTACTAAGACTTTTTTGTTCAGTTTGGAATTTTCTTTTAAATTGCAAAAAAATATACAGGGCGTTCCATTAAAAAAAAAATTTTTGGACGAATATCTAGAGAACGCGACACTCAATTGTTTTTCTGTTTTCACAATTGTTAGCGCCATAAAAAATACTACTACTTTGTCCATTTGACCGATTCTGTACCTCCAAAGATAACAAAGTTATCAATAGTGCACACTTAAGTGTGGACACTCGGTATAGTTTGTTTTCTATTTATTTTTTATACGTATTAGAAATGAAAAAAATATTTAATAGAATCGTTTTTCTCTAATTTCAGATGGTCCATGTCTGTGGTAGTGGCTTTGGCAACGGCTATAGCCATCTTAGATGTATTTTTTATATTAGTTGCAGTACCTGAAAGTTTGCCCGAGAAGGTAAGTGTTTTCTAATTTAAAAGTCTGCTTTAAGGATACCCTAACAGAAATACAAATTTATTAACTAGGAATGACAAAATATTAAATACGGATTTATTTAATTATATCACTTATACAACAAAAAAACCACTTAGTGAGCACTATTATAACTCGTATCTACGTAAAATCGGCTGATGCGATTGTCTTAATCCCCACGAAACATAAAAATAATCCAATAATGATTCAACAAGGGTATTAATCACTGAGTTACAACAACCTCATCCGGCATTATTGGATGATTTTCGAAATCGTCTTATCTTATCATGCACCAATAGTATTTTTTTCTATATCATAGTAGATTAAATTGAAGCAAATGACTAAAGGAAAGATTAAACTGAGTACCGATATCGTCTACCTCGCACGCAATATTTCCTAATACTGGACTCTGTATTAATCACTAAACTTGAAGCTAGTGTGTAGTATAAGCATTTTTTTTAACTTGAACTATTTCGATGACTTAGATAACCAACACGTATGCATATTAACGTAATTTACAACGCAATTTAAGTGTTATCTCTTTTAATACCTGTATGATCTATTTTTATCCTAGTACAGTGCCGTTCACGGAAGTTTGTTCAAGTAACAAATGTTTAAAAAATCAAACAATGAGAGGCAACTAACTACAAAAGAAAATATTACTTTAACTTTAAAGGATACATGCATTTTATTTCTTAAATATTTTTCCATAAAAAAACCACGCTTTCCGTTGATGTACTCGCTATTTTATTAAAAAAATCATGATCTCTTTTCTTAGAGTAGTTTTTTATAGTTTTTATTTTTTAGTATATAATAAATGTTTTAAGCAGAAAAACATTACAAAAATACATTTATTTAGTAACACAATACATAAAATATTTCCAAATACAAAGAGAAAATAAATAAACATAAGAAAACTATGTTTCATATTAATAAAATACACACGTTTTGCAAAACTAAAATTTAAAAAATTCTTCAGAAGATTAACTAATTGAACAGAAGTATAAAAAATACTATTTTTGATCTTATGTTGTATTATAATGTTTAAAAAGAAGCACTAATTTAGATGCTTTTTCATTACCCAATCTATTTCTTAATTCTGAATGGACAAGCCCATATGATGAAAAAGTTCTTTCGACATCTGCAGAAGAAGCGCTTGCACACAAAATCGGAACAATGATATCCAATGCTTGATTAACCTCTGGAACGTTCTTCTGAGATCTCCACCATTGTACTGCATTTACATTTTGTATTATTTCTTGCGAAAACATTATTTCGTGGAATGGATCTGATCTGGCTTCCAACTTAATGAGTAATGGTAATAATCCAGTGCCAGAATAATATTTGGAAACTATTTCTACAGCTGAATTTTTTTCTTGAGGTGACAAGGGGTATTCATTTTTATTTGTAGTAGGATCCAGCAAATATGCTAAAAAATGAAAAGGTGTCGTGGCTTGTTCATATCTCTTAATAAACTTTTGTTTTTTATGATTGTTTCAGTTGATTCAAAACTTGTAAAGACTGCTTCTAATTTTTTCCATTCCCCAACCGTATAAGATAAAAAGGCACGTTTCTTCTGAATTCTGTCAAGTGTCACAGAAATTGGTTTCAATAATTTTAAAAAGCCTTCGGCCATTCTTTCGATTTGAATATTCGAAACTTTTTTAAAAATCACAGGATCAATGTCACCTTCATGCTCTTCACAAATTTATAATAACTTCGACCATTCACTGACATATGTTTCAAAACAGTCGGCGAGTGTATTCCATCGAACATCGTGAGGTAGTACTAATTTTTTCCCTCGTTTTTGTTTATACCAAGCATTAGGTATTGCGTGTATTGCGAAAATATTTTACAATTTAAAGTACATGTTTCTTTTATTTGTTTAATCTCTAAATCCTTGGAAAGCAAATTCAGTATATGAGCAGAACATCCATAAGTTATAATCATCATCATCTAGCCGTTCAATCCATTCGGATTATGGCTGACACTTGAGCGTCGTAAAATCTGCATTAGGTGGATTAGCCCTTTTTTTCTTTATTTAAGTCCGTTGTGGGTCCTGGCTGCCCTTGTTATTTTCCTCCATTCCTCTCTGTCCCTGCACTTCGATTTCCAATCCGTCACTCCCATCATCCTTGCGTCCTCCTCTACAGCGTCTCGCCATCTCTTTCTCGGTCTTCCTCTGCTTCTGGTCTCCAGTGGGATCCACTGTGTTACCCTCCTGATCATTTCTGGCGGTTTTCTTCTCATTATATGCCCTGCCCATTGTAATCTGTTTGCTTTAAAGCATCTTATGATGTTTTCTCCTGCCAGCTCATCTTCTATCTCTCTGTTCCTTTTCATTCTTACTTCCCCATCTTCCGTTATATTTGGCCCCAATATTGTCCGCATTATCTTTCTCTCTACTATTTTCAGATCTTCTTCCTCTTTTCGATTTATTGCCATTGTTTCTAACGCATAAGTAATGACCGGGCTAATCAGGGTTTTATATATTTTTATTTTGGTTTTTTTACTTAACATTTTGTTTTTCAATAGAAATTTATTTCTACCGTATGCCTGGTATCCTTTTAAAATCCTCTCTCTCACTTTGTCTCTCACTGTTCCTCCCACTGTAACTCCTAGATAATTGAAAGAGGCAACTGCTTCAAAATTATATCTTTTCGTTTTTAAAAAGTTTTGTGATTTTACGTCTCCTTTTCCCAGCTTCAAGTATTTTGTCTTTACTTCATTTATTATCATACCGAATTTTTGTGCTTCCGCATCTAGACTTTCTATAGCTCTTATCAGATCATCTCTTGTGTTTGCTGTTATTGCAACATCGTCTGCATATGCTATTACTTGTATCTGATTGGTGATAATATATTTCTTGTCTAGTTTTGCTCTTCTTATAACTTCCTCCAGCACTAGATTAAACAATGTTGGCGATATTGGATCACCTTGTTTCACCCCTTTATTTATCTCGAACGAGTCTGTTGTTGTTCCCTGGAATCTCACTTTGGCTTTTGTGTACTTCAGGCTAACTGCTAGGATTGTTCTCAGTTTTTCGGGCACTTCTAATATCTCTAACTCCTTAAACATTTTCTTCCTGACAGGAAGTTTTAATGGGATATTTCAAATTCAGGAGCTCTGATAGTTTTTTTCTCATACTACTCATATTAGCCGCATTGTCTGTGACAATGCTAGTTACTTTGCAATTATACTCAGTGTCACACTTATTTATTACATTTACAGCGATATCTGTAAGATAATCAGATGTATATGGGTGCCCTGATGTATCTATACTTTCGAACAAGAAACTATTTCCATCCTCGGCTGTCAAAACGACACAAATTATTGGTTCATTATGAATATTTGACCATCCATCAAGAGACATACAAACTGACTTGCCTGATAGATCTTTATAATATTTTGATTTCTCCTCTTCAAATATTTCATCTAAAAGAACCGATGATAGCTGGAACCTAGAAGGTGGAACATATCCCCGGCCTTAGCATTGTTCAATTGACCTGAAGCTACAGTTTGTTGCAAAAATAGCCCCAGCTAACTGCTTGTCCAATTCTTTTTTCTTGTCGTGATTTGTTCTAACAACAAATGACCTTAAAACGTCGCTATTCCTACAGCAACCGGCATCAAAATCCAAAAGTACTAGAGCCACTCAAACTCCCACTTTTATTAAATTTTTGTTTTTTTATATGCTGTGCAGTTAGAGTTTCTTCATTTTCCTTGCTATGTCGGTTGAGAGTCATTTATATTTTCCCTTTCATCATCACTATTATTTAAACAATTTTTATCTTTACAACTTTCCCAGTGGGTATTAAGTCTCTCGACCAACCCTTGCATATTTTTACCGCATTTTTTACAGATAGCGCGACACCCAAGTTTGCCAACAATAGTTTGTTTAACAAAATACTATCTTCTTTTCTACCTCTACTTGTCATTTTCGCGCATACATGTACACCTTCACTCGTTCAGATCGAAAGAGTAACTGTGATAATTGCGGCGCGGCATCCGACTTTTATACGGTGCAGCCGGCTAGCGCGAGTTACAAGTTTCAACATGTTTCAACACGTTCGCGGATTGGTTCAGGATTGCTATCTTGCCGAAACAAAACCGCAAAACGTCTCCGCTTTTTACCAATTTCAGATTCTTGTCAGTATTTTATCCGTACTTTTTTATGAAAATAAATAATAAAACGTTTTTATAATGCATCAGTATTTAAAATTTAAAGTAATCAAAAAAAATCATGATTTTTTTAAAATCTTCGAGTTTTTCTTAAAAAAAAATCGTGATTTTTATCAACCCTGGTCAGCGCCCACACAAATTTAGCTCCATTCACCTCGCGCCGATGATTTAACAAAGAGAAGTTATGGTTCCGCAGCAAGGTACTCTAGTCGTCTGGAGTCTGGATTCCAGGATGATGTTTCGTATACAACAAAGCAGAGATTGTTGTTGTTTCTAGGCGATTTCTCACTTTTGTTTTCAACAAGTTGTAGCTTGAAAAAACTCTTTCGCAATTTGCCGATGAATGTGGAAAGCATAGGAGATTTTCTACAAAATTGCACAGTGTTGGAAATACTGGCGCCTCATTTCCTAACGTTATTTGTTTTACTGATTGCCAAAATGGCTCTAAATTGTTGCTGAAGCCCTGCACTACCTTAGAGTTTCTTAATAATCTCCATTCATGATCTAATTTTTGAAGTTCACTCTCATTAATGATATGAGGAAATAACAGAGCAACATCAACTATTGATGGAATACCTCCTTGTTTAACTTTTTTTGGATCTATAATACACAGTTTTTGTAAAATATTGTTGTCCAGAGGAAATCTTGATATTATCTGTCTACAGGCTTCAATATAAAAATCTAAACAACGTAGCTTAAAATTTTCAATTTCAAGAGGTGCAATATTTTTAGAATTGATTAGAGTGGCAGCTGCAGTTGCTCCAAAATATATATTTTCAATAGGTAAAAAATGTCTTGGATTTTTAAAGTCAATATTTGTAATAGGTGTTTTAACGATATAATCTCTTTTAAGGAAACAATCAAAGAGGGTTTGTAGCACAGCTGTTACTTTTTCATATAAAAGGTGAATTTTTGGAGATTCGGATTGCATTTCCCGATTTAAATGATTGAATGGCAGAACATAATCCAAAAACTGAAAATATAATTTGTTCTGTGGTTGTTGTAATTTTTGTAAGATGTTTTCGGCTATTAAAACGTCATTTTTACTACTTACTACATCAATGAAGTATAATTTTAAAGGTTCATATTGCTCTAATATCCTTTTAACAACACTTTCAAGAGATAACCATCGTGTTTGAGATGGATGGAGCAACTTATGGATTTTAACGTTACAAAAATTTTGAAATTATACGTATTCTACTTTTCTTTTTGGACTATTATTGAAGTAATTGTGGATATCTCTCGCTAAATCTTCTAAATGTGTGGGTAACTTACGGCAAGCATTAGATGCACACAAATGAAAGGAATGGCAGCTACATTTCATAACAAATAACCCCGGGATATCATTTTTTAATAATTGCATAACTGAGTGATGTACGCCAAACATCACATTTGCGCCATCTGAAGCAAATCCGATCAAGTTTTGCTTATAGGGTATCCCATATTTAGTAAAATTTTCAATCAAGATATTGATTGAGCTTTAGCATCTTCAACTTTTATCAATTTCCAAAAATTATCTTTTACACAATCTTCTGCTACATACCTCACAACAATACAAAGGTGCTTTTGAGTAGACAAATCAGTAGATTCGTCGATTATTATTGAGAATTTCTTATTTACTAAATGTTCGCAGATGTTCTTGAAATTTTCATCACCAATGACATTGTTTATCACGGCCGTAGCCTTGGTCCTTGCGCAAGCTAGACCATTTGCAATTTTTGAATCCGCAGAAGCACACAACTGAGGCAAATGATCCATTAGTATTATTGGTAAATTGTGTTCCGCCAGAAGAGCACATAGTCTGATCTCAGCTGTAACAATAAAATCCAATTCATTTCAATAATCGAGAAACTAATGAGTAAACAAAAAAATACCTTCTTTAATACTCCAATCCATCGTAACTTTTGCCGACGTATCGACTACAAATTTGCCAATGGACTGTTGACCACGTTGAAGTTTAAGTTTTTCTATATGTAGTTTCGAAATTCCATGCTTTATTAATGCATCTTTGCCGCTTGCAATATTTAATTCTTTATCGCAACTATGACATTTGGCATAGTTTTCTCCTTTACTACCCTTCATCAGCCAGCCTTTAAATTCAGGTTTTTCTTCCCAATCTGTTTTGTAAATTTGAGAGTATTTTTTCATTTTCCTCTTCGCAGAAAATGAGGTTGAAGGTTCTTGATGATCATTTGAGTCGCTAACATTAGCTAAATCCATTGCAATTTTTAAAAATTAAATTCATTCAATTAATAATCTTCCCGTTCAAAAATGTAAGGATATTAATTTCTGTATTATTAAATACTAATGTGACACAAATTCTACATACCGAATTTAATACTCAACTTTTAATAGTCTCTACAAAAATAATGAATCAATGAATCTACTATTTATATAATACAAAACGAAAGCGCTAATAGCGGCACTTTTCATAACTGTCCACTTGCGCCGCTGTCGGAACCCGACAAAGTGTGCGGCCGCCGTGAAAAGGAGACGGCGATCCGTCCTTCGCACTTCAAAGCTGCCGGCATATATACAGGCTGAAAACTTGAAAAACATATGTACGAAATAATTATTAAAAAAATTGTACGTAGCAATAAATGTATTATTTGTAGAAATGCAACTCGCGTTTGTAAGCCTCGTAAGCATCTCCCTTCTTTGTTGTTATATAAATTATGTCGAGATTTCTTGGGGATTCACCAAGAGGTTTTACACAAAAGACGTGAGAATTTCCGAGTGTTGAAATTAATTTATCTCTAACTATTAATAGATGGCGGAAGCTGGCGCATTTAATTTATTTCCGAACTTAAATTTCTTGAAAACAATGAAAACATAAAATATTATTTTTCTAAGCTTAAAATTCGGTAAAATTCAACGTTATTTCGGTAGATCGGTAAATTGAAGGAAATATCGATAGATCTACCGAAAAATCGGTAGAAGTGGCAACACTGGTCTGGAAGCACGACAATGTCGTCACCATCCCCAAACCTAGGAAGAATCCCCGCTTCCGCGAGAGTTACCGCCCAATCAGCTTTCTGTCAAATGTCTCGAAAATAGCCGAATCGATGATCCTTGAGCGGCTAACCTTCGACAGCGATGAACTTCACGTGATTCAGGACGAACAGATCGGTTTTTCGCGCCGGGTTTTCTACTGAATTGCAGCTCCTCAGGTTCACTCAGGCACTCAGAAACGGTCTCGAGAGGAGAGAAACCGTAGCGTCAGTTTTCTTCGACTTTCAACGTGCCTTTGACTCTGTCTGGTACAAAGGGCTGATCCATAAGTTGATTGTTTCTGGCTTGAATCCCTCTGTGATCAGGTTAATCAGATCCTACCTTGAGCGCAGATCTTTCTGCGTTAGGACTGTCGGAATCCGATCCGGCTCTCGCGATATCCTCGCCGGAGTACCGCAGGGGTCGTTATTGGGGCCACGTCTCTTCCTGCTGTTTCTGACAGACCCCCCCTCGGGAACCTCGCACGCACCTCGCTATATACGCCGATGACACCGTATATTGTACGCGATAAGCAGGAGCGAGAGACTGGCTTGTGGTCGTCTCCAGGCGGCCACAAACTACTTCGTCCGCTGGCCCTCTCGATGGAAACTGAAGTTGAACGAATCCAAATGTGTTGCTGCAGTTGGATTTGTTCAACTTTGATTATGCACAATTGGGAGCTATGGTCCGAGGCGTCTTAGGTGCTACACCCTGTATAAATGTACAAAGAGTAAAACTATATAAATAAATGTGAATTTAAATGAACGAAAAGTAGATATTCAAAATTGAAAAATCATATTACATATTGAAATATTTTACAATAATTCCATATTATTGTTTAAAAATAAAATTTGATTTGAATAACTTTACGTCAGCTTCTTTTGACGCCAATTTTGTAAGTATAATTTAAAACTATTTATTCAGCTTATTTTTCGAAATTATGACTATTAGTAAAAAACACGGGTATTTTTATCCAAAACATTCAATGAAACAATTTTTTTTATTTACATGTTGCCGTTATTATAGCTAATAACAGACGATTGAGCTAATAAGGATCATAGTTATTTTTTCTCCCACAACTCCCAATGTTCTTAAAAAAATGGCGGGTAACATTAATACACTCCGCCAAAAAAGTATCGCATAAACTAAAAAAGGGCATTTATGAACCAAGATATTTTTATACGTTCACAAAAAGTTTGCCTCGTGTATGTGAACTATAAAAACACTAACAAAATAATGGAACTTAGCGTTTTTACTTTTTTTTTTTTCTAAAAGAACACATTTGGAAAAATGCATATGTGTAAGGTTTGTTCAGTTGTTTATTGAAAGTCTTCCTATACGGACAAATTTTAAAGTGCGAAGTCAGAGTTCTGTACCAACGCTTTTAAAACTAAAATGAGCAATTTAACTTCAGAACAAGTGGCTGCTATAGTTGCTTTAATCGAAGATGGACGATCTCAAGCATACGTTGCTAATTTGATGAACATCAATCAGTCAAGTGTTTCTAGAGCCGTAGCCAGATATAGGGAAACAGGCATTTACAGTAGAAGACCTGTACCAGGTCGTCCAAGATGTTCTACTCGCCAAGATGACCGCTATTTACTACTACAAGCATTACGTCGAAGACATGTAACTGCGAGACAATTGCAGAACGACTTGGCTACAGTCAGAAATACTCGTGTGAGTACTCAAACTATTCGGAATAGGTTACGACAGAGTGGATTAAGAGCTAGAGTAGCTGTAACAGCCCCTCGTCTCACTAGGAACCACCGAGTGGCTCGCTTAAGGTTTGCCAGAGAACATGTAAATTGGAACATTAGTGACTGGGCCAATATACTCTTCACAGATGAGTCAAGATTTGGTCTTTACACCTCAGATCAGGCGTATCTCAGTGTACAGACGAGACGGTGAGCGCTATTCGCAGTGTAATATCAGACCTAGACCTAATTTCGCTGGTGGCTCTATTATGGTTTGGGGAGGCATCTGTTTAACAGGTCGTACAGAGTTAGTACCAGTAGACAGAGGTACACTGACTGCCCACAGGTATATAACGGACATTTTAGAAGAACATGTAGTACCATATGCGCCAATTATAGGAAACGAATTCATGTTAATGCACGATAATGCACGACCGCATGTTGCAATAATCGTCCAGGAATACCTTAACGATGTTGGTATTCCAGTTTTAGATTGGCCTGCGGTAAGTCCGGACATGAACCCTATCGAGCACGTGTGGGACCTCCTTCACAGACGGATACGAACCCAAAATGTTGCCCCAGCGGACCTGCATGGACTAGCAAATGCTCTCCGTGACGAGTGGGAGAATTTGGATCAGGCTTATATACGGAGGTTAATCGAATCTCTGCCAAACCGTATGCGAGCGGTCATAAGAGCCAGAGGTGGCAATACTCAGTATTAAAAGCTACTGTTATGACATTTTTCTTTCCAAAATTATAATTTCTTGTTTTAATAAAAATCTCAAGTATGAGTTCTTGTTTTTATTTGGCCTGTATTTTATTTAAACAATCATAGAAATTATATCTTAGAGCGCATTAAAGTATATTTACAACTTTATGCTACAAACAAAGATTATGCGATACTTTTTTGGCGGAGTGTATAAAAATTCCCGCTAACATTAGTAAGTGCATCGGTGGGAAAAAAAAAGACCTCAAACTTTAAGGTGCTCAGTCAGGGGTATAAATACAAATATACAACAAATCATCGTTGAATGCAATAAAACTTAATAAATTAGAATATTGTAAAATATTCTTTCTTGGCCAAAAATCCGTACACGGTAATGTATGTTGTGCGAGAATCTGACATCACTTAAACCTATCTGTATTGCGTGACTGATGTAAAAATAAATATAAATTTATTTATAACGAGTTATTTTATCTGGACGATCAACTAGACCTTTTTACGTCAAATTTTTATGATTATATATCAGTATTATAGTAAACACACGGTCTGCAAATAGAAATTATTACCTACTAATATTCAGATAATCATTTCAAACTGCGTTCATACTTTATTGGCCATTGAAGTTAGGACAACTATTAGAATTTTATCCTTTTTGCAATATTCAATACCCTTAACATTAAAGTAGAAATTTGTACAAGAAAGTTGGGATAACAATAGAGTACTTATTTATACCTTACAGACTATACCAGAAATACCGATACTATTTTTTGCCCAAACAATATACCATTTATCCTTAATAACGTGTAGTTTATTATATCCGCAAAAAAGACTACAAATAAAAATACAAATGTATACGCGTCCTCTATAGTTTAGATTTTTACGCGTTTCTTAAACCGTTTTATGGAACTTGCGAGTCAATGTAGTACGTTAAATAGCGTCTGAACTAACCTGACCTAACCTTTTACCTTTCTCGATGATAATACTACATCAATTTAATTGAGAATACTGAGTGATTAATTTAGTAAATCTCGGGAAAAAATCAATAGGGAAATATAGTAGAAGCGTGATTTGACTTAAAACATCATCAAAATACATTGATCTATTAAAAAAAAGAACCAAAAAATAATAAAATTCATATTTAAAAAGCTATTTTTGGGTATCAATCAAGAAAAAAGAACCTTTATTCTTTACCGAACCACACAGTCAATATCCAAGTACAGCTGATTAAATTTCGTTCACAAACCGTTAAAGAACCAAAAGGATGTCCAGTAAGAAATTCCATTTCAATTGTAAAAGAAACATTCAGTAATTCTTAAGCAATACAAAAGTATGGTACAATACCTCAATAGATGTCAGTGCACAGTATATATGTATGTACTGCTGTGGTTTACCCTCTAATTCATATAGAGAATGTGTTATGTTGACACATTAAAGAAAAAACTCGATGACTTTTGAATTTGAAGTATGAAAAAACTCAGCTAGCTCAGTGAAAATGATTTTTTAAGAATTGAACACAAGACTTTCAATCCCAGAGTTACCTCCATGAATTGAAACTTTAATTTAACCACAAGAATAATTAGTTACCGAAAAAAAGCAATTTGGATTTGATTTTATTTTGTTAGTCTATACCATTATCAGTGCTGTATTTTTGTTCTCAATTTTTCTTATATTCTTTTTCTTATTGCAGGTTCGTGTATCTCCGATTAGTTGGGAACAAGCCGATCCTTTTTCTTCGCTGAGAAACGTAGGAAAGGATCCCACGATCCTACTTCTGTGCATCGCCGTATTTCTCTCGTACTTGCCCGAAGCCGGACAATATAGCTGCATTTTCGTGTATTTGAAATTGGTGATGGGTTGGAGCGCACCTATGGTAGCAGTTTTTGTAGGATTGGTCGGTCTTTTGGCTGTATTAACGCAAATATGCTTAGGTTAGTGTTTAATATACAGCCTCAATCTCTGCAAGTAAACGGCGGGGAAGTACATATACTCCTACCGTCTCCCACTTTACCTAACAGCGATGTGTGGCGCTGTAGTACGATAATAGCACGTGTAGACTGATGAGTGATCAGGATTATTAGTCAGTTCAAGTAAAGTGGTTGCCTAAGTTTTAAATACATATTTTTGCGCAAAATGCCGCGTTATACTGTGGAGGAGAGAGCTGAGATGATGCGGTGGTATCACGCTGGCAATTCTTTTCAAAGGGTATGCGACGTGTTTGCAGCTAAATACCCCAGCAGGGCTATTCCAAATAAAGCCACAATTTTTAAATTAAAAAATAAAACCGACAATACCGGTTCGATCGAAAATTTAATGACTTCCAACTCGCAGAACTTCTAATAATACGTCCATTTTAGTATGTGCTGCAGTTGAAATAAATTCGAATATGTCATCTGGCACTATTTCCAATGATTTAGACATATCCCGTTCTTCCGTTCAGCGAATACTCAAAGCAAATGGGTATCACAATTTTAAATATTCTAAACACCAACAATTATTTCACGGCGACGCATTTAAGCGTATGGTATTTTGTGAAAAGTTAAGTGATTTAATTAACCGAGATGCTAATTTGGTAAACAATATTATCTTTACCGATGAATCTTCTTTTCCTTTGGTTAGAAGTCACAATTTATCTGTGACAACATATGGGCCAAGCAAAACGACCACAGACATTTAACTTCATCTAGTCAGCAACAGCAAAAAGTAAATGTTGGGCAGGTTTGTTAAACAACCATATTATTGGGCCTTTTTTTTATCAATGGCAATTCGAACGCAAATGCATATTTAGAATTACTGAACACCCACATTCTACCTACTGTACAGCAACTTCCCGACATAAATATGCAAAACATCTACTTTCAGCAAGATGGTTGCCCTGCACATAATCCAGTGTCTGTCCGAAACTATTTAAGTGAACAGTTTCCTAACCGGTGGATCGGAACTCATTCTGAAAATATCAAATGGCCGCCACGTTCACCAGATTTATCTCCCCTCGATTTCTTTTACTGGGGTTATTTAAAAGAAATAATTTATGGCAATGAAGACGTTAGACCAGTTAATGTAGAGTAGTTGCGCAATAAAATTGTTCAAACGTCAAACAACATTAGCCCAGGGGGGTTATTCTCGAACCGATGGAAAGTTTTCACTCCCAGAGAATAACATTCAGCACTAACTCCCCGTTACTAAAAATGTGGTATTCTCGAACTAACAGGGAATATCTTTCCTACGTTTACTCCCGGGGAATTATAGCACGTTGTTGTCAAGTCATATATTAGGAAGGGATGGGAAAGAACCAATAGAAACGGCGGTAGAAAGAGATGTATTTATAACAGTTCTTTTTAATTGAAAATATAGTGATCGTTTTCTTTACATTGATCGATATTATCTCATGGCATTTTTAAAAATAAAAATCATGACAAAGAAAAAATCTAGACATGTTACAGCTACACAAATGCAAGACCACCACTAATAAAAGAGTACATAACCAAACATCTTGTATTGAATAGCTCGGATTTCGCCGCTAAGCTTATAATTATTGAATTATATATCTGACTGAAGCTTTATTCATATACAAGTATCATTTAAACAAATTATCGCTTAACTGCATTCATGTTCAAGTTTTGAAATATTTTCTCGGTCAGTAATATTTTCTGCATCCATCGCACAATATAGGTATACAGATCGTTGCATCGCCGTCAAAATATTATATCGATAGTTGAACGGTATGTCTTAGTGAAGTCCATATGCCGCGCCGGCACCGATACATGTTGCAGAGAATACGTATGAATATTTGGATATTTGCAGTCTCCAGTTAGGCATTGTAGAAGATAGTTGTCTCATATGTTCTAGCGCTTTACGATATTTTATTACATTTTCATTTTTTTATTATTCTTGGTGAAACAATATTCTTTTCATTTGCATTTTCTTATTATATCCTAATCTGTTAATTGTCTCATTCTTCAAGCATTTTTGCTAAACATATTCGTTTAGTTAGTGTTTTGTCGTCGTTTCTATTAGGTTTTCTGCAGAGTTTAGTGTAAGATACATACATAAGTATTTATTTAGTTTATTAGTTTGGTATTTATATGTTATAAAAATAATGGATGTTTATAATTTAGTTCAAAGAAAACAAATTATTAAGTGGTATCATCAGGAAATACCCTTAAGGCAAATAATAGAGCGCTTTTATGAGAATTATCAATCACGACCCGCTCTAAAAACAATTCAGCGAATAATAAATAATTTTGAAAGATTGGGCTGTATTATGCCGAACAAGCACAAACGTAATAGGCAGCCATTTGTTCGCCATGACGAAAGAAATGTTTTAATTTGTGCCAGTGTCGAACAGAACCCGAAAATATCTTCATTGGGTATTAGTGAGCAGCTGGATATTTCTAAAAGCACAGTATGCCGTGTTTTAAAGAAAAATAAATACCATGCCTACAGATTACAGAAAACAAATGAAATATTTCCCGAAGATGAAGAACAGAGAATGGAATTTTGCGAAAATATGATGCATATTTGCAATCAAAACGCAAATTTTATTGCAAATATATTATTTACGGACGAAAGCACTTTCCCGTTGCACGGAAGACATAATCCCGCTGTACCTCGACACTGGGCAAGAGAAAACCCGCACCTAACATACAATGCTAGAACTCAGTATCCCCAAAAATTAAACGTTTGGGCGGGATTACTTGGAGAGCATAAAATTGGACCATTTTTTATAGATGGCAATTTAACAGGCGTGAAGTATCTTAACTTGCTCCAGAATCGAATTATCCCACGCCTCCACGAATTGGCGCTCAACTTGGATAACATATGGTTTCAACAGGATGGGTGTCCCGCTCATAATAGTAGAGTTGCACGAGAATATCTTCATAATGTATTTCCAAACCGTGTTCTAAGTACCTGGGGAACTATTCGCTGGCCACCTAGATCACCAGATCTCTCCCCTAATGACTTTTTCTTATGGGGATACATGAAAACTAAGATCTATACATTTGAAAACGATAGACCAAACAATTTGGCAGAATTGCAACAAAAACACTTTTGATGACATTCCTCCAGCAATTTTACAGAATGCGCAACGAGGCTTCTACGATCGTTTAGCATATTGCTTTGAGGCGACCGGAAGACGTTTCGAGCATTTAATGCATTAGAAAAGTGGTCGCTTTTATGTTCACTTATAAAATAATAATTTCTGACTAATAATAGATTCCTTCTGTTGTAACATATGCATATTTTTTTAACGTTTATTCCTGCAAATATGAGAATATTCATTTTTTATTTAGCTACTAATTACAGAATTTAAATTTCTTTATTTAATGTGAATTGTTGTAATAATACATAGTATTACTATTCTCCACATAGCTTTGATATTTTACATTTTTCATTCGTCATAAACATCTTCTTACAATACATATTCTGTGCACAAGTTTGCTATTCTTGTTATAACTACATATTTAGTTTTTTCTATTTTTTTGTTCCGCATATCGATTAGATTCTTGTACTATTATTTGAAGAATTTCGTCATCAAAAAACAGGGAAAAATATTCTAGAGGAGAAAGACTGGTCGCCTCCTTTTCCTGCTCAGAAAGGTCAAAATTCCACTCTATATTGTTTTCTAAATCTTCATCAATCCATTCATAGTTTGGCTTCTTCTTTTTACCAGTGCGTATTGCTGAAAAGAAGTGTGTATATTTCTTAGATATATTCTCCAAATATTTTCATTTTTTATTTTGTATGCAAATATTGTTTTTTTTTTCTTTTTCTCTCATCCTAACGGAATTAGATTAAGTAATTATAGGCATTTGAGTATTTGGTTATTAATTAATTAAGGACGTCAAGGTTAAGTGGCCGTTAAGACGGTTGTCAATTACCAAACTTCGCCTTGAGATTTCCATCACATTTGTATTGCTTCTTTCACTGTGTTCTACATATATGAATATGTTTGATTTCTGTATATTTTTGTTTCACTGAAGTTGGAAATAAATTATTATATTATTATTACTATTTTTCTTTTAAATTATAGGAGCTCTGATGAAAAATCTCGGCTGTAAACATACTATAATGCTGGGACTTTTGTTCGAAATGCTGCAATTGCTATGGTACGGCTTTGGAACAACTACTTGGATGATGTGGGCTGCCGGTATCTTGGCTTCGATGAGTTCCATCACGTATCCGGCTATTTCAGCTTTTGTTTCGATACATAGCACACCGGATAGGCAAGGAGTAGTTCAAGGTAATTCTTACTTAGATCTAAATCCGTTTCTACATTAATAATTTTATTTTTTGCATTAAAATATTTGAATTCTTCAATATCCGAGAAATTACATTTGCCACCTTTAAGATCATTCTTAATACATCTAAGCAACATTTTTTTGAGTCATCCAAATAATGCATAGGATCGGTATGACGTAAATTGGTCTTCCACCATCAACGCTTTTAAGAAGGTGCGCTATCATTTCAATTTCCCCACAGCCACAGTTAATTGTAACTACAAAAATTATAAATCAATTATACAAAACAAACAAAAGAAACACCTGCGTACTTACCGCTTTTTCCAATATTTTCAGCCGTTTTCACCAGTATATTTATCATTCTAATGAGTTTTTGCACCGTTAAATAAAAGGGGAACCAAAGTGTTTTTGACTTGCTACTTTACCAGCCATTGTATACGGTAATAAAAAAAGACACGCACTATCATACAATTGAACACAATGAATTATAAATAGTAGCGACGAACTACTAGAGAGAGATTTGCGTTAGTTCAAGGCTTTTATGTATTACGATAATTGTTCTCGCCTATAATTAGAATGGAATCTGCTGACAAAGCGGTAAATCGATATGTGCAAACATATTACATGGTCTAATTAAAATAAGAAATTTGATATCAACACCCTGTATAACCGGAGGTGCTTGAGATTTGTGTATATTTTGCTCGTATAGGTCAAATTACTGTTGGTACACGATTGCTGCAGTTCGTCGTGGGACTTCCTATAGTTGTCCTTTAATAATACGCTGATAAAGCAAACATTGTGAGGAAACATTCGGTGTTATAAATAAATGAATTACAAATAGTTTTAATGGCAGAAATTCTTGTTGAAGTACAAAAAATATATTTTATGATCCATGTTTTTTGTGTTAGTGGCTTGTTTATATTTGTTATTTTAGTTAAATATTTTGCTTAAGTAATTATTTTCTATTATTTGAGCCTTTGTTGGTTCAGCATTTTTTTATATGCTTTTAATTATTTCATTCAATGAGTTTTATATTCATTATACTTGTTTCTAATATTTTTTAAGTTTCCTCACTTTTTTTTGCGATTACGTAATGTTAATACGTTAATTAAACACGTGTAAAATAGTATAATAGTACTAGATATGGTGACATATTTTTTTTTACAGGTATGGTAACTGGTATGAGGGGATTATGCAATGGGTTAGGACCGGCCATGTTTGGCCTCATTTTTTACATTTTCCACGTCGACTTGAATGAAGAAAACGACATAAAATCAACTAGTACAACAGATTTACATCAGGCAGAATCTTATACTCAGGTAAACATTTTTTTATTTGCTAGAATATGTTTGTAGGCAGAAAGGGGGTGGTACCAATCGCATAAATTCCGAAAATATTAGTTTGCAACCAAATATACATGGTTACTTTTTACTTTGGGTATGTAGGTCGTAAAAAATACTTTACATATATCTTTTTTTTTATTATTAATTTTAGAATAAAGCTTGAAAATGTTACATTTTGCGATGTAGAATTACACTAACACACTTGAAAATCAATCAAATTATGAAAAACGAATAATGTGCAAATTTCAATTTCTAAGGCCAAAATTTTAATCTGTCATAAGTTTGTTATTCTCGTTGTAACCACAACATACGTATCTTTAGGCAATAAGCAGACTTGATAAGTTTAAACTTATATCAAAGCATATAAAATTGGCTTTCAAATAGCATATATTTTTTCTTGGTCTGATAAATAGACTCGAAACAAAATATAGTTAAAGTCGAGAGTTTTCGGTGGGCTGCTTTCTATGCTCGCAAGTGTATTTGTTTTTAAATTAATTATCGGAAGAATTTATATTCCATATTTATTTTGTTTACTAAATTTTCCCAGATCAAATGGGCATTATAATACTATTTTACACTGCCCGCTTGTCATACTCGTCATTATTCTCAGTCAGTCACCAGTATTGTCAATGTGCAGGAGTGTTAACGATTACTACAAGAACATTTTTTTTTTGATATTACTTTTATTACATTTACATAAATACACACACAAATACACAAGAGAAGAACCTAGCCGGAATGAGAAATCAGTTATAGATTATTTCATAACGAAAATTGGAAGTATCTAAGAGACACTAAAGTGATAAGACAAGCGGAGATTAACAGTGACCATTACTTGCTGCGTACAGAACTAAGATATATACAGACAACAGCCCAAGAGAAAAGAAGAAAAACAGTTAAAGAAAAAATTAAAAGTTATAAATCAAAGAAAATATACATAGAGAAAAATACCAAGAAACTACGAAAGAAACTAGAAACGAATAGAATAGAAGGTAATATAGAAAAGAGATGGAAAAAATTCAAAAATGGGCGCATCTAAGATTACAAAGACGGAGGGTAAAAGGACAAAATGATGGAAAAAAGGAAAGAACACAAAAAAGAAGTAAATGGCAGAAATACTTAAGAACCAAAACCTTGGAAGATTATGAAGAATATAAAAAATCCAGGCAAGAAGTAAAAATAGAGCTGAAAAAAGCAGAACAAGACGCATGGAAGAATTTGGGGAATCTATGAAAACAAATTATACTGAAAATCAAAAACTATTTTATGGTGCCCTAAAGCAACTTAGACAAAAAAAAAACATTACAATGAAAGTTTTGGTGCGCAACCGTTCCGCGCTGTGTCCGTTGCTCTCCGTTGGGATGTGAAGAATGATTTCCAGATACTTGGAAATTGTAGTCCGTCTTCTCTGTTGATATTGTTCGGATTCTTCTGTATTTCAATAACTTCTCTGCACAATCTTCTCCAGTATTGTGGTTCCGTTGCTAGTTTTCCGCATTTGTCAAAGTTGATTCCGTGTTTCGTGTTTGTTGAGTGTTCTGCTACTGCTGATTTGTCTGTGTATTCATACTTTGTATCTCGCATATGTTCTTTTAACCTGATATTGATGTTTCTGCCGGTTTGTCCAATATATACCTTTCCACAAGTGCAGGGTATCTAGTAGAGTCCTGGATTTTGGAGCAGCGATGTACGATCTTCCGGTGAAGCTTTGGTGGATAGTTTTTCTGGAGCATTGTAGATTACTTTGATGTTGTGTTTGCCCAGCTTTCTTCCGATTTTGTCAGTGCATCCTTTGGTGTATGTCAGGCAAGTCATTCCAGTAGTGGTTGTTGTTTCTTCCTGTTGTTTTGGTTGTTTGTTGATGGTAGCTGTAATGTCTTTGAGTCTGTAGCCGTTTTGTCGTGGCGCGTTCTTGAGATGTTGGAGCTAGGCTTTAAGGTATTCTTCATCTGATATGGTCTTAGCTCTATGCACCAATGTGTTTAAGATTCCTGGTTTTTGTGCTGGGTGATGGTGAGAATTTGCATTAAGATAGCAAACCTGGTGTCCCAGTGTTTGGTTCTCTTTCCTCTTGCGTAGCACGTCCGGAAAAGGTAAGGAGCCATCTTCTTCGAGTTCCATGGTAAATTGTATTTGGTTGTGTTGTTTGTTGAGATGTTCCTGAAATTTAGGCAATGTGTCGTCGACGTGCCTATACCAGCATTTCGGTTTTAGTTCACTTGATACAATGGCGGTGTCCTCGAATGCTTCCATAAAAACGGCATCTACACAGCAGAGAACCCGAGAACCGAAGAGCAGCCAGCAACAACGACCCTGAAAGCCTGAAGACTACTATATACAATGAAAAACATATAAGACAAAACAGGAAAAATACTGACGCAGGAAAGGGGGAAAGAATATATATAAGAAGGCATTTCCAGCCATTAAGGCCTATAGCCATGTAATTTTTTTCCATCTATTCCTGTCTTTTGCCTTCTCCCTCCAGTTCTCTATCCTTCTTTCTTTGATGTCTTCCATTACCGCCTCCTTCCATCTCTCCTTGACCTACCTCTCCTCCTAGTACCTCCTGGCAACTTCCATGGAATTTCTTTTACGGATCTTGAAATGTCCATCCGGACGAGATGTCCTAACCACAGCAGACGTCTGGATTTTATGACTTCCATTACTGTGGGGTCTTGATATAGATCGTATATTTCTCTATTGTTGCGTCTTTCCCATCCTTCTTCGGTTTTTTTTTACCTCCATAAATTCTTCGTAGAATCTTCCTCTCCCATACTTCTAATTTACTTTGCAGCTTCTGGGTTAAGGTCCAAGACTCACAGCCATACAAAAGGGTTGGTCTTATAACTGTTTTATACAGTCTCTTCTTTATATTGCGTGAGAGATCTTTCGATTTAAGGACCGAGTGTAGTGATCCGGCACATTTGCTTCCTTTTGCCAGGCGTAGACTACTTCCACTTCCTCTTGGCATCTGTTATCTATTCGTGTTCCTAAATATATATAGGTGTGTATTTTTTCATATTTCACGGTACTGTCTTGCATTTCCACCATTAGGTCTTCTAGCGCCTCGCTTGAGTCCTTGTGTTTTATTCTCATATATTGGCTCTTGTCCCATGTTTTCTGCTGCCATTACTAGACATGCGGTTATTCGTTGCAGCTCTTCCCGGCTTCTGGCTATCAGCACCACATCGTCTGCGTACGCGAGGCACTGGTGGCTTCTATTTAGTAACGTTCCATGTCTATTTATACCACTACTTCTTACTACTTCCTCCAGCGCCAAGTTGAAGAGGAGCGATGACAACGGATCGCCTTGCCTGAGTCCTTTATTCACTTTGAATTCTTCGGTTTCCTCTCCATCCACCCTGATACTACTGATTGTCTGTTGCAATGTCATTCTCACTAACCGTATTAGTTTGCTTGGGATTCCGAATTTTCTTAGTACTGCCATCAGTTTCGTTCTGTCCACCGTATCATATGCTGCTTTAAAGTCAATGAACAGAATATGCGCTGCTATTTCGTACTCGTAGCATGTTGTTACTATCTGTTTCAGCATGAATATTTGATCCATTGTCGATCTTCCTCCGCGGAACCCGCACTGATATTCTCCAATGATTTCTTCTGATTTCGTCTCTAACTTTATCTTTATCACGGTCGCCAGAACCTTATATGCTGTTTCTAATAGCGCTATACCTCTGTAATTCTTGCATTCTGAAACATCTCCTTTTTTGTGAATTGGCACAATTTTTGCCTTCTCCCATGATGTTGGCATCTTCTCTGTTGTCCATATGTCTTGGATCAGCGCTACAATTTCCGACATTAACACATTTCCCCCATATTTTATGTTTTCCGCCGTTATCTGGGTGTGTCCCGGACTCTTATTGTTTTTCATTTAAGAATTAACGAGTACAGGAGAAATAGAGGGAAATGAAAGTGAAACAAGAGAGGAAGAAGAAGGGAAAGGAAGAAGAAGGGAAAAAGGCAGAAGAAAGTATACCTGAAATAACAATGGAGGAGGTAAAAAGATGAATACAAAAATTTAAGCTAGGAAAGGCCCCAGGAATAGATAAAATCTCTCCAGAATGATAAACTTTATGGACAACGAGAAAAGAAGAACTGAGAAAAATTATGAATATAATTGTTAAAGAAAAGATATTACCAAAAGATTGGAACACGGGTAATTCTGCCCTTGTATACAGTTTCATACGTCTCCTTTTACGTATGAAACTGTACAAATTACAGGGGAATAACTCTCTCAAGTATGGTGGTGTAAAAACAGAAATGATATATTTAATAAAGGCCACATCTGAGAACAACCAAAACATAAGAATTCGAGGAATCCACGCCTTTTCAAACTAAAATACAATTAAAGCAGGGATACGTTGTGAGCCCAATGCTGTTCTCAGTAATAATAGATAAGGTTATGAAAGAAGCTAAAGAGAATATAAAAAGACGCTCAGTATTTAATTGCAAGATGGAAATATATATAACATAATGTATATGGAAACAATATAACATAAATATAGTAAATACAGCATTAAAGAAAGTTAATAGGAAGGCAAATAACACGAAAACAAAACTGATGGTTATAGCAGCAAAACATCAAACCCATAAGATTTATACAGAAGGAAAAGAATTGGAACAAGTGTCACATTACAAATACTTGGGAAGTATAATAGAAAACAATGGAAAATTAGATAAAGAAATAAATGAACTAGTAGGAAAAGTAGGAAGAATAATTTAACGGCATTCGAACAACATTTCTTGGGAAAAGAGAAATACCAAAAGAAATAAAAACTGAAGTAGTAAAGAAAGTAGCTGTACCAGCCTTAACACATGGAAGCGAATCTTTGACATTAACAGACAGAAACAAAAGCAGAATAACAGCGACAGAAATGCGTTTTCTTAGAAAAATAGAAGGCAAATCAAGACGAGACAGAATTAGAAACGAAGTGTACAGAGAAAGACTAAAAGTAAAATCAATTGAAAATGTGATCCAAGAAAGACAATTAGCATGGTTGGGACACATCCACATTATGCCGGAAAGTAGACAAACAAGAAGAATAAATGAATCAACCGCGGTAGGAAAAAATAAAAGTGGAAGACCGAGAAAAACATGGAAGGAAGAAGTAAAAATTGCAGCAAATGAAAGAAACATCGCATGGGAACAGATTCAAAGATTATCACAAGATAGAAAAGCATGGAAGAATATGATTAAGCAGTGAAACGAAATGAAAGCATGAAGAAGCATGGTAAACCAAGAAATGAAAAGCTAGTGTTTTGGTCTTACATTAAAAAATAGAAAGACCTAGGAATAAATAAAGATAAAATTTTTTTACAATAATTTGAAAAATTTTAATCATTTTTAGTGTAATTGAAATGATTTTAGTTTAACTAATACAAGATCCATCCGGTAATAAGCAATTTGTTACTGTTGGATAAATAAACTATTGTTGTTGTTTTATTAATTTTATTTTGCTTCTATTTTTACAGTTGGTACCTGGTCCTCCGTTTGTGTTCGGAGCCTTTCTAGTCATTTGCGCTCTGCTAGTAGCTTCTTTCATTCCGACAAAGCACACCCCAGAATCAGGTTGGTCCTACAATTATTTAAGAGACATTACGATATAAGCTGTAAAACTTATTATAGAGTTTTTTTATTTTTAATTCTCTTCTCCATTAATTTATACAATTCTTTTTTTTTATATTTTCAAGAAACAATTTATCTCAATTCATCCCGAATTTCCTTTATTTATCTATCTAACTTATCATTTTCACTGTCGTGTTGTATGAAAAAGCTTTTCGCTTGAATTTTTGGCTTTCGCCCCAAAACGATCAAAGAAATTCTAACGTTGTTCTTTACAGGTATACCACTGGACACGTTGTACGAGATGGAAAAAGGGCACAAAGTAGCCGGTACTCTTAGTCCACTCATTCCAAGCAGTCGAATAGAAAATGCTGCCGTTTTATAAGCAGAATTAAAAAGAAAAAATTAATAATACGCATAATATGAGATTTTAAACAAAAAACAAAACGATTGTCGACGACTCAATTGTCGATCGATCAAAATAAGCTGCTCCTTGCACTTTGGATAACGATTATTATATTTTGTACAGACCAAAGCTGCTGATGGAATTATCTCACACACATAAACACAATCAATGTTTCCTAGGGTCGGTTTTACTTCAGCCAATACCTACGACAGCAGAATTAAGTCCACCGTTCACCATGTTTTGATTGACCGGGTTTGTGTTTCTAGCGTAATGAAAAAACTGTCCACTTACCATAGGTCCTAAGCGATTCCCTCGTAGAATTTCTATTATTTTACATTCGCGATCATTTGAATGGTTGTCTTGTAATGTAATTTGTTGGTATTTGTCGTTGAAGAGTTTGTAAACTGTTGGAGAAGTTGTTTTTTAAAACAATAACGATACTTTCGGGAACTTTTGGGGCAGAAAATACGATATAGCAATTAAGAGTTTATGTTATAACGTTTTAAAAAAGGATGTGTTAAGTGTATATTGTAAGTATAAAGTCTGATTTTTTCTAATGTAACAATTTTTTCTTTCATATTTTTATTTTAATGTTGGATGTACTTTGTTTCGGATTCACTTCAATTTTAGCTTCAATTTAGCTCATATTGCAGTAGAATTTTCAAAAAGAATCTAATGCTATTCTATCTATCCCTTAGAAATAAAAAGGATATAATAAAATATATAAAAATTCGCCAAAATCTATTAGAATATCAATAAAAGACAATATTGAATTAATATTAGGCGTAGACAGTATTAGCTTCAAAATTATAGATAAAATCATTTTGTTTAAGTACATAAGTATAAATCATGAATACAATCATATCAAATAATATGTGCTAACTTAAAAAAAAGCCGATCACAATGCACATATTATTTGACCGCCGCTGTATATACAGTAACACTAGATGAACCTCACTTCTTAATATTTCTTTTTGCAGAAAAAAAATCAATGTTTATAGAAGGTTTTGTTTAATAATAATCGAAGTGTTTATTAAATGTGAAAGCTTCAAATTGGGAATGCAATAGTAAAAGTTATTTAGAATATCACCAGAAGATCCGATATGAAATTTTTGTGCTGTTGTATATTATAAACAGTTCGGCTTTATTGTATATAAGAAAGTTGACTTGATAATACTTTTCGAATAGAATGACAGTGTACAAGGGCGGTAGCAAAATTAGCCGACCTAACAAAGAAAACAACAAATTTGGGATAAATTTTCTTTATTTCTCAACATAATCTACTTTTAGCTCGATACACTTTCCCAGCGATATTCAATAGCTTCGATACCCTATTTATAGGAAGAACTCCTATAAATAGTCTCCACCTATTCATTGTTGGCAAATCTTTTACTACCGAGCTATTTCTTCAAGTTTGGAAATACAGTAGAACCTCGATTAACAGTCACCTTGGGGACCAGGGCATGGTCAGAACGCTAAAAGGGTCGGATAATCATTTAAGAATGAAAAACGCCATTTGCAGAGGTCAAATGAATGTAATGAATCAAAATCAAGCAAACAAACTAATATTACAAGTAAAAACACAGTAAAAAAGAACGGTTTAGACATTAAAAAATTCTAAAATGTTTTGTTGTTTTAACTTTTTAAATCTAAACATAGCTGCTGCATCACG
Organism: Cetonia aurata; assembly: GCA_949128085.1. Classification (NCBI taxonomy): domain Eukaryota; kingdom Metazoa; phylum Arthropoda; class Insecta; order Coleoptera; family Scarabaeidae; genus Cetonia; species Cetonia aurata. The sequence goes on along the minus strand of OX421889.1, from coordinate 23,531,397 downwards.
CCACTTCTTTGCCCATAAAATGTCCATATATGTAGCGGTTGATTGTTGTTCCAAATATTTGAGGGCAGTCTCGAATCCTTTGCTGCGGAATGGCTGATTGTTTCCTCGTTCTTTTCGTCTACTTCTGGGATCTGTTCTGGGACCGTTGCTGTTTTTACTTTACGTGAATGGTTTACCAGGCATTGTTGACGGACGGGTAGTGATGTATGGGGATGCCACTTCCTTTGTGACACATGCCGCCCGAAGTGACGAGTGTAGAAGAGTGTTGGAGGGGAACCTGGAAAAAATTGAAAAATGGTGTCAAAATCACAACTTAAAATTAAACTTAAGTAAAACAAAACTCATAAAATTCACTAACCATATGGAACCATGGCAAGTAGAACATCGGGGACGCACACTCATCTCTGAAGGTAGTACAGCTTTCTTGGGATGGCAGATTGACTCTAAACTGTGTTGGCGAACTCACCTGGAACGCCTTGCTGGTAAATTGACTAGTGCATGTTACGCATTGAGAGTGTTATCAAAGAGTGTTAGCACTGCGGCAGCGGTTTCATCCTACTACGGTAACGTGTATTCTAGACTGAAATACGGTGTTGTGTTTTGGGGGAATTCTTGCGACATTAACAGGATTTTTGTTCTTCAAAAGGCGTGCATACGTTCTATTTTTCGACTTGGACCTAGAGACACATGCTCTAATATCTTTAGATCTAATAATATATTAACTCTACCGTCTATATTTGTCCTAGAATGTGCACTTTTTGTTAGACAGCATTACCGGGAATTTTTTTAATCATATGAAATGTCTCATCCGCATAATACGAGAGGTACTTACCATAGCATCTTGTTGCCGCCATCCACACACTTAACAAAAATCCAGAAAAATGTAATACATCAGTGCATTAAAATTTATAACTATATCCCCGCCCTCAATAAAATCACTTTCCATCCCGTAGTTTAAAAAGGTGTTGAAAACTACTTTGATAAATCAAGCTTTATATAGTGCTCAAGACTTTTACAAAATTATGTTTTAATCTGTTTTTATATCCAATCAATTTATGTGTATGTCCATATATTGTTTTATCTATACTCTTGTATAGGATTTTTTATTTTGACGTGTTCTGTGCTTTTTGGCAAAATGGAATAAACTGTATTATTATTGTTATTCTTCATTGCCAGCCTGTTCCAAAACGAGGTCGATAATCTGGTCATCTCCCATTTCTTCTACTGAAACAGCAGCAACGTTACCTTCTGCTAGCCATTCTTCAACATCAGCAGGCTGAATATCTTGTTGAAGAGATTGCAGATCAGTCACTAAATCTGCTGTGTCCGATTCATCAGCTTCTGGAATGTCTTGGTCTTGGTTGAGGCTAGGACAAATATTTTTCCAGGATTTTTGAAGAGTGGTGTCTTTTAGTTTGTCCCAAGCTTGAGCGCAAGTGTAAATTGCATTTTTTATGTTGAGGCTTTTCATTGCTTCAAAGAGATCGCAACCCTCTTCTGTTTTCTCTAACAAAGCGCTCACGTATTTCCTCCTGTAACGTCGTTTCAGCCATTCTATGACGCCCTGATCCATGGGTTGGATCAGAGACGTCACGTGGGGGGAGGGGGGCAAAAACATGGCTTTTATATCATCATCTTGAAGTTCGTCTTCAGAGGGGTGGCTTGGAGCGTTGTCGAGCAATAAAATTGCACGGATTGGCAGATTTTTTGCCTTCAAGTATTATCAACAAATGCATTGAAAAACCACTCTTTAAACAAAAAACAATCCATCCAAGCACTTTTCTGATTTATGATTACCACTAGCGTTACTGCATGTTGCGATAGTAAGCCTGTTCTTAGCCAGTTTTGTGCCTGCAACTGTTTCATTTGTAGATGCTAGGGTTTTTTTAGGCAGCATTTTGTGGTTAAGACCTGTCTCGTCGACATTGTAAAACTGATTGGCTGACAAATCATTTTCTGAAATTATCTTATCAAACTTTTCAATAAACTCCCTCCTCGCATCACCATCAGCAGAAAGTTTTTCGCCAGAAATACAAACTTGTCTAACGCCGCGACGGTTTTTCCAACGATGGAGCCACCCCTCACTGGTGGTGAAATCACTTTCATCGCCACCCAGTTTTTTGTGGAGCAGAAACGCTTTTTCTTTTATAATTGGGCCAGAGAGAGGGGTCCCCTTACGGCTTCCCTGGCCAAACCAAACCCAGACTGCGTCATCTAAAACCTCAAGTTTAGGTTTTTTCAAAGTTCTTCTATTTTTTACAGCTTTTTCTCCTTCCACTGTCAAACGAAAAGATTCAAGATCCTTACGATTCTTTCTCCAGTCTTTAATCGTTGTTATTCCTACACCTATTTCAGAGGCTAATTTAGCAACTGGCTCACCTTTGTCTAGTCTTTGCAAAACGTTTAATTTCTGTTCTATTGTACACACAACACGTTTCCTCTTCGTATTTGAGGCCATTCAGTGTTCAGAATCCTTAAAAGTTTTTAACACAACGTATGAACCAGTACAGCACTACACAGTACTGTAACTTTAAATTCAAAAACGTAGAGATAAAATTGCACAGAGGACATAAAACAATGCGCACTGCAGAAAGACGGACAGCCTACTGAGCACGGAGCGTAAGTGAATGACTCATACATTAAACAAACGTGTGGTGACTTGAGTGCAGTCGGCCGATAACACGCATTTTTTCATGTTTACAAACTCACTGAGATCGTTTATTTTTGATGGCTCCAAAAAAATACTAAACAACGTGGCGCCTTGACACTTAACATATGTTTTATAAGGTTGCCACTTTTCACCAAAGTAATTTTTTTTCAAATTACTGCCGCCATCTATACGTCAGGTCGGCTAATTTTGGGACCGTCCTCATATATGGCAAAGAGATTGTCATGCACATTGAGATGTACAGTGCTGTGCAATAGAATCTGGGACAACCCTATCTGCCAATGTCTAGTTGAGTTGTGCAAAAAAAACTGGAACATGTTATATCGTAAACCTGGTTTTACACTTACGTATGACAATTATATAAAATTAGTATGTAGTAATGTGTGTAGAGTATAATATCTCAGTTAGGAGAGATGAGAGTGCAAAAAAGCAGTAACAAAGTAACAATAAATTTACCACATGTTGTGATGTATGGTTTAATAGGTTTTTTTTTGGAATTTTATCTTATCTGAAGTTACTGGGATGCACTATAATTCCTAGATGTGACAGTTAAAAACCGGACACATTGACTACACGCATCAGAATTCAGAATGTGCAACCGAGAAACGTGAATATCCCTTTTTTTCATTAGCGGAAATAGTTGTCATGTTAGTAACATTCTTAAAAAGTACAAATCTTTATTTTTTTTCTTTAAAAATATTATTTTCCCGGCTGGTGGCCTAGTGGCTTGCACACTTACTTATAGTAATAGTGAGGTCCAGGGTTCAAGTCTCACTCTGGTCAATTATGATAACTGGAGAGAGATTTGGCTCTGCAAGGGTGCCTGATCAGCACTTGATGCTTAGGCTTGATCAATCCCGTTTAAAGAAATAAAAAAAAAAACTCACCTCCATTATTATATAATTTTTCTTTTAAATAAACAAAGTAGTACAAAAAATGGTTTCCGATTCTATTGTCACAAATAATCTGCGTTAAATAAGTAAACCTCTGGTGTGGGATCATGGACAAAAAGATTATTATATTGGTACTTACACAACAGCAAATCAAAAGTTTTATAAAGACATGTTTAAAAAAAAAACTTTTTGGAGCACGTTTACGATTAATTAAATGTAAAGATTATACCTATTAACATTTATTTTCAACATGATGGCTGACCTGTTCATAACGCAAATTGTAGTTAGAGATTAGTTAAACAGACACTGACAGACACTTATAATTTGGAATGTGGTTATTTTGAAATTGTTTTTTTTTGTCGTGTAAGCTTCTAGATGTTTTTCATTTTAGCTACGGCTGTTTCGTCATCTTGATAATGACTTTCAAGCATTTTTTTTCTTATAATTACATTTTGCTGAAGTTCATATTCTACGAAAATTTATTGCAAAAAACATTATAGTCAAATATATTGCGTTTTTTTGTTATCTTACCGATTTTTCGAACTAATTTTGTGTATTATAACTTATTGACTTTTCGGAAGTCGTCTGTACATTTTGAATGGGACAGATATTTATTAAATTTTGGAGAATTGCGATTGAAAAACCAAAATTAGAACTTCAAGCTATCGAGTTCATATAGGTACGTAATTATAAAACCAGTGACGTTTGACATTTAATCACATAAAAAAAACATTTCTGTAACGACTAATTTATATGTCCCCTGATAAGATACGAAATACTTCTACTAGCACTAGCTAGTAGCACTAGCACCACATAATATTCGTTGGATGGTCTTTTCCATACATGGTTTAGATGATAGCAAAAACATCTTTTGCAGAAATCTATTTTGTATCGTGGTCCCAAAAAAGTATATTGATAGAGCCAATCGTTTATATTCATTTGAACATCTACGGCTTCTTCAAATATAAGCGTTGTTGCGTCTTAACAAAAACTGCAAGCGGTGGAGGTAGATATTTCTCACAAAGTGCATCAAATTAATCCAGTGTTATATCTGAGTGTTACTGCACTATTGCATCTTCAAATTTATTACATTTTCGTGGGCTGTTCAATGTCAGAGAAGTAGGGCTTTTACGGTGCAATTTAATGGAGCTGTTAAAAAGGTAAATCACTATAAATCACAATAAAGTTGTTTCGATAATTGAGACGTTGAAGGTATTGAGTGGGTCGATGTAGATGCTTCTACTTCCATTGCTTTTGCTTCATAAATAATTGTATTTGCAGACCACTTTGCGGATGTCATATTGTGCAGTACCCGGTTTTTCTCAGGACTTGCGCAGCAAAATGTCCGTGGCATATCCTATAATTATTATTCTGTTCCGCAGGTAACTTCCCCTCTAAGTCACAAGCTTCCAGAGCAATTCTTTATTCTATAATTGAACAAAATGTACAAATTGTTTCTGTAACAATTCTTTATATTGGCTTTATACATTTGACCATAAAACTATAGCAATTGCAGCATTATTTACATACCTGCTATGATCTCTAGCCATTCTAAAAAAAAATCGTACGGCGGTTGATCAAATGGGGTTGAGCTTTCAAGCTTGGTTATATCTCTCGCACACTATCACCAATATTATAATGGTATAATACCCGATACAAAACAAAAAATGAGGAAGATTCCATTATTAAGATCTGTTAATCGCTTTCTGATTAAGTAGGTTACTAAATAAATGATATTCATCATAACTATTTAACATATAGAGAATATCGACAATGAAGAATTTCATATCTGAATATCTGGTAGTTTATTTTTAACACAAAGTCACTTTTTAATGTTTTGTTTTAATTTTTAATCACCTTATACGCTAAATAATCAATATCTCGATTATTACAAAAAAAAACTATTTAAACTAAGCAAAGCTTTCTTTTAACAAATGATTTATTCTGTAAAAATGATAAGTAAATACCTTATTAGTTCATCCATATTTGGGGTGCACTGTATATACAGATACTGTTTATAAAGTTCGTTAACATAATCCTTCAAAAACGATGGTTTAATATATTAATATTTCATTTGATTATAAACGATTCCATAAACCTTTACTACAAATAAATGTACAAGAATTTTATGAGGATTGTTAAAAGCGTATATATACTACTCTCCAAAAGAAAAAGAAATGTATGTCTGATGCTGAGGGAAATGAAAATTTAATTTTAACTTTAAATAGCAAGACGCCAACAAGAATAAAGAAGTACAGTGCCTTTTGTTTCCGTTCAATTTTGTAAAATTAAAAATATATATAATTCTTTATAGAAACGGCGAAAAATATGGCAACACCCACTGTTGTACTTTTGAATCATTTTTTACTCAGTATTTCTAACCAAGAAATTTTAATTTAAACCTCCCTCTAATTATCGAAGAGAATGAATATGTTTCTTATTTGATAGTTCTATTAATTAATATTACGTGATATACTATTAACTAAGTAATAATTTTTTATTTGTATTAGATGATAAATGAGATTGAAGCTTTTCTTTTACAAAAATTAAGATACACCAATCCAAAAATAAGTTTTTAAATTCGATTATTGTATTTGTAACAATAATTATTTTATTTGCAAATGTATAAAATATTATTGCAAACTTATCTATACAAGTAAAATTTATATAAACCCGAAATATTACAAAGAAGATTTATGTTTAAATTTTGATGAAATGCGTGTACTTAACCATTTTATACATTCTATGGTAAATACTAATCAAATTTATATGCATTTTTAGTTTTTTTATGATTACGGAAACTGTATTTGGTGTGTTACCTTATAATTTCTGAAAATTAAAATGATAGAATCAAAATTTAATATTGATACTTTATTATATTTAGTAGGATATACATTATATATGTTTTAAATTACGATATGACCTCTTTAATCCGAACTAATCACTGATGCACTGATTCTCCCCGATTTTAGAAATGTTCGGATTATCGAAAATTGATCAAAAATACGCATGTACCCAATTATCTATGAATTTTATCATTCTTTCGAAGAAAAGCCTTTTATTTTCAAATAATTACACTACTACGGCATATGTATTTTCTTAGATATCAGAAGTAGATACCTTTAGATGTATAATGTAGAATATACATCAAAACTAAACAAGTAAATTCTAACGCTAAGAGAATGAGAAAAATTCAGTAATTTACTCTGTTTAATGCTTGCTCCTTCTGCCTTTTGAGCTCTTTTTTTCATTTCAGATAGAATTAGATTTCAGTATTTTCCTGGGCCCACTTCAAACAAATTTTTGACAGCTTCTGTGTGCATTACAGATCTTGGTATCGTTTCTTCTTCAACAGAGCTCGATTCATCTTGAACACGCTCCAAAATATTTATATCGTTCATAGATTCAGATGATTCTGTTTGTCGGACGGCCCAGTCAACGATTTCTTGTCTAGTTACATTGCCAGAAATGTGATTCATCAGCGCGGGAACTTCCTCTATTTGTTTTTCTGTACCCTGTACCTCCATTTTATTCTTCCATTAAGGCGGATTATCAAATTCAGTCCAACCACCATCGTCAACATCATCATCATGCATTAGAAGTTTACTCCAAGATTTTTTAATTAGTCTTACATTTTTCCAGGCTCTTGCTAATCCTATTATCTTGTAGGTGTTTTAAGTTCCGCAGAAAGATCTACTTCTTCAGAAGAAACAATCCGTTTTAAAAGTTCTTTTCTATAATGCAACTTGAGTGCTTGAATCACATTTTGATCCATTGGTTGCACTAGCGGTGTTACATTTACCGGCAAAAACATTACACGCATTTTTTTACCATCTGAACATAAATCTTCTGGGTGTCCTAACAGTGCTTTTGCATCTAAATTCAGCTGTTGGGTACGAATTTTGTCCATTCTTTGTTGTTCTTTGTCATTCTTGCTGCTTCTGTCCAATTCTTGTTTCTTTAGTATCAATGCCATTTCATCGTTCCAGGTTTTCTTTTGTCTCCCCTTTCCTCTTTTGTATTGCACTTTTGCTTCCCATATCTGTTTCACTTGTCTTTCTTGCTTCATTCGGTTGATGTGTCCAAACCATTTCAATTGATTTCTTTCAATTATATCATTTACTGCTTCTATCTCCAGTTCTCCTCTGATTTGTTCATTCCTTATCCTATCCATGCGTGTAACGCCCTTAACTGCTCTCAGATATTTACTGACTGATTTAATACCCAACTCTTACTTCCGTAAACCAGGGTTGGTAAGAAAATTGTCTGGTAAACCGTCATTTTTGTTTTCCTGCTTATTTCTCTTTTCCTTAATACCTATTGGTTGAGACTGTGATATACTTTCATTGCATTGTTTATTCTTTCTTTTATTTCGTTTTCTATATTCCGTTCTCTATGTATCCAAATTCCTAGATATTTGTATTCTTCAACTTGATCTATTTTTTCCCTGGTTTAGTCTTATTAAGCTGTTTTGTCTCTTTACTTATCATCATCACCTTTGTCTTGTTCGTGTTGATCTTTAAATTATTTTTCTTTAATTCCTTTAATTGAGGAAGTAATTTATAGAAAAGTCCACTTTCGTCTGCATTGTAAATTTAGTCATGACACAACTGCATTTCCTCGATTTTATTTCGAAGAAAATTTTTAAGTGGCTCTACAGCTGCGTCATCATTAGACAATTTTTCTCCTGTAATTAACAATTGTCGAATTCCATACTTCTATTTAAATTTATCAAGCCATCCCGAACTAGCTTCAAAATTATCATTGTTGTGAGTTTGATCATAAAAGAATTTGGCCTTTTCACGCAAAATTTCTCCCGGTATTGGAACACCTAGGATAATTTAAGTTTTACGTACCTAGATATACTATTCGTCCAATGGTTCTTTACCCATGACATCACAAATTTTGTACATCTGAATCAAGTCATTACTTTATACTCAAGTTAAGTACTACACTACACTATCATATGGGTGATATTTCTAACCTATTGACAATTGTAAATGTCAAAAGATTCTGTTTACCTGAAGTTTATAAAACTATAATCGGCCAACAACAAGCACATATTCTTACCGAGTTCAATTTAGAGGTATTTGTTCGAGAGCAAGACTGAATACTGCAAAAATCGGTAAAAAAAAAACCGAACTGTGAGTGGAAATAATGTTTTGATTGATTTACGTTTATCACAAATTTTAATTACTAGTGCTTACTATATTATTTAACTATCGTCTTATATACAAATACAATTAGACATACACTTATACAACAATCTATTTTATTTTCAACACAATTGTTTGTGTGCTCTAAGAAAAGCATAAAATAGAAAATTCAAAAATCTAAAATATATATTTACAAATGTAAGTAACTTATTTTAAGAATTTAATCAGATTCTTCTGTTCCCGAATCAGAATCTTCACCAACATTGATGATGACAGACGCAACATCTACTTCTGCTAGAAAGTGTTCTCTGAATTATCTCATTTGTGTGTCGTACGCAATTGCTCCACACATTACCATCCCAACACTATCTCCATATCTGCCGATATATGTATTATAATATCATTATAATATGTTTTAGCCCTTGCCCAAATCAGTTTAATAGCATTAACGTCATCACTAACGTCAAAAAGCTTAATGACAGATCCATAGACAAAACTTTGACAGAACAATGCAAGATGGTGTACTGATTTTGATTAGCGCCGTACAAATGTAGCACGTTTAAGAATAGATTATTTCGCTGTATTCTATCTCTTTTCTATTTGAATGACGCGCAATATTAGTACTTCGATTGCTTGAACCAACGACTAGAAGACGAACGTTTCAATTTGAATTTGCTTTCTCTCTCTTGCATTAAACGGAAATTGTACGAAATGCATTGAATAACATATGAGTATTATTGCTATATAAATCAATTACGCGTGGGTAAAGATCCGTTGGACTAATAGTAAGTCATTCATTTTGGTATATATCTCTAGATCTTTCCTGGATATAAACCGCTTTATCAACGTTGGAATATGCACTCACTTTTAACATTTTACGCTTATTTGATAAAGAGCATGTGACGCCATATGATTTTTTCCTTGTTCTTTTTGACGTCACAAATCGCTGATTTTTCCCACTTTGTACTTTCATGATAAAGCAGTCACTGTATGGCCCGCATTTAAATCGTTAATGAGCCCAATTTTTTCTTTTATCGACAAAATAACGTGTTTTCTTTTAGAAATCATTTTGCGAAGTGAACATGCAACTAACAGTCTACTGAATAAAAAACCTAAACAAAGAAAATCTTAGAACACATTAACACCGGTGATTTATTTACCAACAGGAATGACTTCGATGTTCGGATTAAGGAGGCGTTGCTCGGACTATAATTTCAAATATCTGTTGCTCGGATTATTGGAGGTTCAGATTAAAGCATGTTCGGATTAAAGAAATCACACTGTATATTAATTTGACGTTTTATATAAAAATAGAAAATTATTTAATAATATTTAATATTGTTAATGTCACTGCTCTATTCAAAATTTTCGAATTTTATTTTATCATCCGAATACGTGCTTGCATAGATGCTACATACTAACAAGAAATTCAACTTAACACTGGATAATATTTATTATTGGTTAGGTTTTTAAAATTTAGGCACAAAAAGAAATAGGTTAGATATTTGTTCTGTTGAAATAACCAGGAATAAAATCACTTTATCGCTAAAGATTAGTCAGTTTGAAACTATAACATATCTATCTAACTGTGAAAGCCTGTCAAAATTCTGACAATCAATCCAAGTGACAAGCGCTTTGTTGGTTTTTAAATGTTTGAATATGATTCTATTTCTTTGATATAATTAGAGTTTTAATTTGACTAACCGTGTAAATATTTGATTAGCGGAAAATTGGAGAATTGTAAAACTGTCTTTATTTCATTGATTGGTGACGTTTACCTCAAATTAACAGAAAAGTTTCAATCTCTTTGCCATCTCGTAGATATTGAGTCTGTACCAATACATGCAAAACATATCTTTTGATCTTATATGTAGTTTCTAATTTAATTACTACGCAATGCCCGTTGAAGTAGTAAATTTACATAATTTGATATGTATTTAGGCATTATTATTATTACTATTTATATTATTTTATTTATATTAATTATTACAATTAAATATTTATGTCGATTTAAATAACGATGAATTCCTAGCAATAAAATAAGAAGTACAAAAAAAACTACTTAAAAAAAAAGTCCCTACCCAAAATAATTAAAAAAAAAAAAAACTTTACTTATCGGTTTTAATTCATTTAGAATACACAATAAATAATAATTACGTAACAAAAAACACACTTCTCTAACTATAAAAGCAACTGTATATTGTAATATTATTGTTGATAGTTATTATAAATATTTTTGTGTCTAGAAAGTAATCTATTTTCGTAATACTTGATATACATAGTTCATTTCTTTGTTTTTTTATATTCTTTTTTTTTTGAAATGACAAACACGACTGTTTTCAAAGCACATTTATTTTTATTTATTTTACCCTTAAAATAGATTTTAGATAATGTAAGGAAGTTGGAAGTATCAGCCCAAATGAACCGAGTTATTCGCACTTACACATGTAGCTAAGCTAAAACAGGATAAGCTGGAGACGCGGTTAAATAAATACCTACGCAAAAAGATAATTAATAGTGCTTTTATAGTGTTACATGCGGCATAATATTTCTCAATTTAGGCAAAACGGATATTAGATATTGCGCATTCACCAAAAATAACATAAAAATGCTGTGGAAATATCTCTCATCAAATATTTTTTTATTGGTGCCATCTAACAAAGTATCTGGAAACCAGTGTCGCGCATAATTAATTACAAGTTAATTGAACTACGTAATCGATTACAAAATAACTAATTACTTTGGTCATCAATTACATTAAAACTCAATTACTTTGTAATTCGACCTATTCAATTACTTTTGTAATCAATTACTATATAATTGAGGGTTTTCAATTAATTTGTAATGAAATTACTGTGTAATTGAAAGCGACTAATTACACTGCAATTCAATTATATTGTAATTAATTATTTCGCACTTCAATTATAACCTAACAAATTATAATTACTAATTTTTCATCTGATAAAAACAAAATTGATCAAGGAATTCGGGTTTCCCGCAATCAATATTACTAGTGCTCATTTCTCCGGAAATGTTTATTCTTCTATAAATTTGCTGTTATCAAGTATTATTATTATAATTTTGTTAATGTTAATTCAGGCGAGTCGGGTAGTCCCGCTTGATTGGACTAAGTTTCGGGATAAAAGTTCCGGAAATAGCATATATTTTAGTAGTTACATGTCTGCCATGGTTTTTTTTTAGCTCTTATATATTTTTTTTATATCAATGGACAAAAATGAGAGTTCTTTTAAATGATTCTTTGCTTACGATAAAATTATTGCTTTATAACACCTTAAAAATATCTTTTTTCAATACTGGATGAAAGGATCATATGTAAAAATACCATGCCTCTCCAATTCACCCTCTTGATAGTAAGAAAAATAATCGTGTGAAATAATGTGTGCGTTGTGCGTTAACACATTGGCTGCCATGTGTATCACCGGTGATCCGCAGCCGTAGATTATTGGAAGGCCGTGTGAATCACTGGTGTTACACAGGTGATGTTCACTTTTATCCCGTGCAATTTGTTTGGGCCTTAAACTTAGGGTATGATGTTTAGTTGATGGCTTCCAGATTATACGACCTCGCTTTGCAGCTATGGTTATGTTGAATTACCTATGTTTTCAGTGTGTTAAGAACAGCTACAGATGGGGTGGTTAATAAGTGTATACGGTATATATCAAAACTGCATTTGACTTTAAATTACAAAAGGACAATTCAAAATCCTTTTACAAAGCAACAGAAAACAAAAAAGTTCAGGAAGATAATAATCTTTTTTTTTTTAATTCAATCCACGTGGTCTCAATATTAAAACAACTAAATTAAACGTGGAAAATTCAAGTAATTTACATAAATGAAAATTAAAAGCAAGCACAATGCTTTTATTCACCCAACCCGAGGTGATTACTAAATATGTAATTACAAAACAGAAAAATTAACAACGAACAAAAAAATTTAACGCTAAACTTAAAATATCTTCCTGCACGTAAAAATAATAACAGATCTTATATCTAAATTGTGTACACAAAAATACAATATCAATTATTATTAAATGAGTTCCGTGATGAACGAAATAAAATCAGAAACTTGAAATCAAAAATCACAAAATATCAGCAATGAAATACAATTTTATATATCTACTTACTTTCGTATCGATCAAGGAACTGAACTCACAAGGTTAAACAAACGTATAAGTATAAAAATCTCAGATGCGTGCGATGCAACGCACGCAGATCTGTCCGCAAACGGACGAACTCGCAAAACAAAACAATATATATACAATACCAGTGAACGCAAAATGTACACCTGACTGAAATTAATATAAACAACTGAACCATAAAATAAACAAATTAAACAATCCAAAACATTAACTAAATCTTATTTGAAAATAAAACAATTTGAAATTTCTCGCAGCATTGACAAACGCTTCACGGAATGAACAAAAAAAAAAACAGAATTTACAAAAACCCGGGGTGCCAGACCACAGCAGGACGTATGCAACTTTACAGAAATTAATTATTACTAGGAGGCCCAATCTTTCTAATGGACGGTCTCGATCAATCAGCCTGTATACAGTATGCAGTCGTGAAATATTATTTTGCACGTCATTTGGGTTACATGATTATTTGAAATAATACTACAGTTCATCCTTAATAACCACTTGTTAGTTTTTAGCATAAAATTATACTATCAAATAAGATATTTCGCGTGTAAATCGCACATTAATTAGAAATCAATTGTGTTGATAAGTTATATCAGTATATTAACTAGTATTATATAGAATTTTTTCTGCCTTATTTCGTGTCCAATCAGTACTTTCTATATTTAAGAAAATAAAATAACTTGCTATTTTTTCATTCAATACATTTAAGTGTTCTGTTATAACAAAAATAATTTCCTCTATATTTTTATTATGAAGTGAAGGAAACATATCTACAAAATATTTTCATTTCCTTGGATCCTTGAGTTAATGCTATTTAAGTAATTAAATATTTGATGCAAGTTATGCCTTATCAGAAATTGTATTTAAACAGTATTTTCAAAATATTTTATTTGTTTAGCTTGCACGTTCAACAATATTTGAAAATAATCTTTAGTTTTCGAAGCAAGATTGATGTACTTCGTACTAAAGTGGAGTTTTAGTTTAGCTGGAACTATTGTGCTATTGGACAATTTTTCTCCACATACAAGGAATTTGACGCCAGTAAAACCCCGACTTAAATATACTTTGAAATATTGCCTATTAACTTTTATCATTTTGGTAGGTATCATTTTTTTTTAGCCCTCTGTACGAGATGTATTTTCGGCAACAGCATTACTTTCTGTTGTACCTACTCCATCATTATTTGGTTCAAAATCATGTTTTCGTTTAATAATAAATTTAATAATCGGTTCCATCCGGATTCAAGCCATGGTCCTACCGCATACTATCACTGTGCTTTACCACTACCCCTTAAGCGAGACTAGCAGCCACTCTAAAAAATAAACGCCTAGCCATCTTTGGCTAATATTTTACAAAAGTACTCTTAGGCCCGGTTGTACAAATACAGGATAAGCGTCGGTTTAATAAAGGGATTGTTTAATAAAGCCGTGGCTTAAATGCAAGTAGCGTTGTACATGCGTATCGAAACATCAGTTTAACAAAACTCTCGATCTTAGTAAAAATAATTGGGTTGGTAATATGTACACATGCGCATTAATAAAACTGATTGCACGTGTTACCTTGTTTACGTATACGAAACCTCGAATTTTTGAAATTTAGGTTACGTAGGTTTAGTATACAAAATTCAGTTCCAAATAGGAGGGTAATAGAGCGGATTTGTTGAAATTTGCATCTTAGAACGCGCGTCAGATGGAGAAAGCAAGTCGTACGCGGTCTTCGAATTTCAATACTCAAGAACAACCTTAATAAGGTTGGTTGAAAAGTATCGAGAGACCATAGAAAATAAAAAATCAGACACAAACTCTAATGCACAAAAGTGTATATTTTGGACAAAAATAGAATCTGAATTTAATGCTATAAATGGATTTAGAGATACCAAAGTATTAAGAAAAAAATACGAAAATCTAAAGAAACGAACAAAAAGGCGCTTCGCAGACGAAAAGTGTTATCGGAATGGAACTGGAGGAGGTCCGATGCAAAAAATTGAAATCACAGACATAGACAACCAAATTAAATTTATTCTGGGCACCCGCGTTGAAGGTCTTTAGTCAAAATATGATGGTGATGCTAGAGATGATGTAATGAATTGTGGTGAGTATCTACCGTAAAGTGAGGAATACCTTTTCCTCAGATGTGACTGCGTGATTTCTGTAAGCAAAAATATTTAACACAATACTTACTTTCTTACAAATTACCTACCTCTTACTTGGTGAAGCAAGCCTTATTTGGTTCAAAAGAAATTGTACGCCGTTTTTTGTTAATCGAAAGCTTTGGACAAATTCAGTTTCGTTCCATTTGTGAAAATGATTTTCCCTGGGTCTAAATATTTGTTGCCTTCGAGGCCGTTGTATGTATGTCTATGATTTCTAGAAAATCTTCATCATCGGTCAGATCATCTGCCATTTTTTCTTTATTTCTAGGTTAAACTGCCTTTAAACCACCGATCTTGACGGCTCAGCAAAGCTTTCATCTAAGCCACACTTATACGATAAACTAATTTTGTACAACACGCATTTGCACACTGAACTGGTTTACCGTCAGTTCAGTTTTAAGCCGCTCCTAAAGTCGCAATGTACAACCGGGTCTAAGAGGTCCCTACTACCACTACCTTTGACCCTACCGGAATCAAAACTGAGCTTAACATCTGCCGACCTCCGCTTGTCAAATTAATTTTAAAAGGAGATTATTACAAGTTTTCAAAAGTTCATAATAATAAAAAAAATTCCATATGATGCGGAGTTCATGTGTGACACTGCATAAGGTGTGTGAATAAAAACAAGTCAAACATTATATGGGTTTATTACAATTACTTAAAGGACTTTACCATCCGCAACTTTGTCAATTAATAATGGTAAAATATTTATTATATTACTATATAAAAAAAAACACAAACAAAATGGTTGCGCAATATCTATAACGTTGCATATTATAATAAGAATAAAACTTCATCAAAACATATTTAATGAATTAAAAAAAAATGATCCAATAAATTTAAGTTTTACGAATAACTATGCATACTATAAAAGCAAAACTTTCTGAGTCGTCATTAATAAATATCCCAGAACCCAGAATCAGGGAAGTGCTTATCCCTGCAGGCGATTAATTGGTCCAATTGGACTACAGGTGTGTGCAACTTCACCCCGAGCCTAAGTTCTGAGATACCTGGTTATTAACCACAAAAATTGAATACGTTCCAGTGCAGTCCCGAGCCCGAATGCACATATGTTGTTGGTTAGTTGTATGTAAGTAAGATACCTTTTGAAATGAAAAGAAGATCCGTTTTTTTTTTTAACTTTAATCCATTCTAATTTCTCTTGTCCAATGGTGTGATTACGTAGATACAACATTGTGACTGTACGGGAGAAATTGTACGCTCTGTACATCCCCCCCACCCCCATCAGAATATACTTATAGAATGGCTATTTTTATGAGAATATTATAAAGAAAAAAAAGAAGAAGATATTTAATTACACGATTAAAAAAGAGTAACATATAGCGCTGCAATTTTCTTGTAAGGCGTGTGTCCTGAAAGATTTTAATATTTAGGAAGGTGCGTTTAAAAGCAGATTATCTTACAAATAAAAAAAATACCATTTTACGATGGATTGTACGTTCAATTAAGTATAAAATTTGTATAAGGTTAGAGCGAAAACTATTGTAAAAAGTCGTGTATGAGTTGTGGAAATAAATGAAGAGATCAATGTTTATTTAAACCGAATGTGTTTCATTTTTTCACTGTCCTCCTCCAATGACGAAACTACACTACCGGCCATTAAAGTTAGGACGGGTAGTATGTCAATTAAAACACAAATAAAAACAGCAATAATACAAAATGAAATAAGAGTTTATTCTTAGTAATAAAAACATAAACAAATAAAAATAATAAAAAAATAAAGTAAAACATTTTCCTGAAAATATTGTTATATTTTTTTTTTAGTGAAATAGCCCCCTTTGGTTTGTGTGGATCACTGGCGGCATATGAACTAAAACTACGCCTCGTATCTCTAATCGCCCCTTTTGTTTCCTTTGTAAACGCACAGGTTTTTAATTTCATAATGAGATAACTAACCATTTATGAAGTATCTATTATATAAAAAGTATATTTAGAAGCTTTTTTAAGGTATTATTACATATACTTTTCAAAAGTATCCTCACGTAAACTTTTTCGTTACTAAAATAGTATCTTAGATACAAAACCGTACTTATATACTTTTAAGTATATTTTACACAAAATACTTCCAACTCTGCTTATGGAGGACAAAATTTGAAAGAGGATCCCTGGTTTGGTACACAGGCGAATCAGAGATGGAAGAAGGGGTGGGAGTCAAAGTTATTGAACCGACCTGCCGCTGGCTAACCCTCTCCTATTATTTTTAATAAAATAAGTAGCGTTTATTATGTATTAAAATAATGTTTAAGCATCGGTTATATACTAAAATAGAAAAATAGATTGCCTAGAAAATCGGTGCGTGCGGTTGATGTGAACGTGTGCTCCGGGATTAAACTCAAATAAATAGGGTAATTTCGAGTATATATTCACAAAAAGTGTTAGCAGTGTGTAATAATAATAGTGTGATAAGCGTAGTAAGTATAATTTAAAAAAAAAAAGAGAGAGAGATCAGCTGGTTGGCGATAGAGGTCAAGGCTTCGACGGGTCGACCGGGCCGAGACTTTTTCCGCGTACAACAGCTAAAACAGATGCGACAGGTAAATAAAAATCGCGGAAAGTGCCTTTGCCGACGATTTGGTGGTGTACCCGGGGAATATAAAGGATCTGCAAGCAAAAAGAGAAATATGAGGATAAATATAGAGAAGACTAAAGTTATGTCAATAGGGAAATACGATGGGAAAATAATAATTCATATAGATGGAAAGATTATAGAACAAGTAGAAATATTTAAATATCTGGGAATAAATATACATCAAGAAGGTAAAGAGGAAGCAGAAATTAACAACAGAATTGAAAGTGGGATAAAATTATATTACGCAATGAACAACGCTTTTATAAGGAAGAAGGAGATTTCAAAGAAAACAAAAATAACGGTGTTTAACAGAATATTTAAACCTATGTTGACGTACGGCTGTGAGAGTTGGATCTTGAATAATCAAACTAAGAGTAAAATACAAGCGTTGGAGATGAGGTATTTAAGAGCGGTTAAAGGGGTCACCCGAAGTGATAGAATAAGGAATGAGAAGATAAGAGAAGAATTAGGAGTAGAGCCGATTTTAGAAGGCATAGAGAGACAGAAATTTAAATGGTTTGGACACATGATACGTATGGAAGAGGAAAGACTGACGAAAAGAGTATGGCTGGCAAGATCAAGATACAAACGAAAGAGAGGCAGGCCAAGAAAAACATGGGATAGTACAGTGGAAGAAAGTTTGAGAAAAAGAGGAATATCCTGGAAAGAAGCAAGAAGAATGGCAAAAACAAGAAAGAATGGGCAGCGTTTATCTATAATAAGAAATAAAAGTGTTTGTGTATAGAATTTACCTTTACACCCATAGGGTAATTAAGGTTACTGATTATATATATATATATACTAAAATAAAGCAATTTTGCAAAAATTATATAATCAATAGTATAGTTATTCATTACTTAATTTAAAAATGCAAACAAATTTCCAATAATGCGCGAAATTTTGCTGGACGCACCAAAATGGCAAGCGAGGAGGCTAGTCACAGATTTGACTCCGCGCCGATGATTAATGCCATGGCTGAAAGCAATGCGTCTCCGTAAGTGCACGCGCACTTTATACGGCGAATACGTATGGTTGGAGGCTTGCCGCCGCGGTGGGATCCTACCCGATCGGCATGTTATCGTGCGTTATCGGTCGTAAAACGTTGCTACGCAACTGCCCATGCGACTCCCACCTCCCAGTACTAATAACTTGAGAAGCGTTGGGTGAGTTTTGTTAGGTTACGCACACAAAATGGATAAAATGAACGAAATTAGAATTTGCCAAGATATTGTCCACTGGTTGGTAAGAAATTCTTTTAGATGTTAATAAACTGAACGAAATAACTACAATAATTGTTCTATGTGACCACCATTTTGGTTCAAACACTGAATCACTCTATCATGTCCTCCTCGCGAAACCGATCTCCGAAGTTCGTCTGGGGTTATATTGGTGAACGCATCGTGAACACGGTTCAATAGTTCCTCTCTCCTTAATACAGGTGTAGAGTACACTTGCTCTTTTATGCGACCCCACAGGTAAAAGTCCAAGGGGGTCAAATCGGGTGATCTGGGTGGCCAGTTCCAGGGTCCCTGGGGACCAATCCACCGATCCTCGAACATCAACGTCAATTGTTGATGTACAGCTAGTATGGAGTGCGCGGGAGCACCATCTAGTTGATACCAACTGTTTGCTCTCTCTCTCCTGGAGGTAAAGTATTTAAAAAATCACTAACAAATACTCTAAGTATCTCTAGATATCTAGCCCCATTTAAACTTTCATCGCAGACTTGATATGCTACGCTATTGTCCATAACCAGACAAAAAACATTAAAGCTAAACCGGTCCTGGTGACTATTCTCCCTTAAGACGTGTGGATTATCTTGTGCCCAGTAGTGAATATTTTGACGATTTATAATTCCTTGCCTGCTGAATTTTGATTCGTCAGTCCAGATAAAGGAATCTTGGATCTTCTACGCGTCTTGCCTCATCACCAAGGCGTAAGCCTTGTACAGTTATTTCACAAAAAGGATGCATTTTGTGTTTTTTTAATATCCTATGAATTGAAGTTCTCGATATGCCCAATTCCAGCGCTGCTGCTGGAATTGAACTCCGTGGATAAGCTTGAAAATAAGCCAATCCCAGTTTCCAAAAACCGAGCTTCAATTCTTGCAAATTTTCCAGGAGTCATTGCTTCCGGATATCGCTCGTTAAATAATCTACAAATTTAGCAGATCATTATTCGAATATTCTTCAATATTCTCCATTATTAACTGTATTTCATAGAATTCGCAAAATAGAATTGTACTACTTTGACATAAAATCAACAACTGTCATCCAATCATCCAATAATATACAGGCTGTTCCATTTGAAAAAAAAAGAACTTTTTCAACTTTGGAGATTTTGTAATTGGTCATGCAGTTTTGGACACCCTGTTTGCGACAAATCAATTGTCAATGTGAATTTCGAAAGTGTCATTCTTGTGCTTCCATCTACCCTAGAAGTGTTTATTACCAGTCGAGAATGGGCAAAAGATACTGTGTTGCAAATAACGCTACATCTTTAAATTTTCAAAAAAATCAAGATATTTAAGTAGCAGTTGAAAATAGGTATAGGGAAACCTATTAGAACTGATCATAAAATTTTCTCAGCAATTTAAAAATAAAATAATATACAGGGTGTTTCATTTAAAATAAGAAAGTTTATCGCGACTTCCGGTATACCCGGAAGTGGTAAGACCCTGAAAATATTTTAAAATGAAAGAGAATCTTGAATAGCCCCGGATTCCAAAAATTCATAGTTCCAGGTTTTTTCTAACCTCGGAAACTTCTAACGAACGGCTACCGTGGAAAACCCTGTATAGGATGTAATTTGTTTAATAAACTACCTAAACAACTTAAAACACTATCTAACTTTATAATTTTTAAGAGAAATGTTAAAGAATACCTACCAACAATAAACTGTTACACAATATTAAATATTTTCTGTCTTTTACTTGTTTCTGGCGTGCTAATGTAACATATAGCATGTTATAGAAATAAAATATTATTATTATTATTCAAATTCGGCAACTAAGGCTAATTACCAGCCTACTTACCGGAGATTACTCTCTGAGATAACATCTGAAAAAGATGGGTAAAGCCGAGACTGACTTGTCGCTTTTGCAGCAGCACCAAAGAAAACTCACGGGGGTTGATTGGTAAGTCTAGATCAGGGACTTTCACTTCACAATAGATCGCTTCCGTCATGGTGAGCAGAGGCTTCTGTGCCTCAACAATAAATAGAAAGAGGTATAATTACCGCTCCTTTAATCACTTTGTTCACTAGGAAAGAATACACCGAATAGTAAAATCCAAATTATCACACTGTTGAGCTATCACCAAATAGTTTAAAATGACGTTCTCAAATTCAATTACCCGAAAAAAATTGTGATTACACATAGGAGGAAGAAGAAAACAAAGAGATATTTTATTATTTTTTTTTTATTTTTAATTATTGCAAATTTGTTACAACACACACATTTATTCGATAAGAATTACTGAAAAATCGACAAAGACACGTACTTGTCAAAAATATAAAATTAAAAAATAATAATAAATTGTCCTTAAAATGAATATTTAATCAAAGAAAATATGAACTATACTCTAACACACTAAAAAAAAAAACATATATAGATAGCTATTGGTTAAAAGATGAATAAGTTTTGATTTACAGATAGTACACTGATAACTGGTATGTTTCGAGGTCAATTATTATTATACTAATGCCACTGGGTTTAAACCGTTGTATTATTTCTTTTTTTTTTTTTGTTTGTATATAGATTGAAATTATAGAAGATAATTATCCACAATTGTTAGTCATTTATATTAAAGTCGATAGTTCAGATTCCTACCTACATAATAGTACAAAAGGTGAGGGATATTCTTATAAAACAAGAATGTTACTTTTAGGGGAGTTCGTTCATTATTACCGATATTGTAATTATTTTGATAAACCTTACGAATCTAATTATTACTACAATTATTTAATTATGATCTTAAAACACCTGCACATTGAGTCACGTAAATAACACGAAATATATATAATATATAAAATAAACGTTAATTCCTTCATCTTTCATACTCTTACTTACTCTGTCTGCACCTTTCACGCAAGCACACATATAATCTTACATACGCGGTTCGAAGTATCAAAAATAAAAAATATTTTTCACTTGTATAACAACAATTAACTTAGTTAAATTTACAAAATTGTCAACAGCCGAAAAAGATACACATATATCATTATAATATATATAAAAAAGTAATTCTTCATCAGTTCTTTCAATTAGTTTAACTTTGTTGGTCTCTTAATAAAATATGATTGCACTTTGGTGATATGCGTTAGGATTAAAAATACTTATTCGGGATCGAAATTTCTCCTCGGGTAAAATTTGAACGTGTTCTGCAAGTTCTCATTAAAGGTCTGAATGTTGAATTGCTCCTCCATTTCTATATCGGTCGCGCTAGTTACGTTATTGGTATCTAAGTCTAAGGCACCTGAAGTTATCGTGTGAGGAATGTCCAGTGTGTTAAGCGTGTTGGCGGTGTTGTTGACGAGGGAAGGGAATTCCTTCTCGAACTCGTCTAGGCAGTCTTCCTCCGCTTTTCGCATCATGTCGAGGCGTTTCGGTTCGAACATGGCCACCTTCGCCCCCGGGGGCGTGTTCTCGAAGCTCAGGCTCTTCGCTTTGAGCATGTGGCGTTTTTGGATCTTGCGATTCGTTTTTGCCGGCCGTTGAGTGGCCAGGAGCAGTTGATGGCGGTAATCTTTCGGGGCCTTTTCGTACGGATCTTCGGTGAAAAAGAAGCAATCCTGCAAAGAGGAAAATTCATTATTAATAATAATAATATATAAAATATATATTATATTGCCATAGATCATCGTAGAAATGACAATTTCCAATAGAAATGAACCACCAGTGAAGGAAAATAAATATAAGATTACTATGTTAATATCAAGGTAATAAATATTCATTTAAACTACAATATTTACTTATTAAATGTGTTTTATTATCTCCAAAACAAAATTAGTCGAAAAAATTGATGCTCTGGGGATAAAGAACGTAAATAGAAACTTAATAAAAACATATTTATCAAATAGAGAACAAACAACAATAGTCAACAAAATAGAAAATCTACATCTACAAGTAGAATATGGAATCCCCCAAGGAGGTAATATACCACCGATATTGTACATAGCCTATACAAATGACGTCTTTAATTTGAAGATCCACGGAGAAATATATGCATACGCAGATGATGTATGCATCGTTTGCTCAAGAACGACGAACAGTTGCAGCAACACATTATAGAAGATGTGGAAAAAATAGAAGATTGGTGCTATAATAATCTAATAACGATCAATTACAAAAAAAAACATTTAACCCACTTTTAACATCAAGATTAAAACACAAACCATAACTCAAACCTGCCAAATAAAATATCTGGGATTAACCATACAAAATGACCTAAAATGGGATACCCACGTAAAAAAATTGATAAAAGGAAACATCATGATTATAGCAGGAATGCAGAAAATTAAAAACATAGTACCAGAATATCTGAAGAAGTCTGTATATCACAGCACATTTACGTCCCATATTAGCTATCTAATAAACATACGGGGCCATACAACTAAGCAAAATTTAAATAAACTACAAAGACAGCAGAACAAGATACTAAAGACACTGTATAACATGAACAAATGGACACCATCAAAGGACGTTACGAGAAGACGCAAGAACTAAATTTACAACAATTAATAACATTCAGAAATCTCCTTACAATACACAAAATCGACAACAAATTAATGAAAACTGATTGCAAATTCACACCTAATACAGAAATACACACATACAAAACACGAAGATATTCACACCTAAGAACAGAAAAAAACACAAGTTACAAATATGAAAATTTGCAACACCTGATGCGATCAAAACATACAATAAACTACCAAAACACACAAAGTCACTAAAACACGCTACATTTAAAAGCAAGATAAGGATGGAGGTATACCGGCAGTATAACATGTAAGAAGGACCAAACGACCAAACCAACGAGGCCTTCGATACCGTTAGTTCGAGAAGAGTGCACCATCTCATATGCTCGGATGAAGAATGAAGGCGGAAAAACAGTGCATGCCAACGCTTGCTATACGAGTTCCAATTTTTTTTGTGTATATACAGACATTTTGTAAACTGTATAGTTTGTGTTTGTTTAAATAAATAATTGTTCAATTTTAAAAAAAATGTGCTTCATAAACCACCTTAATGGTCACATAGTAGCACCCTTTTTCGTAAGCCGTAGTTGCATGTCTAGGTACAGTTAATTTGTCACTGTCATCTGTCATCTAATCTACAATTAATCACAGAAATGTCAGTAATTTGATTATAGTGTTGCCAACTTTTAGTGATCTTTTGCCGGCCTAGGCCGGAGAATGGTAAGTTTCCGGCCGATTTAACGTAATGCAAAATCAGTGTTTCTGGACGAAGGCGCAAAATAGTTATTTGTATCACTAGGTCAGAAACTATAGTTTTGCGAGTACAGTTTGTGGGACCGAGGCGAAGCCGAGGTCTCACAAGTGCGAATACTCGCAAAAGAGTTTCTGGCCGTGTGTTACACACTATTTTTTGAGCCGACAAATCTTAATTTTGTTGTAAATAATAAAAGAAATTAACGCTAGGGAGTTAACAGTACAGGTTGGCAATACTTATTACGTATGAATTTTGAATTGGAAATCAGGGTTAAAATACCTTAGTGTTTTGACGTTTTAATTTTCTTGGTAGTTTTGATACATATTCATCAATAATAAGGACAATGGAGACCCCAGCTCATATTACAGAGGTTGTGTGTGACGTTATTAACCATTTGTTACCTGTAAAATCTTCCGAAAATAGAAATGGAATGAATATGAATTAATTAAGAGATTGTGTAACGAAAATTCTGTCATCTGTCATCGAATCTATAATTAATGGCAGAAATGTCAGTAATTCCAATACAGTGTTGCCAACCAATAGTGGTCTATTTGCCGGCCTAGGCTGGAGAATGGTAAGTTTCCGGCCGATTTATAGTAATGCAAAATCAGTGTTTCTGGACGGAGGCGCAAAATAGTTATTTGTATCACTAGGCCAAAAACTATAGTTTTGCGAGTATGAGTACGATTTGTGGGGCCGAGGCGAATCCGAGGTCTCACAAGTGCGAATACTCGCCAAAGAGTTGCTGGCCGTGTGTTACACACTATTTTTTGAGCCGACAAATCTTAATTTTGTTGTAAATAATAAAAGAAATTAACGCTAGGGAGTTAACAGTACAGGTTGGCAATACATATTACGTATGAATTTTGAATTGGAAATCAGGGTTAAAATACCTTAGTGTTTTGACGTTTTAATTTTCTTGGTAGTTTTAATACATATTCATCAATAATAAGGACAATGGAGACCCCAGCTCATATCACAGAGGTTGTGTGTGAAGTTATTAACTATTTATTACCTGTAAAATCTTCCGAAAATAGAATTTTGACATTTGTGTGATGTGTTATGTATGTATGTACATTATATATTCAAATGTCAATAAATTGATATTATTATTAATTGGAATGAATATGAATTAATTAAGATTGTGTAATGAGAATTCTGTCATATGTCATCGAATTAATGGCAGAAATGTCAGTAATTCCAATATAGTGTTGCCAACCAATAGTGGTCTAGGCCGGAGAATGGTAAGTTTCCGGCCGATTTATAGTAATGCAAAATCAGTGTTTCTGGACGGAGGCGCAAAAAATAAATGTTTATTAATCCTTTGAAATAAAACAAGAGCCTGTACACATACAAAACATGGCAAAGTTAAAATATTGAAATCAATAAAGTAGGATGAATCTACAAGCAACTCTAGCTGACAGATCATATCTGCATGTATCTCAGTATTCTCTTCTAAGTAACAAAAACCAAAAGCAATTTGTGAAGATGCACCCCAGAATAAAATGCCGTAACTCAGAAGAGATTGAACGTACGCGCACTAATACGCTGTCAACGATTGCCGAGATACGACTTGACGGAGATGGTAAATTGACAAAAACGGATTTATTAAGTTGTTTTTTTCTAGTTAACATGCTCCTGGAATTTTAGAGAGTTGTCTATTGTAACACCGAGAAAGTTGACTTCTCACTCATAAAGATTGATCTGTATTATTCAGTATACAGCCTGCATCTCTGCAAAGTAAACGGCAGGGAAGTACTATGCCTTTCAGAAGTAGCGACTCAGGTTGAATCGGAGGTAAAAATAGAGAGAGAAGGGTATATACCATAAGTGAACTGGGCGAGTCTAACGTGTGGTGTCGTCCGTCGGCGTGATGTTTAGAGTATAAAAAGACGGTAAAGAAAAATAAGGCAACATAAATACGGGAATTTAAACTAGTGGAAATAAGCCCTGCATTTTAAATATAGGACTTATATTTATTTGAAAGAGTATATGTTAGAATAGTTTTAATTATCATTTGCATCGTAATAATATAATCTTCATTTGACTTTAATCAATATTTCAGTGAATATCTAGATATATTATACCTTCGGGTAGCGGCGATCATAAAGCTCCCAATAAAGTTTATTAGCTGAATAACTAAAATAACTGCACATTTCTATTACACGAAATATTAATAAAAAAGTACTATAAAGTTCCTTATCCATTAGAACTATGTATATAATAAATATGGTATATAATATCAGCATATTCGTTTTTTTTTCTTATATTTTATCACTCGCCACAATACTATAATGTTTGATTGTTTCTGCATAATCTCGTTTCTACTATTCAGGTGAAAATATGAATTTAAATTCTATGTTCTTTTCGATATTGCGAAATTTCGGTTATATAGATCAAGTTTCAAGTACTTTTTCTTAATCGGACGTCATGGTAATGTCCACATTCGTTTTCTGAAAGAACTGTAATGTTGAAATTAAGTATTCCAACATTTTTTAGTGTATCTAATACATATTTTAGAGGCAACTAATGTAAAACTTACATCTTGGGAGTTTTTTTTTTATTAAAATCTAGTAGAATCGATTTATTTCCTAAATTCTTAGATTTCAAAATACCTGATATACATTTCATTAATTATAATGTAAATAATAAATTTCAGAAAAAATATTTTCAGAGTTAAATCACATTTCACAATTACAAAAAAAAAACACCTCATTATCTCACTTTTTGACAGAGCTGACCGCTTCACCAGCCCTATATAATACAACAAAAATACTTTCACACACTGAAATAATTATCCAGAATCACCCACATAAAAGATTTATAAAGAAATCTAGGTATACAAATATTACATATAAAGTCAAGAGAATTTTGAAGAACAAATATTACAATAACACGAATAATAAATTTACACCAAGAGATATCCTAAACCTAAGTAATACTGTTACGATATAGATGCATTAAAAACGTTAAAAAAGAAATACAATTTTAATCACATACAATATAATAGTTCTTCATCAAAACAACAATATTCTTACATTTTTTTCTTACACATTTAATAACGGAAAAGGGCAAACAGAAAAAATATAGTTTTATGCGTGAAATGACGTATTTGTAATATAAATTTACTCCTCTTTTCTACACATTAGCCCGATAAATCAATCCACAACTGATTGTGAGTAGATAATAAACAAACATCCCGTCCTGCATCAGCCGATCTTGTACCGGCCATGCTACTGAGTCCTCGGCAATAACATTATGTGTCATTATTGTGACGTATAATACAGTTAAAACTACACCACCATAGAGCCTCTCAAAAAAAATTACATGTGTGAATATAAACCGTAGGTATTTAGGTATATCTATTGCCAGAGTTTTAGGCCTAGATATTTATGTTGTTTGTATTTTCTTATCATCTAAACGTCACATTGCCAGTTGGGACTGCAAGTGTTTACTATATAGTCGTCAGGCATTAGACTCGCACGGTTCAGAAATGGTTTATACCCTTCTCTCTCTATTTACGTCTCCGTTCAAATCTGAGTCGCTACTTCTGAAAGGCATAGTACATATACTCCTACCGTCTCCCACTCCACCTAACAGCGAGGTGCGGCGCTGTAGTACGATAATAGCACGTGTAGACTGATCAGTGATCAGTGTTATTAGTCAGTTCAAATAAGTTGGTTGTCTAAGTTTTAAATACATATTTTTGCGCAAAATGCCGCGTTATACTGTGGAGGAAAGAGCTGAGATGATCCGGTGGTATCACGCTGGCAATTCTTTTCAAAGGGTATGCCACGTGTTTGCAGCTAAATACTCTAACAGGCCTACTCCAAATAAAGCCACAATTTTTAAATTAAAAAATAAAAACGACAATACCGGTTCGGTCGAAAATTTAAAAACATCATTTCTAACTCGCAGAATTTCGAATAATACGTCCGTTTTTAGCATGTGCTGCAGTTGAAATAAATTCGAATATGCCATCTGGCACTACTTCCAATGATTTAGACATATCCCGTTCTTCCGTTCAGCGAATACTCAAAGCAAATGGGTATCACAATTTTAAATATTCTAAACACCAACAATTATTTCACGGCGACGCATTTAAGCGTATGGTATTTTGTGAAAAGTTAAGTGATTTAATTTACCGAGATGCTAATTTGGTAAGCAATATTACCTTTACCGAAGAATCTTCTTTTCCTTTGGTTAGAAGTCACAATTTATCTGTGACAACATACTCGGCCAAGCAAAACGAGCACAGATATTTAAGTTCATCTAGTCAGCAACAGCAAAAAGTAAATGTTTGGGCAGGTTTGTTAAACAACCATATTTTATTGGGTCTTTTTTTTATCAATGGCAATTTGAACGCAAATGCATATTTAGAATTGCTGAACACCCACATTCTACCTACTGTACAGCAACTTCCCCACATAAATATGCAAAACATCTACTTTCAGCAAGATGGTTGCTCTGCACATAATGCAGTGGCTGTCCGAAACTATTTAAGTGAACAGTTTCCTAACCGGTGGATCGGAACTCATTCTGAAAATATCAAATGGCCGCCACGTTCACCAGATCTATCCTCCCTTGATTTCTTTTACTGGGATTGTTTGAAACAAATAATTTATGGCAATGAAGACATCAGACCAGCTAATGTAAAGCAGTTGCATTACATTAGTCCAGAAATGTTGGAGAATGTTAGAATGAATTTCTACAACAGATTAGGATATTGTTTAGCCAAGGATGGGAGCATATTTAAACCTTTTGTTTGAAGGTTTAATGATTTCTTAAAAATTCACGTTTATTTCATCTTATTATTATGGCTTATTTTAGAGTTCTATTTTTTAAATTTATTTACCCAGAATTAATTCTTATTTGCCCTTCATTAAATTTACTATTTCTTTTTGAGGATTTTGCCCTAAATTCATTAGAATGTCTTTGATTTCCCTGTCATGAACAAACTCTAATTTTATATTTCTTTATTTATTACTATTACTACTAGAATAGTAACCGAGCTGGTGTTAAAGTTTATTTAATTTGTTATTAAGAGTTACTTTTAAGTTTTCATTTTTTAAAATTATTTACTCAGAATTAAGTTTTATTTTTCCTTCGTCAAAGGTATTATTTCTTTATGAGGGTTTTGTTCTTCGTTCATTAGAATTACTTTAATTTTCTTGTCATGAGCAAAGTTCATATTAAGTTCATAATAGATACCATAAATTACTGTTTTACGCTTTCATTACATCTTTTGAGTTTATAAATACGTGTGTCCAAAGCAATTTATTCATTTTCATAATAAAAATACAATACGTTTCACGGTCACAAAAAATTAACACAGTTCTGCGTGTAGATTGAATAGCAAAGCAACCGCTGCGTTCGCGCCAGTATGCGTTGTGAGTTGTGAGTGGCTATGACGAATGACTGAATGTAGGGAAATACCTACTGCAGTAAGAAGAATGAGCGGGAGACGCACATGCGTGATATAACCGTTGACTTTGCAGGGATTATGCCTGTATAATTATTGATATAGCAAAACAGCACTTTGGTGTTTAATAAACATATTTATATCTATATTCATACAAAATAAAATTTGTTAAACGATGAATCATTTGTAATTATGGAAATAAGAGTCAACAAGAATATCTTACCTTAGGTAACGCGGATCTACATTGTCTGAAATCGAAATTTTCATATTTTTCCTCCAGCTCTGTCGTCACATCCTCCTGTCTAGGTTCAACCACCGATGGAACTTCAAAACTCAGCTCCATAACAGTTTCTGTACCCCTCTCAATCTCCTTATGAATGTCGATGCTTTCTTCAGACGCTCCAGATAAAAATACGTTAAAATCGTCCTTGCTGGAAGTAGCTTGAGGTTGGAAAACGAAATCATTCGCTTTCTTAGCTGGAGCAACAAACGAAAAAACGTTCTCTTTTTCGCTAACATCGTCCAAACGTTGCTTCTTGGATGGCTTCGGTATAACCATCTCCTCAGTCGCGATCGTATTTTCGCATATAGTTTTCAGATACCTCCTATCGATGGGTATGTTCTGTCCGCTCTTGAATTTATTTATATTGATCTGTTGCATCACCTCGTTCTTGATATCGTATAAAACTTTTGATTTCTTCGACGTCCTGATGACCGCCGGATGGATCTTATCGCTGCCCTCGTCGAAAACGAATTTCTTGATGTTCTGCTTGTCGGGGGTGCTGTAAACCCATTGCGATTGCGGAACAAGTGATGCTGAAGTTCGCGTCTCGTAATCGTCTTCGGAGTGGCGTTTGGTGCTCATCTTTGGTGGAGATGTGGGCGAGCGTTTTCCGTCTAGGATGTCGTCTATCTTCTCGATGGATTGCTTCAGTCTTAAGATGCAGGTTCGTTTTGCACCTCTCAGTCTGATGTGGATCTGTTCGAAGATGTCGTGACAGAATTTGTAATTCACCGGGCGGGTCTTATCACTTAGGGTAGTGTTGAAGGTTGAAGCGTTGGTTTTTTCAAGGATTTCCTGAAAAAAAAAGAATTGTATAGTTCTGTAATCTATATGATAATTCATTTTTCTATAATATTTTTCAATTATAGACTAAAATATACAGTGCCGGTCAATATAATAGCACCAATATTGCAATATTCTGATTCAAAAGATGTAAAACTTTCACCTATTTATTATATTATTTTTTGGAGTGTAAAAAACAGTTACATTTTTTATGCTATCTCAGAGTGTGTGCATTTGTCAAATTTCGTAACTGTCAATCAGTTATAAAAGATCTTTTGTAAACACTTATCATTTCGTGCAGTTAATAAAATACCACCAGTAGGCTTTTTTAAATTTGTTTAAATCGTGTAATAATTTTATAAAAATTGTATAGTTATGGGTCGCGGAAAGCATTGTTCGCCGGAAAAACGTGAACTAATAAAAAAATTTGCGTCCGAGGGTAAATTGTATTCCCAAATAAGGGAATTGCTGGGCTGTTCCAATAAAATGATAATAAATGCCCTAAGATATGAGCAAAAAGTTGAATCCCGTGGTAGGAAGCGAGTTTTGTCACCCTTAATGGTAAAACGGTAAACCTAGGAGTGGGGAATAGGTAAGGTTTAAAAATATAAATAGTGTGTAATTTTATATTCTGTTTAGTTAATTTCATCCACCTGATGAAGCCACTGTGTGGTGAAACAATATTGTTGTGGACTATTTCAATATATTTTTACTCCTTAACGTTTTTGTGTTTTATTTACGTTTTGAAGATGGAGTTTAAACACGTATCCTCCCATTCGATTAACTTTTTTCACTTGTTCAATCTAATAACAACTGCATTATGGTGTAGTCAAAATTTTTTGTATAAATATGTAAAATTTTAAATAATGTATAACATAGGGGACAAACAAACGATCATTTCAATGTTTGCTATTCCATGATTTGATGATTCATTGAATGACAATCATGTAGATATATTATTTAAATTAAGATTTACTGTAAATTAAAAAGAATGACAGTTTATTGTAAAACGTATTTAATAATGTATAAGCACGAGTAATTCATTTAGAGACTTTTGTTTAGTTATTTCTAGGTTACCACAAACTAATATTGTAATATTTTTAACTTTACGGATATGATTTGAAAAAAAAAATATTGTGTAAGTAAAAGTTAGGCTTGTCAACTTTTAGCAAAGTATTGTCAACTAATAAAGTTTTAAAAAATATATCACTACAATTTACCGGTGCATTTGCACCATATACACAGTTCGGTATTTATTTTTTTATATTTTCCTACTCAAATAACTATTAGTACATACATATATTAAAAAATTTCATACATACCGATCGTTTTCAAAACCGCTGCAAGCGGGCAGTATGTAAACATAAAGATTAAACGCGCATGTGCAGATTATTCTCCGACTTCTATCATTATTATCAATACGTTAGTTACTTGAAGGGAGTTTATATTGTTCATTCTTCCACTTGTTTAAAACAAAAACTATATTGTAGATGCAATCGATCAAAACGGATTAGGTCGTGACGAACTATATGAGGAAAATTTCCATGCATATTAACTGTACAGCGATTTTGAAAAGGTTCGGTACACTATTAAAACTATAATTTATTATTATCGCGTATAAGGTGTACTTAATTAGTTCTTTATATTGTCATCTACAAGTTCTTACCTTAGATTTATAATACACGCAAATTTAAACGCTAACCTAAATAAAAATAGACAAACTAAAGTTGCATCTCTATACTTCAACCAAATATTACTGTGAAGCATATATTTATCCTTTTTTTTTGGTAGTGTGACACCATTTATGAACGCATTTATTTATAATAAAGAAAAGTTCTTTTTATAAGCATTTTTTTAGCATAAATAGTTGCTATAGATTATATTTTTTGCAACCGTCTGCCAAAGTTATTGATAAGATTAAAAGATCATAAAAAAGCAATTATGTAATAAAGGCTGGGGGGTAATTATTAATTATAAATAGATACACAATCTGTTATTGTTGCATTGTAAAAACAAAATTGTTTACTGAACAGAAACTTAGACAAATGTGATTAAACCAAACAAAATGAATAGGTACAAAAAATTATTATTTTTACTACAAATATTTAATTGCTTAACACCAAATAGTTATTTAAAAATCTGTGTAGAAATAATAAACACTAAAATAATGCTAAAAGTAGCAATTTGAATAATCTAAACAAAAAATACCTAACCAAAAATGCAAAAAAATGTTTTCTTTATGATTTCTTTTTGTAAATATATTCAATATAAATAGCTTTCTGTTCTAAAACTTAGATTGCATACTATCTATTCTATTACTATAAAATACCAACCCAAAAGCAAAAGAAAATTCACTTATAAAGAAGAATTTCTGGTGAAAACTTTCATTTAAGTGTGTATTTGAATTTATTTGAATGTTTGTTCCATTTATATGTAAAAATAAAAGTTCTACCCTATTCTTTCTGTGTAAACAATATGATAAAGAACAATTGTTAATAAATGTAATTTTATTTAATATAAAGCGAAGAGTGCATTTATATTAAGTAAAATTACATGTATGATGCAAATTAACTGCTAGTGGAATTAGATGTATGTGATATCCCTCATTCCCCTTTTAAGAATGTTTGACCATTCAAAAATTTATCAAATAAGTATGTTACCGCTAAACAAATATTATTATAGGCTATAAAAAATATATCTGTAAGCAGAAAAAGGCAATCAATCGAATCTTAATTCATTGTTATAATAAATATAATAATAATATGTTTTATCTATGTGACATAAAGTTTATATAAAACGTTAAAAATGAACCAAAAAACAAAAATATTATCTGCAAAATTTAAGTTTCCCCCAATTATTTTTAGTAACTTCAAAGAGCTAAAATATCTATGAATGTAAAACCATTAGTAATTTTTTTCTATAATGTTTACGCTACTAAACGTAATTGCGCCAAATTTGAATTTAATTTACTGGGGTGGAAGTTAAATATGTTTATACTTTAGATATATTTCTAGCAAACTACTTGGCCCCAAAATATAAAATGTAATCTCATTACAATAATTTAATCATTAATTATTGCAAAATATCTAATGTAGCAAGAATACCAAGGTGCTTTAAGAAATTTTAGAAGAATGTGTTATCAACGTGGAAAACCATAGCAAATTTTCATATAAATTTTGCTATAGATATGAATAACTATATAACAAAAGTACCTACTAGTTCTACAGTACGATTGTCTTCAGATTCCTCTTGAACCTCCTCCAATTGATTGCTTGTACTATCACCTGGTATATCACTTTTCGAAGGAACTATAGTGTCTTCTATGGAATCTGAGCAGGTCGCCTGATCACTGAGACAAGTTTCATAATACGATGATGGGTTATTAAAGTGGCTATTAAATGAACGGGTAATCCTACGTGTCGGGGGCCCCACAACTTCACCACTCTGGCCTCTTGTATCAGCAGGAGGAATTAAAGCCAGTAAATCTTCATTCAGGATGTGTCTACTGCGTTCCCTGACCACTACGACGTTCTCTGCAAGGATTCGATGTGATAAATACGGGTAAAACGGGGCCCTACGTTTGAAAAATTATGATTTCGAAATCGCGAAATACGTTATGTGCGTTGACGATATCAGCTGTTTCTTGTTTTTGTGTATTTTGCCCGATGTTTAAACGAGTAATCGCTGATTAAATGAGATGAATGGATGACGAGATGATGTGATGAGATGATGTATTTAACGGATGGTGTCAATAAACCGAAACGCCCCGACGAATGAACTAACTTTTGCCTCCAAACGAATTTATTTTGATTTGAATAGGTTATGGGTTTGGCGGTTAAAAATAACGTCAAATGTCACTGCTACCACACTTACCTTTTTTACAGCTGACAGTCTGCGATCGAATTCCCTGACCGAGAAACGTCAATGGTAACTAAAATCACCGGTAAAACACTTAGCGAAATAACTAATTAAACTAATCACGACGTACTGTTAACCTATTTGCAGCAATTCTGTTCGATGCGAATGCGTTCGATGTTCGTCGCTCACTCCTTCTCAGTCCAACGTTGGTAGCCTTTATATCCTTTAGGCGCTTTCCAGGGGGGCGAGGCTTCTTAATTGCCTTTTCGGTCCTACTCTTAGAATTTCTTTGGTTTCGGGGCATTGTAGAATGACCGCTGACTAATCTTGTAAACAGCTGATTTAGCATACTAAAGAACAACCCTTAAATTAAGACGATTGGCATTTGTTTTCCGCCAACGATTTTTATTGGTAAGTGATTTGCAAATCAACAATATTAATTTAAAATTATTCGCGCCGAAATATTTATGAACAGCGATATATCTAAAATTTCCAACTTTTAATGGTTTTTTCGTAAAGCTTTTGTTAGAAATGAAGTACTTATCAAATAATAAAACTAATAACATCTATTATTTGGCTTGACGCATTCATTTTGATAAAAATAATGATTACGGTATATTTTGTGTGTCCTTTCGACTTTGTTTAATAAAAACGATTTAAAATATGAAATGCCATTATTAATTTTATGAATGTTGTACTACTACTAATTAGTAAATAGCATAAATTTTTAAATAAATGTCAAATAAAAGATAAACCACACTTTTTACAAAAAGATAAAATATACTTTATTCTTATATAATTAGGTAATTTAATGTCAACTAAATGTAAGTGTCGAAGGATTCATAAAAAGAAATTATACCAAACCAAATTCTAAATATGTAAATTGAAAATTTCAAATCAGTTACATATACTATAATAATTATTACTTACTTTAATAAAGATTTTTTATGCAAAATATTTAAGGAACATCTATAACCCTTTATCAGGATATACAATTTTTTATTGGAAATATGGCAATCTCATTTATTTATTATAAGAATATTGTAATGAAATAAGACGCAATGGGGGTATGAACATACCTAATAGATGTGTGAATAATGAAAGAAATGATAATTTAAAGTGTATTATAAAACAATAAGACAGCAATAGAACTCATTACAAATGTTTGTTTCTGAAAAGCACAATTTAATCCTCTTGAAAATATAAATTTATTTTTATCAAAATTGCAGTGTAGATAATGCAATGTTATTCCTTATTATAAGTAATTTACTGGCGTAAATCAACCGTAAATTCAAACTTATTCTCCTCCGAATATTATATTACGCCTAATTCCTGTTAATCTTGGTGATAAATCTATTTTAATGTTTAAAACCTTTACCCCTCTCATTTCTTAATTATAGGCTCATTTAATTCTAACATGTCGGAAATTTGAACAAATATAGGTAAATTTAATACATGAATATAATGCATGTAGTTTTAAGGAATTACATACATAAAATGAGAATGTCAAATTGTAAATACAGAAATATATATATATATTTTTATCGTTGAATGACCTAAAAGCCACGAGAAAATACCAAAATCAAATTTATTATTCTAAAAATTTGTAAGTTGTACAGACGTCGATAGCTACTTTCTTATTTTAAATGGAATGGCGTCGTTTTTCTTACTGTAAAGGAGTTTACACATTCTTTAAAGGCAATTTGCTCTTACGTTCTCTATCTTTAAATTCAATTCATTTATAAATTGTTTAAATTTTTGTTTGTTTGAAATTTTTTAAATGCTCTAGATAGCGATAAAATACAGTTCCTAAATGCCGCATCGTTTTACCCAAATTTTATGAGCGTAAACTAGACTTACTTTATAATAAAGAATAACAAAAGTGGTTAGACAATTGTGTTTGGTTACAGAAATATGGTAGTTTAATATAAGATAAATGATTAAATAAACAAATTAGACATGTAAATAAATTAAACAAATAAGTAATAAATTGAATCACAATGATGGTAGTGGGTAAAAGTGACCTACCATTTTTCCTATTTTTAGTCATTAAATTTAGTTTACTTTAGCCTCCCAAAGTTTGAATAAAACGATATGGACACATTGTATACATACCAATTGTCCGCCTGCGTCCGCATTATAGCGATCCTGTAGTGTAAGCGAGATACACAGAGGTATCCGTGCATTAGAACGGTAAAGAAGTATACGGAATATTCGACTGGATTACATTAGCATATTGCTATGATGCACTCGTATTTGCCAAGAAATCCACATTTCTACGCTGTCGCCGCACAGGCGCATGAGCCGTCGCACACGTGCTGTCAGATGCATTTTATATTTCGTCGGGAGAACTACTCGCTCGTACTATTTAATAAAACGCGTTGGTAGGTAGATAACGGTTCTTTTAAGAATGGAGTACTATACGCCGGAGCAAAAACTCTTCATGATTAAACACTTTTACGGTGGTAATTCCGCGGAAGTAACTTGGGATTTATTTGCAGCTAATTTCCCCGAAAGTCAAATTCCCAATGCAAGCACCATTCGTAGGACCGTTAATCGATTTGAAACTACATTTTCTTTAGTAAATAATAAAAATAAAGTTGTTCCGGATAAGAATGTAAGCGATATAGAAATTCGAATATGTGCTTTAGTTGAAGTAAATCCCACTATGTCATCTCGACAAATTGCTCGCGAATTAGGTATCTCTAAAACAACGGTTCATAAGATTTTACGTACTAATAAATATCGTTCATACAAATTTACAAGTTCACAAGTACTTCTTCCCGATGATTATTATCGCCGAATGGAATTTTGCGAAAGAATGATAAATAAATATCACGATAACCAATTTTTTTTTAACAACGTATTGTTCACAGATGAAAAAACATTTTACCTACACGGGCATCATAACCGCACAGTTTGTCGTTACTGGCTCGCGTACAAATCTACATTTAAATATACCAACGCGAACGCAGTATCCACAGAAGCTAAACGTATGGGCAGGTATCATTGGAAATCATATAATTGGGCCTTTTTTCATTGACGGTAATTTAAACGGAAATAGATACCTACAGTTACTTGAAAATAATATTATTCCGGCAATACGGGAGCGATTTAATATAAATGAAGTTTGGTTTCAGCAAGATGGTTGCCCAGCACACAATACACGCATTGTAACAAACTTTATAAACGCGGTTTTTGAAAACAGATGGATCGGTAACTCGGGCCCTATTAAATGGCCAGCGCGGTCCCCTGATCTAGCTCCAATCGATTTCTTTTTACGGCCCTTTTTACATAATACAATATACGGATGCGGTGATCAACGGCCATCAAACCTAGAGGAACTGCGCGCGAGAATTATTGAAATCAGTAATACTGTCACAGCAGATATGTTAACAAATGTTCGTCGGAATTTTTATGATCGGTTGGGTTACTGTTCTTATCAAGAGGGAGGTTTATTTGAACACTTAATAAATTAATTTACTTCAAATTTTATTATTGTTTAAGAATAATATTCTCTTTTAGCTAATTGCAGGTTTATTGCAATGTTGAATACAATTCTGTTTTAAGAATTAAATATTTTATTTTCCATTATTTTATTATAGTTGCGTTTTTAGATTTTATACTTGTTGAACAATATTATTTTAGTTTTTATTTTAAAGTTTAGGAGTTCTGATTATTTATTTTTGATTTTTTATGTTGTTTATGAGGCTGTGATGAATTACTTCACTGACATGTTATCAGTGATTATCTGATGCTTCAAACAACTAAAAATATTTACTTATATCGGGCACACACTACCTCTAACAGTGCTTTTTATTTTTCAGGAATAGTATTTTCTACCACATGTAATGTTATTAATCACTTATGCTATAACATAGAACTCTAAAAGACTTTGATTGGCCTATATGCCCCAATACATTTATACGTGTAACTTATAATACGTCCGCTATCGTTTGTAAATGCCATCCGCGTGCCGCTAAGTAGGCGTGGCAATTCAAGGTGGCACGCCCATTTATAGTCGATCAGTAGTTACTAATACATGCATCGTGCTATGAACGGTTGCCACACTGTATATGTATTTTACGTTAATCAATGTAAATGGTGATACATACAATAGAATGCAATAGTTTATTGATATTACAAACCAGTTACCAAGCAAATTTGGCCGCCCGTTTCATTATAAAAAAGCCCGGCCCGGCCTGGCCCGCACCTAGAATTTCTCGGCCCAATCGCACCTCTATGGCAAAACTGTCAACTGTAATAGCTATTTATATTATTTTTATATTTTTTCCATACGTTCTCTGAACATCCCTTAACACGTCTGTAAAAAGAAATTTGAACTAAAACGTGGCGAACGATGTGAAAATAAATAATAAAGTGTACGGCGACGCGTGCATTTTGTTGGAATGATTAGGAACTGTTGGAAGGTTCGCTTTGTAACAGCATTGTGTTTTCAACCTTCTGTGAACTAACTTTGTTTAAATAATGTGATCGTAATACATTTGGAATCGATTTGCCAAAGAAAAATCTATTGCTAACTTCACACCGGTCATTCGATAGCCAATGCGTAGCGCTTTCCAAGAATACCAATAACATCAACATTCAATTTTTATGGATTTAATTGTTTTTGGAAACGGACGACCGAAGTATATGTTACTAAAATAAATCAGTGAACATGAAATTAACCGACATTTTGACACTTATAATTATAACCCCATTATAATGAGCATTAATAAAAATATATGTCCCCTCTTCCAACCAAGCAAATTTAAACTTATAGGTATAAAAAATAAAACACAGTAATACTGAGGTGTGGATGAGTATATTTCATTTACTTTCATTTCTCCCTTGTTAATGTACAATGTTCGTTTATTTTAATAAATACATTTATTAGAATGATGATAAGAGAATCTAAAATAAATACATTTGCGAAATATATTACAACATTGACTAGATCTTTTTATTTTTCGTTAAACACAACCGCTTATTATTGTTTGTTCAATTCTTCAATATTTGAACGAATATAAACTATCATTTTAGTCTGTTAATGGTTCTTATTTATGTATATATAAGTTAAAACACTGACATTATGTTTTGTTGTTTGAACTAAAAGAATAAGGATGGTTCGTTTTTTTCCTTTTACACTTACTAAATATTTTAAATTTGTTCAAAAATCTATATAGTTGTATATTTCTTCGTTTAAAGCTTAGATAGTTCTTTATGTTCGGTTCACATGGATGAAAGAGAAATCGTCTGTTTTACGATTGCATTATAGGACAAAATTTAAAGTAATTTTGTTTCTCAAGAATTTTATAATATAAGGGTTAATCCAAAATAATACGATTAGCATAATCAATTTTCAAGAATTGTATTTCTGCTTTGTAATATTTACCTATCTACTTTCATATATTTTGTGCATTCTGTTTTACATCTTATTATTATTGCTTCCACTAATCAAGTAGTAATGACATTTTCTATTTACCGTTTTATAATTATATTTAATATTTACAGCAATTCTATGACATCGTAAACACATTAACCAGGTGATACAATAATTACCTGTATTAACAAAACAAAATTACCGCAGTCTTGATTTCCACAAACTACCTTTCTTCAAAATTTTCTTGACTTTTCATAAATATTTTCTTGGTTTTTGAGGTCATATAATTAAACAACCATTAGAGTGAGTAAAACGTTTCGGTTTAATAATAAAACCTTAATCATTTACATTTTAGAAATTAATAATATAGAAAATAAAATTTCGATGTATTAAAATATATAACATTTTTTGTTTTATTGATAAAATCCGTTTGTTTTTTGTTTTAATTTGAAAGAGTTTTGAAATGTTTTATATAAAGATTGTTTTATGAATTGTGTCAGTTGTATTAGTTATGGTAGGTTATGGTTAAATATGAAAAACGTTACTAACTTTTTACTAAAATTACATTTATAGAATTAAGTTATAAAGTTTAGTGAAAAATTGTGTGTCGGTTTTATCATTTACAGAATTATTATGTTTATAAATTTGGATTATTTCAAGTATAGTTCGTGCTTTATAGTTTTGTTCTTGGTTTAGGATTGATACATTGTTAAAATCAAATGTATGATTTTGTGTTTTTTCATGTTTTTTTAAAGCTGTAAGATTTTTGTTATACTTGTGTCCTTTTATTCTTTTTTCTAAATATTGCATAGTTTCGCCGATATAAACACCATTACAATTTTAACAATTTATTTTATATACTATATGTGATGTTTTTTTTTTTTCAGTTTTCGATTTTAATTTTGTGTAAATTTGATTTTGTAATTTATTATTATTATTTTGATTTGCTATTTTAAAATTATAAGGTTTGATAATTTGATTTATTTTTTCAGAAAGATTTTTTACGTAAGGAATTTTTATGTATTTTATAAATGTTTGTTTTATAGTTTTTGTTGATTTATTATAAAAACGGAATATTCTTTGTTTGAATATTTTATTGATAAGATAATTTGGATAATTATTTTGTTTTAGAATAGTTTTTGCTTTATTAATGGTATCATTTCGAAAAATTGGACTGGTTAAAGTTATAGCTCTATCAGCTAAACTAACAATAACACTATTTTTTTGCGAGATTGATTGTGATGATTTAAAATTTAGATAATGTCCAGATCATGTAGGTATACCATTTAGTTAAAATTTCATTATTGCTTTTTATCAGTTGAATGGTGCAAAGAATTGGGGCCTTAGCCCCAAGATGACTCTGTGGTTGTACACAAGGGTAATTAGACCCATGTTAACGTACGGAGCAGTATCATGGTGTCCAAAGGCGCGGCAGGCGGGGGCGGCCAAAGCGTTGGGTGGTGTGCAGAGGCTGGCTTGCCTGTGCGCCACGGGGGCGATGAGGTCGACCCCTACCACCGCGATGGAAGTAATTCTGAACCTGCCACCATTGCATATCTTTGTACAAGGAGCCGCAAGGTCCACAGTACACAGTCTCTTACATAGTCAAGTACCGATAAGTAATTCGCACGGGGCTGACTATAAAAAGCTGCTAGACAAACTCAAGGAGGCACCTCTTTTAGGAATGCCATGTGATGCCATGGTTCGAACTCCTAACCTAGATAGGAAATATCAGGTTATAATACCAGATAAGAAGGACTGGGAGGCAAGTGCCCCGGTAAGAGCGGACTCAAACTGGTTTACTGACGGCTCTAAAACGGACTACGGCGTTGGAGCGGCAATATACTCTAAGAAGCCTAAAAGGGCTCTCTCGGTAAGCTTCAGCAAAGACACGACTGTGTTCCAAGCTGAGGTTGCTGCAATTCATCACTGTGTCCGAGAGATAGAAAGATGTACCGAACCGGGTAAAAGCGTCGCTATCTTCTCTGACAGTCAGTCCACACTTAAAGCGATTAGCTCCTCAAGCGTGGACTCTAAGCTGATTTGGGACTGTGTAAGCGCCCTAAATGAGGTGGGCACCCAAAGGAAAGTAACCCCAGCCTGGGTCCCTAGCCACTCGGGCGTGAGAGGAAATGAGGCGGCGGACGAGCTGGCCAGGCGAGGTTCGTCAAGGCCATTCGTTGGAGCCGACCCCTCTTTCGGCACTACCAAATCGCAAATTAAAAAATCCATCAATGAATGGATATACAATCAGTCCAGAGAGTGGTGGCAAAAATCGCCGGGATAATGGCAGGCAAAAGAGTTCCTAAAGGAGCAGAGGCCTGAACTCACGAGAGATCTACTGAATAAAGACAGGAAGACTGTCAAAATGATTGTAGGTCTGCTGACTGGTCACTGTAGACTGAATAGGCATATGTACAACATAGGCCTGGCAGATGGTGCAACCTGCAGATACTGCCAAGAGGAGGAAGAAACACCAGTTCATGTGCTGTGCCAATGCGAAGGCCTGACGAGGACAAGGTTTCTAGTAATGGGGGAGGAAAACCCCACAGCTAGTAGCTACATAAAGAAGCCGCTCTCAAAGATGATAGGCCTAATTAAGAGGGAAAAATTAGAGAGCGTTCTCTAGGAAAAAGGGGATCACAATAGATCTGAAAAGGTCGCGGTAAAATAGGTCGATAGGCCACCCCAATCCTAATCTAATCTAATCTATCAGTTGAATGTCTAAAAATGTAATGCTGTTGTTTTCTTCAATTTCGACTGTAAATTTTAATCTAGGGTGATACGAATTAAATTAAAAGATAGTCAAACATTTATAAAATACATAAAAATTCCTTATGTAAAAAATCTTTCTGAAAAAATAAATCAAATTATCAATCCTTATAATTTTAAAATAGCAAATCAAAATAATAATAAATTACAAAATGAAATTTACACAAAATTAAAATCGAAAACTGAAAAAAATAAAACATCATATGTATGTATATAAAATAAATTGTCAAAATTGTAATGGTGTATATATCGGCGAAACTATGCAATATTTAGAAAATAGAATAAAAGGTATAACAAAAATCTTACAGCTTTAAAAAAACATGAAATAACAAAAAATCATTGTCATCTTGTCATCATCTTCTAAACCAAGAACAAAACTATAAAGCGCGAGCTATACTTGAAATAATCCAAATTTATAAACATAATAATTATGTAAATGATAAAACTGACACACAATTTTTCACTAAACTTTATAACTTAATTCTATAAATGAAATTTTAGTAAAAATTTAGTAACGTTTTTCATATTTAACCATAACCTACCATAACTAATACAACTGACACAATTCACAAAACAATCTTTATATAAAACATTTCAAAACTCTTTCAAATTAAAACAAAAAACAAACGGATTTTATCAATAAAACAAAAAATGTTATATATTTTAATACATCGAAATTTTATTTTCTATATTATTAATTTCTAAAATGTAAATGATTAAGGTTTTATTATTAAACCGAAACGTTTTACTCACTCTAATGGTTGTTTAATTATATTACTTCAAAAACCAAGAAAATCTAGGTATATGAAATACCTTTGTTTTAAATTATATTTGCTAATGAGTAGCTACTGAGCAATATAGCAAACAAAGTATTTAGGATTAACATGGCAACAACACAGATATGGATACACAAAATGAGAAGCATTATTCTAAAAAATAT
Organism: Cetonia aurata; assembly: GCA_949128085.1. Lineage (NCBI taxonomy): Eukaryota > Metazoa > Arthropoda > Insecta > Coleoptera > Scarabaeidae > Cetonia > Cetonia aurata. Next base: position 23,487,881 of record OX421889.1, on the reverse strand, counting down.
AAGAAAACTGAATAAAATGCCCTTTTTATACCACACATGCATTATTTAATCAATATCAATAAGACAGTTGATGGCATTTTTGGCTTTGTTGTGAAAATTATGTGATTATCACATTATCAATTAGGTACATTTTTGTTTGTTTGTACGTTTCAACAAATTATACCGGGTATCTCACGAGGAACTGCATCGTTCGGTATACGAAAAGTATACATTGGAAAATTCTGAAAATTTCGCAGTATACTAAAGCGCTATTGAACTAAAATATTTTTAATAATCTGACGCTTCCAGTTATACCGGAAGTGACTGTCAACTTTGTTATTTTAAATGAAACACCCTATATATTATTACATTGTTTAATTCCTCGTTCCATTTTAAAGCAAGCTTGATAAAACAACTATGTTGTTATTTTCAACCATTTTTGAAATATTTGCATTTACGTCACGAAGTAAATCACATTCGTGATATTCTTAAACATGCCGGAACTCTCCAGCGAATGACGCTCCTAAAAGAGATTCATTATGTTTTCAGTAGCCACGGAATTGATCGAGTTTTATACGAGAGCTGGATTCAGATTCCGCGAGCTACTTTAGAATCAAGACAAGAATCAATAGAGGAATTCGGCTAAAAGTTTTTGTGAAACAGGAAGACGATTGCTAGGTCATGATTTTCTTACCAGTCAACAAGCTACCTTTTTTAAGCGAATTGGAAACGATATTCAATTGGATGAGTGTGTAGTGATTTGTGACTTCGCTGAAAATTTTACCTTCGTTGTACAGAATGCGATTCCTGGATTCCACCGGAACAATATTAGTCTAGATTATTCCCTATAGTTTTTTTTATTATAAGGACACTAATGTCAAACCCAAAAGTTTAATTATTATCTCAGACTGCATGAAGCACGACGCTGTTGCAGTTTATGTATTTCTGGAAGCATTTAACGAAATTTTGACTAGTTTCTGTTAATCAATTCGCAAATGCGCATATTTTTCAGATGGACCCAGTTTAAAAATATAAAACATTTTAGTACTACCTACAACCATCAGCATGACTTCAACTGTTCTGCGGTGTGGAATTTCTATGCAACAGCCCACGGTAAAGGTCCTTGCGATGGGACAGGTTTTTTTAAAAATAGCGCTCGGAGAGCCTGCTTACAAATGGCTGAAGATACAATTTTGACGGCCCGAGGACTATATGATTGGGCAAAGAGGAATGGGAACGTTTCAAATATATCTGTGATGTACAGAGACAAAGATTACGTACACGAAGAAAAAAAATTGAATTTGCGTTCCAAAAACTACCGAACGATATTCGGTTGTATGAAGTGAATTGAAAACCATGAGCTGAAAGTGAAGCTCTATTCCATGAGCGAAATTTTTCAAGAAGTTTCTCGGCTAAAGTCACAAAAACCGATATGATATAATTTTTTTAGTGAATATTATAATGTTGTGTATTATAATATTCTGATAATGTGCTAAATTTCTTGTTTTTCCACCTTTCTTGATAAGCCATTTTTCCGTTGATACATTCATGAAAAAAAGGAAATAGGAAAATTATTATATTCCCTATTTTCTTGGATTATTGGATTTTTCCAACTATTCACTACACACTTATATGATAAGTAATGTTTGTAGTGATCTAGAATATATTCCTAATTTTCCTGTGCAATGCGATAATACACGCTGCCTCAGAATTATTATACAGGCTGTCCCCTCGTTGAGTTGCATAACTTCATAGGGTTATTCCTTGTATCAAAATTAACAAAACACTCAGCATAGATCCAATTCTCAACCGTTTTCGAGATAGGGGTGGTCAAAAGCGCTGAAAGTCACTAGTTACGGTAACTAATTTAGACGAATCATAGACGCATTTGTCTCGAATTTCTGCATGATGGTTGCTAAGGAACGATTAACTTAAATTACAGTCTTACTTCCACAATAATGAGCAGAAATTGTTTTAATGATTTTAATAAACAAGCAACGCTGTAAACATTTAAAGCTGCTCAAAATGGCGAGCCTGGACTGGCAAACACAACTCTGCTCTTTGACTCAGTCCTCCTATCCAGTTGACATTTCCATATTTCCACGAACTTCCTGAAATGTTCGTTGGATTTTACCTACCAGTTCTTCTTTGGTAGCCGGCTTCTCTTGTCCATAAACGACGGTCTTAACATGGCCCCAGAGGAAAGAGTCGAGAGGCGTCAGGTGCGGCGGGCGCGGGGGCTATGCGACAGCTCCATTCCTAGCCCTATCCAGCGGTTTGGAAACGCAGTGTTCAAAAAGTCAGTTACCACTCTTCAATAGTGTGCCGGACACCCGTCGTCATGGACAAACCACATCCTATTACGGACGTTCAAGGGGATATCTTCAAGAAGAATCGGAAGCTCTTCTTCTAGGAATCTCCTGTAGAGATGGCTAGTCAATGTTCCATCAAAGATTTTCGGTCCTAGGATAACATTTCCGATGATTCCTCCCCACACATTAACCAAAAATCGGTGCTGAAATCTACTTTCTGACAAAGCATGGGGATTTTCATCGCTCCAGATGTGCTCGTTATGTGAGTTGTTAATCCCATCACGAGTGAAGGTGGACTCATCAGAGAACAAAGCAATTGGGAGGAGATCCTGGTTCTCTAGGATCCACGAGCAAAATTCTTCCCGTCTTGCATAGTAGGCAGGTAAGAGATTTTGTACTTGTTGTACGTGGTATGGATGTAGCCCATTTTCACGTAAAGTCTGTGAATCAACGCTCTTTTCTGTCGTGAGGTGGCAGCAATTCTTCTTATGCTGGTTCTCCGATTCTCAGAAACTTCACGAAGAACAGCTTCAGTGTGGTTTCTTCGCGCAGACTCTCGCTCATTAGTCTTTTTCGGGAAGGATCCTGTTTGCCGGAGCGATATGAAACAGTTCGTGATGGTTGTCCGACAAGGATGTCTTCGGTTCGGGTAGGGTTCTGCGTACTCTCTTGCCCCTGCTGAAGCGTTTCCTCCACAATGTAAAAAACAAAAGCCTACGTCAAGTGCATTGGATCTAAGTTACCAGTCGAGCCAACTGCGTCCACGATTCATCTAAATTAGCTACCGTAACTAGTGATTTTCAACGATTTTGACCACCCATATCTCGAAAACGGTTGAGAATTGGACCTATGCTGACTGGAAGTGTTTTGCTAATTTTGATACAAGGAATAACCCTATGAAGTTATGCAACTCAACGAGGAGACATCTGTGTATTGCGCCCGACTTTGCAGCTCACTCGCTGAGGAAAAATTAAAATCGGAAACGCCTTTTTCGAGATATTCGATTTTTTACGTTATTTTTCAAGATTTCTCATAAAAATACGTTGATAAAAAATGTTTCTCACATGCTATTGAAAAGTAGAGAAAAATGCTAAATTTTAGTATTTTGTGATTTTTCGAAAAACCCGCACATTTTTAGATATAATCGTTAGAAAATCGAACAATTTCGGCATAGTTGATTTTTTAAGGTACCGTTAATACGAAATGGGTCGTTAAAATTGCAAAAGAAAAAATACGTGTCGAGTATTTTTCGAAAAGGAATTATAAAATAAATATTTCGTTTGAAAATAAATTTGGGGTGTAAATTTGAAAAAAAAAAATGACCCCTTATAGGTATTTCAGTATTCATATATTTTCAGCCAAAAATTCCACAAAGTGTTCTCTTATTGAAAGTAAACTACTGGCGATTAAACTTATGATTCCTTAATCAATGTAGGCTGTCCAAGATAAGGCCCCGTTGGAGTGTGGCTAAGAATAGGGTACAAGTCGGCAATAATCGTCTGCTTGCTACTTTTTTTCTGTGGTTCAGGTTTAAAAAGTTTGTTTCTACACAGTAAAAAACTGTTTGTCACGATAACCAAAGAAGAAAAACTAGCGGGTAAACCGTCATGCACGGGATCCTTATCTTGCACAATGTGTATACAGCATTATTCGTTGTATATTTATTTCTTAATTGCAAATGTGAATACATATTGTAATGTTGAACTTTGCCTTCTGTGTTTGTAGGACTCAGTTGAAAAGAACATACATTTGGCAACATTCTTGTATGTTACTTAAATTTATATTGATTTGATTGAGCGTACTTAGAAAACCGCTCCGAAAATTTCCTTAAAATTTTTACTTCTTAGATTATGTTGCTATCTTAATATGATAAAAGATACCGCAAACGAATCGGCTGTAAAATTCAAACGATTATGCTAATTCCTATTATTTAGTATTATTATATCTACCTACTTCTATGGGACAAATAGATTATACTCTATGTACACAATTTAGTCATGCAATAATTGACAAACGGTTAAACACCTTCATAGTGTGTAATATAAAAATTGACGTTGCCTCTGGTTTTCCCCCTATTCAAGTCGATAGAAAAGTAATATTTCATCTCTATATTACTAGTACGCCGTATATAAAATGATTGATTACTTATATCAGTAGGCTAATAACATGGAATACATGCTGAAACAAAACTTTTGGACGGGCTTGTGTATTATGTACATACAAGGTTCATGTAAATACTATTTATTTGTTTTTATATATTATTTTATTTCGGTTGTTTTGGTATCTGTTTATTTTTGTGTGTCTTCTAAAAACTTTCTGGTTTGTCAATTATTTTCATAGCGCTCTTTGTGGATTGTAATAAATATTTATTATAAATTATTCTAATTTATTTTCAACAACCGGTTTTTCACTAAACGTAGACGTTTCTGTTTTATGTAATTCAAGTTCCACAAGAGCCTATAACGCCTTTTTACTCTAAACACAGTATAGTAGCATTTGCTACCGAAGCAAAAAAATTAGATATGCACTCGGAAGAGATTTGGCAAAGCCTATATGAGGAAGGTCATAAAAGTAAGCAGATTTCAAATAAGCAAAAAAATGTAGGATTCCATTTAAAAAAATATAAGTTAGGTCTGGCACGACGTTATGAAACAGCCTGTATATGTGTAACTAATTTTAGAATATGAAGCTTAAGAATACCTACTAGAGATGAAACGGATATCCTGTTAGTATCCGGCCTATCCGGCTTAGTTTTACTATCCTGCCGGATACCGGATAGTAACTCAATATTCGGCAAAAACCGGTTTTTTTTTACTAAGTTAAAAAATTTCATCTAATCCACGCTAATACATAGATTTATTGGTAAAAGAAGATACTGACATAAAGAACACGATATATAATCTTAGAAAAAGCGTTTATTATATATACAGGTGTTTTAAAACATCGTTTAAAGATTTTAAGGACATGTAGTACGATCGAAAATAAGGTTAAAAGTCATAATAAACATATGTTCACAAATCAACCGTTTATGAGATAACAGCGAGTGTTCCTAGTAGTACATGGATATAACATATCCCAGTAAACAGGTGCTTATCAGCTATTGTTTTAAGACAGTTTAATTTGACGTTTTGTGCAATTTGTAGCAATTACAATGGTTGCGTATTCTAATGCTGAAATGAGCGATATGGTGTTCACGTACGGTCGTGCTAATGGGAATTCTTTACAAGCACGTCGCTTCTATGCTGAAACGTTTCCTGATCGCCAACTGCCTTCGCATGTGATGTTTCAGACGGTGTTTCAACGACTAAGAGAAACTGGTTCATTTGAGAAGCGGTCTTCTGATACTGGACGGCAGAGATTAGCATGTACTCCACAGATAGAAGATCGAATTTTGAATATTATTGATGAAAATCCCGAAACTAGTGTTAGAAGAATTATGACTCAAGTGGGTGTAAGCAGCAATCTTGTTTGGAGAACTCTTCATGAGCAACTCCTATACCCCTACCATATCCAACGGGTACAAGCCCTTACTGCTCCGGATTATCAAGCGAGAAGGGCTTTCTGTGAGTGGTTTTTGCGAACAGCTGCTGATCGGCCAGATTTCGCTGATAACATCCTTTTCACTGATGAAGCTGGTTTTACTAAAAATGGAATATTTAATTTCCACAACAATCACGTTTGGTGTGACGAGAATCCTCATGCTACCGTTGAAGCTCGGCACCAGTAACGTTTCTCTCTAAACATCTGGTTAGGCATGATACGGGAACGGTTGTTAGGACCGATTGTTTTGTCACAACGCTTAACAGGTCCTGCATACCTCGAGTTCTTGGAAAATACTTTACCTGAACTTTTGGAAGATTTACCTATAAATCTAAGACTGAACCTCTGGTTTATGCAAGATGGAGCTCCACCGCACTTTACGCGTGCTGTTAGGGAACATCTTAACAATGAATTTTCTGGGAGATGGATAGGGCGGGCAGGTCCCATTGCTTGGCCTCCAAGGTCTCCCGATCTAAACCCGTTGGACTTTAGTATCTGGGATAGAACACTGTTGCCAGATAATACGAGAAAAACCCTTGTTTTTTGAAAGAGAGCGCGCTTCCTTTGAAAGCAGATGTAGATCCTGTGTCGAAATGGAAGGACGTCATTTTGAACATCTTCTTTAGTTATAATCTATTTTATGTTAAAATACAATAACATCTTAATAAAAACCGCTAAAGCAAACGTATTTTGCATTTGCGATAAAATCGCTGTTATCTCGTAAACAGTTAATTTGTGGACATATGTTTATTATGAGTTTTAGCCTTATTTTCGATCGTACTACATGCCCTTAAAATCTTTAAACGATGTTTCAAAACACCCTGTATTGTCATGAAATTAGTCCTCAAAATTAATTAATCGCAAATTATGGTGTATGAACACTAGTTTTTCTGCATTTAATGGTAATAAGCGATTGCGGTTATTTTCGTACACAAGACCGACTTCAGAAAAAAGTCTTTCGCTATATATACTGCTAGACGGAGCTGAAAGGTAAATTTTGGCTAACTTTGACAAATTGGGGAACTGTTTCTCATTAGCTGCCCACCAAATGTAAGGTTTGCGATTACGATCGATTCGAACTGTCTTCAAATAGTCAATAGTCAATAGTCAATTTCGATCGCAACAGAGTTTTTTTCTTGACATTGACTATTATTTAGATTTTCATCTGCTACTTCGTTGAAACATTCCCAATAGGTGTTGTGAGCTTGGCTAGTGACAGTTGAAGTTGATACTGTCTCGTCATGTCTGGTTCTTTTAGCAGGCGTTGGAAGTGAATTTCCACTGTTGGAAGATTCATCGCAAGCTATTTTTATATATTCCAACAAGATTTCCTGTTAGGCTCTTTCAGTTTCGACAATCCCAAAATAGCTTGCCTTGAACTTTGGGTCTAGGAATATTGGGATCAGGTAGTTTAGATCTTGACCTAAGAGGCTGAAACGACTTTCTAATTCAGCTCTCAACGATAGGCTCTCATGTGTGGTAAGTCAGACGTTCTTTCTGCTGTTTCTTCTTTGTCTGATTTCTTTTAATGTAGCAACATGTGGTATTACCTCGGATATGCAGGAGAGGCCAGAACTCGTAATTTTTGTTACTTCCTCAAAAGGCTTTAAAAGCTTTAAGCATTGCTCCATCTAGCAACATCGCTGATGCGTTATATTAGTAAGTGTGTCGTGATTAGCCACATAAAGAGAAATAGCCCGTTTTTGTTCCAACAACCGCTCTGCCATATAGAAGGTAAAATTCGAATTTGATGCGTCGGTAAATTTAGTTCCTTTTAAATCGACAACAATTTTTCCCGAGCTAAGCCGGAATGATTAAAGTGAGTTATGAGACGCCTACCAATGGCAAACATATCTACTACTTCAGTGAGGATATTCAATGACTGACTTACAACTCTCTGTAGCGAATGGATGAAACATCTAGCAGAATCATACTCGGTCACCCGAACACCTTTCACCATGTTAGCACCACTGTCATGAATGAGTAAATGTATTTTTCTTTGGTCAAAATTCTAGCATGCTGCGATCGTGTTAAGTTCCATCGCTAACTTCACCCTCACGCCATAACTTGAATCTAAAGACGTCCCGACACGTTCACGGCAACGGGCAGGATGCCCAAGTATCCGGCTTAACGTATCGCCGGATATCTGGTATCCGGCCAAAGCACTATCCGTTTCATCTCTAATACCTACACCTTTTTTAATATTTTTTTTTGATAACTTTTATAATATTGGATATATTGAGGTTCCCCACACTAATACGCCACCTGTATATACTTACCGTGTCACACATAAAGACCGCATCATATAAAAGAATCTTTTTTTATTATAAGTTTTAGTGAATTTTGACTTTGTTGCTTGCTTTTACCAAGTTTTAAATTTTAAAAATTCTAGTAGGTACAAATTTTTTTTTTTATTTATTTCATTGTATGGACGTAATTCCATTACATATTTATTTATGTAATAACGAAAGTAAACTTATATAAACTTAATTCTTTGTGTCCACAATTCCATTTTTTGTTGTTTTAGAAACCCCTGTTTATGTAAACTAAAAACATACGTAACCTATAATGAAACCAAATTAAATTTTATGGAAAATAATGAATGATGAGGATTTCTTATTAAGTAAATAGAAATTAATTTTTATTTCCTATTAAAACCATTTCAATTATATTTAAAAGGAGTTAGCATATTTTAATAATGAAACATTATTAGCACTGAATAACAATAGAACTTCTTAATAGCTTCTTACGGTAAACTTATATTGATGAACTAATATGAAAATGAGCTAATACGAATTATAATATTCTAATCTTATTATATAATTGTTATTATCTTATAATATCGTTTAAAAGAACAGCTAAATTTTATTAATGTTTCTCTAGAAATCCAAATGTGACAAATTACTTAATAAAAAATTCTAAAGAAAACTATTTTGTCAGTCGAATTAACCATTTAAAGGCCAACGTTCCCTTATTGGGAACATAACTTCTATATTTTTTGAATGAAAACGGATATAGGAAAATCATTTCCGGTTATTTATTTACATATAAGGCGAACCGTAGTTGTTGTTTATCAATTTACATCTTTCATATTTCTATTAATGTTTTATGAAAATAATTAGCAAATGTACACATTTCGAGACAATTTGTCAATTTTCAGAAAATTGCGTGCAAATTATTTAATACATTTAATATCAATTCCAAAATCCAGTTTACAGCTTTACAGTAGCACAATAATCACTATGCGTATTTCATTTCTACGATAATTGCTTGAACATAGCTGTAATAATGATAAATGTTTGTATGTCCCAAATTGGGAACGTTGGCCGTCGTGAGGTGGTAAAATTGCTGTGCCGTTTATTTTATTGTTGTACATGTTGTGTCTCTTCCACTATTCCTAAACATATCTGTTTATTCTCCGTCTTCTGTTATCTACATATGTAAGAACCGCCAACCACTAAAAATACTCCGCTTTTTTGGCCGGGGTAGGTGGTTAAAAATTATTTTATTTGTACCCGGTTCGTTCGTAGTGCGGTCGTAAATTTACCAGTTCCCTTATATACATCTTTGCAATAATGGATCCTAAAGAATTCTATGGGTATGTACAAATAATTTATGCTGTTACAAAATCAATTATTGTAAGTGTTTATTGCATGTTAGATCGTCTGTTAGAAACTACAGATTCCTAAGTAATGCTGTTGAAGATATAGAGGCTTCGTCCTCTCAAAACTTAGTTGATATAGTAATTTTACCACCGATCTCCGGAGATCAAAACATTCCAAGCGATGAAGAAATAGATGGCGATGAAGTTATGGATATGCACAACCGGCCGCAGGATGTTCCAGGAGAAATAGAAGTGAATGCAAGTGAGTTTCTGAAGAGGAAGAAGAAATAGCGGCACCAAGAATAGGTGTATGGGAGAAAACGGAAAGAGTTGGAATTACAAAAAAGGTTGGTGAACCTCCTAAAGTAGGGGAAGAACATAGCGGCAAATAGTATTACGAAATATTTTCCTTATTTTTTACTTAGGAGATTATTGCTTTTATACGAGAACAAATGGAACTTTATGCCCGGCGAAATAAAAACCACCAATTATTCAGCTTATCTGAAGAAGAACTCCGGCAATTTCTTGGCTTACTTCTAATTAGTGGCTATCACAATTTGGCTTCTGAAAATGATTACTGGTCAACGGCAGAAGATATGGAAGCACCAATATTTGCTAAAACCATGAGCAGGGAAAGATTTAGAATGATAAAGCGGTATCTCCATGTTGCTGATAATAACAATCTCAGCAATTCCAAGGTAGCAAAAGTATCGGTGCTTTATGATAAGCTCAAGGCAAATCTTCAGCAATTCGGGATTTTACACAAACAACTAAGTATTGACGAAGCCGTGGTACCGTATCACGGACATCACTCGGCTAAAATGTTTATAAAGAATAAACCGATTAGATTTGGCTTCAAGATATGGATGCTTTGTGGCAATGATGGTTACCCCTATAATTTCGAAATTTATTGTGGAAAGACCGGTAATACTCCGCTAGGGACACGAGTGGTAAATAATATGATATCAGTGATTGATATTCCTGACAACCATCTCATATATTTTGACAACTTTTTTACTAGCTACGCCCTTCTCAAAAGTTTATCAGAAAGAAACATTCGTGCTTGTGGGACCATCAGAGAAAATTGTACAAATAAATGCCCTCTCATTGCGTCAAACATTTTGAAAAAAGAAAGTAGAGGTGCGTATGATTACAGATCAGATGGTACTGTTTTATGCGTGAAGTGGAATGATAATTCGGTTGTCACTATAGCAAGCAATTATTTCACAGTTTCACCGCTACAGAAAACGACCAGGTGAGTAAAACAAGAAAATAAGAAGGAGATTGTACAACCTAATCTTCTCAAGCAATATAACTCAGGAATGGGGGGTGTAGACCTTACTGATCGCCTATGTGCCAGCTATAGACCTAGATTGAGATCAAAGAAATGGTGGTGGAATCTTTTCTCCAACGCACTGAATTTAGGTGTTGTAGAAGCATTCAGATTTTACCAACATATAAATCCTCAAGAAAATATTTCACCCTTGAAATTTCGACGAGATGTGGCAATGGCTTTGTTGAAAGTTGGTTCAATTCAGCGGAAGAGGAAAGGTGGACCATCTGCTTCTGTATCTGGGGATATAAGGTACGATGGTATAAATCACATACCTGTTGGTACTAGTCAAGGCCGATGTATCGTTTGCCAAAGAAATACCAGACTTCATTGCACTAAGTGCGGAAAGCGTTTGCATAAAGTTACTTGTTTTGAACAGTACCATACAAATAAATAATTTGTCTTGTTTTTGATAATGTAATATAGTTGTTAATTTTGTATTGGTAAAGTATTTAAATAAAAATACTATCACACTTGTATATTGTTATCGTTGTTTTGTATAAACGTACCTCACTCCAATAGTACAGGAAGATGTCAACGTTCCCATTTTGGGAACATGCTATATTTTTGTATCAACTGATGATACATAAAATTGTAAAAAAAGAAGTGAATGCAAGTGAGTTTTCTGAAGAGGAAGAAGAAATAGCGGCACCAAGAATAGGTGTATGGGAGAAAACGGAAAGAGTTGGAATTACAAAAGAGGTTGGTGAACCTCCTAAAGTAGGGGAAGAACATAGCGGCAAATAGTATTACGAAATATTGTCCTTATTTTTTACTTCGGAGATTATTGCTTTTATACGAGAGCAAACGGAACTTTATGCCCGGCGAGATAAAAACCACCAATTATTCAGCTTATCTTATTTGATTGTATTAGGTATTATTTTGATGTGTTCCTTGGTAAAATAGATTTCCTCTTTCTGGATGTTCTTATTGGTTTATTAGAATATCTTATTTCGTATATACAACGTGTCCAGCATCATTTTACTCAATCTTTTGGTCAATTTTGTTTCTTTACCAATATACAGACTGTTTACCATTCGTACGACAATCATTTTCTGGAGATTCCTTGCAATTAGATTAATGGGACAAAAATTTTGACAACAAAACACCGCCTGGCGAATTATTTAATATTATTTTCAACTTCTGGAAAGTTTCATTATACCGGACGTCGATAGTTACTTTCTTATTTTAAATGGAATGGCGTTGGTTTTCTTACTGTAAGGGATTTTACACATTCTTTAAAGGCAATTTGGCCACACGTTCTCTATCTTTAAATTCAATTCATTCATACATTGATCTTCAAATTCGATAAGTTTGGCCACACATACATATTTTTTAAATGCTCTTGATAGCCATAAAATACAGTTCCTAAATGCCGCATCGTTTTACACAAATTTTATGACCGTAAACTAGACTTACTTTATAATAAAAAATATCAAAAGTGCTTAGACAATTGTGTTTGGTTACAGAAATATGTTGGTTTAATATAAGATAAATGATTAAATAAACAAATTAAAAAAATAAGCCAAAAATTGAATCACAATGATGGTGGTGGGTAAAATTGACCTACCATTTTTGCTATTTTTAGTCATTAAATTTAGTCTACTTTATCCTCCCACAGTTTGAATAAAACGATACGGGACGCATTGTATATAATATCCTGCCAATATGAAATGTCGTAGATAGACAAGTTTCTTCCCTTGAATTTGGTAATTTTTTAATTTTAAGTTTGCTTCCGAAAAGTTGGATATGCACGTCGAACACATACTGCTGTCACTTCAAAAATGCAGTGTTTTAAATTTCTTACTATTGAAAATATAAAAGAGTTCCGTGTTAAGATATACAATCGCAGACAAGAGTTATTTGGAATTTATTTTTTCAGTTTTATGTTGTAAAACAAAGCAATAAAAGCCTAACTATTTAGAAAATATTATAAAACAAAAAAGTAAGAATAAATTAAAGCTATGCAAAATTTTAATTGAAATGATTTATTAATTTAATTATGAAAGAACATGCGTATGACATTTGTTTCTAACTGTATGTATTTTTGTTATGCAAGGTTTCAATCAAAAATGCGTTTATAAGAGCCGACTATCAGATCAACACGAATGCTTCCCTTTTGTGGTTTCGCGGCAAACTTTGCGCCTTACACCAAATGATCCTTCTTTGAAAACTAATAAATCAAGGAAGACCGCCGACACAACTTTCATAAACAATTTACCAAATTCATAGAAGACATAAAATATAAATTCAAAACACGAGTGAATACAGGAAGATAGTTTTATCTTCCTGTATTCACAGTTGTATGTACAATTCAACCTAAAAATATATAACCAAAATGGCGATTCAGATTGTTAACTTTATTGTGGGAGGAGCTGTACCGAGTGATTCAGTAAGGGTGGCGACCGGCTGTATCTCGGCAACTGCTATACCTAGAGCTTCGGGACAAAAAAATACATAACCAATGTGGCCACCAGAAATATCCCAAAATTATTTTAATGTTCGAAATTTCACCGCTAGGGGGCGTATCTGCTATGTTCAATCATAAAACCAGTATTATCTCAGAAAATTGCAGGTTGAGCTTAGTTTTGAATTGACCGTTCGAAAGCTGAGTTAATGTCCCATTATTTTGTTTAATGACTTTTTTCGTATCTGCCATAATAATGAGCGGGGAAGCCAATCTCCTGAACTGTTCAACCAATCTGAAAATTTTTTTTTTCTAGAAAAATTGTCGTTCAAGCATTTAGTTTGAAATAGGTAAACTAGAGGGAGTTTTCTGTAGTGATTTTGGTGAATTTCAAGAAAAACTTAAATGTAACCGTGCTATATAATTACCAGTGTCGCAAGCTAAATTAAATTGTTAAAATTTAAGTGAAAACCGCATCTTAATATCTCTATACGTTCTCGATTTATCTCCAAAAGAATGAAATTTGTAACAAAAATTAGCTGCGGCCTTGAAAGTAGGCGACGCGACGGATGGTTTCCATGGAAACTACGAAACTATCAGATTGTTTATTACTTATATGTGCTAAAAATAGTCAAAACTGAATGGAATAAATTATTAACGAGAATAATGAAGAAAATATCCAACTAAAATTTTAATTATAAATGTTCGAAATGTCTACCATCACTGGCCACACGCAACTTGAGTCTGTGACTTGTGGATAATACACTCGCTTCTACCTCGGAAATAGAAATATTTCTGACGGCTTCTGGAATTCTTTGTTTCTTTATATACTATATCTTTAAGTCTACCCCATGAATAAAAATCAATTACTGTGAGATCGAGGGACATCGGCGGCCAAGCAAAAATGCTACCCCAGTCTATCCATTCATTTGGGAACCGGTTATTTAAAAATTCCTGGACACTTCGCGCATAACACGCCGGGCAACCATCTTGCTAAATCCACATGCCCATTCTTGTCTCCAGGGGCATATCTTCGAACAATAAAGACAATTCATTTTCCAAAACATCTAAAAAAGCCACACCATTTAAACGTTGTTCAAAAAAGTAAGGAGCAATAATTTTCCCCCAAAAATTCGCACCAAACATTAACACTCCAACGATTTTGAAATTGAACTTCACGTAACCAGTGAGGATTGCTTTCTGACCATGGTCGAAATCGCCATCCTTTAATTCTTGATGTAAGATGACGTGGTAAGGATGAAACTTACGATAACGATAGTAATAGACTCAATTTGTGTGTGGCCAGTGATGGTAGACATTTCGAACATTTATAATTAAAATTTTAGTTGGATATTTTCTTTTTGCTGTTATTATTCTCGTTAATAATTTATTTCATTCAGTTTTGACTATATTTAGCTGATATAAGCATTTCTGATAGAATTTCTGATAGAATTTCATAGTTTCCATGGAAACCATCTGTCGCGTCGCCACTTGCAAGGCCGCAATTTTTGTTACAAATTTCATTCTTTTGGAGATAAATCGAGAACGGATAGAGATATTAAGATGCGGTTTTCACTGGAATTTCAACAATTTAATTCAGCTTGCGACACTGGTAATTATATAGCACGGTTACATTTAATTTTTTCTTGAAAGCCCCCTCTAGTTTACCTATTTCAAACTAAATGCTAGAACGACAATTTTTCTAGAAAAAACCATGAAATGCTCCATAGAACGAGCCCAAACATTTTCAGATTGGTTGAACGGTTCAGGAGATATTAAAATTTACATATTGAACAATTGATTGGCTTCCCCGCTCATTATTATGGCAAAAAAAGTGATTAAATAAAATAATGGGACATCAACTCAGCTTTCGAACGGTCCATTCAAAACTATAGCTCAACCAGCAATTTTCTGAGATAATACTGGTTTTATGATTTAACATAGCAGGTACGCCCCCTGGCGGTGAAATTTCGAACATAAAATAATTTTGGGATATTTCTGGTGGCCACATTGGTTATGTATTTTTTTGTCCCGAAGCTCTAGGTATAGCAGTTTCCGAGATACAGCCGGTCGCCAGCCTTACTGAATCACCCGGTACATGAAAAAAATTTCATTTTATAAACTAGTGTAATTATTATGAAAACAACTCTCCGGTTAAATTCCTTGTGATCACAGACTGTGATTCACATTAGATCAGATTCTCGCTTAGGAAAACCATGTCGATTACTTGATCAAAAAATTATCTTCTGCTATGTTTTAATAAGATCACTTAGTAATAAAATATACTTTTACCAAATAGCACTTATACTACTTAAGTTTGTAATTTACATTGTTATCTATTTTGGCTTGTGTAAACACTTTTGTATACTGGCACAAATAAACCAATAATTTCAGGTTTCTGCAAATCTTTCTGATTTCAGATTTCAAGTATTCAAATAGTCGTTTTTAGAAATCATAGAAATCAAACAATAATTTTTATAACTACTTTTTGTAGAAGTACTAAATTTCTATGCATTTTCAAGTTTCTGAGATGTGCCCGTCGTGAAAAAACTATTACAACTGTCTTAAAGCACACAATAATGCAACAAATTATCAATATTCTTTAAGAAATTGCTGTTTATAATATATTTAATCTATAAGACTTTTATCTTTCATTAATTTTACTTTGATTATTCGCAGAAAATCTTAGAATGTCTAATATTTTTGATCATGGCTGTATATAGATAATAAAATGATCCATTATGACTCGGATTTTAGTGTGACACTGTGCATATCATGAATTATAAGTAGTAAACTTTACTAGTAAGTATATACTCGTACCAAATTCGGAAGAAACTCTGCAATCAAAGATAATTGACTCATTGAGGTACTATCGAAAACGTACACTGCTGTCCAAAAGTTTTGTGACAACTTGTGAATAAATACTCTCTGTAAACTAACGATTCCCTATTATAAGATTCATCGATACTCTCGGAAACTCAACGCGTAAACAATAGCGATTAAAAGATCTAAAAAACACTAACAATCCCCCATTTTTTTTTTTTTTTGAACAAATTTAAAAAGAACAAACATACGCTATTAGTAGGCTCGTTTTAGTACATAGATTCGGGCGGATTCCCGACTTAGGCTAGAGATATTCGACTATATCGCACTTTATCGAGATATTCGGACACGATCTACCGAAGGAATAGTCTATGTTATGTTGGGACTTGTTACGTTCGGTCAGTAACTTTTGGAATATCGGAAGTATCTCCCGGTCGAGCAGTTCACTTTCACTAGTCGCGTTATACATCGATTTCTCCTTCTTGATTGCCGCGGGAAGGGTGCGCGTACCTTTGATGGCCGCCACGTTCGGGGTGGACTGATGGAAGTAGCCGAGCTTGGTGCACTGCTGGTTGCAGATGTTGGATGGGGCTTGTTCCTTCTTGGGACTCCTTTCGCGCCCCTTTTGCGAAGGGTGTTTGTTTCTCTCTGATACAGAACGATGTATGACATTTTCTTCTGGAAAATATAAGATAACAAAAGGGCTACGACCATCACTACAGGTTTTGAAGAAAAAAAAAAAAAAAAACCGATTGAGGTTAAAACTTGTGAAAGATATAATTTCAAGTTTCACAAAACAATTAATAGTAGGCCATATTAAAATTTCATATAATCATTAGACAGTTACACAGAAAGCAAAATCATTGCTTGACGAGCCCTAACAACTATACAGGGTGCGCCATTAGTGTGTCGGCGGAATTTAGCACAAAAACTACGAAAGATAGGAAAGTGAGTTTTTCTGTACGTATATAGTTGATCAATGCGCATATGGTAAAATTATTGTTAAATATACAGGCTGTTACAAATTCCCAGAGCCACTTTCTACTTTTTTATTTTAAATGGATTGCTATATTTTTTAGTTGTTATTTCGATAGCCACCTAAAACACGTTTGCAGTGATATATGGTCATGTGCGCTTCTGACTGTTAGTTCAGGCTATATTGCAAATTTTGTCAAAATTTTGGCAGTTGCGACTTTTCAGATTTTAACTTTTATCTTAAAAACTGTTTTAGTGTCGCGCGTGAATCTTTTGTTATGAATTTGGGGGATAACAGTTAGCATGTTTCAAGGTGGTATAACTTAGAAATATATACAGGGTGTTAAATATGTCATGGAACATTTATCGAGATTCAAACGCTTTTCTTTCGATTTTTCTAAATGGAACCTATATTTTCCAATATAATCAGCAAATTCATTGTAAAATTGCCTTGAAAATGGTACCAATAACGTAATACTTATTTACAGTATTTTCGAAGATATTATGGCAATTATGTTTAATAATAGCAATTTACCCCTATTCATTTGTTCTTTTTTATGTAAGTTGTTTAGATTATTTATAACGTAACAAAAACAAACCGTACGGGACACAAAATTATTTTATTTTTTACACTTTTAGATATATATAATAATTTTAAATCAAAAGATGCTCAAATATGTCTCTATTCAGCTCAGTGTGTATGGTCTGCCTTACATTTTCAAATATACATATTATCATATTATCCACATTTAACTGAAGAGAAGCATTTCTTATGCGTTTGTGCATGTTGTCTGCCGTTGCATCGGGTGTCATGCATATGATGGTTTTTTATAGTAGGCCGTAGAAAAAAATCACAAGGGGTCAATCTGGTGATGCGGTGACCAACTTAATGAATCCCAATCCGTCTATTAATAAATACCTTATGGGGTGCGCTTTTACAGCAGCACCGTAATGTGTGAATGCTCAATCGTGTTGGTACCACAATCTCTCCATAAAGTTCCTATGGAGGCCTTCTAGCAGTATTGGTAAATTATTTTAAGAAAAGTTTCTATAGATCTCGCAATTTAAGGTATTGTCAAAGAAGAATGGATCCACAAAGGTGTTCCCTGATGTCCCCCCGTTTGTGTTGATACTAAATGGGTTTTGTGTATCATAGTAGTGTGAAGTTTTTCTGTTCATTATTCCAGAATTGACAAATGTTGCTTCATCTGTGAAAACACAATAATCTAGAATATTTTTACCGATACACAAGTTTCTTTTCAAAATCCGTGTGTAGTAAGCCATGGTGAATATTAATTTTATAAGGGTGAAACTTATGTTTCTTTACAATTCTCCTCGTGATAATGGATGCAATTCCATGATGTTTTGAAATTGTACTTGTAGAGATTGGCGAATTTTCCACAACGGATTTTCTATAACCATAGTTTTTGTCCTTCCATGTTTATCATAATTCACATAACCCGACAACAGAAACCTTACCAACAAATTCTCAAAGCTTACTATCTGACGCTCTACAGGTAAGATAATCCGCTGCATACATTCTTGATGCTGATAGTGGATTTCTGTTGCAAGCACCAAGAACAAATATCATGTCTATGAGTTCTTTCTTGGAGAAATTTATTTTTAATAAATGAATTTAGGTAAAAAACAGGAACAAGGCGATATAATTAACAACCAGATTAAAGTAGTACGTAATAACTAATAATCCACAAATAAATAATTCCAATATTATAATAAAATCATAAAACATTGTAAAACGCTATGCCACCAAAAATAAACTATAAAAAACAACATTATGTGGACATTTAAGCAGAGATTTGATGTTTCGTTATATTCTTAGCTTTTGTTTGAAAATCATGGCTATCTAACCAAAATTGGTGTCCCATATATTGAATATTGTCAACATATTTTCCATAAATTTGTAATATCTTCGAAAATACTGAAAATAAGTGTTACGTTATTGGTACCATTTTAAAGGTAATTTTACGAGGAATTTGCTGCTGAAATTGAAAAATATAAGTTTCATTTAAAAAAATCAAAAGGAACGCGTTTGAATTGCGATAAATGTGCTATGACATATTTAACACCCTGTATATATTTTGACGTTGCGCCACCTTGAAACATATAAATCGTTAGCCGCCAAATTGATAACCAAAGAATAACGTGCGACACTATAACCGTTTTAAAGATAAAACTTAAAATCTCAGAGGTCGCAACTGTCAAAATTATGACAAAATTTGCAATATAGCCTAAACCAATTGTCAGAAGTGCACATAACTATATATCACTGTAAAGGTGTTTTAGGCAGCTATCGAAATTATTACTAAAAAATATAGCAATCCATTTAAAATAAAAAAGTTGAAAGCAGCTCTGGGAATTTGTAACACCCTGTATATTTGAAAATATTTTTACCATATGCGCATTGATCAACTATATATACAGGGTTAGTAAAAAGTCCCGGAACGGTCGAATAACTTTGTTATTTGAAAATTATGATTTCTGAAATTTGGTATGGGAGTGTAGTTATAAATGCATTTTATGCAATACAGTTAATATTTTTTTTCACTTCCGGTTTAATAGGCAATACGTCCAACTTTTTTTTTTAAATGGAACGCCCAGATTTTTTGAACACTTTTGAATGCAAAATAAAAAACTACGTTCAGGAAGTATTAAGATGTTTATTTTTATTCACAAGAAAACAGTTAAAAAATTAAAAAAGTGTCCTAATACAGAAAAATTAAGGTACCTTTGAAAAAAGTTGTTGATTAGTGTTTGCATTCTTTTTGCCGTCACATTTGACAATTTTAAAAGCGTTTTAACTTTTGCATCGCTATAAATTTACTTATTTTAAACATTGACACATTTGAAAATGGCAGAAAAACTTACTGAATCAGAACGAATTGAGATATTAATGATGCGTGGGTACGGTGATCGTCAACGTTCTTTTGAAGAGGTTCGTATTTTGTTTAATACTGTTTATTCGGATCGTCACATTAGTAAAAGTACGGTATGCCGCACAATTCAAAAGTTTGAAGTCTTTCGTCAGGTGAAGGATTTACCTAGAAGGGGACGTCCATTAACAGCAACAGATGAAGAAACTAGTTTGAATGTCTTACTTGAAATGTGTTACTTACAGTGGAAGAAAATCATCACGTGTCCACAACAGAATTAGGTCAAATTCATGAGATCTCTCAAAAATCTGCTCATACGATTCTTAAATCAGCAAGAATGAAAGCCTATAAAATGTATCCCGTCCATGAGTTAACTGAAGATGATCCAGATCGTAGACTACAATTTTGCGAAACAATGACGGAATTGATCGAGCAGCAGCCTAATGTTTTAGATCACATCATTTTTTCAGATGAGGCAACGTTTTGTCTCAACGGCACTGTGAACAGACATAATTGTCGCTACTGGTCAATTGAAAATCCGCATTGGATTGAAAAAGTCCATACACAGCGTCCTCAAAAGGTGAATGTCTGGGCTGGTCTTGTTGGAAACAACATCATAGGACCATTTTTTATAAGAGGAAATTTAACTGGCAACGTCTACTTAAATTTATTGCGAAATGAGGTTGTTCCAGCACTTGCGGCCCTCTTTCCAAATGCAAACATAGGTGATCACTCTAATGCACATTTTTGGTTTCAACAAGATGGAGCTCCCCCCTAACCCCCCCCCCCCCCTTTTGCCCATAATATCCGCGTTTATTTCAATGAAATTTTTCCGGGACGTTGGATCGGACGTAGAGGAATAATCGACTGGCCAGCACGTTCGCCAGATCTCTCGCCATTAGATTTTTTCTTTTGGGGTTACATGAAATGTTAAGTGTACAAAAATCGTCCCCATAATCTTGAACAATTGGAAGAGAGAATAGTTCAAGAAGCCAATCGCATCACTCCAGAACAAATACAAAATTCAATAAGGAATT
Organism: Cetonia aurata; assembly: GCA_949128085.1. Classification (NCBI taxonomy): domain Eukaryota; kingdom Metazoa; phylum Arthropoda; class Insecta; order Coleoptera; family Scarabaeidae; genus Cetonia; species Cetonia aurata. The sequence goes on along the minus strand of OX421889.1, from coordinate 23,466,980 downwards.
TTACTGACCGTTTACATTTTTGTCAAATTGTAAATGGAGAGCATTTTGAACAATTATTGTAATCGCAACCTGAATAGACAGGTACCTTAATTTTTTTGTATTAGGACACTTTTTTAATTTTTTAACTGTTTTCTTGTGAATAAAAATAAACATCTTAATACTTCCTGAACGTAGTTTTTTATTTTGCATTCAAAAGTGTTAAAAAAATCTGGGCGTTCCATTTAAAAAAAAAAGTTGGACGTATTGCCGATTAAACCGGAAGTGAAAAAAATATTAACTGTATTGCATAAAATGCATTTATATTAACTATACCCCCATACCAAATTTCAGAAATCATAATTTTCAAATAACAAAGTTATTCGACCGTTCCGGGACTTTTTACTAACCCTGTATATACAGAAAATCTCACTTTCCTATCTTTAGTAGTTTTTGTGCTAAATTTCGCCGACACACTAATGGCGCACCCGGTATGTTCGGACGATGTACGAAATATTAGAAAGAAAACAATTATATTTATTTAAAGCTATATGGTTTTTCTTACCGATTAGAAAATCAATCATAACCTACATGAGGGAGTAACAAAAACATAATAAATTTGCTGACAAATAAATATTCGGACGCCAATCTTTATTGACTTTTAAATCCGTATTAAGCATGCGCTTATTAATAAATCTAGTGTGCTTGAGTCAATAACTGTTAGTTGTGGTTCTGTTTGTCATTTTATGAAGTAAATTCATAAGAAAATGACGCGTGGTGTAGCAACAAATAAAAAACTGCGAGAAATTATAATTTCTGGCTACTGCAAAGTAAAATCGACGCAAAAAATTTCAAATGCCTTAAATAATGCGAAATCAACAGTCGGGGATATTATAAAAAAATAATGGGGAGACAGCTAATATTGATGTTCGTGGTACAAATTCAGGCCCACCTGGCAGTAACACTGAAAGAGAACGTCGTGTTCTAGTGAACATTTGCAGAACTAATAGAAGAGGTACCTTACGACAAATACAAGCACAGTGGAATCACGAGGCAAATTTAAATAATAATAATAATAATAATAATAAATGGTCTTTATTGGAAATGAAAACAATTTTTACAAATCCAATCACAGGCGAAGTCCAGCAATGCTGTTCTAAATATCTCCAGAGAATGCTGTAGACTTATGCTGGTTGCATAAGTCTGGTTACAGTTTTTACAAAGTAGGTTTATAATTGTTCGTGTTACAACATAATGTTCTTTTATTCACAATCCTTAAAGGTAAAGGAAAAGCCATTATTAACAGCTATTCAAAAGAAAAGACGTTTGAATTGGGCAAAATCCAAAATATCCTGGACAACGGAAATGTGAGGTATAAAATTTTCTTATCTACCCTTGTATAAAATATTTCCTGTAGTTTTCTATTTGAGTACTTTATGAAGAAAAAAAAATTAAAATTAATACATCTCCTCTCGCACTCAAACTGGACGGATTGTTGTTTCTTCTGGTGTACAAGTATTATAAGAATGAATGGCTAAACGATAAGTATGCCTATGTTTATACACAATACTCAATGACTCGTATATGATTAAAGAATACAAAGTGGGAATCTTATGAGAAATATATAAGGGCCAAGAGTGGGCTCTACTATCTACTCCACCGACCACGGGCATTGCCCGCTTCTGTAATTTGAAGCGTTGAAACCCCAACAAGCAAGGCAATGTTGAATACGTGATTCAAAGAGTGCAAAAGTTGTTCTTGCAACATGCTCGCCAAGGTTCTGCCTTATGATTCTGAGGGCATAATAAGGAAATGATAAACCTTCTAGAAAGCTGAGGCACGAGCTCGGCCCACCCTAAGCCGGCATCTATAACAGCCCCCAAACATCTAACTTCAGAAGAAGGCAAAAGAAGACTGTTATTGATAAACATATTAATGTTAGTAGTAATTTGATTTCACTAGTATTAAGGATCATCTTATTAGCACCAAACCACTCGCAGGCGTTAGAAATTCCTGTATTTCTTAAATTTTCCAAATCCTTATGATTAGAGGCATGCCATGTAAGAGAAGTATCGTCCGCGAAGAGAACCGTGTATGATTGGCGGGCAACATGCGCCAGGTTATTAATAAATACTAAAAATACCGTTGGCCCCAGCACCGAGCCCTGCGGCATACCACACAGGTTCGGCTAACTTTTGCATTTACGAAGTCATTATCAATCTTCAACCTTACATATTGACAGCGATTAGATAAGTACGAGCGAAACCAGTCGTTAACTTTACCGCTGACTTTAAGCCATATTTTTCAAGTTTTCAAGAAAAAAGAATTGAATGGGAAACACAATCAAAGGCTCAGGAAAATGGTGACAGTTATTGGTTTATTATTAATGTTTTCAAAAATATGATATAAGAAATCATAAACACGATCGGCCGTGGAGACCCCAGGTCTAAAGCCATACTGACAACTGGAAAGCAGACCCTCAGCCTCTAAGAATTTTCTAACTCTTGAATCAACAACTTTTTCAAATACTTTTGATAAAGTTGAGAGTACAGATACAGGCCTGTAATCCGATAGCGCGAAATTATTCCCACCTTTATGTATAAGAGTTGTGCTTGCGAGCTTTAGACGTGACAGAAATACAGAATTTTTTTAATGAAAAGTAAATATAAATAAATAATATAAAACTAAATAATTTAGGGGCTGAGGCTGTTAGAAATATCTGACTGAACGCGCCTATATTAATGTTGCCGCCAGAATCAACTGTCAACAATATACGGTAGTAGCTGTGGGTAGTAGTTAAGATGCAGTCATATAAGAGTCGTACAAGTGTGTTCTAAAGTTATAATATTCATTGTGTTAGTAAAATAAACAAAATAGACAAACGTGCAGTGTTTTTACTGGTTAATGCCACTACGCAAAAAGTTATTTAAAAGAGGCGGTAATAAAACTAAAATTTGTGCAGAGATATTGTCGTATCCTTTGGAATTCTTATTTTTAATATTACTAGTAGATATGAGGATAGTGAGCCTGTTCAGTGTGGTGGGAGGGAGGGGGGTCAGTTAGCAAGTGGGAGCAGTTCGTACTGGACAGTTGACGCGACCACCAGACATCAATTGTAAAATTATATTGTATTACAAAAATTAATATATTTACTAGAACACATAAACGTGTTTAATTTATAAAAGTTCATCGCAAAATATGCATCCAAAACATAACAATTACGTATTATAGTACTGATTTCGTGAATGTCCGATGGGACAAAAAAAAATTACTTATCATGATTAATATTATTTGATATTAATATTGTATTTGAAGAAATACAACTAGTTAAATTTATAGCTATGGTTGAAAAGTAAATACAGGGTGAGGCAGAATAACGAGCGATTTTAAAAAAAGCTGTAAATAACAAGAAAATCAATATTTAGGAATAAATTTATTATTTTCTTAAAGAACATAAAAAAGCATTAATTATTTTATTTTTTAAAAATAACTCCGGAAAGATGACGTCCGCTCAGGCGTACACATTCTGCCAATCGTGTTTTGAAACTATTCATAACATTTTGCAGCATTGCTAGGGGAATGTTTTCCACTTCCTGTCGGATCCGTTCTTTCAAGGCCTGAATTGTTTGTGGTGGGTTATCTTGAAACACTTTACTTTTTAAGTACCCCCACAAGAAAAAGTCGCACGGTGTGAGCTCCGGTGAACAGGAAGGCCAGGTGATGTCCCCACATCGAGAAATCACATGATTTGGAAATAATCTGTTAACAACATTCATGCTTACTCTCGCTGTATGGGAGGTTGCTCCGTCTTGTTGAAAAAATGTTACCTCGTTAACTTCGTAGCGTGCAAGCTGTGGTTCAAAAAAGTTTTCCAACATGTTGGCGTATCTCTGTGAGTTTACTGTCGCAGCATTGCCACGAGCATCTTCAAAAAAGTGAGGCCCTATGATCCCCGATGAAGACATACCGCACCACACGGTAACTTTTGTGGAGTGAAGGGGTTGTTGATGCATTTGTCTAGGATTTACGTCACTCCAGTATCTAAAGTTGTTTATTGACGTAACCGGACAAATGGAAATGGGCTTCGTCACTCATCCATAAAGTTGTTTAAAATTTCTTCATCTTGATTAATTAAATCTGAAAACTCTTCACAGAATCGTTGTCGACTCACATAAATCGTGCCTTTAAGAGCCTGCACAATTTGGATTTTGTATGGATGAAGATGGAGATCCATGTGTAATATTCGTCTGACGGTTCGGTTTGAAATCCCAAGTGTATTGCTATGCCGGCGAGCTGAACGACGCGAGCTTCGCTCCATCGCAGTTCTTACATGCTCGATATTTTCGGGCGTACGCACCGATTTTGGTCGACCAGGCTTCTTTTTTGTCGTTGACCAAGTTTTCTCAAAGTTCCTAACCCATTGTTTAATGGCACAGGCAGACGGCACTGGTTGATTGCGATTAATGTTAAAATGATTTCGAAAGACACGACGCGCGCGTATGTAAGAATTACCATTTTGATAAAACGCCTTAACAGCGCTGCTGAGGGGTCCAACGATCCATTGTTACTAAATGCTAATATCAAGGAAACATGGCCGATAGCGTCTCTACCATCTCCGAATGACACGGCGCGAATCGCGGGCTTTTTAAAATCGCTCGTTATTCTGCCCCACCCTGTATTTACTAGAACACATAAACGTGTTTAATTTATAAAAGTTCATCGCAAAATATGCATCCAAAACATAACAATTACGTATTATAGTACTGAATTCGTGAATGTCCGATGGGACAAAAAAAAATTACTTATCATGATTAATATTATTTGATCTTAATATTGTATTTGAAGAAATACAACTAGTTAAATTTATAGCTATGGTTGAAAAGTAATTATTTAAATGTTCAACAACAACATTTAACATATTTGTATATGTTTTTGGATTGCGACCAGAGGGGTGCGATTCCTTCGGTAAGGAGTGGGGAAATATTAGGACGCCACCTCGAGGGTATCGTGTGGTACTAACAGAGCTCTATTTCAGTCTTTCCATATGGTTATTTCTTTCTTTTCGTTATTGCTGGTTATTGCTGTGTAAAATAACCGTCGTTGCTATAAACAGCAAACGGTCCAGTTGACGACATTTTTTAGTATCATTTTAATATTTAGGCTTCGTTTTGTGATTTCTGATTGAAATTCGCGAAATTTTCGGAAAATAAGTTTGTTTGTACGTCTCATTTTGTCACATAATGTCGAAATGGAAAATATTTTATTAGGAACTCACTTCCAACTTAAAATAGGCCAGGTAACATATTAATAAAACATTTTGTTGGTAAGCATTTAGTATGAGTATTGTCTCTTTAGGTTTTTTAGAGGAACTTTCAAGAAAGAAACCGTTTATATGCATTACAAATTGCGACACACGACGAAACCAGGTTCACAGTACTCGAGGAGAGATTTTATTGAACGCTTCGTAGATTTTGGAAAAGAACAGCAATTGCAATTGGCAGATCACTTATTAGTGTTTCTTGTAGAAGGTATCTACAGAAACTGGAAGCAACCACTGTTTTTTTTACTTTTTATGAAAGTGCAACTCCTTTAATTCAAATTTTTATCCATGTTGCATCCATCCAAGTTAACAAAGCGAGGAGCACTTACAGAAATCGAAATAGTGAATATAGAGGATTCGATTTTGAAGTTTATCACCAAGAAATTATTCCTTTGATTATCCACATTTAATGAATCTTTTTACCGGCCACTGGCTCAAAATATTGACCATTCAACACATAATGTTAGGAGCCTTGCCCTATAAGGGGACGTATATAAAAACAACTAAGTGGAACTGTGGGAGTACCAATGGGATTTTTCGCTGAAAATAGTAAGTTGTAAAATTCTTTTAGTACGAATTGATTTTTTTTTTTTGCTTTCTCTTATTATGTAGATATGGAATCATTTCAAGAAGCAGAGGGATCAGCAGAAATAATACAATTTTTAGATGCCGTGGAGAATTTTATCTGTCTCACTATCATTCCTAGATTTCGGTGTTGGAATGCTGAAGCCTGCTTTCAGAGCGAGGTTTTCGTAGTTTTCTATTACTTACTATTTACTACTATTACTTTTCTTTTACTATCTACGTAATTTATTGCTTCATTTCTTATATTTGCCTCCTAAAATATTAAATTTAAAATGATATTGTTTTCTTTAAAGTTTTTATTTTACAACAAATATATTGTGTTTATATATTTACATATGTTATTGTCCAATCCATATTAATAAAGAGATTTAAAAAAATATCAGTTTTCTTTATTTATAAAATTCTAAATTCAAATTTAAACTACCAATTCAAACTTCGCGCCATAATTTTAGTACCACAAGACAGCCAGAAGGCGGCGTAAAACGCGGTCCCAGCTTAGCCGGGAGAGTCAGCATTCTAGTCAGGTTATTCTAAGATTTGCGACTATTATGTCAATTTAAAGGATTTTTTTTGACATTTATTTCCAGTTAGAAAGAAATAGATATACGCCTGTAATCATGGTTGCCTATCTGGAGTTCTTCTTCACACTTTCGCAAGATACCGTTATAGTTCCCTAGGATACAGTTCAATGTTCATACAACACTAGTGAATGATAAGTATTATTTAATGTTCGTATGTAATAATAATGAAAGTAACCGATTTAAAAAAAAATGAAGAATTTAAGAAAATTTACGAAAATAAATATGTAGTCTTATCATCGATCTAACACCAAAATTCCAAAAATTACATTCAAACGTCGTGCTACTTAAACATACCTTCTTCTTGATTTACACTAGTCCTACTAGATTTCTGATGCGCCTTTGGACACCTATGCTGACTACCCGTATCCCACAATTCACTCTTAGCCACCACGTGCGTCCCACACTCGTTTTTCTTCTTCGGCGTCGTCCTATTGGCAGGAACACTAACCCTCCTGTGGCAAACTCCCTCCTCGTGCTCGTGAACGTCATTCTTCAAGCTACACCTCCTCCTCGCTTGCGGTTGTGGCGTAGTGCGTTCCTGCACTACGGCATCCTGCTGAACGGAGACCACTTGCTTCTTCTCTTCCACCTTTTGAGGCTGCAGTACGGGTTCTACAGGTTTGGGCAGTCTTACCGCGTGCTTAGGGGTTTCTTCTAGGAGCGAGGTTTCCTTAGGAATCTGAGAACCGTTGCATATGGCTTCCGTTGGCGGCTGGGGTTGGAGCGGTTTCGTTTCGATCGGGGGCTGAACTGCGACGTTGCCGTTTTGAACCAGTTTTTTATCTTCCGGAGGTTCCGTTTTGACTTGATGCGGTTTGTTTTCTATGTTCGGTGATTCGAATGATTGTGATTTTTTCCTAATACGACAAAATAATGCCCTTGAAATAAGGTATTTTTTAAAAATGATCAAAGATGTGAATTAAGCCCACTTCGAACATTCCGTGTTCGAAATTTTATTGCTCAGAGTGACCCCTCACACAGTCTCTGGCGTCCCCACCAATCTGTCGATACGATTGGGGTGATGGGGACGTGAGAGGCTATCAAAGCACACTCCGAGCAATAAAATTTCAAACGTCGAGTGTTCGAAATGGGCTCAATTCACATCCTTACTTATGACATTAAGATAGTCTCTGAAATACCAAAAATTAAACTGTAAATGTAAAAAAAAAATTGTAAAACGCCTTTTCTACTCTTATGTTCATATACAGTTTTCAAAAATGCGAGAATGCATTTAGCACATAGCCACAGCATAGTTGTAGCAACAGCCAATCAGAAGCCGCAAATTGGACACGATAACTGCTATTTTAAATTTGTCAAACTGTGGTAAAAGTGTGGATAAAAGTCAGATAAAGATATTCAAAGTTTAGGCATTAATAAAAATATTTTAAATTATACTTAGAAACGGAAGATTTAATTTTTAGTAAAACTGCGTACGACATGGAGCGACAAATAGCGCTGCATGTCCCCAGAACGGCACAATATAAAGTACATTTTGCATTTAAAAATCATTAGGAAAAACTATAAAATTGGCAGATTGGGTACTTTATCGTGTTTTTTTATTAACATCTTATTTTTGAACATTACATCTTGGCTGTTGTATATTAATTTATATGTATTATTAATTAATTATTATCTAAATGGATAACTAAGAGGAAGAAGTGTTAATAGCAATAGCTAAGGATAATAAAAAGATTTAACAAAAAAAAAAAATGATGTACAGAGTGGCTCACCACATTCCCGTCGCTTAATATACGAAAAGGAGTATAGTAAAAATTTAAACACCTATATATTATGTAATATTTTGATAGTACCGACTAAATAAAGGCAAGTTATTGTTACGTTTCCTATAATAATAATAATAATAATAATATTTATTCAAGTCGGACACAGTACAGTGTATATGAACGTCAAAGTTTACAAAAATTAAACAAACAAAATACAACAACAAAAATTCTACAAAGCAGATTCATTATTGATGACATTTTCATTCTCGCAGAAGTTCATTTACAGTATAATAACATTTACGCAGTAAACATGTTTTTAGGGCGGTTTTAAATTGTTTTATGTTAGGCATATTCTTCAATTCCGTTGGTAACTTATTATATATCACCAGACCCGCATACGACGGTGATCTCTCAAAACAAGAAGTTCTATGCTGGTCAGTGCGCAACAAATGGGCTTGCCGCGTTGGATAATTATGACCACTACAGCTATATTTATCCAAGTTATTCTTCGCATATTGAGCAGATTGGTATATATATATATATATGCATGGCAACGTCAAGAGCCCCTCCCTCACAAAGACCGGTCTGCAGGATTCGTTAAACTTGAAGTTAAAAATTAAACGTATTATTCGTTTTTGTAAGACAAAAACACTTCCAACATTTGAAGCATTACCCCACAGAACAGTATTATAAGAGAGGATGGAGTACACTAAAGCGTAATATACTGTCATAATGGAGTCAACATGGAGGTTAGACTTCAACTTTAAAATCGCGTAGTAAGCACTATTTAGTTTTGCGCAAACATAATCAATTTGAGTATTCCACGTCAAATGTTCGTCTAAGTGGGTACCTAACAGTTTTATATTGTCCACAATATTCAACACATCACCATTCGGAAAAGTGAGTGTGCCAACATTCGCAACCTTGCGTTTATAAAATCTAACACATGCCGACTTACTAGTATTGAGCAACAGGCTGCTCGCATAGCACCATTCACTAAATGCAGTCAAAACTTGTCGCAGTTTAAGTAAAAGAGAATCCTCATCATGAGAGACCATAAGCATCGAAGTGTCATCGGCAAAGACCACCAGTCCATCAGGGTTAACATATTCAGGTAAGTCATTCGTGAAGATTATAAACAATAATGGCCCGAGCACCGAACCCTGCGGCACTCCATGCTGGATCGAATACTCACTGGATGTCACATTATTTAGCTTAATAATCATTTTTCTCTCCGTTAGGTACGATTGAAACCATTGAAGCAGTCTCCCTCTAATGCCCAAGGAATGAAGCTTTTCCAGAAGAAAATCATGGCGTACAGTGTCAAACGCCGACGTCAGGTCAAAGAATAATCCAATCGTATACATCCCATTGTCAATAGCCTTGTAGATTGCGTCAACAAAACTACATGTGGCAGTAGCAGTTGAAAACCCAGCACGAAAACCATGCTGGGTCGCACTCAATACCTACCTCAATCCATTTCTGAGATAATTAATTATTCTTCAAAATGTCAACCAAAATTTAAGACGTGTGCCTCTCTTACATATTTAAGCTTAGATATTTTAAATTGCATTTATTTTTTAAACAAAGCACTAGACTTGACAACAAAATTAAAATGATGCTTAAAAATTATAGAGGGTGAATAAAAACCTACTATTTATTTCCCTATCATTGAAGGCAAATAATACTTTCTTATTTTAAATGTAACACACATTATTATCTTATTTGGATTCTAATTTTAACGGTCTTTGAGATTGTATTAAGGTTTTCTATGCATATCTCTTATAGCCCTATACTATACAATAGTTGAGCGATTTGCTGGTAGAAAAAAACCTTTTAGAAATGTTTCATTTCAAATTGTTATGAAGTACCTTACTTGGCACAGAAGTACTTCTTAGATGAATTTAGGGAGCATTTCAGAATGTGAAGAGATAGAATACAGGTGTGTGTTTTAAATTTTAAGAAATAAAATAAATATTTTTTGTATATTTGTAGTTAGACATTTTGTACGACAAACAAAAAAGCTTTATGATATCGTTGGAAAAAAACTTATGCGCAATATGGTTATTCTTATATTATTATAAAAGTGGGAACATTTCTAGCACTTGTAGTGATTGATTTGGCCCTTCTAGGGAGACTGCACATTACATTTTCCGGGAAATGATAGCCATATTAAGTAGTGTGCTGAATGGGGGTTATTGATAGTAGCTACAACAAAAATCCAAAAGAAAAAATGAAAAAATCCCTTACCACAAAAATTAAAAGATACAAATCTAAATACGTATTTCGGCAACTAAGTTGCCATCTTCAGTAGAAAACAAGTGAAGAGCAGTGTTAAATGTAGTGTTTTCGGCTAAGGTAAACCTTGGAAGATATGCTCTTCACCAAATCAGTAGTGGAATAACACTGTGAGAGTGTTACTCACCGACTTTTACCACAGTTTGACAAATTTAAAATGGCGCCGTGAGCTCTGATTGGCTGTTGCTACAACTGTGCTGTGGCTATGCGCTAAATGGATTTTCTTGGTTGCGTAAATAATGTAGTGAAAATGAACTAGATATCCCTAGATAATAAACAAAAGTGACGGTTTAAAGAAATCGTAAATATATAGTTACTTTTGACTATCCGAGCGATGTATTGAAGTGAAGTCCTGCGAACTAAAGCTACATATCGAAGTAATATCGCTAGTCTCCGTTCCAGAAGGCGCTTCTTTCTTCAGATGCGGTACCAGCAATCTGTTGGTGTCACTAGTCGAATCCGTTCGTGAATCGAGCAATTCCCTAGCCTCGTTTCCCAGTCTTCTAATGAGGTTCTGCGCAGAAAATAAAACACATTAGCAACGTTTAAGAGTCATCACCGCATCCATTGAATAATCTCCACCTGCAACTCGTTCTCCTTTTCCAGGAGGGTCTTTCTGAACTTGGAATTGTCCGCTTTCACCTCCTTCATCTTCGACTCCAATTCTGAAACGCTAGAATCGCGTCTAGTCTTTGAAGCCGGCCTTAGAGTGGGCCGGAATCTCTTATCTATGGATCCACCTGGATTCCGCTTTAGTTCCACCATCTTTGGGACGAATACCAACCAGAGAGTTGCGGTAGTGCAGAAAATTACAAAGACGCCTGCGCAAAACAAATAATTTTAGTAAATCTCATAGTTTTTTCTGTCTGTATTAATCGTGGACTTGCCTATGATTAAAAACATGGCGTCTTGATGATCGACTAAAACCAAAGCGACGGCAGCACCGCATATGCACATAATGGCAACGTTGTAAACCGATAGACCGACGTGTCTGCTATCGTTCAGAGCTGGTATTGAAACATGTCTTGTCTCCCACGCCAAGAAAGCTCCAAATATCTTAAAATGGAAATAAATTCTTTTTTAAAGTTTATTTGAAACACAAAATTATTTATGGAACTGTAAATGATCTCTTACCATCAATAACCCTTTATAAGCATATATAGATCCGATAAATATAGTCATCCTCTGTGAGGCGCAATATTCGTTTTCAGGAATGATAATTATATCTTCACTTGAGGGATGTGGCTGCAAAACAAGATACAGTAATATTATTTAAAGGAAAAAAAATGGGGAAAATCCCTCACGTAAGGTTCTAGCTTCTTTGTAGCTCTATAAAATGGATCCGCAACTTGCCACGTAGTCATGATCACTAAGTCGATGAACAGCAAGACTCCGACGACCATGAAGAGTTGGTAATCTTTAATAACCTTCTTGTTTAATTTGACGTCAGTGAAAATTGAGTGCACCCGCCATGTTTTGCTGAACATCGCTCCGAAAGCCAAAGAAAAACCGGCCATTAACGTCCATGCGCGGGCGGTGCAGATGTACGGAAAAGCCTCTGGAAGATTTTTTTTTAATGTAAAAAAAAAACGGCATTAAAACAAACATAAATATCTGAACAAACAAATCTACTAGCGAAGTTGACATATGAAGCCACATTACTTTTCTGTAGAGTTCCCTAAGTAGAATTGCAGAAAATGAAAAATTTCAATTCATAACAGAAAGGCAATTCATAAAACTACAGGTCTATATAAATTTTACCTGCACTGTCAGTAATTTTCGAAGCTATACATACTAAAATTGCAACTGATTCAACATTTGCCATTTTTTTTTCTTGTTAAGCGTTATCAAGATGTATTTCGTGAGCATGATTTTTAAATTGCATAGTTGCAGGTGTCTTATCGCCGCAAATACGCTCAGCGATCTTTAAATACGCAGCTACAGGAGTCTTTACGCTTTTATTTTTGAAACGTGCTTTATATATGTGTGAAATCGTACATTGAAACAGAAGGACCCATCTTCAAAGCCGGCGCTTTGTCAGCAGATTCCATTCCTATTATAGGCGAGAACAATTACCGCATATAAACCTTTACTCTTTATTAGAATTAATAGGGAAAATTTATGATTCCTTCTCCTTCATTAATTTAAATTCACTTTTATTGTAATAAATGTTTAATAAATAAGAAACGTGTTTCTTCCCCACCAACATGGATTCATGGAAGGTAGATCAACAATTACAAACCTAGCTGTATTTCATCAGTATCTTTCGCATGCTTTAGACACTAACAACCAAGTGGACGTTACCTACACAGACTTTGCTAAAGCATTTGATAGAATTGACCATGGCCTTCTCGTAAAGAAACTTCAAGCTATTGGATTTAATACTTCTTTGACATCCTTATTTGAGACTTATTTGGAGGACAGAACTCAATATGTTCACTACAATGGATACACTTCGGACTCCTTTATTGCTACATCGGGCGTACCGCAGGGATCTAACCTGGGCCCTTTATTATTCATAATTTTCATCAACGATCTTACTAGCATCATATCATCGCAAGAACTATTATTTGCCGACGATTTAAAATTATATCGTACCATAACTAACGTTGCGGATTGCGAGGCGCTTCAATCAGACCTGGATAGAATTTTCTTATGGTGCACGCGAAATAACCTTCAACTGAATATAGGAAAATGTAAAACGATGACTTACACAAGTCCATCTATTATAATTATGCTATTGACTCTGTCAATTTAGCACGCACTGACCTCGTTAAAGATCTAGGCGTAATTTTTGATAGCAAGTTATCATTTAAGTAACATATACGAACTATCTGCACACAAGCAAGACAGTCGTTGGGATTCATAATTCGGCATTGTAAATGTTTCTCGAACCCAGCGTTATTCAAATGCCTATATTTCGCCTTGGTAAGATCTGGATTGGCATATGTTTTCTTGATTTGGTATCCCTACTACTCAATTCATATACGTCATCTTGAAACAGTGCAACGTAAATTTGCAAAATACTTGTGCTTCCAGGTAGATAATATCTATTCACCTAGAAATTTTGATCACCCTTCCTTGCTATCCCGTTTCGATATACCATCCTTGTCTTTCCGTCGTGTAACCATTAGTATTAGTTTCTTGTACAACCTGATTCATGGCGTTGTTGATTGTTCTCATCTCTTAAGTCAATGGAACCTTTTTTGTACCCCAATTTCATACATGACCATCCGTCACAGTTTACTTACCATTTGCGAAAACCAACTTACTACTTAAGTCGCCACCAGGGCCGTAGCTGGACAAAAATTTCGGGGAGGGTTTGACCTGGAACAATTTATCTGAGGGCAATTCCTGGTGCGCAGAAAAATGGTGAACACTAATGATTATGTATATTTGCACTTCATTTCGGAGGGGGTTTGAACACCCACAACCCCTCCCCAGCTACGGCCCTGGTCGCCACTATACAGGGTGTTTTAAAACATCGTTTAAAGATTTTAAGGGCATGTAGTACGATCGAAAATAAGGTTAAAAGTCATAATAAACATATGTTCACAAATCAACCGTTTACGAGATAACAGCGAGTGTTCCTAGTAGTACATGGATATAACATATCCCAGTAAACAGGTGCTTATCAGCTATTGTTTTATGACAGTTTAATTTGACGTTTTGTGCAATTTGTAGCAATTACAATGGTTGCGTATTCTAATGCTGAAATGAGCGATATGGTGTTCATGTACGGTCGTGCTAATGGGAATTCTTTACAAGCACGTCGCTTCTATGCTGAAACGTTTCCTGATCGCCAACTGCCTTCGTATGTGATGTTTCAGACGGTGTTTCAACGACTAAGAGAAACTGGTTCGTTTGAGAAGCGGTCTTCTGATACTGGACGGCAGAGATTAGCATGTACTCCACAGATAGAAGATCGCATTTTGAATATTATTGATGAAAATCCCGAAACTAGTGTTAGAAGAATTTCGACTCAAGTGGGTGTAAGCAGCAATCTTGTTTGAAGAACTCTTCATGAGCAACTCCTATACCCCTACCATATCCAACGAGTACAAGCCCTTACTGCTCCGGATTATCAAGCGAGAAGGGCTTTCTGTGAGTGGTTTTTGCGAACAGCTGCTGATCGGCCAGATTTCGCTGATAACATCCTTTTCACTGATGAAGCTGGTTTTACTAAAAATGGAATATTTAATTTCCACAACAATCACGTTTAGTGTGATGAGAATCCTCATGCTACCGTTGAAGCTCGGCACCAGCAACGTTTCTCTCTAAACATCTGGTTAGGCATGATAGGGGAACGGTTGTTAGGACCGATTGCTTTGCCACAACGCTTAACAGGTCCTGCACACCTTGAGTTCTTGGAAAATACTTTACCTGAACTTTTGGAAGATTTACCTATAAATCTAAGACTGAACCTCTGGTTTATGCAAGATGGAGCTCCACCGCACTTTACGCGTGCTGTTAGGGAACATCTTAACAATGAATTTTCTGGGAGATGGATAGGGCGAGCAGGTCCCATTGCTTGGCCTCCAAGGTCTCCCGATCTAAACCCGTTGGACTTTAGTATCTGGGGTTATTTGAAAAGTTTAGTGTACGCAACACCGGTAAACGATCTTCCAGAGTTGCGCCAACGAATAGAACACTGTTGCCAGATAATACGAGAAAAACCCTTGTTTTTTGAAAGAGTGCGCGCTTCCTTTGAAAGCAGATGTAGATCCTGTGTCGAAATGGAAGGACGTCATTTTGAACATCTTCTTTAGTTATAATCTATTTTATGTTAAAATACAATAACATCTTAATAAAAACCGCTAAAGCAAACGTATTCTGCATTTGCGATAAAATCGCTGTTATCTCGTAAACAGTTAATTTGTGGACATATGTTTATTATGACTTTTAACCTTATTTTCGATCGTACTACATCCCCTTAAAATCTTTAAACGATGTTTCAAAACATCCTGTACCTATATTATGTGTAACAATTATAATAAAATTTCTAACGTCAGTGACTATTTACAAAATTTAAACAGCTTAAAATAGTCTATTTGCGAAATCTACCAAAAAATTTCACCCGTAAGTTAACTAGAATTCTTAATTTACCTATGTACTAGATTTAAGTTAAATTTAAGTACTACATTTGTTTTTTTTTCCTCAATGCTGTGTAACTCACACTGTATTTGGTTTTTACATATTGTCCTTTGATGGAACTGTAGATTCTGTGCGGCAATAAATATATATTATATTATTATTATATTATATTATATTAAAAGGCGGAAATCATTCAAAACAAAGTTTCATTCTGCAACTAGTAGACGTAGCTAACGTGGATGTCGTCACAAATTTCTTTGGCACATTATACATATTAATATTAGTAGCTGCATATATGTAAATAACTAATATCAGCTACATACATTACAAGATATTCGTCACATGGTAAATGATTAACAAACAGTAGGAAAAGCAGTGGCCCCAATATTGAGCCCTGCGGCACCCTTGATTTCACACTAAGTTCAGTTGAGGCCATGCCATCCACTGTAACTACCGGTTTTCTGTTGGCTAGATATAAATTTTTGTTTAATAGTGAAATACTATAAGTGTTACTGATGTTAATGCATCTGGTAGGGTAAATGATTCACTTACCAATACTAGACAAACCGGAATCCAATCCAAGAAAAACTATACTGGTATAAGTCAACATACATCCGATAATGATTAAATTATTCAACTGAGGACTGGACATCTTGATATAGCGCTGATTCCTGTATTTGATGTTGAAAGCTAAGAATACAGCAGCCATAATAATACCACACACTGCTAGAGAAGCCAAAATCGCGTAGACAGTCTTATTCACTCTGGTGTGTTCGATTATCAACAATGTCCTGTCTTTAGGTGGATGCCTATATATAAAATAAATACAAATAAATTATTGAAATGGGCAGATAATTAAAAGCAATTACTTACTTTCCGATCCAATATAACGGCTGTCCGAGTGTCAAATCCAAGTGCTGTGTAGCAGCATTGTACTCGCCGACTTTGATTTCAGTTCCTTCTTGGAATTGTTTCAATAAAATACTCGCTTTTCTTTCATTATCATAGAATCGAACAGGACCGGTTACGCCTTCAAAGCTAGTGTTCGTTAGAGCTCCCAAGAATAGCTTTTCCCAAACCGGATCTCTATATCGGAAATCTGTTACGGTTTCATTTCTTCGCAATGCTTTGATTTGATAAGCCACATTTTGTATGGCTAAAGCTACGGCCCATATCCCATCGTAAGTATAGCCGTGGAATCTGGAATATTCACTTCCCCGTCTTGAATTGTATTCAGACAAATATTCTGACGCAGTCTGTAAATGTGCCGAAAAATAGGAAAATTGTCTTATAGATCTGACGATTAAAGGATTATTGAAAGAGCTTTTAATACACTTACAATCCCCGAAATCGTAATTTCTCCGCTTGTAGATAACGGTAACAAATCCGTTAATATCGTTTGTTCTAAAGCCAACTCAATTTCGTCGATTGTACAGTTCAAGTCGGGATTGAGTTTCTTCCACCATTGTGGAGAGTATGTCCCCATAATGATCCATTGGTACCTTCTACCGTACATCTCCAATTTGTACGCTTCACAGAATATTTCTTTCGCGTAGTATTCGTTGAAATTGCCTAAAATTTAATGGGGTATGCATTCCTCGATAGGTAGAAACGTGCTAAATCTTTAACTTACCCAGAATGACTCTTGTATCGCCATTTTTCAATTTTGTTAGAGCTGTGTGTACTTCGTTGGTGAAACTTTGAGTTTCTACGACTGAATAACCCAATATATCTAATTCCGCGACCAATCTACAAATATTTTTAACAAGACAGTAATTTGCAACTAATACTAATGCTAAACATACAAAGTCTAAAGATGTTGCTGTATAACCAAGGTGATTTGATCAACAAATTTTGAAATTTATGAAAACTAGCAATCTGACAAAATGATCGCCAGATGTTAAGCTCAATTTTGATCCCGGCTTTTCCAGTTGGTAGCAAAATATTAGGCAAGCGTTTATTTTTTACGATTTGTTGAAGTTTACAGTGGTTGATAGTCTCGTTTTATACACTAGAATACGAGATGTTTGCAAGGTACTAATGGCGTAGTGGTAAATCACATTGATATAGTATGCGGTAGGACCATGGTTCGAATCAAAAGTGGAAAGCAATCATTGGGTCATTTATCTATGATCTTTCATAGATAGCATATTTTTTTAAAATCATTTTGATAATAACTATCCTACTAATACAACCTACAGAAAGCATTTAGATGTTTCAAATTAATATTTACTTTGGATGAAATATTTGTGTTGGTAAATAATGTTATTGTTAATTAAAAAAAATCAAAAATTAAGGAAAATTTAAAAATTATGAAATTGAAAATAATTTTAAAGTGACGCGCGAAATTAAAAAAAAGCAGAAAATTAAGAAAAATTTAAAAATTAACAAATTGCAAATTTTTTAAACGTGACGCGTAACGTCGAGTGTAACAACAGCGAGACTCGCAGCGTGGAGTCTTTTTTAAACACGCACGTTAAAAAAAAAGAAAAATTAAAAAAAAAATTAAGGAAAATTTAAGAATTATGAAATTGCAAATTATTTTAAAGTGACGCGGAGCGTCGAGTCTTTTTAAAAGTGAGAGGCATTTGAAAAAGAAAATTGAAATAAAAAAAAAATTTTTAAAAAATTAAATATATTTCCAGCGAGAATTAAGAATTAAGAATAAGGAATGTACAGGATGTACCGACGATCCCAAGTCTGTCACAGGTGTAGATGGGGGTTAGCGGGGAGTGGTGCGGCTTGGCTGGTCTGTCGAGTTGGGTCGTAAGCGGTCCGTTCTAAGTGGAGCGCAGACTTTCTGCTTTCTGTCGAGTTGGGGCGTAAACGGTCATCAAACGACTACTTAGTTGGCTGGGTGACCGGGCCCGGCTTTCTAGTTATCATTCTAATACAGGCGGGCCGGCCTGCTAAAACGCGCAAAGTGTAACCAGAAAAAGAGCGCGTAATTGGAACGCGCGTTATAGCATGCATATCCTAAATTTGGACTCCTTTGATGCAGCTGTTAACGTCGTTTTTAGCCAACACATAATAAAAGAAATTTACATTAAAAATTAATTTAATAAAAAAAGGCAAATACATATTATTTATTTTTATATACTATATTTGTTTTTCTCATTTTGTTTAATTGTTCTAAAAGTCGATTTAGGTAAATTTAAATCGCGAGCAATTTGCATCACCTTTAAAACTTCTTTTTTTTAAACTTTAATTTTTAATACGATATTTAATGCCTTTCTTTTCCGTAAAACTTTTTTTGTTCATTTTAACAATTATGAAAATGATAATAACAACTAGTGATGGGGCAATCAGATCCAAAAGGTATCCGATAAGCTTAAACGGATATGTAGTCACTACGCTAAGTAAAATCGGAACTTTTTCTTAACGATTCGGATTCTTTTACTAAACGAATCAAGTATCGGTTCATACAGGTACCGACTATTTTTAGTCGAAAAGGAAACAGATTCGTTAAGCAAAATATAGTCGATAAGGAAAAAGATTCGTTAAGCAAAATGTAGTCGATAAGGAAAAAGATTCGTTAAGCAAAATATAGACTATAGACGAACCGATCCACATCCTTGAAAATAGTACCTGCATACATACGTATGTATGTATGTATATGTTTGTAGATAGAGAGACGGGATTCGGCGTTTTTCTTTTTTCTTGTTTTTTTGCGTTCTCTTTTAATAACAGCTGTACAGTATTTGTATATAATTGTATTAATACACCAACTCATTATTTAATGTAACTAGAATAGCAATATTAGCCTCGGTTTAATATAATTTAGATAAATTTCAGCGGTGGTGCATTTACGTGATAAATACTATTTTTTTAGTTACAAAATACATAATAAAATAATTGAAACGATATTATAGTACCCTAACTACAAGGTAACATGAAAATGAAAAAACAAAAAATCAGATGTGACAATTTTAGTTTTCTGCAAATATAAAGATAGTTCCGTTATAGCAATAGGTACCCAACATCTTTTTTTCTTTTAAATGAATTTGTTTAATTAGGCTGATGAACTTGCTTTTTTTTTATAACACATTTGTTATAAAAAAGCAAATATTGGAGTTCTCTATTGGTAAATCCAGTTCTTTGTAAGATAGTTGATTTTTTATGGAAGTGGTATCTGCTTCGATAATATTCAATCGTGTTCAAGCAATTGTATCCTCGTATGTAAACGTTGTATTAGAAATAGTGGAATGGAATAATGTTGAAAAATAATTTAAAATGAATATTATGCATTGAATAAATATCTCATACTGACATAACCTTTTATTTAAATTTATATAAACAGTAGTAAATACAAAACTAAGTGGTAGGTATATCTAAGAAAAAAACTTAAAGACAACGACTTAATAAATAAAGTCTGCAAAATAATTTGCAGACGTCCAAGTTGGTATTTAAAAATATTATATCAACATTTTTCGCTGATAGTCGATTCCTCCTTCCTTGGCAATTTGACCAGCTTTTGAAAAAATCCTCTCTGAAGGCACTGACGTCGCTGGTATTGCCAAATATTGTTCATATAGCGCATGCAATTCCGGTATGAATAATGCATCATGCTCCTTCGAGAAATGTTATAATGAAGTAGTAGAATTACTTTTCGATAATTCTAATGCCATAATTTTTTATTGCACAACAAGCATATTACGTTTTCGTCGTGCTTTTCACAATATTCCCACACGGTAGATCGTCTTTTTCGGGTGCTCATTATTACCACTAATTACCACTGTGTTTGACTATTTCAATCACACTACAGAAACATACATGAGTATGTATGTAGGTACTATTTTCAAGGATGCGGATCGACTCGCCTATATTTTGCTTAACGAATCTTTTTCCTTATCGACTACATTTTGCTTAACGAATCTTTTTCCTTATCGACTATATTTTGCTTAACGAATCTTTTTCCTTATCGACTAAAAATTGTCGGTACCTGTATGAACCGATACTTGATTCGTTTAGTAAAAGAATCCGAATCGTTAAGAAAAAGTTCCGATTTTACTTAGCGTAGTGACTACATATCCGTTTAAACTTATCGAATACTTTTTGGATCTGATTGCCCCATCACTAATAACAACCAGTATGTAATAATAATGCTTTTAGGCATACAGCCTGTCAGCACCTAAGCACTGTCAGGCAATATATATATATATATATATATGGCTGTACATCCCTGTCGGGATTGTAGCCCTCCGCGGGGTCCTATTGACTAATGTCAGTATGGATCGTCACTCCATTCCACTTCCACTTCACGGATTCTTCCTTTACCACTCCTCATAACTTGCTGCTTCTTCTACCACTCTCCTCCACTCTCGCCTGTCCTGCATTTTCTCTCTCCATCTTGTAATTTTCATACTTCGTCAGGCAATATATCAAACTAATAATATTTTTACGGAGTTGTACGTATTGCTGTGGTCTGGCAACCCGGTTTGCGTAAATTCAGTTTCTTTTTCTTGTTAATTCCGTTAAGAGTTTTTCAATGTTGCGAGAAATTTCAAATTGTTTTATTTTTGTCTAAGAGAGTTAATGTTTTGGATTGTTTAATTTGTTTATTTTATTGTTCAGTTGTTTATTTTAATTTCATTCATTTGTACATTTTGCTTTCACGGGTATTGTATATATTGTTTTGTTTTTGCGAGTCTGTTTGCGGACAGCTCTTGGTGCGTTGTTTTTGCACGCACCCGGAGAATTTTATACTTATACGGTTGTTTGAACCGTGTTAGAGCAGTTCCCTGATAACACGTGTAAGTAGAGATATATAAAAATTTGTATTTCATTTCTGCCATTTTGCGATTTTTACTTTCAAGCATTGAATTCACATTTTTGAATTAATATCGTTAATCATGGAACTCATTTAATAATAATTGATATTATATTTTTGTGTACACAATTTAGATATAGGATCTGTTATTATTTTTTACGTGCAGGAAGATAGTTTAAGTTTAAAAGAGTAATTTTTTTAGTTCGTTGTTAATTTTTCTGTTTTGTAATTATTTATTAATCACCGCGGGTTGGGTGAATAATAGCATTGTGCTTGCTTTTAATTTTCATTTATTTAAATTACTGGAATTTTCCACGTGTAATTTAGTTGTTTTAATTTTGAGACCACGTGGATTGATTTGCAGAAAGTTATTATCTTCCTGAACTTTCTGTTTTCTTTTGCTTAGTAAAAGGATTTTGAATTGTCCGTTTGTAATTTAAAGCCAGCAGTTTTATTTCGACCAGGATCTTACGTCCAAGGTTTTTTTCTGCAAAGTTTGTATTTAACATTTGTTTTTCTTTTTTTTTTAAAATAAAAATTATAGAATTTTATATCATTCAAAATTACTGTTCTTTTATTTTTAATTAAACCTTTTAAATTGTTTTTTTGGAGTATTAAAGAAAGTCATTTGTCATTCACCCACAGTTTTCTATTTATGATAGAAAACCTGAGTTTAATTGTTCTTTTGCGCCTTAATAAAATTGTTATCATTTGAGCTAGCTAATTTAATTTTTCATTGTAAAATTTCATTTTTACATTTTTGTTGGTACTTTCAGTACACAGCAGTATATATGAGGTAAGCACGTATCTATGAATCATCCTACGCGTAACTGACGGTATAGTGTCAAATTATTATGCGCGTAACTTCGAGTCCGCGTTGTAACAGGGCGCGTTATAGCAGGCTCGCCTGTATTTAATTTGAAACGATTAAAACAAAACAAAAAAAAACTAAATGAAAAAATAAAAAACCATCAGCTCCTCCATCCGGATTCGAACCATGGTCCTACTGCATATAATAATAATAATAATAATAATAATAATAATAATAATAATATACCTTTATTACCCAACAGTACAAAGACCACTAACAGGATAATGATTACAAAAGAAATTAAAAAATAATAACATAAATGTACGGTGCCAAATCAAATTAGATAATCTGTTATAATAATAAGATATAATAAGAGAGAGAAAAAAAAAAAGAAAAAATGAAATTACTGAAATGGATCCGGATAAAAAACATTGAGGTTATCAACCATATGCGTTAAAGGCGCTTTCAATAAAACATTAGTCCGAAATCTCGGCGCGCGAAACGTCTCTACACACCGAATATTGTGTGTTGGTACTAGAATCTGTAGCTGTGAAAGTAAGTACGGACAGTCTATTTTGTTACTTAATATATTCAATAAGTAGCGTGCACTATATCTCTTCCTTCTAGATGTAAGTGAAGCAATACCATGTCGTTGAAGTAGCAAACCATAGTCGGAACCTCTTGCAGGGTAAGTACCATCTTGTTTAAACGATAAATATTTGGCAAAACGTTTCTGTACTTGTTCCAGTGCCTGATTTAGGTAGGCAGCGATGGGATACCAAACCACCGAAGCATATTCAATTTTACTCCTTACCAACGAGTAATAAAGTGTTTTGATCGCCGTGGTGTTAGCAAAGCCTCGACACGATCTGATGAGAAAGCCCAACATTCTGTTGGCCTCACTGCAGATGGAAGAGATATGGTGAGCAAAGCGTAGGTGGCTATCAAATATTACACCAAGATCCCTAACCTCACTTTTGCGTTGTATCTCTGTGCCATTTATAACATATCTAGCGACGATAGGATCTCTAGCTCTGGAATACGACACAACCAAGCATTTATCTATGTTCAGCCGTAATCCATTCTCCACGCACCAGTCCTGCAATAAGGTAAGACTATGTTGCAGACTATCGGTATCATTAATCTCAGTTATAGTTTTGTAGATTTTCAGGTCGTCTGCATATGCCAATACCCTACAATCCAGCGACGTAATTAAATCATTAATGAAGATATTAAATAAAAGTGGTCCTAAATTCGAGCCTTGAGGTACACCTGAATGAGCATTGAATCTGTTCGACGGAAATCCATTGTAATACACATAGTATTCTCTGTTTTCTAAATAGGAAGCTATTAATTGTGTTAACCCGTTTGAGAATCCAAAATACGCCAGTTTCTTAATCAATAGGGTGTGGTTGATCACATCAAACGCCTTTGAAAGATCTGTATAAATGACGTCCACCTGCTGGCGGTTGTCTAATGCCTCGCTTATAAACTGTGTGACACTGGCCAAGTTAGTAATGGTGGATCTTCCTGTAAAAAATCCATGCTGATGCGGAGAAAAGAAGCATTTGACGTTTTCAAAAATATCAGTATACAGTAGCTGCTCATAAATCTTTGCGAAGTTAGATAAAATGCAAATCGGCCTGTAATTAACTATATCAGCATTATTTCCCTTTTTAAATACAGGTGTTATGCGGCCTATTTTGAATAACTGCGGAAAGACTTTGGTTCTCAATGACAAATTGAATATTGCAGTAAGTGGCTTTACCAGAGCATGAGCACAACTACTAATTAAAGCGGCAGGAATACCATCATGTCCAGCAGTATTCTTAGATTTGAGACGTTTAATGGATTTTAAGACCTCTGCCTCAGTAAATAACCGGATGTGAAAGTAATTGCTAAAGCCAAACTGCAAATCCTGATCAGTAATCGGCGAACTAGTTGGAAAGGTCTTAGAAAAGTGATTGCAAAAGGCGTTTAAAATATCTTGAGGATCCCCCAACACTTGATCCTCATACAGCATCTCTCCAGGTATCCTTGTCGAAGAACGTTTGTTGTTTAGAAACTGCCAAAAATTCTTTGGTTCATTAATAATGTCATTCTCCACTTTTGTTAGATAATTATTATAGGAAGTTTTCAATTCGCATTTTAATGACGTTCGAAGCTGTTTAAATTCATTATAATAATACGGCGATTTAGTCTTTTTCCATTTCATAAAATAATATTCCCTTAATTTAATCATACTTTTTACTTTCGGGTTGAACCACACCGGAAACTTACGATTCATATTTTTTCTTTTAGTCACACATCTGTCCAGAATACTGTATAACTGTCGATAGAAACCACCAAGAGCCTGATCTACATCTCCACAACGGTGAATCCAATCCCAGTCACCACATGCCAATTCGTTTGAAATCGTGCAGTAATCTGCTTTTGCAAAATCGTATCTGACATTGTCATTGGAAGGAAAAGTAGGCAACTTCGTCGATTCAATCTCCAAAACAATACGCAGAGAAGGGTGATGCGGATCCTCAGAAACCAACGGTAGCATATCACGCTGAATATCAACGGTGCATTCGATATTAGTGAAGACCAAATCAAGAATGTTACCATTATCATTGTAAATATTGTTGTATTGTCTAAGATTAAGTATATCAACAAAACTAGTAAGTGCTTTAGCCTTGCAATCGCTATGACCCTCCGCAGAAAATCCAGGTACATTAAAATCGCCCACAATTATCACACTCTTATCAATCAATTGAATAGACAAACAGTCAAGAAATATTTCAAACTCCAAAGCATCAATGTCTGGAGGAACGTACAAATTCACAAGATACACACTATAAGAGGATAACTTAAATTTACAAATAGTAATGTCTATTAAGTTTGGTAATTGCATATCTTCGGCCACGGTGATCGACGCTTCCTGGAGCTGAGTTGCAAACGCAGTTAAAACACCACCTCCAGTAGTCCTACCAACATCCTCGAATCTTCTGTCTGCTCTAATGACGTGAAATACCGGATCAAATAGTTCGGTATCAACAATATTCTTAGAAAGCCAAGTTTCAGTCAGCAGGATGATGTCAGCCCCAACTGCCCAGCTGTTTGTATACACCTGTTCCGTTTTTGTACGCAACCCCCGGACATTCTGATAATAGATACTTAAAAATGTGGATGGTCCTTGTGTGTTGGATGAAATTAGTTTTCCGAAGTCATAACAATTGCCGGTATACCGTTAATGTATCGAATTCTCAAATTAGATTCTCCTGATTCTAATCTAGAGTTTAATTCAGATTTGATCCTCTTATAATACGCTATCTGCTTCGGAGTTCTATCGGGGGAGATAGACAATCCTGTAAATGCATCCTTCACTTTCTTGAATTTCCGCAGAACAGCCACGACATAATCAGGTGAGGGTAAACGTATTTTTATGGGTCTGGAACGATTTTGTTTCGAGGAGTCAAATTTTCCCAATCTAATAGGTCTAATATTAAATTGCTCAACCAGTCCAACCTGCCGTAAAACTTTTTTGATGGTGGCGGAATCACGGTCAATTTGATCTTTTTTAGTATTGCCTTCCTCAACGCTACCATAGACAATGAAGTTATGTGATCGTTTGCTTCTTTCAAGCATTTCACCAATCATCTCCTCGGTAGTAAGCGCGGACTGTTTAGGAGAGTCGCAATTGGTAGGGCTATCACGCTCCTGCAGTTTCCGAACTTCACTCCTCAGTTCTTCAACCAAACCAATCAATCTGGGCAACTGTTGTATGGCTTTTTCGCAATCTGCGCACATATATTTTACTCTGCGCTTCGCATTTGACCTAAGATCGAAGCATTTTAATTCTGTGGCCGAGAGATCAGAACAGGCCACATGTATAGGTTTACCACAACCATCACATTTAATAAATTTATCAGCTTGTTCATTAATGAGTAGATCGCATTTAATGCAAGACATAGTTTACACAAGCAGTTGTATGTATTAAAGAGAGAAAAAAAAAAAAAAAAAAAAAAAAAAAAAAAAAAAAACTAATGAGAGTATAAAGGATAAAGGATAGACAGGGATACACTTCACAACGGCCGGGTCTATAACCGTTGGCTAACTGACAAACATGAAGACCGCGGAAAAGGTATAAAATGAAGCAAACAAAGGAAATTATAAAGTAATAATCAGTTTAAATATAAACAAACAGATAGAGAAAAAGGTTGGAAAAGAAGATAAGTTTTTTGAGCGGTCACAAAAGTTTTAAGAAAAAAGCAGTATAAGAAGGATTAATAGTTCCCAAATATGAAGCTGAATTATCAAATATCTCAAGAACTAAACAACAACTAAGATTTAAATAATCAAAATAAATGAAAACAGGGTAATATGAACAAGAGGGTACAATAACAGAAGCAATTACAATACCAGAAATTAGATAAATTCCACAAAATATTCACAGATCACTACACGTGAACCTCACGCACCGGTACATACATACATATTATCACTGTACTTTACCACTACGTCACTAGAACCTTGCAGATCTGTGTCGTTTTCGAGTATATGTACTTAAGCGAGTCTACCAACAACAAAAATCGTAAAAAATAAACGCCTATGGCTAATATTTTACAAAAGTACTCAAAGGGGTCTCTCCTACCAACTGGCAAAACCGGGATCAGGCTTGCATTCATTTCTTATGACTATCTTCTCTATTACTTGTAAAATTATTTTTTCCACTACAACATCCGGAAGTACAAACTTACTACACTCGTTTAGGATAGAAAAGCGCCACTTTGCCGTATTGAAGATTATTAAATTTTTCTGGATTCGCTTGTCAAAATAGAAACACTCTGTCATTGAAATATGAGCGATTTGTTTTCTGAACACTACAAATGCAAGTAAATTGATTTTAGCAAGTAGTAATCATGTAATAGTCGAAGTGGTGTCTTTATCAAACTCCTTTTGACTACTCTGAAAGTTTCAAAATCAAATTCCTACTCGAAATTTGAAAAATCCTAACGGGTCAATTCAATGGGATACCCTATATATTTATCCATGCAAAATACAAACCTATTATGGGCTAAAGAATATCTGGGCTCATTTTGATAAATCGTCCCCACCCTTGTCCAGTTGAATTCCTTAAGCAGCGACAACCTAGGTGAATTGAAAGCGACATCTGACGGTACTATCCTGAAGAAATTCGGGAAATTTTTCTTAGTGAACATCGGATGAGTGTCAGCATAGGATAGCTGTAAAGATGGTGATGTTTTTTTTTCTCACTGAGAGAACAGAAATAATTCTTTCGCATTCTCACCTGAGTCAAATGCCAATGTTTGGAAGCCTTCGCTATTGGATCCGTAACATGCGTGCAAGCGGCACCGAATAACATTAGTTTGTGGGGGCCGCTGTGCATCATATCGAAGAAGGCCTTGACACCAACCGCGGCATTGCACTAGTTTCGAACAAAACAAAATAAGACTAAAGTGCGAAAGAAAAAGTTACATAAAAGAAAAAGCTATTCACACAAAACAAAATTCTAAAAGTATAGTTTGTCATTCAACTTCCAGAATTCAGTGCAAGCTATAATGGGCGCAATATATATCTGTTCTTATTCCTTCAAACTTGTTATGATGGATCCGTTTCTATATTTCGCTATATTGCTACCAGAATTTAAGTTGGTAAGCGGAAACTACAGCATTATTTAAATTTATGAGCAATAAGGTTTAATTAATATTCATAAATAATTTGCTTTCATAACTTTCTAAAAGCCGTTTTATACCATGCTATTTATTGGTCAGTTTATTAGCCAATATTTTTTTTGTTATAATTCTAAATCTTCGCTTAAAAAAAAACAATCAGTTACTAGATAGTCCCTATACCATAATTATCGAAACTCGCAGTACTAATAGTATTCGATAATGTCCATTAGTAGTTATAAGTCAACAAAATTGGCAATAATTCACAGATAAATACTAAATGTGACATAAAACAACCTTAAATGACATTAAAAAAAAAAACATGTTTAATTTAAAATAGTATATTAAAAAATCAGTTTCAGAAGACGTTTTGTTTTATGAAAATTAGCTATTTTTTGTTACAAAAGTAATAAAAGGAAATAAATTTGATAGTGTAAGTAATTTTTGTGGCTGTCGATAACGTGCAAAAATTTTAATTTTCCATTTAATTGACATTAATAATAAATAAATAAAAGGACGTCGCTTGTATTTATAAAATAATGTTCTGTTTACCTATGTATTTCGTGGTGTAACTGTTGTGTCGAAAAAAAGTTTCACTCTGTATAATGGAATATGGTGATTTTTTTATGTGAGGTTGCTAAACCAGCTTGTTTTTTAACACTTCAACACCAACAGTATGAGCTATATTTCTGAGTTCCGGGAATGCAGGAAATGCTTTTTCCGAATTCATAACAAAACTTAATTATCAAAACCACTTCAAATTTAAGATTCAATTAATGAGAATACACAAAAATTTACTTTTAAGTTTGATTATTAAATTTTGTAATAGCGCAGAGAACAATTATGCATAATGCAATTAAATAATTAGTTCCTTGCATGGATGAAAAAAAAATAGTTTAAAAACACATATTACACAATGCTTGTACTCGTCAGAGGTCATTGTAACACTAATGTTTTAATATACTATTGTTGACAGCAATCAGGAAATATATTATGCTTGTTCTCCCAGGAAAGCTACTAGATTATTTCACCATTATTAATTCAACAATTTGAGTAGAATTTGCGTGACTTTTCGGTTGGGAATGCAGAGAACGGACTTAATTTCAGTCAAAATCCGCCGCAACTGTCTTCCCGACCAAACTACCACTTTATCGACCTTACTGAATATGTGATGATGTACGGATTTATCAATGTTTAATTTTGGTGGAGGCGAGGGTAAAACGACAAAGTAAAACATTATTAGCTCATTTAATGTTTTATTTTTTGAATTCTTGTGTCCTCTCTAATGTAATTGATAAGTTAATTGTGTCTAAGTAAACTTTATTTGCCTCAAAATATAATTACAAATATCATTTTTGCATCGCCCCTACCTCATCATTAAAAACACACATAATAAATATATTTAACTATTTGCAATATATTGTAAAATATATAGTATAATATAATTGCAATTCCATAGTATATTAATTTATTATTGTTGCACTTTTAGTAACTTTTTCTATAAATCAAGTTGGAAACATCAAAAGAACCTATAATTTTCACCAGACATTAATTTATTTACATCATTCATTTATTATTTATTTACATCTATATCTCTTTATATATCAAAGATTATAAGTTAAAAATTTCGACTCACCATAGTATCATTCCACCACATGTGAAGTCGGTAGTTCCTCAACACGGAAGTGTGCTCGTTTACGTGATCCAAAGCTAATTTAACACTAGGCATGACACCGCGGCCTTAGAAAGTACAAGAAATAATAAGATAAGTATTGCATTATTTAAAAAATAACTTGTTCAATTAACCGAGAATTGTAAATCCATCTTATATTTTTAATTTATACTTTAGAATGTTGGCATGACGGGATTAACCTAAACTTTGACAATTCTAATTTTAGAAATTACAAAAATAATTTTAAATTATCGAACATTTTCATACCCTTATATGAAGATAATTGATTATATACTTATAATTAATTCACAAACACACTTAAATTTTCAAACAGAAATATTACTCCACGTAATAAATTTACATAGGCTCTTTGATGCATCAATTTGATATAACATGGATATAACTAATAAAACACGTACCAGTATCAGCGTTTTCTACCCCTTTTCCGAAAGGAAAAAATCCCGCTATATAAACATCGTGTCTCTTATTATCCGTATTGGGCTTCTGGAAGTGGGAACATCGGAAAAACACTAATAACAAGGCAACTTCAAAGAAAAAGGCGAGATACATTTTTTGAAAATACTTTCTGGAACGTCTATTTAAACACACCTCCACCTCGGCTAACGTACTCGGAATAACCGCAAATTTTTACGCGAAATGGGAACATGGTTCCCTTAATTTTCGGCACAATTGATCGTCACTTCAGCTTTCGGTCATGATTCGCGGCAATTTTCGCTTTTCCAATGCGAATTCGCGTCGTCGGGCATGTTCTATTTGGGGTCGGTGGTTAGCTTTATCGATTCGCGAAACGGCCGTGTCGTATCAGTTCGGAGGGCCGTCCGCGGCGCAAGTCAACTTATTTATTCATCGTTTTGGTAATTTTGAACCCGGGAGTTGTTTATATAAATTCGTATCCTTGTTCTAAATAGATAAGGACGAGAGAAAGTAGAGCGTGATATTGAGATTTTAAATGAAATAAGCTTATTATTATATTATATATATATTTTTTTGTAATATACTCGCTTTCAATCGAAAAGAAAACGTTTAAATTTCGTTAATATTTAATTTTAATGGTTACTTAATTTCCCGCGAGGTGTCTTGTATCTTGTTAACGAACGTCATATTCCTGTCAAGTGTTTGTCAAAACTAAAATCGATAATTTCCTTTCTATAACTCGTCACCTGTTATATTTATTGAGTGTCAGAAGATCAATAATTATAAATGTTTTTATATTATACTGACTTTAATCCAAACTAATATCGGTAATACAAAGTGATATCTCTAATCGTTTAAAACAGGGTTATAAAGTTCCGATAAGGAATGTTTTAAGTTATAAAAATTGATTTCGGGAATATCATTACTGGAAATTATAAAACCTCCACAAAAAATGTCCGACGCCGATCCTAAATTACGTGAAAATACGATCGTGCAAGCGCTTCTCACCGATTTATATCAGATAACGATGGCCTACGCCTATTGGAAATCCAATAAGATCGAGGATTTTGCGGTTTTCGACTTGTTCTTCAGGAAAAACCCTTTCAACGGAGAATTTACGATATTCGCAGGTTTGGAGGAATGTCTACATTATCTTGAAAGATTTCGATTCACCGACAGTGATATAAAATATCTAAAGTCGGTTTTACCGTGTTCTGTAGACGATGCTTTCTACGAATACCTCAGGGAATTGACAGCTAAGGAGGTAACAGTTTACGCTATCGCTGAAGGTTCTGTCGTTTTCCCCCGCATACCTTTATTGAGAGTCGAAGGGCCTTTGATTGTTGCACAATTGCTAGAAACTACGCTTTTGAATCTTGTGAATTTCGCAAGTTTAATGGCGACGAACGCGGCGAGATATAAAATCGCCTCGGCGGGTGTTATGTGCGTGGAATTTGGGTTGCGCCGTGCTCAGGGCCCCGACGGCGGTTTATCCGCTTCGAAATACTGCTATATGGGCGGATTCGATGGAACCAGCAATGTTTTGGCTGGGAAATTATTCAACATACCTGTCAAAGGTACGCACGCTCATAGTTTCGTAACTTCCTTTAATGATATCAACGATATCACCAATAAATATTTAGCACCAAAGGAAGGGGGTGAACCCGTGGATATTTTAGCGTTAGCTTTAACATATAGAAACGAAGTTGCTGTTATTTTAAAGGCATTGGTTAGTGAAGTGAACGATGGTGAATTAGCGGCATTCGTAGCCTTTGCTGTGTCTTTCCCTGACAGTTTTATAGCATTAGTAGATACGTATGATGTAAAACGTAGCGGTTTAGTTAATTTTTGTGCTGTTGCGCTAGCTTTGAATGATCTAGGGTATCTGGCAGTAGGCATTAGGATCGATAGTGGTGACTTAGCTTATTTGTCTAAAGTAGCTAGACAATATTTTAAAGAAATCGGTTCTAAATATCAAATAAGTTGCTTCAAAAATTTACTAATCATGGCTTCGAATGATATTAACGAAGAAACTATCTTGAGTTTAAACGAGCAAGAACATAAAATAAATTGTTTTGCCATCGGTACTCATTTAGTTACCTGCCAAAAGCAACCAGCTCTTGGCTGCGTTTATAAACTGGTAGAATTAAATCACCAGCCGCGCATGAAACTCAGTCAAGAGGTCTCAAAAATATTCTTACCAGGTAGAAAAGATGTATTCCGCCTTTACAGCAAGGATGGTGACGCACTAATCGACTTAATGCAGAAAACGACTGAACAAGCTCCTCTCGTAAATCAAAAGGTGCTCTGCCGCCATCCGTTTATTGAATCGAAGAGAGCTTTTGTAATACCCTCAAAGGTAGAGAAATTATTAGAGGTTTATTGGCAAGGTGGCTACGTTCAGAAAACGCTACCTAGTTTGAGTGAACTGAGGGAACGAGTCAAGCAGTCATTGACCACTTTAAGAGGCGATATCAAACGAAATCTTAACCCTACCCCGTATAAAGTTTCCGTCAGTGATGGCTTATACTCCTTCCTGCATTTACTCTGGCTTGAAAGTGCACCGATTGGGGAGTTATCCTGAAAATAACTTTTTTTTTATTTTCTTAAACAGTATTTCAGTATTTTATCTTTATTTGTGTAAATATGTGTAATGTTAAGACCTAAATGTGATGTATTTATTTTGTAATATATGTATGTATCTATATTTGTATATATTATACAAACAGTAACTGGCAATAAATGTGTTCAATCTCAGTATTTTATCTTCTAATTCCGCATTAAATGCAAGAAATATTAGTAGAGAGATGTATATGTAATAATAAATCAAACACGGACAGTATTTTATCTTCTAATTCCGCATTAAATGCAATAAATATTAGTAGAGAGATGTATATGTAATAATAAATCAAACACGTACAAAGAAGTTGGTGGCCCAGTTACATAATATTTGTACTGTGTAATAGTTCCAAGCAGGGTAGGAAGAGTGATAAAAATATTATTCGCTCTTGAGCGAATTTTATTTTCGATTCGTGAGCGAATCTTATTTTCAATTCTCGGTGAAATATATAACCGGCTCAGGAATGAATTATAAATAAAGTACTGGGAACCAAAAATGTTTATTCCCCTCCGAAACGTGTGCATTGATGTCGGCCGCCGCAAGGATGACTCGTTCCATTGTTGCTTGTGTATTAAAATAAATACCCGTCAGGAACGAAATAAGTTTCTTTTTAAATTCTGTCTGTAAAATTAGGAATATTTAGGACTCTTTATTATTTTTATTATACACTCAGAAAATAATTGCTGTCGTTAGACAGATACACTTCTTAACATCAACCGAAATCACAGTTCGGCAAAATTTAATTACAATTAACTTAACTGATTGTTAATTGCCATGTTCTTTATTAATTAACGAATTGCCATATTCCACAATTACAATTAATTAAATAGGTACATATTTACAATCGTTTTGTCTAGCACTAGCTGGCTCTACAGCCATAATCCCTGCAAAGTCAACAGTTATACCATGCATGTGCGTCTCCCGCTCATTCTTTTTACTGCAGTAGGTATTCCCCTATATTCAGTCATTCGTCATAGCCACTCATAGCTCACAACGAATACTGACTAGAGCGCACCGGTTGCTTTGCTATTCAATCTACACGCAGAAATGTGTTAAGTTTTAGTGACCGTGAAACGTATTGCATTTTTATTATGAAAATGAATAAATTGCAATATGTATTGCTTTGGACACACGTACTTATAAACTCAAAAGGTGTAATGAAAGTGCAAAACAGTAATTTATAGTATCTATTATGTACTTAAAAATGGTATTTGCTCATGACAAGAAAATCAAAGTAATTTTTTTTTTTTTTTCAATTCAATTCAAGTAATTCTAATGAACGAAGAACAAAACCCTCACAAAGAAATAATAAATTTAACGAAGGAAAAATAAAACTTAAAAGTAACTCTTAATAATAAATTAAATAAACTTTAACACCAGCTCGGTTACTATTTTATTCGTAATAGTAATAAATAAAGAAATATAAAATTAGGGTTTGTTCATGACAGGGAAATCAAAGACATTCTAATGAATTTAGGGAAAACCCCTCAAAAAGAAATAGTAAATTTAATGAAGGACAAATAAAAATTAATTCTGGGTAAATAAATTTAGAAAATAGAAAACTAAAATAACCCTTAATAATAAGATGAAATAAACGTTAATTGTTTAAAAATCATTGAATCTTTTCAACAAAAGGTTCAAATACGCCCCCATCCTTGGATTAACAATATCCTAATGTGTTGTAGAAATTCATTCTAATTTTCTCCAACATCTGGGCTAATGTTGTTTGACGTTTGAACAATTTTATTGCGCAACTGCTCTACATTGGCTGGTCTAACGTCTTCATTGCCATAAATTATTTGTTTCAAATAACCCCAGTAAAAGAAATCAAGGGGAGATAAATCTGGTGAACGTGGCGGCCATTTGATGTTTTCAGAATGAGTTCCGATCCACCGGTTAGAAAACTGTTCACTTAAATAGTTTCGGACAGCCACTGCATTATGTGCAGGGCAACGATCTTGCTGAAAGTAGAAAGTAGTTTTGCATATTTATGTCGGGAAGTTGCTGTACAGTAGGTAGAATGTGGGTGTTCAATAATTCTAAATATGCATTTGCGTTCAAGTTGCCATTGATAAAAAAAGGCCCAATAATATGGTTGTTTAACAAACCTGCCCAAACATTTACTTTTTGCTGTTGCTGACTAGATGAACTTAAATATCTGTGCTCGTTTTGCTTGGCCGAGTATGTTGTCACAGATAAATAGTGACTTCTAACCAAAGGAAAAGAAGATTCATCGGTAAAGCTAATATTGTTTACCAAATTAGCATTCGGTTAATTAAATCACTTGACTTTTCACAAAATACCATACGCTTAAATGCGTCGCCGTGAAATAATTGTTGGTGTTTAGAATATTTAAAATTGTTATATCCATTTGCTTTGAGTATTCGCTGAACGGAAGAACGTGATATGTCTAAATCATTGGAAATAGTGCCAGATGACATATTCGTTTTATTTCAACTGCAGCACATACTAAAACGCACGTATTATTAGAAATTCTGCGAGTTGTGGCTTTATTTGGAATAGGCCTTGAAAAGAATTGCCAACGTGATACCACCGCATCATCTCAGCTCTCTCCTCCACAGTACAACGCAGCATTTTGCGCAAAAATATGTAGTTAAAACTTAGACAACCAAATTACTTGAACTGACTAATAATACTGATCACTGATCGGTCTACACGTGCTATTATTGTACTACAGCGTCACACCTCGCTGTTAGGTAAAGTCCTTCCCCGCCGTTTACTTTGAAGAGATTGAGTTGGTATACCAATGTTGCTTTTTTTAATTATACTAATTTGTAGGGAAATTATATATAGTTGTTGTTTGGTCGTTTTTGTTATCATTAGTTATGGTGTTGAATATATACATCCATTAAGCCATTATATCTAAATATGAAAAGGAATTAGGTATTTTATAGTGCAAGAATTAAGTAATTGAAAAAGATTAAATAAAGTCGAAACGGTTTACTTAATTAACTGAAATTTTACAAATCAACTATGGGATATGTAGTTAAGTAATAAAAAAAAAGATGAAAAAGAAAAAAGATAAATTTTGTAAGTATGTTTAACTATTTGATCTGCTAGAATATCATATGATTTTGTATATCATTAAATAAGTATGAGTAAAATTTATAGTTTAATTAAAAATCGCTTAGTGTTCACTCAATTCTGTCAGTGACTTAATTTAATCTAAACTAAAAACTAGGTTTAATTTTGTGTTGCAGATTAGTATACGTGACTTAAATATTGAGTGGTATTCTTTAGTGCGTCAATATTGTTTCTTTAATCTTTATAGTTTTCATTTAGTGTATAGGTAAGTAATAGGAATCGACAATGAAGTGCTGTGTTCGTAACTGTAATAGGAGGTATTCCACAGAGCTTCAACAAGTTGACATCTCAGTGGCATATATTTCGGCCTGAAAAATCGTTACGTGTTGTCGAAGGTTGTAGTATTTTCTAACTCTTGGATTACGACAGGATATTCTTGCACCAACATCCTGCTGTTTTTGCCCGTCTGTAAACCTGCAGGTGTCTACCTGCGTCAGTGTTTTCCCGCTCCATCTCCTCTCCTTTCTGTTTGGAAAAGAAGTAGTGAAATACGCGTCGATCCGTGGTGGAGTGCACATCATGTCTGATGACATTCCGAGCACACTGTCGGAAGTGACCGATTCCAACCTTTAGCCACACAGATATGAGTATGTATGATTGATTCGCAATGTGTCATAGGCGGAATGTAGTTAATCTGGCCTTTCTATCTATAACAATGTGTAAGGATAATAATAATAATAATAATTCATGCCTTTACATCCCCCAACAGCTTTCGCCAATTACAGGGGGCATCGGCCGGCCATGAGTTATTATTACGCCTGCGCCCGTGGAGCGACTTAAGGTGTTTGTCTCTCAGCATTTGCCAAGGACTGAGGAAAACCACGAAAACCTCACTCTGAGAGCAGGCCCTGGGATTCGAACCCCGGACCCCGTGACTGATAGCCAAGCGCGCAAGTCACTGGACCATCAGCCACACAAGGATGGTAGGTACAGGAGAATTTCCAGTGAGATTGACGGGGAATTGAGACATTGCCCGGCTGATAGTCTAGTGGCTTGTACACTTGACTATCAGTCGTGAGGTTCAGGGTTCTACCATCACATAAAGCCAACGGATTAGCTTTAGAGATATCCCCCCAGATTTCTCACATATTCGTCGGCAAGTCAACTGGCGTTAATTACATATTGGAGGGCTGAGAAATTTTCTTCTCCTCCGAACCTCTTAAAAGTATCACAATATCAACCCCATAGGCTTGTACCTCGGTTCCAAGCGCTCCAATGAGTCTCCAAGCTAGCCTACAATTAACGACCACAGTGTGGGGATAAAATCCTACCGTGCGGACACCATCTGCCCGGCCTGAACCTAACCTCGAGCAAGTCCGAAATCTTGGAGACAAGATTCTTTAGTGCAAGATCCGTGAATTTGCCTGTTTGCTACGCATATTGCTGTATGAGCAGGAGCTTATCTGAAAGAATTACTTCTTTGATATGACGCGAACACCTTTTCTACGGTTTTCAGAAGAAATTGCATGAGGCTAATTGGACGAAAGGAAGTTGGCGAGTATTCCGATTTCCCCATAAAGGGAAATATACATCATTCTAATCTTCGTCCGCCTTGTTCCTATATAGTTCCAAACAAGACTAGCTGTGAAGAATCTAACCAGGTGAGGGACTAGTGTCGGGCTCGCCTTTTGCAAGTGTCGGGAATATACCGTCCTCACCTGGCGGTTTATCTAGTTTGAGCGATTGAATCGCCTAGCTAACCGCATTTCTATTTGCCAATTGGTCGACTTAGGACGTTGGATATTACGGGTTGTATATATTTGTAAATCTTCTTGGTATTTAAAAGTCGGATAGTTAAACACTATTAGAATAAGTAAAACGTTTCGGTTTATTTGCAAACCTTAATCATTTACAGTTTTTAAAAAATTAAAGATGTATAAAATAAAATTTTTGGTATATAGAAATATATAACATTTTTTGTTTTATTGATAAAATCAGTTTGTATTTTGTTTTAATTTGATAGTTTTGAAATGTTTTATATAAAGATTGTTTTGTGAAATGTGTCAGTTGTATTAGTTATTGTAGGTTATGGTTAAATATGAAAAACGTTACTAAATTTTTATTAAAATTTCATTCATAGAATTAAGTTATAAAGTTTAGTGAAAAATTGTGTGTCAGTTTTATCAAAGTCAAGAAAATTTGGAAGAATTACGGGTTGTAGTGTGCTCTGAGAGTTATTCATCATCTGACAGCCTGGGAAGTGGTTCTGTGCCAGGAGCTTTAACGTTGCCTTTCCCGGGTTGGTAAATGTGCCATCCGTTCGCTTTAGCGCGAACCTAATGTTTGAAAGGATAATTAAAGGTTCTAAACTGAATAAAAATTCTTATCAAATACAGGTGATAAACGTAAATAAAATTCTGAAACTTAACAAATTCCTATTAGAAGAAATAAAAACTCAGTGAATGTAATAATTCAAACTTAAAATCAATAATTGCAAACTACGTATAAGTATAACAACAAATGCTAAAAGAAAACTAACTATTTATTAAATGTTCGAATAACTTTCCCTCTTCGAATAATTATTTGGGGATGTTCATCGGAAACAACTAGGGTTTTTAAAATACAAAAAAGGGTTATTCGACTGATAAATAAAGTAAGCTTTAGAACTAGTTGTAAGGTATTATTCCAGCAAATGAGTATTATGACCGTACCTTGTATATACAGAGTGATTGTAAATGATTGAGGATGGTTTGAATTTCCCGCTGCACAAAATTTTTGTCACGTTGATTACTTGACGTTTCTTATCAGTGATGTGCCAAATGGGCAATTAATACTGTAGTGATATGATTTAATCAATATTGCGGTGCTTGGGATATAAGAATAAAATTAAATGCATATGCTTTAATTACGTTTTTAATTAACTCAATTATTTCATCAGTTTTCTGACATTGAAACACGAATTTTAAGTAAAACAATTTTAACAACCGCTAACGAGTCGCCCATAATGCTGACAGCTGATTGCCATTTTAGCACTGTAGCTATTTTGAACATGTAAAATACCCTAAAATCTAGAGCGGGAAATTCAAAGCATCCTCAATCATTTAAAATCACTCTGTATATATATCAATTACTTTTGCATCTGAGAGAGAATTTGCACACGTTTAATAAATTAAACGAGACTCATTCGTACAATACTCGTAATAGTGACATATTAGAAATTCCTAAGCATAGGTTAACCGCAAGCGAGAGAAACCCTAGGTACCAGGGTATCCTTTTATATAATAAGCTTCCGGCAGAATACAAAATGCTGCCTTTAAGCAAGTTTAAACGTAGAATTAAAGATCTATTAATAACGAAAGCTTATTATTCTGTAAAAGATTATCTATGTGATCGGGATATCTGATGTTGTATGTGTGTTCACTTGTTATTCAATTTTTATAATACATGTAATATTAATTACTTTTAATAGAAATCGACTCTCCATTTGTGTACCGCTGTACATACATACATAGGAACGCGTAGCCTATCTTTATATAATAATTTGAGACCTATTCTATGCTACAATGTAGTCTAAAAGGATGAAATAAATTATTTATTTATTTATTCGTAAGAGCAGTAATTCAGTCGGCCATGCTTGCGACGAACATTTCTTAAAAGATCCGGAGCGACATTGTTGCTGAGTTCA
Source organism: Cetonia aurata (assembly GCA_949128085.1). Classification (NCBI taxonomy): domain Eukaryota; kingdom Metazoa; phylum Arthropoda; class Insecta; order Coleoptera; family Scarabaeidae; genus Cetonia; species Cetonia aurata. The sequence continues at coordinate 23,427,686 of OX421889.1, read as the reverse complement.
ATGATTTTTGCGCGTAATTGTTCGCGATTCGATGGACATCGTTCAACGTACCCGTATATTGAATTATTTGAAAAGGGCCATAAAAGAAAGTCGTTTGGGGCTAAATCCGGGAAGCGTGGTGGTCATTTAATAAGACCCAAATTACCGATCTATCTATCTTCAAAAACGATATCTAAGAAATTACTGACATTACCGGTATTGCGCGCCGGGCAACCGTCCTGTTGGAACCAAATTTCATTCATATCAAGTCGCTTCCGTACAGCAGGAATAATATTAGTTTTCAATTATTCTAAATATTACTCTCTTTTAAATTTCCTTCAATAAAAAAAGGTCGGATTATATCATCCCCAACACGTTCACTTTTTGTGGGAACTTCGTTCGCGTTGGTGTACCCTAGATGCGTCAGTTCCGTCCATTTAGGAGCCCCCTGAGATGGAAAAAATCAGGATTACCTGTCTGCATTTCCAGCACCCAATAAACGAAAACTAGGCGTTGTTAATGATCAGCCAATTTCCATTAGTGTGCCAGCTGCATTTTATAAGCAACACCTTGAGATAGATAAACCTGGATTATTTGCGATACTTTTACCGACACTGGGGGTTTCAGTAATTTGGTCATTTTGCTAAAATTTTTGCGAAATGGTGGTTCACACCGACTAGAAACACCACGAACTCTGGGAATTTTCTCGGCAAAATTTTCACCGTGTCTGTATATGAATCTTCACTATTTCTGTATATTGCTTAAGGCGGTACTTCAACCAAACCGAAATTCTATCGTTGACTGCGAAACGAAAGTTCTAACAGGGATGGTAAATGTGTTCCGCTTCAGCCGACGTAGTAAACAAAATTTTAGCCGATGACGATTGGAACTCCCAGTTTGGATAGATACCTTACCGTTTTTATACGTTGTACACTGTTATAAGTTATCAGGGCTATACGTCGGATGTCTATTTAGGTACTGAATATGAAATACGCGTTATTGAAATTTGAGTATTGGTATTATTAGTGTTACGTCCACATATTTAGGTTAAAAGTAGTTCCAAGATGTTACGTATTCTTCTACATTCTTCTGACAGTCAGCCTCTTCATTCATTATTTATGGCAACTACAGTCCTTTTGTATACCACACATGCAATTACTTTTGTAACCCCACTAACGGAAAAATGGTCAGTGTACAAGGGATTAGTAGTTTAAACGATATTATATAAATAAGTAGTTCTTGTCCGACCATCTAGCACCAATGTACACTCCGCCAAAAAAGTATCGCATAATTTAGTTTTGAATCATAAAAGTATCGCATAATCTTTGTTTGTAGCATAAAGTTGTAAATATACTTTAATGCGCTCTAAGATATAATTTCTATGATTGTTTAAATAAAATACAGGCCAAATAAAAACAAGAACTCATACTTGAGATTTTTATTAAAACAAGAAATTATAATTTTGGAAAGAAAAATGTCATAACAGTAGCTTTTAATATTGCCACCTCTGGCTCTTATGACCGCTCGCATACGGTTTGGCAGAGATTCGATTAACCTCCGTATATAAGCCTGATCCAAATTCTCCCACTCGTCACGGAGAGCATTTGCTAGTCCATGCAGGTCCGCTGGGGCAACATTTTGGGTTCGTATCCGTCTGTGAAGGAGGTCCCACACGTGCTCGATAGGGTTCATGTCCGGACTTACCGCAGGCCAATCTAAAACTGGAATACCAACATCGTTAAGGTATTCCTGGACGATTATTGTAACATGCGGTCGTGCATTAACATGAATTCGTTTCCTATAATTGGCGCATATGGTACTACATGTTCTTCTAAAATTTCCGTTATATACCTGTGGGCAGTCAGTGTACCTCTGTCTACTGGTACTAACTCTGTACGACCTGTTAAACAGATGCCTCCCCAAACCATAATAGAGCCACCAGCGAAATTAGGTCTAGGTCTGATATTACACTGCGAATAGCGCTCACCGTCTCGTCTGTACACTGAGATACGCCTATCTGAGGTGTAAAGACCAAATCTTGACTCATCTGTGAAGAGTATATTGGCCCAGTCATTAATGTTCCAATTTACATGTTCTCTGGCAAACCTTAAGCGAGCCACTCGGTGGTTCCTAGTGAGACGAGGGGCTGTTACAGCTACTCTAGCTCTTAATCCACTCTGTCGTAACCTATTCCGAATAGTTTGAGTACTCACACGAGTATTTCTGACTCTAGCCAAGTCGTTCTGCAATTGTCTCGCAGTTACATGTCTTCGACGTAATGCTTGTAGTAGTAAATAGCGGTCATCTTGGCGAGTAGAACATCTTGGACGACCTGGTACAGGTCTTCTACTGTAAATGCCTGTTTCCCTATATCTGGCTACGGCTCTAGAAACACTTGACTGATTGATGTTCATCAAATTAGCAACGTATGCTTGAGATCGTCCATCTTCGATTAAAGCAACTATAGCAGCCACTTGTTCTGAAGTTAAATTGCTCATTTTAGTTTTAAAAGCGTTGGTACAGAACTCTGACTTCGCACTTTAAAATTTGTCCGTATAGGAAGACTTTCAATAAACAACTGAACAAACCTTACACATATGCATTTTTCTAAATGTGTTCTTTTAGATAAAAAAAAAAGTGAAAACGCTAAGTTCCATTATTTTGTTAGTGTTTTTATAGTTCACATACACGAGGCAAACTTTTTGTGAACGTATAAAAATATCTTGGTTCATAAATGCCCTTTTTTAGTTTATGCGATACTTTTTTGGCGGAGTGTATATACCTCTAAATTATTTTTATTAGTTAATAAATAAGTGTTGAAACAAAGTCGGGTGCGTGTTTGTGCGTGTGTGTCAGTGTGTGTGTGTGTATTTAAACAACCAAACACTCTACAAACAACAATTTGTAAAAAGTGTCTAGGGCTTTCTTTTCCTTCATTGACCGTCTGTCGTCAAAGTGTTGAGGTAAGTATCATAAATTGTTATTTTATTTTATTAATAAATATTGGAAATTATTAAATTTCGCGTGACAGTTATAAGAGAGAATAAATTGGCGAACCCGAAACAAATTTCATGTCAAATCTGCATATATTATCGAAATACCTTACAATCGCTCGACCATCTCTAAAGTATTTGCTACAAACAGGAAAACTATATTTTAAACTTAGTTTATGAAAGACGCAATTTGTTATTCGGTAGGTTTTCTACTGATAATAACTAACCTTTAAATGATCCAAAGTGAAAAACAAATTAAACATTACCATCGAAATAGTCTATGTACCTAGAGGTGGAAGCCAAACATCAAATTAATTAACTATTAATTTTTGTGAGTTGGTTTCTTCAGAATCTCGTCCAGTTGGTGAATTAGAATACAAGTATGTAAATGTTACACAAGTATACATATATTAAAACGCACACGTTAGGGCACAAATGCTGTCGGGTATTTACGCCTAAACACATGATTTGATTTTTTACAGTTTACGTTTGAATTTACACATATGCGTAAATTCCAAGCTGACGGGCTATACTACTCTCCAGTCTGAGTGCCTGTCAGATATGCAATATGTATTGAATTTTTAGTAAAACATTGGTGCTTTAGATCAAATATATCTCCCTTAATGGCGATTATATAATATACTATTTTACATCATTAGATTAAGCATTGTTAAATTTAGGTACCTACACCGGGCATTTTCGAGTATTCAGTATAAAATATTTGTTATATGCGTCTAAAAAACAGATAACTTTAACCATTTTACTCGAAACAACCGAACTTATTTGATAAAATTGAAGTCTGTAGGTACCCTTATTCGTCTTTACAGAACACATGGTTTTTTATTTCAAGTCATAATTCGATAAAATAATAGCGCAAGATTTGATTTACTGAGGTCGTGCAATTGTATAGCTACAGTACCCCCTTAAGTGTTTCCTCATTTATGAATCGGTATAATATATGTTAATTAATGTTACAGTTCTGCATCATTCCATATGTTTTATTGAATTTTGGCATGACGTCACCTTGTGTACCGAAATGTTACCAAACCATACCATTTTTTTCCAGGTTAATATAATAGGCTATTTGTATTGTAAACCGTGTTTATTTAAATTATTATTAGTAGTGTTATCAGTCACTGTAATTTCTTTCTGTAAGTCCTAGAACACAAACGTACAATACTTATTTCTACTTAACCTTATTTGATTTAAACTCCCGCCTAAACTTCAAATTCACCCTTTACAAAAATAGCAGTAGGATAGCATACTCGAGCATACTTTTCATTTAATTCATATTTTCTTAATTCTTGTTATGAATTGAAAAAGTGTTTATAACTTCACTCAAAATTGGGTAAAAACATCAAAGACACTTACATCCTTGCTACCGTCTCGGTGGCTGAATGGCTTGCATGCTTGCCATTCACCCCGCAGGTGGTGGATAGGAAGTAAAGCAGTAGGTCCCGTGTCAATGCGATGTTTGGCAAGTAAAAAATCCCTACCGGAGCTTAGAACTCCTTCGGGTTCGGCAAAATTTCAGTGGGTTTGGTAGAATACGTCAAATAGATGTCAGTGCTTAGAAGTGTCATGGTGTATTAAATGGAATAGATAAAAAATTAAATGTTTTGGGTCTGTTTGTCGATTATTCTGGTGCTTTTGATAGTGTAAATCATGACCTATTACTAAAGAAACTCCAACGCTATGGGGTTCGTGGGAAAGCTTTAAACTTATTAAAGAGTTATATCAAAGATAGATTTCAATGTGTGAAACTGCCAGGTGGACATGTCAGCGAAAGCATGCAGATTACTGCAGGAGTCCCGCAAGGCTCTATCTTAGGTCCACTTTTATACATTATATATACAAATGATTTATTTCAATTTTTAGAAAAATCAAACATACCCAATTTAAAAGTTATATGTTATGCAGACGACACAAATTTCTTGTTAAAAACAACTTTAACAGATGTGGTAAACCTTGCTGTATGTGTGTATAATCAAATATTATTGTGGTCAACCAAAAACTTTTTAAAATTAAACGAGAGCAAGACGGTGGCGGTACATTTCAAAAGTTTAAGATCAAATTTAAATTTAGTAACTCATGTACATAATAATATCAAATTAGACACAACAGTTAAGCTGCTTGGTGTAACGTTGGATTCATGTTTGACTTGGGAAACACATATTCATGGTCTCGCGGTCAACCTGAGGAGACAATGTTTTGCTTTGCGTACACTTAGAGATGTTTGTAACCTGGACATCCTAATAACAGTTTATCATTCTTGCTTTCACTCACGTATGCGTTATGGAATTGCATTATGGGGATCAAGCTCACATGTCCAGAGGATTTTTGTTCTTCAAAAATATGCCATCCGCTTGATAAACAAACTAAAAGCAAGAGACTCATGTAGAGAGTCGTTTAAACAACTCGGAATAATGACAGTCTTTGATACCTATATTTACAGTGTGTGCTGTTTCGTTCATAGAAACTACAGTATATTTAGTAAAAATGAAAATAACCATGTACACGATACAAGAACAAAATCTCTTTTACGCTCAGATAGGCACACAACTACTCTATATCAGAGGAATGTTTTCTATAACGGTTGCAGATTCTATAACACGTTACCGAATGATTTTAAACTAGCCAATATGTATAAATTCAAAAGGAAATTAAAGGCAATGCTACTCATGAAAACTTGTTATAATGTAGACGATTTCTTTAAAAAATAATATAAAACAATATATTTTTTCTTTGTTTTTGTAATTTTCCACTTTATACTCGGGTCAGCCTAGCTGTGTATCATTAAGTATGGTTTAATGGATTGTATTGTTTTATAATTTACATATAATATATATATACGTACATATACATATTTGTTTTATGTCTTGTATTTTGTTTTAAAAGCTCTTCTCACTTCCGACAAGTCATATCTGTTTAACGTACGTTGCTTGCGATAAACAGATATGCGATATATTTTTTTCTTCTTGAGCTAAAAATATAGTAGTAGTATGTTGTGTATACATGTTGTACTTGGAATTTTTTTACACTTGTTATGTACCTTTTTAATGACAATGTCTATACCTTATGGTAAATGACAATAAAGCTTATTATTATTATTATTATTATTCCACAACCCGACATACATACATACATCCTTGGTGTTATACTGTGCTTGGGATTTACCAAATAATATTTCTCTGTTTTAAAAACACTTGTATATTTTTGCGTACAAAAACACGTAATATAAAGTTTAAAAATACACCTTCCTAATATACCAAAAACAATGTAAAGAAAAAGTAAAATCGTCATAATATTATATAGACATATAAATAGCTTTGTTCCCAAACTATATCTACCAACATTCATAATAATATATAAAAATTATTTCTCACAATTTTTGATTAAAGCGATCTTTTATAATAAGTATAATATATTTTGGCATTAGAAATATTGTATATATATAATTGTGTCATATCTTGTTCTGAGGTATTACAAATAGAGGCACATGTAACAGTCAATAAGACAAAATCACAACACTCAAAAGTAGTTATATAAATATACACACTTGCGCGCATAGAAATCCGCCCACTGTAAACTTTTAACTTTAACTATATTTTGTTTCGAATCTATTTATCAGATCGACAAAAAATATATGCTGTTTGAGAGACAATTTAACATGCTTTTATATAAGTTTGAACTGAACTAGAGGTGCCAGTTCAGTCCAACTCTTATTATAAAAATTGGTCTCTTCCCCTCCAGAGGGGTAGCTGGTTTGGGTCTCGCTCCAGAGAAGCCTGTACGAGTGGCAGTGTAATAGTATTTTTTGTACTCGCTTATCAAAACCTGTCATTTCACGATTCAATTTGCGTGCGTAAAAAGTCACTTTAAACACGAGTGCGTAAAAGTAAAGTTGGTACTTCCTGGAACTTGAGTTACGAATTTAGTATAAGTGTTTTTGTATACGTTTTTTGATTTTATGGGTAATAAATTATCCACTGCAATATTGGCAGCTTCGCGAATTTCAGACGGTGTACATTGCATTTCATTATCAGAATTCATGTTGTTGGTGAGGCTTTTATTTTGTATGAAATTTTTTGAATTTGACAATTTTAAATTAAATGTCACTTCAAATAATCAATACTGCCAACTCAATTTTTTTTAATTAATATCAAGAGATTAGTAGTGTGTCATAAACAATAACGTATTTAACAATATGTATTATTATTATAGTTCTCGTACAAAAAATATTGTACAAACTTCGTGCGTGAAACATTTCGCGAAATATGATTTCACGCACTTGGTTCGTAAATAACTATTAAAACACAAGTGTCACAATGACGTTTATGTAATGCGAGTACAAGTTTGAAGCATTACATGTCATTGTGGCACACGTTTTTTACAATATTTTTTCTAATTTGCACATTAATCGCCTATATTACGTCCCGACAAGAGTCCCCCCCCCCCCACCACGTTAATATCTCATTACAGCACAGTATGCTGTAATAGCCATATCAGCATTGCGTCGTCTTTTGTTTTAGCTTTATTACAACATCCGATTAGAAAAAATATGTTGCATATCCAAAATAGGTATCTGAACTCCTCATATGACAAATGGGTGACATATTAACGACCTTCCCAAGGTCCTTACCACTGCTTCTAATGTTGCTCTGTACGGCGACGACATTAATATAATTGTTAGTTCCCCTAACATATCCGTCTTATTTGAAGAAGCTAACCTTACATACACCCAATTATGTAATTGGTTGTCTTGTAATAATCTTGTGGTCAATACAAGTAAGACAAATTGTATCTTATTTAAGAATAACAATAAATATAATATTAGTAATTTTGTATTAAATGGTATTTCTATGGAATTAACTAAATCATCGAAATTGCTCGGTATCATTATAGATGAAGGTCTAAAATGAGGGCCCCATATTAACAATCTTTGTTGCGAGTTGGCCAAGATATGCTACGCTCTATATAATTTGAAAAAGTCGTGCAGTACCTTTGTTCTTAAAACTTATTATATTTCACATTTTCATTCAAAAATGACGTATGGAGTAATTCACTGGGGTTCTGGTTATGGCGTTAACCGAATATTTCTACTACAAAAACGTGCTCTACGCATCGTATTTGACTTACCATATCAGGCTTCTTGCAGAGATGTTTTTAAGACTAATAAAATATTAACGTTTTATGATGCTTACATTTTAGAAGTTCTGTGTTTTGTTTTTAAATATAAATTGGAGTTTTCTACTAACACCCCACATGGTCACGATACGCGTCAAATTAATCATTTATTACCTCCCATGCACAAATCATCATTATTCCAGAAGAATTTAACGTATGTCGGCTGTAAGCTGTTCAATAAGTTGCCCAATGAAATCAAAACATCCAATAATCTACATCTTTTCAAACAAAAAGCCAAATCACATTTAATGGAGTTATCCTGTTATTCTATTAATGACTATTTTTTATAATTTTATAGTTTTATGTTTATTACTTCTCTACGGATACTCTCTTTATTGACGTTATTTTGTATGTTGCATAGTTTAAAATAAAGAGCTATTATTATTATTATTATAGGCGCTTCAAATCCACAAAATTCTTCCTATTTTGATTTTAACAGTTTAAAAAGTTGCATAGTCCCTTGCTTTCAAAAGTTTCGAAAGAAGTGTTTTGCGGCACGAATAATCCGTACTAGCCGGCCTTTTGCCGGTGCAAGTAGCCTGAAATTAATAAATAGTAGGACATGTAGCAATGCCGATAAATAAATGTTGAATTTGTGGTATAGTGCCTGCTTTAACACGTTTGTTTTCGTTACCAACTGATGAAGGAAGGTAAGTGTAGCTTAAGACCTAGATATGTTAATAATTTAGGTAATTACTTCAAGAGATCATCACCAGAAGTATAAGATTATTAGTAGAGCAGACCACTTTCCGTGCGCGCCATGTGCGCCGATGTGGCGATGACTGTATTGCATATTACTTTAATAGCAGAAAACCAAATGTATTTTTAATTATTTCTGATAATATATATATATATTTCTGAAATATAGAATAAAAGTCTTTACTTCTATACTTATATCGGTAACAAGCTCATGTTGCGTCCCTATTCTATCGCATATTCTAGTATATTACGAATTACCCTCCCATACCGGCGCACATGGCGCACACGGAAAATGGTCTGCTCTAATTATTAGTTATTTTTTTAACCGCCTTTAAGTTTACGTTAAATATGTTCTTTCGATACAAATAGAAAGATGGAATTATATTAATAAAATATATATTTTTTAAATTATTGAATCTTTTAATAATACCTAGGATTATCGTGATGTCTAAAACGCTGTTTGAAAATTGAAAGTATTCATTGTTCTAGATTATATTGCAGATTGTATTTTTGCATCACATTTATATTTACAACAATTTAAATAAGACTTTCAATTTTCAAGCAATAAGTTATATGACTCGATACATTACAACACCTACTCAAATTACGCGCTTTGAGCAGGGCCGTGCCAACCCGGTGGTGCAAGTGGTGCACGGCACCAGGGCGGCTACATAGAAAGGGGCGGCAAAAAGCAACAAAGATACGGTACTGCATCAAACACAAACCAATCACTTGTGCAATTAAAATTGTTTCGAAATATAAAGAGCTACCTAAAAAAATACACACCAAGGTTAAGAACATTTAAATGGAACACCCTATACCGGGTGTTTCTGGGAAGTGGCTTGCCGCTATAATTTCTGAAGTATTTGAGATAGAGAAACGAAATTCGGGAATTAAGTACGGGGCATAAATTTACATTTTTTTACATAGTCAATAAATTTTTGTCACTTTCCGTTTTACCGGAAATGACTTTGATTTTCGATTTTTAAATGAGACTACCTGTATATTTTTCGATATTTTGATTCGGAATAACATTTTGAGTACAACTGTACCAAATTTGATATTTCTTGACATAAAAAGAATTCTTTTTTTAAATTTTTTTCTTTTCATCGGTCAAAGTTAGCAATATTTTATAATTCTTTTTTCTCTTTTGCAAAAAATATTTCTTACATTAATTGCATATAACTTACGGGGCGGCAAATAATTGTTTGCACCAGGGCGGCGACATATCCAGAAACGGGCCTGGCTTTGAGGTCACAGCGCCTCTATGAGCAGAGACCGTAACCTGCCAAATACCACATTAAAAACGTTTAGCCACTTTTTAGTATTAAGTTTACTATCTTTCTCTGGTTTGAACTTATCAAGTATGCTTATCGTCTATATGCGTAGTGACCGGTAAACAAATGAAACATACTTATGTTGTGGTTACAACGAGAATAACAAACTTGTGAAAGATTGAAATTTTTGCCTTAGCAATTGAAATTTACACATTATTCGTTTAGTTTTCAAGTGTGTTAGTGGAATGCATACTACATCGTAAAAAAATCGCCCAAGTAATTGGTTTAATCGAAAATGGACTTAGTCAAGGAGGTGTTACTCGAGAACTGGATATGACACGCGCAGCTGTTCGAAGAATCTACCAACGTTATGTGGTCTGGATCCTTTCATAGGCGACTTGGAACTGGCAGAAAGCGATATACAACAGATCGTGATGATCGCTATATTGTGTCAACATTAAGAAATCGTTACCTTAATGCGATTCAAGTGTAGCAACCGCTCCGTGAAGTGTGAGGAGTGGTAATTGCTCCGTGGGCAGTAAGACGAAGACTAAAGGAACGTAACTTGACTTGTAACATACCTGCACTTTGTCCAAAACATACTGCAGCTCATCGTCAAGCACGCCTGCGTCTAAAATGGACATTGGAACAGTGGGGATCTGTTCTATTCTCGGATGAGACCAGGATAATCTTATAATAGTATGTGTGCATACCCCTTTTCTGAGGCCGAACTGCGTGGTGTGGTGGCGCGTCTTAAAAATAAGAATAGTGCTGCTCCGGACGGTATTCCGTGTAGGTTGGTGCGCGAGGTTGCTGGATCTCTGCTCCGACCGCTTGCACAGCTTATAAATAAGTAATTTTCAAAGGGCAAGTTTCCAACTATCCTTAGAACCTATGTAGTCTCGCCCATTTATAAAAAAAATGCTCGTGATGATGTTGCCAATTACAGGCCTATATCGTTAAGCTCTAGTTTTTCCAAAATCTTTGAATACGCCATGTTATCTCGACTTCTATATCATTTAGAGATTATTAATATACGTTTTTAGGGAAGGTTTCTCAACCATCACTGCCATAGCCTCGCTTATATATTCAATATTGGACTCCTTGGATCGGGGTGAATACCCGGCTGATATTTTCTGTGACCTTAGTAGAGCCTTTGACTGTGTTAATCACTCATTATTAATTGTAAAACTCGAGTGTTACGGTATTAGAGGAGTAGTTGCCGATTGGTTTACATCCTGTCTGTCAGATAGGACGCAATTTGTTAAAGTTAAATTCAAATGTAGTCAAAATATTAAATCATTTCATTCAACCTGTTTGCCAGCCAATATGGGGGTTCCGCAGGGATCGATCCTTGGTCCTGTTCTTTTCTTATTATTTATAAATGATATAACTAATTTTATTGACTCACTGATCATTTACGCGTCATTTCTGATTGTCGTATTGAGACATTTCGGACTAATGTCGACTCCTCTCTGTTGGGCCTGTTAGGCCAGTGGTTCGGGTGCAGTGGGCTTCATATGAATACTGCCAAGACGGGCTTTACAGTATTTTGCGCTGCTCGATCGAGGATGGAGGCTTTTGATGCTGATGTTAATGGCGTACAGGTTGCTCAAAGGTCGTCTGTGTGCTTTCTGGGCGTGCATGTGGACAAAGAGTTAACGTGGGTAGAGCATTTTAATTACTTTGTATCTAGGCTCAATCAAATAAGTTTTCAAATCAGAAATTTAAAATGTGGCCATCTGGCAATGGGTACCCGGTTGTTCAACGTGCTTTCGAGCGATTTGAAGGCTATTCAAAACCCTAAAGTTACAAAAAAAAAAGAGTGCGTGGGCTTCTTCTGGACCACTGCGTGTATTCCATTGATGAATTTCTTGTAATCTTTGACAACTAATCTAGACTTGGTGGTCACTAATCGATTTGTTAAATATTGTCATTTTTACTACTACCATTGTTTCCATTATTATTATCTCCATTATTGAATTTCTTGTAATTTTTAACAAATAATTTAAACTAACACTCACCAATACATAATGCATTTCACTCAGTCACTGGGACCATCAATCGGCTTTCAATTTGTTGAATGTCTATTATTATGTCGTATTGTTCCATTATTTCCATAGTTTTGTTTGTATTGTCCCTATCATTATTATCACCAAAATTACTACTTTTTTATAACCTTTGTTGTAACCATGACAATGCCGATATCAGAGATGTCTGACAATAAAATTATCTATCTATCTATCTACGTATGATCGTATGAGAGATGTTATTAGGGCAAGACGGGGTCATATCCATTATTAAAAACTAAGTGTTAATTTCGATAATTGTTAATAAACCATACTTTGATTTGTTTCATGTATTAATTACACAATTTTATGTGTAAGCGGATTAAATTGTCTTTAAAACAGCATATAGTTTTTCTTGTTCTGAAAAATAGATTCGAAAGAAAATACACTTAAATGCGAGAGTTTACAGTGGGCCGATTTCTATGCATGCAAGTGTATATACATGCTAAGTTTTTTATATAACGAAATTCATTTATTAGGTAATTGTTAGCTGAATTAAAATGTTGACAATTGGAATATATATATTGTAATAGCTTCACAATCTTAAGCCGCGTCCTCACACAGACGACATTTCGTCGCCTCAGAACCAGCCTATTCTATGTCCACTTTTTTCTGAAAATAACATTTTTATGCCAAATTATTCCATATCCTTAACGCTATCCGCCAGTATATTCCATGTTCTCAAACGTCAATTGGTTTTGTAAATAAGAGGTGCCTGTTTTATTCTATGTCCATTCAACCTTGTTAATGTTCGAACCGTATTAGTCTATGTCCGAGCGCCCAATCAGAACCTTCAGAATAAGCGTCACGTGAGAACATAGAATAAACGAGAACGAATATTTTGATCATAACAGATCGACCAGTCACCTTGTTTGTGCTGGTGTGTTGGGACCATAGAGAAGGGTTAGTATAGAGCGGAATCTTGTGTATATAGAAACGTTCGCGTGCGTTCGCGCCATCTAATGAGTTTTGCGGGAACTATTCACAAAGGCGGTAATTTTTAGACGTTTTATTTTTAGATGTTTTATTCTTGAAGATTCTTGCAACAATTTAGATCTCCTTTTTAATGGATTTTTGTTGATAAAAATGAAATTTTGCATCTGTGCACTTTGTATGGAGCGTATTTTTTTTTTTAAGTAAGTGTCGTAAATATGCGTCAAAAAGACGTATAGTTACTATTCCAGGATTAAATGTATAGCTACATATAATATAGTGCAATATACTTACAACTATATTACTTTAGAAAACGAAATCTCAAAAGTCTTTTCTATAAACACAAAAAAACACTTCCAAACGTAAAAAATACTTTAAAGAAATAAAACTAAAACAGCGGATATTAATATTATTATAGAAATTTGACACGTGCGTCAACAACAAGATGACAAGATGAAAAAAACAAGTGATATATATATAGTTATTTCATAAATATTACTGAAGATATAGTATTGCGCTCCCATCTATAGAGTTTTGCGGGAACTTGCACCGCTGGGACGTTTGAACAGATTTAAGTTACTACCCCATGGTTGGGACCAATTTTTTTACGATTCAAGCAGTGAAAAATTGCGGATAATATGAGTGAATCTGAAGAGTCGTTTGCCGACCCCTTTGAGGACTCCGGGTCAGAATATCCAGCCCTCGATAATCGGCGAAACACCAAATGAGTGAGTTACGTTTGTAAAAGTTCTATAGGTTAGAATGCATGTTTGTTTTCAATTGTTTTAGTTACGATGTAGATGATATTTCTTCTGATCTCGTCGTTGAATCGCAAAATGATGGCAGTGCAGAAAATGAAATCGACATTCAAAATGAGGGCGTTGTCACAGATAGTCCAGGAAATACAGAAAATCCAGCAAACAGGTATTTTGATTTTTAATTAACACTGAAACAAACACGAAAGCTTAATATTTCAGCACAACTGGTACCTCGTCTAAAAAAAAAAACAAGGAAACGGAAGGGCGATCCTTGCAAAATGGAAGAAAAACATAAGAAAAAAATTAAGACAAAGTGGCCACGAATATGAAAACTGCCGTGGTGATACTGTTGTGGAAAAGATTCCTGTGAGAAACTGTTTAAATTGTCGCTTTAAATGCCTTGACAATTTTAGTCTGGAAGATGTAGAGCTAATTCATAAAGACTTTTGGAGTAATAGTGACAGCGAAAAGGCCTATTTTTACGACAAAACAACTGAAAGATTTTTTGTCGAGCGCAAAAGGAACAGAAACTTACGAACAACTTGAGAACAAAGACCTACTCTTTCAAATATTTTTCCGAAAAAAAAAACAACAACAAAATACGTGTTTGTAAGCCATTTTATTTAGGTGTCTTAAGCATTAGCCAAATCAGAATCTCGTACTTTCACATTCATAAGCATAAAGGAATAACAGGAACTCTTCAAAGTGATAAAAGAGGTTCAGATACAAAGCAGCGGATTAATGAACAAAAAAGACAAATTATTAAAGATCATATTAATATGTTCCCTCGTCTTCCTTCGCATTACTGTAGAAGTAGTTCATCAAAAGAATATTTAGAGAGGACATTATCTCTGGCTAAAATGTACGAACTATACGTCAAATATTGTAAAGAAAATAATTTCACTGCCAAAAAAAAAATGGCTATATTATCAAACTTTCAACTATGAGTTTAACATTGATTTCCACAAACCAAAGAAGGATTTGTGTGAAATTTGTTCAGAATATGAAGCAAAAAGGGAAGGTGAAAATCTGAATGATAACTTACAGCAGAAGTACAGACTACACATAGAAGCCGAACAGCAAGCTAGAGATGAGAAGAAAACGGGTGTACAAGCCTGTAAAGATGATGAGACTACAGCTCTCATATGTTTTGATATGCAAAGTGTACTTAACATGCCCACAAACCCAAATTTCAAAAGCGTACTACAAGAAGAAGTATGCAGTATACAATTTGACAGGATATGAAGTAGGAAAGAAGAACGGTTTCTGCGTTGTATGGCATGAGCTTATGGGCGGAAGAAAAGACGCAGATATTGCAAGTGCATTATACATTTTATTAGAAAATGTTTTATTAGGAAGGCCGGAAGTTACCAAATTCATTTTGTGGTCGGATGCGTGTGTGCCACAGAATAAAAATTCCAACATGTCTGCAGCTTTATTATATTTTCTGAAGACGCATCCTCAAATGAAATCCATCGTTCAAAAATTTCAAGTACCTGGGCATAGTTGTGTGCAGGAAGTCGACGCGATGCATAGCGTCTTGGATCGAAGTTTAAGTAAATTGGAACTGCTTGCAATTTTCAGAGCTATGAAAAATACCAGAAGCAGGAAGCCTTATAAACTTGTTCAAATGCAAAAAAAAATATTTCTTGGACTTTAAAGTATTGTCGCAACGTATTTCTCTTTCTAACATTCCCTATAAAAGTTTAGTGCAGATTTCTTATGAAAATAACTCACACTTGGTGAAATATAAGCTAACTTTCAATGCAATTGAACCACACTCTACATCGATTTTGAAACGTACAACCAGGAAGAATGATCTCCTCCAGAAGTTTTTAGAAGACATCCCTTGCCCTGCAGTACAGCCGCCACCAGCTTGCCTACCCGAAGACAAAATAGAACACATCAGATGCTTATCAAATCACTTTTCTGCAGTAGATTTGGAATTTTGGAAGGCCATAATTCCAAATTTCTAAACATTTTTTATTTTCTATTGTTTATATCGGTTAAAGTTCTTCAATGTTCTGATTGTAGTATCTTATAGCATTATTCAGAATTAAAGTATATTTCAGTAGACATGGTATTGTTGCTTATTTTTCAAAATATGAAAGAGTTCTGGACATAGAATAAGGTAAGCATCTACTTCGTTTATTATATAAAGTTCAATTTATTCTATGTCCCAATTACATTTTTTTAATTTTACAATTTCTCATATTGTCAAAAAAATTAACAATTAAGCTGTTTACTATCCAACAGTAGACTGTCAAAATAAGTAAAAAAACATACAGTTAGACAAAAAGTGAAATGAGCATACAGTCCTGAAGTTTTCAAAATTTGAAAACCTCCACCTGTAAAGTTTTAACAAATGGACTTAGACTAGTCTGGTTCTGAGGCGACGATTTATATCGACGAACCAGTTGAAAATGAAAGCAAGATGTACGGAGATGATTTTCTTGCTGCTTATGCTGCATTTATCGTAATAAAAAAAGTGTAAAAAAAAAAATTGACTCGCAAAAGAAGGTTCTTTTTCTCACTCCGTTGCATCGTCTCCTGGTTCTAAAGTATGATTAAAAATAGGATAAATATTCCGTTCTTTCAAAATTCATTGAATGTGTGATTTACTAATTCCTAATCGAAGCCATCGTTTTCTGGAAGACAGTTTTGGATCATTTTGTATTGAATCTAAAATTAACAGAGTAACGGTATCGTCTTCAATATGAATTCTCTTCGTTTTCTTTAAATTTATTACTGAGCCCGTTCTTAAAAATTTGTTTGTTCTACTTCCATAGATAGCATTGTACTCAATAAAGTTTCTGTTCTAACGTTAGCACTATGGTACAAATATTATCACAATGTAATACCTATCTAATTAAAAAATATTAATGAAACGTATTGTGATGTACGTTTAAAATAAGATACTAGCCGATAAGTTAGAGAGTAATGTTCATGGCATATAGTTAGTAAGATGTTGGTTACGATACATATTGTATGTTGTTCCTGGAAGTTAAATAAAGTGTTTAAACATAGTATTTAAAGTGTCTCGTGGAATATAAGTCCCCATAATAATAAATTGGAAGTACCAAAAGAGGTATAAATAACAGAAGTGCGTTTCAAGTCAAGCAAAAAAATTCTTCCTTTAACATTTTTCTTTATGTAAAATCAAAAATACCGATTTTTTTCCTCTTGTAAACTCAATCCGGGGATATACGGTATATTCCAATTATCGAAGTTTTAATTCAGCTAACAGTTACCTATTAAATTAGTCTTGCCATATTAAAAACTCACCAATACATGAGATTTTGAATTTATTAATAGAGTAAATATTCATGTTCTGTATATTTATAAAATAAAAGTTATTAAAGACTAGAAAAGTAATTTTTAGGAAATAATTTTTTGTTTTGATTTTCTTAATTGTCATAAATTCACCATTTATATTGCACAAAATTGCATCTCAACTATTTTGATTATAAACTTATTTTGTGCATAGAGCGATATCAAAATACAAATTTGTATAAAATATTTCAGCATGGCACATTCAACAGGCACTAATCATACAATATAATCAGCCTAACGTAAGTCAGTCTCCTATAAGAATTGATACTTTGCATCTATCATAAAATCACTTAAAAAATAAATATCTTACTGTATTCCCATATTACCTTCCCCTTTTAAACCTGGGCTCTATTATAACAAGGCACCGAACAATACATCTGACCCTCCCGAATCAATAATTTGCCACCGAACAGTGGTTTCCGGCAAGTTTTACAAACGAAACATTCGTCTGTGTGATGAAAATGTATATCCTGCAATTGAGCTCCCGTTTCACTAGGGCCAATCTTTCTCTCGCAAGTAACACATATATTCGCCTTTAGATTATCGTAGCAGGGAAGACACATCGGTTGCGAATCCTCCATCAAATAATTCTGACTTACCAACGGGATATCGCATTCGAAGCAACAGAAATGCTTAATGTGGAAATTATTATTCTCGGCTAGGCAATACTCCTTTGTGAAAATTAATTCGTCGCAGGCGGCACACCGTGGGATTCCCCTGATTTTAGCGTAGTCCCTGCCGCAGTATATCTGATCTGAATCCTTGTCGTAGAAGTAAAGCAGATCGGCCAAGCTCTGATTGCAGCCGTAGCAACAGAAGCATTCGCTGTGGAAGATGGCGTTTGCTCTTTCGATGTGCACAACGATTGAATTCTCTTCTAAAATTTTCCCACATCTGTGGCAAGTGGGCGCCTTGATTTGTCCTATTTCTCCGATGTTGCCATGGTCTTGAGGTTCGTAGTAAGGGTTTGTCAGCTGTTCCGCTGTTCTTACCTCTGGCATTTCGTAAGTGATGTCGTTTATGGCACCGATGCTTACTCTTGTGGGAGTTTGAACATCTTCTGGTACGTTGAAGCTTACTGGAACTATTGATCTCAATTTGTTTCGAACACCTGCAAGAAAAAAATTCGTTTGTATACACAGTAAAATCAACTTATTGAGTCTAGTTTCGAGTTTTCGGTTTATATTATCGAAAGTTATAATTGCTTATACCGGGTGCGCCATAAATGTGTCGGCGAAATTTAGCGCACAAACTACTAAAAATAGGAAAGTGAGATTTTCTGTATGTACATATATAGTTGATCAATGCGCATATGGTAAAAATATTTTCAAATATACAGGGTGTTACAAATTCCCAAAGCTACTTTCAACTTTTTTATTTTAAATGGATTGCTATACTTTTTAGTAATTATTTCGCCTGTTTCCATCCTATCAAGTATTTCTAAAGTTTTGGAGAAATTAGTCTATAGAGTTTTATTCAGTAGTGTAAAGCATCTTATAATCCCTCAGCAGCATGGTTTCTTTAAGGGGAGAAGTGCAGAGAGTAATCTCTTGATATACTCGGAGTTCGTGCTGCGCTGCATGGATGCTCGTGTGCAGGTCGACTCCGTATATACCGACTTCAGCAAAGCGTTTGATAAAATAAATCATAATACCCTTCGACAGCGTGTCGCGGAGGTTGGTGTGTCGGGTGACCTGTACAGATGGCTTTCCAGTTATATAGAGAATCGGTCACAAGCGGTGAAACTAAATGGATACATTTCCGATTTTGTTCCGGTAACTTCAGGTGTGCCACAGGGCTCACACTTGGGTCCCTTACTGTTCTTAATATATATTAATAGTATAGGTAGCTGCTTTAAATGGTCTCAGTTTTTGTTATATGCTGACGACTTAAAAATTTATAAAGCAATCCACAGTATGCATGATTGCAAACTTCTGCAAGAGGATATGGAGCGCTTTTGTAATTTTTGCTCAGAGAACGATTTGTTTATAAATCATAACAAATGTTTTAAGATATCATTCACTAGAAACACAAATACAATAAGCTTTAACTATGAACTCGAGACGGAGGCAGTTGCTGCTGCTTCCTCTGTAAGGGATCTGGGGGTGATCTTCGATGATAAGTTGATTTTCAATTTACATATAGATTATATTTGTAAAAAAGCGTGTAAAATGTTAGGATTTGTATTACGACGAACTTATATGTTCAACAATATTAAGAGTGTAGTGTCTGCTTATAATGCCTATGTTTTAAGCAATTTGAGTTATTGTTCTTGTATTTGGAATCCACAATATATATGTTATATAAACCGTATGGAATTGATACAGAAAAGGTTCATCAGACATCTAAATAGGAAAATTAGTCTACCTGCGTTTCATGTTTATAACAACGTTTATTTTTATAACCTAATTCCATTAGAAAAACGAAGATTAATATCTGACCTCAGTGTATTATACAGAATAGTGAATGGAATTATTGATTGTCCGGATCTGCTTGAACTTCTTAAAATTAATGTGCCTAACCGTTCCACCCGCAGTCGTTGTCTCCTACGTGTGTCATTTTCTCGTACAAATAGCGCGATGAATTCCCCGATCTCCCGATTTTGCCGTTTCTATAATGACCACTGTCATGTTGATATATTTCGATTTAGTCTTTCTTCATTTAAAGCTCAAGTAAAGAGATCTATTATCCAGTAGTTAGCCGATCTATATGTAGCACTACTAAAATTGTAATTTAATGTTTTTTTTTTTCTTTCTCGCCACTTTAATCTTTAAAATTTTTGAATTATTATTTTTTTTTTTTCTTATATTACCATCGTAATTTATATAATTGTTATGGACAATGTGTTGGGTTTGTCCCGTTTTTGTCCTAAAGATAATAATAATAATAATAATAATAATAGCTACCTAAAATACCTTTACAGTGATATATAATTATGTGCACTTCTGACAATTGGTTTAGGCTATATTGCAAATTTTGTCATAATTTTGACAGTTGCGACTTCTGAGATTTTAAGTTTTATCTTTAAAACGGTTATAGTGTCGCGAGTTATTCTTTGGGTAACATTTTGGCGGCTAACGATTTATATGTTTCAAGGTGGCGCAACGTCAAATATATACAGGGTGTTATATATGTCATAGCACATTTATCGAAATTCAAGCGCGTTCCTTTTGATTTTTTTTAAATGGAACTTATATTTTTCAATTTCCGCAGCAAATTCTTCGTAAAATTACCTTTAAAATGGGTAGCAATAACGTAACACTTATTTTCAGTATTTTCGAAGATATTACAAATTACATTAATTATATGGGCTAAAAGCTAAGAATATAACGAAACATCAAATCTCTGCTTAAATGTCCACATAATGTTGTTTTTTGTAGTTTAATTTTGGTGTCATAGCGTTTTACAATGTTTTATGATTTTATTATATTTGAATTATTTATTTGTGGATTATTAGTTATTACCAGGCACCGGACAAACGCCGGCAGTATTGCATCACGCCGACGGTCGCACAGGATCGCCCGTGCATTATACGGCTCCGATAAGCGAACTGCAAGTTAGTATGCCAACGACAGTCAGCAGTTGTGCACGTCCGATCTTGCTCTATACCGTGTCAATCGTTGAATACACAATTTGTCTCGTTTTTTTAATATATAATCTGTATTAGTGGGAAATTTAGAATTAGTTGTATCTACCTATATATATCTTTGTTGTTTTCTCGTTCGTTAGTTTGGTTTCTATTTGTATTTGTTCTTCTTTGTTTTATATTCGTATTTATTTATATGAGTATACGCAAAAAATGGGTGCTGTATTAATTTAGCTTATACGTTTTTAATATCTTGATTCCATTTTACACAGTACATCAAAAAGTATACAAGAACGCCTATTCAAATTTACACATGAAGAAGACCTCGCAGACTTTTTTGTAGCGCTACAACTTTCGTATACTATAGCTTCAGTAGCTTTGCAAATATTTTCACGTGCTGTACTTTTTGGTCCAACGTTTAGCGGCCTTTCCGCAGATTTGATTAAAATACAGCATATTAACCATCAGAAAGGTTCAAGCTTTCCAACGGTAAAGAATTTTGTAAATTGGTGCAGTAGTTTTTGAGATATTGAATTTTATTTATAACGCGCCAGAGCGAACCGATTTTATTCTTCCGCATAATACCGCTACGCCACTGGTAAGTTAATCTTTGTCGCGGCGTCGTTCACGTCGAAATTTGAAACAGTTAGTCAAACACATACCTACATATAATGCAAGCGCATACTCGGGCCGCTTTCGATTTCACATACCGCAGCTGGGCCAGCAGAGCGACTGCGATTCAATCAATGCGCGCGCAATAGTGCCTGGGCGTCTGTCCGGTCACTGGTTATTACGTATTACTTTAATCTGGTTGATAATTATATCGTCTTGTTCCTGGTTTTTACCTAAATTCATTTATTAAAAATAAATTTCTCCAATGAGGAACTCATAGACATGATATTTGTTCTTGGTGCTTGCAACAGAAATCCACTATCAGCATCAAGAATGTATGCAGCGGATTATCCCACCTGTAGAGCGTCAGATAGTAAGCTGATAGTAAGAATTTGTTGGTAAGGTTTCTTTGGTCGGGTTATGTGAATTATGATAAACATGGAAGGACAAAAACTATGGTTATAGAAAATCCGTTGTGGAAAATTCGCCAATCTCTACAAGGACAATTTCGAAACATCATGGAATTGCATCCACTATCACGAGTAGAATTGTAAAAAAACATAATTTTCACCCTTATAAAATTAATATTCACCATGGCTTACTACATACAGATTTTGAAGAGAAACTTGTGTATCGGTGAAAATATTCTAGATTATTGTGCTTTTCACAGATGAAGCAACATTTGTCAATTCTCGAATAATGAACAGAAAAACTTCACACTACTATGATACACAAAACCCATTTAGTATCAACACAAACGGGGAGGGGGGGGGGGGGACATCAGGGAACACCGTTGGGGATCCATTCTTCTTTGACAATACCTTAAATTGTCAGACTTATAGAAACTTTTTTAAAATAATTTACCAATACTGCTACAAGGCCTCCATAGGAACTTTATGGAGAGATTGTGGTACCAACACGATTGTGCATTCACACATTACGGTGCTGCTGTAAAAGCGCACCCTATAAGGTATTTTTTAATAGACGGATTGGGATTCATTAAGTTGGTCACCACATCACCAGGTTGACCGCTTGTGATTTTTTTCTACGGCCTACTATAAAAACCATCATATGCATGACACCCGGTGCAACGGCAGACAACATGCACAAACGCATAAGAAATGTTTCTCTTCAGTTAAATGTGAATAATATGATGATATGTATATTTGAAAATGTAAGGCGGACCATACACACGGAGCTGAATAGAGACATATTGGAGCATCTTTTGATTTAAAATTATTATATATATCTAAAAGTGTAAAAAATAAAATAATTTTGTGTCACGTACGGTTTGTTTTTGTTACGTTATAAATAATCTAAACAACTTACATAAAAAACGAACAAATGAATAGGGGTAAATTGATATTATGAAACATATTTTCCATAATATCTTCGAAAATACTGAAAATAAGTATTACGTTATTGGTACCATTTTGAAGGCAATTTTACAAGGAATTTGCTGATTATATTGGAAAATATAGGTTCCATTTAAAAAAATCGAAAGAAAAGCGTTTGAACTTTGAAAAATGTTCCAATACATATTTAACACCCTGTATATATTTCTAAGTTATACCACTTTGAAAGATGCTAACTGTTAGCCCCCAAATCCACAACAAAAGATTCACGCGCGACACGAAAACAGTTTTTAAGATAAAAGTTAAAATCTCAAAAGTCGCAACTGCCAAAATGTTGACAAAATTTGCAATATAGCCTAAACTAACAGTCAGAAGCGCAAATAATCATATATCACTGCAAAGGTGTTTTAGGTGGCTATCGAAATAATAACTAAAAAATATAGCAATCCATTTAAAATAAAAAAGTTGAAAGTCGCTCTGGGAATTTGTAACACCCTGTATATTTAACAATAATTTTACCATATGCGCATTGATCAACTATATACATACAGAAAAACTCACTTTCCTATCTTTCTTAGTTTTCGTGCTAAATTCCGCCGACACACTAATGGCGCACCCATATACAGATTTTGTGAGGGACACGATGAAACATCCATACACCTACTGTGCAACTCAAGGGTTCTGCACCTGAGTGCATGTGAAATTGAAGAGAGAGAGAGTTAGATAAACTGCGACCTCCTAACATTCTCCACTTTTTAAAAGGAATCAGATTGGGCATATACAATTAAAACAGAAACTTATCGAAGAATAAATATGGTGAAACGTGCCATTATATAAATTGATGAGTAAATTTGATATTGGGCATTCGCGACTGTTGAATATAAATGTATGTCTTCTTCAAGATCCATGGAAAAAAAAAGAAGAAACATACCTTTATCTGCAGTAGTTCCATGAGGTAATTCTTCTACCCCAATAGGTTTGCCAGTCGTATCAGCCGTGGTTCCTAAAGGCAGTTGCTTCCAACCCAAAGGCTTTATATTCTTCATCGCAGCTATAGGATCGAATTCAGCACTCTGCCGACTCCCACCAGGGTATCTGCTTTCATTAACGGGATCATATGTTGTATCTCCAGGCATTATAATCTGTTGCCTTCTAGCGTCGGGTGACACAATATACTTAGCTTTCGGAGGCAGCATATAGTTACGGCCATCAGGTCCCTTAACAAAGTTATCATCTTCAGGATTAACATAATATCGCTCCCCCTCAGTCGTTTGCACAAATTTATTTCCCTCGTCATCGATTTGGAAGCGAGGATCTTTTGGATCGATGCTGTTTCTAGTTAATGGCCTGCGGAATGGAAAAAAGCACATTGAACGGGTAAAATCGCAAAACTTTAACGGTTAATACCTCGACATCTGTGGTGATTGTGCTTCCGGGATGGTATCCAAGAAGTATCTGTCCCCTTTCGGTCCGATGACACACCTGGCATCGACTGGATCCGCATAGTATTTTTCACCGTTCGGTCCCATAATAAATCTGTCGCCATTTGGAGTTAAAGCAAAGCGTGGGTCTTTTGGATCGACTGAATACAATTCTTTATTGGGTCCAACAAGATATCTTTTACCTTTTGGGTCGATACAGTACCTATCATCATTGGGATCGGCGTAATATCTAAAAGTTTTAAAACAGAGGATGTTAGTACCTAAGTAAGTTAAGAATTTATTGTTGTCTTATTAACTAAAACTGCAAAATTAAAAGTACAAAATGATAATTTCAAAATTAAACCAAGGGGGAAAACAGATGTAAAAGTTACCATTGAAAAAACACTAATATGCTTCCAGCAGTTGTAGTAGATGACACCGATCAAATGTTATTTGACTTAACATGCAAACTTGCCTAAACAACTAAGTGATGAATTAGACGCACAGCTTGAACAAACTATTTAATAATAAATTTCACTTATAATATTGTGTATTAGTTATTTCTCCTAAAGCTCTAAGTTTAAAAAATGTTTTAATAAGAGAAAAGAAAATATTAATAAAATTAATATTAGAAATGTTAGCAGGGATGTTAACTTAAAAATGGCAACATTAAATAACGATTTGACTGAAGACATGTTTCCGTCTGCAACTAAATACGAAAATTCAATGTTTTACCAAACAGATGATAGAAAATAAAACGAACAAGTATGTTTTACGGTTAAAATCTACTTATGTAAAAATAATTATATAAGGAAATTATATTTTTATCTACTCCAGAATGCTTGAAGATGTTAAGCATGGTTGCGTGGTTTTCAACTTTAGCCTTTAAGAAAAACGCTTTTTTAATATTGCTTTCAAAGAAATTCTAGTTCGGTGCCATTACATAATAAAGTTGACCGTAAAGTGGTGTCCCTGGTGATAAAAGTGAACATTGCGTGCGTTCAGGGAGTTACGGCGCCGCCAGCGCTGAGATCCGCTAGATCGAGCGGCGTCCTGAACGCCACCGCTAGTTCCAGCGCTGGATCTAGCAGTCGCCATCTTGTCTAGCGAAAATAAATTCCGCTCGATCATCTAGCGGAGAGTGGGGATAAGCGGCACATACGCGGCGAACATTCAAATATGAATTCATGAAAGTGGGAGCTAGTCACTAAGTGTTAAGAAATGTTTATTATTTTTCCGTTAAAGTTGATGAAAATTGTAATTATAGGAGTCCCAAATATTTACAAATACGTATTATAGATAAAATAAGCAAATTTCAGCTTTTGAAGAAGAATCTTCGTATTTTCTATGGAAGCAACAAAACTGATCACTCTCGCTGTTAAAGTACATATAAAATATATGTACATAATTTAGAAATACTTAACAAATATAAGCAATTTCAACCTTCTGTGTCTCATGCCCTACATTACACATTAGTGATAAGAAATCGATTGTAACGTGATACTTTTCTGCGCGCCACCTCTATTTGTTTATATTATACATTCCAATACCTTAAGGGCTGTAAAGGCTATGCATAACTATAATTAGTGAACAGAAAAGAGAACAGGCTTTATTATTATAGTATTCTACTTTCATATATATGTAAAACTTTGTGACTTGGTGAACATTTAAACTTTAATACCGAACCGCCGAACCAAGTAATCAAGGGGCATGCGCCAGCAAAAGCTAGTCCGTGTGAGCCGTTCAGGGAGTTCCAGCGCCGGCCACAGCGCTAGCGGTTTACGCTTCCAGCGCCGTAACTCCCTGAACGCACCCATTGTCAAGCAATTCCGAGAAGCTCCTCAATTAGCAACTTTGTAAGTGCAATTAACAATACTAAAAGGCATCCAAAAGGAATACGCTATTAGTAGCGTGGACGCCTCGCGAAAGACTTAGCACAGATAAGTAAACAGATAGCTCACTGTAGCAAAATTGCCCGATTCTTGCGGGTTGCAGAAATAACAGGCTGCAATATTACGATTTTATCAAACATAGATAGCTGCGGGGAGCACGGTGTACGGTCGGCGACCGGACGTCGGAGTGTGGAAGGAGTACCGGCTCGCTAGTTGTTTTTATTTAAAAAATATGCTTTTTTGCCGCACACCTGTTATTTACCTAGAATAGCAAATTAAATAGAATTTATACCTCCTTGAATGTGAATTGCTTACGCTCTTATTTAGAATATGAATATTTTCTATAGACTGTCCAGATTAACTTGAGTGTGCGTAATGTATATATTGAATTTATCCGTATGTGTCTCATTAAGAAAAAAAATGATTTTATAGATAGATTTTTTAAATGTAGTTTGTCATGTTTCATGTAATTGTTAATTGTTTTCATCATACATGTCTGAAGAAGACTATAGGCGTTTTTCAGCGATGCATTAGGTTGGTGCAATATTTTAAAACTGGTTCAATATGACGTCACAGTTTTATGTATTTGCCCGAATAAACTGTTTTGAAATGGTAATCAGCTGATTGCAAAAGCTTGTTGCAACATAACCAACAACCATACAAGGCAATAATCATAGATAAAATAGTTTCAATAATAGAACAACCATAACAATAGACAATGGAAGAATTATTATTACTTTTAAATGTACAGCATGAACATGATACAGTATGTGCAGCACAGTTGCTGATTTATAGTAATATGATGAATGAAGAAGATATGTTTATTATAAACATGTTGTTAGCATATTATGATAACCGGCGAAAGCGACATAGCAGACCCCCAAAGTTTTATGAATCGTGGATAGATAAATATCTTGCATATGATTTTTTTTTGTTGTTTCGTATGTCGCGGGAGACATTTTCTTCGTTACTTGAAGAAATCGATGGAGAAGAGTTTCATAAACCATATACTGGTGGAGAACAACAGGTGGAGGTGGAAAAACAGCTGCTAATAATAATAATAATAATAATATATTTTATTGTGATTAGTTGAAAGTACAACATTCACATTGTCTGAGCAAAATATAAAATATAAAAAAATAAAAATATATATAAATGATTTCACAATTAAAGTCAATAGAATAAATGTTAAAAATAATAATAATAATAATAAGATAACGATAGTTACAAGGATTCACAATCAAAATACTCATCGGAGTCGTAGAAACAATGTTGCTGTATGAACGATCTTAATAGTTTTTTATATGTATTAAATGGGGAAGCAGATTTAATCAGTGAAGGCAAGGCATTATAATACGCAACGCAGCGATAATACGGACTGCGCTCATATAGCGTTGTTCTGTGTAGAGGGACGTTTAAATGGTTACAAGAGCGCGTTGTCATATTATTATACACATCCTTATTTCTTAATGACACTTTGGTGGTTGGGTAAGGGAGAAGTCCTTCTATCAGTGGCAGATAAATTTAATGTGGCTGTAAGTACAGTATATATATGTACAGAAATGGTAATTTCAAAACTGTTAGTTCTACAAAATGTGTACATGAAATGGCCTGATATTCATGAAGCAATCAAAATTGAAAGTGATTTTAGAGATAAAGCTGGATATCCGGGTAAATTGTTGTATCCTAACAAGATACAAAAAGTATTTATTGAAATATGATTTATAGATGTCATTGGTGCAATTGACGTGTGCAATATACCTTTTAAAGCTCCCGTAGCTGTTCAAGAAAATTATGTTGATAGAAAATTACAACATTCAATTAAACTGCAAGGGATAGCTACATGCGACAAAATTTTTACAAACATAATGGCTGGATTTCCAGGTTCCGTACATGATAGTCGTGTAGGTAACACTTTACGCTTCATACCAATTCATAAGTAGACATGCAAGCACCTGCTTAAGATTGTTAAAATTACAGGTCCTTGCAAACAGTAATATATATAGGGAAGTACAAGAACAGGGGCAGTATCAGAAATACTTTTTTGGCAATAAACATTTGGTGGGTGATTCAGCCTATGCATTGTACAAATGGATGATGGTACCATTCAGGTATGTTCAAGTTGAATGTTCATAAAGTAAGAATAAACAAATTTTGTTTTATAGGAATGCAGGAAATATAAATAATGTGCAAGCTACACATAACATAAGGCATAGCTCTACAAGAGTTATAATTGAGAATACGTTTGGTATTCTAAAATCTCGTTGGAGAATATTAAAATATATTAATGTTAACAGTGTGGCAAAGGCTGTTAAAGTAATAGTTGTGTCCTGCATATTGCACAATTTCTGCTATATAAATAAAGATATGTGGCACCAGTATGAGCCCATTCCGCATGAGAATGATCTAAACATGAATAATGATGGCAATATTGAAGCCATCAATAAGCGCAATGAAATAGCTGCTTACTTATACAATTTGTAATGCGTATCTGAAAATTTTAAAGTAAAAATACAATAGATTAACAGTGCTGTTTTATTAAAATATAAATAATACAACCTAGAAATAATAATATATTCATTTTAGTAAAACAAAAACAAAATTCAGAAAACCATTCTATTGATAGAGAAAACCAAAACCAGAGTTTTAAAATGTTTAAATACTACTATTTCTTTTAAAAAAATTAGTGAATTTTAACAACTTTAGCAGCATATTAATCCTCATTGTTTTTTCTGGTGTTACTGCTCATTCTATTAATCAATGCCATGATTTGTTCATGGCGTTGCTTATTTTGTTCTTCAAAGACATTTAATAACTCCCGAAATTCATTTTTTCGTGTATTTTGTAGTTCTTTACTTATCGTAAGCATAGCATTTATAACTTCATCTCCTTTAGTTCTTACTGTCTTCCTTATATTACTGTATCGTGTGGTTTTTGGGGTGGCACTATCTTCTGATGGTGTTGTTTCATGAGTCGAAGAGGCAAAACTGCTGCAACTTGCTGTAGGTGATGAGGGAGGGCGTGACATATTGGTAGATACACTTATATCTGCATCTACTTTGCTTAAATTTGTATCTAAAGTAAATACCGGTTTTACTTTATGCTTCTGCCCTAATATGTCATCTATTTCTTTATAGTAAGGAGGAAATGTGACTTTCCCTCCACCTGTAGCTTTCATCTTGTCATGTGCTTTTATGTAAGTTGCCTGCAAATTCGCGAATTTTTGCCGGCATTTTCACGCCCTTCCATGCCCTCACCTACAAAATAACCCATGTCATTCATCTTTTGGGCTATCAGTTTCCAGAGACAGTTTTTCGATGTCTTTTTATCAGCGAATTGGTAATCATATTGCTTTCTTAGGGATAATAAAGTTAGCGTTGCTTCATGGTCCTCTTTCGTTTGGCTTTTCGAGCACTTCCATAATGTCGAAGTTGTTGAGGTTGTGTTATTTTGCAGAACTTCTTTCTGCAATCGACGAATATATGTTAGGTTTTCATCTGCAGATATATACCGGTAAGAAATATGCATACAGTAATTATAAAAAACGTCTTACCATTTATTAATTGTGCCGATGTTTCCTCGTCCACTGTTATTTCCCTATTCTGCTCTATCATAGTATTCGTTATCGCGTGATATTTTTATTTAAAAATTGCAAAATAACAGGCTAAACAGTTGTCCCAGTGAAATGGCAACCTACATTGACAGTTGACAACAAAACCCACGAATACGAATAGCGCGAAAAAATCACATTTCAAATTTATCTCCCCCTGCCAATCGAACCTGTTTTAAAACGTGCTCGGTAGATTGGTTTGAAAACATTAGAATTCGGTTCAAACTGTTTCAATTATGACGTCATTGTTGCAACACAAAAATGCTTTGGTTCAAAATTGTAGTAACCAGGTTTAAACCAAAGCATCGCTAAAAAACGCCTTATATTAAGTAGTCGAAACGTAACAAGATATTTAATTAATAATTGAAGTCACATATATTGAAAATAAAGCATAGAATTGCACGAACTATTGTTTTTTTTTTTCTTGATAGTAACGAAAATAATGAATAGTGATAATTGTACTGCATGTAGTCGAAACGTTATAAATCCGATTTAAAGTCAAATTATCATTTTTGACGGAAAGGTCCACTACATAGAAATAAATAGATGTAAGAGATAATGTATTGTATCAAGGGATCGGAGCTGGTATGCCGGAACCTCGTCAGCACTTTGCAAGACATCGGCTGGTGCGGGGATTGAAGGCGAGGTATTGGCACTCTGGTGCTGATCACGATACAAGGCGGAACTAAATAAATAATATAGTGTAAGTGGTGTTTTTGTTGAAGACCGACCCCCGACCTGACTGTTTCGGTAAGTATCCTTAAATTATCTTTAGTGAGTTGCGTAAGCTACCCCCCGACACGCAAGGCGAAGGGTACGTGATAATACCCAAGTAACATCAAATCTTTTTAAAAGAAGTATCATATTTACAGGGTCATTCACACTATACGGCACGGAATATTGCGGCCAAAACATGTAAAGTTCAAAAGTTTCGCTTTTGGGATATATGGTTACATAATAATAAATCTGTAAAAACGTAAAAATAGTCGTTTTTTGCACCATTTGACGTTTTTTAAATAAGAGGTCTACTGTATATCTAGCTGCTTAGTTTTTAGAAATGTCAGATAATTCATTTATTTTTCTATTAAATAAATATTTTGCTTCTGTTTTATGTTAGCGTTGATATGTTATTACCATTATTGTTGTTACAGCCGATTGGATATTCTTCATTATTATTCTTATAATTGTAAATTATCTGACATTTCTCAGTACTATATAGGCAACTAGATAGGTTAGAAATACCAAATGGCGCAAAAAACGATTATTTAGCATATTCAAATGCGAAGACTGAAAGCTTAACTTATATAAATACCATTCGATAGGTAATAAAAAAGTACATTTGTTGGTAGATTCAAAACTATGGCGTTCTATTTCAATTAATCGAGTTATAGCCACTTACAATTCTTATTCGAACTCTTAATAATAAATTAAATAAACTTTAACACCAGCTCGGTTACTATTCTATTCGTAATATTAATAAATAAGGAAATATAGAATTAGGGTTTGTTCATGACAGGGAAATCAGTCATTCTAATGAATTTAGGGCACAACCCTCAAAAAGAAATAGTAAATTTAATGAATGACAAATAAAAATTAATTCTGGGTAAATAAATTTAAAAAATAGAAAACTAAAATAAGCCTTAATAATAAGATAAAATAAACGTTATTTTTTTAAAAATCATTGAATCTTTAAACAAAAGGTTCAAATATGCTCCCATACTTGGCTAAACAATATCCTAATGTGTTGTAGAAATTAATTCTAACATTCTCTAACATTTCTGAGCTAATGTTGTTTGAGGTTTGAACAATTTTATTGCGCAACTACTCTACGTTAACTGGTCTAACGTCTTCATTGCCATAAATTATTTCCTTTAAATAACCCCAGTAAAAGAAATCGAGGGGACATAAATCTGGTGAATGTGGCGGCCATTTGATATTTTCAGAATGAGTTCCGATTCACCGGTTAGGAACCATCTTGCTGAAAGTAGATGTTTTGCATATTTATGCCGGAAAGTTGCTGTACACTACGTAGAATGTGGGTGTTCAGTAATTCTGAATATGCATTTGCGTTCAAATTGCAATTGATAAAAAAAGCCCCAATATGGTTGTTTAACAAACTTGCCCAAACATTTACTTTTTGCTGTTGGTGACTAGATGAACTTAAATATCTCAGTATGTTGTCACAGATGAATCGTGACTTCTAACCAAAGGAAAAGAAGATTCATCGGTAAAGATAATATTGTTTACCAAATTAGCATCTCGGTTAATTAAATCACTTAACCTTCATAAAATACCATAAGCTTAAATGCGTCGCCGTGTAATAATTGTAGGTGTTTAGAATATTTAAAATTTTGATACCCATTTGCTTTGAGTATTCGCTGAACGGAAGAACGGGATATGTCTAAATCATTGGAAATAGTGCCAGATGACATATTCGTTTTATTTCATACTAAAACGCACGTATTATTAGAAATTCTGCGAGTTGTGGCTTTATTTGGAATAGGCCTTGAAAAGAATTGCCAACGTGATACCACCGCATCATCTCAGCTCTCTCCTCCACAGTATAACGCAGCATTTTGCGCAAAAATATGTAGTTAAAACTTAGACAACCAAATTACTTGAACTGACTAATAATACTGATCACTGATCAGTCTACACGTGCTATTATCGTACTACAGCGCCACACCTCGCTGTTAGGTAGAGTGGGAGACGATGGGAGTATATGTACTTCCCCGCCGTTTACTTTGCAGAGATTAATGCTGTATTCACAATTAATTTCTCATGATTTAATAACAACCATATCCCAAATTCTATAAAATGGTTCTTCTGAGTGGAACGCGGGCTTGCTAACTCAAATTCTATAAAATGGTGCTTTTAAGTGGAACGCAGGTTTTTTTACAACGGTACGTTTCAGGTGGAACGCGCGCTTACTAGTTATACATACTAAAGAATAAGCGCACAACACAAACAAAACATAACGAGTCCTATTAGGTGTTCCACATATTGAATATTGTAAACATATTTTCCATAAAATTGTATAATAACTTCGAAAATACTAGAAATAAGTATTATTTTATCGATATGATGAAAGCTTTTGATACCATATCTAAAAATAAATTAATCGAAAAATTGGAATGGTATGGATTTCAGGAAAAGGAGCTGAACTTGATAAAAACTTATTTATGCGAAAGACCGCAAGTAACAAAAATAAACGCAGAACAAAGTACCGTTATGTATGCTGAATATGGTCTGCCAACAAGGAGGTACACTACAGAACACGAAGGGTATCATACATAAGAACAGAAAGATATAAACGCTTAAAGTATACGCAAATATTAACAACCGAAACAATTAACATGTACAACACTATACCCAAAAATATAAAACAACTCCGATATGTACAGTTCAAAAAGAAAGTGAAATACATTATACGAAATAGAACGAAGTAAGAAGACACAACCAGACTAGACGATAGACGAAAACCAGGAGGCCCTCCATACCGGTAGCCCGAGATATCCAATGTCGAGGCGAAGAAGAGGGACGCAGTGGCAGCGATGTGTGTGCGTGTTATATTTTGAATATTTTTTTTACATATCCTGTGTATGCATGTACATATATACGTATTATATGCCATAAAGTTAACTCAATAAATAAATAAATAAAAGTGAACATATTACTGCAAAGGTGTTTTGGGTGGCTATCGAAATAATTACCAAAGAATATAGTAATCGTTTTAAAATAAAATTAAATAAAAAAGTTGGACTCAGTGCAGCACTTAGTACAGCAAATACAATATAAAATGGGGGAATTGTATTTTTACATTACCTTTGTCCGTTGGGCCCATCCAGATATCTTTCACCATTTGGTCCCATCGTATATTTATCATCTGGAACGAAATACCTTTTGCCATCTGGTCCAATAACATATCTATCATCAGTCGGATCCAAAACATATCTCTCACCATTAGGACCCAAAATACACCTATCACCATTAGGTGCGAGAACCAAACGTTCATCTTCAGGATCCTCAGCGTACATTTGACCGTCAGCAGCTACTATTTGCGGCATTTCAGCAGCATTATCCATATTTTGCAACGTACCCAAAGGCAAAATTTCACCAATGGGTGAGACATCGTACAATTTTCCATCTGGTCCTATGGCTCTATCGTCATTCCTTGGATCCGGTACATATTTCTCACCGTTTCGTCCTCTCAAATAACGTTCTCCAGTCGGTGATGTTACAAATTTATCTTTCGGAAGGAAATATTTTTCACCCATTGGACTCATGAGACATTTGGGATCGTAAGGGTCAGGATAGTATTTTTTCCCATCGGAGCCTAGAACGAACCGATCTCCATTTAAATCTTTAGCGTATCGACCATCTTCCGGGTCTACTGGATAGGAGATTCCTTGTGGATCTACTAAATATCGTTCACCGGTTGGTCCTACTGCATAACTGTCGTCAACTGGATCTGGGTAATATTTTGCCCCATTAGGACCTGGTAAATATCTTTCACCATTAGCAGCGGTTAGGTATTTGTCTTTAGGTAGGTCGAGAATCCGTCCTTCTGGATTAATGAGTTTACCTTCTTGAGGATGGTTGTAATATTTCTGCCCATCAGGGCCTAATATGAACTTCTTGCCTTTATCATCGACTAAGAAGCGTCCATCTTCCGGCGATACTTTATATAAGGTGTTATCTGGGCTTATTTGATATTTTTCACCAAGCGGTCCTAATAGGAAACGGTCATCTTTAGAATGTGGTAAATACTTCCTACCTTGCGGATCCTTCAAATACCTAAATAGAAAAAGGGAATAAAGAGAACTGACAGATAAAATTAAATTCGCTTACCTCTCACCAGTTGGTGCCGTGATATATTTATCTTCCGGAAACATAATCTTTTGATTATTAGGACCAACGATGCATCTTTTATCAGTGGGATCTTGGAAATATTTCTCGCCATTCGGACCCATCAAGAAAGGTCGACCATCTTGATTTTTGAAAAACCTTCCATCGTTCGGATCCACCGGGTAGGTGTCACCATGCGGGCCAACGAAATATTTTTGTCCCCTAGGTCCAACGGCATAGTTCTCATCGGCTGGATCAGGGATGCATTTCTCACCGCGATTATTGAGGACATATCTATCACAATCTGGACTGGTCTTGTATTTGTCTTGTGGTACGTAATATTGTTCACCTTGGGGTCCTGTGACACAGTTGCGATCTTGAAGATCCTGGTAATACTTCTTGCCTTCTGGGTCGAAGAAGAATTTTTCCCCTTTGGGTGTCAAAGCAAACCTGGCATCACCTAAAATGGTAAAAAGAAATGACATATATATTAAAATTTTGTTTTTTGGCTTTTAGGTCTTTACTTGTGTATCAAATTATAAAAATATATTAAACAAAATTTTTGTTTTGATATTGTTGACAAAATCAGTATCTATTATTTTGTTTAAATTCGAAATTATGTGTTTTATGTGGTCCCATGGACTTTTGAAAACTTGTAATAATGCTGGAACGTAATTTATCTCCTACCGTATACAGAGTGAGCACTTAAAAATAAAAACGCTTAAGAGTAAAGTACCCTTACTTTTCCAAACAGATGAAAATGTTATTAAGAAAAACTGTTAGCTATACGTATTGCTGTGGTCTGGCACCCCGGTTTTTGTAAATTCATTTTTTTTTTCATTCCGACAAGCCTTTGTCAATGTTGCGAGAAATTTCAAATTGTTTTATTTTTAAGTAAGAGTTAGTTAATGTTTTGGATTGTTTAATTTATTTATTTAATTGTTCAGTTGTTTATATTAATTTCATTCAGTTGTACATTTTGCGTTCACTTGTATTATATATATTGTTATGTTTTGCGAGTTCGTCCGTTTGCGGACAGATCTTTGTGCGTTGCAGCGCACGCAGCTGTTATTTGATATGATACGTTTGTTTAACCTTGTAAGTTTAGTTCCTTTATAGACACGAGCTTGTAAGTATATGTAAAATTGTATTTCATTGCTGACATTTTGTGATTTTTGATTTCAAGTTTTGAATTCACGTTTTTGATTTTATTTTGTCCATCAAGGAACTCATTTAATAATAATTGATATTGTATTCTTGTGTACACAGTTTAGATATAAGATCTTTTATTATTTTACGTGCAGGAAGATATATTAAGTTTAAAGAGTTAATTTTTGTTCATTTTTTTTATTTTACTGTTTTGTATTTTAATAATTAATCATTTCGGGTTGGGTGAATAGAAGCATTGTGCTTGCTTTTACAATAAGCATATACGCACCATGTTCTAGGGTTTCGTTTACGGACGGGTGACGTCATACCAATCACTGTCCTATTTTATGTCAAGTGATATAAATTTAAATTTTATAAGATTTTGAGAGGATATTACTCTTAAGCAATATTGTATTAAACATTGTTTTTACATGGCACAGATTAATTTCTCTCAATATTTCGTAAAACAAGTTTTTACTGCAAAATAAAAAACCCATGTAACTTCCTTATTATAAATAACGACTTACCTTTATCTAATGGGTAAACATTGCCATCTGGTCCAACCAAAAACCTTTCATTTCTTGGATCAAAGGCATACCTATCATCTCTAGGATCGGCCCTGTACTTTTTCCCATCGGGTCCAGTGATATGCCTCTTCCCTTCCAACCCCGTAACAAAGAAATCCTTCGGTGAGAAGTACTTTTGGCTATCAGGCCCAACAACATATCTTTCATCATCTGGATCGGCAAAGAAGAGCTCTCCATTTGGTCCCAAAGCAAACTTCCTACCCTGCCCATCCCTAGCGTACCTTTTATCCTTAGGATCTATTGCGTACAGTTGGTTTTCAGGGCCCAATAAGTATTTTTCTCCATTAGGTCCTATTGCACGACCATCTTGTATCGGGTCAGCATAGTATTTGATATCTTTTTCTCCTGGTAAGTACCGTTCACCGTTTGGGGCGCTTAGAAAGTCGTCTGGGGGTACAAAGTGCTTTTCACCCCTAGGGCCTATTACGTAATTTGGATTTTGATGGTCTTGATAATATTTGTCGCCATCAGGTGATAGAATAAACTTATTTCCTGCGGAATCGATATTAAATCTGGCATCTTCTGGATCGACTTTGTGGATATTTCCTTTCGGGTCGACTCTGTAACGTTCTCCTCGTGGTCCAGTGCAGAATCTGGTTAAAATGGTTGTCAAAATATTTGTAAAAAAAAATAAAAACATGCAATAATAAAAGTTACCTATCGTCATTAGGATCCGCGAAATATTTCTGCCCATTCGGTCCATCCAAATACCTCTCCCCATTCGCTGAAGTCTTATACCTATCTCTCGGAAGAATATATTTCTCTCCATTCGGTCCAATCAGCACTCCTCTGTCTTGGGGATCTGCGACATATTTTTCTCCCTTCGGTCCTATCAAAATCTTGTCACCGTTCGAGTCTAAGGCTAAGCGGCCATCTTCCGGATCAACAGGATATCTGTGTCCGGTTGGTGAGATCAAATATCGCCGGCCATCTGGTGCAGTTAAGTACTTGTCGTTGTCTGGTTCGCCATAATATATTTCATTTGCAGCGCCGACTTGGTATCTTTCACCGTTTGGTCCAATGAGGCACTTTTCTTTCGGTACGAAACATCTGTCACCGTTCGGTGCTGTGACAAATCTGTAAGGGAAATTTAACACGATTATTTCCAACAGTTAGTTTTTAAATGCGCTATATTACTGATTAGGGGAAAACGTTGATGTTAACCAAATAACGATGTTTTATGTGACCAAACAATGTTTCTTTTTTTATATACAGGGTGTGGCATTTATCTGTGGACGAGCTATTGTGGCTAACCTGTCCACTTAAGTGAAATATGTTTTAGATAAAAGTGATTCAGGATCAAATACTCTACACCGTAAAATTATTTTTATATATACAGGGTGGTCAGTTTAGCCTGCGCGGTATACAACTTTGTTATTTTAAATGGAACACAGGTATCAAAATAAAATTATAGTAGGCCATGTTTTGTGATAATAAATGAACTAAGGGTATCTAGCTAACTGTCAAATTTTACGTACAAGTATTGTGGTAATTACCCATTTTTCAGCATTTTGACAACAGTGTGAATTTTCTAGTTTTATTATTGTTGCTTGTTACTTGTTTCTTGGTTTATGTTACACATTCTTTGTTATCTGTTGCTTGTTATTTTTTATTATTAAATTTTTCCAAATTGAATATGAACTACTCGGAGGAAGAGCTTATAGATATGGCCTTTATCCTAGGTGAGAGTGAACGCAATTGCTTACTGGCAAGTAGAATTTATGTACAGAGGTATCCAAACCGCAGACATCCTCGAACGGAAGTTTTTGAACGTTTGATGGCCAGGTTTGTAAATGATGGTTCTGGTAAGTACGGATCTCATAGACGTTCAAAAACTGTGATTGCCGAAAAAAACGAATTAATGGTTTTGCAAACTATTGTAGAAGATTCTCATATTACTTTGCGAACAATGAGCAATAATTTAGTCATTAGTATGAGGTCATTAGGAAGAATGCTGAAGAAAAATAAGTATCATTCTTATAAAGTTCAACTCCACCAAGAACTGTTGCCAGCAGATTTGAATAGAAGGGTAGAGTTTTGTCGCAGAATTACACTAATAATGAACGAACATCCGGATTTTTTGAGTAATGTGTTGTGGACAGATGAAGCCCAGTTTCATAATAATGGATGCGTAAATAGACATAATTTTCACTATTACTCAGATGTAAATCCTCACATTATTCGTGAAACTCGTCGCCAAAACAGATGGTCACTTAATGTTTGGGGCGGTATCATTGGTACCAGTGTTATCGGACCGTACTTTTTTGAACAACATTTAAACGGTCAGAGATATAGGCACTTTCTTGTGAACGAATTAGGAGGCCTGCTAGAAGATGTGCCATTGCAAAATAGACTAAGTATGTGGTTCCAACACCACGGTGCGCTCAGCCACAACCACCATGCAGTAAGAGAAACTTTAAATGAAATGTATGGCATTAGATGGATAGGTAGGGGAGGACCTATTGCATGGCCAGCACGATCTCCTGATTTGACCCCCATGGATTTCTTTCTATGGGGGTACATCAAACGTAAAGTAAATGAGGAGGTACCAACTACACCAGAAGATATGACAGGCAGAATTTCTAGAGCTTTTAAAGAAATTTGCCATAATATGCTTCTGAGCGTTAGAAATTCATTTACCCAACGTTCAACGACGTGCATAAATAATGTAGGCGGTCATTTTGAAGTTCTTTTATAATTTTCGTTGTTATTTATCTTTATTTTTATAATTTGCGATTTCTATTGTTATTAAATTATCTTTACCGTTTTGTTTTAATTTCTACAATTAGAGATTCCAATTCTTGAATTAATAAAAGAAAAAAAAATATTCTTTTACAGTAAACATATTATAATAATCATTTTTTTTACTAAATAGCACATTATTCAAAATTACTCAAAAAGTATTAACTTTAGCTATAGGAAATGTTACATGCGATTGAAAGAGGACTTAATTCTGTATTATATGGCACAAAAATATACAAGGTGTTCCATTTGAAAAAAATGAGATCCGTCTATTTAAAGATGCCTAGCTTTATTGTCACTTTAACAACACCCTGTATAACATAACAAAGAAGTTATTAATTGGTTATACACTGTCAAATATTGTCACGACTATACTACAAAATAATCGCAAAATTGTTATAAGTAACGGTGGTATTGATTTTCCAAGTGACCCAAGGAAATGCATTTTTTTTTCTAAAAAGTCGAATAACTCCGAAACTGTTCGGTTTTGGTGTAGGGTATGTGAATTAAATCTACTTTATTTTGCATAGGGGAATCCAAAAATGTAATGATATATAGGGTGTTCCATTTAAAATAACAAAGTTGTATACCGCGCAGGCTAAACTGACCACCCTGTATATATAGAAATAATTTTACGGTGTAGAGTATTTGATCCTGAATCATTTTTATCTAAAACATATTTCACTTAAGTGGACAGGTTAGCCACAATAGCTCGTCCACAAATAAATGCCACACCCTGTATATACAAGTTACGGAAAAACTCTTCTTGAACAACTTCAGAATTGGTAGAAATAGATGAAAAATGTATAATTCCTTTGCTGAAAATATAAGTTCCTTTAACGGGTAACTAACTAATTAACTATTATTAATGCTATAAGCTCTGTATAGGGATTTTGCAACTTTGTCGAATAGAACGACGCCATATTAAAACAGCTGCTGTCGAACAATGACACCTATCGAACAAAGCGATTCTGCAAAAGGTAGGACAGACATTCTTGTATGTTCGGAAGTTGATGATTTACTTAACTTAGAATATAATAGGCTCTGAATATCAGAAAGTAGAATGGACCAATTTGTGTATTAAATATACTTGAAACAGTCATGTTACCCTATGCCGAGGCAGAGATGCCCCTTGGCTGGGTATACATGCAAATACATGCAAGTCGTAGGATTAAGGACTGGTTACGGCCGTTTTTGCAGTACATCGAGATAAGAATTATGG
The DNA here is from genome assembly GCA_949128085.1 of Cetonia aurata. Lineage (NCBI taxonomy): Eukaryota > Metazoa > Arthropoda > Insecta > Coleoptera > Scarabaeidae > Cetonia > Cetonia aurata. Next base: position 23,387,434 of record OX421889.1, on the reverse strand, counting down.
GAAATAGTCGAAAGAACATGGCGCCCCATTCCAAATGAGTCCTGTCAAACATTGGTTGATTCCATGCCACGAAGATGCGAAGTAGTCATCGCAAACAAAGACCACACGACAAAATATTAAAAAATTGATGATTTTATTACATTTTTCTTTACATATTACAGTAGTACCCCGTTATTCGCTGACTCCGTATCCGCGGTTTCAGTCATCCGCGATTTACTTATGATGAGCAGAAAACGCGTTATATCAATAAATACAGAAACAAATAAAGACATTCGAGCCTTATTAAAAGTTATAGGAGCATTTGTCGATATATCATTGTATATATGAGTCATTCCCTGAATTCGGCGCTCTCTTATGATAAGTTAAACAAGTTGGAACGTGCTTAAGGTGCCACTCGCTTTTACTTGTACATATAAACGCTCCTGTTAACTATGAGTTTAGTACTATTCGAATTGTCGGATAAGACAGTGCTAGCAATAGTTTTCAAATAAAGCAAGTAAATTTGGAAATCATTTTAAAATGGCTTCTAAACCAAAAAGAAAACGTGATATGCTCACTATTAGTGAAAAAATAAAAATCATTAATATGATTGAAATAGAAAAAAAATCTATTGCAACTGTTGCTAAAATATACAATGAAAACGAATCTTCGGTATGGGAAGTGAGCTAGTTTTTCTAGTGCACCCCAAACTGCAAAAGTTGCAACCACAATACGTAATAAAGTGTTACTTAAGGTAGAAAATGCCTTAAATTTATGGGTGGAAGATATGACAAGAAAACATATTCCTATCGATGGTAAAGTGCTACAACAAAAGGCGTTAGTTTTATATGAAGATATACAGACCCAAGATTATACTGAAGAGGAAGGAAAATCATTCACAGCAAGTAGGGGGTGGCTGCATAGATTGAAACTCGGTTTAATCTAAAAAATATAAAAATGACAGGGGAATCTGCGTCGGCTGATCATGTAGATGCTGCCCTGTTTCCAGAAAAATTTAAACAAATTATTGCAGAAAAGAATTATCATCCTCAGCAAGTTTTTAACTGCGATAAGACTGGTCTTATGTGGAAAAAAAAATGCCTCAACGGACTTATATTCATAAGACTGCAAAGAGTGCACCAGGCTTTAACGCAATTAAGGATAGACTTACCTTGATATTTTATACAAATGCACCTGGTCATATGATTAAACCTGGACTTGTTTACCGATCACAAAATCCACGTGCTCTTAAATACAAAGATAAAGCTTGCTTGCCTGTGTTTTGGCAATCAAATCGAAAGACGTGGGTTACGGCTGTTCTATTTACACAATGGTTTCATCAATGCTTTATTGCGGAAGTGGAAAGATATTTGGAAAAGGAAGAATTACCATTTAAAGTGCTGCTGATACTAGACAATGCTCCTGGGCATCCTGTGTCACTAGGCACAGAAAATAAAAATGTTGAAGTGGTTTTTTACCACCTAATACGACCTCATTGCTTCAGCCCCGTGATCAAGGTGTCATTAGATGCTTTAAAGCCATATATATTCGACAGGTTTTCGAAATGCTGTATACAATGGCTAATGAATGCTTTGATATCGGGCTCATGGAATGCTGGAAGTCATTGACAATTGCTGACGCAATTCTCTTTATCAAAGGAGCGATGGAGGAATTAAAGTCAGAAACGATAATAGCATGTTGGAAAAATCTGTGGAATGACATCGTTCTTAGTTCTGAAGAGACACATGATATTAATTCACATCTAACAACGATATTTAACATAGCGCAGAAAATAGATGGAGAAGGATTTAACGATATAACCAAAGAGGAACTCAGTGATTACATAAACGAAGAGGATCAAGTATTCACCAACGAGGAATTGGTAGGCCTAGTGAAATCTTCTCCAGAAGCGAGTGACGATGAGGATGAGGGTCAACAAGAACCGCCAGCATGGACGCTTGAAAAATTTTCAGCGATATTTCGAACTGCTCAAAAATTAAAAGAACAGATAGTAGAATATGATCCAATAATGGAACGCAGTATAAGAATTACTCGCACTATAACAGACGCCTTGAAACCTTTGGAGGATTTGTTTATTGAAATGAAAAGACAAAAACGACAACTACCAATAACAATGTTCTTTGAAAAAGTCGACAAAACTATCGATAATGCACAGCCATCAACATCGTTGGCTTCGGATCTAAGTAAACAATCGACTGCTAACTTGGACTTGGAGGAAGACGAATGAATATGTAGCTCACGATGATAAAGTTTTTCTTGTTGTGTATGTAAATATGTACTATATGTACATATGTATGAACTTATATATTTATTAAACTTAAATTCTATTTGTGCCACAAGAATATTTATTTATTTATAGTTTATTTATTTTAAATAAATATTATATAACTTATTTTTTCTTGTTTCATTGTTTTAACTTTGCTTCATATTTCATATTGTATTCGGAAATAAAGCGTTCGCTACTATCCGCGGTTTTCAGTATCCGCGGAAGAGCACAGAACCAAAGCCCCGCGGATATGGGGGTACTACTGTATATCTTTTTTAGTACTGCTATTTTTTCGCACACCTGGAATATACAATTATATGTAATAATTTTTAAAGTTATTATTATTTTGCTATACAATGAAACATGTATGTTACATTTTACTTAATAAATTAAGTATAACTAAATGTATAAAGTTTATGTGTTGTGGTTTAGTTTTTTTCAATGCACTGCTATTTTTCGCACACAGCTGCATGTGTTGGTGCAGATTTGACAAATTTTAAATCAACAGTTGTCCATAACGGCATATCCGGTCATTCAGCTCAGTTGCTCAGATTTACATCAGAGTTCGAGGATCATTCATCCGTAAATGACCTAATTACATACCGAGAATGAAATAAACAGGACAACATAATTTTGTTCAAAACCATGTTGTCAGGAAAACTGGGACGTTCTTGTTAATTGTGAGAATGCAGATCAGCAATATGAATATTTTATAAAACAGATTACGACAATTTTCGAAGTTGCATTTCCAAAAATACATAGAAAAATTGCCACTAAATTTTGAGCTAACTCGGGTAAAAAATGGATTACAGATGAAATAAGAGTGACTTCTTTCAGGTTAAAAGAGTTATATCAACTGACCCTGAGTGGTGATAACAAACTCATAGAATTTTATAAAGCATGCAAACTAACTTACAAGAAAATGGTTGCAAACGCTAAATTATTGCATAACAATCACCTTATGAGTAGCTCATCAAATAAAACCAAAACAGCTTGGACTATTATTAACAATAACTGGAAGCAGATACAGAAACGCAGTAATGGAATCACTTTGAATATAGACGATAAAATCATTAACGATCCAAAATTGGTGGCCGAACACTTTAATATTTACTTTAACAAAGTTGGTGATGATTTACATTGTAAACAAAGTCCCTCACAATAAACAATATTATTTCTAATGCTTCCTCTTTCTTCTTTGAACCTGTGTGTGAAATGGAAATTATAAGCGTTGTTAATCAAGTTAAAAATACATATTCTTTCGGAAAGGACAGCATCAGTACAAATCTTTTAAAACAATGCATACATGAGATTGTGATACCGCTAACACACATTATTATTAATAATTCAGTGACAAAAGGTAAATTTCCTGAACCATTAAAAGCCTCGAAAATAAAACCTTTACTTAAGGGTGATACTGAGCAGTCATTATCAAATTATCGTCCCATTTCTTTATTAAGTTCTGTTTCAAAAATATTGGAGAAACTCGTGGCTCTTACATTAATAGTTTTTCGAAAACAATAATATTTTGAAAGATCATCAGCACGGATTTCGTGCAGCACGTAATACATCGACTGCTATAGTTTCCTTCTTAAAACATTTATACGAAAATGTTGACAAGGGAAAATCATGCTTGGGTATATTTCTCGACTTAAGTAAGGCGTTTGATCTGGTAAACCACAGTATATTATTAAGAAAACTATATACCTATGGAATAAGAGGAAATGTTTTGGAATGGTTTAGTAGTTTTCTTGAAGGGATGACACATTACGTTTCCATTGACGGTTCTTGTTCTGGGGAACTGCCACCGGAAAGAGAAGTACTACAGGGAAGTGTCCTTTGCCCTTTATTGTATATAGTGTATGTGAACGATATGCCTATTGACAAAACCATTATGTTCGCTGATGATACGTCTTTTTTGGTACATGATCTCAATAAACCTAATGCAGTTCAGCAGGCAAATAATACCTTAGCGACAGTAGGTGAATATCTACTCCAAAACGATCTAGTAATTAACGTAACAAAGACTGCGTTTCAGTTCAGAGCTGGAACATACGAAGGTAGAGGCTTCAAGTCTAGTTAAATATAAAAAAAAACAAGTCTGTCGCAGGTTGACAGTACAGAATTTTTAGGAGTTACTATAGAATACAACTGCAGATGGAGTAAACATATTGACACCCTATGTAAAAAATTTGTTATGCTCTGGGCAGACTTAGATCCCAGGTGAGTCAAAGTGTTTTATTAACGTTTTACTTTGGACATTTTCATGCACTAATCTCATATGTAACGATAGCTTGGGGATCGTCACCAGAATCTGAGAGAGTCTTTAAATTGCAAAAATGTGCGGTACGTGCGATGAAAGGCTTAACTTATTAAGCTAGTTGTAAGCCTTATTTTGTCTCTGCTGGTATATTACCGCTGCCATGCATATATATAATGCAGTTGTTGTTGTACGCATATGATAATTTTAATTCGGGTTAAAACGGGTTCATACCACACATATAATACACGTAATGAATTACAATTGGAAATTCCAGCCCATAAATTATCATTCTATGAAAAAAATCCTCACTAGGTGTCAATTAAAGCCTACAACAAGCTGCCAGATCTCTTCAAAACTATGACACCCCGCAAAAAAATTTAAAATACAATTAAAAAAATGTTTGCGAGAAAAATGTTACTACTCCCTAACTGAATTCTTAAATGATGGACATATTGTTTGATTGTAATTAGTATTATGATGCATATGAATTTCAATATTTTTGTGGCTTCTACAATTTCTTGAACGGCGCAATAACGTTTACTTAAATCAAATTCGCCATAAGCGATGATAAATTTAAAAAATAAATTCATCGATTTTGTCACAGTCTGTGATTACCAAATCTTTAAATATTTATATGCTGAATTTTTGCATACACTTTCGGATAGCCATGTATAATTCTCTAAATTCACTCTGTGCACGCACCAGGCAAAAACATATCAAAATGCGGCCTTTTTAATCTGTTTCTAATAGTTCAATTCTAATTTTAAGCTGTGTTGCTTGTAGCGTAATAATGGCGATGATACAAAATATGTGATGCGTGAGGTGAAGCAGAGAATTAGAGAACAGGATTATTTTATTTTATTTGATATATCGAATAATCTTATTATATTAAAAAAAAAGAAATCTACATTCACAACATTGTACTAACCGTTCATCCTGTGGATCGGCATAGAACTTCTCGCCTTGAACCCCGATCAAGAATTTTCCACCTTGAGGTGCTATCGCATACCTTCCGTCTCTGGGATCAACAAAGAATCTCTCACCGTTGGGTGATTCAACTAATTTTTCACCTTTCGGTCCTTCGTAATACTTATTGTTGGTTCCAACGTGGATCCTCTCCCCGTTCGGTGCGATGACGCACATCTTCTCCCGAAAACCAAGCGGTAATCTGTTTATATCTTCTATGGATCGGTTGTTGGGACTCAATAACGTAGCGTATCTAGGTCTCGGCCCTCCAATCGGGAAGCTATTTTCGACCAAAACGTTAGGGCTGAAAGGCAATTTCGTATACGGACTGGGGGCCGAGAATTTCTCATTGAATGCACCGGAACCCAACGGGAGGATCTTGTCCAAAATGCTGGGATAAACTGGGAAAACTTCGTCGTCTTTTTTATTGACGGTGTTGGGTCTGAACACTGGAAGGTTTTTAACGTTTTCTGGATGATGATTTACTGGAGCTTGGAGGTTCAAATTTAGTCTGCTTATCTTTGGTAACTGAAACAGATATAATAATGGTGTTATACTAGATGTCGCTCTGAAACGGAGATCTTTGATTATTATAGGAAAACTGGTTTCTGCAGGATTTAAAACGTTTTTATAATCAATTTTTGGTAGAATATTTTATACAGGCTGTACCATTTTGGGTACTTTGGCAGAGTATTTCAGTTATTAATAAAGACAGACCGTTGTGGTTTTCGTGACTATTTTTTATTTTCTTGTGAAATAAAAGATGCCGCAAACAGAATTTTCTTAGCCACCTTCGTTTTTTAGATACAGAGTAAAATTGAAATTTTTCGATTTTCGAACACCTCATGTATCTCTGTTTAACTAAGGCACTTCGTGAAAAAGTAACAAGGGACTTTTATCCAGTTTTTTACATAAAATCCGGGGTGTAGTTAGTTTTTCTTCTAGCTGTAAGTTTTTTAGTTCAACACCAAGCTTATCATTATTTAAATGGAACAGCCTATATATTATTTTTTATTTCCATTAAGCATAATTTGGGGATTTTAAAACTATGTAGTTGTTTATATTTATTTTGCCAAACAGGTTAAAAATTTGTTGTTTTTTTTTATATAATTTACTCTATTTGTAACCGTAATAACCAGTATAAAAACACGTAAACTATAAAGAAGTAAAAGTTTAAGATACGGTTTCGAAATGACGCCTACTTTGCCCATGCTTGCATATTTTTGTCACTTTTCTAATCGCATTTAAAACAGTTATGAGCTTCCTTTGAGGAGTGTGATAGTTCCGTTATGGAATCATCTTATGTACTGTCCGAAGATCATAGAGGTCTCTCACAGGTCCTTTTGTATTTATCTATCTATGAGAAAGTTATTGTCTAGAAATAGCTTTAATAAGCCAGCATTCTGGTTTAGGAGACCGTCTCGTTGGAAGATAAATGGAATTGAAGAGTACAAGGAAAGAAAGGGGAACGTCAGAAAATCTCGAAAATTGCCATTTTGACGCCATCTACTGTGTGTTAGATATGTCAGTCACATAAAACTGCCAAACAGAGAGGAATGGAGATGTAACGAAAAAACCCTGACGCAGGCAGACACCTGCTGGTTTACGGACGGTTCGAAAACAGAGCAGGGTGTTGGCGCAGGAATATTCTGTCATAATCCAAGAGTTAGAAAATATTACAACCTTGGACAACGCGCAGCGATTTTCCAGGCTGAAATCTATGCCATTGAGATGTGTGCTAGAGAGATTTTGAATAAAAACCTCAGACACGAATCAATAAAAATTTTCAGTGACAGTCAGACGGTGCTGAAACCACTAGAGGCGCATAAACAACTCGAAAACAACTCGAGGCTAATCTGGAGCTGTAAAAACACCTTAAACACAGTGGGGACGGCAAATAACCTATCCCTAATCTGGGTACCTGGGCACTCACTCATTCATTCATTCATCATTCATGATGATGAATGGCACTCACTCATTCATGGTAATAAGGAAGCAGACATCCTTGCAAAAAAGGGTACTGCGGAACATTTCGAGGGACCAGAACCTGCCATTGGCATAGCACCTACGGTTGCTGAACAGCAAATCAATGTATGGGCGCAGCAGAAAGTGCTCCAACATTGGAACAATTGTTCTGGTATGGTACATGCAAAAGAGTACATTTCGTTTAATCATGTCAGAACCCAGCAACTACTAGAATTTGACCGTAAAAATGTCAAAGTAATAGCTTCCGTCTTTACATCACCTACACAGAATCGGACTCTCTGAAGAGACTGAATGCCGGCTGTGTATGGAGGATGACGAGACAGTTGAGCATATCTTCTGCCACTGCTACAACTAGAATCGGGTATGACATCTTTGGGAAGGTTGACGTTTCCTTAAAAGACCTGAAAACGACCTCATTCAAAAAGATTCTGCGCTACCTTAAGGGACCGAACTTGATGGATGAACTTTAAAGATAAGGGGGCACAATAGGCCCAAGCGGCCGCTGTGGACGGGACGGATAGTCGACCCATGCGGATGCTATCTTACCTCAATATCAATATCACATTATACTGGGTGAGTCACAGATCTAGAGCCCGTTAAAGATTACCTTGTAAAAAAGGGGTATTTAGGTACGCGATGACTAATATTTTCACCTCGTGTAGTAGCCTTTAAAGTTATTAGTTAATGTTAATTATTTCCCTATGTGGTTGGTGCTTTATGAACAATTTAGTGCAATTTAAGAAATTTACGTTTTTATAAAAATGTCAGAGTGTGACTCCTTGAATTCCAATGCAATGGGTGCAAAGAAGAAAAGATCGCTGAGCCGAATGAGTACTCTTAGTAAAAAAATTACGATTAAGTAGTCATGCCCCCGGCGAAAATTGTAAGTGTATACGTTTGAAATGTTTTCTAAACGTCACTCACCGTGAAATGCAACAGACACTAAAAAACTTCAATTCAATGAAAGATTATTATGAGCAAAATGCATATTTGTGCAGCTTAATGTCAGTACAAACAGTAAAGCGTAGACGTCAAGAAGAGGATGTGACCAAATTTCACGAAAAAGTTTTTTATACCATGTAGAAGTGATCCGTGATGATGGAGTCCTGCAAATTCCAATATGTTTTAAGGCGTTTTATGCTAATCACGGTGTTTCTAAGAAGAAGATAGAATATTTGCAGCATTCGTTAGTACCAAGAGATAAAAGAGGACTTCATACCAATAGACCACGAAAAGTTCGAGATAAAACCATTTCAAGTGTTGTAGCAAAGTGGTAATTGCAAAAGCCGCGCTAGCCATTATAGCTTCGAAAAACCCAAAAAAAATTACCTGTTAGAGGTATTAAATCCAGCAAAGATGCACCATCTTTACAAAGAAGCATACGGCCAATATCCTGTATCATATGAAAAAGATCTTTAATAGAAAATTTCTAAATTTCCAATCCTTTGGTTATCCAACCACCGATACTTGTAGTATCTGCGACAAATATTTGGTCAAAATAAAGTCCTAGGAAATATTGTCAAACCAAACGAAACAGGCACGCGAAAAGTTGAATATGAGAAGAAACAAATTCAGATTGAAAATCAAGGTGGCGGCTATTTTGAATAACTTCAATAGCCTTAGCATTAAAGTCTTTTTATGCGATTCACATGCTAATATGTGTTTATTTCTCGGTATAGTAATTTCTTTTTTGTTTTGATTCAACGTTTTGTGATAAAGAAATATTGATGTTATTATTTATTATTACGGGTATTGCAATTTTTTAGATTCATAAGACAGCTTATATCTACTAATCGGTACTTATAAAATGTTTGCTACCTGTCACCTGTCGCTATTTGTATAGTGTCAACAAAAATTGTATTTCATGGCTTAAGGGGCGACTTCAGCCAGACAGGAATTCGATCGTCGACTGCGAAATGAAAGTTGTAACAGGGATGGTAAATGTGTTCCGCTTCAGCCGACGTGGTAAACAAAATGTGGCCCGATGACGAATAGAAGTCCTAGTTTCGATAGATACCCGACTGTGTTTATGCGTTGTACACTGTTATAAGTTAGCAGGGCTATACGTCGAAGGTTCTATGTAGGTACATACTGCAGCGAGTATCACAACGGAGAGAATTCTATTTTCATGAATAACAACCGCTCGCTTCTGACGTCCCCTCACGTCTTTACACCCGCGCGATATCGTATACGCTCTCGCTACGAAGCGAGAAATTTCGGGTGTCGTTTCGATTCCAAGAACATGAAATCGTCGCAAGGGGAGATTTACAGCATTAGGGATTGTGGTTTATTTCGGACAAAGAGTACTGCCTCTTTGTGATATGGACCCCTCATGGTATTTCGATTGAAAAAATTAAAGTTAGAGTTAGAATTAAATGTTAGGTAGGATACTAGTTAGTTAGATAGAATTAGTGTTATAAAAAGAATCATAGGTATGTAATACGGCTACTGTATACATTTTGTAATAATCAAATACATAATGAAGTAATAAAACCATTAACAACAATAATGTTGGTCGTCTCGGGGGTGGTCGTGTTTGCGTCTGCGCAGAGGCGAACATCCCGGGATGGGAATGGAGTTGGAGAGGAGGATCAAATAATAGTTTAGTTTACTTTGTAGCGGCTATATATTTATTACCAAACTTGAAAAAAAAGTGGATTGTTCAATTTATTTAGGGGAATATCTGGGGCAAGTAACGCTTCACACAAATCCAAATTAAATTTTTGTTGTTTTTTCGTTCTAGGGGCATACTTTCTAGATGAATGTAAACCAGGGATTTTAGATTTGTGAGTTAGACTTCCTATATGCCGTGTTAATGTCCTACGCAGACGCCGTTTAGAATTAATTTTTTCATTACAAAGTTTACACAAAATATCATCGCCCTGCATTTGAAAAACATCATTACATTCTTTTCCATATTTTTCTAAACGATCCATTATGTACACGTGGGAGAAATGGCCAACTCAAATAAACCAAAAGAATTTTATATAATAGGTAATAAAAGGCAATACTATTCGTGTTCTTCCATTTTCTAAGGTAATGTTCTTTTAGTTTCAGCATTTCTCTGATTTTGTTATTGAACCAGGGCGGAAATTTGCTGTTGGAGGGTTTTATTTTAGGTACAGATTCATCAAATATATTGAAAATTTTAACATAGAATTCATTAGTTGCGTCATCAATATTCATAGAATTCTCGATAAATGACCAATCAGTACTATTCAACTCTGCACATAATCTGTCATAATCAGTTTTTAAGAAATTATAACTATCATTAATGCTGGTAGGAAAGTTAGAAGACTTCACACTTTTAGCAATGTTGATAGTAACTCTCAGTGCAGGATGGTGTGTGTCCTCCGATACCAGTGGATCATTGTCACGCTGCACATCGGATTCATACATTATGTTTGTGAAAATCACGACGAAAGGCTGACATGGAATGGACATGTTGGACTTATTTAGTTTTCCGACTTATTGTCCATCACAATGGTCGGAATTCCAGAAATATATTTAATTCGTAAGTTCGTTTCTCCATTTTTAATACGCTCATTCATTTCAGTCCTGACACGGCGGTATAGCTCATTCTGCATACGAGTGCGATCACGAGACACGGAGATGTCGGGCCATGGCGAAGTTTTTGGACTGCGACTATTCCGGATAATTCTCGTTACATTATCTTCTGATGTTAATCTAATTTTTATTGGACGGACGCGAGTTTCCTTTGAAGAATCAAATCTTCCCAAACGGACAGGCGACAAAGTGTTCTCAATGACACCGTAGTGACTTAGAACATTCCCAATCAACGCAGTGTCCAGCTCAACCTGATCTTTCTTGCCTTGTGCCGTTGCAGACTCTGGGACACCATACAATATTATATTATTCTTACGCTTCTCGCGACCACAGATTACTACCACGATCTTCGCTTGCTGAATCTCTAGTCGCATTCGCATTGGCAAATTGGTGGCAAATAGAAGTTGTTTCTCTTTTCTTTTATAATTACCTAGTTGTTATTTTATTTTATTAATAAATATTGGAAATTATTAAATTTCGCGTGACAGTTATAAGAGAGAATGAATTGGCGAACCCGAAATAAATTTCATGTCAAACCTGCATATATTATCGAAATACCTTACAATCGCTCGACCATCTCTAAAGTATTTGCTACAAACAGGAAAACTATATTGTAAACTTAGTTTATGAAAGACGCAATTTGTTATTCGGCAGGTTTTCTACTGATAATAACTAACCTTTACATGATCCAAAGTGAAAAACAAATTAAACATTACCATCGAAATAGTGTATGTACGTACCTAGAGGTGGAAGGCAAACATCAAATTAATTAACTATTAATTTTTGTGAGTTGGTTTCTTCAGAATCTCGTCCAGTTGGTGAATTAGAATACAAGTATGTAAATGTTACACAAGTATACATATATATTAAAACGCACACGTTAGGGCACAAATGCTGTCGGGTATTTACGCCTGAACACATGATTTGATATTTTACAGTGTACGTTTGAGTGTACACATGTGCGTAAATTCCAAGCTGACGGGATATACTAATCTCCAGTCTGAGTGCCTGTAAGGTATGCAATATGTATTGAATTTTTAGTAAAACATTGGTGTTTTCGATCAAATATTTCTCCCTTAATGGCGATTATATAATATACTATTTTACATCATTAGATTAAGCATTGTTAAATTTAGGTACCTACAGCGGCCATTTTCGAGTATTCAGTATGAAATATTTGTTATATGCTTCTAAAAAACAGATAACTTTAACCCTTTTTCTCGAAACAACCGAACTTATTTCATAAAATTGAAGTCTGTAGGTACCCTTATTCGTCTTTACAGAACACATGGTTTTTTATTTCAAGTCATAATTCGATAAAATAAGAGCGCAAGATTTGATTAACTGAGGTCGTGCAATTGTATAGCTACAGTAGCCCCTTAACTTAACTACATACCTACATGATATCATTACGTATTGCATTATTTTGCGTTTTCACAAAAAATACTTAATAAACATTTGATCGGCATATTAATGTAGGGTATCAAAATGAAGGCACTTCAATGCTCTTTCGTGATGATCTGATGAGCCACCCTGTTCCCATTTGAAAAAAATAAATTTAATCATAAAAACTAAATTTTGGACGTACAAATGCGCGTAAAAAACTGTACAGACTAGAGCTGTTATCCGGATCCGGATAATTTACTATCCGGATATCCGGATCTGAGTGCTATCCGAAACCTCAGATCCATATCTGCTATCCGACACCTCGAATCCAAATTCGCTATCCGAAACCTCGGATCCAGATCCGCTATCTGAAGCTTCCGATCCGAATCTGTTATTGAAAATCACAAATTCGCATTCTTTATCAGGTTTCTCGGACTTGTATCAATAAGATTATTTTGTTTGCGAGTTCTCGCTAACATTAAAAAAATAATAAAAAAAAAATGTTTTACGTTGCAATATTTTGCTTTGTAAAAGAATAAAACAAATCAATGTGTTTATATTATAAGTAGCTAATAGATATTGCTATGTACAACGTTTCAAGAAGTAAAATAACTATTTTATTGGTATGTTAAATAAATAAATAAAAAGAAAAATCGAGAACAAAAGGTATTTGGTCTGAAGAGAAACACAAATATAAGGTTTCACTAATTAAACAAGAAATATGAAGTAACAATTATCAAGCACAAATCACTTAATTCGAAACAAAAAAAATGTTTGCATTGGCGACCTTTCTGCTCGATACATGCATCAAACCCCCAGCACCGAATAGTACATCCGAATTCAAGAAGCGGATCCGGATCCGAGGTTTCGGATGGCGGATCCGGATCCAAGGATTCGGATATCCGGATAGTTTTGGATCCGGATATCCGGATCTCAATTTTGTCGGATATCTGCAGCACTAGTGTAGACAGTAAAAGCGAAAATCTTTGTTCTTATCATGTTTATACAGTAACACCTGAGTTTTTTAAGAACTCCAAAGCACTCTCGATGAAAAGAAAAACAAATTAAAAAATAATTCTTTTTATGTCAAGAAATATCAAATTTGGTACAGTTGTACTCAAAATGTTATCCCGAATCAAAATATCGGTAAATATACAGGTAGTCCCATTTAAAAATCGAAAATCAAAATCATTTCCGGTGAAAACCGAAAGTGACAAAAATTTATTGACTATGTCAAAAAATGTAAATTTATGTCCCGTACTTAATTCCCAAATTTCGTTTCTCTATCTCAAATACTTCAGAAATTATAGGGGTGAGCCACCTTCCAGAAACACCCGGTGTTGTATATAAAAGTCTTTATTCAGCTAATAGTTATTCAATAAATGAACTTTGTCATTTAAAAAACTCATACTGTATATTGATATTTAAAAAATATAAATTTTTTAGCTAGTTTGTCAAAATAACTATAAACAATTATATATTTTTGAAATCCCCACAAATTACGTTTAATTGAAAAAAAATTATATACGAGCTGTTCATTTTTACTAGTAAGTTTGATCTCACGAAAGATTTTATGTAAAAAACTGGAAAATATTCCATTGTTACTGAAAAAATTTAAAATTTTCAGTTTCACCCTGGATCTCAAAAACTAAGAGGCTAGGAAAATTCTCAACTCTCTATATTTATTAAAAACTGAGATACCCTTCCAAAGAATTTAAATTGAAACTAACCTTCGTACTATGCAAATTCTTCTTCAAATTTACATCTTCAGTGACTGGCATATCCTTTTTCAACTTGTCCGATAAAATTTGAGCCTTCGACGAATTGGACCCATAGGGAAAACCTTTGCCCAATTGGACAATTTGACCCACGCCGACGCTGTTCTCTTTAATGTGAGAGACGTAATCGTTCATTTTCTTGACTTCATCCTCAGTTAGGGAATCACAGAGGGACGGATCGATGTCATGGATCGGAATTTGTTTTTGTAAAAGTTGTTTCCGCTCTTGGGCAGCTGCGGATCCCTTTACAGGAAGTAGTTCAGGTGGGATGGTTTTCAGATATTTTTCTACGGCATCTTTAGATCCTTTTGGTGTCCAGTCTAATTCTACTTCTTCTTTTTTGCCGGGTAAAACTGAAATTATTTATGGTTTTATATATGGGTGCACAAATATGGATAAAAAAAATCAAAATTCTTGAATAATGAATTATTTCGGAATTAAAAGAGTTCGTGTGCGATGGCGATACAGTGCGCATCGCGTGCCAAAAATATTAGTCGTAACGACGACTATATTTGTTGCAAGGATAAATGCAATAATAATTATCATATACATTGTGTTAGTGTTTCCGAAGCAGAATACACAAAACTCAAAGAAAACGGGACAATCAAAAATTGGACCTGCATGGATTGCGAAAGAAAAATAGCCGTCAAAAATAGAGAACCGGTAAATCCAGCGGAACCTGGATACAAACAAGAAGAATTTATAAATAACAAAATAAATGCCGCTGTGAGGGAAATATCAAATACTATTATTTCCTCTGTAAAAAACGAAATTGAGAAACTAACGGCCGAAAACAAGAAAATTTTAAAGGAAGTGAATGAATTAAAATTACAGCTAAACAAAGAGACACTTACAAAAAGCTCTGGCCATAAAACAAGACAGGAAGACAACAAGAAGCAAAAATGCATGAAAATAATGCAAATGTTCTTACAGCAAGGTCGGTGAACCGTCCCGAAAAATTAAAAAATCTCGGATACAAAATATCGATATGATATCTGAAGATAAAAACGAGAAGAAAGCAGATCAAATAATGACCTTTTCTCAAGTAATTGCGCAATCGAAAGATACGGATTTCACCAACAAGGAGAAATTAAACAATAATTCGTGGAAAACGGTCACGAGAAGAAGGAATCGTCCGACCATAGTTGGAACATCCGACGATAACAATGCATGCACATTTTCAGCCGCACCGCAACGTCGTTGGTATTTTATGGACGTTGTTAACTTATCTTGTGCTACTGAATCAATTAAGGATTACATAGTCAAGAATATTTGCAACGATGGTAATGTCGAAATAGAAGAATTAAAAATAAAGTCAACGTCAGCAAAAGCTCTTGAAATTGGTATAGATAGTTCGTATGAGAACGAATTCACTAAACCATCAATTTGGCCAAAAAACATTAAAATACAAAAATATTCTTTTTTAGTGGAGAGATTCCGAAATCAAAATTCAACGTAAGAAATAACACACTAAATATACTTCACTGCAATGTGCAATGCATAACAACTTGTATAAATGAATTTATAACATTAAATGAAGATTTAAACTATTGCCATGTCCTTTGCATCTCTGAACATTGGCAAAGCTATGAGCAAATCCGATTCACAAACTTTCCTGGGTATAAATTGGTGTCTTCCTATTGTAGAGCACAGGCAGCGCATGGAGGTGTATCAATTTACTGCATGGAGGATATGAAAGCTAATCCTTTGCCAGTGCTTAATCAATTTTGTGAAACTTTCGTTTTCGAGTGTGCCGGCGCGGAGTTATTTGTGAGTAATAAAGCCATAAATGTGTTTTGTGTTTATAGATCTCCTTCAGCGGACTTAGATGACTTTATACAAAGAATTGACAATTCTTTTGAGTGTATATCAAACAGTGATCGCACATTTATTATGGCTGGCGATTTTAACATAGATTTTCTTCAACAGAATAGCAAAAGCTTAAAATTATTGAATTTATTGAAAACTTACAACTTAAATTTTTTAATTAATAGTTACACCAGAATAAGTTAAACATGTCAATCATGTCTAGATAACTTTATTACAAATCAAAAAGACAAAATTTACTCCAGGGTAGTCAATACAGTTTTTTCGGACCATACAGCTCAGCACGTAAGTATTGAAGTGCAGAGTAACAGTACCCAAAGTCCAGGTTCGGATTTTTATAAATGAGTACATTAACAATTTTTGTGCTGACTTAAATACAGAATGGAGGTTTACACCTTAGATGATGTCAATGACAAATATAATGCGTTTTTAGATACATTTTTGTGGCACTTTTGTAAAAACTTCCCTTTGAAAGTAATTAAGAAAGGAACTCATAGACAAAAACTACATTCTACGGAAGTCGAGTCTGCTAAAAAAAAAAGGTTAGCCTTCTTCAAATGCTAGTATCGAGATACCCAGAATTAAAACATAACTTCTTAGAAGCTAGGAAAAATTATCATCAAATGTTACAGTCTGAAAAAAGCAAAATATGGAAAAGTAAAATAGAAGATTCTGAAAATAAATCCAAAACATCTTGGAATATAATAAGCGAAATTCTGGGAAAAAATAATAATGTTACTTGCCCATCTAATTCCAACTTATCACAACAAGCAAATGAACTCAATCATTACTTCATTGAATCAGCATCCAATGCTTTAGCGCGACATAGTACAAAAAAAAACAAGGTATGTTTGCAATATATCTCACAGTTTTAAGTCCATCCAAATATTTCAGAAGGTTACCTTAAATGAATTAAAAGCAGTGATTGCGGGCATTAGGAATAAACATAGTGCTGGGTATGATGAGATTCCCATTGGTATTATAAAAAAATCCGCCGATATCATACTAGAACCGCTTTGCCATATTATAAATGATTCTTTCGAAAAGGGAGTATTCCCTGAGAAATTAAAATATGCTATGGTAAAACCACTGTTTAAAAAAGGAGATCATAATTTAGTTGAAAATTTCAGACCGATATCTTTATTATTGTCCTCGTTTTCAAAAATTTTAGAAAAAATTGTTTATATACGTATCTATAATTTCTTTGTAAATCAGAAACTATTTAAAACAACTCAACACGGGTTCCTAAAGAATAAAAATGTTGATACAGCAATATTCCAGTACAGCCAACAGTTGTTGTCGGCATTGGATGCCGATGGCATTGCATTTGGAATATTTTTAGATTTATCCAAGGCGTTTGACTCTATAGATAATTCGATCTTGATAAAAAAATTATATCGCTATGGAATTCGTGATAGGGCTTTGACATGGATAAAGTCATATTTGGCAAATCTAAAGAATTGAGTATATTAATGGGCATCCCACAAGGAAGTATTTTAGGTCCTTTGTTATTCATCATATTCATTAATGATTTAGATATAAATAATAATAATTGCCTAACGATAAATTACGCAGACGACACAACGTTACTTATTAAAGGGAATACTTTCTTTCATGTGGTGATATTATGATGCAACAAGTACAAAAATGGCTTACTGAGAATAATTTATTAATAAACGTCAATAAAACAAAATGTATATTGTTTAGAAATTCTCCAATTGATGCACCGGAATACGTTATGTTAGATAATAAGAAATATGACATCGTTGACTGTACATCATTTTTAGGTCTAACAATTGACAGTAATATGTTATTCTTACAGCATGTGGTTGAGTTGAGTAAATAGTTAATGAGGAATTATGAAATGATTATAAGATAATATACAGCTGGCATAAACAAAAGCAATCTTTATCTATCTATCAATAAAATTCTCTATATTACAATTATACATCAATTACTCAATAACAAAATAAAATCACTCCTATAACATGTATTTCGGAAATAAGAATGTAGAGAAATGCATCCCAATTGTAATCCAATGCTTAATGCTTCTATAATAAATATTTGATAATCAGTATCTGAAGTAAACAATACATATTGTCTGAAATAGATTGCTTGCATGATGGAATAATACTTAAGCAGTAAATATACAGGGTTATTGACGCTATACGGCACGGAATATTGTCTATTATGGATCCATTTTCAAGTTGTTTTTTTTTAATGGAACCTTTGTATTTTATTGCATTTTTTTGATTCTGTGATCAAAATAAATATCTGTTTTAATAAGGTTTACAATACCTAAACCTTAAATAATAAATTTTTAAATGGAAAAATCAAAGTATATGTCGAACAACGCGAAGGGTTTACGTTAGAGAAAAATAAAGTATGTTTGTTAAACGAGGCCTTATATGGTTTGAAAGAAAGACTCAGAACGTGGTATTACCATTACGTGGTTTATACATAAAAGATTCAGGCACTATACAAACTTAAATTACATTATATGTTGACGTTTTGCTTATTTGTAGTTACGATCACAATGAGTTGATGTAAGTTAAACAAAAAGTAAGTCAAAAAATTCAAATGAAAAATATATAGAGTCATTATCAGAAAAATATAAGATTATTGAGGCCAATAGTTACAGAACCCCAATGGAGTCAAATTTAAAATTAGAACCTGCAGAGACATGTGACTCAAACATAAAATATAGAAACTTAATAGGAGCTTTATTATATACAGGGTGTCTCTGAAATAAGAGTACAAAATATTAAAAATGGGAAACCCAAATTATACTGAATAAGTATCCAAAAATTCGTACGCCAATTGCAATATCGAATATACAATTAAAAACTCATTGAAACGTCACGAATGTGCCGCCCATGGATCCACTATCTGTGTTTATACTATATCTTAAGGTCATTTGTAAATACAGCTGTGATATACAGATAATCATTGTATGCAGCTGATACGAGTCAACGACTCCAATATTATTACGTACGCGAAATTTAAAGCAATTAATTATTTCTTTTTTTCTCTTTCATAATCAATTGTTGGTTCTGAAAAGAACCGATTTGCAAACCGGCGAAACAGGAGAAGTGTTAAATAAAATGTTCGAAGTGTCCTCCTTCAGCTAGCAAACATGCATCTATACGACGTAAATAGTTCTCACGAACCCGTTGAAAAGGTGCTTCTTGTCTAATGCGCTGTGCTGCATTAAAAATTCTTTGACGTAGGTCTTCTGCAGTTTCGATATCACCAGCACTGTAGACAAGAGTTTTCATGTAACCCCACAAAAAAAAATCCAGTGGATTTAAATCTGGACTGCGAGGAGGCCACGCAGTGGGACCTCCTCGTCCAATCCATCTGGGATATGTTACATTTAAAAACTCACGTACCCTTCGGGAAAAATGTGCTGGCGCTCCGTCGTGCATAAACCACATCCTTCTGCGTATGTCAAGCGGCACATCGTCCAGAAAGTCCGGCAAAACGTTGTCTAAGAAATTTAAATAAGTTTCCGCATTGAGCCGCTGAGGCAGCACATACGGCCCTAGGAGAGAGTCACCTATAATACCTGCCCAGACGTTGACCGAAAAGCGATGCTGAAACCGATGTTGTCGGGTCACTTGCGGATTAGCATCTGCTCAATGATGAGTATTATGGAGGTTCATAATACCATTTCTGGTAAAACAGCATTCATCTGTGAACAAAACGTTTGCAGAAAAGTTAACATTTTCTGCTAGACGTTCACGACACCAGGTGCAAAATCGAATTCGCGGAGGACCATCATTTTCAGTAAGTTCCTGCACACGTTGAATGTGATACGGGTGTAACAAGTTTCTTCGAAAAATGCGGTGTGCCGTACTGCGTGACACCCCCACTTGCCCTGCGGCATCACGTGTACTTACACCTGCATTTCTGTTCACAATATCCAGCAATTCTTCTTCGGCTCGTAAAATTCGACGTGGTCTTTCACGTCCGCGACCTTCGTAATTTGGTAGCAATCGACCAGTTTCTCTTAATCTAAACACGGTATCCTTTATACACGTGTAAGACGGGGTTCTACGATTGGGGTATCGCTGCCGGTAGATACGTAGAGTTCTTCGACAACTTCCTCCTGCTTCGCCGTAGACATAAATCATATCGAACAACTCGCGTGTGGTAAAAGCCATATCCGATGTGTTCATGCGTAAGGATCCAGACAGACTGAGACTCAGAGCGTAGTTATACGTCGCGTGTTGCCTGCCCTACCTTCGTTGGTTAGAAGTGTAGTGTCTCAAATACCAGTGGCGTGACGGATATTTAATAAATATCTTTGCCATTTTTTTCCTCACGTATGCGTGGGAATATATAAGCCAAGAAACGAGACCTGATATTTCTTATGCTGTTAATTATTTGAGCGATTACACACACTCATGTTAAATTCGTTTTACGAATTTTTAAAGTATGACTTGATGATACTGCAATAGATTGTTTTGTGTTTTGTCGACGCAGATTGGGCTGGAGATATAAGTGACAGAAAATCAGGAAAGTATTATGGATTTCACGAAAACAAAAGGTGGTAACAAGATCTTCATGGGATGCCGAATATACTTGCTGAAGCAGTAGACGAATTGCTTTTCTTGAAAGGAATTGCCAAGGATTTATCAATAGCTTTTATTAAACCAATTAAAATCTATGAGAATAATTCTGCAGCTAAAGATTGAGCTATGTACAAATGGAAATTTCACAAAGAATAGTAAACATATAGATGTAAGCTATCACTATGTAAATGATTATGTTAAGAAAAATGTAAATGAGGTTTATAAAGTAAATTCAGAAGATCAGTTGGGTGACATACTCACCAAATCTTTAGGGGGCGTTAAGTTTGAGAAATTAAGATCACTATTAAATTTGATATATTTGTAATCATGTAATTTTTTTTTTTATTATTTTGAAAGTGTAACGCCTAAAAGAAAGGGGGGAGGGTGTTGGAAGAAACTGTACATTCTTTTAGTTGTTATTTTTATTATGGTTGGACAACCTGTAGACGTGGAAGCTGGGTGGCCTTGAAGTCGTTCATGTTCATATATGTTTTGCTGTAGCAGAGCGTAGTTGTTTAAATAAAACCAGTTATTATAAGTATCTGAGTTTTACTATAACGTTAACTTAGAATATAACAATACGTGTGTATTAATAACGCAAGACATACACACATGAACACAATTGACAGTTTTTATATTGTGTGAATATAGGTCAATATAGGTATGGGTTGATGTCATCGTAAGAGGCGGCAAAATTCAAATTATATAACTTCTACAACATGTTTTTTTATGTCTTTACAATAAATTCAAATTAGTTACTGTGAACTGTGATTCAGTGTTATTTTCTCAAGTGTAACTCCTCTTACAATATATCTAATGTGGTATGGAATTTAACAAGATTGCAGACTAAAGTGACAAATTAAATGAATTACCAGACATTTCTAAATGCCATAGGCAACCAGATACATTAGAACTTTTATTTAAAAAAAAAACTAAATGGTGCAAAAGACGATTATTTGGCGTATTCTGTAAAAACGCAAAGACTAAGAGCTTAGATATAAATACCATTCAATTGGTAATTGAAAAGTGCATTTGCTGACAAATTAAAAAATATGGCGTTCTATTTAAATTAATCAAGCTATAGCCACTTAATAGTTATTTGTATCACTAGGCCAGAAACTATAGTTTTGCGAGTGTGAGTACAGTTTGTGGGACCGAGGCGAAGCCGAGGTCTCACAAGTGCGAATACTCGCAAAAGAGTTTCTGGCCGTGTGTTACACACTATTTTTTGAGCCGACAAATCTTAATTTTGTTGTAAATAATAAAAGAAATTAACGCTAGGGAGTTAACAGTACAGGTTGGCAATACTTATTACGTATGAATTTTGAATTGGAAATCAGCGTTAAAATACCTTAGTGTTTTGACGTTTTAATTTTCTTGGTAGTTTTGATACATATTCATCAATAATAAGGACAATGGAGACCCCAGCTCATATTACAGAGGTTGTGTGTGACGTTATTAACCATTTATTACCTGTAAAATCTTCCGAAAATAGAAATGGAATGAATATGAATTAATTAAGAGATTGTGTAACGAAAATTCTGTCATCTGTCATCGAATCTATAATTAATGGCAGATATGTCAGTAATTCCAATATAGTGTTGCCAACCAATAGTGGCCTATTTGCCGGCCTAGGCCGGAGAATGATAAGTTTCCGGCCGATTTATAGTAATGCAAAATCAGTGTTTCTGGACGGAGGCGCAAAATAGTATTTTAAAACACAAGTGTCACAATGACGTTTATTCACGGCGAGAGATTCAAAGTACGAGCATTACATGTCATTGTGGCACACGTTTTTTACAGTATTTTTTCTAATTTGCGCATTAATCGCCTATATTACGTTCCGGCAAGAGCCCCCCTCCCCTCTCCCACCACGTTAATATCTCATTACAGCACAGCACAGTATGCTGTAATAGCCATATCAGCACTGCGTCGTCTTTTGTTTTAGCTTTATTACAACATCCAATTAGAAAAAGTTCTTATTTGGATAGTTTAATTTTTTTACACCCTGAATAACATGGCAAGTATATTATAATTGGGTTATAAAATATGGTCTCTTGTTACATTTTACTGTGAATTTCGCTTACATAACTTAAATACTTCTCAAGTATTTAAAACATGACAATTAGGATAAATTTTCACAAAATTCAAATTATTTAAAAAACCTTAAAGTTTAGGTATTATAAACCTTACTAAAACAGATATTTATTTTGATCAAAAATGCAATAATATACCGAGGGTTCCATTTAAAAAAAAAACAGAACTTTGGTACTTTTAGGGCTTTTAGAACAGCCTGTATATGAAAATAATTTTAAAAAGTATCCATAATAAACCCCCTTATATCCCAAAAGTAAAAATTGTTGAATGTCACGTAATTTGGCCACAATATTGTATACCTACTCAGAAAATTATTAATTCATTCTAAGAAGAAATAGCATAGCCAGAATTAAAAAAAAAACCGCAAAATACAATTCTGATAAGATATTTAAATATGATATCAATTATTTACTTAAGTTTTTTTTATATACATACATATATGCATATCAGGAAGTACTTAGGTATTTACTAACCAGGTATATCATAGAAATGGTAACATAAAAAATGACATCTCTCAATAATAAATACCAATACCGGTAAAAATTTAAATAGATAAGATTATAATCAGTGTGCAATAAAATTATAATCGCGTATAAATATATTACATCTTCTCATAATAGAAATTATGAATACTAAAATAGTATATATTTAAAGTACTTACTGACTTTCTTGGACTTAACAGGTTTACTTCCAAGTAATTGAAATTGTGTCCACCCAAATATATCGTCATCCTGAACATCATGGCTTTCCTTACCGCATTTGCAATTCTTACAAATCTTCCTCCAAAAATGTAAATCCAATCCTAAAATAGTTTAGTCATATTACTTCTTCTATTTCTTAACAATGAGTCATATATAAATTAGCAATCATTGCATCAATGTAATTCCAAGAAGGTAAACAGAATACAATATCTTGGGGTTGTTCTCAACGTGTATTCTTTAATTGAATATGAAGTAATAACATTACGATTATTTATTAAACGACAAGCAAGCCAATTTTAATAGAATTAAGTGCGCATTAAAACTCTCTTACCTGGACAATTATTTTTGCAATTTAAACAAGGTGAGCCAGCTCCAGCTTCATGCCCCAATTTTGCTTTCAGCCTACGTTCACGTTTTGCTTCTAATTCTCTTAACCAATTCGGTGCATCTATCGGCTGTTCTTCCGTCATTTTTATTAAAAGTATAAAGGAACTACACCCAAAATAAAAGCATCGAAACAGCAACTAGTGATCACGCAGGAATTCTACTCAACAGGTAGTTTGAGTCACGATTTTATTGCATTGTAGCAGTAGATATTGCAAATATGTTAAAAATTTAATTCGTCTACATCACATGTGTTAAAGTGAGATATAAAATAAATTGGATGTCTAATGCTTATTAGAACGGCTAACTTGTGAACTAATTTAAATTTTAGCGGGAAATAAAGCAACTAAATAATTTTCTTTGAATTTATTGTACAAAAACCATTGAATAGCGTAAAGTAGCAATGCAGTAGTGGAACAATCTTTTTGGGAAATATATTTCTGCGCCTCTGACACTGTCATTTCAACTATATCGACATCTTCTTCTTTTTTATCACCTTTTCCGCTCATATCGTCCGTCACTTCGCAATAAAAAAGTGTTTGAATGCTACCTTGTCTCGAGACTTCCGATCGATAAGTTATAACTTTTTCTAACTGGTGGGGTTTTATCTTGTAGTTACATTCTTCATCGACTTCTTCGACAGCAATTTGTTCCAGTGTGGCGTTCTTGTCTATTATTCCCGCGCACAATTCTGTAGTCATCCCAAGTTCGGCTGGATACTTCTTCGTGTCTATTTGACCTAATCTGTCGCTCTCAGGGATTTTATTAATATAAATTACGGGCCTGAATTGTTTTACAAATATTAAGACTTTCCTCGTGGAATTATAAAGGAGAATGCTAACTCCTTGGTGTACGGCCAGTGTGTTCCAAGTTCTCTTTTTCCCGTTGATAACATATTCGACGCTTAATGGTTTTAAATATTTGAAATTTTTTAACGGTCGAATGACAACATTCGTTAACTTATTCATTTTTACCAGATTCGTAATCTGCAAAACGACTGGACGTATTGGGAAAAACCCCAAGGCACGAACTATATATAGGTATTGAATTGGGAAATTCCGACTTTAAAATAGTTTTGATGACATAATTCTCTTTAATGTGATTATAATTTAGGCCTGTTTAATTTGTACAAAGCGTTAAACATCAAAACGGCGGCAAAAAAGAATAAAATACAATGTGATTCCGTTTTCAAACATTTTTTTTTTCTAAAAGCACACGGCGTTGTCCCGTATTTTTTTGTTGTTCTTAGGTTTGTTCCGTCACGCTGGCAAGCTGTCAGATGGACATCAGATGCTTGCGCATTGAGTAAATACGTTGCAATAAACACCTTTATGTCTAACAAATTAAGTAATGCGCATGCGTCTGACGTCCATCTGAAAGTTTGCGAGTTCAGATGGAAGATGGAACAAAGCTCTTATATTTTGCTCACAACTTGTCGCTATAAGTTGTTATCGCAGCAATCGCACAAGAAGAAGCAGTCATTATTTCATATATTATACACTTAGCAATGGAGGAAGAAAGTATATATGTTTATGAATTACCACACACAAATAGGAGGCAATTATGTGTTTTATTAGACCAGAATAATCGGTGGGAAGAACTTGCCGGATCACATATGAAATATGATGTGACAACGATATATGTAAGTAAAATTGTTTTATTATCATTGTCAGTTTATTTATGGTAGCAATAACAGATGTTAAGACAGGAAAATCTCAGAGGTAAATCGCCAACGGATGAATTATTAGCGCAATGGGGACACCAGAATCACACAGTATTAGAATTATTTATATTATTAAGCCGAATGAAACATTATCAAGGAATGATGCTAATTAAAGAATATGTCCCAGCACAATACCATAGGCTAATTAGAGGGGCCCAAGATAATATGCATAGGCTGTTTGAAGATTTAAATTTGCGGAATGCGATGCAATTAAAGGATAATCGTATTCCTCAAAATAATTTAAATATAACTGAAGAGAAACCGACGCTGGACAAGAAGAATGTGCAACTGTTTCTTACACCAGCTCCCTTAAAAGTTGTTATACCTCCAAGAGATGCCGCAAACTGCTTAACCAGAGATGATAATGAAACTATGGATAATAATAATCGATTTCTGAAGCCTGTATCGCCTCAGGTAACTTATTATGTTGCATTTGTAAAATTTTATATTATAAAATGTGTTTTAAGATTCGTGTGGGTACTTCTAGAGCGTCCGCTATGTCAGATATATCTTGTGTGGCTGAATCGGCAGGGGCAATACCTCAAATACCGTATGAAGATCTTCAAAAGTCGACTGATGGTTGGAGGGAAGAGAATATACTGGGAAAAGGAGGATTTGGAATCGTTTTTAAAGGTACTTCAATATTTAACCAATTCTACTAAGTAGATAATCAACTTTTAATCCGTATTTTCTCCTCATGTTGGTTTCATTGCTTTTTCTATTTTTCCTTAATAAAATGCTATTTTACTTTCATGGATTGGATATATCAGTATTGTCAATAAATTATCCAAACATGGTAATGATCTTATATCTACTATAAAAAATTATGTTGATCTGTCTGGATACAGTAAAAGAAAATCTAAACATTTTTACAAAAATTGAATTACTACGGGAATTTTAAACTTTGTAAAACAGAACCTAATTTGTAAGAAAGAACGTAATAATGAATTGCCAAAAACTACATACAACGATTATGTCAAAATATTAGACAAAATAATAAATGTAGCTAAACTATACTTGAATCGCCGAACAGATGCAGTAGCAACCCCGCATTGACGTCAAGATTGAAAAATCCGATTCACAATATATAAATTTCACAAGCCTGTTGGTTTTTGACATTTGTAGTGAATACCTAACCTTTAATATATACAGGGTTCAGTAGCGAGGTATTGTGATTTTGAAAAGAGCGCCATGCATCGTGGAGTTGACCCAGATCAGTGATTATATATAAGTAGATATGCGAACAGCCACTTTATCACAATAGTACTTTAAGGTGTCACCAGATGTCGCTTATATCTACAAATCCAAATTTTAACATTTATGAAAACCTGACTAGCTACTTTAACGGAGAGTGGCACATTTATTTAATTTATAATTTGTTTGTGTGTATATCTAAAGCAAACAAAATCAGAAGTATGTAGGTGTAATTAAATAAATTATCTGACATATCTCAATACCATAGGCTACTAGATTCATTAGACTATTATTTAATAAACGTCGAATGGTACAAAAAAAAAACGATTATTTGGAGTATTGTGTAAAAACGCAAAGATTTAAAGCTTAAGCTATAAATACCATTCGATAGATAATAAAAAAACGCATTTGCTGGTAACTTAAAAAATATGGCCTATTTAAATTTATCAAGTTATAGCCACTTCTTAAGGTTCTTATTTGATTAGCTTTAATTTTTGTACATCCTGTATAATATGACAAGTTTATTATAATTGGGTTATAAAATATTGTTTATTGTTATACTTCACTGTAAATTTCGTTTACATAACTTAAATACTTCTTAAATATTTGAAAGATGAAAATGAAATTAGATTTTCACAAAATTCAAATTGTTTAAAAATCTTAAGTATTATAAGCCTTATTAAAACAGACACTTATTTTGATCAGAGAAGTACTGGATAATACAATACTGTGCCGCAAGTTATATGATAAACATAGGTAATTATATATTTTTTTTATTTCAAACGACAAAATAACCTGCGGCTAGTATTATATTATCCAGTAGTGTGAACCTTTGTCGGCACGTTTGAAGTTTGTCTGACATTTTTCTTCGCGCATGAGTCCAAGCGCATAAGGGCGCCTTAATTTTATTTCAAATAACAGAATATTTTCCCAAATATTTTATAATTGATGTAACATGTAACATATACCGGGTGTCCACACTTAAGTGTGCACTATTGATAACTTTGTTATCTTTGGAGCTACAGAATCGGTCAAATGGACAAAGTAGTAGTATTTTTTATGGCGCTAACAATTGTGAAAACAGAAAAACAATTGAGCGTCGCGTTCTCTAGATATTCGTCCAAAATTATTTTTTTTTTAATGGAACGCCCTGTATATTTTTTTGCACTTTAAAAGAAAATTCCAAACTGAACAAAAAAGTCTTAGTATAGTAGTTATAAAAAAATATCAAATAAAATAGTTATTGAGAAATCTTTATCTTTGTTTTGTTTGCATGAAATCGATATATCCATGGAAAATTAAAGCGTCATATTGTTTAGTAGCTGTCAAATTATTTGTTGTTGTTAAAATTACTGTGCGGAAAAAGTACTGTTTTTACAATTTTTTCAACCGTAACAATGGCATTTACTCATTTGGAAAAGTGTGATATGTTAGAGTTGTACTTGCTGTTTAACAAAAATTCAGATAGAGCGCTAGAACGTTACATTCAGCAATTTCCTGACCGTGATGTACCAGACCGTCGCTATTTTTTAAAACTTTATCGAAGATGAAGAAGCAACGAAACAATTTTTATAAAGAAGAGGAAAAAAATGATTTTATATTATCACCAGAGATAGAAATAAATGTGTTGGCATATTTTCAGGTACATCCAAATAATTCTGTAAGGGATTTGTTCAGAGAATCAGGTATTTCTCGTAGCACGATCCATAAAATTCTGAACAAATATAAATATGTTCCCTTTAAATATCAGCCTGTTCAAACTCTACTTTTGGGCGATTATCAAAGACGATTAACTTTTGCTCAATGGTTTATCAATGCTTTTGAAGAAAATCACAATTTCTTTAGACACATTTCATGGAGTGATAAATCTAACTTTTCTAATCGCGGGATGTTCAATAAAAGAAATAATCATTACTGGAGTCGTGAAAACCCATTTGCTGTTTATCCTTGTAATCCCCAACACCGATTTAGTTTAAATGTTTGGTGTGATATAATCGGATCCCGAATTGTTGGACCATTTTTCTATCGGGGTTCTTTAACAGGAGAAAGATATGTGGCATTATTGACAGAAATTTTAGAAAATTTTCTGGATGAATTAAATTTGGTAGACGGGCAGATTATTTACTTTCAACAAGATGGAGCGCCCGCACATAATCACCGTGACACAAGTGAGTTATTAGAAAGATTATTTGGAAATAGATGGATTGGCACAAATGGTCCTATTCAGTGGCCCGCGCGTTCACCTGACATGACGCCACTAGATTTTTCCTTGCGGGGAGCAGTAAAAAATCAAGTGTACAAACATAGATATACAACAGTGGATCAGCTTCAGAAAAGAATTTCCAACATCATTGACGACATCGACGGTAGGACAATTTTAGGAGCTACTCGTAATGTTCACAGAAGATTGATAAAATGTATTGAAATGGAAGGAGGAACATTCAATTTGAGTAATTTTCTTGACTATTTTTGTATTTATTTTTATTTGTTTATTAAATTAAACGCTTTAATGAATGTGGCGCTTTAATTTTCCATAGGTATATCAATTTCATGCCAACAAAGCAAAGATAAAGATTTCTCAGTAACTACTTTATTTGACATTTTTTTATAATAGTGTACTAAGACTTTTTTGTTCAGTTTGGAATTTTCTTTTAAATTGCAAAAAATATATAGGGCGTTCCATTAAAAAAAATAATTTTGGACGAATATCTAGAGAACGCGACGCTCAATTGTTTTTCTGTTTTCACAATTGTGACCGCCATAAAAATAGTACTACTTTGTCCACTTGACCGATTCTGTACCTCCAAAGATAACAAAGTTATCAATAGTGCACACTTAATTGTGGACACCCGGTATACACATTGGTCGAACAAAACATTAGGGATATGCTTGTAATAGAGAACTATAGCAACGTTGTCAAACCGATTACCCGCGTATGGGGGAAGCAGCGATGAGTATGAATCGCCAGTTTGAGTTAATGGTCATATGTCATTTGTCATATTCTCGCTTTATCTCTTCGAAATTTTCCCTAATAGTTTATTAATTAAAATGTCTGTTTATACAAAAGAAGAACGCATAGCTATTATTAAATTGTACTATTCGTTTGAGGGTACGGATGAAGTTATTGGGCGTTTTATCTTTTCTTATCCCAATCGACCAGTCCCGGTTAACCAAACAATTTTAAATATTTTTCATAAATTATATTATTTTCAATAAATTTGAAAATACAGGTTGTATTACTGGTTGCTCGAAATGTAACAATCGTAATCGGCAAGAAACCACTTACTGAGGAAAGAAAAGCGCATACTCTAACCTCTCTATCCAAGGTTAGAGTATGCGCTTTTGTGGAAACTAACGAACCGTGTTCGAGTCGTCAAATTTCTGAAGTTGTCAATATTCCACCTGCTACAGTTAGAGATATTTTAAGGAGGAATAAATATAAATGTTTTAAGTTGAAAAAAAAGAAATTTTCCTAGAGGACCACGAAAAGCGACTAGGTTTTTGCGAGAATATGAGAGAGAAATGTGACAGAAAGGATTTGTTTTTGCAAAACGTTCTCTTCATTTTCCCTTCATGGTCACCAGAATCCGTCTGTTGCTCGATATTGGTCCCAAAAAAATAAACACCTAACTGTAGCTACACGAACACAGTATCCTAGAAAATTGAACGTCTGGGCAGGTATTCTAGGTGATCACATTATGGGACAATTTTTTCTAAATGGTAACCTAAACAGTGAGAGATACCTGCAACTTTTACAAAATGACGTTATTCCTGCTGTACGTTACATAAGGGGCAATTTAGACGATGTTTGGTTACAACAAGATGGGTGCCCGGCTCATAACGCGGGGAGAGTTAAGGACTTTATTAATTTTAATTTCCCGGAACATGTAATCAGTACGTGGGGCGACATACTTTTACCACCTAGATCCCCCGACTTAGCGCCCAATGACTTCTTCCTTTGGGGTTATTTAAAAGAAACAATCTACAGACATTCGCACGAAAGGCCTCAAACATTGGATGAGCTGCGCAATAGAATTGAACAGGCATGCCATAACATCCCAGCAGCTATGCTAAATAATGTGCGCAGAGAATTTTATAACTGGCTAGGTTATTGCGAATTACAGCATGGGGGGCTCTTTGAAGCCGTTATTAAGTAATATCATTACCCTTTATATTTATACTCCAAATTTTCTATTTAGTTTTCGAATTTTCAAGTTTTATTTTCTTTAATTGGTTGACCATAGGGAATTGGTTTCGTATTTCTTCAGCAACCCTATTGAGACCATGAGCAAGGCATGTGACATGAAGTAGGTTCGGATAGAACACCTTCAAATTTATAGCACTTCGAACCATATATGGTGCTGCGTCTGATACTAGCAGTAATGCTTTCTCCAAAGGAACTCATTCAGGCAAAAAAAAATTACTTAATCCTTCTTGAATAAATCTTGACATTGTTACATTGTTTGTCTTTTCAAGCCGTTTTGAAGAAATTAAATATGATCTGTTAGAGACATTATCCTTCAAGATTCCAATCAAAAGATGAGCTATGTAACGCCCAGCTGTCTCATCGACTACTATATAAAAATGATTATCTCCGATTAATTTTCTTATTTCGCTTACTGTGTCAATATAAGTACTATTCACTTCACCTTTTCTTAAAGTACTTTCATCGGGAATGTTATATGTACAATATTTTTTAAGAAAGGATTTAAAATTTGTATTATTCAACTTATTAAGGGGAATATCTTTACTGACTAAAGCGCGGCATAACTCTTCATTAAATATTTTCTGGTCAGTCTTCTTTGTTCCTAATTCAATACATTGTAAAATTGACTGGTTCATGAGTCTACAATTTTTCAGTTTGGCAGCATGTGAAGATGTTTTGACATGTTGGTCTACTTGAAATTTTTTTTCACAGGGAATCTGAAAAGAATAATATAACATATCAACACTAGTCTTGGAAATGCTGTCAATAAGTTTTTATTAATTTATTTTTATTATTAACCGTTACCTACAAATCACATAATATCTATTTTCTTTACTTTACATTACATTACAATAAGATAGCTTAAAATAAGTACTTACAATTTTGCAACACACTGTACAAAACACTTTCTCGTTCTCCAGACGAAGTTCTGTGAGAGATTTGATCCAAGCTAATGTACCGCTGTTAACTTTTGGCTTGTTTAAGCGAACGTTTTCACTATACACTCGTATTTACGATTGTTTGGGTGATTCACTGATTCCTCGTTTTAAATGAAGCCACAACCTTATACTTTGCTGAACGATGCAAAACTGCCGCTTTTGAGAGCTTCTTTGTAATACCACGGAAATTCTATGTAAATTAGAGTGGGACACAATTACGATTTACGATGACTGCACTTGAATAATATCTTAAATAAACACCTTTTATGCGTAAAATGCCGCACTATCGCTTTTAACGGTCGGGGTAAACACAAAGTGGCTATTGTCCTCTTTCGTTTACGGTATGTAATTCTTGAGGCCTACGCGTGCCCATGATTTCTATTAAAAAACCGGGAATTCCTACTATTTACAATCTATAGGAACTGGGAATTCCTACATTATGTAAACAAACGGTTGAAAATACGAAAGTTGTTGTTTACTGTCTACCCTCCAAATTTTTCTCCCCGGGTGTCCTACAATCGCAACGAAAGTACCGGCGCTGTTGGTGAAGCAATAAATTATGCAAATTTTAAACGGCACTGTCATATCCCGTAAGAAGCAGGGAAAGCCCAGAACATTTGATTATGTATTTCCTAACGTAAATTGTATATTATATTACAATTTACGTATAATACTTTCTTTATATCTATATACTACAGGGTGCGGCAGGGAAACTTGCTGATTTGAATTGGACGCCAATGAGCGAGGCGTGGTCAGAAAGGGGTGGGGAGGGTCTCATCAGAAAGAGGGGGTTTTGAAGTTTTGTTACCCCAAATGACATTTGTCATCATGCGTTGGACAAAGGAACAGCGTGCGTTCGCCGTCCAGGCCTATTTTTCCAACGGTCATTCGGTGGTCGCCACCCAACGTGCCTTC
Source organism: Cetonia aurata (assembly GCA_949128085.1). Classification (NCBI taxonomy): domain Eukaryota; kingdom Metazoa; phylum Arthropoda; class Insecta; order Coleoptera; family Scarabaeidae; genus Cetonia; species Cetonia aurata. Next base: position 23,354,659 of record OX421889.1, on the reverse strand, counting down.
CGAACTCGGTTCGATATTCATCCCGCGGGTCCCGTTCCTGGCCGGCAATCGCTTGTTTCGTGGGTGAACACATTTAGGGAAAGTGGGAGTGTTGAAAAAAAAGGCCCAGGAGGTCAACGGACATCCGAAAACGTCGAAAGGGTAAGGGAGTCGTTTTTGCGCTCTCCCCGGCGTTCGGCGCGTAAACACGCTGCTGCTCTGGGGATTTCTGATCGCACAGTGAGACGAATTCTTCACAAGGAACTCCAGTTTCATCCCTACAAACTGGCTGTGGTCCAAAAGTTGAGTGAACGCGATTTCGCTTCTCGCCAAACTGCATGTGAAGCGCTCAGTAACTTGCCAGACGACGCTCTCGTGTTTTTTAGTGATGAGGCCCACTTTCACATTTCCGGCTGTGTTAACAAACAAAACATGCGGTATTGGAGTAATGTCAATCCTCGCGAACTTCATGACATTCCACTTCATTGTGAACGTGTTACTGTGTGGTGTGCATTGTCGAGAGTTGCAATAATAGGGCCTCATTTTTTCGAGGAAGATGAAGGCGCTGTTACTGTGAATGCAGTTCGCTACAGAGAAATGATTGAGACATTTTTTCTTCCACAACTTGAAGAAATGGATCTTGGGGACGTATGGTTCCAACAGGACGGAGCCACGGCGCACACAGCGAGAACTTCGATGGAGCTTTTGAGGGAACACTTTCACGAGCGCCTGATATCCTTGAGGGGTGACGTACCGTGGCCGCCGCGCTCCTCCGATTTGGCACCTTGCGATTTTTTTTTATGGGGATATCTTAAATCCATCGTTTACAACGACAAACCCCGGACCCTATAACACCTGAAGGACAACATCCGCCAAGCCATCGCCAACATTCCCGTCGATATGCTCGAAAGAGTGGAGCGTAACTTTAAATCTAGGGTTAATCAGTGTATCACGAATGAGGGCCGCCATTTGCCCGATGTCATTTTTAAAACCACTTAAAACAAAAATTCAGAATGTGTACTATACGATACAAAAAGAATTAAATCGATATTTGAAGTACTTTTTCTTTTATTGACTTTTCAAATCAGCAAGTTTCCCTGCCGCACCCTGTATATAAACATGTAAACCGAAAAAACAGAAATTATGCATTAATATGCAAAATACCTTCAGATATGCATTAAAAGGGATAAATGCATATTATATGCAAAATATGCACATTGCATATAATCCGGTCTTTAGTTATCAGCCTAAACTGTGCACATTGCTGGTGTTATAAAAAAATTAGAAGTGTCATTCTCAATTATCCGGATTGTCTTTATAAGATTGTTTTATTAAAGTATATTTATTACTTCAAGGTACTTGGAAATGCACAAAAGTAGCTATAAAAAGAATAGAGCAGAAGGAAAACAGCAGAGAGTCTCATAGCGAACAAATGAGACAATCAGTAACGGAGTTGCATTGCTTAAATGCTTATAGACATGACAATATTCTACCATTATATGGGTAATTATCCTAAAAATATTTTATTTCAACATTTTAATAGATTTCAACTTAATATTTGCTTAACAGCTACAGCATTGGCGGACCTCAACCCTGTTTAGTCTACCAATACATGTCCGGGGGTTCCCTAGACGGCAGATTGAAGGTTCAAGATGCGAACAAAGCGCTGAAATGGCGCATGCGCTTGGATATAGCTATAGGATCGGCCAGGTTTGTCTAAAAAAAAAAAAAAGATGTTTTATCAACATATAAGAATTGCTTCGCCATATAGGGGGTTGCAATACCTGCACACAATCGGCGAAAAACCGCTTATCCACGGCGATATCAAGTCTGCCAACATCCTCCTCGACCACAACGATGTTCCTAGGATAGGAGATTTCGGGTTGGCACGCGAAGGACCCCAGTCTGGTCTTACGCACTTGACAGTGAGCAGGATTCACGGCACCCGACCTTATTTGCCAGATGAATTTCTTCGTGGCAGCAAACTATCTACAAAAGTGGACACGTACAGTTTTGGAGTTGTCCTGTTTGAGATTGCCACAGGTTTAGGGGCTTATTCGAATAGGAGGAAGAATAAATTCCTGAAAGATCATGTCGTCCTGCACGAAGGTGACGTTACGGAATTGAAGGATCAAATAGTAGATGGGCATGACGAATATTTTCTAGGACTGATTGAAATCGGTAAATTATGCGTTACGAAACGGGCTAAGGATAGACCAGAAATGGTGGAAGTTTTAATTAAGTTGGAGCATGTAGTTTGCTGATCCTTGATCATCACAGTTTCTAAATAGTTATATATTTTTTTGTATATAGCATGTATCAAAGAATAACAACGTAAGTATTTTTTTTAATGGTGCAACGTATAAGCACAGATAAGTATACCAGATAGCTCACCGTGGCAGAATTGCCCGATTCTCGCGGGTTGCATAACTCAAAGGCTGCAATATTACGATTTTATGAAACATAGATAGCTGCGGGGAGCCCGGTGTACGGTCGGAGACCAGACGTCGGAGTGTGGAAGGGATACCGGTTCGCTAGCTGTTTTTATTTATGAAATATGTTTTTTTTGCCGCACAGCTGTTATTTACCTAGAATAGCAAATTGAATAGAATTTATACCTCCTTGAATTTGAATTGCTTACGCTCTTATTTAGAATATAAATATTTTCTATAGACTGTCCAGATTGACGTGAGGGCCCGTAATGTATTTATTGAATTTATTCGTATGTGTCTCTTAAGAATATATTTTATGGTTGCTATAATATATTGGAAGGAATCAAAGTTTATAGCCAGTCGTTCATGTAAATAATACAAAAATTCGTGCAATTTCAGGCTTTATTTTCAATATATGTGACTTCACATTATCAATCATGTATGATGAGAACAATAACAACTACATTAAACATGACACTACATTAAAAAAAAAAGATTATTTTTTATAGATAGATTTTTTTTTAAATGTAGTTTGTCATGTTTAATGTAATTGTTAATTGTTTTGTTCGTTTTATTAATTTTAAACACGGCACATTTTTCTTGACTTACATTTATTGCAGTAATTTTTTAATTTCCATTTTACTATTGCATCATTAAGATGTAAGTTATAATATTCATACATTTCTGATTTTCTATATTAAGTAGTCGAAAAGTAACAAGATATTTGATAACGTCAAGTCACATATATTGAAAATAAAGCCTGAAATTGCACGAACTATTGTATTATTGTTATAATATATGAAGTTTTTTTTCTTGATAGTAACGGAGATAATGAATAGTGATAATTGTAACTTTTGGGATATATGGTTGCTTTTTCAAATTATTTTTATGTTATATAGGGTGTTCCAAATCAAATAAGAATAATAGCTATAACTTGATTAATTTCAATCAATCAAGTTATAGCCACTTACAATTCTTATTCGATTAGTTTTAATTTTTGCACAGCCTGTATAAGATAGCAGGTTTATTATAATTGAGTTATACAACATGGTCTATTGTTACACTTTACCATAACCTTCGCTTACACTTCTTAAGTATTTGAAACATGAAAATTAGATTAGATTTTTCCCAAATTCAAATTATTTAAAAAACGTTAAGGTTTAATTATTATAAATCTTATTTAAATACAACTTTGCTACTTTTAGAGCTTTGGAACATTCTATATAATATGAAAATAATTTGAAAGGTAACCATAATAATCACCGATACATCCCAAATGTGAAAAACTTTTTGAACGTCACGCGTTTTGGCCCTAATATTCCGTGCCGTATAGCGGCATATTTTAATATTTGTGGTGCTAGGGTCATCTCGGCTACTACAAAAAAAAAAAATATAGTCTAAACTTGGAATGTTCGCTTCTAAATGATAGAATACAGGTTTTCCTTTAACGATATAAGCACAAATCAAAAACCTGTCTGTCTTATGACTTACGGCGGTAATCTTATTTTTTTGGTACATTATTTGTCAAATTTAAACCTACACTGTATCTGTCTTTTAATAAACGAAATCCCTAAAATCAATAATTACCCGCAAATTTAAAACAGCCTATATACCTATACATCATGACGTTCGGTAGGTCTCTCAAGAATGGCGTAAATTTAATAATTGAAATTGTTACAGTTTTTTGCAACTAAAATCTGCAATTTTATTTTAATGATGATTTAATGTTTAATGATAATTTACAATATCAATATATGTATATGGACTGCAAGAGCAATATTGTCGTGAGCTTTTAGTGTTGTATTAATGTTACAAAGATATCCTAACACGGTATTTACCCGCATGTTTTTATCCATTCAGCACGCACTAAGTTATTTTCCGGGAATTTAAAACCTGTCTGACCACTGTGCGGTAAGAACTAAAATTGAAACAGTAAAACGAAAAATTGAATATAAATATTTTGAAAAAATTGAGACAAATTATAAAAATATTAAACATCAAATAACAGAAATACGAGAAAGTGAAGTAGCTACTTTCGAACAGCTGTCAACAAAAATACAAAAAATAATACAAGATAATCAAAAGAATAAGCATATCAAAAGGCGAGAAGACTGTCCATGGATAAATGACTACATTATAAAACAAATAAAAGCAAGACATAAGTTATATAAAAACCATATAAAATATCCAAACGACGAAAACCTAAAAGATACATACCATCAAGCTAAGAAGAACACGATGTATACAATAAAACATGCTAAGAAGGAATATTATGCTAAGAAATTTGAAAAACATAAAAACGATGCACAAAAAACATGGAATATAATAAACCAAGAGCTTAATAATGGGAAAGGAAGAAATAGAGAGATAGACGAGATTGAGAGAGAAGACAAAACATTAATATCGGATCCGAAGGAAATTGCTAATGAAATGAACAAATACTTCACAGAAATAGGAAGAAAATTAGCTGAAAAGCTCATAGCGAATAAAAAATCTCACCAAACAACGAGTATAATACAAACCATCAATGCAAACCTTACCTTCCGACGTGTTACAGAAGAAGAAACACAGAAAATTATAACAGAATTAAAAAATAACAAAGCGCCAGGATACGATAACATAACAGCAAAAATAGTAAAACAAAACGAAAGAAAATTAACACCAATCTTTACAAAATTGATCAACGACACTATAAAAATAGGAGAATATCCTAATATTTTAAAAAAAACAATTGTAACTCCTATATTTAAAAAAGGTGATAAACTAAAACCGGAGAACTACAGGCCGATATGTCTATTATCAACTCTAAATAAGATCCTTGAAAAAAGTTTACAAGTTCAGATGAGCAACTACTTAGCAGATAATAATATAATACATCAAAGACAATACGCTTTCCAAAAAAAATCAGGAACGACATCGGCGGTAAATGATCTGATCAATGCAATAAAAACAAAAGTAGCGCAAGGAAATATAGTAACTGCACTCTTTATAGACATGAGAAAGGCATTTGATACAGTGTCAAAGATAAAACTTGTCGAAAAGCTGGAAAAAATTGGAATAGATCATATAGGGAAACAACTAATGAAAACTTATCTGTCTGAAAGACCACAAGCGATAAAAATAGGAAAAAACAAAAGTAAAGAATTATGCGCAAAATATGGGATACCTCAAGGGGGAAACTTACCGCCAGTTTTATATATCACCTACACAAACGACATCTTCAATTTAAAGATTACTGGTGAAATATACGCATACGCCGACGACATATGTATAATATACTCCAACAAACACGAAAATCACATACAAAACCAAATCAATGACGATATAGAAAAATTGGAAGCATGGTTTAACGACAACTTATTAACAATAAATGAAGAGAAAACAGAATACATGGTCTTCACAAGAAAAAAAAATAAACCAACCTTTACCGTCAAAGTGAATGGACAAAAAATACAAAAAATTGAGCAAACTAAATATCTGGGAATAACAATACAATCTAATTTAAAATGGGATGCACACATAAATAATTTAATTAAGAAAAATACAACAGCTATAGCAGGACTAAACAAAATACGGAAAGTAATCCCGGAACACATGAAAAAACCAATATATAACAGTTTATTTATATCACATATGAACTACTTGATCAACGTATGGAGCGATACAACTAAAAGAAACCTAGACAAACTACAGAGACAGCAAAACAGAATACTAAAGCTGATACATTCTATGGATAGAAGAACACCAACAACAGAAATATATAAAACAACAAAAGAACTAAACATAAAGCAACTAATTAAGCAACAAAACTTACTACTCATATATAAAATAGAGAAGCAATTAATTAAAACTAACCGGAAATTAACGAGTAATACAGAAATACACACACATGAGACAAGAAGACACTCTCACCTACGAACCGAAAAGACCATCTGCAACAGATATAAAACAACACCAACCACAGAATTCATAACAGAATACAATAAATTGCCAAAAGAAATAAAAACTTTAAACCACATAAGATACAGAAAAGCCATTAAAACAATAACTCAACATCAACATACTTAAAAAATAAGCAGTGGAAACACCAAGAACGCCCTCGATGCCAGTAGCTCGGGACGAGACAGGGGTCTCACCATCTCGTGACGAAGATAGAGGGCGAAAAGAATGCAGCACGCCGACGCGCATATTATATATATACTTATTATATGTACTGTTTTTTTTATGTAGCGTTTCGAATAAATTGTATTTCTTTCTTTAAAAAAAAAAAAAAATACCTTCAAATCTCTAAAATTCCTCCGAGACTTTCCGCAGCGTATATATGTATGCGCATTTATTGCCAGCACCGCGTATCGACAATTCAATGCTAGCGGTATGTATGTTCGTACATACGTGCCCACGCGACTGTCCGCTCGCAACTGAAGCACAGCGCTCCCATTGAACTCACGCAGGGTTCCCAACTATTTGATCGAGGGTTCCCATTTTAGCGAAAGCCGCGTCCAATTCTCCCGTAAGGTGAGCTATCTGGTATACTTATCTGTGGTATAAGCGATGTATTGATTATATCAATGGAAGTATATGATATTCGTTGTAGAATCACAGTGACTTACGTGTATGTCATATGACAAAATGTAATTCTTTACGGTACCTTTTAAAATATATGAATAAGATTTTTTTCCTTCTTGTTAGTCTGTTATATAATTGGGGTTCCTCAAGGCTCAATATCGTAGACAACTTTGTTTTTATTGACATTGTTCTATTTATTGAACGTGCGTACATGATAGTACAGTGTCTACTCGCTCGTGTTTATTTGTTTGCTCCAGTTGCATCTGCACCTGTACATTGTAAGTTATACCATATAAAAGCTACTAATTAGCTTTATCTATCATTATTCTATCATTTGTTTTATGTTTTGAGAATTAACTACTGCTTAATCCATTATTATTGTTTTAAAATACTCCTCGCACTGAGATTCTTTATTCGTTTCTCCGTGTTTCTTTAAGTGCTGTTAAAAACTTATCCTATTTTTCTTTTGCCGTGGCCTTCTTGTTTGTGTTCGTGAGTCACCAGGACGGGCCCCCTTGGTGTGAAGTGTGTCCTTGTTTTACTCCTGCATCCTCTGTTATATCTCTTTTCCCAATCTAATATTAATCGAAATGAAATCTCTTTGTTATGTTTGTAAGAGTGATGCATCGGATGAAAATGATATTACTTGCGACTTATGTCATGCAGTCGTGCATACTACCTGCAGTGGTTTATCAAGGAGTGAGATACAATGTTTTAAAAGTAAAAACAGAAAACTGTCGTTTCATTGCTAGGCTTGTACTGATCTCAAATCTCAACTGAGCAAAATCCATGAGCTCACCAATATCGTCAGTACACTTCAAAATGAAATTACATTACTCAAGGAGAAACTATCTCCCCCTGCGGATAGCGGCTTAGGTGTGAGGCTTGATCCATTTGAGGCGGAAGAAATTATTCATGAAGTTTCCGAGAGGGAACGCAGGAAAAATAACTTGGTAATCTTTAATCTGCCTGATGCAAGTAGAGCTCGGCAATGTTGTAATGTTTTGGGTGTGACCGCTGAAATACAAATCCACAGCGATTGGGAAAATTTGATCCAACGATTGTTGATCGTAAACGGCCGCTCAAGATTACATTAACCGATCCCCTCGTGATCCCTGGGGTGCTATTCTGAACTTCGTTCGCGTCCAGACGTATACTTGCGATTGCGAAGGGTGCGCATGCGAAGATCTGTATTCTGAACGCCACTAGCACACGTATTCGCAGCTTTGCGTGCGGTATATTTGACAACGCCGATAATTGAAGACTTTAACTATGTTTCCAAAACCTTATATGGCGCGCAGATGTGTCTGTAAACTTTTCAATTATTATGGCGGTAAATAGAAACCCTTTATGTAAATTTTTGCAAATTCCTGCCAACAATAAAAGTCTTTACTATGTTTTGCTTGTAAATGGTCTCAGACGATATTTAAACGTTATTCGGTACACGTTATAAGTGGAAATAGCAGTTGTTTGTTAACCAAAATGAAAATTACGGAAAGTCAAAAAAGCGCGATGATTGAGTATTTAAAAATGAATCATAATTTAATCTCGGGCAAGTTTTCCAATACGTTTACACAAAAGGATGCAGAAGAAAGATGGAAATATTTCTCTAATTTATTAAATAGTATGCCAGGGATTGTAAAGGACTGGAAGAATTGGCGTAAGGTAAAGTAAAATTACATTAAACTTTGTTTAAAATAAAAAAGAAATTAAGTATATTATATAATTATTGAAAATATAATATTCTTTAAGACATGGCATGATATGCGGTCACGAACGAAGCTAAAGTATTAATATCTGTCCTATATGGTCCTTGTCGTAGATAAGGTCGCAAAATATCTTCCAAATATTCAAACAATTCTTTGGATAAACGAAATGTTTTTCTAAATTGTTCATATGTCATAGTATTGACAACATTTATGGGGTCCACCTGATGTATGTTCATGTTTTGCCTCTCTATGGCATTCTCCTCTGCATTTTCTAAATCTTGAAGTGCATCAAACAGCATAAAGTTTTCCATTTTTTTTTCTGTTATTTGGAAGATGATAGCGGTAACGGCAAAAACACCTAACCTCTCTACTAGTGCGAAGGTTCATAAATTGACTTTCTACCGTACCGTTTATCCTTACTACGCAGGCGTCACGATCTTGAAGTCCACTTCATACCCCCGGTACTCTCTTTACCGCCAACAATTGAATTGGTGCTGCGATCTAACCGTCTTGAGAGGAACTATATGTATTGATTGAGGCCTGCTGCGATGGCGCTGAACACAATACAAAAATATTGTTTTTCGACCGGTCAATGTCAATACGTCATAACGCGTCATCAGGCACGTGATACCGAGGTGCCCATGCGTCATGCTTTTGTGTTGATGGTTATGATGGTTATTTGAGATTTATATTTTGAGAAATTTAGTTTGACTATTTCACAATTGTGTGATTTGCGGTTTAAAGTATATTGTTGCTACGATGTGCTACGATAGTCCATTTCATGTCCATTTATTCTCAAAACATTGGGCTACCATGTTACATTTGTACATTCCTGCGATGCGGTTACATCTACTACAATATTATTTACAATGTCAACAATTTAGGTAAATATATATGCATTCCAGTAATATACAACATAAAACTTTAAGATATGTATTGAAATGTTATGCCCATTTGCGACAAGTTAATTTTGGTTTAATTTTAATTCACACATGGGATGTGTACATAAATGTCACAATTCTAAATGTTAATTAAAATTAATCCAAAATTAACGTGTTGCTGCAAACGGCATAAAATGTCAATACATATCTTAAAGTTTTATGTTGTATATTACTGGAATGCATATATATCTACCTAAATTGTTGACATTGTAAATAATATTGTAGTAGATGTAACCGCATCGCAGGAATGTCTTTTACTAAAATAATTTCCAATTTAAATATGCCGCTTACTATCCTAGTTCTGCTTTTACAGAAATCTTTTTTCTCGGCATTAGTTAGGTATATAGTTACTCTCAAGACGTCTAGATGGCTGCAAGAAGCAAGTTTTTAAAAAGTTTCTGAGTGGCTATTCTCTTCTCTGGTCCACTTCTACCCGCTCGTGAGGCGAAGGATAGTTTGCGAACTTCGAGTCGAAGCGAAGACAGAATACGCATTCAGCAACGTGAAGACTGTTTGCGAACGATCGAGACCGATTTCATACTTTGCGAAGGGTGCAGAATAGCACCCCAGATGTCTTGCGCAGATCTAAGGAACTTAGGAAGAATGAAAAATTTAAATCTTATCTCTATTTCGAAGGACAGAACGCCATTTCAAATGAAGCTTTATAAGTCTGTTAAGGAGCAACTAAATTCTCGTCTTGCTGCAGGAGAATCTGGTATCTTTATTAGATTTTATAACGATATTCCTAAAATTGTGTCTAAAAGGCAGCAGGAAAACTAAATGTGTCCAACAGGTCAATTAATACTTTCAGTTTGTATTATCAAAACGTTAGAGGTCTATGCTCTAAAGTCAACACTGTTTATTCTGCTTTCTCAACTATTGACGCTGATACTGTATTGTTAACTGCGTCCTGGTTAAAGCAGGGAATAAATAATTCTGAATTGTTTAATACGAATTTGTATAGTGTTTTTAGAATGGACAGAGATATTGGATCTGTTGGACGGCTAAGTGGGGGTGGTGTTGTAACTGTTGTTAAACGTGATTTTTGTTCCTTAAATTTTAATAACTACATCAGCAAATTTAGTACCCTTAATTGACACTGTAATTTGTAAATGCAATATTGGCTCATACATGTTATATGTAAGCTTTGTTCGCTGTGCAGTCAGCAACTATCCACAACTGAACGACGCATGCGTAGTAACAGTTAAGCGTTCGCAGTGCTACAATTTTGTATCTGGACCGTTTGCAATTTAGAATTTGGTGTTCGCACAGTGTCAAATTGTAGTCAGTAACAGTTCGTGATTAATCCAAAAAGTTCACGGATTTCTTGTGGATTTCAAATCCGCACATGCGCATTAAACGAGAGAGATAAAACAAAGCGTGTTGAAATATGTTTTCTTGTGTTTGTGACGGGATAATCAAAAGATCGACCATACCGAAACCTGTAAATTATAGGCTATTTTTCGCGACGTTACAGGTTGTAACAGCTGTCATAAGCTCATAACATGCTGTTATTAGCTCTATCTTTATTTAAGGGACGTCACAGAAATGGTTCTTGTCTGTCACATCTGTTATTCGCAAAAATGGACATGTTATACATGTCCCAGTATTATTCTTGAGATAAAAGTTAACCTCAATTTCTGTTTGTTTTTGAAGTTTTGTCATTACTTTGATTTTTTAAGTGTATTTTCAAAATGTGTGAAATAGCTACTAAGTGTCCTCATATATGGGAGTCTTTTTTTCTAGATGATGCAGATGTGCTATACTTTGAACGTTTTCTTTTATCTAAAAGAAGTAGCAAAATAAAAAAGACAAATTTATATATAAAAACTAGATCATCGCTTGTTCGTCACAAAGTTGACATTAACTTATGGATAACGAGTTATAATGATATAATGTTTTTTCAGTTATTTCGAATGAAAAAGGTAACATTTCATAAATTATTGAATGTAATTATTCACGACGTTTTTACCATTCAACAGTATATCGGCCTCTTCATGACTTACATGCATGAACGACATAATCTTCACCTTCATAATTTAGAGTTATTTGAAGAAGATCTACTAGTTCTTCCATTTTAAACAATAAATGGACATAACCATGACATAACCTATACCTATAACAGCATTTAATAACCTCCTCGGTAGAGCTGTTACAAGCTGTTCTGATTTTCTATAACAGGTGACGTATTTTGCTTATGTCATACCCGTATTCCCCTATAACAGCTTTTGTAACATCTCTCGCGAAAATACTACAAGTACCGAACCTTTAGTAACAGGGTTACAATATGTTACCCGCGAAAAATAGCCTTATATTTCTTGAGTGGCAAAGCAATCAATAAATACTTTCATATTAAAGATTTATCATCCATATCAATCCTGTATTTTCACAAAAATACAAGCCAGTATTTAAATTATTATGTATTAAAGGCAAGATAAAAAAACACAAACTTTAGGTTATATCCAGTTATACCGAAGTTCACGCTGCGCGCATAAATTTCAATTGTTGGACACAGATGGCAGTATTGTCGGTTTTGGATGTGTTCGCAGAGTAAATTATCAAACTAATTTCAAACTACAATCCTTTTTTGAATCATGCGCACTGGAAAAACCGAAATAGTTTCCAATTAAGTTATGATTCGCACAGCGAACAAACCTGTAGTTAGTATCTATATACCGCCTGATGTGTCTTGCTATTCAACATTTACGTTAATGACTTATTGCCTAGATTGGAATGTCGTGTTTTAGCTTATGCGGACGATTTAAAAATCTTCTTAAAATTAAGTCGGTGAAGGACTATGAATCTTTGCAACGAGATCTACACATTATCAACAATTGGTGCAATGAGAATATGATAAATCTTAGTATTGATAAGTGTGCTGTGGTATCCTATACTAAATTAAATGACCCATTAATCTATCAATATAGTTTGAGCAATATTACAATTCGACGACAAACTGAAATTAAGGATTTGGGGGTTATCTTTGATCAGCGGTTGCAATTTTCTCGTCACATTTTTATAATCCTGATTCATGGAAGATAACTAAAATAACGCCTGTTTTTAAGAAGGGAGATACTACAGACATACACAATTACAGACCCATAAATATTTTATGCAACTTTGCTAAGGTATTTGAGACTATTTTGCATAATCAGCTGTCATTTATGGTGAAACCCTTTCTGTCTGTTCATCAACATGGTTTTGTATCTGGACGTTCTACCCTAACTAATTTAGCCGAGGTTACTCAATTCATTAGTGAGGCGCTTGAAAGTCGTCAGCAAGTGGATGTATTTTACACTGATTTTGCAAAAGCTTTTGATACTATAGATCACACATTACTACTCCAAAAACTATCTGGCATTGGTTTTACACCTCGGGTTACCGACTTAATTACTTCTTACTTACAGAAGCGCACCTCCTACGTCTCTTACAATGGGTATAACTCTCAATCTTTCATAGCGTATACAGGTGTTCCGCAAGGATCTCATTTGAGTCCCCTGTTTTTTAACATTTATCTAAACGATTTATTATGTAAGCTAGATTGTAGGGTTACAGCTTATGCTGATGACCTACAAATTTATTCAAAAATATGTACAATATCTGACTGTATCGCACTTCAGAAGAACCTGAACACTATTAATCACTGGTGTAATCAAAATAGGATCAATCTAAATATAAATAAATGTGTTGTATTGTCTTATACTAAGTGTAACACTGTCGTATCCTTTCCTTACTCTGTTAATCAAGCACCAATACCTAGACAGACTCTTGTCCGAGATCTGGGAGTTCTCTTTAACCCGCAATTGTGTTTTAGCGAATACATTACTGAGATTGTTAATGCCTCTTCTAGGAATTTAGGTTTTTTAATACGCACTTGCAAATCATTTTCAGATGTTAATGTAATGAGAATTTTATTTTTTACTTTAGTTCGTACTAAGCTGGAGTACGCTTCTATTATTTGGTACCCTTCTTATCACTACCAACAGCTCGGGATAGAAAGAATCCAAAAACGGTTTTTGAAGTTCTTGTCGTATAGGATTGACGGGATCTATCCACCACGCGGTACTGATTATGAAAGTTTGCTAAATCGTCATTGCTTTAATTCTTTACAAAGCCGTAGAGATGCCGCCAGTAGCAGATTTATGGTTAATCTTGTGCAAAATATAGTGGATTCTCCAAGTTTACTGTCGCAAATTCATTTTACTGTGCCAGTTCATGATACTAGGTATTTTGATAGTTTGCGTGTGCCTACTGTACGAACCAACTTACTGAAGCGTGCTCCTCTTACTCATATGTCGCTTAATGCTAATAACATGTGCGGCGATATTTTTGATTGTTAATTTTTAAGATGTTATTACAATTATGATTAAGCCTCTTTTCAGTTATGTTTATTTATTTGTAAATCTACTTTTTAGTTTTAGAGTTTGGGTTTAGAGTAAGGTTGAATTATTAGTTAAGCACTGTACTATTTATTTATTGTAATTTTGCCCTGTAAATGGATTTCTGTTGGGCAAATATATATTATTATGATTATGATTTATTCGATGTTCTTTGTATTGAATTGCAAAAAATCCGTGTGTAATACAAACCAAGATAGACGAATTACAGTAGACTTCCGATTATCCGGCACGTGGCACAGTGCGCTGAACTTATGGGATATATCATTGCCGACTAAATATACAGGTCCAATACTTAGAGAGAGGGATACCCCGACAGCTAGAAGTTGGTGGAGGACATATCGTCCGGCCAACCGAGCGCAACAGCGATTTGCAGGTGTTTGCTTGCAGACTGCGTTTCATAAAATAGAAATTCTAGTTTATTTTCAAGAGTGCGTAGACTTGTCAAGGTTGAGTCTAGGAGCTTGTATGCTGTTTATGCAACAAGCATGGAAACTCAAATTTCTAGCAATCCTAAGGTTTTTTGGCAAACGAAAAATACCGCTAGAAAAATTGTACGTTACGGATCACTACTATATGACCTTGTTAGATTTGCTGCCTACCTCCTACGCTATCAATTCGCATTTATTTCTTTAAATAGTGTACATAAGCACTAGCATCAACTCACAAGAGCAAGTGGACAGCATAGATCACAACATCCTCATAGCGAAATTAAGCGCCTTTGGTTTCTTGCCTATTGTTACGGACCTGACAGCTTCGTTCCTTGATAACACTGGGGAACAGCTGTTTTGGTGCCGAGGGTTTTTGAACTGATTCTATATCAGTTTGATGTCCTGAATTCAAATATCGTATTAATTTTTCCCTATCAGCTCCAGTTTTTAAGATATACAATTTGAGAGAAATATGAGTTCTATGATTTCAACTTAAATCTCAAGTGTAATAAACATAAGTGGATTCGAATATTTTATTTTATTTATACCAAATACAATCTTAAGTCAAACTTACAAACAAAAAAAACATTAAAGAAATCAAATATAGTCACTCGACACTTCTAAAACTTCTTTTCCGCGACACTCTTGAATGTTTTTTCAAACAGTCCCTCTTTAAACTCCAGCAGTAATCTGCCATCATGTGGATGTCCCATCTTCCTTGGTAGCGGTCCTCCATAATTTTTATATCTTGGTGAAATCTTTCACCTTGTTCCTCACTCATGTTTCCTAAATTTTCTGGAAACCGGTCCAAGTGGCTGTCTAAATAGTGTACTTTTATACTCATATTGCACCCTAATGATTTAAAGCTGTTCAGCATCTTATTAACAATTTCAACATAGTTTTCAGCTTTATGTTTGCCTAGAAACTTTTCTACAACTGCAACAAATGATGTCCAAGCTTCTCGTTCAACTTCATTCATTGAATTTATGAAGGCAGGATCTTTAATTAATTGTCTTATTTGTGGGCCATCAAATATCCCTGCTTTGAGTTTTTCTTTGCTCAACTGAGGCATTTTTACCCCTATATATTTAAAACAAGGCCCATCCTTATCAAGAGCTTTTACAAATTGCTTCATTAAGCCCAACTTTATGTGTAACGGAGGAAGAATGATTTTTTCTATTTCAACCAAAGCGTCGTTAATGACATTCTTTTCCCCAACGTTCATGTTTTCTCTCAGAGGCCAATCTTTTGTAACCCAGTGGTGTGTTTTGTCCCTACTGTCCCAAAGGCACAAGAAACACGGATATTTTGTGTAACCACTTTGCTGCCCGAGAAGAAAGTTCACCATTTTTAAGTCTACACATATCAACCATTGATGTTCGTGATACTTTATCTTCTGCAAGACTAAAGCTATTGTGTTATATTCTTCTTTCAGTTTCGTTGAGTGAGCTATCGGTATTGAACCATATTTATTCCCATTATGTAGAAGGACACATTTTAAACTTCGCTTTGAACTGTCAATAAATAGGCGCCAATCATCTTCAATATACTCAGAAAGTCCCATTTCTTTCATGAGTCCCCTAATTTCGTGACAAAATACAAGATTGTCTTCTTGAGAAAAGAATGGTAGCAGATCTTTTTCTCTTGTACGGTAAAAGGTAATTTTGGTTCCTTGTTCCAGTAAATGTTTGTCGTTTAACCTAGAAGCCAGTACTTCAGCAGCTTTTTTCGATAAATAGAGATCCCTGGTGAGATCATTTAATTCGTTTTGATTGAAGCGTTGAGGAACTGAAGACGTCCACTCATCGTCACTGTTACTTTCATTAGCATCGGAAGAGCGATCAGAGGGACAATGTTCGTTATCAGAGATATCTGGTAGCTCATGAAATGTTGGAATCGGTATTTCATCTGAGTGCGGGATAGGGCGTATTGCCGAGTCTAAAT
The DNA here is from genome assembly GCA_949128085.1 of Cetonia aurata. Lineage (NCBI taxonomy): Eukaryota > Metazoa > Arthropoda > Insecta > Coleoptera > Scarabaeidae > Cetonia > Cetonia aurata. The sequence goes on along the minus strand of OX421889.1, from coordinate 23,338,260 downwards.
TGGGATAGGTCCATTTATGGCGGTTATTTCGATTGATTCCATTAATATTTGCTAAACAGAAATAGCAATCATCGAAGTGGTTTTTTGGTTCTCTCCACACCATTGCTACGCCGAATTTCAAACATTTTCTTTTGCCGGTAGTCCACTGCCGTAATTGCTCTGTGCAAGTTTTACATACGAGATGCGGGGCCCACGTTTTGTCCTGATCACCAACCTTAACTCCAAAGTATGCCAAATATGCTTGCTTCACAAACTCAGTAATAGCTTGTCTGTTTTGTTGGAACATGTATTCTCCGCATATATAACAAAACACATCAGGTTGATTGACACAACTTCTTCGTGAACTGGACGCTGAACTCATTTTAATTCTGTTCAACAACAGAAAATAACACGCCGAATTCGATCTACTCTCTTTAGCAAGACGGCACAAACTGACGAGACTTACCTGAGTTAGGGGTATAAAAGGGTCAGCTCAGGTACCTGGGCGGCAATGGTTCCACTATTTATAGATTTACCTGGAATTTACTCATTTACAGACTGACAATAACACAATTGCACCTACATTAATGATTATAAAATAATTTTAGAACTGTCAGAAACCAATAAACTGCATAGAAACCAGATGTGTAGATAAATTTATGTATCTAAAAAAGTAGAGCTGATAGAGAAAAACGGATTGCACCTATAGATTTAGCTTCCCAAATATAGTTAAAATCAAGTCTAAAATCTTAGGCACCAAAAAAAAATTTTTTTTTTGTTCCCCTGTGTAATCGCTCCTGTTACGTCACCTACAACGGCTTTCACTCTACTGTATTTACTGCCTCTTCTGCAGTGCCTCAAGGATCCAAGCTCGGGCCGCAGCTATTCAACGTCTATATTAACGACCTACTGTCAACCCTCAAATATCGAGTCTTGGCATACGCAGGCGATCTGAAAATCTTTTCTAAGATCACATGTATTGATGACTGCGACTCTCTTCAACGTGACCTGCTTGTTATCTGTAAATGGTGCATGGAAAATAAGATTCAGCTGAATGTAGGCAAATGTGCCGTTGTTTCTTACAGAACAAACAGAAACCAAATTACGTACTCTTACACTGTGCATAATACTCATATCTCTCGCCATACACACTTTAAAGATCTGGGTGTCTTTTTTGAACATCATCTATTTGTAAATCAGCATTACAGACATACGGTTTTTTAGTTATATCTTGCAAAGCCTTTCGAAATGCTGACACTCTGAGAACACTATATTACTCACTTGTGAGGCCTAAGCTGAGTACGCTTCAATAATATGGTATCCAATATATATATATATATATATAGGGAGTAAAAAGTAAATTAATGGGTAAATCGGTCTGTGATAAAAGAAACCAAGTATTTATAATCCTCAAATTTTCGATATTTAATTATATCATCCTCAGGAGGTTACACTAAAATACAATGAGTATTTGAAACAAAGAGTTAAGTCAAAAATATAAAATACTTACAATAAATTTAAATTACAACACAAAACATTTTAAAATTGCGACAGTCAAAAAGGAAATAACGTATAAAATTTAACAATACGTCGAAGTAAATAAGAGGCAAGGACAACCATAAAGAAAAACAATTTTCTTATGTATATCGTTGAAGTTTGTAAATATAAAAGCAAAGATTATCATATACAGGGCACATCAATAAGGTATGGATTCATAATTCGAAATTAAGGATATTACAATAAATATTGCTGAGTTGCTGTGTGTCAGTTTTAAAATTGATGGAATTTTCACAACGAGATACATGTGCCATTTCCAAAAATAAGCGTTTTTTATAATTTGATTCGACATCTAAAACTGAAGCATTTATGTAATCAAAATTATGGTCAAAATCTTGAAAATGCAGCGCTAAGGCACATGAGCGCTTGCCAATGCGACTGTCACTTTTATGTTGAGTTATTCTATTTTTTAATGTTTGTGATGTTTGACCTATAGAAAACACAACGAATTTATAAAAATGTTAAAAAAGAAAAATGAAATATCTGACAATGTTGCTAAACATCTTACGATTTACAACTCCGTGCCTGCGAAGTTATATGGCTTACCTAAAGTCCATAAACCGGAGGTTCCAATGCGTCCCATTGTCAGTTCAATTAACTCAGTTACTTATAATTTGTCAAGGTTTTTGGCTAATATACTATCGTTGTCTTTCTCTGATGTCTCCACCTACAATGTCAAGGATACATTCACATTCGTCAACGACATTAGAGGTACTATATTGCCTGAAGGCTTTGTGCTGCTCTCTCTGGATGTTGTGTCTTTATTTACTAATATTCCCATTCAATTAGTAATTGACAATCTAAAACAATGTTGGGATCTCGTCGAACCACACACAACTATATCTCAAACTAATTTTATTATGTTATTACGTTTTGTGTGTGAGAATTGCTATTTTTCATTTAACGAAAAGTATTATGCACAAATTTTTGGTACACCTATGGGTTCTCCGATCAGCCCCATTTTAGCGATGATTGTCATGGATTCACTGCTCGATAAGGTTATCCCCAAACTCCCCTTCCATTTTCCTTTCATATATAAATATGTTGACGATATTATTTGTTCTGTACCGAGTAATATGATTGATACTACTTTGGAAATTTTTAATTCGTATAACAGCCATATACAATTCACGATTGAAACTGAAAACAACTGCAGTGTTCCGTTTTTAGACACCAAACTCATACGCTCTGGTGGAAATAGAATTCTTTTAGATTGGTATCAAAAACCGTCATCGTCAGGCAGATTTATAAATTATCATTCAAATCATCCTCTTAATCAAATATACAATACTGTTATTGCAATGAAAAATAGGGTTACACACATTAGTGATTCCACCTTTCTTAATGTCAATTTAAAAAGACTATTTGATATGTTTGCCAATAATGGTTATCCGAAACATGTCCTTAATAAGCTAATATACTCTTCTAATATGTTTGACGGCCCTATTGATGATGGTGCCGTTAATCAGTTTAGACACTACAAATTTCCGTACTTAGATGGTCTTACTCATAACGTTATACAACAATTCAAAAATTTTAATACTGTCCGCATTGCAAAATACAACTTGTTAACTGTTGGTAACTTGTTCACAAAAACCAAAGACAGGACACCAGTTTTGAACCAAAGTAATGTCGTTTATAAGATACCTTGTCATGACTGTCAAAGTTGCTATATAGGTCAAACATCACAAACATTAAAAAATAGAATAACTCAACATAAAAGTGACAGTCGCATTGGCAAGCGCTCATGTGCCTTAGCGCTGCATTTTCAAGATTTTGACCATAATTTTGATTACATAAATGCTTCAGTTTTAGATGTCGAATCAAATTATAAAAAACGCTTATTTTTGGAAATGGCACATGTATCTCGTTGTGAAAATTCCATCAATTTTAAAACTGACACACAGCAACTCAGCAATATTTATTGTAATATCCTTAATTTCGAATTATGAATCCATACCTTATTGATGTGCCCTGTATATGATAATCTTTGCTTTTATATTTACAAACTTCAACGATATACATAAGAAAATTGTTTTTCTTTATGGTTGTCCTTGCCTCTTATTTACTTCGACGTATTGTTAAATTTTATACGTTATTTCCTTTTTGACTGTCGCAATTTTAAAATGTTTTGTGTTGTAATTTAAATTTATTGTAAGTATTTTATATTTTTGACTTAACTCTTTGTTTCAAATACTCATTGTATTTTAGTGTAACCTCCTGAGGATGATATAATTAAATATCGAAAATTTGAGGATTATAAATACTTGGTTTCTTTTATCACAGACCGATTTACCCATTAATTTACTTTTTACTCCCTACGAAGTACGGTCGATACTCCTGCCCAAATATATTTACAGATGGGTTTTTATCAATCAATTTCCGAGGACTTCGGTCCACAAACAATGAAGTGGATGAAACGATGGTCATCATTTAATATCAAGCTTGCAAATCAGTTGAATAGGAAATATTTCTTAATAAGATGCAGAAGATATGGTATTCTCCCAACCCACATCTGTAATAACTTGAAATCTGTGTACCATCTTCTAACCACCAGTGACTGGAAGCTACAACAAGAAATGGGACGATACAAATTGAGGTTGGGGAGTAAAATTTTAAATTTTGAAATTAGTGATTGTTACAAACATATCTCAAAGATAACTAGTCAAATTTCATTGTTAAAGACAAAACTAGCAAGTATTATTCCAATTCAAATTTTTAATAACTTTAAAGAGAATCTGTCCCAGTCATATCAGAGGAGATTCAATAAGGTAAGGCTTTTACATATTAAAAAATTCAATAAATTAATTAATGTACATTCCAATGAAAAAACTTATTTCATAAATAACAGTAAATGGTTCAGTAATTTATCAAACATAAACATACCGAAGGATATTGCTGATTTTTTATCTTTGGGTTCGAAATTTGGGGTTCCTGTGGTTGGCAAACATATTAATATTAATAGAGTTTTGGCTGACACTGAGTGTATAATTGACGATCTGCCTGCGGCCAATAAGAACATCATACGGGCAAAAATCGCGAATAATGTCACCAACTATCTATCCTCTGCCAAATTCCTTCCGGTTCCCGAAATAACAAAGGTATTTTTTAAAACTAAAAAATTCCTTAAAGAGCATCCTAGTTTGTGTATTTTAAAGGCAGACAAGGGAGGCTGTACTGTGGCAATGGACAGGGTGGAATATATTTCAAAAACTCAACAACTTTTATTAGATACTACTACATATAAAAGCTTAAATAAAGATCCGACATATGGCCTACAGAGAAAACACAACGAATTTATAAAAATGTTAAAAAAGAAAAATGAAATATCTGACAATGTTGCTAAACATCTTACGATTTACAACTCCGTGCCTGCGAAGTTATATGGCTTACCTAAAGTCCATAAACCGGAGGTTCCAATGCGTCCCATTGTCAGTTCAATTAACTCAGTTACTTATAATTTGTCAAGGTTTTTGGCTAATATACTATCGTTGTCTTTCTCTGATGTCTCCACCTACAATGTCAAGGATACATTCACATTCGTCAACGACATTAGAGGTACTATATTGCCTGAAGGCTTTGTGCTGCTCTCTCTGGATGTTGTGTCTTTATTTACTAATATTCCCATTCAATTAGTAATTGACAATCTAAAACAATGTTGGGATCTCGTCGAACCACACACAACTATATCTCAAACTAATTTTATTATGTTATTACGTTTTGTGTGTGAGAATTGCTATTTTTCATTTAACGAAAAGTATTATGCACAAATTTTTGGTACACCTATGGGTTCTCCGATCAGCCCCATTTTAGCGATGATTGTCATGGATTCACTGCTCGATAAGGTTATCCCCAAACTCCCCTTCCATTTTCCTTTCATATATAAATATGTTGACGATATTATTTGTTCTGTACCGAGTAATATGATTGATACTACTTTGGAAATTTTTAATTCGTATAACAGCCATATACAATTCACGATTGAAACTGAAAACAACTGCAGTGTTCCGTTTTTAGACACCAAACTCATACGCTCTGGTGGAAATAGAATTCTTTTAGATTGGTATCAAAAACCGTCATCGTCAGGCAGATTTATAAATTATCATTCAAATCATCCTCTTAATCAAATATACAATACTGTTATTGCAATGAAAAATAGGGTTACACACATTAGTGATTCCACCTTTCTTAATGTCAATTTAAAAAGACTATTTGATATGTTTGCCAATAATGGTTATCCGAAACATGTCCTTAATAAGCTAATATACTCTTCTAATATGTTTGACGGCCCTATTGATGATGGTGCCGTTAATCAGTTTAGACACTACAAATTTCCGTACTTAGATGGTCTTACTCATAACGTTATACAACAATTCAAAAATTTTAATACTGTCCGCATTGCAAAATACAACTTGTTAACTGTTGGTAACTTGTTCACAAAAACCAAAGACAGGACACCAGTTTTGAACCAAAGTAATGTCGTTTATAAGATACCTTGTCATGACTGTCAAAGTTGCTATATAGGTCAAACATCACAAACATTAAAAAATAGAATAACTCAACATAAAAGTGACAGTCGCATTGGCAAGCGCTCATGTGCCTTAGCGCTGCATTTTCAAGATTTTGACCATAATTTTGATTACATAAATGCTGCAGTTTTAGATGTCGAATCAAATTATAAAAAACGCTTATTTTTGGAAATGGCACATGTATCTCGTTGTGAAAATTCCATCAATTTTAAAACTGACACACAGCAACTCAGCAATATTTATTGTAATATCCTTAATTTCGAATTATGAATCCATACCTTATTGATGTGCCCTGTATATGATAATCTTTGCTTTTATATTTACAAACTTCAACGATATACATAAGAAAATTGTTTTTCTTTATGGTTGTCCTTGCCTCTTATTTACTTCGACGTATTGTTAAATTTTATACGTTATTTCCTTTTTGACTGTCGCAATTTTAAAATGTTTTGTGTTGTAATTTAAATTTATTGTAAGTATTTTATATTTTTGACTTAACTCTTTGTTTCAAATACTCATTGTATTTTAGTGTAACCTCCTGAGGATGATATAATTAAATATCGAAAATTTGAGGATTATAAATACTTGGTTTCTTTTATCACAGACCGATTTACCCATTAATTTACTTTTTACTCCCTACGAAGTACGGTCGATACTCCTGCCCAAATATATATATATATACACACCCCGCGAATGATACGAAGCCCGGTACACACTACAGATTACCTGAAGCCCTATCTTAAAATCAAAGATAAGTCTGTATATTTGATACTTATGCCCTCTATGATATAATAGAACTATGCGCATGCACAGAGGGGTAAGTTTAAATAAAATTTAGTTTTTCTAGAATTTTGTCAGTACTTAGGAGTCCCTCATAGTATTACGGTCACTACGTAGCCCAAGTGAATATAATATATATTGCTTGCTGATTGTACGAAGCCCAACAGCGTTGCCAGCGTATTAGTATGGTATTAGACCGTTTGTTAGCATTTTGAGTATCTTTTAACCTTTAGATACCCAAGCGGGGTAACTTGGGTCCCCCACTTTTAAAAATTTTGCTGTGACTTTGTTTTGGCGTTGAGTAGGCAACCAAGCTTACAGCTATTTGTCAAATGACGTTTGAGGTTATGTTTAGTGCAATTGGTTTGCAACTTTGTCCACCTCTGTATAATATTTATACATTTTAGGTAAGTGAGCCCCCAAAGTACCCCCCTTGGGTATTTATGTAAATTCTAACAATCTTGCAAATTTGCAGCTTATAATCGAAAATGAGCCGTCCAAATAGAAATAAGATTTTAACCGCGACAGAACTTACAGAAATAGCTTCAAGATTTGGTGATCTCTCGGAATCTGAGGGGAATTAGACTATGAAAATGATTTAGATGATGACAGCAGTAGCGAAGAGGAGCTAAATTTGCAAGAAAATATATCAGAGTCAGAAGATGACAATGTGGAAGTAAATTCTGAGGAAGAAGACGATGTCGAGCCAGTTGATAATCGTCAAGAAGTTACCGAAAGTGAAAACGAGGACCAAGAAGAAACTGAATATACAGCAAAATCAGGTATGAAGTGGACTAGTAGTCGTGGACGGAGCTCTAAGCGTCTTGCGAGAAATATTTTGAATATTCGTCCTGGTCTTACAACTTTCAGTAGCACTGCCGACTCTTTTGTGGAAATTTTTAATTTATTTATAACTACGGAAATCAATGATATAATTTGTCTTCATACGAACGAGGAAGCAGAAAGATATTACACTTTGTGGGTTGATCAGCATCCAGAATAAAAAAAAAATGGAAACCACTGGGTCAGGTCGAGTTAGACTGTTTTCTAGGTATTCTTATAAAAGCGGGTGCTTTGAGATGCAGAAGGGAATCGACAAGAGAAATGTGGACCACTGATCCCACTATACGCCGCTCTTTTTTTTGTGCTGCAATGTCGCGAAATAGATTTATAGAACTTTCAGTTTTCTTGCGATTTGACGATAAACTGACCAGACCTGAAAGAAAAGAAACGGACAAACTAGCGGCGATTAGCGACGTATGGAACATGTTTACTGAACATTGCAGAAGAGCGTTTGAACCATCTGAACATATAACAGTCGATGAGCAGTTCGTTGCCTTCAGGGGACGATGCCCATTCAGGCAGTACATAAAATCAAAACCTGCCAGATACGGCATCAAAATTTGGGCGGCTGCTGATGTTAGAACGTCTTTCCTTTGTAATTTGCAAGTCTACACTGGTAGACTACCTGGTAATGCTAGGGAACAAAATCAAGGATATCGTGTAGTAACCGATTTGGTTGAGCCCTACTATAATTCAGGACGAGGAGTTACAACAGACAACTTTTTCACTACCGTGGAACTAGCCAACTTTTTACTCACTAAAAAACTTACATTGCTTGGAACAGTTCGAAAGAATAAACAGCATACCCCTAATGAATTGAAAGTAAGCACTCTTCCAGAACACTCCTCAAAATTTGCATTCACTAATGACTTGTCGATGGTCTCTTATATACCGAAGAAAGGTAAAATGGTTCATTTGTTATCATCTCAACATCATGATAAAAGCATTTCAGTAGAAGAAAATGGGAAACCCTTGATGATATTGGACTACAATGGCACAAAGAGTGCCGTCGACAATGCCGATAAATTGGTGAGAGAATACACATGTGCTAGAAGAACCGCACGCTGGCCCTTTAGGCTCTTTATGAACATTGTGGATATAAGCTCCATGAACTCTTTTATTATCTACATTGAGAAACATTCAGAATGGAAAAGACAGAGCTCTTGTCGTCGACGCCTGTTTCTCTTGAAGCTTGCTGACGACTTGGCAAAAAGAAATATGGAGCGTCGTGCTAATGATAATCTTCATAGACATGTCAAAACGGCTCTAACTGATTGCGGAATTGAATTACATTCCCCTCTCAAAAACGAGGCCGTCGAACCCAGAAAACGTGGTAGATGTTATAAATGTCCTCGAAAAGAAGATAAGAAAAGCAAAGTGTCTTGTGATATTTGCACAAAATTTGTTTGTGAAGCCCATCGTAGGAAAACTACTAAAGTCCTTTGTTTTGATTGTGCCGTGAAGGAATCATTAATCTAAACATATATTTTCGTTATTAAACTTTTTGTTCAGAGTTGAAGTTAAATTTTTAATTTTGTTAAATTTTTATTTGTGCGAATTATTTTAAAATATTGCGTTTTTAATAAAGATCTTTAATATAGGTCTAATTGTTGTTATTCTAAAGTTATTGAATATTTTGTACGGTTTTGCAACACCTCGGGCTTCGCAATTCCCAAAAGCCAAAGGGGGAACCTGATGACCCCGCTTGGGTCTTTACGTTGATTTGCGAAGCTTGGGTATCTAAGGGTTAATCTTCGTATGTAGTGGTTTTGATTAAGATACGTATAACATATGTATAACCCATTTACATTTCTTTTTGAAAATTATGTGTGATTCTTTGGGTAAATTAATAAATAATTGTTTCTGTATATTTTTTTTAGAAAATGAGGCGTAATGAATTTTTATTTAAAAAATTAATCGAATGGGAGGATACGTGTTTAAACTCCATCTTCAAAACGTAAATAAAACACAAGAACGTTAAGGAGTAAAAAATATATTGAAATAGTCCACAACAATATTGTTTCACCACACAGTAGCTTCATCAGGTGGATGAAATGAACTAAACAGAATATAAAATTACACACTATTTATACTTTTAAACCTAGGAGTGGGGAATAATTAAAATCCTTTTGTTCATTGAGCGCTAAACCTAACTTACTATATCTATTAATTTCTAAACATTCAAATAAGTCTAGTTTCTTACTTTTCTTATGAACATGCAAAATATCAAAATTATTATTAAAATTATGATTAAATTCTAAACAATGATTAACAAAAGTAGAATCTGTCTTCTTATCTCTGTAACTTTTAGTATGTTCGAAAATACGCGTAATGAAAGATATACCTGTCTGTCCTATGTACACCTTACATGGTACCGATTAATGGTACCGATAGACAGCTTAGTTTATTTTATAAATATATCAACAATGTTCATCCTAATATTAAATTTACCCTAGAACAAGAAGTAAATAACTCAATTAATTTCTTAGACTTAACTATTACGCGTATTAACAATAAACATGAATTTTCAATATTCCATAAACCGACACATACTGATACTACTATTCATAATTCATCACATCACCCCTTTAGCCATAAATTGTCTGCATATCAGAGTATGATTCATAGATTAGTTAAGGTCCCTATGAATAAAACAAACTTTGAATTAGAACTTAACAGAATTTACAAAATAGCTTTAAATAATGGTTACTCAGTGGATTTTATTAATAACATTTTAGCGAATAAACAAAAGTCTCATACGCTTGCTTTAATATACCCTAAAATTTTTAACAAAGAACCAGTTAACTATACTTCTATTACTTATTTTGGAAAAACATCAGAGGTAATCGGTAATTTTATCAAACGTAATAATAATAGCTATGTTTCATATAAAACTAATAATAACATTAGCTCGTATTTAAAGAATAACAAGGACAAAACACATAGAAAGTTTAACTCTGGGGTCTATAGATTGACTTGTGAGTGTGGTAAGGTGTACATAGGACAGACAGGTAGATCTTTCATTACGCGTATTTCCGAACATACTAAAAGTGACAGAGATAAGAATACAGATTCTACTTTTGCTAATCATTGTTTAGAATTTAATCATAATTTTAATAATAACTTTGATATTTTGCATGTTCATAAGAAAAGTAAGAAACTAGACTTATTTGAATGTTTAGAAATTAATAGATATAGTAAGTTAGGTTTAGCGCTCAATGAACAAAAGGATTTTAATTATTCCCCACTCCTAGGTTTAAAAGTATAAATAGTGTGTAATTTTATATTCTGTTTAGTTAATTTCATCCACCTGATGAAGCCACTGTGTGGTGAAACAATATTGTTGTGGACTATTTCAATATATTTTTACTCCTTAACGTTTTTGTGTTTTATTTACGTTTTGAAGATGGAGTTTAAACACGTATTCTCCCATTCGATTAATTTATTCAACCTATATTATAATTTTTTATCACTTCCGGTTTTACCGGAAATAAGAAGAAAATTCATATTTTAAATGGAACACTCCGTATATTTTTGCATATTCGAAAAAATAATTATAAATAAAAAAGTTATGGACAGAACGTATGAGCTGGCATACCCGGTATACTGCTGACACTCTCAAGTATTGAAACATATCATCAATATATTCTAATTTTGAACACACCCCTATTTTTATATATATATTTTTATTTTATTCTTATAAAAATTTCTTGCGAAAAGTATTAAAATATAGATATTTCATTTTATAATAATTGTGGTTTTCTTAGTACTCTATTAGTAGGATATAAGTAGTACATAGGTGAATAGTATTACTTCGAGAACATCACGGTAACGGCCGACTAAAAATCAGTTCTGGGAAATATTGAATTTGTTTTAAATTGATATTGTTTTTGCCAATTAGTATTCCTATTTGTATTTTTTATGTGCAATTTTGTGGAGTCCATTGATGTTAGATTTCAATTGTTTTCACAATGTGTACTACAATTAAATTTATCTATTGTTAACAATTAACTGAATTATTTGCAAACTTCTAACCGGCTATTTGTCCATAGCAACGAACGGTTGCAGAACTGTGAATAAGCTAGCAGTTTCCCTTACTTACTTTGAACTTATTACGTAATTTTTGTCCTAAAATACTATTATCATTATTAATTTTATTAAATAAACTAAATAGCAATTTAAATAAGAAAAAATTAAAACATTGTATAAACATTGTAAGTAATTTAAGTTCAATCTTTTTAATTTAAAATAGTTCAAGCCTACATTCAATTTCATTATCGTAAAAAAAAACATTTAGAACTTCTCTTTCTATACAAACAGTTCAGATTTTTCGCCGAGAATGTACGATTCTGAACACTACGGCGCCGCGCAGCATTGGTTGTGATCGGACTAGTACCCTAGTTACTAGTTTCGTACAAATATATACAGAAAAACTTTCAAATCAGTTATAATTGCAAATAATACATTGTTGCCAAATGTAGTGGGTCCTCGTACAGCTTAAAACGTATTTGGCTCATATCAACCGTATCACATATACAGTGTATATACTCTTCGAATCGTACGCCACCTACCGTGGGGTATAATGAACTAAACGCGTATATATTGAGATCATATACCTACTTAAGAAGCCCATAATTTTTTTTGAAAGCAGTAGAGATGGCAGTACTAATCATTAAAATGCTTAATACACGCTAGTTTTTAGGAAGCCCGATTTGGGCTTCGTAAAAACAAGGAAGGCTTGGTATCATCCACACAATATATATTTTTGGGCCTCACAAGGGGGGTTTATATGTCTATATATATATATATATATATATCAACAGCTACAACTGGAGAGAGTACAGATTTTTGAAATATCTAGCCTTTATAATGCGTGGATACTACCCACCACACGGATCGGATTATGTTGCGTTGCTCTCCGAACACAATTTTCAAAGTTTATCGATACGTAGAGAGATTGCTAGTGCAAGATTTTTAATACATCTACTTAAAAATAAAATAGATGCTCCAGCATTACTGTCTGCTATAACAATGACACACACGACGGACACAGTTTCGATACCGACAGCGAGAACTAATGTTTTAGCCAAAGCTCCGATTTCCTGGTAAGTGGATTGGGGGCATCCGCCAGGCGCGTTCCCGGGTGGTGGATAGGGAAACGGCCATTCCGGTCGGGTTACCCACGACGGGATGGTTAGTGGCGGTTATACGTTGTCTCTCTCTGTCTAAAACCGGAGCAGGGTTGACTAAGGCCGCTGCCGCGAACCACCCCCCCCCCCCCCTCGCCCAGCTGTCGTGTCGTGGCTAAGGGCTTGCACAGAGGCAAACGGTGCCGGTTGTGACCTGCTAGGGTGCAACCGCTATACCACGTGTCTCCCGTTGTCTGTGGACATGTCTCGCGGACGGGTTGCACGGGGGGTCTCTAGGGACCAAGAGGACTAAACCTCAATAAAAAGCTCTCCGGATGAGCGGTGACAGCTCGCTGGTCTGTAATATTGTCACCCTCGTGTTTGTGTCGTGCGAGGCGACCCGTGATGGTGGATGAGAGGATCCTGGTAGTTGAGCTGCCTCCGGGACGGGGTTAGTTTCCTGGAGGTCGGCGACACACTGCTTTGGCCTGGATTTCATCTAGACGGGAGGTCAGGGACTAACCCACCCTTGATCAATCGGCTGTGTTGTCGGGTCAGACCGCCGACAGGGTGAGCTTTCTGGGTTGTGGGTGGCGTGCCGGACCCCTGCGACACGGACACGCCTGGCACGGGCGTTGTCCGCTGCTGCGGGTGGCTTCGTTGCGTGCTGACCCTTCCTGGAGAGCTATATCGGACTGGTAGCCCTGGCGTTCTTTGAACGTCCCCTTGTTGGACTCCGTGGCGGGTGGGGAGCCAGAAAGATGAATCCATACTACAACCAGCATGGAACCCAGCGTTTTAAGTGTCACCCCTACAGGGAGTGCGTCCTCGGATGCCCCCAAACCAAACCAACCGCAACTGCAGCGTTCGCAGCAGCAGCGGCAAACTGAAGAGTGCCAGGAGGGTCGCGCTGCGGTACCGAAAGGTCCGCGGCGAAAACGACCATCCGGCGCTGAGCGGAAAAGGAGGGCGAAGGCTAAGGCCACTGCGACCGCGTCTGGTACCTCTGGTGCTGCCCCGTCTCCTACCCCCGGGTGTTCTGCCTCCAAGGCGGACCTTGGTAAGGCTGGAGTTCGGAAGGTGACCCCCGCGATGACTTCTAAGTCAACTCCAAAGACAGGGTTGCCCAAGGGGCAACCACAGTCAAAAAAGCGCCCTCGTTCGGATGGGAGCGCAGGAACGCCGCCTGGTAACCCCAGGAAGAGGGAACTTGCACCTGCGGCGAAAGGCGCAAGACAAACATCGTACAGTGCGGCTGCCTCAAGTCACTTGAGGGCGACGATTTTCGATCTATTGAATCCTATGGGTAAGGTAAGCCAAGCCCTGGCGGATAAACTAGAAACCACCTTCTACGAGGCGCTGACGGATTATGCCCTCGCTCTGGAGCGTGGAACTCAAGCGCCAACTTTTGCGGGGTGGAGGTACTCCGGTGGAATCCTCAGGGTCCACTGTGACGACGACCATTCCCTTAATTGGCTCAAAGCCATGGTGGCGAAGCTCCCAACTCCATGGGAGGGGGCCAACTTAGCAGTTGTGGCGGTGGCGGACTTGCCGCGGCTGACGAAGGCGACCTTGTGGATCCCGGGAGAACCGGGTGAAACGAGGCGCGTAGTCGGGCTGCTGGCGGCCCAGAATCGCTGGAGCAACATTGACACCTGGTGTCTCTTCCATGAAGCAGACCAACCAGGTGGAAAACTACTGGTCTTCGGCGTCGACAAAGATGCTGCGGACCGGCTAAAGTTGCACGATTGCCGACTAAGGTTCTCCTTTCGAGGCGACGTGCATGTAAAGCTGAGGCCGATACGACCTTGACCTCTGTGGCTACCACTTAGGAGCCCCAGTCTGCCACTCAGAGTGTGCCGACGGGGCAATCAACGGCGGATGTGCCCATGGACACATCCGCACTTACAGATGACCCTGCTGTCTTTGGCACGGGCGCCGTCGTCCCTCCTGTGCGTGACGCTGGCGTCTCTGTGATGGATTTGCGGGGGCCGTCAACAAAGACCAACCGTGGAGGCGGTTCGACCTAACTCTGTCGTCCATTGTCTCCGCGTGGTCTAAACATTATATAAATTAATCTGCAACACTGTCGGGCGGCTACTGCTACTTTACGTAGGCACCTAGACAGACAGCAGGACATTTGCCTAATTCAGAAACCATGGTTGCAGTTGTTCCACTTTCCTTTTTTTGGTAAAGAGTACCGTCTCTGTTTTTCTCAAGACTCCATATCCGGCTGTCCGAAACTGGTTCATTTAAAATTAATGGTGGTTCTGGTAGACCTAGATCAGTTTCTTCTCCCGCAGTAGAATTAGATATTTTGAGACGGGTAGAAGACAACCCAAATATGAGCACCCGAAGACTTGCCGCAGAACTGAACGTCAGTCATCCTCTCATTTGGAGAATTCTGCGGGAACAGCAGCTCTATCCCTACCACATTCAACGCGTGCAAGTTCTTGCTCCTCTCGATTATGATGCACGTAGGGTTTTTTGTCATTGGGTTTTACGAAAGCTGGCAGAAACTCCTAATTTTGCGACTCAGATTTTATTTAGTGACGAGGCTGGGTTTACAAGAGACGGAATATTAAATTTTCGTAAGAATCACGTCTGGGCAGATGAAAATCCCCATGCTGTTGTTGAACTGCATCACCAAAACCTGTTTTCGCTAAATGTTTGGCTTGCTATTTTTGGAGACTGTTTAATTGGTCCAGTATTTCTCCCTAATCGTTTAACGGGACAAGTATACTTGGATTTTTTTAGAAATGAATTACCCGTTTTGTTGGAAGACGTGCCACTTTTTAACAGATTAAATATGTGGTTTATGCACGATGGAGCTCCTGCGCATTTTTCCATCGTAGTTAGAAATTTCTTAAATCAAGATTACAACGAGAGATGTATAGGACGGGGTGGACCAACTGCATGGCCTCCTAGGTCCCCTGACCTGACACCTCTAGACTTCTATGTTTGGGGGCATCTAAAACAATTAGTGTACGCACGATCTGTAAACAATTTGGAAGAACTCAGGCAACGAATCGTAAATTGTTGCGAGGAAATTCGGAGGACTCCAGGAATTTTCGAAAGATTGCGTCGATCTTTCATAAGAAGGTGTGAGGCGTGCTTAGAAATGAACGGTGGACATGTAGAACAATTTCTTTAGCTTTACTTTAAATAAACATTTGTTTAATTTACATTGCGATCAGAATTTCTTTGAAAATTTGTATCCTACTAAAACAATATGCAATCGACTATATGTCGAAAACAGTTGAATTGCGAACCCATGTTGACTAAGACTTTTTTGTTTATTTCCACCAGTACTACAATTGGGTAAAATATCCGACAACCTTTTTTTAACACACTGTATTTTGGGGAAATTCAACCATGGCCAAAGATATTTTTATCAGCCAGAAACGTATTGTGCGTTGCATAACCGGCCTAAAAGCTACTGAGTCTTGCAGACATAGAAGTGACAGCCACACCTAGGTCTAGATTAACCTTATATCAGCAGTCCCCACAGGTTCTTGCTATCAAAATATATAATAAAATTCCTACCCATTGGAAAGATTTAAGCCGTTGGCGTTTTAAACGGTTTATGCGTGATCTATTAGTAGTGAATGCTTTTTACTCTCTACAGGATTTCATAAATTTTAGAATTAGTTAAGGCACCAAAACACGGTAAAAAAAATTTTTTCATAATTTTTTTTTTTTTCATTTTCTGAAAGATGCATTTGTTAGGAATGCTTTCCGCAAATTTTATGGAGAAATTCGTCACATTGCCGGAGATACAGCATTTTATGTGAAACCGTTGCAAGCGCGGCAGCCCTTTTTGCGGTCGCGCCGAGCGGCCCCTTTGTCGGCCTCCATGAATCCTAATTCTTGGAGTATATTTCTATCATTTTTTACTAATTGTGTTCAAGTATCATGTTCACTAGTAGTAGAGGGGTTGGAAATGATTGTTTCTACAAATAGAGCGAAATATCTTCAAGCGAAGAAGAGTCCGACGCGAATAAGTCAGTTGATTTCCGACAGTCGTACGATTCGTATATATTATATCATTCGGTTCATATCGTTTATTCTGTGTATCGTGATGGATAAGAAATCAAAGAGGCATGTCGTCGGAGAAGAAACAAGAAGGAGTGATAGGAAACGGAAGAAGTCTGGTCCACCTAATAGATATGAAGTGGAGAGAGAAGATCCGAGAGCTAGTACCTCCGCGAGAAAGTTGATCAGTGGCCAACTAGATTCTGTTACAGTGAATCCAAGTGTCGGGTACAGACTGCTAAATTTCATTGCTGTTTTTACAGCAATAAGTGAGCATGTAAAATGTAAATTATGTGGAAGTAATGTAGAATTTCGCGAATCTAGTCGAAGAGGACTTGGATTTAAAATTGTGATAAACTGTACGCCGAAAGAAATCACGTCATGCCCTTTAATCCGGAATGCATACGAAGTAAATCGTCGATTTATTTTTGCGATGCGATTGCTCGGAGTATCATTGGCTGGAGCAGAAAAATTTTGTGCCTTCATGGACTTGCCGCGTCCTATCTTTCAATCTTTCTACGATACCATTGTGGGACAGATTCGCGATGCCACAGAATCTATAAAGACAATATCTTTGAACCTTGCTGGTGAAAAAGAAAAAAAAATAACCGCCGAAAAGTGTGGAAAAGTAAATGGATTGACAGTTTCTGAAGATGGCACTTGGCGCAAACGCGGTTTTAGTTCATTACATGGTGTCGCGACACTTGTCGGTTATTATTCTAAAAAAGTTATCGATATTTGCGTGAAATCTGCATACTGCAAGGCATGTGCTTTGTGGGAAAACAAAAACTGATTCAGAGGAATATCGAGATTGGCTAGAAAACCACGCTGAATCCTGTGACGCAAATCACGTCGGTTGTGCAGGCAAAATGGAAACTGATGCTATGCCTGAAATGTTTCGAAGAGCGGAGGAATTACACGGAACGAAGTATATAAATTATATCGGAGACGGCGATTCAAAAACTTATAACAAAATCGTGGAAGCTCTCCCGTATGATGTGAAGAAAAAAGAATGTGTCAACCATGTTCAAAAACGGATGGGAACAAGGTTGCGAAATTGCAAAAAAGGACATAAGGGCCTCGGTGGGAGGGGAAAGCTGACTGGGAAGCTCATTGAAGAATTAACTGCATTCTACGGTCTTGCAATTCGTCGGAACAGTGATTCATTGGAAGATATGAAGAAAGCCGTATGGGCTACATTCTATCACAAATGTTCCACAGACGAAAGTCCCCAGCATCAGTATTGCCCAGAAGGAGAACGCTCGTGGTGTTCGTGGCAGCAGGCAAATGCCAGAGACACTTTGAACAATTACACGCATAAACCTGTATTGCCTGCAGATGTCATTGAGGCAATAAAACCGATATATGTGGATCTCAGTAAGGACGAGCTTCTTCAACGATGTTTAGGCGCTTTCCACCAGAATAACAACGAGTGTTTGAACTCTATTATATGGAAATTTGCGCCAAAGACATCGTGGAGCGGCAGACCCATAGTTGAAACTGCCGCTAATATTGCTTCAATAATTTTCAACAATGGTCACATTGGCCTCATGAATGTATTGGAGATATTAGACATCAACATTGGTGAAGCACTGTACCAATATTGTCAAAACATCGACGAGAAGCGAATTCGCGAGGCCGAGCGCGAAGCCGAAAAAAGGACGCATGAGGGTCGTCTGCGTGCAAAACACGGGGAAAATGAAGATTCTCTGGATGCTGAAGAGCTGTTGTATGGTCCAGGAATCGCTGAATAACAGTAAGAAACAAAAAAAAAAGAGACAAATAAAAAATTCAGTTTGTAGGTTGAATTATCCTTCGGCAAAACTTTGAACGCGTTTTTCTCGAAACTACGTTTTTCAACCTGGTCATATTAGAATAACTATACATCCGATTTGCATGCACTAAGTCTTGAACTGTTCGAAAATGTACTCTCTATAGCACCACGTAGGGATTTTTTTTCATTATAGGCCTCCTTCTATTTTTTTTTCATATCAGCGATGGAAATTTTCCATAAAAATCGGAAATAAAAATCGCTGGTCCGCCATTTCTTTTTTTTTCGAGATATCGAAATTCCCCTACGTGATGCTATAGACATATATGTCTAGTTTCTAAATATATTTTCGTTTTATTTTTTTGATGAACCGTATGGCTCAATCGCTGTCAACCGCCGCGCAGCAATTTCGTTGAACTCTTCTTTTAGAAGCTGCGTACACCGCAAACTATACTTTAGATTCAAGTATAAAAATTCGTATACAATCTTCGATATGCATATATTAATTATGTGCAATGATGGGAAAAATTCCATCCGTCGTTAGCTTGAAAATAATTATTAAAGATACACCCTCGAACCGCGCACGCACCGTGTTTTGGTGCCTTAAGTGCTTCATCTTAATCTAAGGTTCTTCTTGTTTTATTGTCTTCACTCTTTATAAATTTTTTGAATGCTCTTGATAGAAATGTTATTATTATTTCATCAGCATTATTGTTATTACATTTAAATGTTTACCTTGCACTATTTACTTTAAGTTTGTAGTTCCTAAATACAATGGGTTTAGCTTTTTTTTTCTAATTAGACTTTCATTTGTGCAATTGTATTTTTTCCTTTTATGACTTTTTCTATACCATTGTAATGGTCTTTTAGAAATTAATAAAACTTACTAAAATTACTGAAAATTTTTAATTGCCTAGCAAATTCGAGATTCTTTGTTGTTGGATGGCAATCCTGTTATTGTGACCAATGTAGGAATCGCAGTTGGTTACAGTTTAGTTGTTGCCGCCAAAAAGAGTCTGTAGAACACGGTGTGACGTGTGTGTAACCGTATAACGAATTCTGTTGTGTTTTGTTTAAATAAACCTTTAAAACCAACTCGCTTTTCTATAAAACACGTAACAAACAAGATTCATCTACTACATTTTCCGCCACAGCCCAATCCTCTTCTGTAGGAGGCGAGATGTAAGGATCTTGCCATGCCAGTGTGCTGCAAACCACACTGCCTGGAAAGTGGGTTGTCATGTCTGAGCTGTTTCTAGGGAGGACGATGCAAAACTGTTGCACATATGAATATAATGAAAATAGATTTTGTTACTTTAGACAAAAGAAAGTTCGAGAGTCGAAATTCTATAAGAAATTAAGTAAAAAGAAATAGAAACCAATACCTACCTATGTTCTTTTTCTTATAAGTATTTTAAAATTCTGCATTGCTTCAAATATTCCCGGAAAATTGCCACTATATCTTTATAAAATATAATTGCATAATTTCTGTTAAAAAAATATAAAAACATAAAAAATAATAGTACACACTAATTGATATAAAATTATTCCTGTTATTAAGTTCTTACGCGTCGCTAGGTATGTAGTACGTGTAGTTGCAGTTGCTTAGAGTCCAAGGGATGAGCAACACGCGGCCCGTTAAACATGTTGATGCGGCCCCAAGCATTTCTAAAATTGAATTTATTTTATCGACTTTCTCCCATCAATATATTGTTATAAAATTAATTAAAATAAAAAGGTAGTAGGTACATACTAAAACGAAACAATTTTTTGTGACGAGTTACTCAGTTGTCGGCGACTTGTTCAAACATGCAATACGAACGTCTGTGCTTGTTTGTGCTTCTGTCACACAATTAGTCAGCTGTTAACTAGCAATTTTAGCAATTCTTCTGTTTCTTGAAAGGCGTGAGTGCAATATTATTGTCAAAAACGTAATATTAGAGTTTTTTTATTCAAAATTAAGTTTTCCTACAAATTTTTTTAACTTTCAAATTTTTAATCCATAATAGCATGTCGGAAAAGCAAACAAAAAAACGGAAGGTTGCGGATGAGCACAGGCATTTCCCAGAAAAGTGGAAATTTGATTATTTTTTCACTTTTGTCAAAGATAAAGCTGTATGCTTAATATGCTCAGAGACTGTGTCGACATTAAAAGCATATAACATAAAAAGGCATTACGATACAAAACATGAACACCAATATAAAAACTTAACAGGACAACTCCGGATAGATAAGTTTAATCAAATGGAGAAAAACTTGGGAAAACAACAGGCTATTTTCAAAAATCAAGCTATTTTATCAAATACAGCAGTAAAGGCTAGTTTTGTTGTCAGTCAGATACTGGCAAAAAAAAAATGAAACCCTTTGCGGATGGAGAGATGATAAAAGAATGTCTGACTGCTGTTGCAGAAATAGCATTTACTGATAAAATAAATATTATTTCAAACATTAGTTTATCAAGATTCGCCATTGCAAGAAGAATTGAAGACTTGTCCGAGAACATAGCAACAACGCTTCGTGAACGCATTGCAAAATTCAAATACTGTTCTTTGGCACTTGATAAGAGTTGCGATATTAGCGATACAGCACAACTGGCTATATTTGTACGTGGTATTGACACCAAATTTAATATTACCGAAGAATTATGTTCACTGATTCCAATGCAAGGGACTACAACCGGCAAATACCTGTATGATGAACTAAAGTCTATGTTGGAAAATTTTTCAATTTTATTAGAAAAGATTATTGGTATATACAGATGGAACACGAGCAATGTCAAGCATGGAGGTAGAAGTATCGGGAAAGCTATTTCAAGACATTAAGAAGGTCACAGGAATATTCGTTAACCACACTGAGAAAAATGGATTGTAGAAATTAGATCGTAAATCTCTTTATGTTAATTACTACAATAATTATTGTCAAAACGACAATATGTGGCGTATTAAGAGTAAAATAACCAGATGTTATCATGCTTATAGTAAGAGGCAAAATCTGGATGTTACCATCTACATCTTATGGATGTAACAATTAATATACTCTATTGCTGAAAGCCTATATAATGACGTGGATTATATAGATAGTCGCTGCCATTGACTGCGATATTATCAGGTATTTGATGCATATTCAATTTCTAACATAAATGTTTGTAACGCTCTTCCCACCCCTTGCTCTATTCATTGTCGATCTTTACCGAAGAAATCGACGAATCAGCTGTTTTGCCACTGACACGTGTTATGTACGTGTGATACAGGTGTACGTATTCGTGTCGGTGTATGTTTGTGTATCGTCCTCGTTGATTGTTGTGCATCGTGAGCAGAAATGGATGCAAACGTGGAAAACATTTTAAT
This sequence comes from Cetonia aurata, assembly GCA_949128085.1. Lineage (NCBI taxonomy): Eukaryota > Metazoa > Arthropoda > Insecta > Coleoptera > Scarabaeidae > Cetonia > Cetonia aurata. Next base: position 23,316,290 of record OX421889.1, on the reverse strand, counting down.
CGAGTGGGGGTTTCCAGAGTTAATTGATATATTCAAAGGCAAGTAATAGATATTATATGCATATACTTCGTAGTGGGTACTTTATGCTTTGATAGCACATTAACCTAAATCTAACGTACTAGTGATTGTTATGTTAATGAAAGTAATACACGTTGGATTTTCGTAATAATGGTTTTAAGGTAAAATAAAAAAATAAAATCAATATTATAGTTTTTATTGTGTAATATTCCACTTTCCCTATGCATGAACTGAGTAAAACCTTGTATAGTACTATATTTTAAATTACAGGTAAGTATCGCTGTATAGTGCCCGCATATGATCCATTATATTATTGTTTACTATCTACTATTTTAAATGCTAAGAGACGTTAGATTATTATAGTAGAAAATAATATTGTAAGTACTACAAGGCTATATAGTCAGTATGAGCATCATGTATCGTACATAGTAAAATATTACATTATACTGGGTACAATAAAAAATTTAACAGTTATTATCAAATGTAGTCAGTGCTACTAGACATTATTTTCACATTTACTAACATGTATGCTCAAATTAATAATACAAATATAGTACACCAACTTGCGACTACCATACGAGTTAATAAAAACTATTCACAGAAATTTACTATAGAGATATTGTCACCGGTAATATAAAATATGATTGTCCCTATAGGAGCTATAAAATATATTAAAGTATACTATATTTATGTTAAAGAGTACAATCTATTTCTCTCAGTGCACCGCATAATTCACCAGGAAAATTTGTATGCGAAAAGATTGAGCTTGCCAAATGTCACAGTACCAATAATTAAACTGATCAATTTTATAAAGTCGCGCGCGTTAAATCACCGTGAATTTAAAGAATTCCTGAAAGATTTAGAAACTGAATATGGCGACGTGGTTTTTAATACCGAAGTACGTTGGCTTAGTAGAGGTGCAATGCTAAAAAGAGTATAAACTTCGAAAGCGAAATACAATTGTTCTTTGATATGAAGGGATATGCCTTTCCTCATTTTGATAATAATAAAGAATGCATGTGCGATTTTGGGTTTCTTATCGACATGACTCAGCATCTCAATGATCTTAATGTGGAACTTCAAGGCAAAAGACAGTTTATTCACAATTTGTATGATAAAATTCAGAGCTTTGAGCGCAAATTAAAATTGTGGAAACAGCATTTTTTTTGCAGAATAATGTGTCTCACTTTCCACATTTAGAAAAAGAAAACGTTACTATTTCTCAAAAATACGCGCAATATATAGACATTTTAATCAAGGAATTTCAATTACGATTCCAAATGTTCAAAGCTGAGAAGACAGCGGTTTCCATGAAAATGTTTTCCTCGCCATTTAATATCGATGGGGATACAGTTCCCGAAGACTTTGAAATGGAAGTGATTGACATGCAGAATAATACCGATTTAAAAAATGTATTTTTCTCAGTAAACATCGAAAATTTTTATAAATGTTATGTGAGCCCTGAGCAATCAGATATGCGTATTGTTGCAGAGGACACCTATCTGTCTGATCACAGAATTATAACACTTGCACTTAACAGCGACCTATTTCCTTCGTCATCTAATGGACTGACTGTTGAAAAACGTATATTCAGTAGTACCAATAAGGACAAATTTCGCAATTTTTTAGAGAATGAGACCTGGAATAACGTATATTGCGCAGTAAGATTTCAAAGTAAAGTTCAGGCATTTATAAATACTTTATTATATCACTACAACATGGCGTTTCCACTAAAGGCACTCAGAGTGAAACATGATAGGCCAAGGAATGGCTGGATAACTAGCGAGGTAAAACAGTCCAGCGTTCGCCTAAGAGATTTATATATGCTGCAAAAACAATATACTCAGCTAAAAGATCTTTACAAACAGCGAAGCAAACAACACAAACAGTTAGTTAACGAAACTAAAAGGAATTACAATGCAGGTGTTATTAGCAATGCACATAACAAATCCCGGAAGATGTGGGAAATGGTTAGAGAACTAACAGCATTTAATACACCGCAATGTAATAATATTGAAATTGCTGTCGATACTAAGAAGATCACTGATCCGCAGGTAACAGCTGACAGGTTTAACTTATCGTTCTCCGAGTCCGTAAATCAGGTACTTAGTGATATTCCAAACGTACTAGTGGATAATGTGATCACTCACAATCCAGCTACTATGTTTTTATTTCCTTTTACCGAGTGCGAAATGAAGACTGCTATATCAAATTTAAAAAATAAACATACATCTGGCCCAGACGACTTATCCGCCATAATTTTAAAAGAGTGCTCTAATTCATTACTGCAACCTCTAATGTATTTAGTTAATTTGTCCTTCTCACTTGGAGTTTTTCCTGATTGCTTTAAGATATCCGCTGTTGTTCCAATTCACAAGAAGGGTGACAGAGCTGACTTATTAAATTATAGGCCGATTTCATTAACTTCAAATGTTGGTAAGATATTTGAATACTGCATGTTAGTACGGCTGGAATCATTTTTAAATAAGCATGATATTCTAAACAAAAACCAGCATGGTTTTAGAAAAGGCAAATCAACTACAACAGCTTTATTATCTTTTTACAAAGTCATTTTAGAAAATATTGATAACAAAAAACTTCCAGTGTCCATTTTTTGCGACTTCAGTAAAGCCTTCGATTGCGTTCAACATTCAATCCTCATTGAAAAGCTACATGAGTATGGTATTAGGGGCAACGCTGCAAGCTGGATTACCTCTTACTTACATGGTCGTATGCAATATGTCACAATCACATATAAGAGTGAATTTGCAATTAATAGATACAAATCCTCCTCCATCCCTATACTCCAAGGTATAGCGCAGGGATCAGTTCTCGGACCTTTGCTGTTTAATCTATATACTAATGACATTTACAACATCGTATCTAACTTTTCAATATATATGTATGCAGATGACACCACTCTCCTAATTACTGAAAACAACCTCAATCAAACTGAGGCAGCTGCAAATGCGGGACTTGTTCGACTGCATGAATGGTTCTGTGCCAATAAACTAAGTCTGAATATGGATAAAACACATGTACTTTTATTTCACACACACCAACGCCTTCAACATACAACATGCAATATTAATATTAATAACAACTCAATAAAGCAGGAGCATTCGGCAAAATTCTTAGGTGTATCTCTGCAAGACAATTTATTATGGTCTGATCACTGCAACAGACTGGTCACTTTACTGCATAGCAAAGCTTACTTATTTAGAAGTCTGAAGAATGCCCTTCCTTTAGAGACCTTACTATCACTGTACTACTCGGAGATTCAGTCGCGGTTGACCTATGGCATACTTTTATGGGGAGCTTCACCATCTGCCAAACTGGTCTTTGTTGCACAAAAGCAAATTATTCGAATACTTGGTGGAATAAAATCAACAGAATCGTGCAAACCACTTTTCGGTACATTAAAAATCTTAACTGTACCATCCATTTATATTTTAGAAGCCCTCAATTATTGCAATTTGAACAAACATCATTATAATCAAAATAAAAATATACATAGTTACAAAACGCGGCGAGCGTCTGATTTTCATTTGCCGAAATCTGAATTGTCCATTTCAGGTAGGGGAGTGGAATATATGTGTCGAAAGCTCTATAATAGTTTACCAAATGAATATAAAAGGCAGACGAATTTTAAGAAAAATATTAGGGAAATGTTATTGTGTAAAACATATTATAGTGTGGATGACTTTTTGTATACTTAATTCTTTATTCATTAATACCTTATTTTTCATTTAGTCATTTATTAATTATTACTATATTACATTGCTTTATTATTCTTAAGTTACTTTTAGTCTTTTAATTTTGTAATTTTAAGTTTAAGTTTCCATATTATGTCTTTCTCTTCTTTTGTTTTTGTTGTGACTGATTCCATTATCTTTTCATTATGATATTTTGAATCAATAAACTATTATTATTATTATTATTATTATTATTATTATTATTTCCGCCTTTGACGAAAAATGCAAAGCAAATGATGTCTCTGTTCGGAAGTACGTATGTTTGCGAACAATTATTTTCAACCATGAAATCAATAAAAAATGACCACCGATCAAGACTGAGTGATGCACGATTAGAAAGCTGCGTACGTGTAGCTACCTCATCAATTCCGGCTGATATTGATCAGCTTGTATCGAAAAAACAGTGCCAAATTTCTCATCAAAAATTTCAAGTAAATTTGTTTTTCTGTTCTTTTCTTGTTTGTTTTTATTTTGCATTAAAATTTGTATATCTTTACATTTTTTAAATTTTATATTTTTTTATTCTAATGTTTATTATAAATAAAGTTTTGTAAATTATAAATAGGTGTTACTTTATGTGCGGCCCGCCAAAAAATTTTAAAATTTAAATTGGCCCGTTGATTAAAAAGGTTGCTCACCCCTGGCTTAAACGATCGAAAATTTCTGGAACTTCGATTCGCATTTAAATTGATAATGATGGTATAAGGTGATGTCCCATGCACACATAAAAATTTTACGGAGTTGAATTAAATGGAGTTGTAGCTTTCCTGAAAACAGTTAAATTGTCACTAAAAATTTGTTAAAATAACATTAAAAAGAAATATTTTACACTCTTCGGAAATGTTTCTAACTACACCCCATGTAATTAGAAATTTCTAACTCCGAAAAACAGATATTTAATATCTTTCGACGGTGTTAGTCTTTCTTTAACATCAGACTCGGATAATAAACACCAACCGGAAAACAATTTACCAACTTGTGGTATTGATAAAGAGTTTAGCAACAGCAGGGAATTGACGCAACACCAAAATGTGCATTAAGAAATCATTATATTGAAATTTTAATTTCGTAAGGTTGTTAGAAGAATTCCGAAAAGTTAAGGTTAATTCCCTAAAGTTGTTAAAAACGAAAAATGCTATGTAAGGTAAAATTGAGGGGTGTTCGGTAGTTTCAGTCGTGTTTCAGTGCTTTGAGGTGGGGCAGGATCGCAGCTAGCGCAAGCGCCTTGTATTTGACTGTAGTAGTCAGTGTAGAAGGTATTTAGGTATTTACAAATGTGACGTACTAAGTAACAATGGAAAATACATTATTTGTGAGGGTGAAATACCAAAACTTGAGAAAATGGATGAAGATAACAGACGTAAACATAAGTAAGTAAGTGTTCTCTAACTGTTATAGTATCTTTATGGTATTAGGAAATATGCTGCACATATGCATGCCTTTATAATTCACAAGGTTGGGCAATAAGTATAAGATAACCTTCAAGGAATTACTAGAGAAAGTGTCATTGTATATTGCATTTCATAAAATATAAGATAATCAGATATTTCTAAAACATTTGCTATTTATTCAAAATTTAATAACAACTTTTAAATGGAAGTATGCAAAACTTCAGGATCAATAGACGCTCTTTCGTTATTATCTATACAGAAGACTCACGATATTATGTGACCTAAAGTTGGATTTTCCTAGGAGCAGGTTTTATGCGTCGCGTACAACGCAAAACGCCTAGTGCTTTGCGCCGTTCACCCAATTCAAGAAAATAGTTGGTGTCGCGCGCCAACTATTTAGTTGGGCTGACTGGACGGTATACTACTCAAGCGATTTGTGTTGTACGCAACGCATAAAACCGGCTCTTAGGCTGGATTTTCCTACGAGCTGCAGCAACATGCAAAAGCACAAAGAAATTGAGATTGTTTCTGGCGCAAAGGTTTAATTTCAGAATTAATAATTGCTTATTAGTTAGCTTAGTAATTTGTAGTGTCTTGCAGGTGCTGGTAAATTTGGCATAGGTACCTGATGATAAAAAATGTTATATTTTCATGAAGCTTGTTACTTTTAGTCCATTTTATATGGTTTAGTCAACGTGGCGTTACATTAGTTGTAAAATTAGAGGGAGAAGAAGTTGCCAATTTGATGCCATTAACTATTTTTTTCGAATCGGATGTTACAATAAAGCTAAAACAAACGACGACGCAGTGCTGAAATGGTTATTACCGCACACTGTGCTGTAATGAGATATTAACGTACTGGCGAGACGCTTACCGGAATGTTATATGGGCAATTAATGTGCAAATTAGAAAAAAATACTGTAAAAAACTTGTACTCGCATTACATAAACGTCATTGTGACATACATCTATATGTATAGGTATAAACTAAAATTTGTTTTGCATTTTAAGTACATATTAAAATACATGTGTTGTCTTCCGTGGGTTTTCTAATTAACAATAATACACAGAGGAACAATTAAAAGCAAAAAAACTAAACCCTATACTCATACAGTACTACCAACTGTTTTTCTTATACAAAAATGTAACTATGTAATTCTTTTTATTTTTAATACCAACTTCATTCTTCTACACATGTTTATGACTTTAGTAGAAACTTTGTTTTTTTATGCTCTACCTTACCTTTCCCATTTTAAGCATTTTTTTTCAGTTTATAAAATCAATTTTTTATTAATCTTTTGGATTAGGTACATAAAATAGTCATCCTCACTCCATAAAACAGTACCTAATATGAATTCCGTAGCGGAATTTAGTTAACACCGAAGCCGATTACATTTAACTCCGTAACCTAACACTGTGCAGGTGTTGACGCAGCACCGCAACTGGGTTCATGTAAGTCCGATATACGGAGTTCACGTTACACCATAACGGAGTGCTTGTAACTCCACAAAGGAATTTATACAACTCTGTAACGGAGTTCTGCTAACACCGCCTCGGGTTAAAGCCAACTCCAAAATCAAATAATTTCAACTCCATTAGAAAATCAACCAACTCCGTAAAAGTGCAATTTAACTCCGAAGCACGGATATTATTATTAAATTACACAACTCCGTCACGTTTAACTACTTGTGCATTTGGTCGCGAAGGAACTACCAGACGGTGAGAAATCGGTGTTGAATCCAACACCGTATTTCTTTGTGTGTGTGAAATTCCATAAAGAGTAAATTACACTAAATATTGAAGAATAAATTAAAAACAGCTTAAACAAAAGAAGATGTTTAAAGAAAGCAATGTTACATAATAAAATAATAGTATATGTACCGGATATCACTACTAGAAACTTAATGAATCAATTATAGAAATAAAATACAAGTCCTAAATAGTACTACTTTTCTTATCAACCAGTATATAGGTACTTTACTATCATCAGGACTACTAAATGCTGCCTTTACTTTAGCAATTTTGCCAATGTAGATTACCTTATCACTACCTACCAATGATATACCTACATTTTATTCAAATATAAACCATACATTTTGTTAACACCGATTTTCAAGTAACCATTTTAATATGTATCAACCATTATATTGTGTTGTCAATACATATATACGCAAACTTAACTACTTCAAAGCAGTATAAGCGAATATTACAATGAAGTCACTATTACTTCTGCTAATACTATCATATCCCAACTTGGAAAGTGTAATCCTGGCGTTTCCTGTGAATGACGCTGATTTGATCGATCTTTCTCGCTATGAAGCTGCCGATTTAATGAAACCCAGCTTAGAAACTGGAAGACTCGTCGACGAGTGGAATGTGGACTCCAACGTTAATCCTGAAGAGTTGGGTGAATATTTAGAAGGTGATATTTTATTTAGTGGTCGGACGAAGAATGGTTTGATTGCTTTGAGCGCCCGATGGAAGGATGCTGTTGTTCCTTACGTCATCAAGGGACCTTACAGCGAAGAAGATTTCAAAGCTATATTTAATGCCATGGATGAATATCACAGGAAAACTTGCATAAGGTACTTCTGCTTAATTTAAGGCCTTTCAACGTATTAATTTGTATCTACGCTTCTTATTTTATTTTTTTTCCACTATTAATTTAGATTTAGGAGAAAAAAATCCACCGATTCTGATTATATTCGCATACAAAACACGAAAACAGGTTGTTGGTCCAGTGTTGGTCGTATTGGCGGGGAACAAGATTTGAATTTACAAAGTCCAGGGTGTTTATCCACGATTGGAACGCCAGTACATGAATTAATGCATGCTTTAGGTTTCCATCACGAACAGACAAGGACTGAAAGGGATGATTTTGTGACTATACTTTGGGAAAATATTCTTACTGGTAGGAAGGAACCTAAATTTTTCGCAAAAAATGATATAAATCATCCGCGCCAAAAAGAAGCATTCTGATTGGCTCCTACATAACCAAACCCAATCAAAACGTTCCTTTCTTGCTCGGATAGTCAGAAATCACGAAACAAATAATATTGTTCTAATTTCATTATTTATAGGGCGTGAAAACAACTTTGAGAAATCAGAAAACGGTACAACAACTGGTTTTGGAGTGAAATACGACTATGGATCAGTCATGCACTATTCCAAATTTGCTTTTAGTAAAAATAAAAATCCAACTATTGAACCGAAAGTAAGACGCGCAGTAGAATTTATAATCTAATAATATCGTATTTTCTTCTCTATTGGATATTAGGAACCTGATGTAAAAATTGGACAAAGAGATGGATTCAGCGAAGGGGACCTAAATAAATTGAATGAAATGTATAATTGTTCTAAAGTGGATATCGGTAGCCTTACAACTGAAATGCCTATTTATACAACACCCGGTACAACAATAATTGACGCAATTGGCGAATTAGTGAATGCGATAATTGGATGAATTCTGCTCCTGAATTGTGTGCTTTATAATTTATAAATGCATTGTTTATTTTTCAATATCTAATTTTGCTTAAAGGAATAAACATTTAAGTGAATAAAATTTAATTTTAAAAAAACGGAAATATATTTAATTTATACACCAATCAAAATACGCGGGAAAATAACCAACTATGGGCCAACAGCTGAATAACGTTTCTCCACCCTTCTTCTCATCAATTCACTTGACGAATGATACCATTCCTCACGTCCGTGAGTTTCAGTTGGAAATTCGCGGCTTATTGACCAATACACGGGCAGAGTATAGCAACAAAACACACAACAGATTGTGCATTGCATAACAACCGCTAAATAAGTCAAAATTTAAAACGTCTTGACGTTTGAATAATAAGCCTCCTTATACGTTCCTTCAATATACTATTTCCGGGCGAGCGAGTGCAGGCGCTCCTTTCGCAACGGAGTTAATCTGAGTTTTCAACAGCGTTGCCATTAATTCTTAGCGAGAGTACCGAAATCAGTGCTGCCAATGTACTGATTTTGCATGAAAAAATACCGACACTTTATAATTTGAAAACGCAAGAAATTGTGCTCACTAAAACAATAGTTATTTGTATCACTAGGCCGGAAACTATAGTTTTACGAGTATGAGCACGGTTTGTGTGGCCAAGGCGACGCCGAGGCCCCACAAGTGCGAATACTCGCAAAAAAGTTTCTGGCCGTGTTTTGCGCCGACAAATCTTAATTTTGTTGAAAATAATAAAAGAATTAACGCTAGGGAGTTAACAGTACAGGTTGGCAATACATGTTACGTATGAATTTTGAATTTGAAATCAGAGTTAAGTTACCTTAGTATTTTGACGTTTTAATTTTCTTCGCAGTTTTGATACATATTCAATAATAATAAGGGCAATGGAGACTTCAGCTCATACTATAGAGGTTGCGCAACAAGTTATTAACAATTTATTGCCTGTAAAATGTTTCGAAAATTGATTTGGAAAGAATATGAATTAATTAAGAAATTGTGTAACGAAAATTCTGTCATCTGTCATTGTCTGTCATCGAATCTACAATTAATTACAGAAATGTCAGTAACTCGAATGTATATGTTGCCAACCTTTAGTGATCTTTTTGACGGCCTAGGCCGGAGAATGGTGTGTTTCCGGCCGATTTAAAGTAATGCAAAATCAATGTTTCTGGACGGAGGCGCAAAAAATAGATTTATTTAGAAGTCACAACATCAACGTAATTATTGTTTAGCTAAACGACCACATTTTCAAACAGGTTTACGTATGCACCTTGTCTTTATCGTTTCTAGTTGTCAGTTGTCAGCCTGTTTTTCATTTTTTAAACGGTAATCTAACATTTGTCGTGGACACGTCGTGAATGATTCCACTTTTTAATATCTTTACAACGTTCTAGCCTAATTAATTATTTTTTTTTTATATGCACACAATTACTTACCTTCCCATTCTTCAGTTTAACATATTCACAAAAAAAAAACCACTTCCACCTCATCTTACCTCATGAAATTTTTTTTCAAACACGTTTCAAACCATCAGTTTTGACAGATAAAAATAAGGCGGGAGCGAGGAAAACTTGGTAAATTAGTATGTTTACAGTTGGCTACGCTGATGGTTGCACGAAATGGCGCGTAAAAAATAAAATGTTCTTGCCTTTCATTTCTGATTCTCGTAAAGAATTAAATTGTGGTAACTGAAAGTTATTAGCTGTGAAACGTACTAAAAACTGCATAAAAACAGAAAAGGGGTCCAGACGAACTAATTTTTAGTTAAATTTAATTTCAGTACAATTGTACTGACAATGGCAACGCTGGTTTTCAAGGCATCTCGTGCTCATACCGGTAACTAGAGCGGATTCCTTTCTCACCAAAATAACACAAGTACACCTTAATGAATATATTAAAAGAAAAGGATGCTTGATGGGGGTGGCTGTCTTTGGCTATGGTTCCAACGTCATTATTTAAGCATCTTTTGGGGAATTTTATTTGTTAGATTCTGGTTAAATTACTAATAGAAGGCCAATAGGAAGAAAGTTTATTCGTCTATGGACAGAAAGGTCCATTGTGTAAATACTAGTAAATACCCTTGTGTGCAGCAAACTTGCGTACAGGGAATTAAGAAATCAAGCAATCTTGACTTTAGAGTACCTATTTTGTGCTTCGTAAATTTGTATATAATTTGTCTTTGACATTATATGATTTGTATTTAGGTTATATAACTGTCAATCAAATTGTCACTGTTTTAGTTGTTCCATTTTCATACAAATCAAAAGTTAAAAATAGGGATCCAGTAATGTAAACCAAACTTTAATTTCTTTAGACCGATTGAACGCAGAGAAAAATAAATGTAGGCGATTTTTCTGCACTCCAGTGTACTTATTGACTATTATAATGGACAAAAAAATGTTATCACCTTTCCGTAATTCTATTTAGAGCCGGTATTTCAATCTCCTAATGAAAGTTATTAGTTATTAGCTGAATAACTGAAATAACCTTATATTTTTCCTACACATATTAGCTTAGATACCCTTATTAGGAGATACAGTAAAATAATTTACATGCATAATTAATCCATACCATGTAGAATAAATCGGAATAACTAATTTAAATATAAAACAGTAAGGAGATAGCATTTTCTGTAACAGAAACGCGGCCGTGTTTGAAGTTCTTATCGTGTCATCAAACGTCACCAAATTAGTTCGCCCGTTCGCCCGAGATTAGCGCGCCACAGCCCATGCGGTCATGTTAAGTTTCTAGGTTTGCAGTACTGTTTATAGTTTTTAACTGTGCTAACCGCTAAATGTTGCGCGAAAATGGCCTGGCCCGAAGTGTTAACGGCGAAAAAAGAAAATAGGCGCGAATTAATCCTAAACGGTGCCAAAATTAACGAAAGAATACAAAAAAATGGATTTGATACAAGTATCTACGAGCTGACATCGTTAAATTACCTAGATATACACGAATCGATCTTAACAGAGCTCTCCGACAAAATCGGGAAATTACAGAATTTACAAACGCTAGTCTTGCACAGCAACAATTTAGAAAACATAAACGTTAACATATTTTCCTTGGAAAAGTTGAAGGTGTTAGACTTATCCAGGAATCATATACAACTTATCCCGGATGAGATTTCTGCACTAACTCAATTGGATACCTTAAACTTATCTATGAATCAAATCGAAGATCTACCAGATTTTTCAAAAAATGTAAAATTAGCTGTTTTAAATGTTTCAAACAATAAGCTCAAGGAGTTTTCAAAAATATGCAAGCAGGAATTGAGTAATCTATTGGAACTGAAATTGAATAACAACAGTATTGAAACTCTGCCGGAGAATATAAACGCATTATCTTCTTTAAAAACGTTAGAGCTTAGTGTGAATGAGATTAAAGTTCTGCCAGGAGAATTGGTCGATTGTAATAAATTAAAAGGTATTTAAAATATTTTTTTATGTAATATTATTTAATATTTCACAATATGTTTTAGATGTTAATTTGAAAGATAATCCAATATCGGATCGTCGACTTTTAAAATTAATTGAACAGTGTCGTACTAAGCAAATAATAGATTATGTGAAACAGCATTGTAAGCGATCAACCGCAAATATTCCAGTAAATGTGAAAAAAGATACGAAGAAAAATGCCATGCTTAAAAATAATGAGGAATGTGTGGAGACAATAAATGTAAAATATAAGATTTACGTTAAACATTGCGAAGAAAATGGTTTGAAGATCGTAGTACACGATAATGTAAAAAGTGTCCGCGGTTTTATCTTAGCTTGCCTTGTCCATAATATAAAATTCACCGAAGAATCCTTCAGGAAATTTATACAGTTACAAACGAAATTACATGAAGGAATTTGTGAGAAACGTAATGCAGCTACCATTGCAACCCATGATGCTAAAAAATTGGTAAATATACCCTTTTTTGATAGGATTTTTTTATTTTACCATGTAATATTATTTCTTCTTTTCAGAATGGTAGATCTTTAGTTTATACAGCCTGCCCACCCAAGGTTTTATTGATACAACCTTTGATGCGCAATAATGTGATGTCAGGTGCAGAATTATATGCAAGATTACAAAATGAAGCCGACGCCTTGCGAAAAGAGAAGAAACGTAATGTTTATTCTGGTATACATAAGTATTTGTATCTCTTGGAAGGTAAAAAGGAGTATCCTTGCTTGAAGGCTGATGAGGAAGTTATTTCGTTTCCACCGATTACAAATTCTGAAGTCACGAAGGTAAATAAAAATTATTTTAATAGTTACTTTCTGACTTTCGCACACAAAAAAATGTGTGACTCATAATTTATTATATTTTATATTATTACATGACTCAAAGAAGCCACATTATGAAATATAACGAAATATTTGATATTATCTAATCTGCATTGAATGAATGTTGAGCTTAATTTTCTTGCTACCCGTAAAGTCCCTCTCAAAGTGTCATTTATCTACATTTATCTTCCATCTCACGAGGAATTGCATCAATCGATATATGAAAGAGTATACGTTAGAAAATGTTGAAAATTTCGCAATATACTAAAGCTGACGTACGCTATTATTAAACTAAAATATTTTTAATAATCTGACGCATCCGATTATACCGACAGTGACTGTAAACCTACAGTGGTGGACAAAAAATTGGTACAGTGTCAATATTTAGGAAGTTATTGTACATATAATGAAATAGCAGAAAACAACTTTCGATTTTGAGAATGAAAATAGTTTTTATTTAGTAGTAAAGGACATAATAATATAAATCAAAAGACTGCTAAGTGAATATTTAACAATAATAAAAAGAAAATGACAAATCTTGCCTGGACAAAATAATAGGTACAAGTAAGGTAAAAGTCATAAAAGTATTGGAAACCGGTCAGGTGGTTAGTTTGGTGGTTGGTTAGTACTTGTATACATCAGTACTTTATAGCATGGCCATTGTTTCGTATAATACCGCGGCATCTGTTAGGTAAAGAATTTACTAACCGCTGGCATATCTCAAGTGGTATAGCGTACCAAATTTTTTGTACTACTTGCCATAATTCGTTTTGATTTTTAAATTTTTTATGCCGCAACGAATCCTTAACACACTTCCAAATGTTCTCTATTGGATTAATATCCGGCCACCATAAAGTTCGAATATTATTTTCAGAAAGCCATTGTTTGACACACTTGGAAGTGTGTTTAGGATCATTATCTTGCTGATATATCCATATCCGCGAGATGTTATCCTCGGCGTATGAAAGCATAACATTTTGTAAAATGTCTATGTAAATTTCTTTCGTCATAATGTTGTAATATGCATTGATATTTTGGTGGTTGCTTAATTAATTAAACAATAGTTCTTTTTATTGGTACAATTTTTAATATTATTGCTGGATAATCTGCTACAAATTACGTATCCTATCCTATGTCTAATCTAATACTAATACTATAACTATACTTCCGTTCATTACGATGGATCAGGTGTCTTAAATCTAAATCAGCAATTTCAACATACGTGCGACGAACAGAAGGTTCGACGACACCTTTCCTTGCGTGGTTATTGTCTGTCATCAGATGAAAGAACATTTAATTATTGCTATATTTGAATTTTCGTGTTACCTAAATATTTTCTTATAGTTAATACATAAAACAAGATATACAAATGCATAATTTCATCATTAGGATATTGCTTAGCCTAACTTATTTCTATGACGTCACAGATTATTTAATAATAATATATGTATTTCTGCAGATAGCTTATTCTATATATCTTTTCACCCTGTTTTTATGCACTTGCACTAATTCATTGTTTACTTTTATAGTAACATTTGGTGAGTCTTCTTTTATAGCTTTGTATGGTCCGTTATATAGAGAACACAGTTTGTTACCAGTTTCACTTCTTAATAGTACCTTATCATTAAACTTCTTCATTCTTTCGTTTAACTTTCGATTCAATCAAATTATTTCTCGCATCATCACAAGCAGATTGCAGTCGAAATTTCAATTCATTTACATAATTATCCAAATTATATGTAGGATCGCTATTATTAATTACATTTGTCGGTAAGTGACATCTTTTCCCAAAGACTAACTCATACGGTGTATACTTGGTAGAAGTATGTACAGGGTGGGCCAAATTCGATACTTTTAATAGGAAACTTATATTTCTGAAGGAATTAGACAAAATCTGACCTATGCTTCTGGAGCTCGATTTTAAAAAGAAATCGATTGGTGAAGTCCGTATTTTTATATCTTCCGTAATATAAGAGATACAGAGCGTTTTCGTAAAATATGCAATTTTCAAAAGCCCTTGTAACTTTTTAACTTGTGAAAATGCTTGATTTATATAAGAACTTTATTAGGACACTTTTTGACGTAGAATTCAATGCTCTAATTTGTTTTTTTTTAATTCGTTTTTTTTTTAAGATATTATCAAGACTTGTGTTTTTGTATATGGAACACCCTATATATTTTTACACTATTCAAAAGCAGATAAAATTGCCTTTAATATGATATAACACACTTGATATTTTATTTAAAGGATTTTCAAGATATTTGGTTTTTTGTTTGCAATTTAACAGTATTTCAAGGTGGCTCTGGCTGTAACTAAGCAATACGCGTATTTGTTTTATATTGTCAAAATATTTTGAAATGTCAGTTTGAATGAATGTTACTGGTGGTTTTATTATTCAAGATTTCAAAAATGTATGAAAACTATGAAAAATACGACATGTTAAAGTGTTTTATAGAAGCAGGTGAAAATGCGGAAGCTGCATGTAATATTTACTATGAACGATATCCTGAAAGACAACAACCATTCAGAGACATGTTCACTAGGTTAAAGAAAAATTTAATAAATTTTGGATCCTTTCAAAAACCGAGACCTAAAAATTATGTGGCTCAAAATAGAGACAAAGAATTAGAGGAAATTGCCGTTTTGGGGGAAACTGTAAATAACCCAACACATTCCACTCGCTAGATGGCACAAACAACAGGTTTAGCAAGAACATCGGCAAGGCGCATTTTAAAAAAGTATAGAATGAAACCCTATCGGACAAGGAAAGTGCATTACCTTTTTGCCGCGGATTTGGAGCGTCGTATGGCATTTTGTCAATGGTTTTTGGGAAAATGTGAAGAAAATCATAATTTTGCTCTAATCTGTATGGACGGATGAATGTAACGTAAGCAGTGCGGGAATTTTTAACAGATATAATTCTTATACTTGGTCGCGTGAAAATCCCCATGTTACTATTGAAATGAGAAACCAAGGACGATATAGTTTCAATGTGTGGGTAGGAATTTTCCGTGCCAGGATAATTGGACCCTACATATATAACGAAATTCTTAACTCCGAAAGCTATTTCCATATTTTACAACAATTCATTGAACCTCTCATAGATGAAATACCTTTAAACCAATTGGAATTCGTTTACTTCCAGCATGACAGAGCACCCCCTCACAATGCTGCTCGGATTAATGAGTTTTTAAACCAACAATTCGGTAACAATTGGATTGGAAATCGGGGACCGATACATTGGCCGGCAAGGTCACCAGATCTAACCCCATTGGATGTTTTCCTTTGGAGGAAAATTAAAAATCTTGCGTTTAAGCATTCTCCCAATTCAAGACAGAAATTAGAGGCTGCAGTTTTGCAACCGTTCGACTCTCTATCTCCGCTTGAGTTGGTGAATGTAAGGAAACGGTGTCGATTATGTTTACAATAGAATGGCGGACAATTCGAACACTTACTATAATTCATAATGCTTACGTATTTTTTTTGTATAGAGGGGTATATTCTGTAAATATTTCGTTCAAATATGTCTATAAGAACTTACAACTATAGTATCAATAATACTACTAATGGTTTCCGTAGTTTGTTGGACTTGTTATTTCTAACATTTAATATTAAAACCACTTTTTTCCTGCTTTGTAGAAATCTTTTATTTGCTTATTTACGAGCATCCATGACCAAACAAAAAATAAAGAAATAAAAAAACAAATATGCGCATTGCTTAGTTACAGCCAGAGCCACCTTGAAATACTGTTAAATTGCAAACAAAAAATCAAATATCTTGAAAATCCTTTAAATAAAATATCATGTGTGTTATATCATATTAAAGGCAATTTTATGTGCTTTCGAATTGTGTAAAAATATATAGGGTGTTCCATATACAAAAACACAAGTCTTGATAATATCTCAAAAAAAAAAACGAATTAAAAAAAAAACAAATTAGAGCATTGAATTCTACGTCAAAAAGTGACCTAATAAAGTTCTTATATAAATCAAGCATTTTCACAAATTAAAAAGTTACAAGGGTTTTTAAAAATTGCATATTTTCCGAAAACGCTCTGTATCTCTTATATTACGGAAGATATAAAAATACGGACTTCACCAATCGATTTCTTTTTAAAATTGAGCTCCAGAAGCATAGATCAGATTTTTTCTAATTCCTTTAGAAATATAAGTTTCCTATTAAAAGTGTCGAATTTGGCCCACCCTGTACATGCATTGGTTTCTTATTTTGTCCTGATATTGTACGTTTTCTTCTCCTATTGGTTTGGTGTTGTGTTCCTTGTTTTTGTTTTCGAAATTTATATCCGTAGTCATTTTCATTTTTCTAGCTTGGGTCGTTTCCTTCAATGTCCTACTTCTGTCCTTCTTCAGTTTTTTGTATTATCAGCATCGTCCACTAATTTATTTGCCTCTTCATTCCATTTCCATATTTTCCCGTTTATAATCAGTTTTCTATACGCTATTTTGGTTTCATTTCGTTGGCCTTTTTTCTTTATCTGCTATTTCTTTTATCTTCTTTTGAATTTCTCTCTCATTTTTCGTCATATCATTATTAATAAAGATCATAGGACCTTCTAGATATTTCAGTATTTTTTGTTCTTCAAAATTTTAATTTTATCCGCAAACTCCTCCAATTTTATTACACATGTATTATTATTATTTTTATGAGCTTTCTTAATGTCCACTTCAATATTTAAATGTTGTACACAGTTTTTGATCTTTGCTTTTAACTTCACTTCACATTCTTCTAATATATCGAAATTACTAGATTTTTTCTTCGTATCTCTTTATCCATTCTATTCACATTAAAAGAAAAGATTAATTTAATTAATATTTACGAAAAAGAAAAGCAGAGGGTACGTAAATTAGGTCAAACTTTTAAAATTGGTAAAACACAAGCGGCCAATATAATAAAAAATAAGGATGAATTACGAAAAATCTGGTATTCAAATGTTACCCTATACGCTCAACAGTTCTGCAAATTTTCAATTTTTCAAGTTAAATATTTTTAGAGTTACAGAAGCTCAGATGCAATCGTCCATCTGTCAAAAATTTTAAAAAAAATGCAAATACAGTACAATCCCGATTAACCGAATCGCGATTATCTGAAATCCGGTTTATCCGAAACAAACTATTTAAAAACAAAAATCCCGATTAACCGAAAAAATTCGCATTATACGAAACGCGTCTGGGATTCACATATACTGCTAGGTGGTTCCCCTCGGAGTTTCACGGCAATACGACGGTCTAAAATGTGAATAGTTTTGGTTAGCCGACAGAGTGTTACAAGTACATATGTATTAACGTCTGTTATTATCGCAAAAAGAGTAGTTTTATTCTCAAATATTTTACAAAATGCAGTGTCAGAGCAATAAACGTAAACGCGTTGTTATCAGCTTGCAGGAAAAACTTAAAGCGGTTCGACGATTAGATAATGGTGAATTGCTTAAAAATATAGCAAAGGATTTAGGCGTAGGCGTGAGTACGGTTGCAGAATAGAGAAAAAATCGCGAAAAACTTGAAAAATGGTGTAGTGTTTTGTCATCGCCGACCCCGGTACGAAAAAGTATGAAAAGAGGTGAATACGAAAAAGTGGATGATTCTTTATTTTTATGGTTTACACAGAATCGAGAACGTGGAATACCAATTTCGGGGACCATTTTAAAACAAAAAGCAGTGAGTTTAAGCGAAGAATTGCCGGTCATTGAAGCGCCTGAAAGTTTTTCTGCAAGTGATGGATGGCTAGACCGATGGAAGAAAAGACATGGTGTACGTAAACTGAAAGTTTGTGGAGAAAAGTTGTCTGCCGATGTATCTGCCGCAAAAAAATTTGCAGAGAATTTTATGGAGCTTATGAAAGAAAATGATTTACAACCAGACCAGATCTATAATTGCGACGAAACCGGCTTGAACTACAAAATCTTGCCCTCAAGTACCTTAGCTTCAAAAACGGAAGCTGGAGCACCTGGTTACAAACGTAGCAAAGAACGTATCACTGTTCTTGCATGCGCTAATGCTTCTGGGAGACACAAACTTCCATTATTATGTATCGGTAAGTCAGCAAAACCACGAGCCTTCAAGAATATTCGTCCCAATGCTTTACCTGTTTTATATAAAAATCAAAAAAGAGGCTGGATGAATGCAAATCTATTCAAAAATTGGTTTTTTGAAGATTTCGTACCAAAAGTAGAGTCTTCTTTAAAAGAGCACGGATACCCCAGAAAATGTGTTTTGTTACTAGACAATGCTCCCACTCACCCAAGTGCGGAGCAACTTCAAAGTGGGGAAATAAAAGCAATGTTTTTGCCTCCTGCTGTAACTTCTCTCATTCAGCCCATGGACCAGGGTGTGCTGGAAATTTTAAAACGAAATTACAGGCGTTTGCTATTGGAGCATATTTTGGAAGAAGTAGATGAGGGTGCCAATCTCACTGAATGTCTAAAGAAGTTAAACTTGAAAAATGTTGTATATTGGATAGCTTCAGCTTGGAATCAAGTAAAAGGTAGAACCCTGGAAAAATCTTGGTAAAAATTGATTCAACACGAGGAGGGACGTGTCACAGAAGCAGAGTCCGACCATGAAAAAAGTTTACAGCAAATTTTCACGAAAATACCAGGATGTGAAAATGTTACGGAAACAGAAGTTAATGAATGGTTAAACAGTGATAATGTAGAAGATGAAATGACTGACCAAGAATTAATTGAAAGTGTTTGCAAAAATGCTAATGAAATAAGCAGTGATGACGATGACGAAGTAGAATGCACTGACAATATTCCAGTAAAAATGTCACATTCAGAAGGACTAGAAGCCTTGGAGAAAGCGTTAAATTATGTAGAACAAGAAAATGCAACTGCCGCGGATGTTCTTTTAATAAAACGTTGGAGAGACATTGCGGCCAAAAATAGAAGTAGTGTTAAACGAGTAAAGTTAAAAATTACCTAATTTTTAAACAGTAAAGTGTAGAATGGGATATATATTTTATATTTTACGTTGCATTTAACATGTCTTTTATGAATGTACATATGTACATATTTAGGCATTTATGTACATACTATGTTAAAAAAAATTAAGTAATAAAAATTAAACAAATTATTTGTTGATGTTATTTTTAAATTAATACATAAATTCAAGTAAAATATTTCATAAATGTTTTTAAGTCGATCTAATGATATACGCATCCTAAACTCCTATTTTCCAAAAAAAAATCGGATTAACCAAAATTTCGATTATCCGAAATCACTTTGGTCCACATTACTTCGGATAATCGAGATTGTACTGTATTTGAAAAATGGTTGAAAATGACAATATAGTTCTTTCATCAAACTTACTTTAAAATTAAACGAGGAATTAAAAAATGTAACAATATATAGGCTGTTTCATTTAAAATAACAACGTTGAGAGTCACTTCCGGTATAACCGGATGCGTCAGATTAATAAAAATTAAAAAATATTTTAGTTTAATAGCGCACGTCGGCTTTAGTATACTGCGAGATTTTCAGAATTTTCCAATGTATATTCTTTCCTAAATCCATCGATGCAGTTCCTCGTGAGACAGCCTGTATAGCCTATGCTTAAGCATTGTTTTAATACATAATAAACACCATATTTCTCTTCTACAGTGAATATTGGTTGTGGTGTGCCTCAAGGATCTATTCTTGGTCCAACGTTGTTTATTATTTACGTAAACGATTTAAATAATATAGTATCTTCGTGTCTATTATCACAGTATGCGGATGATGTCAGTTGTATTATAACTGACTCTACATTAGGCCTAGCGTCTGCTCAGGCAAATATCGTGTTGAAGAAGATGAGCGAGTGGTGTGAAAATAACGGACTAAGGTTGAATGGCACAAAGACAACCTTATTACAATTTCGATCAAGTGAAAGATCAATTGCTAGTCCTTACATCAGATATAATAATAAATCCATTCCTGAAAGTAAGTCAGTTCGTTTTCTGGGAGTAACAGTAGACTACCTTCTTAAGTTTGAGGAACATTGTAATACACTGGAAGGTATATTAAGCTCCGCATCCTACGGTGTCAGAAACTTGAGAAACGTAATAGGTACGGATGTTCTTCGCATTTTCTATTTTGCGTATGTGGAGTCTCGTTTGCGTTATGGAATTATCTTCTGGGGTTCGGCGCCATGCGCACGTAGACTTTTTATCTGTCAGAAAAGAGTACTTAGATGTATGGTGGGTGCTTCAGGTAGAGAGTCGTGCCGTTTAATATTTAAAAATTTAAAAATATTACCTTTGTATTGTTTATATCTGTTTGAAATTTTAATATTCTATAAACGCAACATAAATCAATTTATCAGGAACAGGGACGTTTACAGTAATATGGCTACGCGCAATTGTAATGACTTAAGTATTCCCGTTCATAAGACTGCCTTGTATGAACGATGTCCATATTACAGATGTGTAATTTATTATAACGCTCTGCCTTCACATATTAAAACAGCCACTACGATAAATGTATTCAAAAAGTCATTGAAATTATTTCTTCAAGAGCACTGCTTTTATTCTATTGACGAATACATGAACAATGACAATGGGTCTCTCTAATTTTAAATTGACATTTTATATATTTGACTTTTATTATTTACATGTATACAACTTTATTTTTTTATTTTAAGTTTTAGTCCGTAGTAGTCACTTGTATGTATATCTTGACACTGTCGATGTATATCTGTATACTAACGACAATAAACATTATTATTATTATCATATATTGTATTAAAAATCATAGCTTAGGCTTAGCCTTAAACTGACTGGTTAAACTTGTTAATAATCAAATTGATTGTCAGAATTTTCTCTTCCGCATATCCTTTTTGGTCCCTAGAAGTTCCAGTCGCTCTAGTGATAGGTTTCTCGTTTCTTTTGTCCGGAGTAACATTTTACTCAAAGCACTTCTTACACATATTTCCCACAATGTCAATCGTTTATTTCCAGATCTCTTTCACTTGTGAATCCATCTTCATTGTTTGCTAGTTTAAGTTAGGTTTAAATTGTATTTCTGTGAGGTTTTATATTCATATATTTTTATTTTTTATCTTGTTATTTTCTTACTTGAGCACTGCCCTATCCTACATTGGTTGACCCTTAATTGAATTGTAATACATATGTCGGACAATAAATATTATTTGTAAAAAATTGTAACGTCCAACTCAAACGGACATTAGTAGGCAAGCTATATAGCGTTTGATAGTCACGGAAATAATGAGTGCACAATGAAAAATCAACCACCCGCGGTATACTTTCTAAAATTCAGAGTTTTATCTAGAATAACAATAAATCAGTGTCATATGTGTATAAAATATAAAATTTATAAACTGTGTGTCTGAATCGGTGCAAAATGTGAACAATCATGAAGTAAAGGCAATGAAAATTCTTTTCTAATATTTTTATATGACATTATTTGAGATTCATTATATTTTATATAACATTTATTGTTTTTATTTCCTGGAATTTACTAAAATGTCTGCAATTTCAGATTTCACTCGAAACAAATTCGATGTTCTTGGAAGTTACCAGTGCCACCTCGCAATTCGTCTGCAAAAGAGTTTTAGATACATTCATAAAGGAAATGGCAATATTTTTCGAGACGGACATACATCTAGAACAAGTGAAGAACGTCGACATCGAAGGGAACATGAAGGCGATATATCCATCGCGGGCGGATTTAGTGTATGAAGAAGCGGACAGTATTCAAGTTATAAGGAACTAAATAATAAGAAACAATTGTTAAACTTCATTTATCTTTATTTGGAAATGACTTAATATTTTTATATTAACGTTGTTGTATTTGTAGAATAACATTGTTTTGATATTGTAACACCAAAAAAAAAAAAAAAAACCAATGTCTTGTATATGGAAGTAATATTTATTTATTTTTGTCAATAAATACATTTAAAACAACATTTTGGGATTTATTTAACATAATATAATGTTGGTATGTATATATATATATATATATATAGGGGGAGGGGGGGAGACGATTTTGATCAAGGAATTCGGTCTTCCAGCAATGGAGGAATTAGTAAATGAAACTCATTTATTAATACTCAATACTTCGGAAATGTTTATTTCCTTCTTCAGGAGAATTAATGAGAGATCAAAATGTCGGCAAGAACGACGCACATGGGTGGAAAATTTATTATTATATTATAAGTTGAAAACTGAAGTGTAAGCAGTGGCGGCTTCTCAATAAGTGCACATGTGCACGTGTACTTCCAACTAATATCTTCATCTAAAGGAATTTATTTTTGTGTTTGACGTAAACCTAACGTTTTCTATTGGGTGTTACTTTTATTTTTCATTTCCGATGTTCGGTTCAGACTCCAGGCGCGAACATGCGTAATGCGGCTCGTACACTGCTCTCTCGAACTGACCCGTGGTTGGAGCAGCAGCTACCCCTCGCACACCCACACCTCCCGTAATAGTCCTCAGTACTTAGCTACCATATGTACACATTTAGTTTGTGTACGGTCGTCTGTTAGTGTGGTGTTGTATACCGGGAACCGGGAAATTACTTTTGTTGTATTCGCGCGCAATTATAGCGGATAATTTGGAGAATCCGATTTGCACTAGCGTACAATATTTAAAAACAATTCGTTTTTCTTCGCTGACATTAGAAGAAAAACAAAAAATCAAAAGCGCCGGTCGTCCAAAACCGAATTTATCGATCACGCATGTAACAAAATGTAAAACACGCGATTATAAAAGAACCTTTAAGATAGACACTTATGAAAAAGCCGCCTGGTTATGTGGTTGTCAAATTAGTAACAGTCTTTATTGTTTTCCGTGTTTATTATTTGCTGGTGATGTTCAAACAGAATGGACCACATCCGGTGTCAAGGATTTAATCCATTTAAAAGAAAAAATTAAAAAACATCAAAGTTCCAAGACACCTCTCTGCTAAATTAGGTTTTAATTTATTAGGTAAACAAGATATTCGACAACAATTAAACAGTGCGTACCGACTGAATATCGAGAAACATAATGAGCAAGTAAAAAAGAACAGATACATTTTATCGAAAATTATAAACTGCATTAAATTTTGTGGTGCTTTCGAATTAGCATTACGTGGCCATTACGAAGGAAATGATTCGAAAAATCCTGGTATATTTAAAGGTCTTATCAATTTTTCAAACAATTTTTAGTTCAAGTCATTTTTGTTCGTTTATGATGTGACTGTTCTGTATAAAAAGAAGAACTAACAATTTCGGATTTTTGCGCTAAGCCCTTTTCTGAATATTATCCCAAGATAAGGCGAAGGAACGTCACAAACTGCTCTAAAATGCGAGTTTTGAAGGTTAATTTTCAAAACCGGACTCCCTGGTACCTACCCACATGTGCACTCGCAAAATAAAAGTCCACGCGCCGCCACTGAGTGTAAGATATAAACAGATTGCAAAAATTGAAATAAAAGTCGTAAACAAATTGAGGAAAAACTGATGCGGTCAAATTAATAAAATACTAACAGTTTAAAATTCGGAACCGAAATGTATAACACAGAAGGACGAACACAACTTCCAGTTTCAAATGAAACTGAGAAGGCGCAAGATGGAAGAAGCAAATATGTGTGTACAAGAAAGTTATAATAATATAACCGCGGTAGGCAAACTACAAAAATATCCAAATATGGTAATTATACAATTGGGGAACGAGGATATCATACTGAATAATCAAAGAATAATCGGAGGCTATAACGATATTGGGCAGAGACAAATAAAGCTAGTACATAGTATGAAGGGTGAAATGATAATTACATTTGCAGACAATTTCTGGCGGAATGAAGTGATTAATCTACTGCGGCACATCTTCAGTGACGAGAGCAGGGATTCGGGTGCATCATCAACAGGATCAGATTAATTAAGATTGTTTTGCTTTATTATAAAATAAATTTCTTGTCAAAAAAAAAATAAAAAAAAAAAAGAGTTGTGTTCGTCCTTCTGTGTTATACATTTCGGTTCCGAATTTTAATCTGTTAATATTTTATTAATTTGACCGCATCAGTTT
The DNA here is from genome assembly GCA_949128085.1 of Cetonia aurata. Lineage (NCBI taxonomy): Eukaryota > Metazoa > Arthropoda > Insecta > Coleoptera > Scarabaeidae > Cetonia > Cetonia aurata. The sequence goes on along the minus strand of OX421889.1, from coordinate 23,291,349 downwards.
TTCCTCAATTTGTTTACGACTTTTATTTCAATTTTTTGCAACCTGTTTATATTTTACACTTCAGTTTTTAACTTATAATATAATAATAAATTTTCCACCCATGTGCGTCGTTCTTGCCGACATTTTGATCTCTCATTAATTCTCCTGAAGAAGGAAATAAACATTTCCGAAATATTGAGTATTAATAAATGAGTTTCATTTACTAATTCCTCCATTGCTGGAAGATCGAAATCATCTCCCTAACTATTTATCGGTCGATAAATACATCCCAGTTCTATATATATATATAATATAATAATTTAACTGATTTTATAGACATAATAAACAACCTATACTCTATTTTTATCATCACATATATTAAAATCAATATTAATTTAAAAAAAATAATTATATATTGCTATAAAAAGTTATCCAAAGAAATCTGTCCGCCATTGACTATTTATAAAAAAAAGTTTTAAACATGGTACCCAGTATCGATAGGCAAAACTATCAATAGCACCCACCACTGCTATTTAGTTTAATGACTTACTATCATTTTGACAGTCCTACTGTCTTTACCCAGTACGTTTACTCGGGCTTCCGTTCTTTAAAGAACTTTTTTGATCTTTAGAAGTAAGTTAGGGATATTATCTTGTATAATTATTAAAGAAAAAGGTGAAATGTAGATAAAAGAAATACTTTATACTTTGATTCTGTAGCCATTATTGTGTAATCAATTAATACTTGACTGGAATGTTGGCTTGGGATAATTAAAACCACTTTATACGCAAAACGTTTCAACTTGACGATGTTAGTATAAGCACAGATAAGGAATACAGATAGCTCACCTTACGGGAGAATTGACAGCGGCTGTCGCTAAAATGGGAACCCTACGCGAGTTCATTCGGAGCGCTGCACTTCAGTCCATGCCCGTTTCACTGGGTCTCTTCCACCCGCTCTTTGCTTTTAGTTCACACTAGTCCCGCCCACAGCGCCAGTGTGCCGTTTCGCAGATCGCCCAGACGCTTAAAATATAAATTCTGTGGTTATCGAGTACGACTCATTGGCAGTCGATTGTGTCGATTTATCGGTTCAGTGTTCTTGTGCGACTTTGCGAGTTTGACAGATAACGCGAGTGTATTTATCGGTCTTTTGTTTTGTGGAATTGAATTGCATTTTGATTTCAAGATGGTTTTCTATTATTGTATATCAACTTGCACATACAGCAATTAAAATGTGAACATATATCTTTCCATTATTTTGTTGTTTAAGAAATAGTATTTCTGTAACCTGTTGAGGGAGTTTCTTACGACCAATAAATCAATCTTTCATGCATTTATTTGTTTATTCCTTACTTTTCATATAATTGTAAAGGTCGTTTTGCACTAAATAATCGTTTTTTGCACCATTTGGTGTTTTTAATCTATCTACTTGGCTACATACATAGTACTACGAAATGTCAGATAAATTACTATTATAAAAATAATAATGAAGAATATCTTTACAAGTGATCAGAAACTTAACGTAATTTATAATCCAATTGGCTATAACAACAATAATGGAAATAATATAAAATAGAAGCAAAAAAATGTATATAGAACAAGATTAAATGAATTATCTGACATTTCTAAATACTATAGGCAACTAGATACAATAGTACTCTTATTTAAATGGTCAAATGGTGCGAAAACGATTATTTGGCGTATTCTGCAAAAACAAAACGTGAAGACTTAAAGCTTAAGCTATAAATAGCAATCGATAGGTAATTAAAAAGTATATTTGCTGGTAAATTAAAAAATATGGTGTTCTATTTAAATTATTCAAGTTATAGCCACTTAAAGTTCTTATTTGATTAATTTTAATTTTTGCACACCCTGTATAAGATGGCAAGTTTATTCTAGTTGGGTTATAAAATATAGTCTATTGTTACACTTCATTGTAAATTTCGCTTATATAACTTAAATACTTCTTCGGTATTTGAAACATGATATGTAGATTAGACTTCCACAAAATTCAAATTATTTAAAAAACCTTAAGGTTTCGTTATTATAAACCTTATTAAAACAGATACTTATTTTGATTAGACAATCCAAAAATGCAATGATATACAAGCTATTCCATTAAAAAACACAACTCTTATACTTTTAGGGCGTTTGTAACACCCTGTGCAATATGAATAAAATTTTAAAAAGTAATGTTTACTTTTAAATACTTTAAAATATTTTCTTATGCAAGTTAATCTGAACAATCTATAGAGAATAGATACATTCTAAATAAGAGCGTCAGTAATCCATATTCAAGGAGGTATAAACTTCCAATTTCCTATTCTAGATAAATAACAGCTGTACGGCAAAAAAGCATATTTTTTTAAATAAAAACAATTAGCGACTCGCTACTCCTTCCACACTCAGACGTTCCGTCTCCGATCGCCCACCTTGCTACCCGCAAGTATCTCTATTTCATAAAATCGAAATATTGCATCTTTGATTTATGCACCCCGCGTGATTTTGCCAATTCTGCTTCAGTGAGGTATATGTTTACTTATCTGTGGTATAAGTAATAAAATACTAATGTTACAATAATAATGTTATTACATTAAGCAATTGAAAGAAGATTGTACTAAAGTCGAAACGTCTTGCGATATAATTAATTTTAATTTTCCAAGCCAAAATTCTAATAAACTAATAAATAAATACTACAGAAAAAAAATTACTAAGAAAAAACAGTAAAGCTAAATAATATTATCTACCATGAAACTTAGTATTTTAAAATACAAGTATCGCAATGACGTTTATGTAATGCCAGTAGAAGGTTGAATAACGAGCCGCGTAGCGGCGAGTGATTCAATGTAGGAGCATTACACTGTCATTGTGACACGAGTTTTTTACAGCATTTTTTTCTAATTTGCACTTTAATCGCCCATATTACATTCCGGTAAGCGTCTCACCAGTGCGTTAATATCTCATTACGGCACAGTGTGCGGTAATAACCATTTCAGCACTGCGTCGTCGTTTGTTTTTGCTTTATTGTAACATCCGATTAGAAAAAATATATTACATCAGACAACATAACACAAGGCGTACTCATACGTTTCGTTGAAAGGCTATCAAACAAACGTAACATCACTTACCAAAGAAATTGTAATACAAGATTCCCTGTTTTTTAGGACTACCCATAAATAGATTCGGCACCATATTCTCTGTGTAAGTATAAGGGCAATTTATAATATCTTTTATTTACTAATTATAGTAACAACCACTTACTTAATAATTCAGTTATTTACTAAAATATTGATTTAAAGCATAAAACAAAAATATATTATTGGAAAGTTAAGTAACGAATACTGCTAAAACGTTAAAAACCGAATACATATTCTATGAAGAACATACCTACTTGTGTGCTTAACGTTAAATAAATATGAATATGTACACATTTCTACATGTAAGCCGTCTATTCAATTTTTTTTACCTGGGTATTTCTTTGGTTATTTTATTTTATTTGCTGTATTCTTATCATTGAAAGACATGCGCCGCTAAACGAGTACTACTAATTTACGTTTTTGTTTTTTTTTTAATAGTTATCCCAATTCCGAATAATAATAACAGATTTGATGTTATAACTTTCGAATGTATAAAGGGTTCATCAGAAAAAAATGCATTTTTTTTTGTTTTTGAGATATTACTTCATATTTGGGTTAATTCTGATGTTAATGCAGTCACATTACCGGTTGAAAGTTCGGCTTGTGTCCACTAAGGAGCGCACATCTAAACTCTTGATTCTTTAACAGGCGATGGTGGATAAAGCTTAAGATGCGCTAGCAATGAAAGTGAGTCTGCACTCGGTGTGACGTTGATGACGCCTGATAAGCAGAAATTCGAGTCCGTTTGTAGTGCTATTCTCCTTTCATTGCTTCTGCTGATATGGTCATTCCCACAATAGACCATGAGCCTCGCTTTGACGACATTTTGCGGTTTCAATTGTATTTAAGCATTTTCTCTTTTCTTTTTTATGTCTATATACGGTAGAATACAAATCGTAAGTTGATTTTAAAAGGCGCTCAAACTTTCTGCGTTATCACAACTTTCGAAAAGTCCACAACAAAAAATCTTATACGATGCGTAGTTTTCAAAACACGCCGTTGTATATTTCTAAAAATGTATTTCCGTATGACGGTGTTATTAGTGCAAATTACCGCTAATATATAATTTACTTAATTGTAATTGGAATTATAAATCTGTTACACCACCTTTTCCAGTTAAAAAATATAAAAATAAAAGCATGGTTATTTATAAAAATAAGTTAAAAAGTGAAATTTCCTTCACCACAAGCTTAGAACTTGCTTTGCATTGCAATATTGGACAGATTTTTGGATACGGTGATGCTACAAATACATTAAATGCGCTTGGAATACTAATTATATTAGCTTACTAAGTTAAGGTAACTGGTTTTGGACTTATCCTTAGACAACAAAGAACCTTGGAAGATTTCTTCAATCAATAAATAAATAGATTTCCTCTTTCTCTTTGGCCATTTCAATTCTGCGCTTTTTCTCTGAGCTGTTTCCTTTCATTGACGTCGATTATAGACAAATTCTTTGCAGCAACGATGCAATGAACGACTGATATTAAACTCTTCGCTATTGCAACAGGAGCAGACAGGTACAGCAAAATCTTATATGTTGATAATCCGAAAACTAAAACAAACAGGAAAACAGAATATAAATAAAGAATGTATCATCGAACTGTCTCATTAAAAGATATTTGGGGCTCCTACAATAATAAATCTACCTATAAGTAAATGATCTTTCTAAAATATCGACAAAATTTTAGGTTTTATAGCACTTCTGTATGTACACGGCGATTATATTAATTTTAGGTGGAAAAATATTGCTTTTATCAGCTCATGAATATGCCTCATCTCATTTGTCAACAATTTGCAAACCCAATTTCTAAATTTTCTAAAAAAATACGTTACGAGTAGGTATGTCGCTGCATTCTTCGTTGCTATCACTAGACATAACGAGGAGAATGAAAAAATAACGAGAACAAAGCAAATAATAAAAACGTAACGTAATAATAACAACAGAAAAAACTTTAAAGCTGCGAATACACTGAATAACAGAATGACAAGGCCTGGCAAAAGTCGCTAATTTCAAAAAAATTAGATATTGACAGATTAATGACAGGTTACTGAGTTATTTATCGTCTAGGAGAAGAAAATGAGAAAGAGAGAGGAAGGTAACGGTTGCTGTTCCCTCATCGCGTTATACTGATATTCTTGCTTTGTCACAATTTATGTTGAATTTCCTGGTATTGTTCGAAGTTTGTTTTACAAGCGAACTACGCGTCGAAAGGACATAGAATAAGGAAGTGTTTAAAGTAATTTTAACATTGAAATTGTTTCACTTAAAAAGAAAAAAATCATTGCGAACTTGAGAATTATAGATTTTTTATATTGTTAAGTGAAATTCGTAGGCCCATACTTTATTCTAAATAATTTCGGGCTTTCATTAATTGCTTCTTATCAAAGAACGATGCATTATATTTCAATAAAAAAAACAACTTTTAGCGTGATTGTGATTAGGAAAATGAAATACAGAGTGAGCAACCGGATGTGACCACCACGTGATCACGAACGTCACAGAAAAAGTGTATTTTTTTGTTTTACTGTTTACTGCTCTGCTTGTTGTTTACGTTCTGTCATTTGACATTTAACGTGTTGGAAAAAAATATATGGCACGTCTTATTTTAAGGTTAAGTTATAAACATATTGACAAATCAGTAATGTGACATATCTTGTACTACCAACTTAACAATGTTGCCACCTTAAAATTTGAGGTCACGTGGTGGTCACATCCGGTTGCTCACTCTGTAGTTATTTACGAACCAAGTGCGTGAAATCATATTTCGCGAATGAGTGACCAGTTTAAAGCGCGAGCCGTAGGCGAGCGCTTTATGGACACGAATTCGCGAAATGTTTCACGCACGAAGTTTGTACAATATTTTTTGTACGAGAACTATAATAATAATACATATTGTTAAATACGTTATTGTTTATGACACACTACTAATCTCTTGATATTAATTAAAAAAATTGAGTTGGCAGTATTGATTATTTGAAGTGACATTTAATTTAAAATTGTCAAATTCAAAAAATTTCATACAAAATAAAAGCCTCACCAACAACATGAATTCTGATAATGAAATGCAATGTACACCGTCTGAAATTCGCGAAGCTGCCAATATTGCAGTGGATAATTTATTACCCATAAAATCAAAAAACGTATACAAAAACACTTATACTAAATTCGTAACTCAAGTTCCAGGAAGTACCAACTTTACTTTTACGCACTCGTGTTTAAAGCGACTTTTTACGCACGCAAATTGAATCGTGAAATGACAGGTTTTGATAAGCGAGTACAAAAAGTTATTATTGTATAATTGTTAATTTTTGCCTGAAACTCATTATTTACTGAGAATTGAAATATCTCAAAATCTGTTACACTTTGGACTAGGGTAAATATGGTTAATTTCATTGCTAATGACCTCAGTTATTGACCGCACAAAAATTTACATCGCTCTGCCACACACCCTGTACATACCATTCTATTTAAAAAAAATTATGTCGACTGTCTGTATAATTAATAATTGTATAAGAAGTGCATATAAAACTGAAAATATGTTCTTTAAAAAAATTATTGTGACTATAACTAAATCACAAAATCAAATTGAAAGTAAAAGCACAAAAAATCTCTAAAGAGCTATTTTAACTTACTAAGTGGTCCTTCGGAGAAGTACAACATATATAAAGTGCAATAAAACAGCTCATTTCCCATGCACATGAAGAACAGGAAATTCCGATTAGAATAGTAGTAATGCATAATCGGATTGCTTGAAAGGTCCACAAATTTATGACTCGTCTTTCCTTGCAGAAGAGACCTATTATTGAAAAAATATGAATTAAAAGAAAAATGAGAATATTTTATATGTTTCATACGTATGAAGATATATCCAATGACAAGCGATATCGACACTCATGGATATCAAAAAGAAGAACATGTATTTCGGATAGAAATGAGCTAAAACTGCGCAAAGGCACATCGTACCCACACGATCGGTTAACTGATCGAGAATTGCACCGAACTTTGTGCTCTGGTTGAAATGCCTAAAGAACAGATTTAAAATGTTTAAGATATCATACTTTATTTACTAACCTTGCTGCGGTGCCATCGACAGCATCGAGTAATGCTGAAGTGACATAACAAACCGATGCAATAATATAATTCGTGGGCATGTAATAAAATGATATTATTGCAAGAATAACCCTTGCAAACCCTTAAAAGGTATAAATATGTATTAATCCAATAAATTATCAGTTTCACTTACCTATTATGTTTGGATAAAATAAAAAGATATTTTCTTCCACTTCAGACATTTTTTCAAATAATTAAGTAATTTATGTGCACGTAATTGGATTAAGCACTACAAAATTTTCTTTCAATTCCAATATAACCACGTATTGATTATTGCAAAAATTTTTTTCGTATCGGATTATTCTAATGCTATCAACTAAAATTCGTTCTTTTAACCAACCGGCGTTCTGTGCAGCTTTATTTACCAATGTACCCCGATTTTTATACAAGTGATTGCAAGCAAATATCTCAATTGATCTCAATTGTGTGTCAAGTAAATCCTACCTCATCTATTCTATGAATAAAATCAATAATATAGAAATAAAATATGCTTGAGAAGATTTCACCGATTGTGCACAACCCTAATTATTTTTTTAATATGTACTACCTTCACTCCTATACGATAATTATGCTAATATTTTTAGCCAAAACTCTTTTAAATATATAAATTCAAAAACTGGGAAACTATTTGCGATTTAAATGCGTCAAGGTCACGCAACAAGAAAAAATAGTAACATACTACCACACATACTACCTTTAAACAACCTCCAAATTGATTTGTTTTGTATTATAACTCCCTGTAACAATCAACAGTAACTGCAAATTTAAACACAAATAAATAAAAATGATTACAAGCATATTACAAGACACTACTCGCTAAGAAATATTTAAATTCCCCGCAATTATTGTTAGTAACGTCAACATAGAAATATTAAAATAACTGTTGCCAAATTGGGTGTCGCTGCCGGAATGAAAATGAGAAATTATGGATATTATTATGTAGTTTAAATTCATCAAAGACGCGCTCTTATCGCAAACAATGTGCCATTATATGAATATAAATAATTTATTATTTGATTCTTGCTGAAGTGGTGTAAAATTTATATTTTAATAGCATTTTCGACTTACTGCACTTTTATCCACTGATTGTATTTCCATCTTATTTTAATGCATAATATTAGTAAGGGAGATAGATATACTCCACGCGTAAAGTGCAATAAGTCGAAAACGCTATAAGTATCGTAAATACCAATGGCAGCATACGAAACTCACGAAACCCAAAATAAATTGCCATACTTTATTTTCTTGGAAATCCCCTAAATACCGCAGAAGAGATAGGATCACAGAACAACAATAAAGAGAACCGCAAATCCTGTACAGATAAGATACTGTTTGAGAAAGAAAACTGCTTACCTTTATGACGTTTATAACAATGATGTGTAAACTTTAATGTCATTATTTAAAATACATATCAGCGATAGGGTGACAGGTATATAATTTAGGTTATTTATTTATATTTAAATATGGCAGTGTTCAATAAAATTGTCACTAGACAGCATCTACATCGCAGCGAAGTAAAAATGTTGTTCCCGCTTGTCGTATTTCATATCCCACACCGTCGCGCTTCCAGAATTCCTTATTTAACATCAGAAAAACTATTTTTTTCCCATTTAAATACACAGAATTTACTTTTGGTCAGAGTTTCTAAACGTTTATACCAAATTTGTACAAAAAATTTTAATTTCTTCTCCAAGTGCTGATGAAGCAATTAAGTTTGTTGATGGTATTTTGTCATCGCATAAAGGACAAATTCGCAATGCAAGATTTGTACGGCACCCACTTTTCTAGCTCTCTGCATGTATTAAATTTCATCCCTTTCATCATAGTTATTTTAAGTTTCGTTAGGTTGGAGATTGGTAAGTTACTAGTGAAGTTAAAAGATGTCGTCCGGATCGGTATTCTCTTTTTTTTACCAAATGTATCGCAATGGCCGACGTTGAAAATGTGTTTCTTGTGTAGAAGAAGCAGGAAAAGACGTTGAACAAAAACTGTTATTAAATTTGAAAAAACATTCGACGTAGCGGAACTCGTGCACCCCGGTATGGGCTGGATGCGGTGAATCGCGGAGAAGGCGTCACTCGTGCCGTTACTGTGAATCGTGTTTGAATTTCGGAAGATGGCACCTTCTCCAGAGAATGACAGCGCACCGAAGGCCCCCGACAAAAGCGGCGATAAGCCCAGGAGCGAAGGACAAGAGGGCGCCCAAAAAGAATGCAACCCCGTGGACGGTGACAGTAAGGTAAGTTGTTCAAAAATACGCACCAACACACAAAACTCAGCTGTTCCCCGCAAGTCGTCCAACGGGGGCACCGACAATTAATTAACAGCCACAGTAGAGAGTATCGCATCAGTCTCACCGCTTAAATTAGTAGGTATTCCCCGTAGGGGCCCTCTTTTTCCGAAAGAATCGATTTGTGTTTCTATCTATTTTGCATTTGTTGCATGCAAAAATGGCGGATCAGATTGACGTATTGCTTTCAGCCCTAATGTTTTCAGAACAAATAATCGTATTATGTTGCGTGGTAAAATCAGCATTTCATTCTCAACGCCTCAGATAATCTTTAAAGTATATGCTGAGATGATTCACTTGAATATTCATTTAAATTGTCTGTTGTAATGACATGACGTTTTTTCGTATATGTATTTATTTGTTACTGAAGTATGATTATACTTGTTTGTAATAATAACATTCTAAAGTGTACGTACGTTTAGACTCCTGTAAAAGCTAATTATAGGTGAAATAATATTGACGTTCAATATTGGAAATTTTTTTTACTGTAAGTACTTAATTGTAGGTATTGCTCCATACATTTGTTGTCAAATATTGCTAGTTGCTAAAAGAAAGTGCAATTGCGATGCGCATTTTGTAGCCGTAAACAGCTGCTTTTTTTTTTTTTTTAATTTTCTAAACTACTAATTTTATCCTGCTTTATTAAATATTCTCACGTGCGTAATAAAGGTATAGCAAATCAAAATGTGTCTGGTTTGGTATATTGATAGAAACGGTCTTTCAAAGGTTTAATATTATTGATCTTGGTTTGATCTAATTTATAACGAATACGTCAGTCTATTTCATATATATTTAATTCATTCTTCTGTTTTGACCATCGTTTGAAGTTACTCCTAGTTTTCTTTAAACCGCTTTTGTTCAAGTTTTAAAATAATCTCAAAGAATGGAGAGGCTTGATTTCAATTGTTTTTTTCACCTTTGTATTGTATAAGTATTTATAGTACCACATGTAGGTATAATGCAATGGTATTTTCTTTGTGTAAGATTTCTCCTTTATGTTTTCTGTTTAATTGTAATTAATACTGAAGCGATCTTTTGAATAACTCCCTCTTCAAGTGTCAATGTGTGAAAAATAGATTTTCATTGCGTAGTAAGATTTCAAATTTTGCCATTATGTTGCTAGATCTGTGTTCTATTAGTCCTTTTAAACTAGTGATGAGCGAATCTGCATTACAGTAATCGATAAAGCCTATTTTTAAACTAATCTTATTAATCTGAATATTACACCGGAATTGTGAATCATTGAGTATTTACAGCATACAATTGTGAATTTTGCTTAGAAAATCTTTTAGGCATAAAGGATTTTTTGCAGGTGTATCTGGATTATTGTAACCATCTAGAAAACATATTAAACGAAATATAAAATATGTTATGTACATTGATTCAAATTTGTACAACTAAACATTAAGTTAAAAATAACAATTGAAATTATGCATTATTTTCAAATAATTTTCAATTGTTTCTACTCTCATACAACTACAGTACAACCTCTACAAATCGTCTCAAATATAAGGGTGCAGTTAGCGCTGGTTGAGGATATGCACCTGAGACGCCTCGAACCATAGATCCCCCATCATGCAAGATGTCTAAAAGCAACATTGTGCACGATTACCATTGCCTTTTCCGAAATCAAGTTTGTCATGATAAAAAAAAGTGGTAAAGATGGTGATATACAGCCTGTCCAAGATAAGAATTCCGATTTCCTTTTTTTAAAGAAAGTATTTTTTGCGATATTAGTTTTTATTGATTCCTGACATCATTTTAAGAGACATGGAAAAATAAAAAATGCTTTTTCATTGTCACTTTTTAAGGTGAACAAGATAGCGTTTACAGATTTTCAGTACGATATTTCGTTTTCGAAAAACCACCAACTTTTTTTTTTTAAATACGGCCCTATTTTTATTTTTAAAATCCTATGAATTTTCCTTCTAATTCTAATCCCAGATACAACTTCCCCAAAGCTGATTTTTCTGCACTTTATGGCGAGTTATGTGATGTGGACTGGTCATTTCTGGAGCTATGCACTAATGTAAATATTGCAGTTTCATCTTTCTATACAACTTTATACTCTATCATTGACAAACACGTAACGAAGTTTACTACAACATCACGCAAATACCTCGTTTGGTATACTCCACAAGTAGTCCAACTATTGAAACTAAAAGAATTTTATCATAAGAAGTGGAAAGCTACACACTTACGTATTTACAGGGATGAATTTGCTAGAGTGCGTTCGCTAGTTAAGATAGAAACAAGTAAGGCATATGATCTATATAGAACCCGTATGAAGCATAATATCTGTAGTGATCCAAAAACACCTTGAATCGTTCTGTGAACTCCAATTATTTTCAATTAGCACCTTTTACGTTTGATGAAGTGCGATCGGCTATCAAACACGTTAAGGGAGATTACACGTCAGGTCATGATGATCTACCCAATTTTTTAATTCGAGATTGCGCATTTATTCTGTGTACTCCATTATGCATGGTATTTAACATTGCCCTTGGAACTAGCCCGTTTCCAGAAGTATGGAAAATCAGCAGGATTAATTCTATATTTAAGAAAGGTAGTAGCTGCGATATTTAGAACTATAGGCCTATTGCAATCTTATCCAGCTTCTCTAAAATTTTTGAACATCTCCAAAATAGGTTATACAATTGCATTCGATGTTAGATATCTACCCAGCAACATGGTTTTATGTGTGGAAGATCGACTACTACTAATCTTGCTGAAATTACTCAGTTTATAAGTTCTAGCATAGATTCGCAAGAGCAAGTTGATGTAGTGTATATCGACTTTGCCAAGGCTTTTGATACCATCGATCATGGCATATTAATAACTAAACTTACTCGGCTTGGTTTTTCAACCGAAATCACCGACTTAATAGCCTCCTACCTTGACAATCGTTTGTGTTATGTCTGCTACAACGGTTTTGACTCCACAATATTTACCGCCTGCTCCGGAGTACCGCAAGGCTCGAACCTGGGACCGCTGCTATTCAACATTTACGTTAATGACTTATTGCTTAGATTGGAATGTCGTGTTTTAGCTTATGCGGACGATTTAAAAAACTTTACGAAAATTACGTCGGTGAAGGACTGTGAATCTTTGCAACGAGACTACACATTATCAACAATTGGTGCAATAAGAATGTGATAAATCTTAGTATTGATAAGTGTGCTGTGATATCCTATACTACATTAAATGACCCATTAATCTATCAATATATTTTGATCAATATTACCATTCGACGACAAACTGAAATTAAAGATTTGGGTGTTATCTTTGATCAGCGGTTGCAATTTTCTCGTCATATTTCTACCATCTGTGCATCAGCCTCGCAATCGCTCAGCTTTATTATTCGATCTTGTAGAGGATTTGGAAATATCAATACCATGAAAATATTGTACTACGCTTTTGTTCGGCATAAACTGGAATACGCTTCTATAATCTGGTATCCGATATACAGGGTTTTCCACGGTAGCCGTTCGTTAGAAGTTTCCGAGGCTAGAAAAAACCTGGAACTCTGAATTTTTGGAATCCGGGGCTATTCAAGTTTCTCTTTCATTTTAAAATATTTTTAGGGTCTTACCAATTCCGGTTATACCGGAAGTCGCCATAAACTTTCTGATTTTAAATGGAACACCCTGTATATTATTTCATTTTTAAATTCCTGAGAAAATTTTATGATGAGTTCTAATAGGTTTCCCTATACCTATTTTCAACTGCTACTTAGATATCTTGATTTTTTTGAAAATTTTGAAAGATGTAGCGTTATTTGCAACACAGTATCTTTTGCCCATTTTCGACTGGTAATAAACACTTCTAGGGTGGATGGAAGCACAAGAATGACACTTTCGAAATCCACATTGACAATTGATTTGTCGCATACAGGATGTCCAAAACTGCATGACCAATTACAAAATCTTTAAAGTTGAAAGTTATTTTTTTCAAATGGAACACCCTGTATATTATTGGATGATCAGATGCAGAATTTAATTCTGCATCGATTCGCTATGACTTTCCCTATACCTACCTATTTCCAACGGTTTTCTTGTTATGTCAATATTTTCTGTTTTAATGTGATTTTTGACAGAAACTGAAACATCGTATGTGTTTAATTTTAATTATAAAATGGAAACAAAATATGAACATAAGAAAATTTGAAACGTGTAGTAACAAATGAAAAACAAAAAAATTAGGAACATAATGACAAGAAAAATAAAATAAATTGAACGAAATAACTACAATAATTGTTTTATGTGACCACCATTTTGGTTCGAACACTGAATCACTCTATCATGTACTCCTCGCGAAACCGATCTCCGAAGTTCGTCTGGGGTTATATTGGTGAACGCATCGTGAACACGGTTCAATAGTTCCTCTCTCGTTAATACAGGTGTAGAGTACACTTGCTCTTTTATGCGACCCCACAGGTAAAAGTCCAAGGGCGTCAAATCGGGTGATCTGGGTGGCCAGTTCCAGGGTCCGTGGGGACCAATCCACCGATCCGCGAACATCAACGTCAATTGCTGATGTACAGCTAGTGTGGAGTGCGCGGGAGCACCATCTAGTTGATACCAACTGTTTGCTCTCTCTCCTGGAGGTAGAGTATTTAAAAAATCACTAACAAATACTCTAAGTATCTCTAGATATCTAGCCCCATTTAAACTTTCATCGTAGACTTGATATGCTACGCTATTGTCCATAACCAGACAAAAAACATTAAAGCTAAACCGGTGCTGGTGATTATTCTCCCTTAAGACGTGTGGATTATCTTGAGCCCAGTAGTGAATATTTTGACGATTTATAATTCCTTGCCTGCTGAATTTTGATTCGTCAGTCCAGATAATTTTATAAAGGAATCTTGGATCTTCTGTCATTTTTGTGCACATGAACTCGCAAAAGGCGTAAAACGCGTCTTGCCTCATCACCAAGGCGTAAGGCTTGTACAGTTATTTCACAAAAAGGATGCATTTTGTGTTTTTTTAATATCCTATGAATTGAAGTTCTTGATATGCCCAATTCCAGCGCTGCTGCTGGAATTGAACTCCGTGGATAAGCTTGAAAATAAGCCAAAACATTCACCTCGTTAGCTTCATTATCTATTACTGGCTTTTGGTGATTACGAGTTGCCTTTACACTCTCAGTTTCCAAAAACCGAGCTTCAATTCTTGCAAATTTTCCAGGAGTCATTGCTGGTAAGTCCGGATATCGCTCGTTAAATAATCTACATGTGCGTCTGACAATTCGTTCACATTCACCGTGCGTATAAAACAAATTTAGCAGATCATTATTCGAATATTCTTCAATATTCTCCATTATTAACTGTATTTCATAGAATTAGCAAAATAGAATTGTACTACTTACTTTGACATAAAATCAACAACTGTCAAGTCACTTGTTCTAATTCCTCTTATAATCAATGCTTACTGGATACGATTTTGTAGTTTTATTAGATTTTAGTAAAAAATATGGAATAACAAGAAAACCGTTGTAAATAGGTATAGGGAAAGTCATAGCGAATCGATGCAGAATTAAATTCTGCATCTGATCAGCCAATAATATACAGGATGTTCCATTTGAAAAAAATAACTTTTTCAACTTTGAAGATTTTGTAATTGGCCATGCAGTTTTGGACACCCTGTATGCGACAAATCAATTGTCAATGTGGATTTCGAAAGTGTCATTCTTGTGCTTCCATCTACCCTAGAAGCGTTTATTACCAGTCGTAAATGGGCAAAAGATCCTGTGTTGCAAATAACACTACATCTTTCAAAATTTTCAAAAAAAAACAAGATATCTAAGTAGCAGTTGAAAATAGGTATAGGGAAACCTATTAGAACTCATCATAAAATTTTCTCAGGAATTTAAAAATTAAATAATATACAGGGTGTTTCATTTAAAATAAGAAAGTTTATGGCGACTTCCGGTATAACCGGAAGTGGTAAGACCCTGAAAATATTTTAAAATGAAAGAGAATCTTGAATAGCCCCGGATTCCAAAAATTCAGATTCTAGGTTTTTTCTAACCTAGGAAACATCTAACGAACGGTTACCGTGGAAAATCCTGTATATATACAGAAAATCTCACTTTCCTATCTTTCGTAGTTTTCGTGCTAAATTCCGCCGACACACTAAGGGCGCACCCTGTATATGTAGATGTGCAATATTTTTTTCTTAGTATTTCACATATATGGTAAAAATGTCAATCACAAAGTGAGTGTGAGGCAACCAAATCTTTGCTTTCCTCTTTTCACCCTCTCAGTAGTGCGGGGTCTGCGAGTGACTCATCTCCGCCACTGTTTCCTGGCCTTAAAGGTGTTTGGTACAAAATCATGGAAAACGTGCTGCTACATTGATACCTAACTATTGACTCCGTAAGAAGTCATCTAAGAAAATCACTTAGGTAAAAAGATATAAGCATCAACGAATTTTAATGGGCCTAAAAATTCATCCTTACAGGCCCATAAAAATACACACCCTTGAAAAAGATTTTGCCATTTTTTAGAATTTGCTCTATCAATGGGCGAATTAATTGCAGGTGATAGATTCTTTTATAGAAATATTCTTTTTTCCAGTTTAAATTTACGACAAATGGGATTATCAGCTCAAAAGTGCAGGTATTGGGCTGAAGAAAATCCACATTTTAGAATTACCACAAATAGTCAGCGTTATAAAAAAGTAAATGTTTGGTGCGGAATTATGTACAAAAAGATTATTGGTCTTTATTTTTTTGACACAATTCTAAAACAAAATTATTATAAAGAAATGTTGGAAAACTTTTTGGAATCTGTTTTGGACGAACTAAATTTAGAAATCAGAGGTGACCTTCATTTTCAATATAATGGTTGTCCCGCGCATACTGCAATTGTAGTTAGAGTTTGGTAAAATACACAATTTTATGGTAAAAGGATTGGACCACATGGCCCAATAACATGGCCTACAAGATCTCTAGACCTAGACATTATCCCCTTGATTTTTATTTGTGGCGATATTTACTGCAGAAAGTGTATGGTATTGATATTTCCACGATAATCTGAACTCGCTCAATTAAAATATTACGGTAGAAATAGAAAATATTAATGAAAATTCAATTGGTGCAATTCACGATGAATTTATAAAGATAATAGAAAAATGTGTAAAAGTTGGAGGTCATTACATTGAGTAATCCCTATACTAAAATTTATTATATATATAATTTTTGTGAATAAATACATATCTACGTTTACAAGTCTGTAATTTCTAATAATTTCTCATATTCAAATTATATCCAGATTATATCGTAATTACGTATTTGTTTAATAACAGCGTTAAAATAGGCAACCTATAATGCACAAAAGTGAGTAAAGACATGCGCATTCGGTGCCCAACAGCATGACAACTTCTTTGCGATATGGGTTGCCTATCTTAAGGGCGTTACTAAGAAGACTAAAATCAAATCTAACAATGACGCAAAAATATCAACAATGAAGAATACGTGCAAATTTCATGTCTGAAGTTTTGATGATATTCCAAACAACGTTTATCTATACTATTTTTAATTTACTTTTTAATAATTTGTAATTTACTCTTAATGTAATTTTACGTTTTCTTATTTTTTAACCAGTCTGTAAGTTAAACAACATTTTGATTATCCAAAGAAAGCAAAAGATTATAAATTATAAACAAGGCTCGGTGGCCCGTACGGGTGACTCATACGCAGCCGGCGAATGTGAATGAAAAACCTTGTTTTTTCCAGTTTCAGTGGCGGGCCATAGAATAGACTTTATCTTGCATTTGAGATAATTCCATTTCTAAATTTTACCACAATGATTTTACATAGATAAATTTGACGAATTTTGCTAAATTTTAGCCGTACATCTTAAGGTTTGATGGTCTCGTATGCCTTAAGAAAGGACCGTATAACTTTTTTGGATTAAGATTATCGCCTCAGAATTGAACAAAGAATCGTTCTACCTGGCGATTATCCGCCCTTTTCTGGCTACCGTGTATAAATATTTTTAAAATAAATAAGAAACTTTAAACTTAAGAAAAAAAAGTTTATTTTCTTTAGATATATACAAAGTATCATATAATATGTACATAGATACATAGATGTAGTATGTAATACAAAACAGTGAAATGAATAGTCACTTTAAGGACGCAAAAATTCATATATTGTTGTTTGTATTCTCTTTTTCTTTAAAATGGCGTCTTGAAATCGTATTTCTAATTTAGAAAGAAGCTCCAAAGACTCTGTATCTCCATGATTTTCGACAAAACTTTTGAGCTGCTTGGTCAGGGTAATTTATCATAATTTGGGATAGCTTCTGTTGGCACTGGAACCTCATCGACATCAGAATCTTCCGAAAGTTCTTGTAGTTCAACTGGATTTGTAATATCTTGTTCTGAATCTGGATCTTCAACATACAAATCTTCATCTACGTTCAAAAAATCATTAAGGTTTTCATTATCCGTCAATTTCAATAAATTCTTATTTTTGAGGATATCTGAAAGTACACTAAGAGGCAAATTATCTTCTAGGCTAGATATATCAGCCTCAGTTAACTGGTCTTCACTTTGCATATTTGCATGATTAAATCCTGCTTTGCGGAAGCAATTTTGAACTGTCTCTTTGGTTACTTGGTCCCAAGCGGTTTTTGCCAAATAAACTACATCCAGTGGTGTAATTTTCTTTATTAACTCAAAAGCTGTACCAGCAGTGTCAATATTTACTAGCAGATGTTTGAGTATTAGACTTCGGTAATAATAGTTTCAAAATTCTTTGTACTCCCCTGGTCAAGTGGTTGACAAGCTGATGTACAATTAGGGGGTAAAAATAATATTTTTATATTATTTAAGCGAACGTCTTTCGGATGAGATCCCGCATTGTCTAAAAATAACAAAATGTTTCTTTTTTTCTTTAGCCATTTTCCAATCTAGGTCTTTCCACTCTGTCATAATTTGTCCTGTCATCCAAGCTTTCTTATTGTATTTCCAAGTTACAGGCAGGTTATTTATGTTAATGTTTTTAAAAGCTCTGGGTTTAGCTGCCTTACCAATGATTAGGAGTTTTTCTTTTTCACCCGCCATACTTGCACAATGCAAAATGGTAAACCTCTCTTTGGGATACTTACCCCCAATACATTTTTCCTTCTTTAATGTGAACGTTTTGTCGGGTAGAGCCCTAAAATACAGGCCTGTCTCGTCGGAATTATAGACGCCTCTCGGTGAATATCCCTTAATCAAAGAAGGACATTTTTTTAAAAACGATGAAACATCTTCAGCATTAACCGAAGCTCCTTCTGCCGAAATCGCTTTAAAACTTATATTGTGACGGATTCTAAATTTATTGAGCCAACCAGAAGAAGCACTGAATGTAGAATGTCCCAAAGAAGCGGCTATTTCTCTTGCTTTAAATCGTATTAGCGGACCTAAAAAAAAAATAAGTTTTTTGCGTTTCTGTCACGACAAACCTATTGGTAATCTCACTCTTTTTATCTACATACATATTTTAGAATTTAATATGAAAAGAAAATCAACGCATTAGTACAAGAAAACCTTATCTAAAAAAATCATATGCATACCTGTTAAAGGAATCCCCTTATGGCGAGCTGCTGTAAACCAATCATGACACAATTTGTCAATTTTAGTACCATCACCCGTCAAAAAGCTTCTTTTTTCATTCAAATTGCTGTTCGACATCCATTTGTTTAGAAGGATTTCTTTATGTTTAATTATATCTGCAGCTTGTGTTTTTCCCATATTAAAACGCTTGGATAAGTTCCTTACACTTAATTTCTCTTTATTGTAAACTTCAACAATCTCAATTTTTTGTTTAAGCGTGAGAATTTTTCTATTTGGAGCCATTTCTACAATGAATGTGTCGCCCACTGTGTCTTTTCCGCATAGACGCACAGATTACTTCTAAGAAGATTGTGCCAGTTCATGTTAAGAAATAACGACAGTGAACAGCGCCACTACGCCGTGGAGGGAAGAGTTAAAGTGTTTTTGATCAAACGGCGCCTTATTTAAAATGATAAATCCTTTATATATGTGCCATTATATTTATGGTTTTCATTTGTCATGAGAACGATATGTGAAGTAGGAAAGCATATGTAAAGTTTACATAATTTCCGTATTTCACTTATTGATCTCTAATAACAACAATAAAAACCTTAAATATAACAGCACATATACAATAATACATATTTGATAATTCTTAATCGAAACTAATATAAAGTGGAAATCAATAACAGAAACAATTTAAAGTAATACCTTTATTTTTTAGTATGTTTTGTATAATATAATAACAATGAATTTTGGAAATTATCAGTGGGGTGTGATTGTCATCGAGGGTAAAACGTTTCCCTTGATTACTTTTTTCAAAATTCTTGACGTGGCACTTAAAAAACTTCGTAACAAGCGGATCCATTTTACCCTCGAGGACATTAACATTTCCGTTCATATACTTTTTGCATGCGAACAATCTTCTTTTGTACAAAATCTTTTTCTGTTGACACTGGTTGTGTTGCTTCTTTAACCGCACTATCTCTTTATACAGGCGCCTCTTTCTTGGTGTTAGATCACACACTCTCCGTATATTGATTGACGTCAATATATGCTCTGTAATTAGAATATTCTATGTAGAAAACATAACACTATACTTCAAGAGTATAATATGATTCATTATAAGCCAAAATCGTAATTCTTTTGGATGCATACAATAGCATAAACAGAGAACATAATTGATATTAAATAATAACTACAATTAACTTACGTTTATCTTTGCGAACTCCTACCCTAGGTACCTCACTCACCTTTGTTGTATTAGGAGGTGTAGTAGGTGTGGTGGGCGTTGCACACAATTCAGACGTAGGTTCATTAATTGACGGGGACGCTTCTGGTCTATCAGTATTTGGTGGTTCTACAACAAAATATACAACATTAACATAATGTTTATTATAGTAATGACAGTCACTATAAGATATTTAATCTTTTCACTTTTAACAAACCTATAAAAGATATAACCAGAATTCCTTATGTCTACATGAAATACATTGTGCTGAAAATACATACCTGGTAAATAAAGTGTCGGAACTGCTGTTGACGCAAGCTGATTTTTATGCAATAAATATTTCTGTTCAAAGTGTTTTCGGCAAATTGTGTAGTAAACACGAGGTCGATCAATTTCGAGTTTTAATAGATCAGGGTTTCCAGTTGCCTGGATCCACTGGAGAAAACGTGGCGTGTCCGTGCGGGGAAATCGATGAAAAATCGATTCATCTTGACTACAACCCCGTACGTAACATTTCTTTGGAGGCATGGTACTGCAAAAATAATAAACATGTTCACATAAACACTGCTATATAATATTAATCAGTAGCTTACTTACCAATTGCAGAATTGTATTGTATTTATTTAAATTTACGTTGTAAGTACATTGGCAAAGTGACGCTGGTGACGCACAACGCAAATCAGAATGTCAAATTGCTAGCGGTCCGTTGATAAATTACATACCTATAAATATTTCAAGCAACAGCGCCCTCTATCCGTGGAGTGAGTGGATACACTGCTTACTCAGCATCACCGATTTAAGATACACCCCCCTGGCATAGACGTCAGACTAATATTGAATGCAGATTCAATCGAAAGCGTGCACCCAAAGAATAAGAACGGTAAATCCCCGACCAACTTGGGGAAGTCCCTAATTCACGCCGGGCGTTTCTTTTTATTTTATTTTTTGTCCGGTTAAGAGAACATTTTCTCGTGTCCGCGTCCGTTCAAGAGAATGTCCGTCCAAGAAAGAGTTAATACAATGGAAATTATATGAGAGCCGGTCGGACCGTGAGAAACTGTCCGTTTAAGGGAGGTGTCCGTGTAAGAGGGGTGTCCGCGAAGGGGAATTTCACTGTACAGCATCTCTGACACTCAATTGACAGTGATCTAGAGCAGCAACTAATTTTGCTGTAATAAAATTCTTTCGTCCCCTTTTCTTGGAGCTTAGATTGAAGCTTTGTACGTCTTGCACTTCAATCTCCACTATTTTATCGTCACCTCGTGTTTGTTGTACTTCAATACTAGAATCTGAATCGAAATCATCAACTGGTGCAACTGAAGTTGAAGGAATTTCTAAAGTTTTCTCGTACCGCCGTTTTCTTTCATATTCTTGCTCTTTACGTTTCTTTGCACGATTTTCCTCTTCTTCCAAATTTTTATCAATTCCACCGAAGAAACCCCTTTGACCTAATAGTCTAAGTTAATCTATGTAATTAAATGAAATTTAAAAACTAATATGGAAATAATGTCTAATGTATTGCAGAAGACTCTCTTATTCAGAAACTTAAGCCCCTGCCGGCACGGGAAAATCACATGCTGGCGAATCGATTTTTATTATGAATTTTTCTTATGCATATACTAAACTTTTTAGGGGGTGAGAACTTAGAAATTCCATAAACGAAAATATCATGCATAAATAAGGAACACCCCACTGTATATAAAAAAATTATAAATCCAAACTTGATAAAAAAAATTGATACTAGTTTTCATGGCATAATCTGAATTGCGCAAATTCTTTCTAGGACGCATCCGTGCAACGTTTGGACGACATAGAACTGAAAGCCTTACTAGACGAAGCCATAACCTACAAATCGCCGAAAGATCGACAAGGAAAGAGTCGACTTTTCAACGTGAGTTCCCTTAGAATCTCCCCTTTTTAACACCACTCTACGAGTGTAAATCCCCCTTTTCGCAGAATCTTCTCAACGAAGCGGAAGATGATTTAAGAAATGCGAGGGCAACCAGCGCTAGCGGTCCCCAACTAGCCAGATACTACAACCAATCAGCCTCGAAGAGACACAGAAACAGGAGACAGGCCAGCTCCGTCTCCGAGAATTTAACCCACGGCGGTAGCTTGAATAATTTGGCAAAGGAAGAACTTTACGAAGCTGCCATACATCTGCAGAAGCCAAAGAAGACTGTCAGCGCTAGGCAACGTGAAGGTGGTAAGTTGAAAATCTTTCAATGTGTGTTTCTATCGGCTCTATCGGTTTTTATAACTATGTATAACTTTCGTAATTTTGATAAGACGATTATGATGTGCAATATTTAACACGTGTTAGTAAGTTATAATGAAATATCGATAAAGTGCGTAACGGAAAAAAAGATTGTGGTAAGTGGTAATACTACGCAACCACAGATATTATATCACTATGTTAGTATTGAGTTAAAAGTACAAAGTGCTCCAAAAGTATGTAAACGCATACTTTGTAATTTTAAATGGAACGCCTTAAGTATCATAAAATTTTTTAATTCCAGACTTATAAATAAAAGTACACTATTTAAAAGGATGCAGCAGTAGTGTGTCCATCTTTTATTTCTTCGTCTATACACTAGATAGCCACTTCTTATGTGTATTATACACTTCCGTGCATAGAAATCGGTCCACTGCAAACTTTCGACTTTTACTATGTTTTGTGTCTAATATATCTATCAGATCAAACAAAAATATAGATATGCTGTTTGAAAGACAATTTAATATGCTGTGATATCAGTTTAAATTTCTTAAAATCTATTTCGGCTTCTTAAATTTAAAATTGTGAAAGTTACATGAAACAAATTATGAAAGTATGGTTTATTGATAATTACGAGGACGGTCCCGAAATTAGCCGACCTGACGTATAAATGGCGGCGGTAGTTTGAAAAGAAGTAACTTTGGTGAAAAGTGGCAACCTTATAAAACATCTCCGTCCAGAAATAAGTGTCCGATTTCTTTTAAAGTTGTATTTTATTGAAACTTAACTACAAATATTGTTACTAACAAACAATTAGGAATAATTTGAGTTATTTAAGCTTAATTTTTTTTTTTTTTGCGATGGGGGGTAAACCTTCATAGGCACTGGGACCCGATCTTTCAGTACCGTGCGCCGGAACCGCTAAACGCATATCGTCGGAGTACGGGTTGTCCTTTTTCTGTCCTGCCTTAGTTCCTCCGTCTCATTTCTTCTTCCTTCTTTTTCATTATTTCTCCGATGTAACTGTGTACTGCTCCCCAAGTTCCTCTGTCTTCCAACATTAAGTTTATCGTATTTGTCCCACTTTGCATTTCCGTCCCAATCCGTAAGTTCAGTTGCGTCCTCTCTGCTTGCCATCGTTCACAGTCCAATAGAGTGTGTTCCACGGTGTCTCTTTGGCCACAGTATATGCAGTTGTCGTCTATACTTTTTCCTATTCTTTTGGTGTATGTACCAAAGCAGCCATGGCCTGTTAGTACTTGCGATAAGTGGTAGTCAGTTTGTCTGTGTGTACATTTTACCCATGGTTCTATTCTTGGTATTAGAAATTTTGTCCATTGGGCTACTTCTTCTGTGCTTTCCCATTTTTTTTGCCACAGTTGTAGCGTGGTCTCCCGTTCTTCTTTTTTGGCTTCTTTCGTTCCACCGTTTGATGTAAAAAATGAGTTGAACGCATTTTTTACATCAAGCGTAATTAAGGGCCCCCATCGTGCATCGGTGTTTTCTTGCAGCAACTCCAGCACTTTTTCTACTGCGTGGATCGCCCCCTACGGAACCCAAACTGCCCGTCCGAGATTCCTCCCGTTTCTTCAATTTCCTGTTCTAACCTGTCTTTCAAAAGGGTTTCAAATAATTTGCTAATTCAGCTAAGAAGGCAGATGGGTCTGAACTTCATATCTTCTGGTTTAGCTTTGGGTATGAGTACTAGTTTAGCTTCTTTCCATCGTGTCGGAAAATTTTGCTTTCCCAACAACTCGTTCATAAGTCTCAGAAGTACTTCTGGTGCTAATTCTGCCAGCCTTTTTATGGCATCCGGGGAATGCCGTCAATGCCGGGAGCTTTTAATTTATTAATTTATATTTATTTAAGCTTAATTAGTAATATCTTTAAGCTCAAAATCAAAATTTATAGGAACCGGAAGCCTACCAAGTCTTTGTAAATGGTCTTCTCTCATATGAGGTACTTTATAGTTGTTACCACCACTTATTTTCATAATTTCTACCATGCACTGCTGGTAAGTAAGAAAAATCTTATTTAAAGTATCAGGAGTTAATGCAGAAAAAGCGTTTTCAACAGCACGGATCAATTCGTCTACAGTTTTGCATGCCGATTGTTTCTGCAATGACTGGATTGCACTGAAAAAGCCTAAATCCAAGACGTTGGTGTCGGGACTATTAGGTGGCTGGCATATTATTTTGATTTCAAATCTAGTTCTATTCGCAGCTTCATTAAACTCAATGTCATCAGGAAGAATGTGTGGTTTAGCGTTATCTTGTTGAATGCAAATTCTTTTACGTGAAGCGCTTCTTGGCCATTTTTGTTGAATGGCGGGTAATAATTTTTCAATAATCATACTCCTGTACTCTTTTGTAGTAACATTAGTAATCACTTTCGTTTCAATCGTTCCAGCTGCGCGATTTTTACTGCTCCGTTTAGCGGGTTGTGCAAAAACAAATGGCCAAATACCAAGTTTTCCATCGAAATTCTTATTTTCGGTATGATTCCAACGTGGACGAGCAACAGCGACTAAAAACATCACCTTTGTGAGGAGGCGTTTACTTTTACAGGTCCCGAACGGTTCTTCTTCGTCTTCTACAAGGTAGTATGTATTAGTTGTTTTGCTAATGTAAAACCATTTTTCGTCTACATGAATCCCATCATACATGTCGATGAATTCGGGTGATTGAACATTTAAACTTTCAGGTTTCAGCATTGACAAACAATACTTGAGTCTGTCAATTTTGTTGGCGTCTGTGAGATAAGGTTTAACTGCATGTGAGTGTCGCCGTAATTTTCCTGACTTGAGTCTATTATGTCTAACTGTAGATTTTGATAAGTTAATAGAGGTAGCCGACGAACGAATTGTACGACGATTATTGAGTGGTAGTGACTTGATTAGCTCTGGGTCGAAACTTTTTGGTTTTCGACCAACGCGTCCTTTCTTACGTGCCCTGACATCTGCTACTTCAGCACCATCGGCTAATGATTTTCGTCCTTGATGCCATATTCGGTTTATAGTTTTCACAGAAATTTTGAATTTATTGGCTGTCGCCTTGATTGAACCTTGCTTCAGTTTATTATTGTCGCTCAATTCAAGTAATGTATGGTAAACCGCTTGTCTTAGAGTCAAATTAGGTCTCTTACCATGGTTTCTCGCCAAAATGTTTACCACATCTGCCATATTTTTTTTAAGGCGGAGATTTATATCAAGTCTTGAGAAAATCTTGTTTTTTGATTGAAAACATAAATTCTTGAAAAACTACAAAACTTTCAAACTGCTGTCAAAAACTTGACATATAAAAATTGTTTTCAAAATGGCAGTTAATTTTTGAAAGCAGCGCCACCTTTCTTTAATTTTTAAAAACAATGAAAATCGGACACTTACTTCTGGACAGAGGGAGTAATGTTTTTGCAATCATAAGTGTCATTGGTCGTTGAAATCCATCCATTAAGGAGACCTCCAAAAGCTTTATGATAACATGAAAAATAATTTGATTCCATCACTGTCTAACAATTACCATGTGGAAATTTATCCCTATTTTTCTGTTAAAACAATTTTTAATTAATAAAATATTTCTTTGATATATCATACCTGTTGTTCAACATGCAATCATGCAATCACGATGAGTAGTTGAAATAATATAGTGATTGCGCTGCCGTGTGTGGATTCCATGCAGTAATTAAAAAATAGAACTTATTTGTAATTGCATTTGATTATTAATTTCCGCTAAAGCAGGAGGTTATTCGTAATTACTAAGTTAGATAGAATAATTTGCAGTGAAAATGATTTGCCCCCTCGAGTTTGTTATCTACTGTGCCTAGTAATGGGCATTATCGATAGTACATAGCGATAGTCTTATCAGTATTGCTGTCGGAGATAAATTTCCTTACAAGAGCGGTAACTCACGCATAGCCAATAAACGCACGCAAGGTGCTGCAGTAAAACTTCGTACTACTAAAGAATGAGAGATGCGCTAGATGGTTTCCGTTTGTTAGAACAAGAAAGGAGTAATTGTATTATTGCATCATGACGTTTTTGGCTTATTGCACCTTTATTTTACACATCGTTAGGCGTGAAATCTTGCCTGATACATTAGATTTCCTATCACGTCAACGACTGAAGGAAATTAAACAGTGGCGGCTCGTGACGTTTTGTTCAAGAGAGGCTACTGTAGCCTAAGTAACCTTTCTCGATCAATAAATTATATTTTTATAGTTATTATTGTAGCATCGTAAGTGTAGAATAAACATTGAAGAAAAAAATAGATTAAAATAAAATATAATTTATTGTCTAGCAAAAACCACGTAGATGTGAGAGTAAAATCTTGCTTAAAAACTTAAAAATAAACTCTTGATAAACGTAATAATAAACCAAAAATAAACTCTGAAAACAATAACAATTAAATTAGAAAAGAAAATTGTAGATTTTTTGTTTATATTACAAACTTTACTCAAAACTAAATTTAAGGCATGAGCATGACAATGTACAAAAAGAGCTTGAGGTGCAATTGTTTTTATTTTAATTTGTAAACCATTTAAATGCCCTACCATAACATATGCACCATCATATGTTTGAGCGACTATTTTTTTAAAAATCATATTTTTCGCTGTTATTTGATAAAAAATTAAATAAATCTTCAGCTGTTCGACCGGATGATACGTCAAAAAACTCAAAAAATCTTTCAATAACTTCACCGCTCTTGACTTAACGTAATATGATAGATAATTGACACTTACAGTAAATATCTGTGGTTTCATCTACTTCCCAAGAAAAAAACGGAGCTTCTTTAATTTCTGTATCTATTTGTTTTAATACAAAAGAAATACGATCTATTAAATCATTTTGTATAGATTTAGATGTACCCGAAAAAAATATTACTACTAACAAATTTATTAAAACTGGGTTCATATTTACTAAAGAGTTCTAGTAATTCTTTATAAATTTCCACGATTAAAAAAATCTGAAGTCTCATTGTGTACCCGAAAAGCTAAATCTTATAATGCTAAAAATATTGTTACGTCTATTAATTTTCTTAAATTTTTACGGTTTTCTCTAACTTCATTATTATAGGCAATAATTGCATCTTTGCGCGCGCTGTCTACGGCAGTAGCAATATTTTGTTTTCCAAATAATTTAAATTTGCACAACGATGAAATGTGTTCTTTAGACTTAAAATGCCGTTCAATAGCGCGCGGTAGATTTTTTAAATCTGTATAACCTAATTTCGACCACGTTTCGGTTTGGTTACAAAAAAGTTGACATGGCCAACAAAATAATCTTTCCCGTTCAATTGAACCAGTTAACTAAGAAATAGGAAAGACACCACTTCTTTACCTGCCATGAAACGTATATACTATAGAACAAAATAACAATTAAAGTAATTAAACCATACCAACCATACCTACCAACACAAATCTTCGTGTTTAAATCCACCAGCGATCACTTTCACTGCGCAAATTCCTCAACTGACAACTAGCTGTCAACAGAGCAGTCACGTTGCTGTCAAATAATGAATTGGTAACCTTCCCTTTTTCTTTTGTTGAACCTATACTCTCCTGAACCATACAGAAACCGTGCTTGTAAAACCCGTCGGTATTTTATAGAAGCGGTTCTGCTGAGCTTTGGTTTACCTAAGTCAAGACTGAACTTTGAATTTTAAAACCGGCCCTAACTGATATTGATTTTCTTATGTGGCCATTTTTCTTTTGTCAATAAAATTTGCATTATCATTTTTAAGTATGTAAATATTTCTGTCCTTGTTGAACAAAAAGGTGTCTAACCTTATTATTGTTGAACTTCCGAAGCTCCCGGAGTTTTGCTGAAATTCGTAACAATATACAGGTATTTCATTTAAAATAAAGAAGGTGACATCGTTTCCGGCTAAACAGGATTCAGATATAAATATACTCATCGAATCCCCGATTCGCATTTATAATTTATTGTGGAAAGTCGTATTAATATCTAAGTAGCCATACCAAAAATAATTGAATGGATCCATACCTTTGCCTCATTTGCATAATATGTTGTCAAATCTGATATATTATTGTGGGTGATTCATCATTTAATTTTATGAGAAAAGTTCCAATTTGTCAAATATCGGATAAGTAGCGCAATTCTGTGACCATTAGCAATTAAGTGTTATGTTGGTAATTGTGTCATATCTTCAGGTAAAGTAAAATAGGTAAACGTTTTTCTATAAAAAATTAACACTTCGTGCTTTAACAACCAGGAAAGTGCCAATTCTTCTGCAGTGCACAAAATATAGAATTGAAACCGGTTGTATGTCAAACTTAATCGCTTTCCAGAGAAAAATCGTAAACGATTTCAAAAATCAGTTTTGAAATACATAGGTAAACATAATTCGTATTTTAGTAATTTCCGCTGATATCAATCATGGAACATCGATTTTGCGACCATTTTTGATTCTTATCCTCGCTTATCATTGTAGATTGAACGTGGGTTTCAATTTGGTAAAATTGCCAAATATTACGTTGGTTATCAATTGAAAGAGAAACATAAACTGTGACAAATAACGTTTGAGATTAAAAAAAAAAAAAACAAAAAGACCAAACCATCATTTGGTCTTGCAATGAAAAACTAAAAAGAGACATTCAAAGCCATTTTTAATCTCCGATCTGTGATGCTTTGGTTTTTTCAGCATGTTATCAACTTTCTGTTTTCTTATTCGAAACATGTATAACTTGTTAACACAACTTTTTAATATTATGCCTTTGTTAAAGAGAGAAAATTAAAAATAAGGTAAACATGAATGTTAAACTGATTGTGAAAGTGGTGGTGTCAAAATCCAACGCTATGAGCGCCTATGAGAAATAAAAAAGTTGATAACAAGGTTCAAAGAATCGAAATGCTATATTCAGATTTAGAATACAGCATTAGATAGATGATCGAAAATGTTTTTGAGAACGTTTTTTCTTCACTTTTTCTCTGTTTGGCCTTACCTTAAAGAGCTAAAGAAAATCAGCTTTCCTTCGATAAAAAAAAAAACTCAAACATCATTTGTCAAGGTTTGTTTTGTTTTCGGATTCATGGCATGAGAAACCCAAAAATTAGCGAGTTTGCTCAAGTTAAACCTATCTCGCGACCTCCATGGTTATGGTCGAAAATCAGCCCCTGTATATCAACGGAAAAACATTACTGTTGTACAAAATCGCAATATGTTTCGTCCATAACTATTTTGACTAGTTGCTGGCTATGCCAATTTAGTCACCTCTCAACCTGACACATTTATATTATTGCAAAAATGAGACTTATAGCGAATTCCACTGGTTTCGCTAAGGGGGCACTGGGGTTTTCAATGTTTGGCTCTCATGCACGCCAAAACTCACTGGATATTATAAAGGTGCACTCCCAGTGGAATACATACTAAATAGGTAACTTTTTCGGTGCCAGTACGCCAGTGGAATGCAAAAAACTCGGCGAGTGTACATGCGCACTAACCGCCAGTGGAATACAACCACGTCACTCACTGCACCCCAGAGCAACAAGTAAAAATCGCTAGAACATTTCAAATAATGATAACCGAATGATTTCATAATCGATTATTCCACTTATCACTTATTTAGCCACACTCGTCGTTGTCGATTAAAAAAAAGATCCTTAAAATGCAAAGCCATTTGTGAAATGTAATTGCAAACTACAAACGACCGTCAATAATTGAATGATTCGTTTTCTGTCCTTCGCGTATGCCCATCACTTATGTCAACTGAACCTCATGTGTTAAATGTCAATGTCAAATATGAAATAAAGCCCTAAAAGCACATAATTAAGGTGTTTTATAGATTTAATTTGAAACGTTTGCGTTGTAGATATAAAAAAAAACTAATAAATGTACCTACTATTATTTATATAAAACGCAGTAGTGATTCTACTAGCTCACTTGGAATGTTTAAATTTAATAGCTCCCTGTATACATGATTAACACAATCACAATACCTAATTAGGGAACAAACCTAATTATATGGCTTTTTCTATTATTATTATCAGTTAGTTCCAATTTCTGCTAATTGTATATTGATTCACTATTTAATAGTTATTTGATTTTTTGCGAACAACGTTGTTAACTCGAGAACGCATACGCGTTCTTACTAATCTTCTAAACGTACGGCAATTTAATTTTATCTCCTCCGCCAGCATTTATAGATGTGCAGCTGTCAAAACATGATTTTTACAAATATTTATCACATCGATTCCTCGGACGGTTATAGTAATTTTAGTTATTTTCTTCGTTCGAACGGTTGTGCACCATACCACAGTATATACACTATACGTTGCTAATATCAGTTGTGTTCTAAAATTGCTTACTCAATAGTTTGAGGTTATGTAGGTGATATTCCGAAATAAATTACATTAAAAAAGTACAACCCGATGATGATTCAACGAAGATAAATACGGGAAGCGCATAAAAAATTGATATGCCACCGATAAAGGTATTTAATCTTCTCTTCTATTATAATTAGATATGTTCTTTCTTGCCTTTTTTTGTGTGTGATATCCACCCATGTTTATCATGCTGTCTGATTTATAGTTGAAGCAAATTTTAATTTTATACGTGATAAATTTTGCACTCATTCTAGGCAAATCTTTTTAAAGGTGACGTAAAATATAAATTTTGTTTAATAATATATTTTTTATTCTCTTCAACTTTCAATTAAAACATTATAAATATGATGATGTAACAGGTTTTTATCCTAATAAGTACATAAATCAATGGAGTCCAATTGCATATCATTAAATAACTTCATGAATAATGGTATTGTAAAACTGGATGCCATTATAACCATTTTGTTGTGAAAAATCTAGCCAAATATGCATCACCTTACAATTATATTAATTTATTCATTTTAAATGTAAAAGTTGTAAATTAATATCCAGTTTCTCTATGCAGGCAGTCTTCCTTGCAATGTGAATGTAGGGGCCTCCTACGATAGACAATTTTTCGAGGAGGCCCGCAAGAAAGAAAAAGAGAAATCGAAAGCCATCTACCCCATGGAAATGGAAACCGACCGGACGCTAGATCACGAATTACTCATCACCAGCGACATCGAAAGTGACTTTAGGTTAACGAGCAAGTACATGAAGAATACGAAGATACATGAACCATGCGTTACCACATCTACCGTTCCGACTTTAGAGAAGGCACCGAAAATCATTGACAACGACTTTCCGAAGAGCGTCAGCTATGAACAATTTACCAAGCTGAACGGGACCTTCCCTGTATTCTCCTGCCGAAGGGATGACAAGGTTGTGCGCATGAAAAAATCATTTGAATGTGTCTGTTTTCATTAATCGATTAATCATAATTTTAGAAAGCCGTCGATGAAAATTGCAATGCTTTGGGTGTCGGACTTAACCAGAAGAAGAAATTTAAAAAGAAGCCCATGGAGAAGAATGTTAACGTGTTTAAGGCAACAGAGGTGAGTAATTGTTATTTTGCCTACTGGTCCTCTTCATATAAAATTAAAATGACTAATGCATATACACATTTGACGAGCGGCGGACTAGGAATAGCATTTTAACGGATACGAGAATGAGTGAGATAGATATGCGTACGTGCTAAATGGACAAAGAAGGGATATAGGGCTACCGTCCAATGTTGTCAGTTGTCAGTCAGGTGCTCAGTACACTTGAGAAATACATCAGTTTAGATACGAACAGCGACGAGTTAAGATGCGTATGTATCGTTGACGCTGTTGCAAATGCGTGAATTAAATAATATTTTATTGATGTATTATTATAATATTAAAATTATTATTGGGAAAATGCTGGTAATGTAAAGTATCGTACTTCAGCAATATTCACATATTATTGCTACTAATTTTTCATAAAATAACACGAATTCTAAAAAAGAATAAAACCAAGCTTTATTGACCAAATAAGATATTTTTATTCTGCATATCTTTTAAGTAAAAAGTATTCTAAAATTATCAACTAAGGGAACATAAGAAAAACTAAACTTAAAATAAAGAAAATAAAACTTGAAAATTCGAAAACTAAATAGAAAATTTGGAGTATAAATATAAAGGGTAATGATATTATTTAATAACGGCTTCAAAGAGCCCCCCATGCAGTAATTCGCAATAACCTAGCCTGTTATGAAATTCTCTGCGCACATTATTTAGCATAGCTGCTGGAATGTTATGGCATGCCTGTTCAATTCTATTGCGCAGCTCATCCAATGTTTGAGCCCTTTCGTGCGACTGTCTGTAGGTTGTTTCCTTTAAATAACCCCAAAGGAAGAAGTCATTGGGCGCTAAGTCGGGGGATCTAGGGGGCCAAAGTATGTCGCCCCACGTACTGATTACATGTTCCGGGAAATTAAAATTAATAAAGCCCTTAACTCTCCCCGCGTTATGAGCCGGGCACTCATCTTGTTGTAACCAAACATCGTCTAAATTGCCCCTTATGTAACGTACAACAGGAATAACGTCATTTTGTAAAAGTTGCAGGTATCTCTCACTGTTTAGGTTACCATTTAGAAAAAATGGTCCTATAATGTGATCACCTAGAATACCTGCCCAGGCGTTCAATTTTCTAGGATACTGTGTGTGTAGCCACAGTTAGGTGTTTATTTTCTTGGGACCAATTCGAGCAACAGACGGATTGTGGTGACCATGAAGGGAAAATGAAGTTTCATCGGTGAAGAGAACATTTTGCAAAAACAAATCATTTCTGTCAAATTTCTCTCTCATATTCTCACAAAAACCTAGTCGCTTTTCGTGGTCCTCTAGGAAAATTTCTTGATTTTTTACAACTTATAACATTTATATTTATTCCTCCTTAAAATGTCTCTAACTGTAGCAGGTGGAACATTGACAATTTCAGAAATTTGACGACTCGAACACGGTTCGTTAGTACTCTAACCTCTCTTTCCATTCTTTCCTCAGTAAGTGGCCGTTCTTGCCGATTACGACTGTTACATTTCGAGCAACCAATATTACAACGTGTATTTTCAAATTTATGAACAATATTTAAAATTGTTTGGTTAACAGGGACTGGTACCCTCAAACGAATAGTACCATTTAATAATAGTTAGGCGTTCTTCTTTTGTATAAACAGACATTTTAATCAATATACTATTAGGGAAAACTTCGAGGTGATAAAGCGAGAATATGACAAATGACATATGACTACTAACTCAAACTGGCGATTCATACTCACCGCTGCTTCCCCCATACGCGGGTAATCGGTTTCACAACGTTGCTGTAGTTCTATATTACAATCATATCCCTAATGTTTTGTTCGGCCAATGTGTATACATCCTGAAATGGAACAAATAGTTGCTATACGGATCGTAGCATCTCCAGGTTTTGTCGTTCCACCCTTGATAGAATGAAGTTTAACCATGATCGGTTCCCTGGACATTAATTTCGACTAGGCTTCATTTGCGCCGGCGGAATGTTCATGTGGTTACAAGCTGGTGGATATTAACCACATAATTTTAGCATATCCATCTTATAAAAGTGCAAAAAATAGACTCTATGATGCGCTGAAACTGTTATAATATACATGTATGTTTAGTGAAATGTAGAGGGAGCGACCTACTCGGCGATCAGCTGTGACAGCCGGATGTATTACTATGCATTGTTAAACATTCTTAAATATTAAAGTGTTTCAAGTACTTAACTTGTTATCATTAGTATATTAACAACCAGAACAGAAACTATATAAGACACCACTTCCAACCAATGTTACTCTACTTACTCTTACTCTACTTACTACTTACCAATGTCCTTCTTAGTTATAATGACGGAACTAATTACAAAAAAACTACTCATCGAGATGATATTCACAACGCGTATAAAATTTTAAGATAGCACAGCAATGTCAATATCGGTAGTATTATACACTCCGCCAAAAAAGTATCGCATAATTTAGTTTTGAATCATAAAAGTATCGCATAATCTTTGTTTGTAGCATAAAGTTGTAAATATACTTTAATGTGCTCTAAGATATAATTTCTATGATTGTTTAAATAAAATACAGGCCAAATAAAAACAAGAACTCATACTTGAGATTTTTATTAAAACAAGAAATTATAATTTTGGAAAGAAAAATGTCATAACAGTAGCTTTTAATACTGAGTATTGCCACCTCTGGCTCTTATGACCGCTCGCATACGGTTTGGCAAAGATTCGATTAACCTCCGTATATAATGGACGATTATTGCAACATGCGGTCGTGCATTATCGTGCATTAACATGAATTCGTTTCCTATAATTGGCGCATATGGTACTACATGTTCTTCTAAAATGTCCGTTATATACCTGTGGGCAGTCAGTGTACCTCTGTCTACTGGTACTAACTCTGTACGACCTGTTAAACAGATGCCTCCCCAAACCATAATAGAGCCACCAGCGAAATTAGGTCTAGGTCTGATATTACACTGCGAATAGCGCTCACCGTCTCGTCTGTACACTGAGATACGCCTATCTGAGGTGCAAAGACCAAATCTTGACTCATCTGTGAAGAGTATATTGGCCCAGTCATTAATGTTCCAATTTACATGTTCTCTGGCAAACCTTAAGCGAGCCACTCGGTGGTTCCTAGTGAGACGAGGGGCTGTTACAGCTACTCTAGCTCTTAATCCACTCTGTCGTAACCTATTCCGAATAGTTTGAGTACTCACACGAGTATTTCTGACTCTAGCCAAGTCGTTCTGCAATTGTCTCGCAGTTACATGTCTTCGACGTAATGCTTGTAGTAGTAAATAGCGGTCATCTTGGCGAGTAGAGCATCTTGGACGACCTGGTACAGGTCTTCTACTGTAAATGCCTGTTTCCCTATATCTGGCTACGGCTCTAGAAACACTTGACTGATTGATGTTCATCAAATTAGCAACGTATGCTTGAGATCGTCCATCTTCGATTAAAGCAACTATAGCAGCCACTTGTTCTGAAGTTAAATTGCTCATTTTAGTTTTAAAAGCGTTGGTACAGAACTCTGACTTCGCACTTTAAATTTTGTCCGTATAGGAAGACTTTCAATAAACAACTGAACAAACCTTACACATATGCATTTTTCTAAATGTGTTCTTTTAGAAAAAAAAAAGTAAAAACGCTAAGTTCCATTATTTTGTTAGTGTTTTTATAGTTCACATACACGAGACAAACTTTTTGTGAACGTATAAAAATATCTTGGTTCATAAATGCCCTTTTTTAGTTTATGCGATACTTTTTTGGCGGAGTGTATTACCGCGGCATATAGGCTTAGATCCCGAGTGCCATAACAGAAAAAAGATTCCAGTTGTAAGCCCTTCCACAAAAGCTTGTTTATGGCTACGAATTGAATATTTGAATCAGTCCATAGTTTTCCCAAGTTGTATAATATTTTGTAAAACTATAAAGTGATTTTTTTGTAAAGAAAAAGTATTAATGCTTCACATGAGTTAATTTAGTAGATCTTTACACACAATTCATCACCTCTTTTTTAAAAATTAGAGTAGCTATTTTATTCCTTTTCTTTATATTTAATCGTATATGTATTAGCTACGGGTATAAAACTTCACATGCAGATGAACATTTGTTTCTAGAATTTATGATTTCTAATCGAATGTAAATAACCTGGCAGGTGAATGTGCGGTATTTGTATACATTGGAATTGAATCTACATGGCCAATGTCAATTTTTTTATTTCAACCTTGAAATATATAAATATGTATGTTTTCAATTACATAATATGTAGGTATGGTGGCGATCGAAGCTTTGTTCTTCTCAATCAAAGTGTAAGATATAAATGAAGAAGTGCACTTATTGTTACATAAGAAATATTACATTTGTTGATTGTGGGTAATTCTAATTTAAAAATGTTAATGTTTAGGTGTGTGAATTTTTACCTCACTGCAGAATTAAAATTCGAAAACAGTATTACTAATAACAGAATGCGGAAGATTAATGCATTTACATGGATAACGAGTGTCCTGTTAGATACAGAATAACTCACAGCATTATTTCAGTATCAACAATATTCAGAGAGATTCACACCCAATTTTGTTAATAAATAACACAACAGAAAACCTCATTTTCAACAATAAATAGACCAACAAGTAAATAAATAAACAAATTAAACTGAGTGACAGATATAACTATATAACAAAATCGAATAGTAAGGGAAATAAGCGAAAAAGAGCAAATAATGTAAGAATAATTACAGGAAGCACATTTACTAATTGTTTGACATTTACAAAAGGCTTTGTTCATAGCTACTATGATTATATAATCATATTAGCTGAAAAAGAAATCATAATTTTATGTAATTTTTCATAAAAATTCTCTGGTAACCTATAAATGATAGGATAGCATATGCTTAGTAAAAGTTTTCAAGCTTTTTTAGCACTATTAAGATTCTGCAAAAATACAGGCTGTTCCATTCAAAATAAACAAGTTTTCAGCAATGAAAGTTCTCCTAATGCAATCAGAGTTTCCGATCAACAGTATTAAGGACGCGATATACCTCAGAAGCTTGCTAAATGGCCGCCCAGGGGACGCCACACTATTTTTATTTTAAATTAGTAAGGTTTCAAACCAACGTGAATAACAAGTTACATACAATCAAACAGATTCGCTTCCTTGTTTATATACTGAGGGTTTCCTCAGTATATAAACAAGGAAGCGACGTAGAGCGAAAGAGAAGGCAAAATGTGTGATGTTAGTTTTATTTAGTTTAGCGGCGAACAAATGTGCAACACTTTGTCGGTCCGCTAAGCGGCTTAGCGGTAAACATGTGTACGATTATTTTGTCGGTCCGCCAAGGAATAACTTTAATACTTAGAATATGACATGAATATGAAACATCACTTTGAAAACGTTACATTTCTATTATGAGAATTTAGGATAGAGTTTCAATCCATTAATTTCTCATATCTTTTTCTGGTTGAAAAGGAAATATAATTTCTTAATATTTTATTTTTTCTTAATAAACTACCAGAAGATATAAAAACTTGTAGTAACAAATTCCATTTCAAAACTATATTAAAAACTTTCTTGTATGAACATAGGTTCTATTCTATTGAAGAATATTTAACATGTACCATGGACCATTGTATATGGTACTTTCAATGTATTCCTATATTTGTTTCTGTAGTAACAAGTGAAATAATGTGATCATGTTCATTTCATTGTCATTTAATTTGTCAATTTTACATTTTAGGAACATATTATTACGTTTTAAACATTATACATTAAAGAAATAAAAAAAATGCTAATATTTTGTAAAGACTCCGTTTTGCTCAATAACGCTCTGAAGACATCGTGGCATTGAATAAATTAAAGCTTGTGTGTATTCCGGTGCAATTTCTTTCCAAATGTTTTCGATTGCTTGCCACAGCTCTTCTGAATTTTGGGGTCTAAAATTGGCATTATAAATTTTCTTCACCATACTACCCCAAACATTCTCCATGGGGTTCAAGTCAGCACTGTTTGCCGGCCAAGGTAATACAGGCACTTCGTTCTCTTCAAACCATTCCGTAACAACATGTGAAGTATGAATAGGGCTGTTGTCTTGTTGAAATATAAAATTTCCATAAAATATTTGTGTTATAGAAGGTAGCATTATGTTGTCTAATATGGTTCTGTAAATATTTCCTGTTAATCGTTCATCTATTCTCCAGCAAATCCCCGGTCCATTAACGCTGATCCAAGCCCAAACGTTTATACTGAAACGTCCACTTCTTTTAATTTGTTGAACGTATTCATGCGAATACCTGTTACTGTTGCGTGGTCTATATAATCTTAATCGACCGTTATGACATTGAAAGATCTTTTCATCTGAAAAAATGACACTATCCCAAAAATTATTGTCCCTATTAACATATTCTTCTGCAAACTCCAGACGTCATTGTTGATGAACTTGAGTTAGGAACCCTTTTCTTGCAGCAGAATAGTTTCTTAAATTAGAATTTTTAATACGACGAAGAGCTGTTCTATGCGACGCAGGAAAAGCAGTTTCCTCTTTTATTATTATCTCTGGATTATCTCTGAGGTAATTAATAAGTGCTGCATCATTATCCGCTGTAGTAATCCTTGTTCTTCCAGATCCAATATATCTTGATAATCTTGCTTCATTAACCCATCTTTGCTTAATTCTCAGGATAGTATTTTTACTTTTGTTAAACTCTTGGGCAACTTGTCGTATTGACCACCCGTTTTCCAACATTGTCACTACTCTTGCTTTATTAACTGTGCTTAAATGTTGAGGCATTTTCAATTAGATTATACACAGAATGAAATAGATAAGTCAAAATTACAGAATTATTAAAAAAATTTCTATGGCAACGATTTCCTAAATACACCTACTCACAATATAACAATTTCAGTATACCCATTTTATTTGGCGCCGGTGGTACCTATTAGTAATGACGCCCTGTATATTTTTGTAGTAATGTGATGGACAATGTCTATGTTCTTTTAACAGAACGATGACAATAAAATATATATTATTCTATTCTATTCTAATTTGTTTAACGTGTACGAATTTTTAATTGCCTTCATTCTTATTTATTTTTCATTGCATTAGATATATCATAATTATTATAAACCTTTTAACGTATTACGTATTTATATTTTTAAACAGATTTCTGGTCATCGTGGTGATATAATCGACGACGTCGACAAACTGATAGATTTCATAGATGGCAACGACAACAACGTGTACAACGGCCAGAAATTGAAATCCAGCGTTCAAAAATCGAAAATCAACAAGAACATCTTTGACGAGGGCAAAAACAACCGCAAGCAAAGGACGAGATCGAAGGGTAAGGGATGCAACAGCCTACAGAAGAGCAATTCCCTCGAAGAAATGACTACCACCACCTTGGAAGACTTCGAATTCCTGCAAGAAGATGGGAAAGTCACTCTGAGGCAAACGAAGAGTAATACGGATAAACCTAGAGAAAGGAGATCGTGGGGCAACTCAGAGGTAAGTTCTATTATACAACGCGCACCCTCTTACAAAACTATAAATATCTATTCGTTAGAAATACTAAGTTTAGGTTGATATATTTCGGTCGCGCTTCATTTATATATAGAAGGGTGGAGTGGGGGTAATATTAACATTGAACGACTTCTCTTATTTTGAGTTTTGGTCACGAATTCGGGAAATTTTGCCACTGTTCCAGCTCCCTAGGAATGACTACAAATCTAAATCAACAAATAAAACGGGAAAATAGAAGTATTCATGGACAGAGCAACTTGCAACCCCAAATTATATTTGTCAAAAATAAAGATATACTTTTC
Organism: Cetonia aurata; assembly: GCA_949128085.1. Lineage (NCBI taxonomy): Eukaryota > Metazoa > Arthropoda > Insecta > Coleoptera > Scarabaeidae > Cetonia > Cetonia aurata. The sequence continues at coordinate 23,251,584 of OX421889.1, read as the reverse complement.
TCCACCAAACACAACATCCAGATCGCAACCTTAAAATCAAGGCATCATTCAAAACTTTGATGGTTTTTTTTTATTGGAAACTAGTTTTACAAACAATTTGCGAAACAAACCTTTAACATATATTCTAACTTTAAAAACCGAAATGGGGAAGCCTTTTGTGATAAAACTGTGCAAACGTCTTTTGTAGATGGCCTTTTACGTAACTAAGAATTGCTTTTATTATTATTTTACGAGGGCTGTTTGATGAATACCCGGATTAGAAATGACAACGCAACCTTTTTAGGTTTTGACAATTTATTTTTCAATATAATCCCTTTTCGAGTCGATACACTTTTCCCAGCGGTGCTGCTACTTTTTTAACCCCTCCGTATAGTACGAGTTTTGTTGGCCTGCAAAATACATCCTCGTTCTTTCCGGCGAGTGATTTTTTAAGGTTTGGGAACAAAAAAGAAATCGTTGGCAGTCAAATCCGGAGAATGCGGGAATGGAGGAGCAATTAGTAGTGCAATTTGACTAATTTGCTTTATCGTGGTGGAAGAGCACTTTTTTCTTCGCCAAATGTGGTCGTTCTTTCTTCAAATTGGCGTTGAATCGGCCCAATAAATTGACATAGTATGCTTCTGTGATTGTTTTTCCCTTCTCCAGACAGTCAACGTGGATCACACTTCTCGTGTCCCAAAAAACTGTGGTCATCACTTTTCCGGCCGAAGGCCGGGCTTCGCCTTCTTTGGAGCACGTTCACCAGGTAAAACCCATTACGTCGATTGTTCTCTGGGCTCTGGTGTGTACCAACGAATCCATGTCTCATCGATGGCCACAAAACGACGCACAAACTCTTCCGGATTTCGATTAAATAGGGCCAAGCTGGTCGTTTAAGTGGCCTCACGATTGCGCTTGTTCTCCGGTGTGAGCAAACGCGGCACCCATCGCGCGGACAGTTTTCTCATGCCCAAAATCTCGTGCAGGATATGGCTAACGGGTTCAGTTGAAATGCCTGCCATCATGGCCAACTTGCGAACTTCTTGGCGGTCCGCCAAAACGAGATCATGGATTTTGTGCACGGTTTCTTCTGGGGTAGTCGTTTTTGGGCCACCTGGACGTGGTTCATTACAAACAGATGTGTGGCCACGGCTGAACTCTGCGAACTAATTGGTGGACGGTATTATGGGAAGGTAAATGGGTGCCATAAACACCATCGAGAATGGGCTTGATTTCCTCGCAGGTTTTGCCACTCCAAAACAACAATCGGATCACGGAGCGATACTGCTCTTTTTCCATGGTCGCAAATAACACTAACACGATGTTTTGAAATGGCTGTCAAAACAAAACTAAGCGTCGGATTGTCACCAAGTTTTGACAGGCGGGCTAAAAAAAGGTTATATTAAATGAAGGCACTTATTTTGGCTCAGTAGCGCCACCTATCTTCCAATCCGGGCATTCATCAAACAGCCCTCGTATATGTAGTACACTTTAAACTTTGTTGACATATATGTACATTTTTTATGTAAATACATTTTCATTAAAACCTTCAAACCATACAGGTAGTCTTTATTCCGTTTTAATAAAGATGATATTCCGTGACAAAAAAGTTTTTGTTGGAAAGGGAATCCTCTATAACAGAGAAGTCAGTATCTCAAAACCTATTTAGTTTAAGAATACGGTATATTAATTCAAACTGATAAATGATCCAACAAATACACTAGATTCATAAAAATTGCAACATTCCATTTAAAACATGGAAGTTGATAACAACACCTTGTATGGGCGGGAGGGGCTATAAAACCGAAGATATTTTTGTTAAATATACTATGAGATTCAAAAAGATTGTCAAATCCGCTCCTATAGATAGTAGCAGGGTGTAGGTATATGCCGCGTGTTTGTAATGAAGGTTTGAACTAAGTCAGTGTTGGAACATAAGGAAGTAAACGGATCTGTCATAAATAAGGAAAACGTAACCTATATTTGAACTCGCATTATATAAACGACTATGGATTGGTGTTTCTGCTTGTAAAAATGAAATGTAATTAATTTAACTCCTTAGGAAATTATGATATTACAATTCAGTACTAACTGGTGTTCAACTAAATTTATTTATTACTTTAAATTATAACATACAATTAGTATAATTATTAAGTGACAAAACTTAAAAATTGTTTAAAGAGCCTGTTCAAAATGTCCACCATAAGCATTAATGCAAGTGTCAACTCTTCGTTTCATGCTTTCGAAGACATTGATTAGTTGTTGTGCAGTTATACTCTGTACTGCATTGATAATGGCATCTCTCAGTTCTTCTATGGTATGCATGCGGTTTCTATAGATCCTATTTTTTAGATAGCCAAACATGAAGTAATCTAACACAAGTCTATAAATATGTCTGCTTAAACTCAAATCATCGAATTCTTCATCCGGAAACTGTACACGGAATTCTTGAATACATAAATCTACAGAGTATATCCATGTCCCTTCATGATTTCGCTGTCCATTTCGGAAATAAGCTTCCAAAATGAATGTTTCGTGCTCTGGTGTGTAGGGCATTGTACACTTAAACAGATAAACGTTCTATAGATTAGGTCTATGTTATGAAATAATTTGCTGCCTTACCACAGATAAATTCCCTTATTTTCTTACAGTATTCAAAAATACTATTGTTGGTGATATTAGATGTAAATATAAACGGTTTGAAAAAATTATAAGATAAATAAACGAAGGATACTACAACACGTACACCAATGTCGCTAAATGTCAAGAAAATTGATTTAATGTATGAAATTTGTATGTAGCTTACTTCACTCATTAAATTGGTAATAAGTATAGATAAATTTTTCCAGAAAACAGTTTTTTTCTTACGACAATCATTTTGAATCTCATAGTATTATGGTAGGCTGTGACTATTTCAGAAAGTTTCAACTTCCAACTCGAGCTTGGAAAAATTGAATTTTTGTTAATTTGATTTTTTTTTTTAATTGATTTTAGCAAATTCAGGTTCAAAGTCTTTACAATGTTTCCATCGAGAACTTGGAAACGGCCGATTTTCGCGTGGTTACCAAGAAGAAGAAGAGCAAGAAGAGACGAAGTTCGTTGAGTAGTCGCAGACAGACTTATTCCAGAGAAGAACATGTCGAAGAGTTCAACAGGGTCCCTAGTCCGGAACCTCGAAGAAAATCCGCGATTTCGGTACCGCATAGTGAAAAATCCAACGACTCCTCGGACATGGATTCGGTCCATTCGCTCCCAATAGACACGAATAGGATGAAAATGGATAGAGAAGACGAGGACGGAGCTAATTTCCCGATTTCCTACGCCGATATCGCTAAAAACAGCGCCAACCAAATAGACAAATCCAAATGGAACCGACCCGTTAATGAGAAGAAGAGGAATAATTCAGAAAAGAAATCGACTGACAAGAATATTCCAACCTCGCCCGATTCGGATAGTTCCAAAAACGATATTTTCATAGAGAAATTACCCAATAAGAAGAAATCGCCGGAAGAAAATAAAATTAAAGCTGTGGTCAAACAGCAGGCGATCTTGACCACGCCGCCTCAACAACCGCAACAACAGGTTTCCCCGAAAACCCAAGACAAATCGACCAGCGTCCAAGAGGACAAGACCCAAGCCACAAGTCCAGTAGTGAAGAATCATCAGCCGGCGGAAATGAATCTGGTGAATTACATGGCTAACTTTCCTTCGATCCCGTCTAAGGAGAAGAGTCCTACGAACGACCAACAACAGCAGAAGTTCGTTAAGAACATCGTTGCTGAGATACAGAATTGGCCCGCGATCCCTAGTCAAAACAATAATTATAATACGAATAATAATAAGGGGTTCGATAAGAATAATACCAAGAATCAGCAGAAGAATCAAAGGAACTTGACTAACCATTTTAAGAACGCCAAGAATGTTGCCGTGCACAGGCATGATAAGCAACAGTCGAATGTTGTAAATAATAATGGGAAGATACAGAACATCATTTACACCAACGATGGTCAAGTATGTAATTCACTTTATTTATTAACTTTTATTCTTATATTACAAAATACGTTTTACTGTTCATTAATACAGGGTGTTTAGTGAGGAAATTGAAATATTTGAAGGGGTTAGGCCACAGTAACGGTTCATGTGCGAATTTAACCTATATTTTTTTTTTTTTTTTTTCGTATGAAAAGTGATCCACTCATAACCAATTACTAAAGCTCGAATTATATGCACAAGAAAAACAACAAAATATGCGCATTATATGCATATATTTTGACAACAATATGCAGAAATTATTGACAAATATGCTCTGCTATATGCGAAATATGTATCAGTATACACTATTTCAACTTAAAAAAAAAAAAACATGAAGATAACAGTTTATTTTACATTTTAAGTATCTTGCAATACTGTTTGGAAATCCAGCTTTCTTCATAAATTCCATGAATCTTTTGTTCCAGCACCGTGGTGCCTGCTTAAGACCGTATAGAGACTTCTCTTCAATAGGCATACTCTATCACTACCGTCAGCAAAACCTTCTGGTTGTACTAGATATACTTCCTCCTCAAGTGTAGCATTTAGGAGGCAGTTTTAATGTCAAACTGTTCCATTAAAGGTTTTCTGTCGCAAGTTTTGTCATAGTCGATTCCTTGAAACTTTATTAATGCCCGTTTGCACCGACACGTTAAGCTTGGTTTAACTTTAACTAACACTTTGAATGTGATATTTTGTATTTAAAACATACAGCGAGTGTCACATTCTAAGTATGATTTAAAGTTAAAGTAGTCTTTAGGCTTTCACGGCCGTCGTTGCTGGCTGCTCTTCGGTTCTCGGGTTCTCTGCCTTGTAGAAAGTTTAAATTACTTGAAGTGCACTTCACTTCTGAAGAAGATCACGACAAGATGATCGAAACGTCAAGTAATTTAAACTTTCTACACGGCAGAGAACCCGAGAACCGAAGAGCAGCCATGATTTAAAGTTAAACCCAGCTTAACGTGTCGGTGCAAACGGCCATAAGTTTATCAAGAAATTTATTAAAGCTGAACAATTACAGTATGACCTCTTTAATCCGAACTTATAATTGCACTGATTGATTCGAATTTTAGAAATGTTCGGATTATCGAAAATTGATAAAAAATACGCATATACCCTATTGTGTATGAATTTTATCATTCTTTCGAAGAGAAGCCTTTTATTTTCAAACAATTACACTACTACGGCATATGTATTTTCTTAGATATCAGAAGTAGATACATGTATATGTTTAACATAGTATATACGTGAATCTAAACAAGTAAATTCTTATGCTAAGATAATGAAAAAAATTCAGTAATTTTGCTCTGTTTAATGCTTGCTTCTTCTGCCTTCACTTCAAACACGTTTCGAAACTTTTGACGGCTTCTGTGTGCTTTACAGATCTTGGTATCGTTTCATCTTCATCAGAGCTCGATTCATCTTGAACATGCTGCAAAATATTCATATCGTTCATAGATTCAGATGATTATGTTTGTCCGACGGCACAGTCAACAATTCCTTGTCTAGTTACATTGCCAGAAATGTGGTTCATCAGCGCTGTAACTTCCTCTATTTGTTTCTCTGTACCCTGTATCCTGTAACTCCATTTTGTTCTTCCATTGAGGCAGTGGAAGATTATCATATGGATATAATTCAGACTGTCTAGTGACTAATGATCCTTATCAACAACAAACCATTTTCGATGCTACCGTCTCTTAGATTTTCTAAGGACATATTCATAACACTGTCTTGCTGTGCGATCACTTCCAATATTTAAACAACTTCGCTGTGCCTCTTTTCCGAACATGACGAAAACAGACCAGAGTAGTTTGGATAGGTAACTCATATAAGACTATCTTTTCTCGCCATACCATAGGCTTTTCGATTCCGTAGGAAAAGTTTATTGTATTTATTGTAAGATAATAATATGTGCTAACAGTTAGAATAATTCATTCCGTTATGTTTCGCTTCCATAGCAGTGTTGCAACTATTAATTAAAGTTCCAGCCCTCATATTATTAAGTCGGCAAGTGTTAGTAGAGATTTGAAGAGCGTCATTTTTAATAGTTCTATATGATTTGTAAAAATGCCCCATAAATTTATCCATAAATAATATGCTGATAACGTATGTCACATAAGTTTTGGGAAAAATAATTAAATTGTTTAAAGTAAGTGTAACATAATTTATTCAAATGACCACTTTACCAACATTTTACCTTATATTTAAATTAATTAAAACTACAATTAAAATAATGACAAAGGGCCATGGTCCTCAATGGCACGCAGTTTTTGTCTAACTTGTCCCATCACGTTTTGGACGATGTTTATATCAATTTCTCTTATCTTTTGATATATTCTTCGCCTTAGTTGAGCTTCATTTTGAGCTTCCCACCCATTATCATATACTTTTCTGGTCAATAGTCCCCAAAAATCTTCGATGGGTCGAGCTTGTGGCACATTTGGCGGATTGTCTGCTCTTGGCACAAAGGGTATGTTGTGAGCTTCTAACCATGTTCTAGTCGTTCTTGCATAATGGCAACTTGCTAAGTCCGGCCAAAACATTATTTCTTCACGTGGATGAGTCGTAGTAATAAACTGTAGCAACTTCGGTAGGCATCTTTCGGTATAAATGTTGGCATTAACTGCCTCACCCCTCACATGTCCAACATAAGGTCGTGAAACTCCTCTCTCCGATATGGCACACCAAACTAGAATTTTATCTTCAAATTTTTTTTTGGTTTTGTATCTAACATTATCTGCACAGTTTTCTATATTATCGGTATAAAAACCATCATTGCCTTTCATTTCTGAGTGAGAGAACGTAAAATATTTTTCATCGTCCATGATGATCACTTTATTGTTTGCAAAATGAGTTCGGCGTAATCTACGACAACACATTGGAATTCTTCGTAACCGGTCCTCTGTATAACGTGGACATTTACGTCTTTTACGAAACTTTAGGCCTTTCTTTTCAATACCCTTCTTACATTTTCATGAGAAACATTAAATCTTCTGGATAACTTTCGGCATGACGTTCCAACGCGTTCTTTTGCACTTTCACAGATTCGGTTGGCGCGATTTTCGGTCAACATTCCGGGACGTCGGCTTTTTGGTAAATTGAGGCATGGTATACCTTGTTCACATTCTGCAATTGTTCTATAAATGGTGGTCTTTGAAATATTTTGATTCCAAAATATGTTTACAATTTCTTGCTTGGGTACATGTCCAACCAGGCGGTAAATGCTTTTCCGTATTTCAAATTTGTACGACATAATTGGACAAATTATTTGACATCTATGAAATGTCATAACAAGTTTGAGTATTAATGAACATATGTTTATCATGGTTACTAGATTGCAAGTTATTTACAGTTATTTTTACGCCGACGAAAATTTTCCCAAAACTTATGTGACATACGTTATAATGTTTCTTTATGGTTTCTGTAATAGTAGTGCTCTTCGTGCAGTTGAGTTTTTCAATCTGATTTTGCACATGCCGGCGGTACTGGGATGTTTCCAAGCGGAAGTATTATTTCTGAAAGACAGCATGGGCTCGTTGTCGGACTTGAAGAAGATATTCTCAATGTGATATTTTTCTCTATTTGACAATTTACTCGGCCAATGTAAAACTAGCCTTTAAGTATCGTTTGCAACGATTTTATTACTGGCTATTACGAAAAATTGAATTTTTAAATTGGTAATATTTATTTTAATCAAAATTTCCGTCGTAAATACTTTGTTATCTTAAGTTCAACTAGTTTGGCAGTAGCAGTTTTCTAGATTAATCTGTTGCGATCCTACACTGAGTAAATTTACATATTTTTGTAGGTTTTACAGAATCCTCCCATCTATCCTCACCAAACAATGCCTTTAAATATTCAAGACGTTAGGACGATCGAGAAACACTTCAAGAACCAACCGAAGCCGATCTTCTTCCACAACCAATTCTTCTGTCAGCTACAGAGGTACCCCAACGAAGACGTTCAATCCCACCTCCAACCGCCGCCGCACCTCCTGCATCAACCGCCGCCGGTCAAGGAGGCCATGTCACCGGTAAACAACATCATCATGAATAACAACAACAACAACAACGCGACTTATCTCGACGACAGTACGACAAACGGTATACAGTGCGACTTGGAATACGCAACGGATAACGCGGGCAGCGGCAGCAGCGATACGGCCGGTAGCTGCGCCGACATGGCCATCGGCAACTCTGACTGTGATAGGACTACAAATAGTAATAGTAGTAATAACAATAGTTGTAGTAGTAATAGTAGTAACAATAATAGACCTGCGGTGGTCATATTGAGCGGCAACGGGGATAAGGAGGTGTCCGGTATCACTTTCGGCTTCGACATCAACGAACAGCTGCTCTCGGACGACGTTTGTGCCGACTTCCTGGCGAGGTTCGTGCCACCGAAAGACTGCGACGCCATGAACGGTTTCAATTTGGATAAGATAGTTAATTTCGTCGGCGTAGGTAAGTGCAAAGAAGGATCGTTTTGCGGTTGGGCACTAGTATTACCAATATCGGCTTTGCGACATCAAACCTTTAAATGTAAAATCCTTAAAACGGATGTATCAGAACTCGAATATTGAATACGCATCCCTCGAATCTATACAACATGTATGCAGACAAGATCCTGTAATAGTGCGTCAGGTGGTTTCATGGCACCTTTACGAATTAAGTTATGAATTTTATTCATATTCCTACTTATATTATAGATAGGCGCGGTTCGTCCTGTGTGTTTGATGGGCTAGCCCTTAACTCCCAAAAGTAATAAATAAATCCAGTGGCGTTGGTAGCATGGATGGCATCCGGGGCGGATATACAATGTGTCCCAAAAAGTTTTATACAAATGGAGAAAAGGTTTATCTTACATTTCACAAAAAAAAATATTCTTGATGAAAAGTTCTACATGACTTACAGCTCTATTTATCATTTTAGAAAAAAACTTTCTGACTATTTTGTAGTATACAGCTGCGATCAATATAATAGCACCACGCACAAATTTATACTGACTCCGTTTACATCTGTTTAACTGTTGGGCCGATTCAACTCAAAACAAAATAATAAATTCTTTCATGTTAATGGTTTATTATCATAAGAAAATTATTTGGTTTTTTTCAACAGTTTATAATACGCTAATTAATTTAAACAAAAAACTTAAAAACTACACAGTCAAAATAATAGCACTTCAGTTCATTTTTAACAAAAATTAGTGGTCTTTCTTAAAATAAATCAAAAATTTCACACAGATATCTTGTAGATAAATTAATTGTATGGTTTCAATACTTTGTCGCGTGCCCTTTGTTTGCTATTACCGCGGCACAACGCCTTCCCATGGAATCCACTAAATGCTGGCATCTTTCAACTTTGATGGAACTCCAAATTTTCTGCACAGCCTCCCAGAGCCCTTCAACGCTTGTTGGTTTTATTGTAGATACACCTTTCTTTATGTCCGTCCACAGATTTTCGATAGGGTTCAAATCTGTGGACTGTGCAGGCCACTCCATTACATTGATAGAGTTATCGTTGAACCATTTTTTTGCCATTTTGTTGGTGTGTTTGGGGTCATTGTCTTGCTGGAACACCCACACCAGCGGCATTTCGTAGGAAGCATAGGGCAGCATAACTTCATCAAGGATTTTTACATAAACCAATGCATCCATAATGGTTTTGATCCAATATATAGGACTCACACCTTGATACGAGAAGCAACCCCATACCATAATACTGTGACCTCCATGTTTGATAGTTTTTGCTGTGAATTGTGATTGTGGCTTGTATTCGCTGTTAGGTGGCCTACGGACAAAACATCTGGAACCCTTTCCACCAAAAAGAACAATTTTGGATTCGTCAGTCCATAGCACATTTCTCCACTTTTCCTTTGGCCAATTTAGATGTGCTTCAGCAAAAGATATCCGTTTAGCAACATGCTTAGAGGAAAGGAGCGGCACTTTTCGAGGACTACAGGCATTGAGGCTGTTGTCTCGAAGTCTGCGGCGAATAGTTTCCACGCTTGTCGGCACATCCAATGTTTTTTTGAGCTCCGTAGCTGTCATAAAGGGATTTGCTTTAGTCGTCCGTACTAACCGTTTTACCATTAAGGGTGACAAAACTCGCTTCCTACCACGGGATTCAACTTTTTGCTCATATCTTAGGGCATTTATTATTATTTTATTGGAACAGCCCAGCAATTCCCTTATTTGGTGGGAATACGATTTACCCTCGGACGCAAATTTTTTTATTAGTTCACGTTTTTCCGGCGAACAATGCTTTCCGCGACCCATAACTATACAATTTTTATAAAAGTATTACACGATTTTATAGAAAGTATATTATAAAATTTTTATTACCTTCCGTTTTCACTTTTTTTCACAAAATTTTGCAAAACAAATTTAAAAAAGCCTACTGGTGCTATTTTATTAACTGCACGAAATGATAAGTGTTTACAAAAGATCTTTTATAACTGATTGACAGTTACGAAATTTGACAACAAATGCACACACTCTGAGAAAAAATGTAACTGTTTTTTACACTCCAAAAAATTATATAATAGGTGAAAGTTTTACATCTTTCGAATCAGAATATTGCAACTGGTGCTATTATATTGACCGGCACTGTATATAACAAAATGGATAAGAAAATAAAGAAACAAGCAATGAGATTAAAGAAGGAAAAGGTATTACGTATACAAAATTACTTTTGACAGTTTTAAGATTTAGTTATTGTGAAACAATTATTTTGGCCTACTAAAAATATGTTCTGTAATTTCTGATCATACATAAATGACAATTTTTTTCTTTTTCTAAAAAACTTTATTAGTTTTATATTATGACCCGATACTGACATGTATTTACTAATTCGCAGCTTTATTCAATTGTTTAGGTTTTATATACCAAGGCGACTTGAAAATTAACGGAAAAACTATTGGATTTATTTAAAATCATTAATTAACTATGAAATCGTGCATGAGGCATCATAAACTTTTAGTATGGATTGATAGGGTTTTGGGCAAGGGTTAATTTAGCACAAGCAAACATATAGGGTGCTATTTAAAAAAATCAAGTTACCTTGGATTAAAATTAAGCAAATGTTCAGGACTATAGTAGACACCTGTATTCAATTACATCGATTTTAATTTCAACCCTTAACCGATGCTTTACATTGGGACCACTTTTGACGAAAGAGGTAAATAACAACGTTGTTATTAAAGATAGAGATACAGTAGTTTATATAAAGTCGTGTTATTTTTCTACGTAGAATTGAAAAATGAAATAATATATAGGAAGTTCCGTTTAAAATAACGAAGCAAGTATCCGTTTGCCTACTTCTGGGACACTCTGTATAGTCCAAAATATTTTTAGGTGATGTAGCATTAGATTCTATAACAATCTTGTAAACAAAATTTCTTTCTGAAATGATAAATAGAGCTGTAATTAAAGAAAAGTACGTGTCGTGTCATACATCTGTTATCTTCCAATTCTCCCTGGATATGAGCACAAAATTCGAGTCTTCGTTCAACATCTCCTTTTTAAAGTATGGATAAATTGTTTTAAATGTATTTGTCTATAAAATTGCATTGTAGATTATTTCCACACCGACATCAGTTTCAATATCTTAACTTATTTTCAACACTTCCAAAACTTTTCAATTTATTTATTACATATCTGGCGGTTGTGAAATGTATTGCTTTATCACGGTGTCCATTATTAAACATTTCTGCTGCTTCCATACATGTTTTATAATTTTCTCCAACAATGAGAACAATTTCAATACTCGATTCTAGTGGCATTTCTACTTATTGCAAACACACACTGATGTAACACTTGACATTTGTCGACAATTAATCTAACAAGTACTGACATCCTTATTGAAATATCTTTTAATTTTTATCTGGGAAAATCACCACAGTTTATACGTATTTTACTCTCACTCCAAATCATAATTTTTATTTTCCCTGTATTTCAGCCAGTGTTTTAATAATTTTCTACTTAATTATCGATCTACAAGTCTGCAGGGCTTTTCATCAAGAATATTTTTTTTTGTGAAATGTAAGATAAACTGTTTCTCTGTTCGTATAAAACTTTTTGGGACACACTGTAGATGGTGTCAACCCAAGAATGAAAACTGTGGTTGCAAGAACATAACGTTTCCATTCTCAATGAGGAATTGCACAACTTTTTTTTTATGTCATAGAATGATAGAGAATGTTGTAATATATAGCCCTTTATTAAACCTTATTTTAAATTGTTTCTCATTAAGGCATAATTAATTTTTTTAAAGTGCTCTGACGTCACAAGTTCTTTCATTCATAAATTCTTAATCGGCATGATTTGGCAATGGAGCGATAGTCATCGTAGTTCGCATCATTATCGCAGATAAGTAATATTAAGTTCGCTGTTCGCATGCTTTGCGCGTACAGATGGCGTAAACGTATTATTAGGATATTCTGTGTTTATTTTACGCGGTTTGGAGGTTATAATCTTTGAGAATTCGTTCTTTCCGATAAATTGGAGAATTTTAAACGCAAACTAAAACAAGATGCAGAAATAATGCCGAATCCCAAATTCCTTTGTGACCATAACCTGCATAGCACCTTAATAATATCGTATTTCGCAGCCGGTAAATGACTGCAATCTGTGATTATTACGGGGGAGTAATTTCTATGTTGCCATATATTCTCGTTCATTCATAAACTTTACTACGTACCTGTGACGTATAAAGATCTTAAAAAAATTATATTTCAAAAACTACTTTACAGAAAACCGTCAAAATTTCAGTGTAAATATATATTTAGGTCATGTACAAAATAACATTATTTTAACAAAAATTTAATTCCTCATTGGCCTTCACAGTCACCGCACTTGAACCCAATTGAGAACCTCTGGGAAATCCTTAATCGACGAATTAGAAACAACAATAAGTATTCATATAAAAACGAATTATTTTCAGCCCTTGTGCAAGCATAGATAGAATTTTCTCAAAGTACAATACAGAACCTTATAGAATCAATGCCACGACGGTGCGCAGCAGTAATAAAAAACAACGGTTATGCCACTAAATATTAATTTTTGTATGGTTGCTTAACTTTTGTCGCGCTATTGTTAATGAACGAACCGTTATTTATTATTGATATTCCCAATATTCTTATATAAATAAATTTTGAGTTGTTTTTACACATTTTGATATCTTTATTTTCAAATCCCTATATTAAATCATCTACTGTTTTAACAGTCTTTGATAATTATTCATAAGTTCTATATGAGGATAAAGTTGCTTAACTTATGTCCGACACTGTATACAATAACTTTTGAAGAATGTACAATCGTATAAACCTCCGAACGTATACAACACTGCATATTTTGCATAGTGTGATGAAAGTATCTAATGTCTATACACAATTGTGTATTATTACTGTTTTTGTAAATGAATATCGCCCAATAATAGCATTCTCCGCAAAATTTATGTCAGTTAATTTATTCTGCAGTATTGCCGATTTCACCGGAGCCAAAGCTCCCCGGTCATACTTTATCGCCGTAAAAGCACACATGTACTTACGAGGGCGCAAAGATTTTAGAGTGACATTTCGACAATGCTGGATTGTTTCTCGAATGGTCTGATGACTGACTTAGATATACCAACGCAGGATGACATTTTAAAAAACTCCATAAGCTACATTCATATAGGTACCATATAAACATAATTTACTAATTATCTTAAAAAGTATCCATTTTAGATGCATAATGAATATGACTTTTTTGCATTTTTGTAAGGGCAGTTGGATGAAAAAAAGAGAAAGGTAAAGGTGGTTGTATTAAAAAAAATGAGTTTTGACACTTTTTCAATTCGAAAGTTTAACCGTAATTTTCGAACACATTGTATAATATATATATATAATGTCCTTTTACTCCCTAGCGGAGCATAGGGCCTCCACGAAGCATCTCCAGCGGTCCTTCTCTTTTGCTAACCTTGTCAGCTCCCCCCAACTCTTCCCAGACCTCTTCCGTTCTTCTTCTGTTCTCTTTCTCCAAGTTAATTGTGGTCTTCCCCTATCTCTTGGTCCAATTACACTCCATTTTATTGACTGTTTGGTGATATCTTCATTGCCTTTCCTCAATGTGTGACCAATCCAATTCCATTTTCTTTTTAGCACTATATTTTTTATTGGCTCTTGGTTAGTTCGTTTCCAAAGCTCGAAGTTCGGGATAGTATTAGGCCAGAAAACTTTCATTATCCTTCGGAGGCATCTATTTACAAATACTTGAATCTTTTTCTGGGTTCGACCACGTTTCACTTCCATACAGTAGGGTTGAGATGACATTGCTGTTGAATATTCTGAGTTTAGTTCTTCGTTCAATCTGTGTTGATGTCCAAATATTTTTCAACATCCCGAATGCTTGTTGTGCCTTCCATATTCTTCTTGTTACATCTAAGTCTGTGCCGCCCTTTGAACTTAATATACTACCTAGATAACAAAATTCTTCTACTTGCTCTATTTCTTGTTGATTTATATATATTTTTTCCTCTTCTCCTTTAATACCAATTCTCATTTGTTTTGTTTTAGCTACATTTATTTTCAGCCCTACGCTAGCCGATTCTTTTTCCGGTTTATTAAGGATGTTTTTCATGTCTTTTACTGTATGTGAAATAAAACATATATCGTCTGCATATTCAAGGTCTGCAAGTTTTCTATTTAATATATAGTTCAGAGTTATTCCGTTTTTAGGTCCAATAGTTCTGGCAAGTATCGCATCAAGGCACAAGTTAAACAGCAGCGGCGACAAGATACATCCTTGTTTTACTCCTTTCTTTATTTGTATTTTCGTAGATAAGTGGCCCCTATGAAGAATCTGGCAAGCTGCGTCGTCGTACATTGCCCTGACAAGATGTATTAGTTTCAAAGGTATTCCAGCGTCCCTCAGTATTCTCCACAGTGCAGCATGATTAATGCTATCGAAAGCTCTGGCAAAGTCTACAAAAACTAAACAGAGTGTTGATTTTTTCTCTAATGTTTCTTCTATTATGAGCCTGGTTGTAGCAATCTGGTCAATACACGATTTTCCCCTCCTAAATCCGGCCTGCTGCTGTCTAAGTATCCTGTCCACACTTGGGTTTATTCTCTGGTGTATTATGTATGCTAGTATTTTATTAATAGTACATAGCAGTGTAACACCCCTCCAATTCCCACATACCTTAGCATCACCTTTTTTTGGTATTTTAACTATTACCCCTGTTTTCCATTCTGTAGGTATCTGTTCACTTTCCCAAATATCTTCTAGCAGTGGGGTTAATATATCTGTTGTGCTTCTTATATCTGCTTTCCATAATTCAGAAGGAATCTCATCCACTCCTGCCGCTTTATTACTTCTCATATGTCTTACAGCTTTTTCTACCTCGAGCTTAGTCAGCTTGCTCACATCTATCTCCAGGCTATCCCCCATTACGTGTTCTTCCTCCATTTGGCTATCTTCCTCCACACTGTCTTTACTTAGCATCTCAGTGTATAATGGTTCGAAAAATTCATTCGGTTTCGAATGGTATACTATACGGCCAACAGTTCCGCAAATTTTCAATTTTCCAAGTGAAATATTTTTAGAGTTACAGAAGTTCAGATGTGATCGTCCATCTGTCAAAAATTTAAAAAAAAAATGCAAATATTTCAAAAATGGTTGAAAATAACAACATAGTTGTTTTAACAAACTTGCTTTAAAATTGAAGGAGGAATTAAAAAATGTAACTGATTCACGGAACCTATCCACTAAAAGTTTTGAAACTTCGGCGTTAAGCATAGTTGACTATGATCTATTTAGAAAAAATAAGTTAATCATGTCGCACTTCCGGTTACATCGACTTTGATATTATAAATAGACAATTATATTTTTAGATTCTATAAGAAATTTTATTAAAGCCAATTTTATTAAACATCTTCTTAGCTATCGGTTACCGTTTTGGAGTTATTTTGATTTTTGTGAAAAAATCCAAAAAAAAAACGTGATGCAGTAAAGGTGTGTGACAGCTATACAGTAAAAGGTATACAGCTTTTATGTGAATTGTGGAGGGTACAGATACTTTACTATTAACCATGGCATAAAAACCAACAAAAGTATAAGGGGTGTCTCACAACCTACGGTTGATTTGGCGTAACTTCTTAGTACTAAAAGCTACCCTGTTATAAACTTCTGTTGTACCCTGTTTTATTTATTCAGGATCTATGTCATCAAACGCTTCCCTTACTCGTCGCTCTAATTCTGCTTTGGTATGTACTGTGTCCGAATACACTAAAGATTGTATATGTCCCCATAAGCAAAAATCCAGGAGCGCCAAATCAGGAGATCTTGGTGGCCAACCCCAAGGTCCGTTACGTCCAATCTACCTATCATTAAATATTGCACGCAGTAAACTATCTACCTCATAAGAAGAATTTGCTGGTGCCCCATCTATTTGGTACCAGCAATCTCTCCGATCTAACAGGAGGAACTTGTCGAGAAAATCTGCCACGCATTGCCGCAAAATTACTCTATATCACTCACTGTTTAAGATGCCATCATAAATTTGAAAATATATTCCTCCTCCTTCCTATTTCTTCAGCAGCAGTACATCGGAACTATGAGGGTGGCTGTGAAAATAAGCCAACACCATTATTTCATAATTCTCATTATCTGTTACAAGTGTTGGCACCTGTTTATTATGCTTCCATTGTCCAGTGCGTAAAAAGTTTGCTTGAATTCTTCGGAAATGTATTCTGTTAATAGGCGGCAAGTGAGGATATCGACTATTAAATATTCGGCAAGTTCTGCTTACAATTTTATTACATTCTCCGTGAATAAAAAATAAATTTAAAATATCTTCATTTCTATAATTATTAAAATGGTTTTCCATTTTTGCTAATGCAATAATTTGACAGATCACTTGAGTGTAGACTGATATTGTTTAGTAGTGCTCCGTAGTCCCCACAGCCCACTGCGTGCCAATTTTCTAATGAAATACTAATTCAAGAATACATTTTCTGAAAATCACTAATTCTAAAAGAAGCGATGGAGATAGGTATATGAACACTTGTAGCTTTTCGATAGAGAATTAAATTCTACATCGCATAGTGTAAAAATATACAGGCTGTTTGAAAAAAAAAACTTTTAGTACTAAGAAGTTATGCCAAATCAACCCTAGGTTGTGAGACACCCTGTATGATTTTGTTTACTTTTTATGCCTTCGTTAAATAGTAGAGTACCTGTACCTTCCACAATTCACATAAAAGCTGTCTACCTTTTACTGTATAGCTGCTCTGTAATGCATCATGCGTTACGGTAACGGCTATGACTTTCGATGTAACCGGAAGTGCGACATTGATTGTAACTTTTCCTAACTGGATCATAGCCAACTATGATTATCGCCGAAGTTTCAAAATCTAGATATCAGCAAATTCAAAAACTTAATGGACAGATTACGTGAATCACCCTATATAGAGTGTTTCATTTAAAATAATAAAGTTGACAGTCACTTCCGGTATAACCGGATGCGTCAGATTATTAAAAATATTTTAGTTCTATAGCCCAGGTCGTGTTTGGTATACCTACTACGAAATTTTCAGAATTTTCCAATGTACATATACTCTTTCATATATCGATCGATGCAGTTCCTCGTGAGACACGCTGTATAACCAATGCTTAAACATTGTTTTAATACATAGTAAACACCGTTTATTTTATTAAAAATAATAGCCGCCGCTGATTAACATTGGTCCTTTTCGTTTAAGTTATGTCCAGGGCATCTTTCATATGTGTTGTGCGCTTATTATTATTTAGTAATGTGTAATTGCTTTTACAACGTAGCCAATTGAGTAGTCAATTTCATTATTATACACGGTGGCCAGAAAAATGCGGACAAACACCACGCAGGCCAAATCTTTGTTTAATTCTGAGTTGACAATCTTAATTGAGAAAAGTAGTACAGTGTTTTCTTAAGTCACACGAGCAGCTTAAAAGAATTGTAAATTTGGCAACACCTAATCAGACAAGTACTGTGACAGTAATCATTTTATTATTTACTATAAATCAGGTAAATACGCAAATTAGCAAGAATTTTATGTTAACATGGATAAAAATTTTATTCAAATTTAAAGATAATATGAAAAAATTATAACAACTGTTCAAATTGGTAGCCATCAGTTTCCAAACATAATTCCAATCTTCGAGGAAGCGAATTCAAAACGCGCTCCAACATATCGGGGGTGATTAATTGAACTGCCGCCGTAATTTTATTAATTACATCCTCTTCGTTAGCTGGAGGCGTTGCATAGACCTTTTCCTTTGAAAACCCCCAAACGAAAAAGTCCAGAGGATTAATATCGCGAGATCTTGCTGGCCATGCTATTGGACCGTTACGCCCTATCCACCGATTCGGAAAGTGTTCGTTTAACCAATCCCTCGAAATTCTGGCATTGTGAGCGGGCACCCCGTCATGCATGTAGAACACGTTGGGTCTCAAATTCAATGGAATATTATCCAGTACTTCTTCTAAAACGTTAACGTACTGAATTCCATTTAGACGATTTGGAAGAAATATTGGTCCAACAACTCGGAGATTTAAAATCCCCAGCCAAACATTTACCGAAAATCTTCTCTGATGTCCAATTTCCCTTACTGCCTTGGGATTTTCGTCCGCCAAAAATGAAAATTATGGCTGTTAAAGACGCCATCTCTCGTAAACAAGCATTCGTCGCTCCAAAGAATATGCAATAAAAAGTTCGGCTCTTCTTGAATCCTTTGTAAAACATTATTACAAAACATTCTTCTGTGCACATTATCGTTTACATACAAAGGCTGCACTTTCCTTGCATGAAACGGACGCAAAAGATTTTGAGATAGTGCTGAGTGCACTGTTGTTTTGCTAGGAATATTCAGTTCCCGAGCTATTTGTCTTGTGCTGGACGTCGGATCTTCGTAAACAGCATCCAATATTTGCTCTTCTAATTGAACTGTTCGACGCTCTCTAGGTCTACCGCTGTTACGATAATTCGGTATAAAGGTGCCAGTTTCTCTAAGTCGCTGATCCAATCTACGGAACGTGTTGGTGGATGGATGTCGCCGTTGTGGATACCGTATTTGATGTTCCTCTTTTGCCAAGTTTGCATTTCCATTGCAAAATCCGAATACCATATACATGTCGGCGTATTCTCCAAAGGTAAACATTGTTCAGTATTAAGAACAGCACAAAATGTTTATCTTATTTCAACAGCCAAATGTCACATGAGAAACGTCAAAAATTGACAACTACTTATTACTTTTAAACAAGCAGCCTTACAGTACCACGTTGCCATATGTACTTTAATTTCAAAAACGCCAATGAAGAAATGTTAAAAATGTAAACCATTGGTATTAATCGATTAGTTACATCAATTCATTTGAGATAATTCCATTTCTAAATTTCACCACCTAAATTTCATTTTACATAGATAAATTTTACGAATTTTGCTAAATTTTAGCCGTACATCTTAAGGTTTGATGGTCTCGTATGCCTTAAGGAAGGACCGTATAACTTTTTTGGATTAAGATTATCGCCTCAAAATTGAACAAAGAATCGTTCTACCTGGCGATTATCCGCCCTTTTCTGGCCATCCTGTATACATATATTTTATTATATTAGGAGTTTATTTCTTGTTTTCTTTTTAATACTTTTTTATATACAAATATTTAAAAAAATTACAATCAATTTTATCAAAGAACGTATTTTTTTTTCTTTTTGCGTTTTATTGCCAAAATAGCTAGTTTTTTTTTTTAGAAAGCAATAAAACTCGAAAAGGGCGCCAAATTATAATTTCGTGGAAGACTACATTAAAACAAAAATTTCGTCAATTGTTTGTTAATTTTATGAAGTAGAAAAACCACGCAACCAATCATACAGTATAGGAGGTTATACAAAGCTCTCATAGCAATTTGTAAAATATGACTTTATCATAATATGTGATATATAAACTCTAATTCTCTTTTCTCATTTCAGCGTGGGAGGATATTATTAGGGAAACCAATGGCCAAAGCGTGAAATACTATTCGGAAGAGTTATAATGTGATTTCGGGACCGTAAACTCACAACCCCGAGCCGGACAATGACAAGGTGTGATTACCTCCACGCGAAAACAAAGTATAACGGGAAAAAGAAAGGATAATACTTCGAGAACTAAGCTCTAGTCATGTTGTTTCTTGAACGAAGAAAATACTGTGTCTTGTTATGTAAGTGTTAACTAAAGTGAAAGAAGTAAAAAGAAATTAAAACACCCACCGAAACCGACATATATACATTTTCTATAGGTAATCAAATAATTGTAATAGTATGTAATATGTGCACTCAAGAAACATAAATGAATAATACTATACTTTGCGTGAAGAAGGTGAAATGTTTCTATCGCGTGTGCAAGTGATAAAATCGAGATTTACTGATAAGGGACATATTATCGAGATATATATGGAAATGTAAAAAGGGATCAAACGAAACAAACAAAAAAGAAGAAGAAAAATTATAAAACAAAAGCTTTTCGTTCTTAAGCTGCTATAAAAAACAAAAGAAAAACTTAACTATCCGGAATGGAGCGAATTAATACATACTGCGAAATCAAGAGAAGACGCCGTTGCATTTCTACCAATATCAAGTGAAAATATCGTGTGATTGTGTTCTGTTTTTTTGTTTTTTTTTTTTTGTGAAACTGATAAGGGTGATCGAGTTTAGTTTAATTTTACCGCTATTTTATTTTGCAGCCGGCTTATATAATAATTTGTCTTTTTCACGATTTTTATTTCTAAATTTATTGTTTAATTCTTACACTGACTGGAACGGTTCCTTTTTCCCTTAAAACGTGATTAATATGCACTGATTTATTATTTTTTTAATACAAAAGAAATTGAAAAGATTTACATTCATACTCAACCATCAATAGTAAGTTTATTTCCGTGTCAAATTAATTAAAACAAATTAAAGGCATCGTTTAACAGAGTTTTAATAGAAGTAACACAAATTTTTCATTTATGTCGAGCACCTCCAAATGAAAATTATTAACTGTTGAGGTAAACATCGTCTAATTAATTTTTAAATTGTGTAATATCATTGGGCATTAATAGATGAGAATTAGAATTTGCAATATTGTAAATTATTAATATCAAATATTCAAATTGCAACAATCACAAACAGGTGATTTGATCTGTATATTTTTGTTAGTTTAATGCCAAATGTGATTTAAGATATTAAGGAATTCTCTCCCCGTAGGGAAACACATTTAAATATTTTTTGGAAATTTGTAATTTATTCGCATGTACAGTAAATTGAAGCTGAATTTTTTTCTTTCTGCGATGTACTCTTTTTTTTTATGTATATTATAGTATTATGCTATAAATTATTTCAATAAAGATGTTTATAAATTGATACAATAATAAAACCTTGCTATTGGTGGTTGCCCTTCTTATAATTTCAATCATACACAGGGTGGATGGAATAAAAGTTTTTCAAAACAATTCAAACGAAATGAATAAACTATCAAATCATTTTCTCAAAACGTATACCTTTGATTTCCTTAAATATTACATCGCAAACTTGTATTAAGATTGCTTAACCTAATAAGCTCAAGTTCTAGGTAACTGTGTCCTCCTATTGCTTTCTAGATATGAAACCTAAGAATTTCATTCTCTGAATTTGACTTTTACACATATAAAACAAAGAAAAATACTTGGCCCCCTACACTGTTGCTATTGCGTTAATAAAAACGATATAACAGTTATTGCAATTAATATTCTATTTATAAACTGAAATGTCACGGACATTAAGTTAAATACTAGCGCATAGTTGCCGGTATTACTTTGCTTATCACTACTTTATCAACAACCGAAAATCTTTTAGAAAAAAAAAATTAGTAAACAGTTTTAATATATTTACCGAGTGAATTTTATTACATATTTTATTACTGTCTGATTATGCGGCGTTAAATATGTTATTTTTAAAGGATGGGAGTCTTTGCAAACATATCCTTAACTTCAAACAATAGAAGAATATTAATACCTTAAGCTTTATATCAAGTTCTGGAACATAACAATCTATTAGATTATATAATTCAATAAGTGTAATTCCTTCGTTTTTTTAATATATTTGCGAGGTATTATCGGTATCTTAAACTTACTTTTGTTTTTTTAAATAATTTTGGAAAATATAATTTTTTTTTAATCACTCAATAACTGTTCAATAAAATTATAAATCTTAAATATAAAATAAAAAAATAAGTCGATTTTTTTTGCCGTTTTGACTACCCTGTATAATATGAAATATGTTATATAACAATGTCTTTCAAATTAAATTCATTTTTTCCCCTTACTAACACAAAGAATCAAAAAAAAATTATATAAATTTTTCATTCATTCAATTCGAAAAGATTAAAACCCATATTTATATTGTACAAAATCAAATTACCATTATATTATTGCATCTAATTTTGCAAAGCTTTATATAATATATACTGCAAACTATAATTGCTTTTAATTTTATGCATATCAATATCGTATTTCACTTTTTAAAGTAATTTTACATTTGCAATAATTCTTTTTTAACCGGGATAAAAAAGTCTATATTGCAGAAATTTAGTTCTCTTTGAATAAATTATCATTATAAGCACTAGCAATGCATAGAATGGCTGAACAAGAGGAGTCATTTATTTTAGTTTTTGCTTGTAGCAATTGTTTCACAAAATCTAGGACCTACTTACATTTAAGTTATCGATTAGATGCAAATATAATGATTTTTTTGACATTTCTAAGCGAAAAAGGAACTTGTATCACATTTGTGCTTCCGTTATATTATATATAAACATATGTATTTAAAATATAGAGAAAAAAAACGTTATTTATAAGTGAAAATGTTGCAGTGAAAATGTATGTATACCATATGAATAATATAATTTCTCTCGTTGTGGCAAAACAGTACATCGGCTCTTCTATAATCAATTTTCCTTGTTTTATACCAATCGTCAACAAAAAGTGATTATCAATATATATATGTCTTTATGCAAACATTTATTATAAATAAATAAACTTTAAAAAAAATACTGTAAACTATTGTATAGATATGTAATAATTGCAAAACGTTGTTATATAAATAGGTAAGGTAAATGAACTAAAACAAAAACAGTTTGTATAGAAGACGTTTTAAAATTCTGTGAGAAAATCAATCGATGTTTTGCACCAATTATTGGCAGTTTTTTTTTTTTCATATTTCAAAAATGAGGGCGTAGAAACACAGTGATGTCACATTGGTTTAATATTTGCCACGTCAGCAGGGTAATAATAACATTTCGTATCTGCGCATCATTTGGGCTCGACATGAATGAAGTGAAGTTGATATTTTTCGTGTATACATATATAAATATGAATAAATAAATAATATAGAATTATATATTATATAAATATATACATAAATAGGTTTAAATGCGAAAAAAGTTATACATATTATTCCAGTTTTATTGTTTTCCTATTTCGAGACGTTGTTGATCGTAACCGACCGATTATTTGTCGAATATATATTTGTTATTGTAATGATTATTAAATATTATTTATTTGAACGGGGATATTCGCTATGAACTTATTGGTTTATTGAAATAGAAAAAAATAAAAATATATTTAAAATTGGGCAGTAAGTACCATTGTGCAGTGTATATTTTGTAAATTCTGGGAACGATCAGCAATTTAAGTTTTTTTTTTTTTTTACCATGCACAGCTGATTTGCTTACGTGCAATACGATTGTTCGGGTAATGATTTTTGATGTAATTGTATTATTGCAAATATGCAGTGCTGTACGATCCATAAAGTTAGTTATATAGTATTTTATAACTGCTACAGATACAAGTTTTATTTTTAATTTAAAAAAGATCGTATAAAAAGTATTTTTCAAAACGTTTTGATTTGGGATATACGGATAAATCATATCCTTTAAAAGTAAATATAATATTTACTAGAAGGTGAATACTATATTGTTATAATAACACAACAATGTTTGATGCTTACTTTAAAAACTTTTTGGGAATGCTTTTTTAGACGTTTCAAAATTGTTTTCATGGAAGTATTTCTTTTGGTAAATAAGTAAGAAATATGATTAACACAAATTTAAATCTTACTTGTGTTAAACAAATTAAACACCTAAGCACGAAATTCTAACACATTTACAAAATTAGCTTCTAAAACTACGACTTCAATAGCATCATAAATAATGTAGTTGCCGTCAAAATAAATATACGAATATTAACGAAAGGAAAACAAGCAACTTCCATGAAAATATGACATAAAAACTACAAAATGTTTTAAGAGATCGTTAAAGTACCAGTTATGTAAACTATATGCCTAACTTTAGGACATACACTGTATGTACCATATAATATACACAGAGTTTTTTAAATTGCTTGTTCATAGCTGTGATTTTTTGCTTTTTTTTGTCATTCTATCTTTACCACGGTATCATTATTATCATTTCTTTTTTTTTTTTATCGGAAACATGATAAAGTGTTATTTATTTGATAATTTATTAATACTAACGGCTACTTTATTTATGATAACATTCATCCGTTCTGTTTCTACCTAAGTATATATATCGAAATTGTAAAAAAAATTCCTGTTGATTTCAAGGAGGAAATGTAAAATGCGATTTATGAAGTTAATATTCCTTTGTTTTGTAAGCGATGATTTTGCCAAAGTACCCCTATTTTTGAAAATTATACTTTTTAAAGTAAATCAGTTTCATGCTTTTTAAATAAAACATATATTTCGTTGTAAATATGTTAAGGATGTTATTAAAATACTCTGTTGTAGATGCTTCCTTTTTAGTATGTAATTAAAAGTTTATTTTTAACCAAAAATTGAATTTTTTTTTTTGATTGCGTCTAGGGAGTCATTCATCTATCGAATATTTTTAGTTTGACTGGAGTTTTGTAATAAACGCAGGCTTTGTTATAGAATAATTTAGGAATACATTTTCAATTTGATAAAATTTGTGTAATTGCGAAGCTACATACAAGAAAAATAAAACAAAAATCATTGTACAACTTCAGTTATGAAATTATGACAAAATATTAAATTTTGCTCATAGTTTAGTCTAAATGCTGTTTAACCCACCTAATCAATTAATTAAATGTTAATATTGGCTGACTAGTTTCGGCTATAGAGGACCATCTGCAAAGCCATCATTTAGACTAGAGGCGCCCAAACTTTTTTCTCATAGACCACTTTGAAAGTTTTGCTGGTTCCGGTGGACCCCCTGCAGCTACATTTCTACCATATTCCCAAAATTCGACAAAAAATGTGAAGATTAGATCGAACTATGGAACTTTGCGGTGCGTTGCGGCGAGTTATTGGTTAGTTAATCAATTGATTGTGCTGTGAGTGGATGTCAAAAAAGTCAAGTTTCCCAATCAAAAAAGTGTTTCCATCCAACTTTACTCCTTTGACATCTACTCACAGCACAAGAAACCAATCAATTTTTACATATTTTATTTAGAAAACTCCCCATTCGGAGTGGTAAAAATGAAAAGAAAAATACTATATTTCCTTGTGTTGTATTTATTCAAATATGTAATCATTACACTATTAATTATTATTATCATATTACATTGTAATATGATAATAGTCGTAATATAATTAAATATTAATAACGTAACGTAACTTCTACAATGACAATCACAAGATAGTCATAATTTTAGTGGGAGGGATGTACTTGATGGATTGACAGCAAATCTCCCCGTTCTGTGATATTCAATCTGCTCCTTTTTTTTTTGTTAAAAAGTTTGTAACGACACTAAAACTTTACTCGACAGGATATGACGAGGGAAACGCTATCAAAAGCTTTCTCGCAATTCCCCACAGTCCAGGATATTTTTCGGGTATTTCTGCCTGCAGCCAAAATGTTTGATACCCTCTTTTAAATTTCACCTTCAGTTCCTCATTAGTGCTAAGCTCCAGTAGCTCCTCTTGTATTATCACATCCTCACTTCCTTTTCATCAAGTGAATTTATGATCCATGGTGGTATTTGCATTGGCAGAATATCTTCAAATCTGATTTTAAAGTCATCATGCAGGGCAATTAAATGTTGAACGTATGTGTGAATATCCTCATCAGGGCATTCTACCTGTGCCAAGTTTGGAAACTGGGAAAATTCGCGCCGACTAATATTTTGCTTCATAAATTTCAATTTTCCAAGAAAAGCTGAATTAATTAAAGTTGTCATTAAATTTTTTGAACAAATCTGTCAAATACGCGATGTCTGCTTTCAAATTGATCAGGTTTTCTTTTAAATCTGGATCTTTACTTTCCAGAAACTCTAAAACTGATTCAAAAAGTGAGGAAAATCTTGTTAAACGTGCAACTTTTGACAACCAGCGTACTTCAGTATGTAAGAGTAATCGTTGGAAGACTTCATCATTTTCATCGTACAATTGTGCAAATAAACGCGTATTCAATGCATTGCTTCTTATTTTGTTAACTGCATTAATCACAAATTTAAGCGATTGGTGCAATTTAGCACTAAAATTTTTCGCTACTAGATGTGGCTACAAGTTCATGCAAGATTGCAAGCACACACACCACAAGTCGTACTTCGTCCCTTTGCACGTCCGAACAAGCATTGCAGACGGCGGCAGCGGCAGCGCTTTGCAAGTCCCGACACGTTGTACTGAATATGGAATATGCAAGTTTTTACAAGTAACAGTCGCTGAGCTTCTTAAAATATTATCTGCCTACATTGATAGGTGAACTCAAGCCAACGTTTTAGTTCTTCACTACCGGAACCAGATAAATTTTCGTGGATCCCCGCTTACGAATTGTGAACCCCCATTTTTTTGTCACGCCAACGTAGACCCCCGTCGAGTCTCCCGTGGACCCCTGGGGGTCCACCTGGACCACTTTGGGAATCACTGATTTAGACTGTATGCCTGACATTGTTTTATAATTGGCCCTCTATATCCGAAACTAATCAGCTAATATTAAAATTTAATTAATTGAACTTATTAAATTGATTGGGTGAATGAAACAGTATTTTATTACTTTCCTCTAAGCATAAATATTAAATTTGTGTTATAAATTAACTTCACTAGTAGCATAGCGCAATCAGGACTGCAGTATGACGTTTCGGCTTTGATAAAGCAACTTAAATTTGCTTAAATTTCTTCAGACTAACACTCATTCAATCCACCTGCAAACATATCTTGTTGCCTAAATATTCTGCCTTCATACAATATTACCGAAACGATTCAAATAAACTTACAAGTGTATATTAAAGTCTACATTTCCAGAAGTATTATTTAAAAAAGGCTACCAAATACAACTGTAATTATCTTGTTTACTGCTCTAACGTAACTGAACAGTACTTTAATTTGTTTTTATACTGCTCACTGAATTCGGATATTCTCATAAAATTAGATCTTAAGTTGTTGCACTAAATCTTAATTTTTTACGGAGGTCCCTTTTATGACTAGTGCGGATCTTAATTTCTTCCTTGATTGTCTTCATTTGAAACCCCAAATGAAGGTCGTTGTTCAAAACATATTAAAGAGCATTGTCGATGTTTTCTACTGCTTGTTCCGAAATATTTGCAGGCATTCGTAATTTTAATGGCCCAATCATATAGGTATGTATCAGTTTAACCTGCCTTTAGTCTAATATTTTGTTTTTGCTTGACACCAGGGAATATCTTCTTAACAGTCGATAAACACTTTTTTAATTTAATTTTCGGCTTCATTCTAACACTATTTTCCCATTTAAATTTAGCACTTAAGAAGCCCAAGTATTTCGTTGTTCTTTGCATAGAATTGTTTTGTTCAATTCTACAGGATGGTCATTAATTTTGTGTGAGTAAAGTTGACTACTACATCCACGTAATTTTTTGTACGTCATCGTCTAATCTAAGAGATAAGGTTGTTAAATTTAAATCTTAGCGCTATAGTCAAGGTCTATAGGCTCATGGCTTCTATTTTCTTCAATATTTGTGGCCACTTTTTTCTGTCATCGCACTTGTATCCGCCTTCACTTCCCCAGACCACTTTTTCTTTGGTCTTCCTCTCCTCCATATAAAACTTTATTAATAATTCCGTGCTCCAGCGTTCGAGTAATACAGCCTAATCACCTCGCCCTTTGTGCTCGCACTTTTTGCAATATTTTTCTTGTACAAGTCCATTACCTCTATGTGTTTGTGCGTCTTCTCTACTCACCTTCTGTTGTTCTTTAACCCTTCATTAGTCGCGCATAGGCCCAGCGGACCTATGCCTGTCCATTTTGAAAAAAACAATTATACCTGAAACGTTTTATATACGCAACTACGACCTAAGCTATGACGTCCCCAGGACGAGTATTTAACGTAATTAGAAAACGTTCTAGAAAGGTGTCATTTAAACGTCATTGTGAGGAGATATTTACGTCTTTACAAGACGTCTTTCGGGGTTTCCCCAACTCTAAATTGTTCTGAATAAATATCGTCTCTTAAAAATTTTATTTACTGATTAGTTGATGAGTTTCTTAATGTCAGTTTCACAAGGTTTCATATTTTCTTTGAAATTTCTAATCGTGCCAGTGCTTCATACAATTTTTCACTGAAAATTGAATCATATGCCTATTTGAAGTCAATAAAGAGCATGTGCAGGCCTAAGTTTTGTTCGTAGCTGTTATTTTGGATTTGTTTTAATGTGAAAACTTGGTCCACTGCCGATCTGCCACGTCTAAAACCTTTCTTGTAAATTGGACAAATAAGCGCTACTTCAATCTTTAGGCATTTTTTCTTCTTTCCACACCTCTTGTATCAAGTGACCTATTTTCTATTGCAATTTCTGTCCTTATTTTAATGCTTCTGCCGAAATTTCACTTTATTATTCTTTAAGTCTTTTATAATTTCATATATGTCTTGTGCTTTCAGAACACTATTTCTTGTTCTGACAGCTCTTCAACTTCTCCTTCATTGCTGATCACTGTGTTTCAGTTTCTTGTATTCGTTGCTTTTGTTCTGCTCCGTTTAACAAGTTACTGAACTGCCTTGCCCATATCTCCAGCTCCTGTTATGTATCTCTTACTAATAGACCTTTTTCTTTTCTACAATAAATAGTTCTGGTGTCGTACTTTGTCTGGAGTGTTTTATCTTGATAAAAATGTTGACAAATTTTCTTTGCTATTCTGCTCTTCCGTTTTCTTTCTGTGATTTTCTATGTTCGCTTTATTTCTTTCTTTGACGGCTCGACTTTGAGTCATCAAACCACTCCTCCTTCATTGTATATGTTCCTTTTCGTATACAAACATCCATTGCATTGTTTACCTCCTTTTTGTTTATTACAGGTTGGAAATGGATAGTCGTGTTTCTATGGTATTCATCGAGACAACACCAGCTAATCTTGATAATGCTTCGATATCAACAACTGAATTGTCATTTATGTGCCGGCTACAATACACAGCTCTCGAAGCGACCCTACATTGTGAAATAAATATTCACTGTATACTGTACGTAGAAACAATTGATAACAACTAAATATTGATACGATGGATGAATGACTGTACCCTGTATATACCGTTCCAAAATAAATATTATTTCTTAATTTGTTTAGTAAAATAATTTAGTGTGCATTTAAAAAATTTATTATATCATGTTCCTATTTTATTCGTATCGAATTGTATTTTACAATTTTGATTTTGCGATTCGAGATTCAACTTGTTTGTTAAGAATAAAAAATATAATTACCCCAACATTTATTTATTGATTATTATTAGTGGTAGTATTGATAAATAAATATGTAATTAGTAAAGAAAAATAGAGACAGCATAGATTTCCATTAACTCGTTTGTATTTGTCCCTCACCAAAACTTGAAAAAAAGAAATACAATGGAAATCGTTGCCTTGTAAAAATAACGCCCTGTATGTATAAACGGTATAAAATAAATTACTATAGTAAAATATGTAAAGGAGCAGCTAAGGCAGGTACTTCTATATTCTTATAAATTCCATTTAACTACACCAATTTTTCCTTGGACGTGAGGAGGAACTCACTTGCTCTTTTTGGCGTGAAATGATATCGCTAAAATAAGTTGGTAGGTGAAACTTTTCTAAGATAAGAAAAAAGAAATAAAAAGATTTTTTAGCTCAGTTAGGTGTTAGAAGCAATATATTAAATGTGAAAAGAAAATCAAAAAAAAAATTAAACTATAGAAGAGAAAAACTGACTTTGCTTTTTTTACGCATTTAATAATTAATATAATCATGTCCTATAATTTATTCCTATTAATTGTATTTACATTTTAAGAATAATTTTATAAAACCTAATTTCTATAATAGTGCCTTCAAGTTCTTACAAAAAAAAAAATCATTTTTGGTCAATTTGCATGTTAAATGCGCCCCTGAAAAACGCATTACAATGTTTATAATAAAGTCAGTTTTTTCAGATGTAAAACACCTACAAAAAGCAATTATTTTTTGTTTCTATATCCCAAAATTTCCTTTATATTTAACATACATATGTAAACATAGCTTTTTAAAAATATTTAACTCACGTATACAGGGGTATCCAAAAATAACGGTTCAGTATTGGTTTAAGGTTTATTTTAAATATAAACCAATATTTTTTTTTAAATATGATTTGTTCATGCTAGTTTCAATAATAATTCTATCGGCGATTATTAACATATACATTTGGAACGTCCCTGTATATTAAAAAAAAAACATAATCGTGAATAAGTTTTATTTAGCAAAGTACATAAAATTTCTTTAGCTTCTCCTTAGTTCAATTGTTACATTTGCATATTTTATCGTAATTGTAAATAAAAAAAAATGTTTAAAATAGTAATACAATGATAAACGAGTGTTTTTCTTTTCGAGTATCGAGTGGAAAAAAAATGAAAGGTATTTCAATCCTTTCATTTATTAAGATTCTTTTTTTTTTACTTTAACTAAGCAAAATTGTTACTTAAAGAAAAGGTTAAAATCACCAAAACGTATATAGAGTTGTTTTTGTTTTATATTTATAATAATAAATAATTTTAAAAGAAGAAATACTCGGAGTTCGTAATTTTTATTTATTTATAAAACTTAAGTAAGTACATCACGTAATAGAAGAAGTGCCCGCTTTTATCCTAGCCTCCGCTTCCTTGGCTCGCTTAATCTGCATCTCTCGTTGCTGTTGGAGAACTTTGCGAAAAGTTTCGGCTTCTTCTTCGACATCTACAATGTAATAGTGTTAGAGTGTTTAAAATTTTTGAATTTTCAAAAGAAAGATGTTTTTCTTGAAGATACATCTTCATGGTTGTTTTAAAAGAGGATTTTAACCCATGTCATCCCAGTGAAGCTATTGACAAAGAACGAATCAAAATAGAACTTTCTGGCAAGACACCGTTAGAAGTTTCTTTTGTTTTTTTTACGACGAAATGCTAAGTATGCTCGTAGAAAATTCCATGAAATATGCTTACGACAATAATCGTTTTGACTTTCTCTTAGCAAGACATGCACTGTTAAACTTCACCGGCATATTATTATTTTCGGGGTATCATTCGCTACCACAAACCCCACTATATTGGTCAAATGATGAAGACAAGGGAGTTGATTTGCTAAATGTATGAGCAGAAATAGGTTTCAAAATACAGTGAAGACGCGTGGATTGGAACAAATTCATTTAGAATTCAGGGGTTTGTTTTTTAGAAAAACGCTCGGACATATCAATTTTTATTTTTGGTTGCAAGTTTTTTTACGGTAAATTCATGTATACAGTGTGGCCAAAAAAAAAGTTGCAACCACGAACTATATTTTCGCAAACGAAAACACCTATTTTTTATTTCACTTTTGAATTCTACATTGAATTTTAAGAATGTTTCATGTACCATGCCCTATACCTAAACCCAACAGGTCTCGAGAAATTTGCAATTGATTTTTTAAAATTTGTAAGGACGCGTGAGTTGAAACAAATTGATTTAAAATTCGTTCGAACACGTTGATTTTTAGTTCTGGCTGAGATTTTTTTTCATGGTACATTCATGTATACAGTGCCGGCTAAAAATAAGTTATGACTGCTAACTATTTTTTTTTAAATGAAAATACCTGTTCGTTTATTTCTTTTTTGAACTCTGCATCCAATTCCAAGTATCTTTCTTGTGCTATACCTAAATTCATTATCGAGGAACTTACGATGGATTTCTTTCAAAATTAGGGAGGACGCGGCAATTTATAAAAATCATTTAAAACTCAAAGGTTGGTTTTTCTGTAAATTTATTTAAAACAAAAACAGAACAAATCAAATTAAATGTTCAAATTGTTGACCATTAATTTCCTGACAATAGGCAAGTCGATATTCAATTTCTTGTAACACTTCAGTTAAAGTTTGTGGCTGAATTTGTTGTATTTCGACTCTAATTCTATTCTTCAGTTCTTCGATATTTTCTGGTTTATGGAGGTATACTTTGGATTTTAGATAACCCCATAGATAAAAATCTAATGGGGTTAGGTCTGGAGACCTAGCCGGCCATTCGATATAACCTCTCCTTCCGATCCATCTGTTTGGGATAATATTATGTAGATAATCTCATACTGTTCGCGAATAGTGTGGGGGCGCTCCATCCTGTTGGAACCATATCGAATCTGCCGGTATATTTGGGTTCTCACAATTCGGGTCGAGTGCATTTAAACTTGGTATTATGGAATTTTGCAGTAGATTTAAATAATTTTCAGAATTAAGTGTTCCCTCAATAAAAAACGGTCCAATAATTGAGGTACCCGCAATTCCGGCCCACACATTTACTTTTTGAGGGAATTGTGTGTGACTTTCCATACTCCAGTGTGGATTTTCTGGTGCCCAATAGCGACAATTTTGCATGTTTATCGAACCATTCAAACAAAATGTTGCTTCGTCGGTAAAAACTATCTTACTTAAAAATTGCGGGTTGGCATTGCACCTACCCATCATTATTTCGCAAAATTCTAATCTGCGGTTGAGATCATCTTCAATAAGTTTCTGAACTAAATGTATTTTGTAAGGGTGCCATTTGTGCTTGTGTAAGTATTTTAGAACAGAAGATTTACAGACTGACTGGTCTTGTCGAGTTGCTTTTTGCGGATTTTCTTTTAAATCGAGCAAAATATTCAATTGTGTGTCCTGTGGAACTGGAAGATGGTTGGTTTTATAATTATCTCTTACGTGACTCAGGTCTCCAAACTTTTTTTCTATCTTACTAACCACCGATCGTGTAATAGGCCTCTCCGGGTATTTATTATTAAATAATTCGCAAACTTGAGCTTGTGTTCGGGTTCTGTCGCCATATCCTACCATCATGAAAATTTCTATTCGTTGCTTCTCAGTTAAACGCGCCATTCTTTCAAACTTTATAACTGCACTTGCCAATTACTTACATGAACTGTCACACGTTGACAAGTGACAAGTCAATTATCGAAAATACCAGAATTAAAAAAACAAAATAAATACAAAATCGAATATTTTGCTTGATACAAAAAAAAAATCCCCAATAATATGGTCTTAATTAATTCAATCATGAATTTCTTGATAACTGTTGAGTTTAGGTATAGGAAATGGTACACGAAACATACTTAGAATTCGATGCAGAATTCAAAAAGGATATAAAAAATAAGTATTTCCATTTGAAAAAATGCAGTTGGTGGTCGTAACTTGTTTTTGGGCGACACTGTATATATACATTTTCCGTAAAAAAATACCCTGCTAAAAACAAAAATCGACGTATCCCAGCGTTTTTCAAAAAAACAAACCCCTGAATTTCAAATGAATTTGTTCCAACCCACGCGTCCTCACTGTATAAAGCAAAATTTACATTGTTCAGATAATAATAACTTAAACAAAAATGATAACTTTGCTAAAAAAAACCATATTTAGACATACTCAATAAAAAAAAAATTACAGTGGGGTGTATTTGCTAACAACCTTTCAATTGATGAACATATGATACCATATTTTGGTAGACATTCTTGCAAAATGTTTATCAAAGGAAAGCTAGTAGTAAGGTTTGGCTTCAAGATTTTGTGCCTCTGTTCGTCTGATGGATATTTATTTTATTCATTGCCGTATGCAGGAGCTACTGATAAGAAACATTCCGCGTTAGGTCTTGGTGGCGATGTTGTTACGAATTTACTTTCCGTCGTTGACATCCAGTTTCACATCACATGTTTTTTGATAATTATTTTTCATCATACAAATTATTAGTACATTTAAAAAATAAAGGTTTCTTCGCTACAGGGACAATCAGGGAAAGCAGAATACAGAACTCTCCACTAGAACATCCAAAAATAGTTTCTAAACGTGAGAGAGGTTCCTATGAAGCTACATATGACTCTATCAGTAAAATTTCTCTAGTGCGCTGAAACGACAATTTTACTGTCACTATTTGCAGCAATGCTATAAATGTACAGCCAATAAATCGCGTGAAGCGATATAATAGGAAAGAGAAAAAGGACATATATGTAATTCAACCTCAAGCCATTGCTGAATATAATAAGTATATGGGTGGGGTTGACCTACATGACAATGAAATTGCAAGCTATAAATGCAGGATTTTGGGAAAAAAGTGGTGGTGGCCCGTCTTTCGTAATACCTTGGATAGTACAATTGTCAACGCCTGGAAGTTATATAACATCGCCAACGACACTAAAATATCACAACTGGATTTTAAATCGTACATAGCTTTACGTCTTATAAAGACCGACAAAACCTACGTGTCACGAAATGTTCCTCACACAATTGATGAATTTCGCTACGATCAACGTGATCATACTATTGTATCGCATGAGTCCAAAGCAAGAAGAAGGTGCAGGATTTGCCATAAACACACTATTTACATCTGCGAAAAGTGCAAAGTGCAATTACATGTATCTTGCTTTAAGGAATTTCACAAAACAATAATGATTTTTTGTTAGCCGTACTTCCCAGTCAGTCAAAATGGATTTATTTTATTTTTTATGTCATACTTTGTATCATGGTTCCTACTAGTGGTGCACATATGCACCAGCTTTTTTTTTGTAATCTTGTTTTTTTTTCTTGTTTGTAAATTATTCAAATACTCATCTATAAACCGTGTTAATAAAGTTATTTAAAACTAATTCTACTTTCTTTTTGTTTAACATTCCTTGGGATGATGAGTTAATAGGTGGAGATGAACTTTAAAAATAACTCATTCGTAATTCATTGGAACTTATCTAAATTTACACCAACGATCGTAAATATCAAACTGTTTTTTTTCGATTTTTAATTTCAGTTGATAAGCATACCAACAGCGATGTAGGACGGAGGAAAAGTATTTTCATTTGCAGCTATTATGTAGGTGAAAATATACTGACTTCCAGAAAAATTGCAACACCTAGAAGCTGTTTAACGATTTTATTGAAATTTTCAGAAAACGTCTATTTCTATGAAACAAAGTTATGATTAAGTTTTAAAAACAAAAGAACAAAAGCTTTAAAAGTTTTTTCAATAATGAGTTGCTCCGCCACGATTTGTAATGCACTCATCTAGACGCCTTGGCATGCTATTAATCAAGTGATCTATAGCTGCTTGTGGTATATCGTCCCAAGCTTCTTGAATCCGTTGTTGAAGATCGTGTAAATTATCTGGAGGGTGCGGTAAATTACCTATTCGCCTACCAATCATATCCCATACATGTTCAATGGGCGACAAATCAGGCCATGGGAGGACGACAATGTTAGATTCTTCCAAAAACCGTGTTGTAGCCCTTGCCGTATGAGGGCGCGCATTATCCTGCTGGAAAATGGGATTTTGCAGCCCCTGAAGATATGGAAGGCCAACTGGTTGTAGCACATTAGCAATGTAACCAGCTGCGTTAAGGTTGCCGTCAATAAAGACCAAGGGTGATCTGCTACCATAACATATTGCACCCCATATCATAACTCCTTGAGTGAGGGCTGTGTTGCGTTCCACAAAAAATGTTGGATTTTTACGTTCTCCACGCATCCGTCTGACTCTCCTACGACCATCGTGGGCCCACAAGCAAAATCGGGACTCGTCACTAAACACAATTTGATGCCATTCCTGCGCCCAATTAACCCTTAAGTTGCTCCACTCTAGTCTGCGTAGACGGTGAAGTGGTGTAAGAGGAAGACATAAAAATGGACGATATGAACGCAATCCATAAGATCTTATCCGGCGATAAACAGTTGACATTGACATTCTGAGTCCTGTACCTCTCATCCAATCATTTGCAATTGATCGAGTTGTTGAAAATCTATCTCTTGTGGCCAAAAGTCTTAAGCGACGTTCTTCGCGATCTGTAGTGCTTCGAGGACGTCCAGATCCACGGCGACGATGTTGAACCCCTTCCTCGGACCATTTGGACCAACACCTCAATACCGTTGAAACATTTCGGTTTACACGACGAGCAATTTCTCTTAGCGAAAGTCCGGCCTCTCATACCAATAATACGGCCACGTTCAAAATCACTTAATTGGACAAAATGTTGATGCTGACGTACTCTCGGCATTGTTATCAAGTGCAGAATGAAATTGTGACGTAACAACAACAATTTGCAAACTTGACAGTTACTAAATGGTCTAATACTTCAAATTTATAGTTACTATGTGCTATGGAAACAACCTGCAAAAAAAAAAACCACTGGCTAGATTTTATTCAAATTTTAATCATCAATTTGTTTAATGAAAATAAACGTTTCCTGAAAATTTCAATAAAATCATTCGACAACTTCTAGGTGTTGCAATTTTTCTGGAAGTCAGTACCCCCACCCCCTCTGATCTGTCGGGTTGGTGCATGTCTACCACCCCCGCTATAAGAATTCGTGGAACTGGATTACAACACTAAAGTAATTATAACAAAAATCCAAAAGAAAAAGTGAAAAAATCCCTTACCACAAAAATTAAAGATACAAATCTAAATACGTATTTCGGCAACTAAGTTGCCATCTTCAGTAGAAAACAAGTGAAGAGCAGTGTTAAACTTAGTGTTTTCGGCCAAGGTAAACCTTGGAAGATATGCTCTTCACCAAATCACTAGTGGAATAACACTGACATCCTTTACAAACAACAAGGCTTATATACTATCTAAATCTAGTGGAACGTGACGAACTAGCAATTAAGTTACAATAATTCGTATAAGCTGGACGAATTATTGTAACTGTTTATTGTGAAAACATAAATTATCTTTTGGAGAATTATGAATTATAAAACATTACAGCTATTTTTCAAATTGCATTATTGCGTACATACCCCTCGGATTTGCTTCTTCCCCCTCTGAATCAGTACTGCTTTCATTACCAGGATGCCTCAAGTAAACATCAGACAATTCTCTACCTGCAGGAACTTCACTTATTAAAGAATCTTTATTAAGTTCACTGCTTTTTCCTTCTTGTTTCTTTGCTTCTGTTTCTTTTCTAATCTTTTCCCATTCTACTCTATAGTCTCTAAAAAAGAAAAATGATAACTAAATAATAAAAAAAAATTATTAAAATTATTTAGTTTTGTCTTAATTACTTTTCATATTCTATTCGTGCTTCTTCAACTGCAGCATATAACTCTTCTATTCCTTCACCAGTAGCCGCCGAGACACCACAAACTTTTAAATTCTGATAAAATTCATCCAATACCAAAGCCATCGATCTGGTTAAATTGCTGATGTAGTTTTCATCATTTTCCAAAGCCTCTTGAAACACTTCAAAATCTTTCATCCAGTCGACAGCATAACTATGATTGACAACATCTATTTTATTCATAACTACGATAAATGGTAACCGGGATTTATATAGTATTGAGCAGGCATATAACATGTTTGACATGAAAGTAACGGGACTTGTACTTCGTACCGTATCCATGACATATAAGACAACTGTTGGGAATGAAGATGCTAAAGTTTCAGTTATAATCGCCCCTAAATAAAAAAAATAAAATATGATTTACAAGATGTCGATGTTATAATATATAAATATTACCCGAAACTGACCATGTAAACACTTCGATTTGTCCTGGAGTATCGAGTATGCAAAAATCATTTGTTGCCTTCTCTATAAACTGTAATACTTCAGGAAATTTCGTAGAGAATAAATTTAAAGATGTAACAATACCACCATTTGGACCTAGTCTATATTGTTTCATAATTTCTTTGTAATTTATCGTATCTCTTATATCTACAATTATAAGATTATAGTATAAATCTAACAAGATAAATAGTAAAGTTACCTATATTGGCGAAATAAGGCAAATGTATACACGCAGGATCTAAATTAACAACGTATGGTTTATTTTCTGAACTACTGAGTCTATGCACCAAAGATGTTTTGCCCGAGCCAGCCATTCCTAATATTATTAAACAAACGGGACCTTTTTTTTGCGTTGCTTCCGTAGTTTCGGCACTTTGAGATGTTGGAATTGTATTTTCCGCCATCGTATTTTATAATTACATACAAAATTACCTCATAAAATAACTAACCTACAAATTGTTACAAATCAAACTGAAATAACAAAAACAAACCCATAGAATAACCGGAATAACCCAACAAACTGCAACAAACCTTTTCACCACTTTTTGAAATGCGTATCGAGGAAATAGATTTCTATAAAGAAAAGTTTGACGTTTAGATGGAGTCGATTACTAGTGACATCTGCTGGATGGAAATTATTCTAGTGATTAAAATTGCTTGTTTTTCATCGAATATCAGGAAAATTTATTGCTTATTCAGATTACACATATCACACCTTTAAGTAATCCCTTTACATCACACTAAATTCAATAAATTAGCTTTTATTATAAGTTATTAACATCGATATATTGCGTAAATGTTATCAAAGCGTCTGATTTTGTGGTTATGTCTTAAGACAGGAGATACGAACTAACTTCTTTGGAGGCGTAGATATATTTACATTTACAGTTAATTACTACTCGCGATCAGCAACAGGAAGGGTTAATCCGATTTTTTCGTCTACACATTCAATAACAAAATGGGTAAAGTATGCTTTTTTATTTAAATGATTTTACCGCTAATCTTTTACAATCATAGCGCAATCGGAAGTATCGAAGTTGCAACAGCATCTGAAGCTGTTAAAAGAAGAGTATACACAAATAAAACATCGTTACAACGATTTAGAAGCGAAATATCAAAACTTGTCAGCTGTAGCCCAAGAGGAAACTGAGGATTCATTTGCCTATAGACTGTTAACACTAATAAGGAACCTATATGCCTCGGAAACTTATAGTGACATTAAAATCAAGCTGAAAGATAAAGAAATCAACTGTCACAAAATAGTCTTGAGTGCACGATCAGACGCTTGGAATGAAACATTTCTCGAAAGTAAAAACGTTATTGATTGGGAAAGCATCGAAACGGATGTGGGGGAGAAGATAATTTACTGGCTCTATACCAATGAAATACATTTAAAAAGTGACGATTTGACATTAAAAGTGCTAGTCCAGGCTTACGAGTTTAATCTTTCTAGTTTGGTGCGCAAGTGTGAGGAAGTGTTGATGGAGAGTGTGAATATCGGTAATTGCGTGAAGTTCTACTCCGTCGCCGAACAGATTAGTGCAGTGAAATTAAGAGATTTTTGCTCGGAAATGATTTCAATTTATTGGAACGAATTAAAAGCCGGTGATTTTGAACACATGTCAGCGGCGTTGTTGAGCAAGATGCTGAAAGAGAAGACACAGTTGCCTTTACACTCTGCGGTTCGTCTGTTGCGTGAGGACGTTATATTCCTGCTGTTAATCGAGAATGCTTCAAGGGTAAGCCAAATAAAATTTATTATTGTCAGTATATTGGTTTTTCTAAACAATTGACTAAATTGCAAACTTCATTGTGTAAAATTAGTTTTAAAATTATGTTCCCTAATTTACAACAAAATATTATGCAAAATAATCTTAAACCTCGGGGATTATTTGTTTTGTTATCAAAATAACAGATTGTCACCAAATAATTATTGGTTCCAATTCTAGAAGTAACAATTTTAATTTGTTTTGTAACGTTTTTTGATGTGTTATTTAGCATATTATATCCTTCCGGATGATGTAAATAAAATATTTTTTCCCAATGTAATATTAAACATGTACAAGGAAAAATACTCTTAAAAATTCAAAAGTCTCTGTATGGACTGATTTTTGTGATAGAGTTGAACCTCGACGATTAGTGCCCTGGTTATTTGTATTGCAAATTATTATTTTTCTTGTTTGAAGATTAAAAGATAAAGGACCTATTTACATTTAGTTTAAATGGTTTAAAAAAAGAATTCCTATTTTTGTCTAGCAATTGAACAAATACTGTAATTTAATTTCAAATTTCTGATTTTTACATTTGCAAGAATGCATATTTTTATAAAACTAAATATCCAATCCTGAGTACTTCGACCGGGTCTGAAACCTGCTTGATTTTCTTGTAGAGTACCTTTGCTCAAGTATCCATTCATATACTTTTCCTGCAACTGTCAATAACGATATTCCTCTATAATTATGGCAATTTGTGGTATCCCCTCTCTTTTGTACTGGGATTACAATAGTAAGTTTCCATTCTTCCGGAATTTGCTTCGTTTTCCAGACTAAATTTAAGAGATCATGCAACATTTTAATACCATAATCTCCCATGTATTTTATCATTTCTGGTTTCGATAGATGTTGGTTCGTTTTTTTTTTTTTAAGATGGAGTCTCCGGAAACACTACAACCTCT
Source organism: Cetonia aurata (assembly GCA_949128085.1). Lineage (NCBI taxonomy): Eukaryota > Metazoa > Arthropoda > Insecta > Coleoptera > Scarabaeidae > Cetonia > Cetonia aurata. The sequence goes on along the minus strand of OX421889.1, from coordinate 23,210,918 downwards.
TGGCTTTTTGTATTTAATCTTCCATTAGCTATTGAATCATGCCAGCCATTCTAATATCCTAGTACATGGACTAGTCTGTACAAGTCTCTAATTAGCTAGCCGATCGAAATAATCCTGGGTTCATTTTTGACTTGCCAAAAATTGCATTGTTGTCTTTGCGCATCCAAAGCTTAGCACAAAGGATGTAGTACGCGATCTCTGTCATTCTATTATAAAGTCTGCATTGGGTATCTGTGACGTTGATCCCCATTTTCTGTAGGTGTTCTTCCAGTGCACAATGTCCTGTCAGGAAACCTGTTACTATACGAAGATGATTCCACACTCCTAGAACAGATAACCGCTGATCCATTTCTTGCAATCTCGTCGGCTTTTTCGTTTCCTTGGATTCCTGAGCACCCACAGTAAAGTTTTTTAGAAACCCTCTGATTGATTTCTGTTGCACAATGCAATTTTGTGTATGTCTCTGCTTGAAAAACCGTGGTATATTTTCCTAGTGCAAGGGTGATTATTGTATTTCTTACTGTATATTACAGCTCCAGTCCCGTTTTTGATCCGTCAGTAAACTAGATGAATCCACCAAATGGCCCAAACCTGCATATCTGCCACTTGGTAATACTTGCAATCTGAGATACCCCTTTTTTGCCTGCCCCGTTATTACCAAATGGACAGGAGGTACGTCTAGTAGGAATTCCATTGCAATTGTAGGAGTAGTCCTCATTGTTCCTGTTAGTCCTAAACACGCAAGCCTCTGTACATTGCTGAGTTGAGTTACAACCGTCTTCTGCTGCATCTTTGTTCACCATATTAGAGATGCATAAGTAATCATACGTATTACAGCTCCAGTCCCGTTTTTGATCCGTCAGTAAACTAGATGAATCCACCAAATGGCCCAAACCTGCATATCTGCCACTTGGTAATACTTGCAATCTGAGATACCCCTTTTTTGCCTGCCCCGTTATTACCAAATGGACAGGAGGTACGTCTAGTAGGAATTCCATTGCAATTGTAGGAGTAGTCCTCATTGTTCCTGTTAGTCCTAAACACGCAAGCCTCTGTACATTGCTGAGTTGAGTTACAACCGTCTTCTGCTGCATCTTTGTTCACCATATTAGAGATGCATAAGTAATCATACGTATGATCATCATAATCTGGCGTTTCATAGCAGTTTCTCAAGCACTTATGTACGCTTTAATGGTAGAAGTATATTGCTAAGAAGGGGTATGCGAAATTTTTGGGATTGTTGTGGGAAATTTTAATGTTTTATAAAAATAATGAGAATGAGTTTATAAAAAATTATGATGTATTCAATGGCATGAGTACAGGAAGCTGTCATAATATGAATAAAAGTAAAACTATAGGAGTAAAGCCCTACGTATCAGGCTATTATTATACCGAGTGTCTCAAAAGTTGCGGGACGGTGAAATAGCTCGAGAAATACACATCCAATCGTAAAACAAAAAGAAAAACACGCTTCTAATCATTTTCAAAAATGAATTTAAGGACACTAAACAGGACCCTCCACCCCACCCCCAGGGGTAGAACAGGCGACACCTTTGAAACCTTAAATGGAAACCCCCAACTTTATTGCAGATTCTAGGTATCAAAATACGAAAGTTTTGTCTGAAACATTTTTTTTTTTGTTGACGGATGGCGCTGAAATTTGCAAGAAATATTTTTTGTGAATTTTGGGGGCATTTGTGTGAAATCATTTGCTTGAAGTGGACACACCTTATTTTGTTATTTTTTGCAGTCGTTATTATTTAATAGTCGCCACAATTTACCTAAATTTAATGGCAACTATCTGAAATACCTTCTTCTTGTCTGACCGTTGTGGTATATGATTGTTGTATTCTTTTTTCGGATTTCCTCGACCTGTTGATTTAGATGGAAATAAAACTATTTTTACCTTATTTTTTCATTATTACGTTTCGGGACTTTTGTTTTTTCCCTTTTTCAAATAAAATTAAATATCTACAGTATATATTAGTATTTCTTTCACCCATTCAAATTTTTCTAAAAATTTTACAGATTATTAAATATCTTTAATATATATTTTTGTTCCCTTTTTTTATATATAAATACCTTTTCTAGTAGGGTGGAGCGGGGTAATTCCGCTCGCCTAAGGGAATTGTGGAATAGTAAATACAATAATGAGTTTAGAAGTACCAGCTTTCAATATTCATTAAGTGCATCCATTAAGTGGTTAGTGCGAGCAATTCACTTTTGTCTAATCCATTTACTTATTATTTTTTTAATAATCAATTATGACACTGACATCTGTCGGTAATTTGGGTTTATGAATGATTGATTGTATATAATCAATTTATGAATGAATATCTTTAAATTCAGATAGAGAACGTAAGGGCAAATTGCCTTTAAAGAATGTGCAAAATCCCTTACAAAATTATTTCATTTTCTCTATAAGAAAATTGTGTTAAAACAATATGTTGTTTTAAACTGAGAATGCATTTTTCTGTGTGCAGCCGAAGATCAAATAGTTCATTTAATGCGCTAAAAATAAGTGATCTTTTAATAGCAACACATAATCCTTCACAAAATAATAATTTAATCAAATTGAAAAGTGATAAACTTGTAATCACCATAATAAAATAATTTGCTAATGGGAATTTGATAATAAATCTGTTATTTTGGGCAAATAATTGGCAGCAAATAGGTTATTCAGGTCACAAGATAATAGATGGAATTCCACTCATTTTATACGATTGAATAAAAAAGACATCAAAATTTAAATACGCTTTATTAAGTCTGAATACTTAATTATAAACTTAAAATATTATCACTTTTAAGCGAAATCAATGTTTTAACAAAGAATAAAAAATCGCGATTATCACAGTTAATTCCAACATAACCGATGGCCTGACGCTAAAGCTTCCGTTGCACAAATCACCTCTGCAGTAGCAGTAAGTGGTCGTAGATATTTTAAAACCCTTATCGTCAGCTTTCAAGCACCCCTCCTGAATAGGTTCTTCGTCGATGGACACGGCCAATTGCCACTCTCCATTGACGAACTTCTGATACTCATATTTCTGGTAAGCGCAGTCCCTGTACGTCCCGTTTGTGGAATTCCCGGTCAAATTTACGCTATAAGTTTTCTTTATGCAGAACGTGGAATAGGGACAGTCCACTATGAACTTGTCGGAATTGTCGAATTGCGAACACAGGTGTATTTTATCCTGGCTGTAGGTGATGCGTGGCACTGGAAGGCATTTGTAGCATTTGATCGATTGTGTTATCCTGGTGAAACCTGAAAGAAGAGAAAATTTGGAATATAATATTAAATGAAATTATAAGAATATTAGCTTATTAATTAAATGAAACATTATAAATAGCAGAAATGACCTTCTTCGTTTGATTTATAATAATAATTGTAAATCATTTATAAAAGCGCGATTAAAGATAATAGTTATTTACGAACCAAGTGCGTGAAATCATATTTCGCGAATGAGTGACCAGTTTAAAGCGCGAGCCGTAGGCGAGCGCTTTATGGACACGAATTCGCGAAATGTTTCACGCACGAAGTTTGTACAATATTTTTTGTACGAGAACTATAATAATAATACATATTGTTAAATACGTTATTGTTTATGACACACTACTAATCTCTTGATATTAATTAAGAAAAATGAGTTGGCAGTATTGATTATTAGAAGTGACATTTAATTTAAAATTGTCAAATTCAAAAAATTTCATACAAAATAAAAGCCTCACCAACAACATGAATTCTGATAATGAAATGCAATGTACACCGTCTGAAACTCGCGAAGCTGCCAATATTGCAGTGGATAATTTATTACCCATAAAATGAAAAAACGTATACAAAAACACTTATACTAAATTCGTAACTCAAGTTCCAGGAAGTACCAACTTTACTTTTACGCACTCGTGTTTAAAGTGACTTTTTACGCACGCAAATTGAATCGTGAAATGACAGGTTTTGATAAGCGAGTACAAAAACTTATTTTAAATTATGATCCTATAAGTTATGCAACCAACATAACAACTAGCGCAATTGTTAGTATACGCTCCAGGCAAAATTTAAGTACATACTTAACTAGAAATTAAATTAATGAAGACTTTATTTATATAAAACATTGCTTAATCCTGCAGTTTTAAATATTTATATTAGTTTCCCTACCCACAACCGCCTTAACTAAATATTTTTTCCTACAAACAGACAAAATAGAATTAACAAAACATATAGCAGATTAACCTTGCGAAATTTACAAGGTTTTGCTCGCTAATAAGAAAGACATTTCAAATATTTAGGTTAAAAATACCTGAGTGGTGGCCGGTTTGTTTATTGTATTAAACATGTGGTAAAGGAGTATTCGGGTTTAGATTGTTTGAAAGATTTTTCATTCGAATTTCATTGAAAAGAATTATTTTGAATCGAATTTGTTTATCGGAACAGTGATTCAATGAGTTTTTCTTTGAAGAAGAGCATTTCCTTCGAAGCATCTTTTCCTCTACATTTACCTATTTGAACTTAGCACCTCACTTCTTAAAAATAAACTTTTCCTTATAGAAAGAAGAAAATGTTCATATGTATTTTGTTTGTAGTAACAAGAATTTCGTTTATAGTTCCATCCATTAGTAATTATATGACCTTCAAAAGAATCAATCGTACCCCACTTTGAGGTATCGAAAATTCACTTTCACAGTTCTCTTTATAATAATAATAATAATAATAATAAACTTTATTACCCAACAGATTTAAAATCTATTCACAGGATAATATACAAACATAATTGAGATAGTGCATATTTAAATACAAGTAGTGCAAACAAAACATGAGAACAAAAAAAATACATAGCGCGTCTAGTAATAAGTATTGAAAAAGGAAAAAACGAAATTACACTGAGAGAAATAGATAGTACTCTTTAACATAAATATAGTATACTTTAATATATTTTATAGCTCCTATAGGGACAATCATATTTTATATTACCGGTGACAATATCTGTATAGTAAATATCTGTGAATACTTTTTATTAACTCGTATGGTAAAGTGTACTATATTTGTATTATTAATTTGAGCATACATGTTAGTAAATGTGAAAAAAATGTCTAGTAGCGCTGACTATATTTGATAATAACTGTTAACAATGAAAACTATAATAAATATAGTTTAATAATTTTTAATTATAATTAATTAATATAATTTGATTAGCCGGTGAAGCCGGGCGAATTGCCGTCGTATCGGGCAGGATTGCGGGAATCAGACCGGCCCGTGTACTGTAGAGTACTACCGATATTGAAGCGCCTCGTAATTCTCGTCTGTGGGCGATTGTTCACAGTACTTTTTACACGACGTCAACCATGTATAAGCATCATATAGATATTACGCAGCCACATTTACCGATCACAATTTACATTGAGTACGAATTTCAAAGATTATGAAACAAGCGTAGCGCCATCTTTACGACAAAAGCTGTAGTATCACATATTTATGTAGCTAAACGAATTATGAGTATTATGATATTCCTACTATATAGATATAAAACTATACAGCATTCATTTCATTCCATCTCATTATTAATGCCGTTTTCAATAATCAAAGTAAGGTGACTGTTGCAAGCACCTAACCTAACCTAAATAAACACAACACAGTAAATTTGCTACACCTGTTATTATAACTGTCTTCACTACATTATATGCAATTTATTATATTCACTTGTTGTAAAATATTGTAAAACATTTCACTATATTTTGTAGAAGATTGTCACACAATATTTTTAAACAATTTTATTGCTTTTTTTGTAACCGTGATATAGGAAAATGCAACGCCGTTGTTCTAAAATTTTGCACAATAGTAGGAATTCTTACTACAATTTCCGTCAAACAGTGAAGTGTAAATATTACAACATGGATTTTTCTCTGTGCAGACACAAACATGCACCGACACGAATACGTACACCTGTATCACACGTACATAACACGTGTGAGTGGCAATACAGCTTATTGGTCGATTTCTTCGGTAAAGATCGACAATGAATAGAGCAAGGGGTGGGAAGAGCGTTACGAACATTTATGTTAGAAATTGAATATGCATCGAATACCTGGTAACATCCAGATTTTACCTCTTACTATAAGCATGGTAACATCTGGTTATTTTACTCTTAATACCCCACATATTGTCGTTTTGACAATAATTATGTTACTAATTAACATAAAGAGATTTACTATCTAATTTCTACAATCCATTTTTCTCAGTGTACACATATGAACATTCCTTAATTAAAAGAATTAGATAGCTATCTACTATAAAACTGATAGCAACAGTTAGCGGTGAAAAACTATAAATGGATCCTCAAAAAACCTATTTGCATTTCTTGCCGTACTTGTTAATGGTGCTTTTGCGAGAACGTTTGTTTTTGCTTTCGGAATTAGGAAAGTGTTTGTGTATCTTGCACCAGCCCTAGGAACAAGAAAATCTATCTGACTGACCAAAGACGAAGAGTCAATGTTATTATCTATAACTTTAATTAAAAATTTAGAATCGTTTGTAGCTGTTTGTGGTGATTTTCCTTTCGTTTCTAGTTAAAAAATAAACACAAATGGTGATCATTTAACCAAATTGTTTTGAAGGTGAATGGTAAGTATATGGGTTTTAAAATATTTTCAATTTTTCTGATAACCCAATCGACACAAACATGTCTGTTGTTTTAAGATTTTCTTCTAGATTTTTGGTGGTATTCATTTTATTTATTCTGTTTCTTATACGTTTGTTTATGAAATTAATTGGATAGTTATTTCTTTTTCATTTTTTGTAGTATTTTTTTCGCAAGTTTATAGTTCTGAGAAGCCACAGCATCTGTCAATTAAATTATTTATAACGTTAATCTTATATTTTAAACGAGATAATGAATTGAAATTTAGATATCTTTCTAAGCGTGTTTTTTTTTTAAAACCAATCTGTGTGTATAGTTTCTAATTGTTTTGTTGATGTAATGTCTAAGAAATTCAGGCTATTTTCTTGGGTTTCATGTTCTATAGTAAATTGTATTCTGGGATGCAACGAATTAAAATTTTCTAAAACTTTATAGCAAATAAGTATTAAATTAAAGATGCGAATACGCCCTTGAATTATTGCACACATGCTTCCAACTCAAACGAAACAGGTGCTATTTGAAACCGACTACTGCTAGTTAAATGGACACTGACATTTTTGCGACATTGACCGATTAATTAATGCAATAAAACAAGAAAATTCACATTTTTGTTTTATGATCATAAATTTAGAGACAACTTTTTCAAAAAAAAAATTTTCATCTTCAAAACAGCTTCAAAATGAGCCGTTTCATTTGACCTAACATTCCACTTTTTTTTTAGTCACCCCCACCCCTTCATCCAAATCCTAAATTGTTAAAAAAATGGCCAATATTTGATCATTTGAGTAAGCTATTTATGTCAAGGTTGATGCCAGGCAGAGATATATCTATCGACGAATGTCTTACGTTGTATAAAGGTACATACATTAGCCTGGGTTCAGTATATCCGACTGAAAAGATCCAGATTTGAAATAAAATTACACACGTGGTGCCAAACATGTAGTGGGCACGGCTGTTGGTGATGAATACAGAGATAAATCTATGCCGATCCAAGTGGTAAGGTCTTTGGTAGTACCACTTTTGAATAAAGGATACTGCATTAGTACTGACAATTTTTATACATCTCCTCAATTGGCTAGAGTATATTGATATCAAAGGAAACAGATATTTATGATATTACTCGGCAGAATCGCAAAGGGGTTCCTGCTACTTTGAAAAATAAAAACTTAGCAAGAATAAAATTATTGGATTTCAAGGAGGAAAAATCTATATTTTCAAATGGAAAGACAAGAAGGATGTAACCATTCTTTCTATAGTGCACAATACAGACATGATAGATGTCGAAAAACGAGAGCACGTTACTACAAAACCAAAAGCAATAGTAAATAACAACAATACCATAGGCGGAGTGGATAAAGCCGACCAATATTTGCATAATTATCCTATCGCCAAGAAGAGAAGGAAAAAGCCCTTTTTATTTTTTTTTTTTTACATATAATAGATCAAACAATTTGGAATTCTTACTTTATATATAAAAACTAGGGAGATTAAAAAGTCATCTTCAATTCCGATTACCTTAGCGGACTTGATAATAGAAATATATATATAATAGATGTCCAAAACCCACAGTTGGTCATCCATCAGCGTCTTCAAATATTTTAAGACTGACTGAAACGCATTTTCTAGAAGTAATTCCACCAACAGAAAGAAAAGTAAAACCGACCGTCATTGCGTATATAGCATGTGGTCCCAAAAAAAGGATAACAAAGGCGAAAGAATTAGAAAAGAGGCAAGATATTATTGCAAAGATTGTCATGGTGCGCTATGTATACCATGTTTTAAAATTTATCACACCCATAGGAATTATTAAATAATTTTATGTTTTACATTTAGGTGTACAAATACACTCCGCCAAAAAAGTATCGCATAAACTAAAAAAGGGCATTTATGAACCAAGATATTTTTATACGTTCACAAAAAGTTTGCCTCGTGTATGTGAACTATAAAAACACTAACAAAATAATGGAACTTAGCGTTTTTACTTTATTTTTTTCCTAAAACAACACATTTAGAAAAATGCATATGTGTAAGGTTTGTTCAGTTGTTTATTGAAAGTCTTCCTATACGGACAAATTTTAAAGTGCGAAGTCAGAGTTCTGTACCAACGCTTTTAAAACTAAAATGAGCAATTTAACTTCAGAACAAGTGGCTGCTATAGTTGCTTTAATCGAAGATGGACGATCTCAAGCATACGTTGCTAATTTGATGAACATCAATCAGTCAAGTGTTTCTAGAGCCGTAGCCAGATATAGGGAAACAGGCATTTACAGTAGAAGACCTGTACCAGGTCGTCCAAGATGTTCTACTCGCCAAGATGACCGCTATTTACTACTACAAGCATTACGTCGAAGACATGTAACTGCGAGACAATTGCAGAACGACTTGGCTAGAGTCAGAAATACTCGTGTGAGTACTCAAACTATTCGGAATAGGTTACGACAGAGTGGATTAAGAGCTAGAGTAGCTGTAACAGCCCCTCGTCTCACTAGGAACCACCGAGTGGCTCGCTTAAGGTTTGCCAGAGAACATGTAAATTGGAACATTAATGACTGGGCCAATATACTCTTCACAGATGAGTCAAGATTTGGTCTTTACACCTCAGATAGGCGTATCTCAGTGTACAGACGAGACGGTGAGCGCTATTCGCAGTGTAATATCAGACCTAGACCTAATTTCGCTGGTGGCTCTATTATGGTTTGGGGAGGCATCTGTTTAACAGGTCGTACAGAGTTAGTACCAGTAGACAGAGGTACACTGACTGCCCACAGGTATATAACGGACATTTTAGAAGAACATGTAGTACCATATGCGCCAATTATAGGAAACGAATTCATGTTAATGCACGATAATGCACGACCGCATGTTGCAATAATCGTCCAGGAATACCTTAACGATGTTGGTATTCCAGTTTTAGATTGGCCTGCGGTAAGTCCGGACATGAACCCTATCGAGCACGTGTGGGACCTCCTTCACAGACGGATACGAACCCAAAATGTTGCCCCAGCGGACCTGCATGGACTAGCAAATGCTCTCCGTGACGAGTGGGAGAATTTGGATCAGGCTTATATACGGAGGTTAATCGAATCTCTGCCAAACCGTATGCGAGCGGTCATAAGAGCCAGAGGTGGCAATACTCAGTATTAAAAGCTACTGTTATGACATTTTTCTTTCCAAAATTATAATTTCTTGTTTTAATAAAAATCTCAAGTATGAGTTCTTGTTTTTATTTGGCCTGTATTTTATTTAAACAATCATAGAAATTATATCTTAGAGCGCATTAAAGTATATTTACAACTTTATGCTACAAACAAAGATTATGCGATACTTTTATGATTCAAAACTAAATTATGCGATACTTTTTTGGCGGAGTGTATATAAAATCATATTATTGTTCACAAAATTATTGTTTATTATCCTTACTTTATTGCTTCTAGAAGCAACCTATAATTTTTTTACATGTATTCTCCTCGATTTTTTAATTAAAAGTCATTCGTTTATGTTTTATTGTTTGTTGAAGTATAAAGCATCCAATCAGAATGCAAAAAGGAAATGGACATTTTTATGAGATACATTACATTTTTATTAGTCGCTTAAGGGGTTAACTTCAGTACAAGATATTGCAAATGACCCGGAAACCAACATCGCTATATAACATTTTTTTAAAGCCAACATAACAAGATATGTAGATACACATTTAACGCATAAATAGTATTTTTGCATAAATACTAACCATTCCTTTTAAATTTTTGGTTTTTGAAAAAATTTTGCGGCATTCATAAGTTCCTTTTCAAGTAAATCACACTGTATACAGGACATACATGCATATAATTAATAATTATGAATTCTTGGTATTCATGAAAACATACCCATTATCCTATAGTATAATTTTTAACGGTAAATTTTAATGCAAACTACATTCTTTCTACAACATAATAAAAGTAGGTATGCATGCGTTCTATTACTTTTATTATTTTAAATTACAGGAATACGTATGTAATTAGATGCATGCATACATAATTTTCTCTTTTGAAGTGGTTGTTTCAATAGAAATTTTCATGTATTGCTTTTCAATGTTGCTCCGTGTCATTATTCATTTGTAGATCTCTACTACAGGCAATTCTAAACTGTTAACCTAGATATTGCGAAATAATGCCGCACACATGAAATATTTATAAAATGATAGTATGTATTAGTTATATACTTTGAATCATTTTGAATGTTTCAAAAACAACTTTCAGTATTGTTTGTATCGTTGAAAACGTGTGTAAGGTTCTAATATGAAAGCATGTTTTATGCATTATAGCGTGCGTATATTATACAGAGGTTACGAAAACAAAACAAAATGAGGTTTTGTAACTAGAGCACCATTTGATAGGAAATTTTAGTTGCCTTTGGAAAGAAAGACAACGTCCAATGTGTGTATTTTCGAAGAGGAATTTAACCAACTTTTATCGTGTCGCTTTTAGTAATAAATAGTCAAATACTTTCACTTTAATTTTATATTTTTGCATGTACTGTAGATCTTATTTAGAAGATTCGTGGTTATAGTTGCCTATAGTTTGCAAATTTTATGTAACAAACTCATAGGTGTAAACGCAAAAAAAAAACAGGTTACGAAATTTTGTTATAAGTACATTACCTACAACAGTGTCAGCGCATTTAAAATTCTTAACATGTTCTTTCACCTAGTTTTTATGTGTTGTCTTATTTTATTATTTTTTACATACGCGTAAAACATGTCGGAGGGAAGTTTTTTTTCCGAAAAGTTGTATACAGTGTGGCAACCGTTCATAACACGATGCTATTAGTAACTACTGGTCGACTATAAATGGGCGTGCCACCTTGAATTGCCACGCCTACTTAGCGGCACGCGGATGGCATTTACAAACGATAGCGGACGTATTATAAGTTACACGTATAAATGTATTGGGGCATTTAGGCAAATCAAAGTCTTTTAGAGTTCTATGTTATAGCATAAGTGATTAATAACATTGCATGTGGTAGAAAATACTATTCCTGAAAAATAAAAAGCACTGTTAGAGGTAGTGTGTTCCCGATATAAGTAAATATTTTTAGTTGTTTGAAGCATCAGGTAATCACTGATAACATGTCAGTGAAGTAATTCATCACAGTCTCATAAACAACATAAAAAATCAAAAATAAATAATCAGAACTCCTAAACTTTAAAATAAAAACTAAAATAATATTGTTCAACAAGTATAAAATCTAAAAACGCAACTATAATAAAATAATGGAAAATAAAATATTTAATTCTTAAAACAGAATTGTATTCAACATTGCAATAAACCTGCAATTAGCTAAAAGAGAATATTATTCTTAAACAATAATAAAATTTGAAGTAAATTAATTTATTAAGTGTTCAAATAAACCTCCCTCTTGATAAGAACAGTAACCCAACCGATCATAAAAATTCCGACGAACATTTGTTAACATATCTGCTGTGACAGTATTACTGATTTCAATAATTCTCGCGCGCAGTTCCTCTAGGTTTGATGGCCGTTGATCACCGTATCCGTATATTGTATTATGTAAAAAGGGCCATAAAAAGAAATCGATTGGAGCTAGATCAGGGGACCGCGCTGGCCATTTAATAGGGCCTGAGTTACCGATCCATCTGTTTTCAAAAACCCCGTTTATAAAGTTTGTTACAATACGTGTATTGTGTGCTGGGCAACCATCTTGCTGAAACCAAACTTCATTTATATTAAATCGCTCCCACATTGCCGGAATAATATTATTTTCAAGTAACTGTAGGTATCTATTTCCGTTTAAATTACCGTCAATGAAAAAAGGCCCAATTATATGATTTCCAATGATACCTGCCCATACATTTAGCTTCTGTGGATACTGCGTTCGCGTTGGTATATTTAAATGTAGATTTTTACACGACCAGTAACGACAAACTGGGCGGTTATGATGCCCGTGTAGGTAAAATGTTTTTTCACCTGTGAACAATACGTTGTTAAAAAAAAATTGGTTATCGTGATATTTATTTATCATTCTTTCGCAAAATTCCATTCTGCGATAATAATCATCGGGAAGAAGTACTTGTGAACTTGTAAATTTGTATGAACGATATTTATTAGTACGTAAAATCTTATGAACCGTTGTTTTAGAGATACCTAATTCGCGAGCAATTTGTCGAGATGACATAGTGGGATTTACTTCAACTAAAGCACATACTCGAATTTCTATATCGTTTACATTCTTATCCGGAACAACTTTATTTTTATTATTTACTAAAGAAAATGTAGTTTCAAATCGATTAACGGTCCTACGAATGGTGTTTGCATTGGGAATTTGACTTTCGGGGAAATTAGCTGCAAATAAATCCCGAGTTACTTCCGCGTAATTACCACCGTAAAAGTGTTTAATCATGAAGAGTTTTTGCTCCGGCGTATAGTACTCCATTTTTAAAATAACCGTTATCTACCTACCAACAACGCGTTTTATTAAATAGTACGAGCGAGTAGTTCTCCCGACGAAATATAAAATGCATCTGACACGCACGTGTGCGAGCGACGGCTCTCGCACCTGTGCGGCGACAGCGTAGAAATGTGGATTTCTTGGCAAATACGAGTGCATCATAGCAATGCTAATGTAATCCACCTCTGTGTATCTCGCTTACACTACAGGATCGCTATTATGCGGACGCAGGCGGACAATTGGTATAATCAGCTTATTATATTCCACATTAAATTCCGAATATCTTTTGTTAGAAATATTTTTCCACAAACGGCTTAGTTTTCCGCGTATTATAAATTTTCTTTAAAAAATGGCGGAACCGTATCTACGAATTTGATTAATTTTTTTCCAAACGATTTAATGCACGATAACGATCCGAAGCATACGGCAAGGGCCGCAAAACAGTGGCTAGAGCAGAAACAGACTAATCTATTACAATGGCCTTCACAAAGCCACGATTTAAACCCCATAGAGAATCTATGGGGTGATTTTGAGGCTATTATAAAGTCTAAATCTCCAGTAACATTGGACGAATTATGGAGTACTATTGAAGGCGCCTGGTATCAAATTCCTGCAGAGAGATGTACAAAATTAGTTGAAAGTTTACCAAGATGTGCTGCAGTGTTACTTTGTAAAGGCTTTCCAACGAAATGTTGAATGCAAAAATAAATAAGACTTAAGAAAAAGAATATAGCATTTCGTTCTCAGGTGGGCTATTTATATGCCCACTAAAAATATTTATATTTTTGTTTTTATTTTGTTTATCTGTAAGTTCATAAAATATTACATATTCATTATAAACTACATTCTATTTGCTACATTTTTGTTACGTTTATGTGCTATTTATATGGCCGTCACTGTATATTGCAATTATCAAAATGTTTATTTAATTAACAGTTATTTAGTAAATTAACTGTGCCAGAAAACTCATCAAGTATTTACGTGAATATAGTGCATTTCTTTATTAACACACTGTATAATAACATGCTTTGTTTACCTATCTCATATACAGTATTATCTTTATGTTGTATTGCCTGACCTTATTTGTTGCAAAAGAGCTAGAAGGAAAAAACTTTCAACTAATAAGGTCAAATTTTACAATTATAAAATAAGATATAAATAAGTAGTTATTACATACTCCCAACATCAAGGTCGTTTTAGAAGTATGCTCCATTTCTTATATGCAATGTATTGTGTTTATTACATTTTCCGTCATTGTTTTTAATGTGCTTACACGTGCTGTTCCACTTGTGTACACAGTGTTATTCAAAACTGGTATAAAAAATAGTAATATGCAGAGTGAGTTTTTTCCGATGTTTAGTATGGGGATCTCGGAAATTATACCAATTGTCCGCCTGCGTCCGCATTATAGCGATCCTGTAGTGTAAGCGAGATACACAGAGGTATCCGTGCATTAGAACGGTAAAGAAGTATAGGGAATATTCGACTGGATTACATTAGCATATTGCTATGATGCACTCGTATTTGCCAAGAAATCCACATTTCTACGCTGTCGCCGCACAGGCGCATGAGCCGTCGCACACGTGCGTGTCAGATGCATTTTATATTTCGTCGGGAGAACTACTCGCTCGTACTATTTAATAAAACGCGTTGGTAGGTAGGTAACGGTTATTTTAAAAATGGAGTACTATACGCCGGAGCAAAAACTCTTCATGATTAAACACTTTTACGGTGGTAATTCCGCGGAAGTAACTCGGTATTTATTTGCAGCTAATTTCCCCGAAAGTCAAATTCCCAATGCAAGCACCATTCGTAGGACCGTTAATCGATTTGAAACTACATTTTCTTTAGTAAATGATAAAAATAAAGTTGTTCCGGATAAGAATGTAAGTGATATAGAAATTCGAGTATGTGCTTTAGTTGAAGTAAATCCCACTATGTCATTTCGACAAATTGCTCGCGAATTAGGTATCTCTAAAACAACGGTTCATAAGATTTTACGTACTAATAAATATCGTTCATACAAATTTACAAGTTCACAAGTACTTCTTCCCGATGATTATTATCGCCGAATGGAATTTTGCGAAAGAATGATAAATAAATATCACGATAACCAATTTTTTTTATAACAACGTATTGTTCACAGATGAAAAAACATTTTACCTACACGGGCATCATAACCGCGCAGTTTGTCGTTACTGGTCGCGTAAAAATCTACATTTAAATATACCAACGCGAACGCAGTATCCACAGAAGCTAAATGTATGGGCAGGTATCATTGGAAATCATATAATTGGGCCTTTTTTAATTGACGGTAATTTAAACGGAGATAGATACCTCCAGTTACTTGAAAATAATATTATTCCGGCAATACGGGAGCGATTTAATATAAATGAAGTTTGGTTTCAGCAAGATGGTTTCCCAGCACACAATACACGCATTGTAACGAACTTTATAAACGCGGTTTTTGAAAACAGATGGATCGGTAACTCGGGCCCTATTAAATGACCAGCGCGGTCCCCTGATCTAGCTCCAATCGATTTCTTTTTATGACCCTTTTTACATAATACAATATACGGATACGGTGATCAACGGTTGATGGCCGTTGATCACCGTATCCTAGAGGAACTGCGCGCGAGAATTATTGAAATCAGTAATACTGTCACAGCAGATATGTTAACAAATGTTCGTCGGAATTTTTATGATCGGTTGGGTTACTGTTCTTATCAAGAGGGAGGTTTTATACTTGTTGAACAATATTATTTTAGTTTTTATTTTAAAGTTTAGGAGTTCTGATTATTTATTTTTGATTTTTTATGTTGTTTATGAGGCGGTGATGAATTACTTCACTGACATGTTATCAGTGATTATCTGATGCTTCAAACAACTAAAAATATTTACTTATATCGGGAACACACTACCTCTAACAGTGCTTTTTATTTTTCAGGAATAGTATTTTCTACCACATGTAATGTTATTAATCACTTATGCTATAACATAGAACTCTAAAAGACTTTGATTTACCTATATGCCCCAATACATTTATACGTGTAACTTATAATACGTCCGCTATCGTTTGTAAATGCCATCCGCGTGTCGCTAAGTAGGCGTGGCAATTCAAGGTGGCACGCCCATTTATAGTCGACCAGTAGTTACTTATACATGCATCGTGCTATGAACGGTTGCCACACTGTATAGCGGAGATAGAGAGACCGTAAAATGGGGAAAGAATTGCAGTTTTACAAGCTTAATTGGTAAAAACAGTATTGTTATGGCAGAAAATGCAACCATCAATTATATCACGTTTTTTCTTGATTAAAAAAAATTATGTTAATCAACATTGAAATGGGAAAACTAATATTTTTTGCACCTGTCAAATTGTCGTTTGTATCTGTCAATTGTTTTCATAGTTTATTACGTGAATAGTTCGGGAATTAAAAGGGAAAAATGTTTGTAATTTATCAACTTGTAAAAATAACCATATCAAGTTCTAAATCGTAGTGTTCGTAGTGGTGGGCACTATCGATATTTTCAACTATCGATAGTCGGACTAACTATCGATAGTTATCGATAGTC
Organism: Cetonia aurata; assembly: GCA_949128085.1. NCBI lineage: Eukaryota > Metazoa > Arthropoda > Insecta > Coleoptera > Scarabaeidae > Cetonia > Cetonia aurata. The sequence goes on along the minus strand of OX421889.1, from coordinate 23,194,263 downwards.
GACTATCGATAACTCTAGATAGTCGACTATCGATAGTTATACTAATATACTAATGGAAATTGTCTTAACACTAGTATTTTGGTTCATTGTTTCATCATCAAATTCAAATTCAATTTATTGCCATTTGTAAAGAACTTTTAAAATCAAATTTTTGTTGACTAATATATCAGGGATTCAGAAGCCGCTCACTGTAAGTACTTGTCAGAAGACTGCAAAACCAATTGCGCAAATTTTCACATAAATTATACAATATATTACTGTTATGATTGTAACGCAATTAATTATTCTCATTATATTGCTGTAAAATATAATTTATTATGTATCTACACGTTTAGTTATCTTCCCGACTTACATTCACTTACTTTTGGACCATCCATATTATCATCTGAAAGCACTTTTCACGCTATTTTTAGTTATACAAGACAGTTCTCAAAATTACATCTCGCGAAAAAAACTTGTTAGACACTATCCGTATATCAATAGACGGACCAAGTCTCATTAATTGGCTAATTTTTATCAATACTGAACTAATCCATTTCTAAATGTTCTATAAGGGATTTACATTATTTTACTGTCGAATATTATGTCATCGATAGTTATCTACTATCAGCAATTATCGATAGTTCACTATCATTCGATTTCATATCGATAGTGGACTATCGATTGTTACCGATAGTCAACTATAGATAATTATCGATAGTCAACTATCGTTAGTTATCGATAGCTCACTATCGATAGTTATCGATAGTCAACTATCGATAGTTATCGATAGTCAACTATCGATAGTTATCGATGGTCAACTATCGATAGTCGAAACTATCGATAGTTATCGATAGTCAAAACTATCGATAGTTATCGATAGTCGCTATCGATAGTGCCCACCACTAAGTGTTCGCTTTAAAAACCCAACCCAATAATTCAGTTAACGACACAATTTTTTACAATACTTTACAACAACAATGGTCCCAATAATAGAAAACTATCACTTAAGATAAATATTTAATTAATAACAGCAATCTTATAAACCACGTTTTAATATAGAATGCCACTTAATAAAATGAAATATTCTGCTTAAAATAACGAAATAAGTATGTGTCTACTTTTGGGATACTCTATATAAGCAAAAATATTTTTAGGGTTAAATGAATGAACATATTTTTTAGAAAAGATTTTTTCCTAAAATGAAAAGTGGATCCGTAATCAAAGATGCAGTCTTTACTGAGATGCTCCATACACCACAAGAGGTTTTTTTTGTGTATTTTACTTTTTGTATGGACACTCCCTCCCTCTCCTCAGCAGACATTACTCAGGAACAGACTCGAAGCTGCGACTATTCGTTGTAAAGAGGTTTTTCCAAAATTTCCATAATGGAAGCAAGGAAAATAATGAATTATGATATCATTTATATTTTTACAAACTCAATATTTGGCTCATATCACGAATTTTAGATTGTTGAATACCGTCGCTAATATTAAAAAACAAAATAAGATGCGAATACTAGATAAATTTAAAATAAAACGTAAATCAAACAAATATAAATAAATATAGATATAATGGAAGTTTTGATTGGTGGAATTGTGATAATAAAATAAATTTAAAGTTCTTTAAAGATACAATTAATTTAAAAATAAATATTTGATTGGAAAGAACTTTAAATTTATTTTATTATCACAAATATAAATAAATTTAGAAAGAGACCAATGTACAATCAACTCTAAGACAATATTTTACATGTGCGAATTCAAGGCTCATCATTTTTTTTTTTTGTTTTATTTAACTTTAGAAGGCAAACGGGCATTGTAAGACGATCCGTGTAGAGTAGTCTAGATTTTCTAATATGTAGTTACATTACAGGACTTTAATCGAAGCCGTCTTCATTTTTTTGAACTCTTCCTACTCTAATAATTACTTTTATTTATTGCTGGTTTTAAAAATGACTAAAGAAGTACCCAAAAGAAAAAATAGGTCAAGCGTATAAGCAGTTCTACCTATCATTGTGTCAAGATAGTAATAAATAAACGTAAATTATTTAACAGTGTGTTTAATTAATAAATAAATTAACAACAAACATCAAGAGATATGTTACAAGGCGGTCTATCTATAATATAGCTACTTAAATGCACCCTTCTTTGAAAATAATTATTTTGGTTGATTTTGGAGGCATTTGCTTGAGATCTTTCTTTCAATCGGTAAGGTTTCCTAACTTAATTCCTTTGCAAACCAAGAATGTGTAACCTATATAGTTTAGATCATGGGTACTTAGGTAACGCTGGGGGGTTCGTATATGGGAAGAAAATTCTCTTTTTATAAGGAAAAAGATTTTTCTGAAAAATTACTTATTTTGAACGTGCTTACATATGTAATTCCATTGAAACTTAATATTTTTTATAGAAGCAAATTTTTATATATGTACTATATAATTGTAAATGTAATTTAGGTTTTTATTTGTACTGTTATTGTTTACAAAAAGGCTTAAAAACCAAGAAACCATCAATAGCTACATCTGCTTTTTTTTCAGAATAGTACCTGTCGCATCTTATTCTTTCATATATTTTTATTTAAAATTGCTTTCAAAAATATATTCTATTCATTTAATTTTGCATTCTTATTGCTTGTGACTGTCATGGCTGGAGCTGTCATCATCGATATCAGGAAATATTATGCACAAATAAAATAACATCTATTCAACAGTTTAACGAGAATCCTATCACTTAATAATTCAATAACAACCATCTACTGACTCACACTTCCTAGAATGACTAGTGAAAATTCCTTACAATATTTAATCTAAATATTACACATATATGACCAAGTATGTAGTTTTTAGGGCCCAATACAGTTCAGCGCCTCACTTATATATGTAAGTATATGAAAACGAAACGCGTTTGCAAGTAAGCAATGAGCTAAGGCTCAGGAAAATTGCAAAACTAACCGAAAAATCATAATAGAAAGAAGTAAAATTAGGTTACCAAATATTAATCCGTGATAACGGCTACTCTTCATTATCAATGACGAATTTTGGATATTCGAATTACATTTTTTTGTTGACTTATTTTGGCAAAATTTTGCAGGCAGAAATAATGTTGTTGGCAAATTTATGTAGGCATATGTGCTTCCGATTTTCTTCAATCCACTTGATATACTTATAGACTGAAAGTAAAGGCATCAACATGGCGAAAAATGCAGAAAAGTCAACAATTTTAAATAGAATACCTTGTTTTTTCTTTATTATTGTTCAACCCTAAAAATAGAGTATAATTTACTTATTAAGTTCCCTTTAGCTATCGACAAACGTTTCCAAGATACAATAGAATTTTTCAATATGGATATTGCTTTTGCTTTAAACACCGACTGTCACGCATTAGTCTATGATATTGTTGCTGCAAATGAAATATATAAAGCCGTCTGTATACAGTAATACTCTTCCTTCACACTTTTTTCTTTTTAACAATACTTTCAGTTGTAGTAAACGGTTGAAATGTCGTACGACTCAGGTGACGTCTATAAGGGTACTATTTCTGTATACAAACGACACGCTGGGAGAATATTTCTTTCCTATTCACCATAAATAAAAATCATATCAATTTTTTCACGTGCCACTTGATCCATTCTTGGTTCTCATTTCAAACACTGCTGCTTTTCTTGCAATGATGCAAGTAACATTTGTTAAATAAAAGAGTTTAAATTTGTTTATTTAGAAATATTTATGTATCTATATGCGCCACCTGTTGGACGTGGTTCACTGATATAGTAGATTAGTTTTTTGGTTGCAATTGCGTAGCAAGTTTTTCTTAAGTACCTGTGCAAGCATAGTGGCAGTTAAGTTGAGTTAGTGAGTCTCCAACTGTAGGTCGGTCCATATTTAATTTTTTTTTGTAATCACACATGTTCTGTTGAGAAACATTAAACGGTTCAACAGAGAAGAATAAATAGTGTTTTATTCATTGCGCCAACAAATAAATTACCGAAACTGGAGGATATTTATGTAACTCCACGAGATTATTGGAATTATTATTCATAAATATAAAATTAATTAGCTTATAGGGTATTTCATTCATTCATTCATTCATTCATTCATAAAGTTAGGGGGACACCTTTAGTCCAGGCACTTGAGCTAGGTGCTCATTGTACCGTCCCTATTAAATCTCTTACTTCCACTCGAGCAGCTTGGTGTTCTCTATAAAGCCCAGTATCTTGCCCAGTGGGAACTTGAGAACCTTCGAGGGCTCCAATAGAGCCTGCCCGAAATGTTCCTGCCGGAGTGTTTTCAACTCCTCACATGTGCAGATTACATGTAAACTCGTTTCCTCCTGTAGCTCACATCTTCTGCACCACGGTTCGCTTACTCGGCCTGTGTTGCAAAGATGCTTCTTCAGGGGACAGTGTCCAGTTACCTTTTAACTTCTTTCTTGCTGCGTCTAAGTAGGTTATCAGAGAACTTGGCATCCCATCGCCTATTAGCGCTTTAGCTTGGAGTTGACCTTCTGTCGTCCTCCATTTGTTTGTGCTTGCATTGTCCAGCCAGGTCCAGATCTCCCTTTTAGCAGAATCCCTTGTAATCCCACATACGGGCTCTGGACCTATGAAGTGGCTCTTGGAGCCCTCCTTGGCTAGTTCGTCAGCTATTATGTTGCCTTTTATATCATTGTGTCCCGGCACCCAAATCAGCGACACCGTGTGATCCTGTGCCAGTGAGTTGAGGGATTGTTTGCTCATCATGGATCATGTAAAACAAGGTTTACATGATTTATCGTAGTAAATTCACAACGTTATTACATGTAATATTCCCGATTTACACAGTAAAATTACTGTAATTTTTTGCAGTGTAGTTTTGATCTAGTTACAGGGCTCGAGACTGCCCTGATAGCAGCCTGGCTATCAGTCAATATACTTATTTTCCTTCTCATCCAGCCTCCCTTTGAGCTTATAGGGTACTTCAGGGATTAAGTGGTAACACACAATAAATTTACTTCAATTTTATCCCTTTGTAGTTACTTATTAATTAATATTTCTGGTATTGGAAGTATGATTCTATTGTATTGTAATCTCTTAATGATTTTCAAATAAATTGTCATTCCTATAATGGAAGATTATTTTGTTGTTGTCACCTATTCATTAAATCATATAATGAAGATGTGCCAAGCACAGCAAGATAGTTTATTTTATGCCTACCCGGTTTTACATTCTTTGACTCTTTTAAGTTTTCCTTTAATATCTCCTTTAATCTTAACTTTAGGCAATATAATTTTTAGGACTGTCCACTCTATTAGACCCTTTTTCAGAATTTGTTAAAAAAATACCAGGTTCCATTTAAAAATAAAAACTTGACCTTCCTTTAACCATTAGGTAGGCGTATTCTTGTAGTAAAACTTTACTCGAAACTTTTTTTTGATAAAACTAACTGCTTCCAAATTTTTTTGGGGCGGGGAGGTGGGGGGTCACGATAAACCGGAGCACCCGGTATAACAGAACGCATGGCCACGAGTGGTACGAGCAACATTGCAAGCTAAAGTATGCTGTATATTGTTGTTTCTTCTTTCTGTTTAAGTTTCTATTCCTAAGAATAAATGTTTACTCGCTTGTGTTATTGCTGCTTTGATTGTGTAGTAATTCACACACTATCCTAACTTCAATGACCGGTAAGAATGTACCGGGTGATTCAGTAAGGGTGGTATCTCGGAAACTGCTGTGCTTAGAGCTTCGGGACAAAAAAATACATAACCAATGTGGCCACCAGAAGTATCCAAAAATTATTTTAATGTTCGAAATTGCATCGCTAAAGGACGTATCTGCTATGTTCCATCATAAAATCAGTATTATCTAAGAAAATTCCAGGTTGAGCTATAGTTTTGAATAGATCGCTCGAAACCTGAGTTGATGTCCCATTATTTTGTTGAATGACTCTTTTTTTCGAATCTGGCAAAATAAGGAACAGGGAAGCCAATCAATTGTTTAATATGTAAAGTTTAATATCTCCTGAACCGTTCAACCAATCTGAAAATTTTTGGGATCGTTCGATGGAGCATTTTATGTTTTTTTTTTTTTTAGAAAAGTTCTAAAGTTTAGTTTGGAATAGGTAAACTAGAGGGGGTTTTCTATAGTGATTACATATTTTGGTGAATTTCAAGAAAAAAATAAATATAACCATACTATATGATTACCAGTGTCGCAAGCTAAATTAAATTGTTGAAATTTCAGTGAAAACCGCATCTTAATATCTCCATTCGTTCCCGATTTATCTCCAAAAGAATGAAATTTGTAACAAAAATTAACTGCGGCCTTGAGAGTAGGCGACGCGACGGATGGGTTCCATTGAAACTACGAAATTCTATCAGATTGTTTATTGCTTATATCGGCTAAATATAGTCAAAACTGAATGAAATAAATTATTAACGCGAATAATAACAGCAAAAAGAAAATATCCAACTAAAATTTTAATTATAAATGTTCGAAATGTCTACCATCACTGGCCACACACAAATTGAGTCTGTTACTTGTGAATAATACACTCGCTTCTACCTCGGCAATGGAATTGGGGCATTGGGCGTCTTTATATACTTACTATATGTTTAAGTCTACCCCATATATAGAAATCAATTACTGTGAGATCGGAGGACCACGGCGACCAAGAAGAAATGCTACCCCTGCCTATCCATTTATTTGGGAACCGATTATTTAAAAATTCCTGGACACTTCGCGCATAATGCGCCGGGCAACCAACATGCTGAAACCACTTACCCATTCTTGTCGCCAGGGGAATATTTCCCAACAATAAAGGTAATTCGTTTTCCAAAAAATGTAAATAAGTCACATCATTTAAACGCAGTTCAAAAAAGTAAGGACCAACAATTTCCCCCCCTGAAATTCCGCGCCAAATATTAACACTCCAACGATTTTGAAATTGAACTTCGCGTAACCAGTGAAGATTGCTTTCTGACCAATAGCGCATGTTGTGTGTATTGACTTTCCCCGCACCGAAAAAAGTTGCTTCGTCAGTTCATGTTTGTGATAAAAAAATTTTGGTTTTCACTCAACATCCCCGATAGCCAGTTGCAATAATCTAATCGATGGTCGAAGTCGTCATCCTTTAATTCTTGATGTAAGATGATGTGGTAAGGATGAAACTTACGATCTCTTAAAATCCGCTGAACCGTAGAATAGGACAGTTCTAAATCACTTAGCAAATTCCAATTCAAAATGTGGATTAGCAGTAAGACATACTAAGACGTTTATGATATTTTTTTCGATCTTCGTATTCTATTTCGATCTGTAACTGGTCGAATTTCTCCCGTTTCCCGCAGTCGAATCGCTAATCTTATAAAAATTTTCCGTGAATAGTGTCAGCAATTACGACATTTTGTGAACGGCTAACTTTTATGCTTTCGTAAACGTTATCAGAAAACTCCTAACAGAATTTGTCAATTTCACACGGGACTTTTGAGCAGCTCTGTATGTACTCCCTACTAACGTTATTGCATGATTTTTAATTTGGCCCACTTAACTGTTATTAAACACCCGCTCGCTTTGAGTAATTGGTGTGAAAATTGGGTAATCATAGTAAGTAAATATTGTCTCTCTTTATCTTAAATTAGGCCTATGCGAGTTAGAGCTACATTAAGCGTTTGAATTTTGAAACATTACGTAAATGTTATTACTACTGTGACACATTTTAAAAAAAAATATTTTGTAATAGTTAAGTGATTTACAGAAGGAGTACATATGTAAAAAAAAAAAAACTTGGGCGATTGTAATCTTGCGTGAAAATCTATTCCTTTGAATTCCAGCCAATATTTACTTTTTACATGCACACTAGAGAACAGCACAGACGCTTTCCACATCATAAAGCAATTTACGCTGTGCAATTAATCGATTTGTTTGTAACTTAATATCGCGCGATTGCAAAACAGTCGGAGGCACTATGCCTCTGGTTATTTTGTTCAGCTATCCGTATCAATTCCGCTTTTAGCCTTTCGGTTTAGTTAATTCGAGATTCTGGTCAATATATTAGCATTATTCATATATTCAATACGTTTATAGGCCATAAAGATTTTATTTTATTACAACACTTCAGCCAGAAATGCAACTGATGTATCTGTTGCATGTACACATATAAATATTCGAGTTTTAGATAACGTTATGTTGTGTGGCTTTATGTAATCTGTATAGGAATGCGCGGAACGAGAATTGATAAACATAAATGGGACGGTTGTGTGTTACAAATCTGATACATTCAGTTTTAAAAATACATTATGTACCTACTTATAATACCAGTCGTGTTCGAAAGTAGAATGATGAATGATTAGTCATTTTCAATTCCAATAAATTTTTATATACATATATGTATGTCTCACAAGGAACTGCATCGATCGATATATGAAAGAGTATATGTACATTGGAAAATTCTGAAAATTTCGTAGTAGGTATACCAAACACGACCTGGGCTATAGAACTAAAATATTTTTAATAACACTAGTTTACACCGAAAATGTACATTTGAAGAGAGATAGATTTCCTTATGTATTTTCTTCCGCTGAATTCGAAAATCAAGGTTAAAATTTTTTTTTATGGAACAGTTTTTGAGATATTGTAATTTTTTTATTTTTTCGACCTTTTTTCACTTGACAAATCATATCTCGAGCTAGAAATGTCCGATTGGTTCGTTCTTGGTACCCAAATGCAAGGTATTGAGATGACGAACAAATATGTATAATCGGATCTTTGATGGGTAAAGCGGTTCAAAATATATCGATGAAAATAGGGCACATTTTAAAAAAAAATCATATTTTACAGTGATTCTGTGCCGACAGAAAAGTACAAATCGTTAAAAAAGCGTCTGGTTTCTGTTCATGTACGTAAAGATGATACTTCTACGTAAGAACTAAGACCAACCAGAAGAAAATCGACCGAAAAATGACAAAGTTATAAGCAATTGAGTGAATAAATCCAAATCCAATATTTTCCGAATATTTTATTTTTTTTCGACAATTTATGAGTTCAGACACGCAAATATATTGAATTTATTATTTGTTATTTTCATTTTCATTACGACAGGCACAAATAACCAAAAATTAATATCTGCTATCTTTCCTTTATGTGAATTCACACACAAATGCCTTCACAGGTAGATAGCAATAGGTTTTTGATTACACATAAGGTCGTAAATGTTTACGCCGCATCCTGTTACATTTTTGCTGTTTACAATTACGTATTTTTTAATCTTTAATTTTCTTACATTTTACGAAAAATATATGCACATATTTAGCAGGAATTTGCTAATGACATTTTCAATACTTTGTGGGATTTTTTGTCAATTAATATCATGAAGGTCGCTCAAGCAGCGATATCATGACCCTAATAAAATGATATTTTATTAATATTATTATTTTTTTTTATTTTATGTCAAAAAAGAAAATATAATCCTTCCAGCGTTGCACATTAAACTTGGCCTCATTAAAAATTTTGTGAAGGCCTTAGACAAGGAAGGCCAAGTATTTTCCTATTTGAAAACCCTTTCCCCGCAGCTTTCTTTAGCAAAAATCAAGGAAGGCGTCTTCGATGGTCCACACGTAAAGAAATTGGTAAAAAGCACAGATTTTCCAAAATATTTAACACCCGTTGAAAACGAGGCCTGGAATTCATTTCAGCGGGTTGTTACCAATTTTCTTGGGAACAATAAAAGCCCTAACTACGAGGAAATTATTACCGATTTGCTGAAGAACTACTACAAGATGGGTACGGAATGACAATCTTGGTGACGGAAGTGACGAACACGGCGAGAGATTTCACCAACAAATTAAGAATATTGAGCGGCGCTATCAAGGATTTTGGGATGAAGCAATGTTGGGAGACTATGTATGGTTTCTCACTAGAGAAACCGATCCCAAAAGCAACCGGAGACAAAGCAAGAGCAACAACTATTTCTAACACACAAAAATGTCAAGACTGTATTGCAAGCGTTTACACCCAATAAATTGTCGAAAAAAATAAAATATTCGGAAAATATGGGATTTGGATTTATTCACTCAATTGCTTATAACTTTGTCATTTTTCGGTCGATTTTCTTCTGGGTGGTCTTAGTTCTTACGTAGAAGTATCATCTTCACGTACACGAACAGAAACCAGACGTTTTTTTTTAAGGATTTGTACTTTTCTGTCGGCACAGAATCACTGTAAAATATGATTTTTTTGAAAATGTGCCCTATTTTCATCGATATATTTTGAACCGCTTTACCCATCAAAGATCCGATTATACATATTTGTTCGTCATCTTAATACCTTGCATTTGGGTACCAAGAACGAACCAATCGGACATTTCTAGCTCGAGATATGATGTGTCAAGTGAAAAAAGGTCGAAAAAATTAAAAAATTACAATATCTCAAAAACTGTTCCATAAAAAAAATTTAACCTTGATTTTCGAATTCAGCGGAATAAAATACATAAGGAAATTTATCTCTCATCAAATGTACATGAAAAAATTTTTTTTTTAAACTAGTGTAATCTGACGCATCCGATTATACCGGAAGTGACTATCAACTTTCTTATTTTAAATGAAACACCCTATATATTATCACATTTTTTAATGAGGAATTGCACTTTTTTTAAATTCTTGTTAAAATAATGTTATTTTGTGCATGACCTAAATATATATTTACACTGAAACTTTGACGGCTTTCTCTAAAGTAGTTTTTGAAATATAAATTTTTTAAGATCCTTATACGTCACAAGAACGTAGTAAAATTTAAGAATGAACGAGAATACATGGCAACATAGAAATTACTCCCCCGTAGTAATCACAGATTAGTTATTTACGGGTAACAGTGACACAGGTAGTAACAGAATTTACCGGCTGCGAAATTTAATTTTTTAAGGTACTATGCAGGTGATGGTCACAAAGGAATTTGGGATTCGGCATTATTTCTGCATCTTGTTTTTGTTTGTGTTTAAAGTTCTCCAATTTATCGTAAAAGAACGAATTCTAAAAGATTATAACCTCGAAACCGCGTAAAATAAACACAGGATATCGTAATAATACGTTTACGCCATCTGTACGCGCAAAGCATGCGAACAGGGAACTTATTATTACTTATCTGCGATGATGATGCGAACTACGATGACTATCGCTCCATTGCCAAATCATGCCGACTAAGAATTTATGAATGAAAGAACTTGTGACGTCAGAGCACTTTAAAAAAATTAATTATGCCTTAATGAGAAACAATTTAAAAGAAGGTTTAATGAAGGGCTATATATTACAACATTCTCTATCATTCTATGACAAAAGAAATTTTTGCAATTCCTCATTCCTCGTTCAATTTTAAATTAAGTTTGATGAAACAACTTATTTTTTTTGCTTCCCTTATCTCGTCGTTCCATGTTCTTCTTGGTCTTCCTCTTGAATTTTTCCCAGATATTTTAGTTTCATAAATTTTCTTAGTTGTTCTTTCTTCTGACATTCGACAAATATGTCCGTACCATCTTAGCTGTCCTTCTTCTATTTTCATTCGTATTGGTATCATTCCCAAGTCTTCCGTTATTCTCTCATTGCTGATTCTATTTATTCTCGTTTTATTTACTACTTTTCTAAGGAATCTCATATCCATGTTTTTCGTTTAGCGTCCAGGATTCGCAGCTGTACATCAGCATTGGCCTTACTATTTTATTTATTACGTCGACTTTAACGTACTTTTGCACTTTTTTTTCCTAGGAATGTATGTGAATAACCTTCACCAACAAAGAAACACTCGTGTATATCTTCTGATTAAAAATTACTTGTTTATGTCTCCCGTTTAAATTTTCGTCATAGAAATGCAATGCCACCACACCAACATTTCTAACTGTGCAAAAAACGTTGAATTGCCAGCATTCCTGGAAGTTTTGCATTCTAAATACGTGAAGATTCGAATCGCTCCAGTAATGAGAATTGTGCCGATTAAGTATACCATTTTTTTGTAAATTTGGCTTCGTCCATTCAGTTAATATTGTCCAAAAATAGTGGATTCTCTTGAGATCATGTTAAGATAAATTCACAAAAACTCAGTCTTCTCGGGAAATCAATATTTTTGGGTTTTGAACCATGGGAAACAAATCTTATGTTTGCGCAGTATTCTGTGTATTGAACAGCTAGATAATCCTGATTCCAGTGCAGCTTGTCTTAAAGACATTGTTGGATATTCTGTGAAGTATCCCAAAATGATGATTTCCACATTTGCATCATCAACAATAGTGTTTTTGAAGTTTTGACCGATCCGAAGTTTTTAACATTCTGTATTATTCGTTCAACTGTGTTTGGTGACGGTTTCTGCTTTTGAGGATACCGAGCGGCAATAATCACATGTTCTTGATATCACTTCATTGCATTCTCCATAAATAAAAAACAAATTCAAATAATCTTCGAACGTATAATTTAAACGGCATTGTTTATAATTGAAAACTAACAATAATTTATCAATTCTGGATTGTTTCTCGAAGGGTCATGACTAACTTAGATAAAAGTATCCATTTTAGATGCATAATGAATATCAGTGTTTTTGCATTTTTGTAAGGCGCGTTTGATGAGAAAGAGAAAAATAGGTAGTTGTATTAAAAAAAAAAAAAAAATGGGTTTTGACACTTTTTCAATTCGAAAGTTTAACCTTAATTTTCGGACACGCTGTATAACGGTTTCGAAAAATTCATTTGGTTTCGAATGCTACCCTATACGGTGAACAGTTCTGTAAATTTTCAATTTTCCAAGTTAAATATTTTTAGAGTTACAGAAGTTCAGATGCAATCTTTCAATTGTCAAAAATTTAAAAAAAAAATGTAATTATATATAGGCTGTTTCATTTAAAATAACAAAGTTGACAGTCACTTCCGGTATAACCGGATGCGTCAGATTATTAAAAATATTTTAGTTCAATTGCACACGTCGGCTTTAGTATACTGGGAAATTTTCAGAATTTTCCAATGTAAATATAGTGGATAAGTCATACATACATACACATTATGGCGTTTAATATACAGGGTGTCCCAGAATTGTCTGGCCAAAATGGTATCACGGTATTCCTTGGATGAAAATATGAAGATTTGGTACGACAACCATTATGAAAAAGTGTCTGGTTTGACCGCTGTTGATGGTCAAAACTCTTAGAAAATTAAATGTTTTTTGCAATATCTTGAAAACGGCTGGATGTATTTAAATAAAACCGGATGTGCATTTTTTTCAACATTGCAAGGCTTGTTTAGATGAAACGTTCATGTCCATCCGCAAGAGGTAAGTGGTAATTTCTTATCCAACATGGTACAAAAATGTGCAGAAAAATTTAATGACGGGGCAAAATAAAACGATTTTTTTTCTGGTGATGCGCTGATTATCTCCGAACATTTTCGATCTCTTTGTAAAGTTTCGCCCGATGCGCCGTTTAGGCAGAAAAAATGTTCTCCTATCTCGGGAAAAGTACCAATCTTCCATTACTGTGACAAGTATTCAAGCTATGACATCAATGTCATAAAAAATGTCTTAATAAGTCAAAATCTCTTGGCCAAAAATTAGTCAAAAACGTGAATGAAAGAACCACTTTTGTTTTAGTTTTTTTTATTAATAAAGATGTGAAGAGTAAACGAAAAAGTAAAGTAAAAGTAAATAGTAAAGATGTGAATTTGTGGAGAATTGCGTAGTAAGAATTAGAGAAGGTTCTCGAAGTGACCACCATTCTCACGAATGCATAACTGCACTCTCCGGAGAAAGTTGTATTGAGTCCTCCTCAACATCTCTTGATCATTCTTCAAGATGTTGAACTCTTGTTGAATGCGAAGAATTAGTTCTTGTTCACTACCCACAGGAGTCGCATACACTTTATTTTTCACTGCCCCCCACAAGAAATAATCCAGAGGATTAAGATCTGGAGATCTTGCCGGCCATTCCACTGGCACACCCCGCCCTCTTCTCCCAATCCACCTTTGAGGAAACGTATTATGCAGGAATTGCTGTACGTCGAGGGTGTAATGTGGTGGAGCACCATCGTGCATGAACCACATGTTAGCCCTAACAAGAAGTGGTACATCATCTATTAGTTCGGGCAGATCCTCACGTAGGAAGGCCAAATAATTTTCTCCGTTCAGTCGGCGTGGCAAGAAAAATGGGCCTAGAATAAAATTGTTGATAATTCCAGCCCAAACGTTCACGCGAAATTCTGTCTGGAAATGCTTGACGACCATAATATGTAAGCTATTATCTATCGCATGAGGATTTTCTTCCGCGTAAACATGGAAGTTGTGAGAATTGAAAATTCCAGTACGCGTGAATCCAGCTTTGTCAGTAAATAAAATTTTGTGGTGAAAATTCTGGTCCTCAACTCTTTTGTTCTGAATAAAATTGCAGAAATTAAGTCTCCGATCGTAGTCAGTCGGTAGGATCTCATGAACTTTAGTCGCATGGTACGGGTAAAGCTGTTGTTCCCTCAACACACGATTGACACCACTTTTCGACACGTTCAATTCCAATGCCAGTCGTCGAGTACTAATGTTCGGATCTTCAGCTACTCTATCGAGAATTTGTTCTTCCATCTCTGCGTTCAGGACACGATGAAGGCCACGATTCGCACCTAAAGGAACAAATCTGCCAGTTTCACGGAGAGTTCTTTCCACCCTCGCAAAAGTTTGTCGGTTAGGTGTACGACGGTTCGGATAGCGCTCAGCGTACTCTCGGACACAGGCTCGAAGTTTATCGCGACAAAAACCCATAACTTTGACCATATCGGTCATTTCTTCGTTGGAGAAAGCCATTCTTAAAATTTCAAGTAAACGTCAAGCTAAAAACGTCAACTATTATTTTTTATGACATTGATGTCATAGCTTGAATACTTGTCACAGTAATGGAAGATTGGTACTTTTCCCGAGATAGGAGAACATTTTTTCTGCCTAAACGGCGCATCGGGCGAAACTTTACAAAGAGATCGAAAATGTTCGGAAATAATCAGCGCATCACCAGAAAAAAAATCGTTTTATTTTGCCCCGTCATTAAATTTTTCTGCACATTTTTGTACCATGATGGATAAGAAATTACCACTTACCTCTTGCGGATGGACATGAACGTTTCATCTAAACAAGCCTTGCAATGTTGAAAAAATGCACATCCGGTTTTATTTAAATACATCCAGCCGTTTTCAAGATATTGCAAAAAACATTTAATTTTCTAAGAGTTTTGACCATCAACAGCGGTCAAACCAGACACTTTTTCATAATGGTTGTCGTACCAAATCTTCATATTTTCATCCAAGGAATACCGTGATACCATTTTGGCCAGACAATTCTGGGACACTTTGTAGATAAATATAGATATAAATTAACACAAAAGACATTAAACATTATTGTACCCCTGGAATAACCAAATACTCGTCAAGCGAGTAAACGCAATTTTCAAGCAAAAGATTTCGCAAAGCAGATTTAAATCTCTTTAAAGTTTGTAGTCCCTTAATATCATCGGGCAACAAGTTCAAAAGGCAAAGTTCAACCGAGATCGGAGATCTTTTGGTGATTTCAAATCGATTTAGAGGCAGTCTGAAATTTGCTCTACTTCTCGTGTTATATGAATGAACATCAGAATTTAGCCGAAATTTATTGCTATTTATGTAAACATACACTAGGGTTTCTAGAATACAAGGTGACTCAGTAAATTTCAGTTTTCAAAGTATTAAAACAAAATGAAGTAAACTGTTGGATCGTTTTAATTAATATAGTAACAAAGAACACAAATGCGGATTTTATTTTTTAAATAAAATATTGTCCAAATGTCGATCCTCTTGCTCATAGCACTCCTGCAATCTAGTCCGTAGATTCTGGAATACTCGCTGACACATCTCAAGGGGAATGTTGTTAATGGCATTCCGAATGTTGTCCTTTAACTGCTCTGTATTGGCCGGCGGATCGGTGTACACGACACTCTTTAGATATCCACACAAAAAAAAAATCTAGCGGCGTCAGGTCCGGAGATCTTGGGGGGAAGGGGATATCACCAAATCTCGAAATGGCAGTGCCTGGAAACAATTCACGTATAGTGTCCATCGATGCTGCTGCCGTGTGTGCCGTCGCGCCATCCTGTTGAAACCAGGTCCACCTGTGATCGTACCCAGGAAAGTTCTGAAGAGCAGGAATAAAAAAATTACGTATCATTGCCGTATACCGTTGGCTGGTTACAGTAACAGCGCGCCCGCGGGCATCCTCGAAAAAGTAGGGTCCGATTATTCCAGATGACGACATGGCGCATCAAACTGTTACCTTCTTCGAATGTAATTGATGTTGGTGCTTCTGTTTTGGATTTTCTTGGGCCCAATACCGGCAGTTCTGATTGTTAACGTACCCTTCCACGTGAAAGTGAGCCTCGTCACTGAATAAAATGTTTTCCAAACCCCCTTCATTCCAAAACGTATTCATCATTGTCTCACAAAAATTTTTTCGCATTTCATAGTCTGCAGGCTTCAGAAACTGTACCAACTGAATTTTGTACGGGTGGAAGTGTAAATCCTTCCGTAAAATTGCACAGTTGAGCGTGAAATGTTCAATGGCCGGGCATGTTTACGTGCCGAGCGCTTCGGGTGTTGCGTCACAGCCCGTCGCACCGTCTCAATGTTTTCTGGTGTTCTGATGGACTTCTGCTGACCCGGGTGCTTGCGATTTATTACTGAACCCGTTTCACGAAATCTTTTAACCCACGAATTCACTAGGTTCGCGGACGGTGCATCAGTTACGCGACGAATATTGTAATGGTTACAAAAACGTCGTCTTGCCACTGTGTACGAATTGTTCGCTTTAAAAAAGCACTCGATCATGAACGCACGCTGTCTACCCGACCAGTTCTCCATGTCTACTACTAATCCGCTAGCGTTTACTACCCGCCGGTGGCGCTACCCCCCCTATAACATTTGTGGATTTTACACAAAGCACGCTTCAAAACTGAAATTTACTCTGGGTCTCCCTGTATATACACTAGGCACAGGCAATATACCAAATTTCCTGAACCATGGTCTGCATGTTTGATTGCTACTTATGCCTGCGATGCAACGAATTATTCGTTTTTGGGCAAGAAAAACATCGTGCGCATGCGGCGAAGAGTCCCAAAGAACGATACCGTAGGACATTCTGGTGAAAACCCGACCGTAATAAAATGTCACCAAAGAATTGTGATTCAATACTGTCTTAAGATTTCGGATCTGATAGCACGACGTATTTAAACTATGTATTAATTGATAATAATGATCATACCAGCTAACTGTTTCATCCAAAAGCACCCCAAGCAGGTTAGCGGAAGTTTCGCGTTTTATTAGGTTGCCATTCAAGGTAATGTTTACATCAAAATTCATCCTCGATTGAGAAGTGTGAAAGAATGTTAAAAAGAAAGTTTTTGAAACGTTAATGTGGAGTTTATTGCGTTTAAACCATTCACACAGTTCGACCAGGAGAACATTCGCGCGATCCAGAGACCATAACACTTGTGTCGTCGGCATATAAAAACCAAGAAAAGTCAATGAAGTCTACTATGTCATTAATAAAAAGTAAAAACAGTATTGGGCCGAGAACCGAACCTTGAGGTACTGCCAAACACGTCGGTAAAACAGAAGAATAAAAGTACTTGTTGACACCGATCTAAACGCAACTTTGACATACTGCGCGCGTTTAGACAGAGATGATCGAAACCAATCAGCAACAACCCCTCTCACGCCATAACTCTCGACCTTTCCCACCAAAATCCCATGGTCAACGCAATCAAAAGCCCGTGTTAACTCACAGAACACTCCCGCTGGACACTCACCAGCGTCTAAACAATTAACAACTTCAGAAATGAATGAACCGCAGTAATGGTTGAGTGGGCCCGCCTAAAGCCATGTTGACTATCCGACACTATATTGTTACAACTTAAATGACTTAACAACCTGCCAAGCATGGCGTATTCAAATATTTTTGAAAAACTCGAACTTAGAGCAACTGGGCGATAATTTGCGATATCGTGTCTACAATTCTTTTTATGGATTGGATTGATAACCGATGTTTTCAAGATTTTAGGAAAAGCTCCACAGCCAAAAGATAAGTGAATGAGTTGCGTAAGGGGCAGAGCCAACAAAGGGGCCACACAACGAAGCAAATTACAGGGAATATTGTCTTGACCGGCGCTATGCGTATTCTTCAGGCGATAGAATAAGTTAAGAGTCTCATTCCTTGAAAATATATTTGTAAATCATACTGTATACGTACAGAAAATCTTACTTTTCTATCTAAAATCAATATTTATTTTTCTCTCTCGAAAAAGTATGACTTTTCTTGGGTAAATATTTTGCAGAATTGGTATGCAATATCAATTATGGGTCAAAAAAAAAACTACTAAGAAATTACCTCCAAGGATTTATGCTCATGTTTCAACGCTGTACTTGGGTAGATTGCCAAATAATGTAGACAATTGTACGAGTCTTGCACGAAATCAATTTAACAAAAAGAATATTTGCCTTTCACTAATCACCTAGCTAATATCTAATATCCACATCCACAGTGTAACATACATATGAATCGTTCTGTTTGCGGTTACTGTTATAATTCTCCTGACAAAATTTAACCAACTCATAAATAATTAATCATTTTGCATATTGATATCAAGGACTGCTTAGTAATAATAATAATAACTTGTGTGTACATGATAAAAAAAATAATTCTTTTTCCTCTGACAATGATTGAAGTTCCGTACAGGGTACATCCGGGAAATGTGAAAAGTGACGTCAAATAATTCTTAACTGCACGTCTCACATTGAACCAATGATATTGTCTGAAATTAGTGGAACCACATCGGGACTGATATAATTATTGAAATTTGACTGACGCATGCCAGAATAAAAATACGTGATACGGATTTGAATTGAAAGTAAAGTTGGCGTGGAGGAGAAAGTTTGGCACACATGCGTTGAAATATTTGCAGAGATGATCACCGCATGTAATCGAATATCCATAAACGGGACATTATACAGGATGTCCCTGAAATAAGAGTACAACGTATTAAAAATGGGAAGCCCTAATTCTATTACACCTTTTATCTAAATTAATTTTTCCAAAATTTCCACGCATACGTGAGGAAAAAAATGGCAAAGATATTTATTAAATATCCGTCACGCCACTGGTATTTGAGACACTACACTTCTAACCAAAGCTAAATAACGCTGCATTTACAAATGACCTTAAGATATAGTATAAACACAGATAGTGGATCCATGGGCGGCATATTCGTGACGTTTCAATGAGTTTTTAATTGTATATTCGATATTGCAATTGGCGTACGAATTTTTGGATACTTATTCAGTATAATTTGGGTGTCCCATTTTTAATATTTTGTACTCTTATTTCAGAGACACCCTGTATATAATTAACTTATAATATTCTGTCATGATAGGATAATTGCATCAGCTTATGAAAAAGTTATACATACGTATATGTAAACGTAAATAAATATTTTAGATTATTTAGGTCGAGAACTGTATCAGAAAAAAATATACAGGGTGTGTAGATATTCCCGCAAGATATATGGCTATCTTCTTTATTAAATTCATAATAGAAAAATCTTCAGTCTTACATCCTTCGTCTGCACGAGGTTTAACCCTTGTTAAAAGACGCAGGAAGTATTGTATTAGTCTGAACATCAGAGTTTGTCATTATTCGAATAAATTTTATTTAAATGATTATTCGAATAAGTACTATACCGGGTGCGCCATTAGTGTGTCGGTGAAATTTAGCACAAAAACTACTAAAGATAGGAAAGTGAGATTTTCTGTATATATATAGTTGATGAATGCCCATATGCTAAAAATATTTTCAAATATACAGGGTGTTACAAATTCCCAGAGCTACTTTCAACTTTTTTATTTTAAATGGATTGCTATATTTTTTAGTAATTATTTCGATAGCTACCTAAAACACCTTTACAGTGATATATAGTTATGTGCACTTCTGACAATTGGTTTAGGCTATATTGCAAATTTTGTCATAATTTTGACAGTGGCGACTTCTGAGATTTTCAGTTTTATCTTTAAAACGGTTATAGTGTCGCGCGTTATTCTTTGGTTATCAATTAGGCGGCTAACGATGTATATGTTTCAAGGTGGCGCAACGTCAAAATATATACAGGGTGTTAAATATGTCATAGCACATTTATCGAAATTCAAACGCGTTCCTTTTGATTTTTTAAATGGAACTTATATTTTTCAATTTCAGCAGCAAATTCTTCGTCAAATTACCTTTAAAATGGTACCAATAACGTAACACTTATTTTCAGTATTTTCGAAGATATTACAAATTTATGGAAAATATGTTGGCAATATTCAATATATGGGACACCAAATATTGTTAGCTAGCCATGATTTTCAAACAAAAGCTAAGAATATAACGAAACATCAAATCTTTGCTTAAATGTCCACATAATGTTGTTTTTTGTAGTTTATTTTTGGTGTCATAGTGTGGTGTTTTATGATTTGATTATAATATTTGAATAATTTTTTTGTGGATTATTAGTTATTACACTGAGAAAAATAGATTGTAGAAATTAGATAGTAAATCTCTTTATGTTAATTAGTAACATAATTATTGTCAAAACGACAATATGTGGGGTATTAAGAGTAAAATAACCAGATGTTACCATGCTTATAGTAAGAGGTAAAATCTGGATGTTACCAGGTATTCGATGCATATTCAATTTCTAACATAAATGTTCGTAACGCTCTTCCCACCCCTTGCTCTATTCATTGTCGATCTTTACCGAAGAAATCGACCAATAAGCTGTATTGCCACTCACACGTGTTATGTACGTGTGATACAGGTGTACGTATTCGTGTCGGTGCATGTTTGTGTCTGCACAGAGAAAAATCCATGTTGTAATATTTACACTTCACTGTTTGACGGAAATTGTAGTAAGAATTCCTACTATTGTGCAAAATTTTAGAACAACGGCGTTGCATTTTCCTATATCACGGTTACAAAAAAAGCAATAAAATTGTTTAAAAATATTGTGTGACAATCTTCTACAAAATATAGTGAAATGTTTTACAATATTTTACAACAAGTGAATATAATAAATTGCATATAATGTAGTGAAGACAGTTATAATAACAGGTGTAGCAAATTTACTGTGTTGTGTTTATTTAGGTTAGGTTAGGTGCTTGCAACAGTCACCTTACTTTGATTATTGAAAACGGCATTAATAATGAGATGGAATGAAATGAATGCTGTATAGTTTTATATCTATATAGTAGGAATATCATAATACTCATAATTGGTTTAGCTACATGAATATGTGATGCTACAGCTTTTGTCGTAAAGATGGCGCTACGCTTGTTTCATAATCTTTGAAATTCGTACTCAATGTAAATTGTGATCGGTAAATGTGGCTGCGTAGTATCTATATGATGCTTATACATGGTTAACGTCGTGTAAAAAGTACTGTGGACAATCGCCCACAGACGAGAATTACGAGGCGCTTCAATACCGGTAGTACTCTACAGTACACGGCCCGGTCTGATTCCCGCAATCCTGCCCGATACGACGGCAATTCGCCCGGCTGTCACCGGCTAATCAAATTATATTAATTAATTATAATTAAAAATTATTAAACTATATTTATTATAGTTTTCATTGTTAACAGTTATTATCAAATATAGTCAGCGCTACTAGACATTTTTTCACATTTACTAACATGTATGCTCAAATTAATAATACAAATATAGTACACTTTACCATACGAGTTAATAAAAAGTATTCACAGATATTTACTATACAGATATTGTCACCGGTAATATAAAATATGATTGTCCCTATAGGAGCTATAAAATATATTAAAGTATACTATATTTATGTTAAAGAGTACTATCTATTTCTCTCAGTGTACGTATTACTTTAATCTGGTTGTTAATTATATCGTCTTGTTCCTGTTTTTTTACCTAAATTCATTTATTAAAAATAAATTTCTCCAAGGAGGACCTCATAGACATGATATTTGTTTTTGGTGCTTGCAACAGAAATCCACTATCAGCATCAAGAATGTATGCAGCGAATTATCCTACCTGTAGAGCGTCAGATAGTAAGCTTTGAGAATTTGTTGGTAACGTTTCTTTGGTCGGGTTATGTGAATTATGATAAATATGGAATGGTTATAGAAAATCTGTTGTAGAAAATTCGCCAATCTCTACAAGGACAATTTCGAAACATCATGGAATTGCATCCACTATCACTAGGAGAATTGTAAAGAAACATAAGTTTCACCCTTATAAAATTAATATTCACCATGGCCGACTACACACGGATTTTGAAAAGAAACTTGTGTATCGGTGAAAATATTCTGGATTATTGTGCTTTTCACAGCTGAAGCTGAATTCTCGAATAATGAACAGAAAAACTTCACACTACTATGATACACAAAACCCATTTAATATCAACACAAACGGGGGGACATCAGGGAACACCGTTGTGGATCCATTCTTCTTTAACAATACCTTAAATTGTGGGATTTATAGAAACTTTTTTTAAAATAATTTACCAATACTGCTAGAAGGCCTCCATATGAACTTTATGGAGAGGTTGTGGTACCAACACGATTGTGCATTCACACATTACGGTGCTGCTGTAAAAGCGCACCCTATAAGGTATTTATTCATAGACGGATTGGGATTCATTAAGCTGGTCACCTCATCACCAGATTGACCCCTTGTAATTTTTTTCTACGGTCTATAAAAAACCATCATATGCATGACACCCGATGCAACGGCGGACAACATGCACAAACGCATAAGAAATGCTTCTCTTCAGTTAAATGATGGATAATATGATAATATGTATATTTGAAAATGTAAGGCAGACCATACACACTGAGCTGAATAGAGACATATTAGAGCATCTTTTGATTTAAAATTATTATATATATCTAAAAGTGTAAAAAATGAAATAATTTTGTGTCACGTACGGTTTGTTTTTGTTACGTTATAAATAGTCTAAACAACTTACATGAAAAAGAACAAATGAATAGGGATAAATTGCTATTATTAAACATATCTTCCATAATAGCTTCGAAAATACTGAAAATAAGTATTACGTTCTTGGTACCATTTTGAAGGCAATTTTGGAAGGAATTTGCTGATTATATTGGAAAATATAGGTTCCATTTAAAAAAATCGAAAGAAGAGCGTTTGAATTTCAAAAAATGTTCCATGAGATATTTAACACCCATATATATTTCTAAGTTATACCACCTTGAAACAGGCTAATTGTTAGCCCCCAAATCCATAACAAGAGATTCACGCGCGACACTAAAACAGTTTTTAAGATAAAAGTTAAAATGTCAAAAGTCGCAACTGCAAAAATGTTGACAAAATTTGCAATATAGCCTAAACTAACAGACAGAAGCGCTCATAACCATATATCACTGCAAAGGTGTTTTAGGTGGCTATCGAAATAATAACTAAAAAATATAGCAATCCATTTAAAAAAGTTGAAAGTGGCTCTGGGAATTTGTAACACCCTGTATATTTAACAATAATTTTACCATATGCGTATTGATCAACTATATACATACAAAAACCTCAATTTCCTATCTTTCGTAGTTTTCGTGCTAAATTCCGCCGACACAATAATGGCGCACCCTGTATATACAGGATGGGCCACCACATACGGCGCGCGCTCTATATGGGAAAGCATAGGATCTTTTGAAAT
Organism: Cetonia aurata; assembly: GCA_949128085.1. NCBI lineage: Eukaryota > Metazoa > Arthropoda > Insecta > Coleoptera > Scarabaeidae > Cetonia > Cetonia aurata. The sequence goes on along the minus strand of OX421889.1, from coordinate 23,170,556 downwards.
CCTTTTTATTTAGTTGAATGCTAGACCTTTGTATGTACAATTTAAAATTATTTTGAATTATTCAAGAAAAAAGATCCATAACAAAGTTACCTTTTTTAAATGGAACAGCCTATATATAATGACATATTTGGAATCTAATTAAGCCAAGTTTATGCAATACTCCATATTTCTAAAGCCATCGGTTTTTGAGATATTTTAAAATTTATGAAATTGCAGTACAAAATTTAAGTTTGATTTTTACTGTATAATCCAAAGTTAAACACATCTACCTACATTCATCATTCAGCTGAGAGGCTAAGCAATGGAATGAAGCGGAATTTTAGTCACACAGTTATACAGAGTGTTAATAAACGCTTGTTTAAGTTTGATGACTTTTGCAGTAAATTATCTTTCTTATCTTAAATAGAACACCCTATATCTGATGATACTATCGAACGTAGAATTTAATTCCCTTTCAAAATGTATTAGGGTTCCCTATACCTAACATGAATACTTTTCTCGTGGTTAGCATTTAATTTTTCCGCGGTCTGCATTTAATACAATTTATGAAAATTCAGTTGGCTTCGTCATATTTACTAAGCACGTATAAACAGTTTATTATTATTTCACAGCAATCAACATCTTTTGCCCAAATTTTTGTGTGTTTGTAATTTTCTCAGCTGCTAAAAAAATATATATAGATTTTTGTTTCAGAATTGGTGGTTTTGAGACAAGCAAAACATTTTATAAAGAATGACATTTTTTCGTTAAGCTACAATTTTTTTTCTCTCTTGTTCAGTCCATAAGGGGATACACTGTATATTTGTTAGCATTTTTTCATTGAAAGTATTTGTAAAACTTTTTCCCATGTCATTTCTCAATGTCCTACCATTTAGCAGTGATTATGAAAAAGTCTATGAAACCATTTTTTTTTTATTTCTTGTTAAGGAAATAAAAGTCGAAATTCGATTTTCGATGAAATAGTTTTTTGTTGCTCCATTTTCTATATTCACCTCTCATATCACATATAGGAGGATTAATTTTTCTAATTGATTTATCTGCAATTTATGTATAAGTATTAATAATTGCACCATCTACTGTATGAGTCGTTGCTGGTAAATTTGTTTTATTTACCATATATTGTGTTCGGGCTTGCAATATCTCACAATCATGTATGTAATAAGGAGGAAATGATACACTGCGACCCGAAAGGATCTATTGTGTCCTATACTCTTGCTGTGTATTTACAGCAGGTTGCCCAGTCTGATTCATTTTAAAAAGTGCAGAATGTCAGAAGGCCCCACGTTAGGTTAGGTTTCTCTCTTCATTGTAGCGCAATTTGAGAGGATGGATGATTCATCGTGTTCCTCACAAAATCTACATTTGTCTTCCTCTGCTATTCCAAGTCTAGTCAGATCTCCTTTCAGTTTACGATGGCCTGATAGGATCTCTGTCAATATGTGAATATTATTTTTACTTAGGTTGATACATTCTATAGATCTCTCGCAGTTATAAGTTCTTATAAGAGGTTTAGTTTGTCTCATTCTCTGGAGATTTCCCCACTACATATCTGCATTTTCTCTGCTCTATTTCACTTTTAAGTTCTGCTACTTATCCTGTAAAAGGGTTAGAGCCTTACAATATGGTATTCCAGCGTTCCAGTTCCTTTCTTAGCGAAAATATCTATTATTTAATTTCCATGCATTCCTGTGTGCCCCGGAACCCACAGAGGAAGGTTGTTCTTTTGTCTAGCTCGTTTAATTTTTCTATACAGGCTCATGCCATCTTACAGCCGATTATATTTGAGCTCAACCCCTTGATGACTGCTTGACTATCAGACATGATAATCTCTTGCTTTTGATAGTTTCTGTCAATGTTGAACTCGACGCATCTTTCAATAGCGTGTATTTGCATCTGGAAGACACTGGGGTATAGGTCCAAGCTTTCGAAATATTTGGTTCTTTATACCAGTTCCCTCTGCCACTTTGGAGCAATCCATTTACCATTTGATGGCATTTCTGTTGTGTTTCAAGGTGGTATTTTGATCCAACTGGCTTGTGCTGGTAAGCTTGGTGGTGAATTCTTTCACAAAACTATTTTGGTATATCGTCCTAAGACATGTTCAAAGTTGGATCACCTTCAGAAGTCTAATCACTCCTTCCTTGATAATTCTGCCTGTGGTTCTTTTGGCTATGCTCTCAGCCAAACTGTGTAAGCTGTAGTCCCACTTCAATAGCTGCTGTTAGACAGGTTCTTATATCCTCAGTTAAGCGCACACATGCAAATTTTTGCGCTCCAGATCTCACAATCATACAATAGGTCATCTATACAAACCTTTTGCTTTAAAACACACCACAAGAAAATGGCCATCAGTGTAAATCGGGTGATTTAGTGGGAAAATTTGGTCAAATCTTTCCATCACTATTTTTCCAAGATGATTTGACAACGACTGTCGTACCAAAAGTGTTCAGGCGTTTCGCTACAAAATAATGTAGCGCTGCATTTCTACCTCCAAAGAGTCCGGAAACGATAACAGAATATCCTCTCTCTAAAAGAAGCCGACAGATATTCTAATTTGAATTTGCATCGATAAAAATATGTATCAAACGATTTGGTTAACTATTAAAACCGTATTCGCTGTTTGGAAATAATGACTTCGTTTCTGAATGGATTTTAAAAAGTAGAAGAAATGAAAATTTGCGGTTGGTGCAAGAGATGTTTAATTACCAGTAAGAAGGAAGATATATCACTTGCAAACTTATATTTATGAGATACTTTTGAGCAACCTGTAAATAAAATTATATATGTTTCATCTCCTTCTTCAAAGATACAGGGTGCGGCAGGGAAACTTGCTGATTTGAATTGGACGCCAATGAGCGAGGCGTGGTCAGAAAGGGGTGGGGAAGGTCTCATCAGAAAGAGGGGGTTTTGAAGTTTTGTTCCCCCAAATGACATTTGTCATCATGCGTTGGACAAAGGAACAGCGTGCGTTCGCCGTCGAGGCCTATTTTTCCAACGGTCATTCGGTGGTCGCCACCCAACGTGCCTTCCGAACTCGGTTCGATATTCATCCCGCGGGTCCCGTTCCTGGCCGGCAATCGCTTGTTTCGTGTGTGAACACATTTAGGGAAAGTGGGAGTGTTGAAAAAAAAGGCCCAGGAGGTCAACGGACATCCAGAACTCCAGAAAACGTCGAAAGGGTAAGGGAGTCGTTTTTGCGCTCTCCCCGGCGTTCGGCGCGTAAACACGCTGCTGCTCTGGGGATTTCTGATCGCACAGTCAGACGAATTCTTCACAAGGAACTCCAGTTTCATCCCTACAAACTGGCTGTGGTCCAAAAGTTGAGTGAACGCGATTTCGCTTCTCGCCAAACTGCATGTGAAGCTCTCAGTAACTTGCCAGACGACGCTCTCGTGTTTTTTAGTGATGAGGCCCACTTTCACATTTCCGGCTGTGTTAACAAACAAAACATGCGGTATTGGAGTAATGTCAATCCTCGCGAACTTCATGACATTCCACTTCATTGTGAACGTGTTACTGTGTGGTGTGCATTGTCGAGAGTTGCAATAATAGGGCCTCATTTTTTCGAGGAAGATGAACGCGCTGTTACTGTGAATGCAGTTCGCTACAGAGAAATGATTGAGACATTTTTTCTTCCACAACTTGAAGAAATGGATCTTGGGGACGTATGGTTCCAACAGGACGGAGCCACGGCGCACACAGCGAGAACTTCGATGGAGCTTTTGAGGGAGCACTTTCACGAGCGCCTGATATCCTTGAGGGGTGACGTACCGTGGCCGCCGCGCTCCCCCGATTTGGCACCTTGCGATTTCTTTTTATGGGGATATCTTAAATCCATCGTTTACAACGACAAACCCCGGACCCTGCAACACCTGAAGGACAACATCCGCCAAGCCATCGCCAACATTCCCGTCGATATGCTCGAAAGAGTGGAGCGCAACTTTAAATCTAGAGTTGATCAGTGTATCACGAATGAGGGCCGCCATTTGTCCGATGTCATTTTTAAAACCACTTAAAACAAAAATTCAGAATGTGTACTATACGATACAAAAAGAATTAAATCGATATTTGAAGTACTTTTTCTTTTATTGACTTTTCAAATCAGCAAGTTTCCCTGCCGCACCCGTTATATGCTTGAATCTTGTTAAAAAAGGCAGAGCGTTTGTTTGTAAACGTTTCCTTATGAAAATTCTGAAGAAGAAATTTGTCAAAATTGTTGCTGCAACGTAATCTTCATTGTACTATTTCTTAGGCTTTTGTTCCAGTTACATCGTTTTTGTTTTTACCAGTTTACAACAAGATAATAACAAGATTGTTTAATACATATTTTTACTGAAAAAATAAGTTTAAAATCTGAAAATGCTTAATAAATATCAACAATTGCTTTACATTTCTTATTAATCTCTCCTGTAGTGTTTTAAAATTATTTCTGCTCTGTTGTTTATTAATAATTAATTTTCTTAAGTTCTTAAATATCGTATTAAGCCGCCGTATTTACATATACCTATATTTGCGTATCAATTAATATCCTCTATTGTTTGGCTTATCTAAATTCTTGCTGGGATATCAATTTCAAGACTACAGCATGAAACAATAATAGAAATTCCGTTATCGCACGTTGTATATAACATTAAGTGTAATGTATAATCGTATCCTGCAAGCATTTATGACTCAAGTGCGTTAAAAAAGGAATATACATATATATATGTATTGCTATCGCGTGTCCAAATGAATGTATGTCCTACTTTTTGCAGCAAGAGTAGAGGATAATCGTATATGTATATCCGAACTTCAAATGAAAAATATCTACAGATGAACCTTGGATAAAAACATTTAAGAATTCGTATTTAATATAATTAAATATAGTACCTACTTATTAATAAGTATTTATACATATCAAAGAGATTACATCGCCTGTGTAGAGAAGTACATTTGGCGGTCTTACTGCAACCTACTAATAAAAATTAAAAATATAACATAAAATAAGAAAAAAAGTAGCTAATGCAAAGCGAATACACTAGACATTAAAAAGTAAATGAACCCTATAACCTAAAAAACAAATACAGTTGTTATGCGAATGAATAAAGTTGGTTCCTTCAAACTATATGAACTTTATTTGGAACATTTATAATACAAACAAAATTGGTAATAAAAATGACTTAAAAAGGCCGAAGAATGGCAAAAAATAGGTCCAAATGTATGCTGTAGTCTGGTTGAATCGATGCCGATACGGTTACAAGCAATTATTACGGCGGATGGTTATCCCACAAAATATTAAATAGAGTGGACCCTCAGTTAACCGACCTCCTTTAAACCGACTCCTCGGTTTAACCGATTCTGAACACTAAAAATGGCCTCAAATCCGAAGAGGAAACGTGTTGTGTGTACAATAGAACAGAAATTAAATGTTTTGCAAAGACTGGACAAAGGTGAGTCAGTTGCTAAATTAGCCTCTGAAATAGGTGTAGGAATAACAACGATTAAAGATTGGAGAAAGAATCGTAAGGATCTTGAATCTTTTCGTTTGACAGTGGAAGGAGAAAAAGCTGTAAAAAAATAGAAGAACTTTGAAAAAACCTAAACTTGAGGTTTTAGATGACGCAGTCTGGGTTTGGTTTTGCCAGGAAAGACGTAAGGGGACCCCTCTCTCTGGTCCAATTATAAAAGAAAAAGCGTTTCAGCTCCACAAAAAACTGGGTGGCGATGAAAGTTGCAGTGTGGGGTGGCTCCATCGTTGGAAAAACCGTCACGGCGTTAGACAAGTTTGTATTTCTGGCGAAAAACTTTCTGCTGATGATGATGCGAGGAGGGAGTTTATTGAACAGTTTGATAAGATAATTTCAGGAAATGATTTGTCAGCCAATCAGCTCTACAATGTCGACGAGACAGGTCTTAACCACAAAATGCTGCCTAAAAATACCCTAACATCCACAAATGAAACAGTTGCAGGCACAAAACTGGCTAAGAACAGGCTTACTATCGCAACATGCAGTAACGCTAGTGGTGATCATAAATTGCCGTTATTTGTAATCGGTAAGTCCCGAGAGCGTCTAAAAACATCAACATGGAGACACTCCCTGTTCATTATAGAGCTCAGAAAAGTGCTTGTTTAAAGAGTGGTTTTTCAATGCATTTGTTCCGGCTGTCAAAAAATACTTGGACGGCAAAAAATCTGCCAATCCGTGCAATTTTATTGCTCGACAACGCTCCAAGCCACCCCTCTGAAGACGAACTTCAAGTTGATGATATAAAAGCCATGTTTTTTGTTTCGAGGTTCTACTGTATAGTCAAAATGTATTCAATTTATTACATATAGAGCTGTATAGATACTTTTTTCCCATCGAATTTAGGTATCTCTATAGAATTTTATTTATTTTTTTGTAAATTGTTATTTATTTTCACATTAAATTATACATTATCTTGTAGTCTATTAAATTTACTAGCTTTTACTGTATTATAAACTTACAAAACAATACTAAGCGAAAAGATATTTAGCCATTATGTTTAAATTGCTTACTGTGTGAATACTTTTTCCCCTAACTGTACATGTGTATATTAACTTTTTAAAATACATTTTAGCGGACACCCCTCTGTGTCCATTGTAGAGACGTTTCACTGTATCTAAGCAAAATGTAAATAAATACACATCGTCTGAAAATGTCAACCATAAATGTTGGAAGAAACATTAAGTGATATTTTAAATTTAAATATTAACGGAAATTCGATACGGCGGCGCCCAAGAGCCGCTACAATGTTAACTGAAGACCGTGAAAGTTTGGAGACAATATTGTTGCTAAGTAAAGATGCGTACAAAATGTAAATTCAATCTAAATTCAGTAAAAATATGAATTTAGAGATACCAGTCAAAAGAAACATGTCCAAATTCATTTCAAAATTAGAAAGATTTTATACTTTTCCAAACCAACCAGAAAATGGAATGTAAAAAAATCGTATAAAATTATTTAATTTACAATATTTTTTTATTCCATATTTCAAAAAAAATAAGTTTTTAGAAGAATGAACTGTCTTGCTGATAAAGTTTGTAGAAGCCTAATAAATTATTTTGAAAACGTATAGATTAAAATTGCAATCGATAAGGAAAATGTAACCACAAATATGAGTTTATCCTGTTTTAAAGATATCATTTTTTTTGCTGTATCAAATATCAGCCCAACCAACTTCCGTATTTCACTGAAATGATTTATTTACCTAATTTCTGCCTATCGAAAAACAAACCGCAATGAATGTAAACACAAATGTAATTTTTATCTAACAATAAGATAAGGTAACCTTATAGGAAATTCGCAATTCGCATTTTTTTTACAAATCATTAATATATATCTTAATAATCTTAACCATGTACCTACCTATACATTTTATATTAATAAAGATTATTTCAGAAATTTTAATATTCTTACATCATTAGTTTTCACATCACGTTTTTTTTTTTTTTTTCTTCAATAAGCATATCTTAATGAGTTCATAAACTTTTAACGGTTTCATATTTCACCAACCATCCAATGATAACTTGGAATCACTTGACAATCTGCTCATGTTTTTTTTTTTTTTTGGTTCGCGGAACGTTCAACTTGCTTCGCGTGGGTGCCACTTACGTTAACGTATTCACATGCAAATGGATATAAAATATGTCTGTACAGTACTCTCCATAATTGTGGGAATGAATGTACTCTCCATAAATGAGAAAATAAGTAAATACTATTTCTAGAAGATAGTTATAACACAGATAAGTAAACAGATGTGGATAGATTTTTGTCAAATAAGCCATCGACAAAAATCATAGTCACATAAGGCACACACCTTTTTGTAATAAGCCAAGTCAGCTATCTTGCCATTCGGCGACATTTGCTTTGAAAAAGTTAAGCGAATTAATCTAAAAATCATTAAAAGCAAGTTGGCTGCAAGAAAGAAAAAAATTAAAAAATTCTTTTTTTCCAAATTATGCTCATTTTAATACTAAATTGCACTAAAAATAGCCGATAATATTAATGGTAATAATAAAAAAAAATTAAAATATTCAAGAAGTCATGGGAAGGTGAAAAAGTACAAAAAAATTGGAATATAGGATTAATAGTACCAATACATAAAAGCGGAAATACACGTGATTGTAATAACTACAGAGGACTAACACTATTAAGTATAGTAACAAAAACATATGAAAGGATTTTGGAAAACAGATTAAGGAAATATACAGAAGCTACATTGGAGGGATCACAAAGTGCATTTAGAAAAGGCACAATAAAGCAGATAATAGAAAAAGTTATTTTGAGTCGGACAAAAGCATGTTGTGGCTTCCTAGACCTAGAAAAGGCGTTTGCTAAAATCTCTAGAAGAACAGTTTGGAAAGGTTTACAACAAAGGAAGGTGAATGATAAATTGATTAGAAAGATCAAAAATAAATGACAACACTTTACCATGTCATAAGTAAAAATAGGAAATCCGCAGTGTTTGAAACTAAAGGAGGTCTAAGACAAGCAGGTGTATTAAGCCCACTGTTACTTAACGTATTTATTGACGAAGTATTGAAAGAATGTAAGCCGAAATTAACAAAGTTGAATATAGGATATTGACACTTAGTACAAGTAGACATCACGGAATGTATATTTGCTGCCGATTTGGTTATCGTGGCGAGCAGCGAAGAAAAACTTCAGAAAAATTTTAATGAATGGAATGCAGTGTTGTAAAAATACAACATGAAAATTAACACGAAGAAAACGGAGGTAATGATGATAACAACAGCGAATGAAGAACAGCTAAAAATATATATTGACGGGAAAAAGATACAACAAGTTTCTGAATATAACTATCTGGGAGTCACAATTGAAAGAAATGGAAACCAAGACATAGATATTACTGAACGAATTAATAAAACTGCCAAATTATACCATTCCATGAAGAAAACATTTATATTTAAAAAAGAAATTAGTTGCAAAACTAAGATGACTGTATACAGAACAATATACAGACCTATACTCACCTACGGAAGTGAAATATGGGTTCTCACAAACAAACTCAAGAGCAAGATATAAGCCATGGAAATGAAATATTTTTATTGGCATTATGGGAATAACACGTAGGGACAGAATCAGGAACATGAACATAAGGGATGAACTAAATGTTGAGCCCATCTTGCAATATACAGCCTCAATCTCTGCAAAGTAAACGACGGAGAAGTACATATACTCCCACCGTCTCCCACTCTACCTAACAGCGAGGTGTGGCGCTGTAGTACGATAATAGCTAGTAATGGGCAAGGTAGGGGAAAATAACTATCGTTAGCGCAGACTAGGCAGACTCGTGTTTAGTCGACTCTCGGGAAAGCCGGTAAGCAACACAAACCCCTTCCCCCGAAACGAATTAACACGAGCCTGTCTGGTCCTCGCTAACGATAGTTTTCCCCTACCGTGCCCAATACTAATAATAGCACGTGTAGACTGATCAGGGATCAGTATTATTAGTCAGTTCAAGTAAGTTTGTTGTCTAAGCTTTAAATACATATTTTTGCGCAAAATGCCGTGTTATACTGTGGAGGAGAGAGCTGAGATGATGCGGTGGTATCATGCTGGCAATTCTTTTCAAGGCCTATTCCAAATAAAGCCACAATTTTTAAATTAAAAAATAAAACCGACAATACCGGTTCGGTTGAAAATTTAAAAACATCACTTCCAACCCGCAGAATTTTTAATAATACACAATTTTCAATATTCTAAACACCAACAATTATTTCACGGCGACGCATTTAAGCGTATGGTATTTTGTGAAAAGTTAAGTGATTTAATTAACCGAGATGCTAATTTGGTAAACAATATTATCTTTACCGATGAATCTTCTTTTCCTTTGGTTAGAAGTCACAATTTATCTGTGACAACATACTGGGCCAAGCAAAACGAACACAGATATTTAAGGTCATCTAGTCAGCAACAGCAAAAAGTAAATGTTTGGGCAGGTTTGTTAAACAACCATATTATTGGGCCTTTTTTTTATCAATGGCAATTTAAACGCAACTGCATATTTAGAATTACTGAACACCCACATTCTACCTAATGTACAGCAACTTCCCGACATAAATATGCAAAACATCTACTTTCAGCAAGATGGTTGCCCTGCACATAATCCAGTGTCCGTCCGAAACTATTTAAGTGAACGGTTTCCTAACCGGTGGATCGGATCTCATTCTGAAAATATCAAATGGCCGCCACGTTCACCAGATTTATCTCCCCTCGATTTCTTTTACTGGGGTTATTTAAAAGAAATAATTTATGGCAATGAAGACGTTAGACCAGTTAATGTAGAGTAGTTGCGCAATAAAATTGTTTAAACGTCAAACAACATTAGCCCAGAAATCTTGGAGAATATTAGAATGAATTTCTACAACACATTACGATATTGTTTAGCCAAGGATGGGGGCATATTTGAACCTTTTGTTTGAATATTCAATAACAAAAATCCCAAAAGAAAGGTGAAAAAATCCCTTACCACAAAATTCAATGATTTTTAAAAAATTAACGTTTATTCCATCTTATTATTAAGGCTTATTTTAGTTTTCTATTTTAGAATTTTATTTACCCAGAATTAATTTTTATTTGTCCTTCATTAAATTTACTTTTTCATTTTGAGGGTTTTGCCTTAAATTCATTAGAATGTCTTTGATTTCCCTGTCATGAACAAACCCTAATTTTATATTTCTTTATTTATTACTATTACGAATAGAATAGTAACCGAGCTGGTGTTAAAGTTTATTTAATTTATTATTAAGAGTTACTTTTAAGTTTTCATTTTTTAAAATTATTTACTCAGAATTAAGTTTTATTTTTCCTTCGTTAAATTTATTATTTCTTTATGAGGGTTTTGTTCTTCGTTCATTAGAATTACTTTTACATTTTCTTGTCATAAGCAAAGACTATTTTTAAGTGCATAATAGATACTATAAATTACTGTTTTACGCTTTCATTACACCTTTTGAGTTTATAAGTGCGTGTGTCCAAAGCAATACATATTGCAATTTATTCATTTTCATAATAAAAATACAATACGTTTCGCGGTCACTAAAAATTAACACATTTCTGCGTGTAGATTGAATAGCAAAGCAACGAGAAATAGAAAAGAATGGAAGGACTTTGTACATTTGACATAAAACCAAACACACATGTAGCAAAAAAGAATAGAATTTAAATAAATATAATTGTTACCTCTACGCCGAAAGGTAAAAGAGGCATGTGATTATATTATAATAATAACTGAAGCAATCCCTCACATCCCCTAACATTCATCAATCACAAGAGCCATAGACCGATCATAAGTCGAGCTGCGACTTTTTGTTGGGTTGCATGGTTTTGTATGTATTTCCAACTACTTAATTACATTTTTATATATTTTTTTTTAGTCAAATGACTTGCTATTTATTGAAAATAGTCTCATATGTTATATATTCAGAATTAGGAGATGAATAAAAATAAAAAATATGTATATACAGGTGTCCAATTGAAAAATGCATATATAAACATACAATCCTGATAGTTTCCACATTTTTAATCGGTGGAGGTAAAACACTACAACTTCTATTTGAAATATTGTTTGTACTTGCAATCCTAAGGCAAATAAGTGGTGGTCAAAATAAAATGAAAACCCGGTACTAATACTGGGATTTTAGAATTGGGAAAACAGAAAAATTAAAATATTTTTAGCTATTTTTGATGATATTCAAAATTTATTATTTTCCCTGTTTTTATTCATATTAAAGATACATAGAGACCTCTTCTTTAAAGCAATATCTTATAATTTTGGTTATAAAAGGGACGAAGGCATTATACCTTAACATCATTTTTTTTGCTGCTATCATTTAAAGATAAGAAAAACCTCAAAATTTTGTGGCTTAGCTGTGGTCTTCCGGTTGTCACTTCAATTTTTTTCTACGTCACTTATCATGATCATGCTATTGATCGAGTCTACGTGTGCTATGAATAAATTATTATTGAATTTAATAAATTGAATACAAGACTAGCATATTAATTGAGACTTCCTCTTAATGTTAAACACCTTGGAGTTGTCATCAATAAACACATTTTAAATAAGGCAAAGTATGCCGGTCTTTGACTAAATGTGAGACGAATGAATGCGTCATTAAAACACGAACGATTAATTGGTTTAAATGGATTTTTTTCAAGAGAAATAAACACTTTTATTTATAGGCTAAACAAATTACGCGATTGTTTTCTGGATAATACCTCGTGCTTTCGCGGTAAATGCCAAATTTTATTTATAAAACTCTAGTTCATTAACACTTCTCGTGCATGTACCTATGTATTTTCACACTTATGACCGAATTTATTACAATCGATTTTTGCTTACACAGTAATATTAAAGTTGCTATCCTAAGAACCTCCGGATGATTCATTTTACTATCCTGTGGTGGTTTTGTCCTTCTTTGTGAGATGTTCTTACTTTTGTTGTTAATGAATGCGGATGAGCATTTTCGGACAATGTTATGACACCGTCTGTCTTTTATGCGTTGGAATTTCGTCGTAACGTGTTGAAACAGGAACACTTGCCACCGAACACACTATATTCAACGATTCTATGAAACAGCGGTCAAGCACTTCTTGCTCCCTGTCACTAAACGTGACCGCTGCGAACTGTATGAATTTTATTACTGACTGAAGCAGCGGCAACCACCAGATGCACTGAAATACAAATCTGACAGAAGCGAGGATTGCAGCGACTCGTTACTAGACCCCCTTCTTTTATTTCGGCCGTTCAAAGACTGGATATAACGGGTTTTCTTGCACCGACATAGGCGCCTGTTGCAGCGGAGCCTCGCTTCGGTTAATTTGCGGGAATTCGTTTCTTATTCCTCTAGAATCGTCTTGAGAATTCCATACTTCAGCCTGCCTCGGCCATTTCCTGGCGACCATTTGGCCGATTCCGTTGTTTTTGTTGCCCTTCGCACGTAATTGAGGTTAGGTAACTTCCGAGGCGTCGATGTCGGTAAAAAGGGAAGCTTTACGTTAAAAAAAAAAACGAGAAGAGATATACTCTGCTGTAAGTGCTGCAACTGATTGGTTTAAAATAAAATATAGTATGTCAAAGAAGTAGCGCAATACACAGATTATTAAATATCAATTACAGGGAAAAATATTCCTAATAAAATATGTTTGGTAATGTATTTCGTATTCATTAATATAAGGGCAGTTGTCTTATCTTTAACGTTTTGATTGTTATAGCAACAAACTTTTTTATTCAAATTGCAATTTATTTTTTTTCTTTATATTTTGAAGGAGGGTTATGTCTTCTATCCAGCCATAATATTTTTCAATATTTATTTACAAAATTTACGAGAAAACTGGCTAATAAGGGAAAATCCCGAACCCGGAAATGCAAAAATATGACACTTTGGGAACATGTAGATCACATATACCGGGTGTGCCATTTATCTGGTATCGGTCGATCATGCTCCACTCAATCAGTTAATCCAAAAATGTTTTAAGTCAAAGTTACTTAGTAGGCTTTGCCAATGACAAGAAATAAAATAAAAGTACGAAGGTAACTGTCAAAATTTATTATTGTCATCGGCGGAAGGTTATTGATTATAAAGTTAGTATTTGGAGATATGTTTCCTGTTATCACGTAGACTATTGTTATTAATATTAATTTTTGAGTTTTATTTTTTTTTTTTTTCATGAAAATGGCATGTTGTTGAAAGTAGAGCAAACAAAGAATGAATCCAAACGAATATTTTATTAACGAAATACTAAAGAAAAAATATAATAAATAAACACGAAAAATAAAGCAAATCAAAGTGAACACTAGCGAGACAGATATTGATGGTTATTTTAATTATGCGTGTTACATACATAACTAACGCCCAGCAGTCATTTTATAAATATAAAAAAAAACACCTTTCACTACGGCATAATCAGAGATAATATATACTAAAAAGTGGGTAGGTACACGTTTGAAATGTGGTGGGAAGCGTATTTGGTAGGTTACGGTCTCTGTTCATAGAGGCACTGTGAGCTCCAAGCGCGTAATTTGAATAGGTATGTATAACTCATGTGTCATCAAAATTCTTAGTAATAAATATTATGTAATTTGGTCTGAAATCTAAATTGTAAAATGGTAACGACTCAAGCCTCTAACACCTTATAATGACCACGAAGAGTGGAGACCAGTCGAAAGACCAGGGCTACAGGAAGAACACCCATAGGTGATGCAGTCCTTTTGACAATGTAGATATTATTACTGGCTTGTAATATTGTCAATAAAAAGAATTGTATAGTATAGTATGGATGCTGTTGCTAGGGGAAGCTTCGGGTTGTGAAATACACCTTGACACTTCTAAGCAATGACATCTATTTGACGTATTGTATAGTACGAAGTATCTCGTAGAGAAATCTTTGCAGTAAAGAAAATAGAGGAAATGTTACTCAATTCTTAATTAAATAGTCATAAATAATATTACATTTTGTTTTTTTAGAACTCCCTTTCTATATTTTATATTCTCAAGCTTTGCTTAATTCAATATGAATTTTTAAATAAAAAAAAAACTTGTCATTTTATTCGCAATGTGGTCTGACGCTGTGTAACTTTGGTACAATCAGCAAAAATATTGAATTTCTTCTACAAAGTAACCCCGAATGTGGGATGAAATTGTGACAAAAAACAATTTTTTAACCACTTTGCGCTACGCACCAACAGCTGTAAAGAAGCTATGTGTGTTATTTATAGAATGTAAAACATAACTAACAAAACTGATACAAATAACGCATGCATTGCAAAGTCGCCTGTTTGTTCGTACATTCACCTTGTTGCGATCCTGACCTGCGGGAAAAGTATCTCAACTCCATTCATCACTTTACATTTCTTCACTTCAATTTCTTCATTAAACAATATACCGAACCCTATTAGTAATCGACTAGTCGACTAAGTAGAATACAGTAAAAGAATCGTGTTGAGGGTTGCATTATTAAAACCTTTTATCCATCAAAAACGCAATAGTTAACAAAATCACCTTATGACCAGGATTTCTCACGTTTATCTTTTTTTAATTCTGTTCTAGTTATCGGACATTGTCAACCTGTGGAGTCCTGAAGGCGACCTACCATTAGATTTAGCTCTACGATCAAAGAACTCCAGTATAGCAACAACGCTGATCCAACACAATGCCGATGTTAATATGAGGGACATCAAAGGAGACACTTTACTCCACAGGGCCGTGAAACAGGATGATTCCTTCTCCGCTTTATTTTTGCTAGAAAATAATTGCGACGCTACACTAACAACGAGGTAAATAAACTTTTTTTTTAATCCTATATTAGATTTGTGTCATTTACTCTAAATAAATAAAAAAAAAATTGCAGGAGCGAAAATGATACAGCTTTGCACTTATTGGCTGGCTCTCACTTGATGGAACAATCGGAAAAGATCGCTCAGAAATTGATTAATAGGAATGTTAATGTGAATGCTCAGAACAGACAAGGCTAGTAAGTAGATTATTTTTATTTATAGAGATTAATTAGATTAATGATTCCTTTATATCTAGTACCTATTATTAAAAAAAGGCTGATGAAAGTGTTGATGAAACTATGCTTTCCTTATCGATTTTACACAAATATGGGTGTGCTATAGACAAGGCTTTCTTGGATAGAGTATATTTAATTAAGTTAATGTTGAAATTAATTAATTAGGAGTCTTGCTAATATGATATGAACATGCAATTTTTACCTGTCTAATTTTATATTTTATACTGATGCTTATTCAGTGATATAAAGTCTATCCCTAAATAGCCCATTTATTTTTTGACGTTTTGCTTTTTTTTTCTATTAAATCTTTTTTTGAATTTTGTTGAAAATAATAAATTGACATACATTGCTTATTTTGTTCCTTTTCCATGGCTAACTTTCATCATTAGTAATCAGTTTGTTAATCATTAGGGAACTTATGTCAGAAAACTAAAGATGGCAACGATATATCGATATTTTTTCAAATATATCGATAAAATAGTTTCGATATATCATAAAATATTATCGATATTTTTGTTTAAATATATCGAAAAAATAATTAAGTTTGCTTTACAACCAACATTTATTAAATTACTTAATAATAGTACCATCTAGCGTCGAGCAACGGAAGTAACTTAGTTACCTACATTTCATACGATAGGTACCAGAATTATCGGTCAAAATCAAGCTCTCCCCCGCTTCTTCTCGGGGAATTACCGTGCAAAGTTTATAAATAGAGCTCGACAATAATAATTAGTCATGTATATCTTTCACGCGTTTTTTTTTTATTTCGTACTATCCTTGTTTATATATCTTATAGTTATTCAACCGAGCTGCGTAAGGTGCTGACATCTGGCGGCGATAGTATAAAAGTACTGATGAATGAAATTAAATACCGCCAAATATTCATTGCAATGCGAGCTATGTTGGTTGTAGATTCTGAAATAAACTTGGCAGTTAATAACAAAGTAAAACCAATCAAAATTAAGAAATTACAATGCAACATTATTAAAAAAAATTAATGGGCACACCAAACCTGACACGCCATCTGAACGCCAACCAAAGGTACTTCAAACCGGTTGAATAACTATATATATACAGGCTGTCTCTGAAATAAGAGTACAAAATATTAAAAATGGGAAACCCAAATTATACTGAATAAGTATCCAAAAATTCGTACGCCAATTGCAATATCGAATATACAATTAAAAACTCATTGAAACGTCACGAATGTGCCGCCCATGGATCCACTATCTGTGTTTATACTATATCTTAAGGTCATTTGTAAATACAGCTGTGATATACAGATAATCATTGTATGCAGCTGATACGAGTCAACGACTCCAATATTATTACGTACGCGAAATTTAAAGCAAATTTCAAAGAAGATATTGAAAGTAAAATGTGGAATCTATTAATGAATAACTCTATTCACTTGTGCGTAATCTGATCAATGACAGCTGTCTGAAATAAACATCATTGTTAAAAGTTGATATTTGATGTGACGAAGGTAATGTGCGTAATTATTTTTTTTTTCTCTTTCATAATCAATTGTTGGTTCTGTAACAAGTTTCTTCGAAAAATGCGGTGTGCCGTACTGCGCGACACCCCCACTTGCCCTGCAGCATCACGTGTACTTACACCTGCATTTCTGTTCACAATATCCAGCAATTCTTCTTCGGCTCGTAAAATTCGACGTGGTCTTTCACGTCCGCGACCTTCGTAATTTGGTAGCAATCGACCAGTTTCTCTTAATCTAAACACGGTATCCTTTATACACGTGTAAGACGGGGTTCTACGATTGGGGTATCGCTGCCGGTAGATACGTAGAGTTCTTCGACAACTTCCTCCTGCTTCGCCGTAGACATAAATCATATCGAACAACTCGCGTGTGGTAAAAGCCATATCCGATGTGTTCATGCGTAAGGATCCAGACAGACTGAGACTCAGAGCGTAGTTATACGTCGCGTGTTGCCTGCCCTACCTTCGTTGGTTAGAAGTGTAGTGTCTCAAATACCAGTGGCGTGACGGATATTTAATAAATATCTTTGCCATTTTTTTCCTCACGTATGCGTGGGAATTTTGGAAAAATTAATTTAGATAAAAGGTGTAATAAAATTAGGGCTTCCCATTTTTAATACGTTGTACTCTTATTTCAGGGACATCCTGTATAAACAAGGGTACTATACAATAATATCCCTGTATACTTTTTCTCTGATATTAGGGTCCCGCTTATTAAGGAGGCGTCCGTTGCAAATAGAGACCTTTATTTTCAGATCGAGACATTTAAAATTATTCGTAAGAGAGAGTATCCGCAGAGAAGTGTTTGTTAAGAGAGATTTTGTTGTGCCAATTAAAAATATTGTATTGAAGTCAATGAATATAATAAATAATAAATTTATTTTGTCCAAGCTTTAATTCTTTTTAATTTTCTCTAAATAAGAGAACCGGTACTGCTTTGATCGCTATAACAGATGAAATTTTGACTAATATTAACAGCCAAAAACTCGTCGCTTGCATTAATTGTGATTTATGCAGAGCATTTGATCTGGTGGATCACGATATTCTCCTAGACAAACTTGCGTGTTACGGTTTGAGAGGGTTAACGCTCGGTTTCTTTAAATCATATCTAGGGCACCGAAAGCAGTATACGGAGCTGGGAAACGTTGGTTGTTTTGGGTTCATCCATCGTTTTACTACTGGTTTGCCCGATGTAGTTTCGAGAGTGCCGCAGAGCTCTATTTTGTGTCCACTATTGTTCGTTATCTTTATAAATGACTTACCTATAAATATTCCTGGATCTGTTACATTATACGCCGACGACACTAATGTGGTGGTTACTGGCACCAACATGCGTGAGCTTCTCAGTAATTGCTCTAATGTTCTTCAAAGTTTGGTCGGCTGGTTTAACAACAATAAATTAGCTTTGAATGTTGAAAAACAAATATAGTTTTCTTTGATACAGACGAGCAATTACGAATTGACATTGGTACCGTTGAATTGGTTTCAGTTTTGAGCTGTGAAGTGCTGGGTATTACTTTAGATAATAAATTAAAATGGGATATGCATATTGCTGTGGAAAAAGGGGATGAAAAACTGTGCGTGAGTGCGTTGACCCCTTCGTCCAAGTCAGCTGTTTCGGGAGGATTTTTAAAAGACACTAAATTTTTCGTAAAAGTTAAGTTAGTATTAAGTTACTTTGAAACATGTTGAAAAATTCTTATTAATATCATTTTTAGTTTTGTTTTACCGCTATGTAATTTTCATTTAGCTCAGTTTTTCATTTCATGTTTGTTTGCCTGGGTTAAGTCATGTCACCGTGTAAGTTCGCCTTTGTTGCGTGCGCTTCTCTTATGCCGGCGTTTGCTCGCTTGCGGGAGAGAGAAGGCAGTGTACAATTAGACTCTGCGAAGGTAAGATCATTTTCCTGAGCGCTGTAAATGTATGTCGTTTGAAGACATTTTTGTTTCCGCGTGTCATTTGATTTTTACAAATCTAACCTTAGTAGAGGCATCTTACACTCAATTCAGTTAAATTTTCTTTGTATAATATTTGGAATTCCAAATAGTTTGTTATAGCTGATTTAATTTTACTTTTTGAGAGTTCATTTTTTTTATTTGATATTTTATTAATTTTTGATTCATTCTTTTTCCTTTTCAATTAGATTTGATTGTAGTTCACTGTTTTGAAGGTATTTTTACCTTGCTTTGTAATTGCTGACTACATTTGAGCAGTTTTAAGTATTTAAAGGTAAAGACGTTCACCTGAGAACGCCATTTTGCGATTTACACGTGGTGTATAAAAATTTTTATATTTCTAAATTTTCTTAATCTTGTTATTTTCACGTTAAATATAGGGAGTTTTCTTTTAAGCCTGGATTTTAATTAATCTAAGGTTTTAAATTTCTTCCTATTTGTTTTTTTATTTATTAAAGTTCTAATTAATTTTAAAATTCAAATTTTGTTGTTTTAATTTGTTTCCCCACATCGTGGTCAGTTTACACCCACTTTCAGTTTCTTAAGGTTTACCTTCAGAAGGTGACCACTGGGATTTTGAATCCCATGCTCCTCAAGAAATTTTTACTCTATTTTAGAGTTGGCGCTCAACTTAATAATTAATTTCAGACATTTGGTCACAAGCATTAATTTAATTTTAAATAATTCACATTTTCATAATTATCTCAGCAATATGTTGTTATTTCAAAATTGAAAAAATCCCTTTATGTGTTGGTCAAAATGAAAAAAATGTGTAACATCCAGACTTTAATAAATATTTACTTTGCTTATATTAATTCACAGATTACCTAATTTGGGCTTTAGAAAGTAATCTAAAACCGATTTTGCTTCTACAGAAACGGACTTTACGCATTATCAATAACTTAATTTTACTGAGTCGTGCAGGAGTTATTTCTTACATAAAAAAATACCAACCGTTTACAATTTGTATATTCTTGCGGTAGCGTCCCATTTTCATTCAAATAATAAGTTTTTAAGTAATGCGGATGTTCATGTTACGACACAAGATACCCTAATTTCATTCGATCGGAGCGTGTGAGATCGCCCATGTACCGTCGGTCTTATTTACATGTTGGTAATAAAATTTACAATCACGTACCTGCTGAATTGAAGTCGTTGTCACATCGACAGTTTCGGCTCGGGCTTAAAGCGTTTCTTTCGAAAAGTGTTTCTATGGGTTGGATGAATTTTATCAGTATTCGTTTGACGGTTAGGCTGTTAACCTGCCTGAATATTTGAGTGTACACGCCCACTATGTACTATGTTTATGTTTAATGTCTTTCATTATATATACTTTTTTTTTTTGTCGGTGGAAAATCCTTTATGGACACATTTATGTACTGCTCACAAACATGGTAGTGTGGGACTCCCAGCTGGTAGGACTGTACCTGGTGTACCCACTAAAAACCACCCTATGAATTTCCCCCCGGAGCACTCACGGAACCATCTTTCAGATATCTCCATCATGAACGCACCTAGTGGCTAGTTATCCTTGTCTGTCATTCGGTGTTTCCTTGACATCTTTGCCTTTCTAGCATCTCCTTATGTTTCATTATCACCTTAATCATTTCGTGTATTACTTCCCACTTTTCCCGCGATTGCATCATATTATTGATCAGGTTTGTAGCTGTTAGTTCTGCATTTACTTTGTTGCTCACATCCTGTCTGATCGCTTTCCAATTTTTGCAGACCAGAATGGCATGCTCCGGGGTATCTACTTCTCCGCAATACACACATTCGTCGTCCAATGTCTTCCCTATTCTCTTTGTGTATGATTTGAAGTAACCATGACCAGTGAGGGCTTGGGTTAGGTAAAACTCTAGATTTCGGTGGTTACATTCTATCCACTTGTTCAGGTCTGGTATGAGCCTTCTAGTCCATTCTCCTTTTGGGGTATTAGTCCACCTTTCTTGCCACGCTTTCAGAGTCCAGGCTTTGGCCGTCGCTGCTTGTGCTTTATTACCGTCTTTGTATACTTTCTTTCTTTCCTGTGCCATCAAATCAATAGGTGGGGACCCTGCAATGACTTGGAGTGCTGCTGTAGAAACCGTTTTATAGGCTGAGGCCACTCTAATTAAAACTTTTCTTTGACTTTTCTCCATTCTTAAGGCGTTCCTTTTTATTTCCATTGCGTGTTCCCACACTGGGGCTCCATACAATAAAGTCGAGTATACAACTCCGGCAAGGATCTGCCTCTTGCTGCTCCTTGGTCCTCCGATGTTAGGCATTAGACGTATTAGCTTTCCTATTCTATTTTCAGCCTTACCCGTAACTTTTTCAATATGGTCCTTGTAGCTACCTTTCCTGTCAAACCAAACTCCCAGATATTTAACGGTCTTCTTGGGGACTACCTCCACCTCGTTTATTTTAAATTTTAGGCCTTCTATTTTTCTTCTGCGGGTAATAATTAGGGCTTCGGTTTTTTCTGGTGCCAACAGGAGTTCATTCCTCTTCATCCACTCGTCTATTCTCTTCAGATTCTCGTTGGTATTATACACTAGGATACTTCTATCGGTGGCTGTGGGACGACTGCTTTTACCTCCATTCTCTCCCCTTTTGCAATATTGCACATATCTTCCCTTGAGATACTCTGCAACGATGTTGACCAAATATTTGGAGATCTTTCTGCTTTCTAGTCTTTTGAGAATAATGTTCCAGTTTGCTGTATTAAATGCGTTTTTAACATCCAGGGTGACTAGCGCG
The DNA here is from genome assembly GCA_949128085.1 of Cetonia aurata. Lineage (NCBI taxonomy): Eukaryota > Metazoa > Arthropoda > Insecta > Coleoptera > Scarabaeidae > Cetonia > Cetonia aurata. Next base: position 23,148,823 of record OX421889.1, on the reverse strand, counting down.
TTCCAATCCTTTCCCTGTTTGTTATACACCTTTGCCACTTCTTCCATTGCTTGCAAGGTGGACCTCCCTCTCCGGAATCCATACTGATGCTTGGCGAAACCTCCTTTAGTTTCTATTTCCTGCTCCAGTCTTTCCCTTATAAGCGTCTCGTACAACTTGCTAAGTGTATTGAGGAGACAGATTGGCCTATAAGTACTTTTCTTCCCTGGCTTACTCTCTTTTGGTATTAATATAACTTTTGCCACTTTCCATTCGTCTGGGAACGTTTGTGTTCTTAGAAGCTGATTTTGCACTTCTAGAAGCCAACCTTCATCAACTTTTCCCGCTTCTTTTACGGCCGATGGAGAAATCCCATCCAAGCCTGGGGCTTTGCCTACCTTCATTTTTTCTATTGCACACCTTATTTATGTCACAGTAAAGTCCGGCGCAGTATCTACTTTTCTTTGAGGGACTTGTTCATCTATAGTAGGGTAAGGGAAGAGTTGCCTGACCACCTCTCTTCGTTCTCTTACTGGGAGCTCGTATGGTGATAAATTCCTTATTCCTTTTATAGCTATTTTATATCCATGTCCCCAGACATCCTTATTTAATTCGTTGCATACACTCATCCACTGTTAATTTTTTGATTTTTGTATAAGTTTACGTAATTCCCTTTTTACTTTATCGTATTCCTCCCAGGCTTTTTGTTTTTCCCCTTCATTAGTACTCTTAGACATCCTTGTGTTGCGTCTTCTATTTTTGTTGCATTCTTTCCTTTTATTACTTATTTCTTCGTTCCACCAGTAATGTACCGCCTTTTTTCCTTTTGGCCCTTCACACGTACTGTTTACCCATGCCTCTTTTAACACTTCTGAACATGTTTTATGGGAAGTTCTCTCGTCTTTTGTCATATTACTAAGCCTAATTTCGACATTTGCGTAAAAGGTATCCCAGTTAGTTGTATATGTCTTTCTGTCTGGTACTTTTCGAGGAGCCTTTTCCGTCTTTATTTCATTCATTATATATACTAGTTTTATATTTTATTACTTATTATTATTACTATTGCTTTTTATTGATTGACTGTATACTTTTAATGTTTTTGTGTGTTCCACACCTTGGATAATTGAATAAATACTACTACCACTGCCTAATATTGTTTTTAGCATCAACTGATCTTTCATTTTACAGCACTGCTTTACACATTTCAATAATGGCCGATAACAGACCAATTTTCGATATCCTAAGATCACAACCGAATCTAGAGCTAAACCTGCGAAATCAACAGGATCACACGCCACTATATTACGCCCTATTAAAATACGAATCAGGAGATAGGAATGAAGAAAACTACGCGGAAGACCTCCTCAAAGCCGGCGCCCTACCCGATCCGGTAGAATCGGAAAACGGCAACGGTTTACTGCAAGTACTTCTCCAAGAATGTGCAAAAGATGCCGCCATGTTCTTAGCGTCTAAAGTCACCAATATCAACCACGTGAATCTGAGCGGAGAGACCGCATTGCATTATGCTTCCTTGAAAAATTATGCTGATTTCGTGAAATTGGCTTTGGATTTAGGAGCAAATCCAAACTTGCTGACAATGGAAGCTAGGCAATCACCTCTGCACTACGCAGCTAAAGGAAATTCAATTGATTGTATCAACGTTTTTATTGAGTACAATGAAGCATTGGATAAGGATTCGAAGATGGCTGCCAATTTCAACGCCAGAGACATCGAAGGAGATACGCCGTTAAGTCTTGCGTTATCATTGAGTAATAGACCCCTTGTGCCTTTGTTGATCAAAGGAAAAGCTGATGTGAATGTAAGAAACGGTAAAGACTTTACATTATTACATCAAGCAATATTAAAAGAAGATGGTGAAACTGCTATATTCCTCTTGGATAATGGTGCTGATATGAACGCAAAGTAATAAACCATTTTACCATATTTTTAGGAATATAATTAATATTTATTCCATTTTTAGGACAGCAGAATATGAAACACCGCTTCAATTAGCCATCCATTGTCGCTTGAGCGAAGTTGTAGACGCTCTTTGTGTCAGAGGTGTTGACATGTCAGCACCAGACCGTTTAGGCAACTGCGCGTTATGGGCTGCCTTAGATTCCGGTCAGGATGACATTGCAAGCGTTCTAGTCAGGCACGGAGCTGATACAGATTGTTGGGGGCCAGGTCCCGAAGATTGCCGCCAAACTTTGTTACATAGGTTAGTAGTTTGGATTGATCGAGGTGTTGGAATATCCAATTTGTGGTTAATTCCACAGAGCTATAGATGAAAACAAAGAGCCGGCTGCAATTTTCCTGATACAAGCCGGTTCCGATTTAGATTCACCGCGGTTACCAGGTCCAAACGGGGAAGGTGGTGATGAAGCTAAAGATAAAGCGTCTCCGTTGCATTTGTGCTGTCAGTGGGGTTTGGAGCCAGTCGTACAAGTGAGTAAAGTTTTGATTTTTTTTTTTGTGAGAACCGTCTCACATGGAATCTCCGGAAACACTGCAGCCTCTTAGCTTTTTGTATTTAATCTCCCATTTTTTTTACCCATTGAATCATGCTAACCATTCCAATAACCTGGTACCCTGTACTAGTCTGTACAGGTCTCTGACTGATCGATGGAAGTAATGTTCTTCCTTTTTGGCTTGCGAAAATTTACCTGTCTTTTTGCGACCATAGCCTCGCACTCATACAGGATGTGGTATCTCCAGTTCTCTTTTTTACTGATCCCTTAATAAAGGTTTTTCAATGAATTTGCCAGGTTGTATTATTCCAATGTTCTTTGTATCTCTCTTTGGCCCAAATCCTGTTTTTTTGGACACTCCTAGAAAGTGTTGATTACTTAAATAATAAAACATTAATTAAGATAACAAGAAGAGAGCATAATTTTAAAATACACGTGGTAACAAAAATATTATGAATGAAAAAGGTGATCCTCCCAACTGTTGAGAACTGTGCTAATGTGTTGAGATATGTCCGTTTTATATATTACTTTACGTACCCTTCTTTGAAAGGCAAGCTATGCCTTGAAAGTTGTCTCACGAAGAGTTAATATCCATGCTGCTCTTGTATCATATTACGCCAATGTGTTCTCACGTTTAAAGTATGGTGTGATCTTCTGTGATAATTCTGTTAATGCTAGCAGGATTTTTATTCTACAGAAGGCCTGTGTAAGATCGATTTTCGGAATTAATCGCCGAGACACTTGTAGAGACACTTTTAAAAATTATAATATATTTACGTTGCCTGCCATATACAAATTAGAGTATGCGCAATTTGTTAAATGCAGTTACGATGGATTTGTTTAAGCAATATGAATTAGAACACGGTCATAGTACCAGAGGTTTAGCACATGACTCTTTACTTTCACCAGCTATTAGTTTAACAAAATCACAATAAAGTACTTTATAATGTATAAAAAATTATATTGACCCACCTGATACTTTTTTTTTATATATATAAGGATGTTGGGAGGCGCAACAGATATCCTCCTCAAGTGGCCCTTCTGATCTCGCCTCTATTTGCAGCTGGAACCATCTTGAACAGATATAACATCAGATGACTGAGACTGTACTTCATTCACATGCGGGTATCCCTACATCCACATCCACCAAAGGGTGATTAGGGGTTTAGGTCAGTTCATCATCGCAACAGGCAATATCAGGTTTCTCCGCTGACACCTCGTTCCAACATCACACCGACCTGTCTCTTCCTTTCTTCGGCCTCCTTTTCTTTCATAATGTGAAGGATGATCATATGTGTTGTCTTCCATCTCCTCTCAGAGCGTAGCATTTGCGTCACCATCGTCTCCGGTCTTAGTTCAGTACCCAGGTTGCTGCAAGTTCTCACACGCATTATGGTCCACCGTGGGCATTCAAAAATTGTATGTTGGGCAGTATCCTCGACTTCACAATACATGCATCGGTCATCAAGATCTTTACCAAACCTCTTGGCATATGCCCTATAGGCACCGTGTCCTATTAGCGTTTGGGTAAGATGATAATTCAAGCTTCTGAAACGAGATTGAAGCCATGTTCCGAAGTTCGCATGGGTGAATTCCCTCTCATATGCCAGTAGATCTATTGGTATCATACCAGTTATTACTTGAAGTCGTCGCCGCAGTGCGGAAGGATGAAGCCACCCTTACCAAATACTTCGTTGCTATTTCTCGAGCATGTTACGATAGACACTCTTCTTCAGCACTCCGCACCATACCGGGGCTCCATGCAGAATAACAGAGCCCACACAGTGTCATCCTTTTAGTACTACTAGGCCCACCTATTTGGCATTAGCCGAGCTATCATAGCATATTTAATGTGTTCACCAAAATATAGTCGTTGGCCTATAACTATTCCCAGATATTTTACATATCTTCCAGGTCTTACCTTTGTGTTACCAACAGTGAAACACACTTGTTCCCTGTGCCTTTTAGTATGACTGCTTCCGTCTAATCTGGCGCCAGTTGTAGGTGGTTTTCGCTCAGCCACCTACTTATTCTTTTCAGGTTTTCATTCACTTTGTCCCTGATCCGCAGCCACCATTAATGCTAGGTCGTCTGCATATCCAATAATTTCTGAGTCTGCGGTTAGCTTAACCCTAAATATGCCATCGAAGAGGATATTCCACAACCCGTCCAAAGGCGGAGCCCTGCGGCATCCCTGCCTCTATTTCAACTGTCTCCGCGTTCGTAAGTTGCAGTTCTCTATTACTAAGATAGTTGGCGATGATATTAACCAGGTACCCCTAGTTATCCCCATACTGCATAGATAATTTTCTCTATGGTTAGATCCGAATCAGTAGTGTTAAGAGCATTTCTCACGTCCAGTGTGACCAACACGAGCCATTTATTCCGGCATCTATCTACATTTTTCTTAACCATCTCAAGGGCATGTATAGTTGATTTTTCCTTACGAAATCTATACTGCTTATCGGACAGCCCTTCGTTTTTATCTATTTCATTATTCAGCCGTATTCTTAGTAGCGTATCATATAATTTACTGATTGTATTTAGTAGGCATAGCGGCCAGTAAGCCGAGGGATTTGTTAAATCCTTGCCCTTCTTTGGTATCAATACTACCTTCGCAGCTTTCCACTCCCGCGGGTACTCCTGACTTTCCAACAGTAAATTCATAATTCCCAGTAGCCACTGCGGTTTTATAGCCACCCCCTGTTTAAGCGCTTCTGACGGGATTGCATCCGTCCCCGGAGCTCTGCCATCCCTCATGCTACTGGCTACTTAATTCATTCTCGGTGAAAAACTCTAGAACTTCGCAGTTTTGCAGGCTCGGTGGGTCCTTTTTCCCTTCTCGGAAGAGTACTTAGATAATAGCTTTCTTAGACGCGATTAGTATATTATATGGTACCATATTCAGCAAATCCCGTGGTACTATTTTGTGCATGATATTTGAATATAATATGTACCTATTTTTGCACATTCATTTATTGTAAAAAATGTTGACTACTTATGTGTTTTAATATGTTGTGAATGTCTTTTATTATTGCAATAATGCCTATTTATACTTTGTTTTTATTTACACATTTTGACTTGTTATACACTTTGTATCATGGAACGAAGCATACTTATTATTATTATTATTAAATACCGTTGCACGCTCTCAATGCTTACTAGCTTCGACGTTTTAGGTAATCGATATCCTTATAGTAAACAAACGAAATCAATCGTACACCTTGTGCGATCTATCTGCGTATGCTTACATATCGTAAACACAAACGAACCTACCTCAACACATTACCGCAGTTTTCAACAGTCGGGACTTTTTAAAAATAAGATTACACACAATTGCTTTGCATAAAATCATTTCGTATTTTAGACTCTCGTCGAACACGGAGCCAATGTGAACATGAGAGATGCAGAAAATAAAACACCCCTACATATAGCCATTGAAAACCAGCACGATGCTATCATTTCCTTACTACTAAGAGTACCAGAAATAGATCTCAGTTTGAGAGATAAGTCTGGTCTGAGTCCATTCGCTACGGCGTTAACATTTCGTAACAATAAAGCCGCCCAAGCAATTTTGGACAAATTACCAACAGCTGCAGAACAGGTAATATTTACACGTAACAATCGCAACATTCCAGTAATAAGTTGCTTAATATTAATTGTAGTTTGACAGCAAGGGACAAAATTTCCTACACATTGCTTTGAAGAAAGGCGACTTGGAAAGTGTATTGTTTTTGTTATCTGTTCATGTGGACGTTAATTCCAGAGTTCAGGATTGTACAATGTCGCCACCATTGCATTTAGCCGCTAGAAATGGCAATGAAACTTTAGTGAGAAGTTTAATATTGGCAGGAGCTAGGATAGAAGATACAGACGCCCATAAGTGAGATTTTTTTTAATTTACTTCTTTTAAAATATACTATTTTATCTCCTAGACGAACAGCATTGCACGTGGCATCGGAAGCTGGAAATGCGGCTGTAGTATCGGCTTTAATACAGAATCACGCTAATTTTGATGCTGTTGACTGCAACGGAGACAATGCCTTACACGTAGCTGTGAAGGAAGCTCACATTAATGTCGTAAGCACTTTATTTGCGCCATTAAATGAGGATAATTTATGTTATTTTATTCAAGGTGAGAGCTTTGTTGACGGAATCCCACGTCAACGCAGAAGCTGTTAATATTAAGGGCAGAAATCCTTTGCACGAACTCTGCCAATACGGTAAAGAGAATGCAGCCGCCATTTGCGAATTATTTCTCGAATGTATGCCAGAATATCCGATTAATAAACCGGATTTAAGTGTAATTTCCCTCCCCTTTTAATGGTATGTGGAATAGGTGGATAAACGGTTTTATTTCTAGGGTAATACACCATTGCTTATCGCCTATGTCAAGGCCAATGGTAATTTATGTAGGGTCCTTGTTAAAGCAAAGGCGTCGTTAGCCATTGAAAATAGAGAGAAAGTTACCATCTTCAACTATCAGGTAAGTTTAAAGTATTTTCAATTTTGACAAAATACATCTCTTATGTGCGGGAGTTTTTGAAGATGTTTTTTTTGTAAAATATTAAAATAGACTTAAAACATTCACATCAGACGTTTCGGTAGATTTAGCTACCTTTTTCAATTGCTAAAAAAAAAAACAGGTTATTTAAATTTAAGTAATAATACATATAAAAATGTATGAAAGTAACCTTAATGAAATCTCATTATAATATTTAAAGTTAAAATTAACAACAAAAGTATCGGTACTGTATAAATGACAAACATAAAACATTTCAAAAATTATATTAAAACATGTAGATATCACTTGCCCTATTATAACTAAAAACTGTAATCAATTTCGCAATAAGGCGTGGATAACTCCTGATATTATCATGGAAAGTAGATCGTTGAGGGATCTGTTTTCCTTAGCTAAGGCTATTGACCAACTGCATGATCTATATAGAGAAAGAAGGAAAAATTATAAGCGTATGCTAGATGATGCTAAAAAGAACTATAATACCAATATATTGCAGCAATCTGATAATAAATCACGACAAATATGGAGGGTTGTAAATAGAGAGATTGTCTCCCAAAGATGCGGCTGAGACTTTCGGTAATTATTTTAGTAGTATTGCCGAGACTAAGATAACACAGTATTATGGGACTAGGCTCTCACAGTCCTGTACTTTTGGCAAGTCTATGCAGAATTCCATGTTTTTCCATGACATCACCCCTGGAGAGATTCTAACGGCCGTTCAAGCATTGAAGAATAAAAATAGTTCAGGAAGTTTTGGTTTTCCTACGATGCTGATAAAGTATTCTTTAGATTTTATATTGCAACCTTTGCAATATTTATTTAATTTGTCTATCAATACATCCGTATTTCCAGCTATTTTTAAGAGCTCAACCGTGGTACCTGTTCAAAAACGAAAGACGCATCGTCTGTTGAACAATATAGACCCATATCTGTATTAAGTGAATTTTCAAAAATATTAGAAAGAATTGTTTTTGACAGAATGACTTATCTATTTAGATAACCATGCTGCATTGAGTGCGACCCAGCATGGTTTTCCTGCTGGGTTTTCAACTGCTACTGCCACATGTAGTTTTATTGACGCAATCTACAAGGCTATTGACAATGGGATGTATACGATTGGATTATTCTTTGACCTGACGTCGGCGTTTGACACTGTACGCCATGATTTTCTTCTAGAAAAGCTTCATTTCTTGAGCATTAGAGGGAGACTGCTTCAATGGTTTCAATCGTACCTAACGGAGAGAAAAATGATTATTAAGCTAAATAATGTGACATCCAGTGAGTATTCGATCCAGCATGGAGTGCCGCAGGGTTCGGTGCTCGGGCCATCATTGTTTATAATCTTCACGAATGACTTACCTGAATATGTTAACCCTGATGGACTGGTGGTCTTTGCCGATGACACTTCGATGCTTATGGTCTCTCATGATGAGGATTCTCTTTTACTTAAACTGCGACAAGTTTTGACTGTATTTAGTGAATGGTGCTATGCGAACAGCCTGTTGCTCAATACTAGTAAGTCGGCATGTGTTAGATTTTATAAACGCAAGGTTGCGAATGTTAGCACACTCACTTTTCCGAATGGTGATGTTTTGAATATTGTGGACAATATAAAACTGTTAGGTACCCACTTAGACAAACCTTTGACGTGGAATACTCAAATTGATTATGTTTGCGCAAAACTAAATAGTGCTTACTACGCGATTTTAAAGTTGAAGTCTAGCCTCCATGTTGACTCCATTATGACAGTATATGCCGGCAGTACGGCTTAATGGTACGTTGCATCATTGTCAGTTTGGTGCGTCAAACAGCAATATGCACAACAAGTTGTTGGATGGGTGACCATTTCAATAAAAACTTCTGCCTAAGCGGCTCGGTGTGTCCGGCACCCTGGGGAGGTAGCACAATGGGCCCGGTAAGAGTGGACTAAGTGTATGTGTTCTCACCACCTTCCCCGACCAGAACTTTACCTTTATGACAGTATATTACGCTTTAGTGTACTCCATCCTCTCTTATAATACTGTTCTGTGGGGTAATGCTTCAAATGTTGGACGTGTTTTTGTCTTACAAAAACGAATAATACGTTTAATTTTTAACTTAAAGTTTAACGAATCCTGCAGACCGGTCTTTGTGAGGGAGGGGATCTTGACGTTGCCATGCATATATATATACCAATCTGCTCAATATGCGAAGAATAACTTGGATAAATATAGCTGTAGTGGTCATAATTAACCAACGCGGCAAGCCCATTTGTTGCGCCGAGATCACCGTCGTATGCGGGTCTGGTGATATATAATAAGTTACCAACGGAATTGAAGAATATGCCTAACATAAAACAATTTAAAAACGCCCTAAAAACATGTTTACTGCGTAAATGTTATTATACTGTAAATGAACTTCTGCGAGAATGAAAATGTCATCAATAATGAATCTGCTTTGTAGAATTTTTGTTGTTGTATTTTGTTTGTTTAATTTTTTTTTCATATACACTGTATTGTGTCTGACTTGAATAAATATTATTATTATTATTATTATTATTATTAAACGAAACACGAAGAATAAGCAGAATGCATCAACAACTCGTTTTATGGTATGAATATTGTAAGATCCGTTTATTTTGCGTGCTTTTAGTCTATTCTTAGAGGTAGTATAATACACTGGGGGTAGACAGCTGGTAATGCAGGGAATTTTTACACAGCAAAAAGCGCGTGGTGAGGACCATGGTAGGGAACATTGCGGGATTTATGCAGGCGGGCTGTAATCGACTTACACCTTCTCATCGTCCGATCAATTTATATCTATGAAGTCTTGTGGTTTGAGATTCTTATTCTTATGGGCCTTTATACATAATAAGAAGGGTAAAGGTCTATCCACACATTACCGAGCCACTACAGGGACATGGCCCGTCAGGGAATGAAACAAAATATCGTTGCATGTAAGTTGAATTGCCACGTTCGCACTTCTCCGTGGCAGTGCGTTAATTCAACTTACATGCAACTATATTTTGTTTCTTTCTCTGACGGGCCACGTCCCTACACTGGCTCGGTAATATGTGGATAGACCTTAATACTAGAATCCCGGAAGTGGTTAAAAATGACAGCTCCGAATTTAGTTCACCTGATGCTATAGTCAATGCCTATGCGGATTACTTTAAAAGTTTATGCCCCCAATCTGCCTACTTTCCCTGATAGTTCCAATGCGCCTGTTACTTTATCGTATATAGCAGAGGATGAGATTGAGCAAGCATTGCGTACATTTAAAAAACAGACAAAAATAATTTCACATAGGAAACATCAAACTTAAATAATTAGCCAAAATCACTCATATAAAACATTTATAAAGAAGACTAGGTGTACAAATATTTTGAAGAATAAATATTAGAATAATACGAATAATAAATTTACACCAAGAGATATCCTGAACGTAAGTAATAAATACTGTTACGATATTAATACATCAAAAATATTTAAGAAGAAACACAATTCTAATCACATGCAACATAACAGTGCTTCACCAAAATCACAATAATCTTACATTTTTTTATTACATATTTTACAAAGGAAAGGAGAAAACAAACAAAATATCATTATCGTTTTAAATGTGAAATTACGTATTTGTGATATAAATCTACCCCATTTTTCTACATACTAATCCGATAAATCAATCCACAACTGATTGTGAGTAGGTAATAAACAAACACAACCCGTCCTACATCAGCCGATCTTGTAGTGGCCATGCTACTGAGTCCTCGGAAATAACATTATGTCTCATTATTGTGACGTATAGTACAGTTAAAACTACACCACCATAGAGCCTCTCAAAACAAAATTACATATGTGAATAAAAACCGTAGGCGTAAAACCTATTGCCAGGATTTTAGGCCTGGATATTTATTGTGTTTGTATTTTCTTATCGTTTAAACGTCACATCGCCAGCCGGGACTGGAAGTGTTTACTATGTAGTCGTCAGGTATAAGACTCGCTCAGTTCAGAAATGGTTTATACCCTTCTCTCTCTATTTACGTCTCTGTTCAAATCTGAGTCGCTACTTCTGAAAGGCATACGTAAATAGACGTCCGACGTATATCCCTGATAACTTATAACAGTGTACAACGCATAAAAACAGTAAGGTATCTATCCAAACTGGGAGTTCTAATCGTCATCGGCTAAAATTTTGTTTACTACATCGGCTGAAGCGGAACACATTTACCATCCCTGTTAGAACTTTCGTTTCGCAGTCAACGATAGAATTTCGGTTTGGTTGAAGTACCGCCTTAAAAGAGAAATGTCCAACCATTTTTAAACGAACTAAAAGACTGCGTATGTAATTAGATTTTTTATTGTGACGGAAGTAAATTGTCAAGAATGTTTTTTTTTAAAGCTCACTACGCATGTTTTATGATAGTATGATTTGATTTTTTACATTTTAATGACTAATAAATTTTGTTGAAATTTTTGTGCTTTTTTGAATTATTCTCAGATAAATGTTTTTCGAGCATTCAGCGCGAACTTAGAAGATTTTTCTGAAATAGTTTTAAATGATACCTAAAAAAGCTGAAAACGTGTTTAAACCATTACAAGTGATATATCACCTATTTTACAACTCAAAATAACTTTAACTTTAAAAAATAAAAGTAAGGACCGTATTTAAGAAAAAAAGTTGATTTTTCGAAAACGAAACATCGTACTGACATCTGTAAACGCTATCTTGTTCAGCTTAAAAAGTGACAATGCGAAAGTATTTTTTTATGTCTCTTAAAATAATGTCAGAAATAAATAAAAACTAATATCGCAAAAAATGCTTTCTTTAGAAAAAAAGGAAATTGGTAAAAAATGTGTAGTTTTTCAAACACCATGTAAATGGTAGTTAAATTGTGCAACTTTTTTCCCAATCCAACCAACATCGTAACTCCTACCGTTTTCAAGATTTCAATGCTACCACATTCTTATATTGGACAAGCTGTATATGGGATTCATGTATTTCATTTTGAGGCTAAATATAAGTTTTTGTATACATATTTTAAGAAATTATAACAATAAAGAAAAAATAAAAAATAAAATGACGATTTTCAAATTGCAGGTTGCCACAAAACAGTTGTTATATCGACTATTAGATCAAGTATCTGAACCAACCCCTTGGACAGGTACTACAGATATGTGCCAAGAATGTGGGAAGAATTTTACCCTAACAATACGCAGGCACCATTGCAGACATTGCGCTAGAACTTTGTGTGGTAAATGCTCTGATCAGGAAGTACCGATAATAAAATTTGGAGAAAATAAACCAGTTAGAGTATGTAAAGTATGCTTCGATGTTTTAAAGTCGGGTGTTAGCTAATAGCAAGCATTAAATAGTTAACATATATTTTTTAATATTATTGCAAAACCAAATTGGAAACTGATCGATAAATAAACACTTTTATGCTATTCTTTTTTTCACATGACCATTTTGCATTCCACTAAAAAGCTTTACCTTACCTTTCTGATCTACATTAATTTGTGATATGTTAGTCATGTTCAATAATGATATTACCGAATGGAACGTACTAAACTACTTTTGTTTTTAGAAGATACAAACTGTTTTCTAATATGTGTTGTAATCCAAATATGAATTGTTAGATTTATTAATTATAAGGCGCATATATTATTTTGATATTGTATTAAATATAAGAAAAAAAAAATGTATATGAGACTGTATTGCATAAACAAATTAATCTAATAAAAATACATTAATTAAACGGACTGTTTTAATTTGCCAAAAGATATGTGTTTGCAATTAAAATTTATTGAGTTTAATATCTACATAAATACGTGTATATTCTACAAGAATTAACTTAGAAAAAGAAATTTACTTTAATCGCTTGAATAAATCCTTTGTAACGCAATGATCGACAGCGTGCAATAAATCGAATAGCTCTTCCACGCAAGTTTCTGTTGTCTTCGATCTGGAATTTACTCTATTGTTGCAAGCTTCATATTTCTCAACCAAGTGTTTGCAATGATCACTTTCGCGACATTTCTCCTACAAAAAAAAATCTAAGCAAATTAACATAACTTATATAACCTTAACTGTAGGAATAGTAAATTTGATTAATAAATTTGCGAACTTACACGTAATTCCTGTTGTGGATCTACTAATTCGTCTTCCGCTTTCACTTTTGGAAAGAATTGCTTAAGAAGAGACATTTTCTTTAGTACGTTCCCTAAATTTATTTGTAAAATTTTTCTCAATCTGCTTGCGTAATGTCAAATGTCAATAAGACGGATCAAATGGACTAATAGATTGAAGTTTTGCTAAATGTCAAAAATTCCATTTTAATGAATTCCTTGGCCTAAATAGGTTTTGTTAACGGTTGAAATGATAATTGCCTCATATGTGTGTTTTGAAGTATTAATCGATTAACATCATGATTAATTACCAAATATTGGTTTTTTAATATTAAACATTCTATAAATTTCAACCTGTATGTAAAAATACCCAAACATTTGACAACTCACTATAACTGACAGACAAAATAACATGGACGCCAAATTTGTCAGTTGTGCTGTATCATAGAGCAAAATAAATAGCCAAAAATACTCAAAGTACGCACTTGGAAGTGAGGCGAATCCCCGAAACGCATTCGACGGACACCTTTCTAGTTCCCTCTTAGGTTGTAAGACAGCAATGAAGATTACGCTGAAGAATTTGCAACAGCAAACCTTTCAGGTGGACATAGATGCTGCGAAAACGGTAAGTTTACGATAAAGCGCAAGCTTTCTAATGCTACCCTCGTTCTGCTTGTGTTAGGTGAAAAATTTAAAGGAAACGATTGAAGCGGAAAAGGGCAAAGATTATCCCGCGGAAAATCAAAGGTTAATCTATGCTGGTAAGATTATTTGATTATTGCAAAACGTCCAGTGTAAATATTCGGCGATGAGTCATATCTCTCTTTGTTTTTTGTGTCGTGTAGGTAAAATTTTGACTGATGAAAATGCACTTTCCGAATATAACATAGATGAGAAGAAATTTATAGTTGTTATGGTAACGAAGCCCAAGCAACCAGAAAAGTCGGAGAGTGGAGATGGAAACGTTACAACTTCTAGTGCTAGGTACTTGATTTTTGTCTAAAGTAATATCTATGTGAAGAACGACTTTTTCTTTTAGTATCCCTGCTACAACAACCACCACTTCTGCACCTGCACCCACGCCAACAGAAATTACAACAATACCAGAAAGTGGGGCAGAATCAACTCCGCAACCGGTGATTCCTACACCAGAATCGACATTATTGATGGGCGAAGAGTACCAGACGATGGTCCGAAACATTATTGATATGGGTTACGATAGGAATCAAGTAATACAGGCCTTAAGAGCGAGTTTTAATAATCCCGATAGAGCTGTAGAATATTTAATTAATGGCATACCACCAATGGACGAACAAGAAACCGTAAGTACACTGAAATTTGTACACATAATTTTGCATAATTTTACAGAAAGCGCTACTGTAGATTCGTGTTAAAACATTTTTATTTTTAAACATTTTGTGGCTACTATTAGAATTAACTAATTCAAATTTTTTAAATATAGGTTTTGATGTAATTCTATATACAGTGTAACTTCTCTAACTCGAACCTCCAAGGGACGGGGAATAAAAGTCGAGTTAGGGAAATGTCGAGTTATGGAAAATTACGTAAAATTTGAATCTTAAAGTTTATTTATATGTATTATACATTTAATACTACATAATTAGTAACTTAGAAAATTCGTTAAAACGTCAAAAAAGCTACATAAAATTTTTATTGAAAAAATCAGTAATTTTTGTTTGAGTTACACTGGTCCATTTTTCATTCATTATAAAATCTTCTAGTAAATTTAAGGAACCATGCAATGCATATGGCACATTCTCCCTAGATGAAACAAATCTTAAGTTTTCGATGACAGAAAACGCTTCGTTGAGTGTAGGTATGCCACTTGTATCAGTCTGGTTTTCATTAGTATCTTCGTCTTCATCTGTAGCTAAGACAATAATAAAATTTGGCATCTTGGAACATAGAAAACGTGGATGGGTAAACTTACCTATTTCATTAGGAGCAAGGTGCTGTATTACACTTTCTAAAATGTCTTCATCACTTGGGGAATCCATTGTTGACACATCATGATCAACATCAACATACTCCTCAAATTCAACATCATTTGTGTTTATTGTAATTCTGTATAAGACCCACCATTTTTTTTTATTCAGACAGTGGAAGGATATCATCTTCATCCCAGTCGTTAGCATCCTGCACTAAATCATCTTTACAAAAGCCCGCCTTCCTGAAGCAATTTGCAATTGTTTGTGTTTTTACGTCGTTATTCCATGCTTTGTTTAGATCTGTAATTGCATCAAGTAAAGAAACATTTGAAGGAAATGTTGACTCTTCCAAATGAGCCAAAATTTTCATAATAATCCGTTTTCTGTAATGTTGCTTCAGATTTTTTATAATTCCCTGGTCCATCGGTTGTAAGATTGAGGTTAGATTAGGAGGAAAATACTCCAATTTAATATTCTTCAGCTTTCCTGCTACGGTTTTGAGGTGCGCCGGACAGTTGTCAACGAACAGCAAAACTTTTCTCTTCTGGGCTGCAAACTGCTTATCAAGCTTTAATAACCAGTTTTCATAAATCTCACTTGCCATCCATGCTTTTCTTTTATATTCGTAATCCACTTCCAGTGACTTTATACCCTTAAAACAACGTGGATGTTTTGTTTTGCCAATAACAAGCAATTTTAGCTTTTCAGAACCACTCATGTTACTCCCAACCATAACCGTTACTCTTTCCTTGCTGTTTTTACCACCAACGCATTTTTGTCCTTTAAATGCAAGGGTTTTGTTGGGCAAGCATACTGATTAAAGTCGGTAAAACATTTTTTTTGCCATTCTTCATCACATTGAAAATCTGCAGAACCACTTTCACCGCACAGTGACATTTGGACGATATTATGTCGACTCTTGAACTTATCCAACCAGCCTATACTACCTGAAAATTCCTCCCGTCCCAAGGCAGCGGCAAATTCTTTCGCTTTTTCTCTAATTAAACTCCCCGAAAGAGGAATATTTTTAGCACGTGCGGTAGTAACCCACTTGAACATTGCTTCGTCAATATCACCGTTAACACAAGCTTTAAGCCTTTTTCGTTTATTGTTAAACGTATCATTTTTTCTTTCCAAAAGTTTGTCCTTATTTTTTAAAATTGTCGATAGCGTATTATGAGGGATCCCAAATTGTTCTGCAATGTCTTTCTTCTTCTTTTCCCCTTTTCCACCTCTGCTATTAATTTTATTTTTTCATTCAATGTTAAACACTTTAAATTTCGCTTCGACATATTTACCGTACACTTTGTCACGCGTACTACACAACTGCACTTCCGAAAGCACCCAGCACACGTTTCTGCCTGCTCAAATTGCTGATTCCAAGAGATAATTCCGCAATTCCCCGAAAATGTCGAGTTACGTGTGCCTACGTGTTCGCATATTATGTCGAGTAATAGAAAAAGTCGAGAAATAGAAAGTCGAGTTAGGGAGACAAAAATACTATATAATAATATTCAAACTTCATTGTTCGCCAAAAATATTCGACTTACTGAATAAGTTGAATTTTAGAAGTTCGAGTTAGAGAAGTTCCACTGTATGTATATTTTTTTAATTATTTACACTAATTTTATTATTTAATGTCATTTATTGAAAAAAAATCGTTGCTATTAGCAATGTGTTAATTTGAGTAAAGTGGAAAATCTTATTGATTCATCGAAAAAGAAAAATCTATTATCTCATGCAATTGGGACTAAATATTTTCTGCACTACACTCAACTGCATATTTTCGAATCGTGTCTAGAAAACTTGCAGTGATTTTGCATTAATTATTTATACAATCAAATAGCAGATCTAAATGCAAAATTTGGAAGAAGATGCTGCATATTATTACAGGACGAGCAAATAGAACACCCGAACTATTTAATTATTAACTGGAAAATTGAAACATTTGTTTTGACATAAACTGAGAATTTTAAAGCATAATGTACAAGATTTGCTACATCGGATGTCACCAGAGATTCCTTAAAATTGTATCTAACGACCGTAAATATGCACGTCTGTGCATGGAAATAGGAATAAAAGAGATCTAAAAATGGCAGACACTGGGCGAAAGTAGTGTGAAGTAAACTTATCGCTTAAGTGTTACAGAAAGCAAGGAAACAAGATTTTCGACCAACTAACAACTAAAAGAAATTACTGTATAAGAAAATACTAATAACACCATCATATGCGGCAAAAACGAGACAATGTATATTTATCTTAAGCGCACACTGCGCCAGAAACCGGTTTTAAAGACTATTTATTAGATTATAACTCGACACAATAATTTGCGAGAAATTGCAGATTAAAAATATTGATATCCCAGCAAATTTAAGATTGCTCTAAATGACGCCTTAATAAACATGCCAGTATTACATTACTTTTTATTTAGCATAGGTTTTTCCATTTAGTGGACAGCCTATATAAAGAAGGCGAATAGTAGACATCATCCAGAAGTGCAGAAAAAGTACATAACATTTCACCTCCAACCTCCAGTTACCGATATATTCTGCTTTTACTGTGAAAAATAAGCAATCCATAGTATATTACACAGGGGTGATAAAATCACGATTTCTTTGAAAAAATCAAAAGTCGTAGATTTTTTTTATAAATATTCATGTTTTTTTTTTTATTATGTTCCATACTGATGCTTTATAAAAGCGTCTTATGCTGTTTTCATAAAGAAAAGTGCTGACCACCCATATCTCGAAAACGGTTGAGAATTGGACCTATGCTGACTAGAAGTGTTTTATAATAATGTATATTTATTTTTCACATATAATTCTCATATATAAAAAATTAGTATTAGATTTTTCTTTACTAATAAATTTTAAAAAATTGTGAAACGCAACTGAATGTATTCAAAAAAAAATAATTAAAGATAAATTTATTTAAGAATGAATCACTTAAGGAAAAAAAGGTAATACAATGAAATATTCACAGTATCGATATTTTCTTTCGATAATATCGGAGTATTGATAACCGGTTTTCGATACTAATTCGATACCAAATATCGTATCGAAACGGAACATCACTTTAGAAACCTAAGAGATGAACTCTTCAAAGCCTATGAAATACTAGGGTGCCGCATGTTCTTAAAAATGCCTTTTTTAAACTTCCATTTCGATTTTTTTTTTCAAAAAATTTGGGCGCAATAAGTGACGAACAAGGGGAGAGGTTCCATCAAGACCTCAGGACTATGGAAACAAGTTACCAGGGACGCTGGAACCCATGTATGTTAAACGACTATTGCTGGTTCTTAGATAGATGATGCTATAGAACACAAAAGGAAAAAGTGAAAGATTTTGGCGCTGAATACATCTTTCATTCATTTCATTCATTCATAATGTTAGGGGGACACCTTTAGTCCAGGCACTTGAGCTGGGTGCTCATTGTACCATCCCTATTAAATCTCTTACTTCCACTCGAGCAGCTTGGTGTTCTCTATAAAGCCCAGTATCTTGCCCAGTGGGAACTTGAGAACCTTCGAGGGCTCCAATAGAGCCTTCCCGAAATGTTCCTGCCGGAGTGTTTTCAACTCCTCACATGTGCAGATTACATGTAAACTCGTTTCCTCCTGTAGCTCACATCTTCTGCACCATGGTTCGCTTACTCGGCCTGTGTTGCAAAGATGCTTCCTCAGGGGACAGTGTCCAGTTACCAACCCACAATACATCTTATGTAATATGTCATATGATCAAAATCTTTTTTGATTAGGGTTGGTCATGGATTTGACAAGCTATCCACATTTTATTTATTTCAATGTTTTTTACATTTATTTGACAGCTTTCAAGTCAGCAGATTAAACATTCAAAATGTTTTAAACAGAGCATAAAGTATTTATTATTAAATCATATTACAGTAATGAAAATCGTGGTGAAAATGGTAACCAAGTTTATTCGCCTCGTTTATGTTTGAATAAGTCAGAGATTTCGAATTTTTTTTTTGACAAATTCAACGAACTTATGTTGCCAATTTTGAAGAAACTGGCAACATAAGTGTCAGAATCCGATTTGGAAGAAGACGTGTTATAGTAACGTTGATATTGATCAGGTTAGGTCCAACGTATGCAGCAAGAACCTACCTTATCCATACGTAGATTGACACAGGAAACCAATATAAGTTATGGAAGGTATCAAACCATTCTTAAACATGACTTGAACATGTTTCCGTATAGAAAGCAGATGTATCCTGACTTACTGCCGCCAGATTATCTGAAGAGGGTATCGTACTGGTTTAATGATCACATGAATAACATTATCGGCTTAACATTTTTTACAGACGAATCTTATTTTTACCTCTCTGGATACATTAACACACTGGAGCTAATTTTCATCGCGGGACTCCTTTACGTAGTCCTAAGATATGTAGGTGTTTGTGCAATGTCAAATAATTGGGCCAATATTTTTTCAAGAAACCATAACTGCTGAGAGATATCCCAATCAAACACTTGAGTCTTCCATCAATCAATTGCACGATGACGAGCTTCATAATGGATACTTTCAGCAAGATAATGCGAGACCCCATGTTGCTCGAGCAAGCATTGATTATTTAAGGCAATTTTATGATGAAAGGTTAAAATCAGTCGGTCGTTATCCACCTAAGTGTTGTGATTTGGGTCCATTAGACTATTTCTTATTTCCATTGATGAAGAATACTGTTTCTAAAACTCCGGTCTGCGCATTAGAGGAATTACAAGAACGTATTGTTGAAAAGTGTCGCTCGGTAGCACCTGATCTTTTAACTCGAGTTTTGAATAATATTTGAATCACCGACGTGTTAACCTATGTATACAAGAAGAGGGAAAACATTTTCAAGATCTTTTATAATTTGAATGTTATTGTTTCATTTTCTTTTTGCTGTAATGAACCTCATTATGTTGATTAGTTCTTAAAGTGTTCTTGGAAATTTGTATACTGTATTTTCTTTATACATGTTAACAAATAGTACAACCATAACCTAAAACAGATTTTATTTTTGATTTCGTGTGCTTATACCATTAACGTGACATTAGCGAGAAGGTACTAGGTGGGGTGCAAAGTAACCTCCTTGACCGCCAGAATGCGCTGCTACTGCAAAAAAGGTTATGGTGCCTTGAAGTCCGTTTATATTTAGGCAGACATGCCAAATTTCAGTGCGATACTGTATTTAGTTTTGTTTTGACAGCTGATTGTTGTTGACGTGTTTGGCATCATGTTGAGTATGGACAAAAACGATTTTCGTTCTCTCATAAAACATTATTTTTTGAGAGGCAAACCGGCGAAGGAAACAAAAGAAAAGTTGGATAAATATTATGGGGCTAATGCTGCGTCAGATTACACCGTCAAATATTGGTTTCGAGAGTTTCGTGGTGGCTACAACTCCACTACCGATCAAGTCCGCAGCGGCAGGCCCTCCGATGCGGTTACAGAGGACAATGTCAAAAAAAGTACATGAAATGGTGTTGGCTGACCGGAAAGTGAAGGTGCGCGAGCTAGCAGATACCACAAAGATTAGTACTGAGCGCACACGCCATATTTTGGGCAATATTCTGCATATGAAAAAGTTATCCTGCCGTTGGGTGCCGCGCATGCTCACTCCTGACCAAAAACACGAACGCGAGAGCACTTCGAAAGAGTGTTTGGACTTGCTAATGCGGAATCGGGCGGACTTTTGGCGTCGATTGGTAACTGTTGATGAAACCTGGATCCACTATTACACACCAGAGAACAGAATGAGTGCCCGGCAATGGACTGAAGCCGGCACGAGTGCTCCGAAGCGGCCGAGGGAGGCTCAATGGGTCGGAAAGGTTATGGCGTCGGTTTTCTGGGATTGTCATGGCATACTCTTCGTGGACTACCTCGAAAAAGGAAAAACCATCAACAGCGAGTATTACTGTGCATTATTGGAGGCGATTAAAGGCCGAAATCGCTGCAAAACGGCCTCACATGAAGCGAAAAAATTTTTTTTTTGCAAGACAATGCACCGGCGCACAAGAGCATCGCAACCACGGCTAAAATCAATGACTTACGGCTCCAATTGCTGTCGCATCCACCGTATTGCCCCGATTTGGCTCCCTCGAACTATTATCTCTTCCCAAACCTCAAAAGATGGCTCATCAATAAAAAATTCAGCTCACGCGAGGAAATCATCGACGCCACGGAGGAGTATTTCGCAGACCTTCCGGAAAATTACTTTTCGGACGGGATCAAGAAGTTGGAAAATCGCTGGAATAAGTGTATCAAGCTAAAAGGGGACTATATTGAATAAAATAAAAAAACATTTAAAAAATTTTTTTTTTTCATTCCCAAGGAGGTCACTTTTCACCCCACCTAGTACAAGCCGTACAAGTGAATAATTCTATAGCTGGTTTTACATTCCATGGCTATCGCTATCCAAAGACTTTTTGATCTTCCTATATTTTTTATTCACAGAATCCTCAGTAATGGATTTGCATAGATTTAACATCTTTTGCTTGTTTATACATATTAAATAAATATTAGATTGAGAAAATATCTCGTCTCCTTTTTTTTTCGCACTGCTCATATTCTGTAACAAAAAAACTGCACGTCTTACAGTAATTTGCTTATCATTTCCTGATTTAGGAGTACAAAATACTTCTTGTCTACCTTCATATAAGCTATGTTACTTCAAAAACGTTTAAATTTGTTTCCCTGTGTAATTTGCCTAAACTTTCGGAAGATGTGTCTTTAAATGTCTGTCGATAAATGTAGTTACCGCAAGACCCATTTTCCAACCCATTTTAGTCTTCTAATTTGCTGACATTTAAACAAACATTGCTGATCTAGTAGATTTTAAAACAAGTTATTATAAAAATTAAAGAATTATTATCTCTTCTCTCATAACACTTTTACTAACAAAAGAACACCGGCGACTGTTAAATTCCGATTTCCATGGTGCACTTTCAATATGTAGAATTTGAAAAAGAAAATTGAAAATCGAAATTTGACAGTTACTTGTGTTCCCTTGTACGAAAAATCGTTTTAAGATTTATGAGCTTCTTTTAAGGTGCACTATCGCCCCTTAGAAGAATACAAAGACCGTAAACAGACTATTAAACGTTTTAATGAAGAGCTTCAAATTATTTTATATTATCGTTGCAGGTTAACGAAACGGCTGATATGTCCGGAGTAGACGAACAGCAATCAGATTCCGACGACCCCTTGGCTTTCTTAAGAAACCAACCGCAATTTCAACAGATGCGCCAAGTTATACAACAAAATCCGCAGCTGCTGAACGCTGTCCTACAACAAATCGGGCAGACCAATCCGGCCCTTCTACAGCTCATCTCGCAGAACCAGGAGTCTTTCGTTAGAATGCTTAATGAACCATCCAGTGGCGCACCGGCGGCAACTACGCAAAATGTTCCCGCAGGTTTGTGCATAAATTTTAAGGTCTAGGAATAATCCCTCCGGCTCCGTGGCAAGTATTGGCTACAAGAATCTACACGCAATTGCATCTTTTAATGATGACCAGTAACATATAGCGTACAATTTATTGGTTTATGTGTAAGAAGCAAGTTTTCCAACTAAACCCATTAAGGCCCAAATTATTTTTTTGACCAATAATCGCGTTCATTAGGCAAAGTGTTGTATCCCGCATAAATTAAAAATCCAATGAATGCTTTGATTTCGTCAATAGACGTTCTGAACATATGTTTATTTTTCACTTCCGTTGCGTAGCGAATTGTTTCTGTTACTATCACATTGTCCAATTCGTTAGTGAATAACTGTTCAAAATCTTCTAATAGTCTTTTTCCTTTCATATCGCGTTTAACACATTCAAAGTTTGTGCTAAACACATCGTCACTTTATAAGACAGTATATTGAGGTGAACCTCTTTGCTAATTGGTTTTTAGTTTGTCGCGTTTTCTTTTTCTCTTATTACTAGTAGTGGATGTTGATGGGTGATTTTGCTCGGTCTCTTCATCACTAACATCGTCTCGAGTCAAGACTTCCACGGTTCCAGGAATATCGACGATATTTGGAACACCAATATCATCATCTGGAGCTCCCTCTGCGTCCGTTAGATTATCCACTTCTGGTGGAAGTAAAGCAACGTCGGCTGCAATACAACTGGAAACGCAATAATCGAAAGCCTCCTCAGATTTAAATGATTTTCTTTTCATATTGGACATTTCTAGAAGTAATACACATTTAACACGACAAGAAACATAAAATCCACACACATCTGTTTTGCAGGTGCAACACGCAACATCCTAGTTTATATAAGTATAAATCAAATTGCATAAAAGATAACATAAAAACCGTTATTCTACCTAATAAAAGATTAGTTTGGAAACTACAGGCAAATGAAATATGGACACTTACCTAATTATTACTAATGTGGCACAAAAATAACAATAAATACACAGGTTTTAAAAAAAGCGGTATTTGCACACTAAGAAAATTCACAATGGAATGATAAAGTTCACGACTTTATGTTGTTATAATACTAGCAGGGGTACAATAAGACATCTGCATTGACAAATATTCGTCTCCTCGCTTCAAGGCTACAAATGCATCATAAAATTTACCCGATCTACAGATAGATTACTGTGCGTTAATGGGTTAAATGCATATAATTTGATACATGGCAACATTGGTACTTCTAGAGCAATATTTCACTGTTTTGGAAAAATTACTACATACTGTATCGTTGTGTGGGAAAGACGCAAGTATTTTATCAATCAAATTTATTTAGTTAGTCGTTGATATTTAAACTAGATATTTTAAAATGGATTTATTTTTTAACCAAGGAAATAGACCTGATAATAAAATAAAAATGTTATTCGAAACAGCTTGAATAAAAACCTACTTTTAATTTTTTCTATTACTAAAGGCAAATAGCATTTAAAATGTATCTGGCTAGAAACGAAATCATGCATGCGCCGTGTGATATTCAAAGTCAGATAACATACTTTTTAGACATAATTTAATAAATTAAACGGCTACATTATAACCGTTAAAAAAATTTTCTCTTAGTTTATGCTATTATGTATTTCATTAAATTAATTTAAATTTCGATTTAAATTAATTACTTTATCTTACGTTTCCGGAAGTTCAAATTATTTTCAGAGGATTCTTCAGGTAGGATTTTGTTATTAAATTTTTGGTCGCATCAGTCTAGCTGCCATAGATCGCGAAAAAAAGATAGTAGACGAGTGGCCTGAAACAGCCTGTATATGCTATTGCAATTATTGCACGGAACTTTATAAACAACATGGGTTTGTTTATGTTTGGCGGTGACCTCTTTAATTTGTGTATGCAAAAACTTCAGGTTATTATTGTTTTTATGAGCAACTTTAATATCATAGGGATATAAAATTTTATTTAATTTTTCAGATAGTGTGTTAACATATGGAAAGGCTAAATAAGGGGAGATTTCTTTAGCTTTGAAACATTTTTGTGAACTATTGTAAAATTTATTTAATCTATGTTTATCAATTTCTTGTATAAATGATTCTGGGTAATTATTCAATGTTAAAATTCTTTTTAGATGTAAAAGTATTTCAGGTCTGTATATTGGACCTGTTAAGTGAATATCGTAACAACACTCTTTTTAATTGATATATGTTGACAAGATCCAACAGTAGAGGAGGTGAATAACATTATCAACGACCTAAAAAATGGAAAAGCCCCAGGATCAGATACCATTAATAGTGAAATGATTAAATACGGAGGAGAAGAACTAAAGAAAAGAATATTCGAGTTAATATTGAAAATATGGACAGAGGAAATAATGCCAGAAGAATGGAGATTAGGAATTATAATACCTATCCCAAAAAGCGGAGACTTAACAAAATGTGACAATTATAGAAAAATAACATTATTAAATATAGTGTATAAAATACTAGCAGCAATCATATTAAAAAGAATAAGCATATATATACAAAAGGAGATTGGAGGATATCAAAACGGATTCAGAAAAGGGAAATCTACTATCGACGCAATACACGTAATAACTCAACTTATAGAGAAATGTTACGAGAGAGATATAGATCTATATGTGCTATATATTGACTTCAAGCAGGCATTTGACAGCGTGGGAAGGAAAGCAGTAATGAGAGAAATAGCAAAGATAGGAATACCGGAAAAAATACAAAGGTTGATAAAAATGACACTGGATAAATCAAAAGCTGCTGTAGCTACACAAGAAGGAATAACAAACCCAATACAAATGGCGAAAGGACTAAGACAGGGAGATGGTTTATCTGCCGCTCTATTCAATATAGCACTAGAAGGAGTTATAAGAAAATGTGAAATAAAGGGATAGTTGATACAGAAGTCCTCACAAGTGGTGGCATACGCAGACGACATCGCTGTGATAGCAAGAGATGAAAAGAGCTTGATAGAAATAATAAAGAAAATAGACTGTGAAGCACAAAAACGAGGTTTGGAGATAAACGAAAACAAAACTAAATATATGAAAATTAACAGGAAAAAGAAAGAAAGGCCAATGACTCAGGTACAAATAGGACAATGCAAGTTCGAAGAAGTACAAACGTTCAAATACCTTGGAACGATGATAAGCAATGAAAATGACAGGAGTATAGAGGTAGCACAACGAATAAAATCAGGTTACAATGCATATTACAGATATAAAGACGTAATGAGAAGTAAAAAGATAAGTAAGAAAATAAAAATCAGAGTGTACATAACAGCCATAAGACCGACTGTACTATACGCTGCGGAAACTATGTGCGTTACAAGAAAGGACGAAGAGAAATTGAAAGTGTTCGAAAGAAAGATGATTAGAAAGATTTATGGATTAAGGAAAATAAAGGATGAGAAATATAGAAGACTGACGAATCAAGAGATAACAGATATAATAGCCGGAGATGACATAATCAACGAAATGAAATCAAAAAGAGTACGATGGTTTGGGCATGTAAATAGAAAGGAGGAAGAAGCAATTATAAAGAAAATAACGAAATGGAAGCCACAAGAAGACAGATCAAGAGGAAGACCGAAGGCAAGATGGGAGGACCAGGTACTTAATGACATAAAGGACTTAGGAATAACGGACTGGAGAGAGAAAGTAAAGGATAGAGTAACATGGAGGAAAATAGTAGACGAAATAGAAACACACAACAGCACGTAAAGGACAAGAAGTAGAAAAGTGAAGAGGAGTGACGACCCACTTTACTTAAATAGTCTGCAGAGCTCAAAAGAGCGGCTCCAATTCCATACGGAATGTACAGCCGGTTATATATATATGTGTTGACAAGATTTATAATTTAAATATCTGTTTGATGCTGTAGGTTTCTGGAATATTTTGGTTAAAATTTTATCTGCTTGTGTATTAAAGTTAGCTCTAAAAAAAATTATTTGATTGCCATTTTCTTTTTTTACTGTAATTTCAATTTCAAATTTTTATGATAGTCATTAAAAGTTTTTACTGTGTAATCAATTTTGTCTTTGGGGATGCAAATGATAAAATCGTCTACGTATTTCTTATAAAAAGTCGGTTGCTTCTTCCAAAACTAGTTCTGCAATCACGCTAAAAATTGGCGCAACCATAAATTTGTTTGAAAAAATTTTGGTTATATTGAAAATATGTAGCATTTAAGGTAATTTTTAAAGCTCTGATAAATTCTTCTTGAGAGAGGGGAGTGAAATTTTCAAGTTCGTTACACTGTTTTGTTTTTTTTTTTTTTTGATAGATTCAACTGCTAAGTCTAAAGGGGAAAAATTCTTTTGTTTAAAGTAGATTTATATTTCACAATTTACTTGATAATCACAGGACATAGGAGGTTAGGAACAATGGTTATTTACATTATAGTGCGGTAGATGTCATTTACAGTCCGACAAATCATCACAAACTGAGTTATTTGCATAGTGTTTTCACGAATGACCGTATTCAGTGCTCCCTATAGATGTTCCTCTCTTTTTGTACTGCTTACTCTCTTTAATAATCAAAATCGCGTTCTAAGCAAGTTTCATCAGGCTTGAATCGAACTCTACCTTCCATTCTAATAGATTTATAATCTTTTTTTGTTGTAATTGTTACAGCTGCCCCATTAGGCGGTAATCAAGCAGCCGGAATACAACCTGGTCTGATTCAAGTCACGCAGCAGGATAAAGACGCCATCGAAAGGCTTAAAGCCCTGGGATTCCCCGAACATCTGGTTATCCAGGCGTACTTTGCTTGTGAAAAGAACGAAAACTTAGCCGCAAATTTTTTGCTCTCTCAAAATTACGACGATTAGTCTAGCCAGAAAAAGAACAGAAAAATAAAAAACAAATAAATGAAAAACGCAGCCAAGAAATAAGAAAATAAAAAGATATTGTTTTCCTTTTCTTTTTTTAAATAACCACCCTATCCTAACTTTGAAGACGAAAATAAACAATTTACTTTATTAAGAGAGAATAATTTAATTTGTTTCATTTCTATCTCATTCAGATAGATCTTGAAATAATAAAAATCTATTTTATCGTTATTTTGTTAAAGTTAATCTGCCCTATAATTGAATTAAAAGTTCGTAATTTTCAAATATCAAACAGATTTTTGTTACATGTTTGTTTATTTATAAATATTTGATTTTTTCCTTTCATCATATAAGACTTAGTGATCTATTTTCTTTTGCGAGTGGGGACTTATAAATAATTACAAAAAATAACAGTTAAATAAGAATGCTGAAATAATTATTGTAATGAATTATTTTGATGTTAAAAGATATTTTTTCTGCTGTATATATCGCATTATATAATAAAGAAAAAAGTGTTTCCATCTCAGGGCTTTATTTATTACCTCCGAAAAAAAAAATCTGAAATAGCAAACTATGTGATTTTATCTTTATTTACCCTGCCACAGAATACCACTATTATCTTTAATATGTATTGATGAAGTAATTTAAAAAAAAGGCAAATCGCAATTTTTCTAGTTTTAATATACAGTATGGAAGCAATTAATTCGAGCAGGTAATCGCAAATATATATCGATTGGTTATTTTTGTGTTTTGAAGACTTACAACCTATATGGCGCGTAAATTTATATCTTTTGCCATAGTCATTAACTTGAATCAACTCCAGTTTAATCGGAAATTACCTAAATTGCAGAATAACATTTGAGACAGCATTTACAATTTTTTTTTAACTCAATAAAATATATTTTTTGTTTATTTAGTCTATTGAAATTTTTAAAATGTTCAATTGTCAATATAAAAGCATGACAACTACGAAATTTTTCACTTTTATTATTTATACTTATGTTTAAATGAGTGTATTTAAGCGCGCAAAAGGCAAACTATATTTTAATTTCCTATGCCGAATTGCATATATTTTTATAAGAAATTTTTTTTTATAAATATCATTTTAATTACAACTTAATTTTTTAAAACTTTATTCTTCGGTTGTCTGTAATATAATGTAATATTAAGTGTTACGTCTTCCTTGTAGGTTTTTTTTTCACATAAGAATATTTTTATTTTGGTTTCCTCATATTCAGGGTGGCAGTGTCAGTGATACAGGTATAATGGGTATATTATATAATACTGATATTAACAAGGTCAACTGTCTGATGTTGACATAGCAAATTTATGTTGACACATCTTGGATTCTTGTTATAGGTTATAGTATAGTGGTTATTATGGCTTTAAATGCTTTTTTTTATAAACGTTAAAAACTGCGGTAAACAGGAATGACAAAAGGTGCGATGACAGCTGTCAAAGGTGTAGTCAGTTTACAAAAGTAAATGTGTGACGAATCCACGGACGTTTTCAGCACCAAATTTAGACAATTGACATTTGAGATAAGTCAAATTATATGTATCACTCATATGCTCTGCTACATAAACAATGGTTACTTGCTCAGTATGTGGCAACCTAACAAAGACTGTCTTTGTTAAAACCAGGCTGCACAGGTAACTGCTGTGTAACTTTTAGAAACCGGGCAATAATCTCTGTAGTATCAATAAGTGGACTTGAACGATTTAAAAAATTTTATTTCCTTATCTAGAATGCTTATAAAATCGACAATTGCTAGGGTACTAGTATGACAGGATTCTTTTTTGATTTTATTGCCCATGTACACATTTTTATACGCATTTAAATATAAAACCAAACCGAACTCCACACAACTGTAAATGACTCAAATAAAAACCTATGTTATTGTTGTATGTTGTATATACAGAATAAGAAACAGCACCAGTATCTTAGGCAACAAACGATAGAAATAAAAAAGAAATTTGAAAATAATAAGTTTTGAACAATTGACCCGAATTATTAGCATTAACTTATCACTATTTTAATATCCCACAATAATATGATAATACAATGTTCACTAATTAAACAGCGTATACTCCAGTCAGACAGTCAATGTATTATACCACATTATACTGATTACTGATCAAATAGTTCGTTTCCAATCTGTGTATATTATAACAGTAAATTTGAGCCTCCTGCAATTTTTATTTTTAGTATTCGCATGACCGCTATAAATACCCCTTACATAAAAAGATTTATTAAAAAAATATATAAAAATTAACTTTGAAGTATTTATAGGAGAAGAGACTACTATTTAAACTTATATAGGATACAAATCAATTTATATGACTGTCTTTTTAAAAATTATAAATTAGTTGGTCGTTAAACATACCGGCGAAGATTATGTAACATTCCGAATAGTAAATAAATAAAAATTGTTATAATGATTCTTTGCAAATATGTAAGTAACATATAGAAATTCACAAAAGAAAAATCGATAAATATAAGGAAAGGGGTAGTAATCTGAAATCTTTCTTTACAATTATGTATCTTGCCTGTTATAACAAAAGAAACGAGGTCATTCCGGGTTAATTTGCCGTGAAGTTGAGGCGGAAGAGGTTAGTGAAGTGTTGGGCAAGATGGATGTGTTGTTTGTGTTTTTCAACGAGGACGACTGAACCATCGCAATAAAGCTCGTAATTCCCGGACTAACGTCGCTGGAAATCCGTGCCTGTCCCGAATATGGTTAAATAGCCAACGACGTGTGTTTTCGTCCCTTACGGTCGAGTTGTACGTGATTTTTACGGAAACAGTCATGGCTGCCGTCAATAGTTAATGTGGGCTATTTGTAAATAACATTATACGGAAGAAGAATAAATCGCAGTTACTAGGGAGTGTGTTACTTGCGGGTGTGTTTGTCGTGCGGTTTCGATTGAAAAACATTTTGAAATGGCCGATACGAATAATCAACGTTTCCCAAAGTGAGTATTAAGTTAATGTTTTTTATTACCTTTTCACGATAAAACATCAACTAAATTCGGGTGTTTTTAAATTTTATTTATTAAGGATCATGGTGTTTCGACCGACTTGGGAGGAATTTAAGGATTTCGCTAAGTACGTCGATCATATGGAATCGAAAGGGGCACATAAAGCCGGTCTTGCCAAGGTATTATAATTCATAGTGAAAAATGAAATCGAATCAATAATTTGTGGCTATTCCTAGGTTATTCCTCCACCGGAATGGGTTCCACGCAAGAGCGGTTACAAATTAGAGGATCTCAAAGTTACAATACCCGCGCCAATCTGTCAGGTTGTAACGGGAAAACAGGGTTTGTATCAACAGATCAACATACAGAAGAAAGCGATGACAGTTCAACAGTATGCCGAACTAGCGAATTCGGAAAGGTATGGCACGCCGCGACATTTTGATTACGAAGATTTGGAACGAAAATATTGGAAGAACATCACATATGTTGCACCGATTTATGGAGCCGACGTTTCTGGCAGTTTAACCGATTCGGATGTTAATGTAAGTTCAAATTGATGCTTATGAATGGTGTATAACATTTTTCTCTTTCGTTATTGCCGCAGGAGTGGAATATCAACAGATTAGGGACGATTTTGGATTATGTAAACGAAGATTATGGTATATCAATTGAAGGGGTTAACACAGCTTATCTGTACTTCGGAATGTGGAAGACTACTTTCGCTTGGCATACCGAGGATATGGATTTGTATTCTATTAATTATTTACATTTTGGAGCACCGAAAACTTGGTAAATTTGCACTATAAACGTTTAAAATTAGCCTTAGAATTTTATTTAATTTTTATTTCATAGGTATTCAATACCTCCAGAACATGGACGTCGACTTGAGAGACTCGCGAATGGATTCTTCCCTGGCAGTTACAAAACATGCCAGGCTTTTCTAAGACACAAGATGACGTTAATATCTCCACAGATATTGAAGCAGTATTCTATACCTTATAATAAAGTAAGTTGCCTTGTTTTAATTGTATTTTTATCAGATGTAATAATGTTTGAAATATTGTTGTAGATCACACAAGAAGAAGGAGAAATTATGATTACATTTCCCTATGGTTATCATGCAGGTAATATCAACTTATTTGCTCTAGTTTACGATTCTAGTTTATGAATCTGCTGGTCTCTAAGTAACGATCTTAATTATTTTTAAGAGGAAAAAGAAATACATATAAAGTTTTAAATATCATGCAAATTTTCTTTGTTTGAGGTTTTCTTTAAGATTTGGCAACATTACCGAATGAATTACCACTTACAGTAATTTATTAGGAAATTATATAGAAAGAGTAAGCAAAAAAACATACCAGAGGTATTTTTTTTTAATATAAAAAGTGACATTTATCACTAACAACACATACATATACTCTAAAAGATTTTAAATGAACAATTATTAAACAATATGAGTTACAAACAAGAACATAATTAAAAAAAATTAAAACAAAAAAGTACTAATGTTTTAAAATCTGACATATGTCACCTTTTTTTTTTATTAGAAGTGATTTCTCAAACTATGTTTCAAAATTGTAGAAAATTACTAGGCTATATGTAAGAAAAATTGACACATTACTCTTTTTCATTGCTTACAGGCATCTTATAGTTGATAATTACTAAAATAAAATGTTTGTTTTAAATGGCCACACGTTTTGTAACACAATTTGAAAAATATCGAAATTTATTTTTTTACTATACGGTAGTACCCCCATATCCGCGGGGGTTTGGTTCTGTGCTCTTCCGCGGATACTGAAAACCGCGGATAGTAGCGAACGCTTTATTTCCGAATACAATATGAAATATGAAGCAAAGTTAAAACAATGAAACAAGAGAAAATAAGTTATATAATATTTATTTAAAATAAATAAACAATAAATAAATAAATATTCTTGTGCTGTGGCACAAATAGAATTTAAGTTTAATAAATATATAAGTTCATACATATGTACATATAGTATATATTTACATACACAACAAGAAAAACTTTATCATCGTGAGCTACATATTCATTCATCTTCCTCCAAGTCCAAGTTAGCAGTCGATTGTTTACTTAGATCCGAAGCAAACGATGTTGATGGCTGTGCATTATCGATAGTTTTGTCGACTTTTTCAAAGAACATTGTTATTGGTAGTTGTCGTTTTTGTCTTTTCATTTCAATAAACAAATCCTCCAAAGGTTTCAAGGCGTCTGTTATAGTATGAGTAATTTTTATACTGCGTTCCATTATTGGAACATATTCTACTATCTGTTCCTCTTTGGTTATATCGTTAAATCCTTCTCCATCTATTTTCTGCGCTATGTTAAATATCGTTGTTAGATGTGATTTAATATCATGTGTGTCTTCAGAACTAAGAACGATGTCATTCCACAGATTTTTCCAACATGCTGTTATCGTTTCTGACTTTAATTCCTCCATCGCTCCTTTGATAAATAGAATTGCGTCAGCAATTGTAAATGACTTCCAGCATTCCATGAGCCCGATATCAGAGCATTCGTTAGCCATTGTATACAGCATTTCGAAAACCTGTCGAATATATATGGCTTTAAAGCATCTAATGACACCTTGATCAAGGGGCTGAAGCAATGAGGTCGTGTTTGGTGGTAAGAAAACCACTTCAACATTTTTATTTCCTGTGCCTAGTGACACAGGATGCCTAGGAGCATTGTCTAGTATCAGCAGCACTTTAAGTGGTAATTCTTCCTTTTCCAAATATCTTTCCACTTCCACAATAAAGCATTGATGAAACCATTGTGTAAATAGAACAGCCGTAACCCACGCCTTTCGATTTGATTGTCAAAATACAGGCAGGCAAGCTTTATCTTTGTATTTAAGAGCACGGGGATTCTGTGATCGGTAAATAAGTCCAGGTTTAATCATATGACCAGCTGCATTTGTACAAAATATCAAGGTAAGTCTATCCTTAATTGCTTTAAAGCCTGGTGCACTCTTTGCAGTCTTATGAATATAAGTCCGTTCAGGCATTTTTTTCCACATAAGACCAGTCTCATCGCAATTAAAAACTTGCTTAGGATGATAATTCATTTCTGCAATAATTTGTTTAAATTTTTCTGGAAACAGGGCAGGAGCTACATGATCAGCCGACGCAGATTCCCCTGTCATTTTTATATTTTTTAGATTAAACCGAGCAGCCAACCCCTACTTGCTGTGAATGATTTTCCTTCCTCTTCAGTATAATCTTGGGTCTGCATATCTTCATATAAAACCAACCCCTTTTGTTGTAGCACTTTGCCATCGATAGGAATATGTTTTCTTGTCATATCTTCCAACCATAAATTTAAAGCATTTTCTACCTTAAGTAACACTTTATTACGTATTGTGGTTGCAACTTTTGCAGTATGGGTTGCACTAGAAAAACTAGCTCGAATCTTATCTTTGTTTTTTAACACTTCCCGTATCGAAGATTCGTTTTTATTATATATTTTAGCAACAGTTGCAATAGATTTTTTTTCTATTTCAATCATATTAATGATTTTTATTTGTTCACTAATAGTGAGCATTTCACGTTTTCTTTTAGCATAGCATTTATTGAAGGACTTGCATATGTCACTTTTTCACAAAGAATCGAAATATCTCGAAATCAAATAAATTTCGGTATGGGAATCGCTACATAAATTTTAACTAGAATTTTAAGGGTAATTCAAAAATATAAAAATATTAGATACCGAGTGTTCTATTTAAAATAAGGAAGTTTATGTCAAAACCTTGTATAACCGGAAGTACTTGGGGGTTGTGTATATTGCTCGAATAGGTCAAATTGCTGTTAGTGTACTGCTAATTTTTTAATTTTTCCGGTGAATAGTTTTCCATATATATCGATCGCTGCAGTTCGTCGTTGGACAGCTTGTATAGTAAAATAAAATGTTTATCATAGTTTGTTCTTAAGTAAAAATTATATATGTATTTAACATTTTTGATACTGTTTAAATGTAATAGTGGCACTTATTTATTGATCTATCTCAATTTAAAATATTAATATTAATTAATTTATTAATTTTTTAATATTATTTTAAAACAAGTGTCACAATGATGTTTATGTAATGCGGGAGATTCAAAGTACGAGCATTACAAGTCATTGTGGCACACGTTTTTTACAGTATTTTTTTCTAATTTGCACATTAATCGCTAATATTACGTTCCGGCAAAAGTCCCACTAGTGCGTTAATATCTCATTACAGCACAGTGTGGGGTAATATTCATTTCAGCACTGCGTCGTCGTTTGTTTTAGCATTATTGCAACAGTCAATTAGAAAAAGTGTGTTCAGTGTGATTTCTAGTAAAAAAAAAAATTTTTCCCCAAAAAATTCTGTTTTATCTGTAACGCAACGCACTTTCTATTTGAATTTCAGGTTTTAATCACGGATTCAATTGTGCGGAGTCGACTAATTTTGCCGCCCCAAGATGGATCGAATATGGTAAAAGGGCGTCCCAATGTACCTGCAGCAAGGACATGGTGAAAATCTCAATGGATACCTTCGTTAAGAGATTTCAGCCCGAGAGGCAAGAGATTGCGTTTTCGCAAAATAGAATATTTTTCAGTTTTATATCTCGTGTTTAGATATGAGAAATGGCTTCAAGGTTTGGATATTGGTCCACACCCGGAGGAACCTAACAAATCCGTCGCGGCACCCGTGCCTCTGCCACAAGACATCTTATGCAACAAGAACAACACTGAACTGCCTCAGAGTTTCTTGGAGGCGCCGCCTAAGAAGGTGGGCGGAAAGAAAGGTCGCGCTATGGCTGGTTATAACACGTAAGTCTGATTCTGATATGTGTAGTTTTAGTGTATTTTTTTTTATAAATTCACTGCATTTTTTTAAATACTAAAATTGAGGAAACTTCTGACAGCTTTATTATAGGATTACGAAGATTATCACATTTACGTTCATAAGGGTTTAGAGTTTTAAGTTCTCTTTTCGCACAACAACGTTTTTTCTGTGCGTATTATTGTCTGTATTTTTATTTTAACGTCATTCCTTCTTTTATCATATGTACCGGGTGGTTCAGTAAGGGTGGCGACCGGCTGTATCTCGGAAACTGCTATACCTAGAGCATAGATGATATAGTATAGATGGCGTTCTCTTTAATATTATTAGTAATCATGAAAATAGTTAAGACAAAGGTCGCCAATGTCGCTACTAACTATGGCGGGTATTCAAATTCTTTCTAAAATGGTGTTTTGTTTTAGATAGGAGACATTGTTCTATATATAACTGAAAATGTTTGTTTCCAATCACATAGACCCTATCTGACCGGAAACAAACATTTCCAGTTATATAAAAAGCAATTTCTCCTACCTTATAAACAGATAATGAAATAAGAGTATATAAAACAAACAAAATGTCATTTCATCACTGAAATGTTAGCTGGACCGTTTATTATATTATATCACCTCTACCAATTATCCTTGTCCATTCTTCGAATCTCTACAATAATCCACGGATTTTCATTAAGTACATTGTACAAAAGATTTTCAGATGTAACCTACGTTTGTATCTTTTGGGAAGAATATGCATTCTCTTCTCTCTGCTGGTCCTATTACAATTTCGCACGCAACAATAAAACACCATTAATTAATAATTAACCTCAAATCGTGATCCACGTCTACGTGTATATATAATCAACAGCTGAGCGAGTGATTGGGGAGCGGACCGCCAGCACCGCCGCAGGCGACCTTTGTCTTAACTAAAATTTTGAGCTCTGTTTCTCCGTAAAAGATAACAACCCCTGACCTAGAGCTTCGGGACAAAAAAGTACATAACCAAGGTGGCCACTAGAAGTATCCGAAAATTATTTTAATGTTCGAAATTTCACCGCTACGGGGGCGTATCTGCTATGTTCAATCATAAAATCAGTATTATTAGTTTAGTATTAGTTTTGAACGGATCACTCGAAAGCTGGGTTGATGTTCCATTATATTATTTAACGACTTTCTCGTATCTGCCATAATAAGGAACGAGGAAGCGAATCAGTTGTTCAATATGTAAATTTTAATATCTCCTGAACCGTTCAACCATCTGAATATTTTTGGTCTCGTTCGATGGGGCATTTTATAGTTTTTTTTTTAGAAAAATTGTTTAGTTTGAAATAGATCAACTAGAGGGGGTTTTCTGTAGTGATTACATACTTTGGTGAGAAAAAAATGTATCTCTGATTTTGCAGCGACTTTAAAAGTAGGCGATGGATGGTTTCCAAGTACTGTTTATTTCTGTCCATTTTCATGTGTCGCAGTTAATTAAAAGGTGAAATTTGTATTAAAAAATTTTTATGAACGAGGGGGAGAATTGTTAGTCCTTTTTTTTTCAACAGCGGTTGGTGTGATTTATTTACATTATTTAGAAAATGTTTATTGTTGGAAAATATTCCCCTGAAAACAATAATGAGTATGTGGATTCAGCAGGATGGTTGCTGGGCGCATTATGCGCGAAGTGTCCTGGAATTTTTAAATAACCGGTTCCCAAATAAATGAATAGACAGGGGTAACATTTTGATTGGCCGCCGAGGTCCCCCGATTTCACAAAAATTGATTTTTATTTATGGGGTAGATTTAAAGATATATAGGGAGTTTTGGCGAGTAACTTTAGTATGATATGTGGCATACCGAAACTTACTTTTGTTATCGCGAGCAAATTGTTTAAGAGGGAAATACATATGACGTCACCTTCTT